>JASAUF010000364.1:3477500-4817500 GCA_030180095.1 Magnolia changhungtana | reverse complement strand
GAATGAGAGCAAAAATTTAAAAAAAAAAAAAAAAAAAACCTTTGTATTTTGGGAAATTATCGAAATTGCCCACTGCTTGTCTTGACTTGGGTACAGTCGCAGGTTTCCAACCGTGGATCTTGTCATTAGAATCATCTGAACCGTCCATGTTCTATTCTGATTATCTTATTCTCATGCTTCATGATTATACTAATTTTTATAAGCCATTGATTATTCATCTTCATACACAGTCACCCGTTCAACAAACGATTCTTAAGATGGCCTGGGCTGGCTGGGACATTGAGGTTGGGCCCACCGTTATGTTTGTGATAAATCTAACCCGTTCATCCGTTTTTTAAGCTCATCTTAGAACATAAAACAAAAAATGAGGTGTATCCGATAGTCAAGGACGCCACACCATAGGAAAAAAGTGGAGAAAGAAATGCCTACGGTTGAAATACTCTTGGGACCATCTTTATATGCCATCCAAACCGTTTATAAGGTCATTCCCACTGGGATGAACTGAAACAGCCAAAAACTTAACATGATACAAATCTTCTGTGGCCATTCTAATGTTTCAACGGTGCTCATTCAATCCCACTGTTTCCTCTCGTGTGGCCCACTTGAGTTTTGGATCCGCCTTATTATTATTATTATTATTATTTTTGTCTCATATCTTAAAATGAGCGGTAAAAATGGACGGACCGGCCGGGTGGATTACTCGAAAACATCACTGAGGGCCCCACCAAGCTGCCCAACGTACGAACTTCGTGCGAAAGCCTTTATGCAGGCAATCCGCGTCCCTGGGTATCATAGGGTCAAAATGAAAAGTTCAGATAATCATTTAAGCTGCAATTGGACGGTGGAAACCTGTAGGGTACGGTAGCACCGTACACTATCAAAACCCCTCCAAAAAGAAGTTACGGTGTATTAGATAAGGACGGTTTGTATGAGAAATAAGTATATATCGACCACGCAGTGGTGCAGCAGTTCATCCAGACTGCCTGAATCGTGGTCCACTTTGGATAGGTCATAGCAAAAAGATCATTCTAGAGGATGGATCCTGACTGATCAACTGATACTAAGCAACTGTAAAATGAAAAGAAAATGTTGAGCGGTCCAGATTGAAGTGGGTGGTCCCATCAATGGGTGGTAATTTAAAAGTCAAAAAGAAAAGTGTGAACCGTCCAGATTCAATGGGGTCAAGTGTTCACTGATTGGAAGGCCATGATCGTCCCATTAGTGAGTTTTGCTTCTTCAACATCGAAGGGAGATGCCAGATTTTGGACGTTCTGGATTGCCGTGTGTGCACTATATGCACGGTGGATGCGTGCACCAGTAAGATCTACCATCCTTTTGCGTAGTATCACAACACGTAAATGCTAATTCGACTCGGAGAGTACGAAACTTTGGACACTCGCTTCAGACGGGGAAACCATTTGCACGTGTAAATGATTAGAATGTCCCGTCAGGCGATCCTTGCTTTTAGATTCCATGAATCTAAAACGTGGAATATAAGCAGAGCCGTTTAGGTCATGAGAACATGGACAAACCCAAGCCGCACTGGCTCTGACTTTTTTTTTTCCAGCTTGGTAAATCGTTTTAAACATGTAAAGAATCATATGCACATGTATTAAGGTATTTGATTCATGTACAGCGAACAGAAACTCGTAGCTTTTTCTTTGGTGATTCCAACGATGCTGGTACTATAAAAGTTGTTTTACCCTACCAGCTTACTAGCTGTTCTTAAAAAATTTAATTACAAAATACAAGTGTTATATCAATGGAAATTTCCCTTGGGCAAAGATCTCTAGAAATGTTGAAGTACTTTTTACGAATCACAACTAACATAATAATAAGATGAGAAATATTTGGAAGGATTTTAAAAGCAAATTAACGAAGCAGTTGACTAAGCGTTTGATAGCTATCCAGGAGGTTAAACAAGCGGTCCATGGTCATCCAAAAGCTCGAGTAAGTAGCCGATAGTCATATAAGATATCAATTAAGTGATCGATGGTCATCTAAGAGATCAATCAAGCGCCTGATAGTCATCCAAAAGGCAAAACAAATGGTCGATGGTCATCTAGGAGCTCAATCAAGTGGAAGATGGTCATCCTGAAACTCGATCGAGCGGCGGAGCGAAATGTGCACGATTGAGTCAGCAAGAAGGCTTGGAATGGTCGCAACAACTAATAGAACATATGAAGCATCCAAAAAGCCAAGTAGTGTTAAAATAATTATCAGCAACTTTTAGAAAGTGAGAAGCATCCAAAAGGTAGTAGCGCTGAACGGTTATAGCAATCGTCAAAACGTGGGAAGGATCTAGATAACCGGATTAAAGTTATAAATATTAGATGAATGACAAAAAATTTTTTTTTTGTCTCATATCAACCCAATCAAACTAAACATTATCTTTCAATTACTAGTCAATTTACAGTCCATAATGTAATACTTTACTATACTTTTCCAGCCAAGTAAATTACATTTGTTGGTGCAATCTTTTACTTTCATCTTGATGTTTACATTCCTTAGTGTAATCTATAGTGATAATCAAGTAGCCAGTAGTTTTAGCTGTGATTTGAGTCTATGCTCGTATGTTAGATTCAGTTCTTCATTTGAAAAAATGTTTTACAACTCTTCTTTGTGATCGATTGTAAGATTTTTTTTTTCTCATTTCACTTTATCTGTATTGAAAAGTCCTTTCATACGGAAGGCAAAGGTGCAACCCATCTTTAGAGTATAAACCCCCACCATCTGAATATCGCCTTATCATATTTACACATTGAGCGAGTGGCTGAATAGGCGACCGATCTCATAGAAACTTGGTCATACACTACATGTCTGCCTATCTTAACACTTGGGGTTATAGTTGTTCGGTTTGAATTGAGCCGCAATTTCAATTTTGGTATGCCCGGTGGGACACTAACTACTAGGTTGTCAGAAATATTCATTGCGCACCGACCATACCAAGCAACAACAGTTTTTGGCACGCCATAACACAAGTCGGTATGAAAGTAATGAGAAAGCAAGATGAGCGACAGATCTTTCTGAGATAACGATGACTTAGGTATGTGATATGCAAATGGTGAATTAATATATAGAAGAGCAGTTACGTGCTCAAGTCAAACAATTATGAATTCAGGCCAAGACTTTCAACGGATGGATGGTTAGCCAGGATAGAGGCCTGAATATGATGTTTTCTAAAAGAACGCTTACCGTGCCGCAACAAAATGTTCCTCAGCCAATTGTTGATATTAGTTTTGTCGAAAATCTAACATCAGTTCTGCTGGCACCGCAGCTACGTTTTATGTCACAACAGAATATTCATCCGGCTCCAATCTAGAGGTATCGAACGCTCTGCTATCCGATGAGTTCAGACGACCAGAGTGGGAGGTTAGGAATTTATTCCTGAAGAAGAAAACCGGGATATACCGGGGGGAAGATATTCCTTAGGAATCCACTATATCATGGAAGACAAAATCAAGTAGGCCCTGAACCACCTCCAATGGCTGAATCGCGCCATTTAAATCGTGACCAAATTATTCAAATGGTTTAGGAAGTAACAGACCAAGTTCGCGGCCGTATAAACCATAAGCCTTATTAGGAATGTATTGACCAACCCGAGTTCGCATGTGTGCATGTGTGTGTGTAAGTATGCATCTCAGTCATCTTGGTCCCGCTGTCCTACCAGTTAAATTCCGGCGACCCGCGACCATCGGATAGTGTTTGTAGTCATCCTTAAGTCCGGTCATGTAGACCCGACTTGGATCGAGTCAAAACCTGTGCCATCTTGTTCGCATCGTCATTGCAGTTCCGATGTCGCGTCTTGTGCATCCATCCGACGTGTAAATCATAAGATGTAGGCAATTCAATTCTAGCCCTTGATGATGATCATGTGGCCCACCTAGTGAGGAGAGCACATTTTTCAAGGTGGCCCACTCCCTTTTTGGTGCAATTTTCAACAAACACCACACACACTACCTAGAGTTCCATCTCACACATCACCTACCCTTAAACACCACCCACATGCCTACTAACCTATTAAACCTACAACTTTGGTTGTAATTCTCTACTTGCAATCATCTCCCCTCTCTAGCCAAGGTAAGAAAGCAATGATTGTTTTGCTTAAAAGGATTTTCTCTCTCTTTCCCTCTCATTTCTCTCTCTTCTCTTCTTCCCTAGCAACATCCCTCATTATTCCAGCCCATCTTCCCTCCATTCCAGCCCCATTTTTCCTCTAATCCTATAAATCTAACCATCTAAATCCAATCTCACCCATTGGTATGGATCCCTTGGTGCACTAGGAGCTAAGAGGTCCAAGTTTGAAGCAATCTAAGGTGGGTGTACTCCTAGGATTTAGGATTTCTATTTTCATGTTCTTAGATCTCTCTTTTTTTTAATGGGAAGTGTAGGACCCACCAATCAATGGTGGAGATCCTACATCATCCCATAATTGTGGCCAAATGGCCTATTTGATGCATGTATGCCCATGCATGGGGTTTTCCCTCTATGGGCCCCCATCATGGAGGATTTCTTGGATTCCATGGCATGATAGGTCATATAGACCTTAGAATTGATCTTGAATCTAGGACATGCATGTGGTGGATCTTTGTTGTAACATATGAATAGAAGGAATGTATACTGTGATTGAAGAAAGGGAGGGCCTCAATGTGGTGGAGCCCCTCCTCTTGTGGCCGATTCTTTATTTTTTTCTTTATGATAGAATTTTGATCTTGCATGTGTGGCCCACCTTGTAGGCCAACAAAAATCCAGACCAACCATGGAGCTTGGACGCCCATAGCAGTCCATCCTTAAACATGTGGCCCCCAAAATTCACCTAAATGGAATACATGCAAGGGGTATTTGATGATGGGGAAGGTCTGGACATTTGTGGGGCCCATTGGGGTGGTCCACCATACAAATTCCTGGGGTTAAATCCCATTGAAAATAATATTTATTTTTTAATTCCTTCTATTACATGTTGCTGTCCAAATCTGTCTGGACAGATTTTTGGGCCGACTTGAGGCCAGGATTTGGGGCTTTTAGTGGGAAATTGTATAGCAAGTGAAATATGATTTTTGAATATGGGTATCTCACCTATAAACATGCCAAATTTCAGCCCCAATTGACCTCATTTAGGTCCCCAAAAGGGTGGGCCAATATGGGTACTTGTTGGGTTTTCTGCTGTAATTCCAGTAGGGTTGTAATTTGGAAATGTAAAATTTTAAAATAGTTTCTGATCAAGTGAGCCACTTTGGTGGACCCCACCTTTTACTAAATATATGAGAGAATGTTTAAATTTAATTTTCTCAATTTTTGGACGTCCAGGGCCCACCCCATTGGGTGCTCAACCATGATCTATCAAGAATTCTTCACTTACAGAATTTCGGGACAGATTGTAATTTCGAATTTAAATAAAATACTTATACTACCTCAAAAATTCTAAAATTATTCAGAGAGGTGCCCCACCCATGTTAGGACCTACCCGAAAAATTTTAGGGCTATTGGACCCTATTTGGGCATCCAAAAGGGGGGGCCAACATAGTGGGCTGCCAGAAATTCCTGCTGTGCAGTCCAACAACATAGTTCCATAAAAATAATTTTTTTTAAAAAAAATATTTTCTCAGAAGATGGGCTATATTTTTGGGTCCCACCTTATTGTAGGCTTGATGAGGGACCTTTCAGGAATTTTGGAGGCCCAGAACCCACCCATTTGGATGACCTAAATTTAGGTCAGTGGACAACTATTTTTCCAACAACATTCCACCCTGGACAGGTTTGAATTCCAAAATTTATTAAAATACTTTTGGGTGTCTAAAAATCATGAAAATTTACAGAGAGGTGTTCCACCCATGTTTGGACCCACCTACAAATTTTGGGGCCAACGGACCTCTGTCCACACCGTGGCAAGGGCCGGACTGGACCACCACGTTGGGACGTCCAGGTCAATCCGATTTTCTGGACAGACTATTTTCTAAAAATGAATTAAAATACTTCTAGTTATCCAAAAATCATAAAATTTTGTGGAGTTGTGGTACACCTATGGAAGGACCATTCTACAAATGTTTAGGGCCATCAGGCCCTTTGACTGACCGTGGTGAGGCTTGCAAATTGGGTCAGTTTTGGGCCAAATACCCAGGCCCGTAGGACTACCCACCATAGGACGCCCCTACCTTGGGCTGTTGCTGGGCCTGTATTCCAGCAGAATGGCCCACTTCTAATGTGTGTTGTGAATTCCCCTCTCATCTGGTGGGACCCACAGTGATGTGTGAGGGTCATCAGAAAATAAATACTATAAATTAATTTATTTGCTGAACTCCAACAAACCCAAAAAGCGGGTGGGCTGAAAATTCAGCAATGGGCCCAATGTTGCCGCCCCATAAATGTCTATTTTAAGGCAGCATGGCCTACTAGATTTGAGGAGGATTTAAGTCAGTATCTTACCATTTTAATTTTATTTTTGAGCTTAATTAGTGCATGATTAAAGGCCCATTCCAATTGAATTCTTTTTGGGCTAGTCTTCTAGTTAATTAATGGGCCTTATAGCCTTAGTTGGGTTTGAATTTTTAATAGGCCCGTTGGACCCTTGGGTCCTATATTTACCATGCCATTGTGATGGGTCTTATGGGCCAAATACTTGAGTAGTTGGGCCCTTGCTTGCCCACTATAATAAATCCATACTTGGGCCGAGATGTGAGGCCCAACTTACTTGTGTTAAATATAAGGATTTTCTATATGTTGGGATAATGGGCTACCCATTAGGCCTACCACAATGAGTGAACCTATGACCCTTATCGTCGGGCCCTAACCTTGTTTAAGGGTCTATCAGGTTGCCTATGTATTGAGCTTACTGTATGGCCCACTAGGCCATGGATTGATTGGGCCTTGGACTTTTCCTTACATACATAGTAAGCTACCCTTTTGGGATCCAGTTGAGGTTGGATGTCATCCTGGGTGATCCTAACACTACCAAAAAATTGACCAAAGGCTACGGATTATGTAAGTTTTTTGCTACGGATATAAACCGTAGCTATATTTACTACGGATTTAATCCGTAGCTAAAAACTTGCCACACCATTAATAATTAACCATCGTGTAAGGGGCTTTATAGGGCTCAGAAAAATATATGTATTCTATCTAAGCCATCCATCTATCTTGAAACATCATTTTAGGGCATGAAACCAAAAATCAGTTAGATCAAAGGTTCAAGTGGACCACACGGTAGAAAACATGGAGATTAAATCACATGTGCATCCTATGGTGTGGTCCACTTGGGCCTTCAATCTACCTAATTTTTGGGATCATGAACTGAAAAGGATTATTAAAACTAATGAACGGCATAGATAAAATGTAAACATCATGGTGGGCCCCATGGAGCCCCTGACGGGACTGTCACACGGCTCTTGAAATTAGACTCCCAAAAGGGGCGCGCGCTCAAAACAGAGCCGCGCCCATCCAAAACCCTAGTCCTCTCTCTCTCTCTCTCTCTCTCTCTCTCTCTCTCCTCCCCGTTCCCTAACCATCTGTCTCCCGATTCTCCTTTTTCCCTACCTCACCTGCTCCATCTCTCTCATTCTCCTCCCTCTATCTCTCCAATGCAGCCGTGAAGCTCCTCCCCAAATCACAGCCCTTGCCGTTTCAGCCAAAAAACAAAAATGAAAATGGTGCTGCCCCTTTTTTCTTGTGGCCAACCCGTTTCTGTCAGCAAACCCTTATGACGAATGTCATTGTAGAGTATGCCAAAGATGATGGCCAGCTGCAACAGTGATTGAAGACACGCATCTTTAACTGGCAACGTTAATGGCGGCTGGGAATGGAGTTTGTCGAGGTAAGAGATGGGTCTAACAACGTTAATGGCAGTTGTAAATGGGTTTTTTTGGTATGGAGATGGGTGTGGGAAAACGGAGATGGATTCAGGCGGGGTTTTACAGGGGAAGGAGATGGGTTTGGGCAGGGGTTTGCATGAGTTTAGGGTTGGGATTTTTGGTAGGATGCAAGAGAATGGGATGATCGGGGATGGGTTCAGGAAGGGATTTGCAGGTCAATGGGTGTGACGAATGGAGATGAGTTCAGCAGGGGTTTGGAATTCTGATTGTTGGCAGGGGATAGGATTGGGTTTGGGTTTCTGGCTGGGGTTTGGATTTCCAACAGGGATATGACTCATTGCTCATTTGGATCTGTGTTCATGCATTGTTATTATAGAAGGTTTATTTTTATTAAAAAATAAAAATAAAAAATCACAGCCCTTGCCCTTCTCAAAATCGCAGCCCAAAATCGCCTACCCAAATCGTAATCCCAACTCGATCTCACTGCCGCTGCCATAGAGGATAAACCCCCCTCAAACCTGCCTACCCCTGCTGCTCCATCTTTCTCATTCTCCTCCCTTTCTCTCCAATATCTCCGCCGTCTCTTCTATCTCTCTCCATTGCAGCAGCCGTAAAGATCCTACCCGAAGAAACACATGCCATTCGAAACCCTTCTCATATCTTTGAGGTATAGGTTTGATATCTTCCTTTCATTATGTATATTTTTCTGTCTTTTTTGATGCATGATTTGATGCATGCTAACTTTTGATGAAATGGCTGGATGAAATGGCATGCTATCTGTTTGATGAAATGGCTAGATTTCATGCATGCTATCTGTTTGATGAAATGGCATGCAAACTGTTTTTTGAAATGACATGATATATGTTTGATGAAATGGCTAGATGAAATGGCATGCTATTTAATTTGTAAACTTTCCTAGTTCTGTAAATCAGTTCATTGTGGTGATGCCAACGGTAAGTATATTTAGGATCCTATTGTCCTTTTACACAGACATTCTAAAGTTTGTTAGTGTTTTTAAGTGGAAGTGTTAGTTATCATATTACCATGATGCAGGCTTTACTGCTATTAACGGATCAATACCTCCAGGGTTTGTTTGTTCTCACTCATGTCCCGTCTGCAGATGTGCGAAAATTGGTAAGTAGCTTCTCAATGACTATTGGTACCTGGGCATGATATGAGATTTATATAAGTATATGACATAATTCTTTGTATTATGTTTCCCATGAACTGATGTCTAGATGAATGTTCCAAATAGATTCTTTGATATTTTTGTCTGCCAAAAAGATTTTCCAGGCATGTTATTTTTTTCTGCCAAAAAGATTTTCTAAGCACACTTAGGTAGTTTAGTTCTCCTATTCGAGTCTTGGAAACATTGTATTCGTTTCAGAAACTCATCTGAGATTTGAAAAGGGTTCTCTAGTTCCTAGTTTGATTGATTCAAGTTAATGAAAAACTCACCAAGATAACAAAATATCAGGCAACTCTTTTCTTTTCTTTTTTCTTTTTTGTTAAGTATGTAAAACAAAGTTGTGAAAGTTGATCCTTCACTCAACTGATATTTTATACATAAGATTATGGGTGGGAAGCTATTCATGAGCCCGGTTGCCTAACTGAGTTTCATTTAGTTCTTACAAATTCCATTTTGTTATACAGTCCATGTTCGGTTTATCACTCGTCTACTGAATCACACATTTATTTTAGCTTGTGGTGTATTCTAATATTTTGCGGTCTCTATTTCACTTGCAAGCGGTGTTTCTGTAATTTGTAGGAGTGTGATGCTAGAATTATGTTCAGGCTGTACACTTCTCATCTTTATCTATGATTAACACCCATCAGGTTATCAAGATAACCCTCACATTTATATTTAATTCTTGAGTTGTGAATTAACTCCTTTATGGGGATCCATGGACATTCTTGATTCTGAACTTAGGTTTCAGCTTGTGCTCATTTATCATTTTGGAATCAGACTCAACACTAGCTTGATGGATAGTTATACTTTCCTTTCAACAAAATCTATTTGTTGCCGATAAGAACAAAAGACTCGATGTTCACTTATTTTATTCGATCAACAGCAAGAAATCTTATTAAGAAGTGGAAAGAAGAAATAGAGGTAGAGAAGAATGCATAATGTGGAGTCAATCAAAGAGCTGGGAAACATTCATGATATTTTTTGCCTGCAGAAAATAAGATCCTGTTTGGATGCTTGCATCCGTCAATCTTGGAGTCATTAATCTAAGGATTTGCCTCAGATCCAATGTTTGGGGCCTCCAGGGTTTGGCAAGTCTCATGATATGTGCTGCTCCCATTTTGAATCATGCTTCCAACTTCTCCTACTTCTTCATTGTTTATGCTTGCTAACATTTGAAATGGATGGTTCCCTGCTCCTACACTCAAATTTGTGCCACTTCCTTGAAATGAAAGAAAACAATAAAAAAAGAGGAACCTAGAAAGAACATTCACATTGATCCTGTAAGGACCTACTACTTGTAGTCTACGCCGACAAATTATTGATTGACGAAACATAAACAATCATGCGAGAATCATCTTAAGGCATAGTAATTTGTATCAGTATAACTGGCTTTTTTTTTTCTTTTTTTTTTTTTTTTTTAAAAGAAGTTTAACATTCACATTGGTCTTACAAGGACCTATTACTAGTAGTCTAAACATTAACACATCCATCCAATCTTCTTCTCCTCTCTCTCTCTCTCTCTCTCTCTCTCTCTCTCTCCCTCTCTCTCTCTCTTATTTATTATTATTATTTTTTGTCTGTTAGCACCAAGTCGATGAGAGATGATGGAGGAATTAATGTGATTAAGAAAGCCATCGAGAAGTTGGGCACATGTGACACAAGGAACACATTTCGCATATGGAGAGGGCAATGAGAGAAGATTGACGGTCGTTATGAAACTCTAGAGATATCCTCACATTTTCTTGGGTAAGGAAAATAAGTGGGTTTAAAAAAAAAAAAAAAAAAAAAAACTTGTAAGATTGTCAGTTTGGAACCAACAGTGTATTTCATTTCAGGCTGGTTAATTGTCATGTAGACCATACATTTTCTAAAAAAAAATAAAATTGGATGGTCTAGAAACAGTTTCAAGTTGTAAATTGTTTTGGTCCATCTGTTGTTTTCATATCATACCAGGTGAAGAGAAATGGGTTGGATTTTATAAACGGTCGTGTACTTTTATAAATGGGTTGGATTTTGTTAAATAAAATGAAATTGCTGATTTTATAAATGTGTTTCAGATAAAGATATTGGCCGGAATATCAAGCTGGGATGTGGTTTAACTAAATCCTGTTGTACTAGTTTCACTGTTTGCTTTGAAGTTGGACTTGAAAGAAAGGTAACAACAATTTGAGGGCTCCTGCCTCATTATGAATGCTAGTAAATTCTCACAAAAAAAAAAAGAAGAAGAAGAAGAGAAAAAAAAAAAAAAAAAAAGATATTGGCCGGAGTGGTGTTGGGTTCAAAATAATGTGATATTGGCTGCTATTCATGGTGGTGCCCAAAAATGAGCCCTTCGCTGATGATATTCCACAGTTTGAGGTCCCTATTGCTGTGATCCATCCTGTTCCAAGTCCAGTAAGAAATGAAAGTATTTTTATTTCTCTTGATGTGGGCTCGTCTGTTCTGCATTTTTCAGCTAAGACACATCATTTGTTCTCCTTCTTACAATTAGGATACAAAGATACTCCAAATAGTTAACATATTTGCATTGTATATCATCCTATACTTCAATTTCAAGTGTAAATATGAAACTCATGGCATATCAATGTTGCAAGTGGTACAATAGACCAGTCGGTGCCATGCGTGAGGTTCCAAAGGGAGCCACAGGGGTTGTTTAATGACTGATGTTATGCATTTCAATGGTTGGCAATTTCTTTCCAGCAGGGGCAATTCCTGTTCTTGTGTAGTGTCTTTCATTTGGATCACCAGATGAGCAGGTCCAGAAATTTTGACTTTTTGTTGTGGTAGTATATAGCTAGTTTAAACATTTCTTGTATAGGTCATTCTTGTTAGAAATCAGAAGCTAATCACTTATTCAACATTCACAACTTAGGAGTAAAATTTTCCTGTTAATTACATGCTTTTGGGAGTGCATGAATTGATAATGTTCATTCATATTGTGGGTGTGTGCTTGTGCATCTATGGTTGTGTGCAATATTCTACTTCTCTAATGCCTCTCACAAGAAAAAGAACAAAAGAACAAAAGAAAAGAAAAGAAAAAGACAATGCAGCCGTTAAGGGAATTTTTCATTATTTCTTTGTTGTTATATTGCAGTTGCTTGAAGCGACACAGTGTCGACTAACATAGCGCTAGAGAACCGAATGCAGAAAAGGCTCTATTGCCTACACATTACCTCTGAATGTCCCTGTAAATTTCTTTATTTACTGCTACGTTTGAATGTCCCTGTTATTTGGTTCTGATTCTCGCTATTTACTCAATCGCTATCTTAACAAGCACCTTTGCATTGTTACGGTTCTTTGAGTTCAGAACTTTTCTGTTTAAGATTCTTACAGTGGAGAAATCTACTTTCATGGAGAATGAAGTGGTTGCAGCAAATCAAGGGAATGGAATAAAGAGAAAGAGTGAGTTCCAACTTAAATCTGTGGAGAGTTTTTATTTGGGTATCTTTAGCTCTCCAACTTCTGTAAATTCACTGATTTGGTGGTTAGGTTAATTCTATCCTTCCTCATCTCGCCACCGATCATCAATCTCAATATCCTCATTTCAGCCATGCTTATCCTTAGAACATGTTGTTCCTTAACTGACTAGCATTTTTTATTTTTTTTTTGGATCAGCCATGAGTATATGCACTTTCTTTTATGTTCCAACTTCTACCATTGTTTGGATGAGTTTATTTAGAGCAGAATGAAATAGTTCTATTGGTCACATACCCATCTGTACATGTTACAAGCTGGGTCAATGGTATTTCTCCCAGATTATGGAGATGAGGATGTTGAAGTAGAGGTATTAAAGTTTTGCAAATACCATTTGGGTGTTCATTTCACACAAGTGGTGCAAGTGGAACACCCACTGTCCAAAGATTCTAATAGTTGACATCATAGGCACCTCTGTGGGCGGGCCACAAACCAAATATTTTCCATTAGGCTATCAATAAATAGATGGTTAAGAGAGAAAGTACAGCACTTGTTCACATTCTATCAAGAAAAAGTCAGAATATTTTACAACTAGGATCTTTCAATCTGAGTGATTTTTGGAAGCTTCAATTTTCTAGCTTCACTTTCTGAAATCAATTCTCCTCTCATGCATTTTGCTTATTCATGATTTACACGGGTGTCTAATAATTTTCAGTTTTATTAGTTTTTGGAAGCTTCAATTTTCTAAGGATATATTAGAAAGAAATTCCTAGTTCCTGAGTGAGATATCTTCTCGAACTTCCAGTGGATATCTTGTAATTTGGAGGGGAAAATGTGGAAGAATGGAAGCCCATTACTGTGAGTGTTGTTTTCCACATACACCAAATGCATGCCAGACCATGTTGGCTCCAACCAGAAGCTGGTCATCATCATCTAAGCCTTATACCAACTAATTGGGGTTGGCTACATACATCTTTTTCCACTATTCCACTCTATCAAGGGCCATAACTGTAGTCATACACTTACTATCCTTTCTTTGAATGCTTGAAGATGTAATGAGACTTGAAAATCTCAAGCATTTACAATCCAACAACCGCTTTACATGCCATCACATGTGCCTAGATAGAAAACAACTGCAAGATTCAAGCTGTCCATCAGTTGGGCCTGTTCCTAGTCAAATTAGCAGTCGATCCATCAGATGGAGCAAAGTCTAGAAAACAAATGGACAGCTAAAACATGCTTGGACAGCCATCAATTTGTCCCATATGTAGTGGCCTACACAATCATACAGATCAATGGGCATTCTCATTCCTTTATTAGCAAGGATACTTACACTCATTCTCATTCCTTTGTCCACTTGATGATTATACTGTGTTGGGCTTTGTGCTAGGTCATGATCATGGTGGGCTGCACATAATGAATAGCCTGGATCTCACGCATGTGCAACTTGAATTGCCTCTTCAAACCATAGTGGCATTTCCTGATGAAAGTAGTACATTGAAGGTAAATATTGATGGACTTAGAAAAACCTTCTGCAACCCAAATAGGAACCTGATATATTTCTAATTTCTAGTCCCAAGGACTTGTGAAATCCTACAATCCAAAATTATAAAGCCAACTAAGCACGAAATTGCAAACTACCCCTAAAATTTCAACTCACTTAAATTGCCCAACCTTCCACATTAGAGAATATAAGAAAGCGCCTAATGTATCATTCTGTAAAATTGACATTGACCATTTTTATTTTTATTTTTAACCACCCAATTAGTATTCACCATTCTAATATTCATAGATAACAAATAATCTTGATTTGTGGTTCATGATACATTGAAACAGGAACCCATAATTTGGCTAGCTTAATTTGAATTAATTGTATACGGCGTATGCAGCTTGTAACTAATTTCTGTTTGTGCATCGTCCACCACTCTGCCAAATTGTCAGGATAACTGTAACTATACTGCAAATATAAGTATATGACTGGCATTTTCCCTTCAATTAATTTAAGTTTGATATGATGATGATGCACCTCACATTAAATAGACTTGATTCCTTAGCGTAATGTTAGAAATACTTGAGAAACTGATAGTGAACAGGGAGTTACTCTCTGCATCAACCATAGGACATCTATAAACAGAGCTAGCTAGTCTTAGTGACAATGACTTGGACATGCTCAGCCCATGATCATCTAAGTAATAGAATTGTTCTTCCATGCTTCTTTTCATTGAGATGGAATTACAAATTACACATCAGATATTATTGTACAGGTATATATACAATCTTGGTTTATAGTAATATTGCCACCAACATATAAAAATTATTGATGTTTATCTTTTATAGCTAAGTAATTTATTTCAGGTTCTTTCCATAGCCATTTGTTTTAGTTGCCCTTACCTCTAAAATTTATTTCAGGTTTGTAGCATTCCCTCTAAAATTTTTCTGTGTATCAAGCATTCATTTAAATGATCATGATGTACTCCATTGCATTTTGAAGTTCAACTTCATTGCATTTTGATGTGCTCCATTACATTTAAAAAGTCCAGATACTAAGTGTTCTAATTGCCCTTACCTCTGAAATTTATTTCAGGTTCAAATCATCTAACTGTTTTTTGTTGGGAATATTCAATTGAAAGATATGATTATTTTTTTTGTTGAATTTGGATGAGATGACTATCAGTTGCAACAAATTCAAAAAATAACAAATATAACACTTTTTTTTTTAAAATTTTAGCTATGGACCTGCATTAAGTGGGCATTTTTGTTTTTGTTTTTGTTGCTGCTTTTCTTCATGCTACTATAGTTGGCATGCATGTATGGCCTTTTCTCACATGTTTGGGGGTGGATATGATTGCAGTATAAGATTTCAAACACAGAAGGAGATTGAGTTGTTGAATGCATCTATGTCTATATAATTTTTTGAACTTGCTGATGCTGCAGAATGTTTGGGAAAGGCTCCAGGAATCTCTGAAAGGAACTGGAGGTGGCAGGAACCCTAATGAACAAATTCTAGCCAATTTTCTATTTCTCCTTCCCATGTCTTGTTTCTTTGTTATTATCGATCCTTTCTTCAGGTTAGCACCTTCTAGACCATTATTCTTCACTAAAAATATATTCATGCACATTAAAGACGACCTATTGTATTCTGTTAACAGGAGAAGATCTACTGGCCATTGCTGCCGATCAACCTTTCCGTTTCCCTGCCACTTTCACATTTGTTGTTAGAGCCTTTTCAGGTACAGGAGTTAGGAAAGCTAGTCAGTTCATTGCTAGATATCATTATCCGTAACTTTTTGCTCATAAGAGAAAATTTCATCTATGCAGTATTAGATGGCATAGGGAAGGGACTCGACCCTCGATTGGACATTATGGAGATTGACATGTTTGTGTTTTTTTTTTTTTTTTTAAAAAATTCTCTCCATAAATTTTTTGACATATGTTTATTTGCTTGAAGTGTCATCCAGGATTACAGCTGCAAGACAACTATTACTATTTGTTGAAGGTAATACTTTTGTCCTTCTGTATCATATGTATGCAATTGATGCTTGATGTGGAAATCGGCCCTTTGAACCTTCCTAATTGCATAAGTGGTTTGAACCAAACTCTATATGTTACACATAATTTGTCATCCACTAGTTTCTATAAATGAAGATAAGAGAATTGATCTTAACAAGATGGTTGTCATGCACATAGATTTAAAATGCTTGCAATGAATGTTTATGAGTACTTGGTAATTTTGGAGTCCTTGGTTAGGGATTGGGTTGAAAGTACGAGTCTTGGAGCCGACGCTTTTGGAGTCCGAACTCATTCTTTTGAAAAATAGAAAAATGAGAATATTAGTAAATATGGATTTTCTTGTTAAGAAGAAAATGGAAGATGGATTGAAAAAACATAAAGAGATTTTTTTTATATATATAGTACCTTTTCCCACACACACACACACACACACACACACACATATATATATATATGCTCACACAGAACTAATGGATGGGAATTTCAGGTGTGATGCAGAAATGTTCTTTATCATTAGGGCTGCTTTCGCCGGGTTTGATGCAGAAATCGTCGCCAACTTCACAGAAAGACAAATAGCATCAGTGGCCACAGATTGTAACATGGATTTAAACAAGGTTCGAGGTGTCGTCAACAATGCTAACAGAATCCTCCAGGTCAGATTGTTGATTGGACCTGATTTTATTTAAATGATCTTGATAATCCATTTTATTTAACCGAGCATACCCGGATATGCGTCGGAGCTATCCGGATGTTGAGCGGGGGTTCCTGGAAGGTGGGAACCGCTGTTATGACCATGATGAAGCTGTCCATTTTCTATGGACGACATTGGAGGGGCCTGGCCATTTGGACAGGCCGTGTTTATGTATTTGCTCGAAATTAATGGAGCAGACCCGGATGTGCGTCGGAGCTATCCGGATGAGCGGGGGTCCCTAGAAGGTGGGAACCGCTGTTATGACCATGATGAAGCTGTCCATTTTCTATGGACGGCATTGGAAGGGCCTGGCCATTTGGACAGGCCATGTTTATATTTGTATTTGCAGGGACCACACCCTTAACCTAAACCCGAACCCATTCTCAAATCCAGAAACCTATAACATAAACCTAAACCTATAACCTATAACCTAAATCAAAACCAAAACCTATAACCTAAACCCGAACCCATTCTCAAATCCAAAAACCTATAACATAAACCTATAACATAAACCAAAACCTATAACCTAAACCAAAGCCAAAACCTATAACCTAAACCCGAACCCATTCTCAAATCCCAAAACCTATAACCTAAACCTAAACCTTAACCTAATCCTATAACCTAAACTCAAATCCCTAAACCTTAACCTACACCTAATCCTAATCTCAACTCCCTAACCTAAACATAAACCTAAACTCAAAACCCAAACTTAAACCCAATCCCGAACATGAACCCGATTTCCTAAACCTAAACCATAACCCATTCTCAAATCCAAAACCTATAACCTAAACCTAAACCAAAACCAAAACCTATAACCTAAACCCGAACCCATTCTCAAATCCAAAACCTTTAACCTAAACCTAAACCTAAAACCTATAACCTATAACCTAAACCAAAACCTATAACCTATACCAAAACCTATAACCTATACCAAAACCTATAACCTAAACTCAAATCCCTAAACCTTAACCTATAACCTAACCTAAACCTATACTTATAACCTAAAACTATTCCCAAATCCCAAAACCTATAACCTAAACCTAACATTTCCCTAAACCTATAACCTAAACTCAATTCCTAAAACTAAACCTACACCTAATCCTAATTTCAACTCCTTAACTCTGAACCTAAACCTAAACTTGAAAACCAAAACTTAAACCCAATCTCGAACATGAACCCAATTTCCTAAACCTAAACCTTAACCTTAACCTTAACCTAAACCTAAAACCTAAAACCAAAACCAAAACCTATAACCTAAACCAAAACCTAGACCTAAACCTAAACCTATAACCTAAACTCAAATCCCTAAACCTTAACCTATAACCTAACCTAAACATATACTTATAACCTAAAACTATTCCCAAATCCCAAAACCTATAACCTAAACCTAACATTTCCCAAACCTATAACCTAAACTCAATTCCTAAAGCTAAACCTACACCTAATCCTAATCTCAACTCCTAACCTAAACCATAACTCATTCTCAAATCCAAAACCTATAACCTAAACCTAAACCAAAAACCATAACCTATAACCTAAACCCAAACCCATTCTCAAATCCTAAAACCTAAACCTAAACCCGAAGCCATTCTCAAATCCTAAAACCTATAACCGAAACCTAAACCTTAACCTAAACCTATAACCTAAACCAAAACCTATAACCTAAACCAAAACCAAAACCTATAACCTAAACCCGAACCCATTCTCAAATCCCAAACCTATAACCTAAACCTAAACGTAAACCTATAACCTATAACCTAAACCAAACCTATAACCTAAACCAAAACCAAAGCCTATAACCTAAACCCGAACCCATTCTCAAATCCCAAAACCTATAACCTAAACCTAAACCTATAACCTATAACCTAAACCAAAACCTATAACCTAAACCAAAACCAAGACCTATAACCTAAACCCGAACTCATTCTCAAACCCAAAACCTATAACCTAAACCTAAACCTTAACATAAACCTATAACCTATAACCTAAATCAAAACCTATAACCATTCCCAAATCCAAAACCTATAACCTAAACCTAACCTTTCCTAAACCTATAACCTAAACTCAATTCCTTAAAACTAAACCTACACCTAATCCTAATCTCAACTCCCTAACCTAAACCTAAACTTAAACTTGAAAACCAAAACTTAAACCCAATCCCGAATATGAACCCGATTTCCTAAACCTAAACTCGAACCCATTCTCAAATCCAAAACCTATAACCTAAACCTAAACCTTAACCTTTATCTTAACCTAAACCTAAACCTAAAACCTAAACCAAAACCTATAACCTAAACCAAAACCTAGACCTAAACCTAAACCTATAACCTAAACTCAAATCCCTAAACCTTAACCTATAACCTAACCTAAACCTATACTTATAACCTATAACCTAAACCTAAACCTATAACCTCAAATCCCAAAACCTAAACCTAAATCAAAACCTATAACCATTCCCAAATCCTACACCTAACCTAAATCGAACCTACACCTAAACCTAATCTCAACTCCCTAACCTATAACCTAAATCAAAACCTATAACCATTCCCAAATCCCAAAACCTATAACCTAAACCTAACCTTTCCCTAAACCTATAACCTAAACTCAATTCCCTAAAGCTAAACCTACACCTAATCCTAATCTCAACTCCCTAACCTAAACCTAAACCATAACCCATTCACAAATCTAAAACCTATAACCTAAACCTAAACCAAAACCATAACCTATAACCTAAACCCGAACCCATTCTCAAATCCCAAAACCTATAACCTAAACCCGAAGCCATTCTCAAATCCCAAAACCTATAACCGAAACCTAAACCTTAACCTAAACCTATAACCTATAACCTAAACCAAAACCTATAACCTAAACCAAAACCAAACCTATAACCTAAACCCGAACCTATCCTCAAATCCCAAAACCTATAACCTAAACCTAAACCAAAACCTATAACCTAAACCAAAACCAAAACCTATAACCTAAACCCGAACCTATCCTCAAATCCCAAAACCTATAAGCTAAACCTATAACCCAAACCAAAACCAAAACCTATAACCTAAACCCGAACCCATTCTCAAATCCCAAAACCTATAACCAAAAATCCTAAACCTAAACCTATAACCTATAACCTAAACCAAAACCTATAACCTATACCAAAACCAAGACCTATAACCTAAACCCGAACTCATTCTCAAACCCAAAACCTATAACCTAAACCTAAACCTTAACATAAACCTATAACCTATAACCTAAATCAAAACCTATAACCATTCCCAAATCCCAAAACCTATAACCTAAACCTAACCTTTCCTAAACCTATAACCTAAACTCAATTCCTAAAACTAAACCTACACCTAATCCTAATCTCAACTCCCTAACCTAAACCTAAACCTAAACTTGAAAACCAAAACTTAAACCCAATCTCGAACATGAACCCGATTTCCTAAACCTAAACCCGAACCCATTCTCAAATCCAAAACCTATAACTCGAACCTAAACCTTAACCTTAATCTTAACCTAAACCTAAAACCTAAAACCTAAACCAAAACCTATAACCTAAACCAAAACCTAGACCTAAACCTAAACCTATAACCTAAACTCAAATCCCTAAACCTTAACCTATAACCTAACCTAAACCTATACTTATAACCTAAAACTATTCCCAAATCCCAAAACCTATAACCTAAACCTAACATTTCCCTAAACCTATAACCTAAACTCAATTCCTAAAGCTAAACATACACCTAATCCTAATCTCAACTCCTAACCTAAACCTAAACCTAAACTTGAAAACCAAAACTTAAACCCAATCCCAAACATGAACCCGATTTCCTAAACCTAAACCATAACCCATTCTCAAATCCAAAAACCTATAACCTAAACCTAAACCAAAACCATAATCTATAACCTAAACTCGAACCCATTCTCAAATCTCAAAACCTATAACTTAAACCCGAGGCCATTCTCAAATCCAAAAACCTATAACCTAAACCTAACTACCTAACCTAAACCTAAACCTAAACTTGAAAACCCAAACTTAAACCCGATCCCGAACCCGAAACCGGTTTCGTAAACCTAAACCTTAACCTATTCTCAATTCCCTAAACCTTAACCTACAACCTAACCTAAACCTAACTACCTAACCTAAACCTAGACCTAAACTTGAAAACCCAAACTTAAACCCGATCTCAACCCGAACCCGGTTTCCTCAACCTAAACCTTAACCTATTCTCAATTCCCTAAACCATAACCTACAACCTAACCTAAACCTAACTCCCTAACCTAAACCTAAACTTGAAAACCCAAACTTAAACCCGATCCTCGAACCCGAACCCGATTTTTTGAACCTAAACCTTAACCTATTCTCAATTCCCTAAACTGAACCTACAACCTAACCTAAACCTAACTCCCTAACCTAAACCTAAACCTAAACTTGAAAACCCAAACTTAAATCCGATCCCGAACCCGAATCCGATTTCCTAAACCTAAAGCTTAACCTATTCTCAAATCCCTAAACCTAAACCTACATCTAATCCTAATCTCAACTCCCTAACCTAAACCTTAACCTAAACTTGAAAACCCAAACCTAAACCCGATCCCGAACCCGAACTCGAACCCGATTTCCTAAACCTAAACCTTTACCTATTCTCAAATCGCTAAACCTAAACTTACACCTAATCCTAATTTCTAACTCCCTAACCTAAACCTAAACCTAAACTTGAAAACCCAAACCTAAACCCGATCCCGAACTCGAACTCGATTTCCTGACGTTTATTTTGGCCCTACAAACCATATGTGAGACCATTTCTTTTGTGTCAATTTCATTCCTCTTTGAGCTTTTATTAATTCATTAAGAAAAAAAAGAAGAAAATGGTTATACATGATGCACTTCTTTCACTTTGTTTTTCTTTCCTCCAATGGTCATTCTGATTTATGAATGCCATGACTATTTGTAGGATGATGTAATATACGAAGTTGTTGCAGGAAGTTACTTTGTCATTACTAGAGGTTCATTTCGAGACGACTCTTCAAAGTACTACATAAATGACTGTGGAAGTAATTTTACTGAGAGGTCACTAAGAAATTGAAAGGAAAAGGAGTGGATCTGACAACAATCGGTTTTTTATTCTTCAGTGGGTGATGGTGAAAAAGGCCTATTTACTTGTGAAAAAAATATCAAACCGTCAAAATGTATCTTCTCTTTCAATTCTTTATCTTGGAAATTTCAGGGTGAAGTCGAGCAAATTTCTCTAATGAAGCCAAAGATTTGTATTTTCAGCATTATTGTAATTGTAATTGTAATTCATTGAATGAAGGATTGTAATTGATTGTAATTGTAATTGATTGAATGAAGGATTGTAATTAATTGTAATTGTAATTGATTGAATGAAGGATTGTAATTGATTGTAATTGAATGAATGAAGGATTGTAATTGATTGTAATTGAATGAATGAATAATTGTAATTGATTGTAATTGAATGAATGAATGAATGATTATGCGTGGTAATTGAATGAACAAATAATTGTATATATATTTTTTAATATAGAATTTGCTACGGATTATATCCGTAGCTGTTGTAAACTATATCTACGGATTAAATCCCTAGCTGTTATGCTTAAATCCGTAGCTGTTGTAACTTACAGCTACGGATATAATTGCTACGGCTTAGATCCGTAGCGGTTGCTAGATATAGCTACGGATTAAATCCGTAGTAGTGGTGATTAAATCCGTAGCTGTTGTAACCTATAGCTACGGACATAATTGCTACGGATTAAATCCGTGGCTATTTTGACCTATAGCTACGGATTAGATCCGTAGCTATAGGTTCCATACCTATTATTACGGCACCTACGACTACGGTCGTGCTACGGACTAAATCCGTAGCTATAGGTCTATGGCTACGGATTTTATCCGTAGCCTTTGTCCCTTTTTTTGGTAGTGTAAGGTAGGCCCATGGGTTTCTCTATGGATGGTTAAAGGCCCACCATAGACCCTAGGTCATTTATTTAAGGCTCAATGTGTATATATGTGGAACCTACCTTAACGCATGTTTGGTCCAGGCCATCCAAGCCTTGATCGCCCGATTATGGATGCACTCTCTGCCTTGGGTTGCTGCTGGACTCACAATCTAGTATCAGGCCCACTTGATCTTTTCATGATATATACACACTCTCCATCTGGTGGGATCCCCCAAGGAATATAATTGACCTTCATGAAATTATTTCCACATAGTTAACTAATTTTTGGACCTTAGTAGGTCCAGAAAGTCAAACGAGCCAATAACCTAAACCTAAACCTATAACCTAAACCTAAACTTAAACCTAAACCTATGACCTATAACCTAAACCTAAACCTAAACCTATGACCTAAACCTATAACCTATAACCTAAACCTATAACTTAAACCTAAACCTAAACCTAAACCTATAACCTATAACAACCTAAACCTAAACCTATAACCTAAACCTAAACCTAAACCTATGACCTAAACCTATACCTATAACCTAAACCTAAACCTATGACCTATAGCCTAAACTTAAACCTATAACCTATAACCTATAACCTAAACCTAAACCTATAACCTATAACAACCTAAACCTAAACCTATAACCTAAACCTAAACTTAAACCTAAACCTATGATCTATAACCTAAACCTAAACCTATGACCTATAACCTAAACCTATGACCTAAACCTTTATCCTAAACCTTAACCTATGACCTAAACCTATAACCTAAACCTAAACCTATAACTTAAACCTAAACCTATGACCGATAACCTAAACTTAAACCTAAACCTATAACCTATAACCTAAACCTAAACCTATAACCTATAACCTAAACCAATGACCTAAACCTATAACATATAACCTAAACCTATAACTTAAACCTAAACCTAAACCTAAACCTATAACCTATAACAACCTAAACCTAAACCTATGACCTAAACCTATAACCTAAACCTAAACCTATGATCTAAACCTATAACCTAAATTAACCTAAACCTATAACTTAAACCCAAACCTAAACCTAAAACTATGATCTATAACCTAAACCTAAACCTAAACCTATAACCTAAACCTAAAGCTAAACCTAAACCTACGAACTATAACCTAAACCTAAACCTAAACCTATGACCTAAACCTATAACCTATAACTTAAACCTAAACCTAAACCTATAACAACCTAAACTTAAACCTATGACCTAAACCTATAACCTAAACCTAAACCTATGACCTAAACCTATAACCTAAACCGAAACCTATAACTTAAACCTAAGCCTAAACCTAAACCTATGATCTATAACCTAAACCTAAACCTAAACCTATAACTTAAACCTAAACCTAAACCTAAACCTAAACCTATAACCTAAACCTAAACATATAACTTAAACCTAAACCTATGACCTATAACCCGAACTTAAACCTAAACCTATAACCTATAACCTAAACCTAAACCTAAACCTATAACCTAAACCTAAACATATAACTTAAACCTAAACCTATGACCTATAACCCGAACTTAAACCTAAACCTATAACCTATAACCTAAACCTAAACCTATAACCTATAACAACCTAAACCTAAACCTATGACCAAAACCTATAACCTAAACCTAAACCTATAACTTAAACCAAAACCAAAACCTAAACCTATGACCAAAACCTATAACCTAAACCTAAACCTATAACTTAAACCTAAACCTAAACCTTAACCTATGATCTATACCCTAAACCTAAACCTAAACCTATGACCTATAACCTAAACCTATGACCTAAACCTATAACCTAAACCTAAACCTATAACTCGAACCTATAACCTAAACCTAAACCTAAACCTATAACTTAAACCTAAACCTAAACCTAAACTATGACCTATAACATAAACCTAAACCTATGACCTAAACCTATAACCAAAAACCTAAACCTATGAACTAAACCTATAACCTAAACCTAAACCTATAACTTAAATCTAAACCTAAACCTAAACCTATGACCTATAACCTAAACCTAAACCTAAACCTAAACCTAAACCTATGACCTATAACCTAAACCTAAACCTAAACCTATAACCTATAACCTAAACCTAAACCTATAACCTAAACTACACCTAAACCTATAACATATAACCTAAACCTACACCTAATCCTAAACCTATAACCCTAACCTAAACCTAAACCTAAACTTGAAAACCTACACCTAAACCTGATCTCGAACCCGAACCCGAATTTGAATCCCTAAACCTAAACCTAAACTTAAACCTATAACCTATAACCTAAACCTAAACCTATAACATATAACCTAAACCTATAACCTATAAACCTAAACTTAATTCACTTAACTTAAACCTACACCTAAACCCAAACCTATAACGCTAACCTAAACCTAAACCTAAACTTGAAAACCTAAACCTAAACTCGATCCCTAACCTACACCAAACCTATAACCCTAACCTACACCTAACTCGATCCCTAACCTACACCTAACCTATAACCCTAACCTACACCTAACAGATCCCTAACCTACACCTAACCTAAACCACAGATCCCTAACCTATAACCCTAACCTACACCTAACCTAAACCTAAACCTAAACCCGATCCCAAACCCGAAAAACGATCTCCGAAACCCTAAACCTAAATTTAAACCTAAACTTAAACTCAAATCACTAAACCTAAACCTACACCTAATCCTAACGCTAACCTAACCTAAACCTAAACCTAAACTCGAATCTCTAAACTTAAACTTACACCTAATCCTAAACCTATAACCCTAACCTAAACCCTAATCCTAAACCCGATCCCGAACCCGAAACCGAACCCTAATCCCTAAACCTAAACCTAAACCTAAACCTAAACCTATAACCTAACCCTATAACCTAAACATATAACCTATAACCTAAACCTAAACTTATACCTAAACATACACCTATAACCTAAACCTAAATTAACCTAAACTTAAACCTAAACGTATAACCTAAACCTAAACCTAAACCTATAACCTATAACCTATAACCTAAACTTAAACCTATAACCTATAAACCTAAACTTAATTCACTTAACTTAAACCTGCACCTAAACCCAAACCTATAACGCTAACCTAAACCTAAACCTAAACTTGAAAACCTAAACCTAAACCCAATCTCGAACCTGGATGGATGTAGTTTGTGTTTGGATGGATGTGAATGTGAATGTGAATATGATGAAATATATTGTAACAAGTGTATATCAGGAATTTTTGTTTGAATATTGAAAGAAAAAAAAAAGAGACTTTTACCGACGAAATATTTGGTAGGTAAAAGTTCCTGTCACATTTTTTACCTACGAAATATTTCGTAGGTAAAAGGTTCATTCACATTTTTACCTACGAAATATTTCGTAGGTAAAAGTTTCATCCACATTTTTTACCTACAAAATATCACGTAAAAGTTTCATTCATAGTTTTTACCTACGAAAACTTTCGTAGGTAAAAGTTTCGTCCACATTTTTTACCTACGCGAAAGTTTGTCAACTTTTTTTTACCTGCGAAAAAATTCGTCGGTAAAAGTCTTACCATTGCCGACGAACATACTTCACATTTTTTACCTACAAAAACATCCATAGTGATTTTTCGTTGGGAAAAGCCTTTACCCACGGTCTTTTACCGACGATTTTTGTGATGATATATTTCGTCGGTAATACTAATTACCGATGAAAAATTGTCTTTTACTGACAAATTTTTTCGTAGGTAAAAAAGCAATTTCCTGTAGTGGGTTCCCAAGAACGAACAATTATCTCATCCCAAAAGCGACATTGATCTTTAGGAACCCACTGTATTACTAGGATCCAAATAGCGACGGTAGTCTAACCCTATCTTATTAGACAGATTGAGCCATACATTATCAATTGTAGGCCTTAGATCATCGGATCCACCATTCGTTGGATCCACAATGTCCAACTTATAGATCTGCCAGCTTGGTCATAACAATCAAACCATCAGACCACCAATTCAAAGATCAAGCGATCCAACCATTGAATTAAGGAAATTAGTAGGACTAGGATGTCAAAATTGAGAATTAGATGTTCACTTGGAAGTGGCCGAGTTTAATGCAAAGTAATTCTAATATCAGGGTATATAGCTAAATGATACATAATGAGTAGTCCCACATTTTTAAACATAGGTACAATGAGAAGATAAATAAATAACAACAACAACGACAAAGATAATAGTTAATGTTTAAATAATACAAAATCATAAGATGGGTAATCTTAAGTTACCTACAGGGTGGGACCCATGACATGGATAAAAATGTATGCATGTGTGATGAAGAAAATAATAATAATAATAATAATGATAATAATAATAATAATAATATATAATAAAATAATACTATTAAAAGTATTGTAACATTATATTTAATGTTATAAAAGCATAATAAGTCACATAATCCATAATCTAGCCATTGATTTCTAGCTTAAATGGTCCTTTGGACCCTTTTAACCGTTGACATTCAATTTCGGGAAGATCCAACCCTTAGATCAACGAAAAATCCACCATCAGAACTAGAAATCAATTTGTATGGCCCACCTGAACTTTAGATCTACCTGAACTTTAGTTAGAGGCTTTGATTGGGCCCTCCAAGGAGAATGGATAGAGCCGATCTCACTGTTCATCACAGTGGACCCCACTTTGGGGCAGTGCATGTGCACAGTTCACATGCACTCATGGTGCACTGGATAGGGCAACCCGGTCAAAGCGGGTAGACCCACAATTCCTCTAAAAATAGAGATTTCTCTCTCTCGCTTTGGCTTTTAACAGTGGATGGACGGACGTCCATTTCGGTGATAAGTGGCCCACCTACACTGACCATCTGGACAATCCAAACCGTCCATCTGACTCAGGCGGTGGCTCGACCAAAATCAAACTGTTATATCAAGTTTTTCGATATGTGTGGACACACGATCCTTGGTGCAATAGGGTCCTACAAAATACAACATTTCCAAAAATGGAAACATGTCTTCACTGCCAGCTTGGCAATCCGCGTGAGAGGAGGGATCCTCCAATCCCAACCCTCCATTTAGGAAGCTCTTAGCCGTCCGATGCTTGCTAGCTATCCAGCCGAACGGTCAGATATTTCCATGAAGAGAGAGAGGGTGGGAGCCCCAGATCTTATCCAGATCATCCGTTCTCCATCCAACGGCTTTCGGAAGTCTAGAGCCTTAAGGGAAGGGTGTATAAACTGAGAGGATCGTTGCCCCGAACCCTAACAGTCCAGTCGCACCTGAAAAAAGAACAGCCGCTTCCCTTCTTCCATCGAACCCACCGACTTAATATCCTCTAAGCTTTGAAGAGACTCGTCTGTAAGCTTTCAGGGGTCCTCACAGACCTCCTGCAAGAGTCGGATTGGAGGGAAATGCGCCGATAATGAAAGTGCCATTAACAGCCACCACCGTCTTCACCGCTGTGACGACCCGTGCAGAGTCATTGCAGCACGTTATCTGAGCTGAGACCGAGTCCAGGGCTCCATGAGGCTCCGAGAAGATGGAAATAAAGAAGAAGAAGGAGAGAGGGAGTGCGAACGTGGTGTTGTACTCGCGTCGGGAGCTGCTGCACTGGGCCTCCGACCAAGTTGGATGTGGTCTGGTAGAGCCCAGACCTTTGCTGTTGCTGGGTAACCAACAGAGAAGGAAGAAAGGGAAGAGAGATGGAGAGAAAAGCAGAGAGAGCGAGTGCAGTTCGTGCACCAACTCAGCACAATGGTGCGACTCGCCCGGGCTCACTCAGGTGCGGGTTTCAAGCCCCGTGTTGTTGGCTCGTTGCACCGGGAGGCTGGGCTTCCAACGGTCAGCAACTGTTGTATCAAGTCAAGTTAGCTTGCCCTCAACCGTGGAAGCCAACTCGAGTCCCTAGCTGAACTTAACGACTCGATTCCACTCGACTTGTCGTAGCAACAGCTGCAACCAGCAACATGATCTTGCACCGCCTCAGCCCAGGTAAGACCATCTTGCCACATTCGGGTTCTCTTAGATAAAAACCCAACTCAAACATCACTACTACAACCCCCATGGGTTGCTGTCAGATTTGGCTCGCCTCACTGAGTCGACTCACCACGATCACAGCTGCGTGAGTCATCACGATCACAGCTGCAGCCCCTGGGTTGTTCGTGCACCCTCAGATCCAACTCGGGTGAGTTCAGCAACAACCTAGCCAAGCCAAATGTAAATGATAGAGGAAGTAGATGCCATGCAACATCATGGTGGCCCTACTGAGTTTTTGGTTCATGACTCCCTATCTCACTTCATGTAATAATTCAAACCATTGAACTGATAGTACTTGCAGTGGATAGACCATGCCCTGGGCATCATTCTCGTATTCATTGTTGTTCACACCCCAAGTATAGGGTTGTGATGTAGTAATAATCTCGGTAAGACCGAGGTCGAATCCACATGGACTGAACCTTATACGTATTCTAAAAGTAACCAGAATTAGAACTAGGCAAAAATGAAATCTAAATCAGGTAAAAGGAAGGGAATAATTGTGAATTATTAGACTAAAACTTGTAAATTCAAAGGTGGGAAACTAGGGTGCTGAGGATCCACTTGTAGAGATTGGGGAGATCTATGCTTGATTCAAGAACACAACTGGACTTAGAGTCTCATCTTCATCCAGTCGGAAGATATAACTATAAAAATCAAATCTGAACTTCCTTTGATTCAGTTTTCAAGAGAAGATAGGTATGAGAATTAGAATTGATTCCATCACAAAACTATGCTCATGAGACAAAGCAAACAACGGAATTTAGCCAATCCACATCCAATCTAAGGGATGTATGAATGTTAGGAAGGGTTCCATCATCCAACCATGCTCAGGAGACGATGGTGAACAACAGGGTTCCTAAATTCATAAACCCTATAATGAAAAGAACATACTCAAAGCTATCGTTGATCTATTGTAATTTAAGTCACAACAAACTATTAAAAACTATGAATATTCCTTATAATCAAACTATAATCAAGAAGAGCTCAACAACTATGAATTAAAGACATAGAACCAAACCCATCACACTGTAAGCTTCACCTCTTATCCCTAGCTAAGAGGTTTAGCCAATCACGAACATGATTAAACCAAATTTCTTAGAAGAATATAAAATAAACAAACAAGAAATAAAGTAAAAAATGAAAAAAAAAACTCTTTGAAGCGAGCCCATGCTCCATGGATTGCCTCCATGGCTGCCCACGTCCGAGAATGGCTTCCCACATACCTCTCTCTCTCTCTCTCTCTCTCTCTCTCTCTCTCTCTCTCTCTCTCTCTCTCTCTCTCTCTCTCTCTCTCTCTTTCTCTTTTATAAGCCCCATGGGCAGTTTAGAGTGGAGAACCGACCCCAGTTTCACAACAAGTGGCAGTGACGCAACAAAAGCGCGAAAATAGCCGCGTTTGGATGAGATTTTAGGACGATAATCGTTGCAAACGTGGATTCTGACTCCTTGGTTGGGGTAAAGACCCCCCTATGAAGGTTCTGAACGGTTTGGATCACCAATCCGACCACAAACAGTGGCCCACAACACCCCACAACGTCCGAAAAAACCGGACGTGCGTTTCTTACGAAAATTCTTGCACTGACGTGTTCGGTGGACCCTACGATGATGTTTTTGGTGAAATCCACCCCGTTCATTAGATTCCTGGCAAAATATCATTCGGAAAGGAGTGGTTTTGGTCGAGTTTTGGTTGGGTCCACTGTATAAAATCATTTCACCGTCCATCTTGCATTTTCTGGCGATCCACGTGTGTACGTGTGCAAAGGGCCAAAAGGAAAGCATGGCCAGGGTCATGGCCCCCCTCTGGAGCATATGGACAATTTGGATCATCCGTTTGGATGATGGGTGGGGCCCACTATAAAAACCCATCCGAACATGGTGCGTCTGCTGGACGTCTGCGTGAAGAAAGCTCGGGTCAGCCCGGCTTTGACCGGGCTGACTCTCCGGTGCACAGCCAGTCTTGTGTACACGCACCATGATGTGGGGTCTACTGTAATGTTTACAAGAAATCCGTTCCATCCATCCGTTCTGTCACCCTATTTAAGGGGTTGAGACTAAATTTGAAGTATATCCAGATATCAGGTGGGCCCCAGATCAGTATTTTAGTGGCTGATCTGTCCGTTGAGCCACTTCCACAAGGATCCAATGGCTGAAATTCGACGTTACGGTTAATTTATGGTCCTCGAGCCATATATAAAGTTTCAAGCCGAACGGATGGTGGGAACCTTGTGATCTTGCATTCTAGACGATTTTGAGGCCTCTTTAACATGAATTTCTTGATTTTCTCTGATTTTTAGCGTGTAAATTCTTCAATCTCATTCCCCTGGGGTCCGTCCTTTGCCTTGGTAATTTATAAGCATTAAATCCATGCTTTTAGTACACTTTTTCTGTCCAAGCTCCTAAATTCACCTTGCAACACAAACATGATTAAAATGGGCAGTTAAACAGTATTATGTACGTAAATTCAAGTAATAACTAGGGTCTGATATGCAATATTTGACCCTCAACAATTGTAAGTGCTACAAATCAAAGGGCTAGGATTTCCTTTGGACAAAGCCAACATTCCAGATGCATCCCATGGTGCCCACAGTCCACTTCACATTTAGCAAAACAACAAAGAGCAAAGAAATGTATGGAAAAGATTAGCTCAGTTAAGCCCCTAAATTGAGTTCATGATCAAGCTTGGAAGCATCTAAACCAAGAAGTAATTGGGGTCGGGCAACTTCCAACCTTGCATTTAAATTTCTCTTAAATGTGAGTAGGATGCTGTAGGTTCTAATCCCACGTAGAATACTAAGTTCCCAGGTTAGTAATAACTATAAACTAGTCAGGGATAGGGTAGCACTCCCTTCCCATATTAGATTACCCTGCATTACTATTAGTTTCATTACCATGAATATGAAAATTATTGAGCATGAATAGCCAGAACGCTGTTTATGCAAATATTAGTTATTATAAATGAAACCTACCATTAATGATATTAGCATGGTACCCATCACCTGAAAATATTATCTTTAATAATAGATTATACTATTCTACTACAATTGTAATACTTATCATTACCATGGTCACAAATAGTAGTTATAACATTAACGTAAAAATGTAACTAACCATATTATCACATTGTGTTTAAGCTACACATACATCATAGTTCAACTCCTAGAACTAAACCCCAGGGTGAAACCCTAAAACCTAGCTAATCCAAATCCTAGGTTAAGACCTTAACCGTAAATAGTGTAAAAAGCTGGGATCTAACTGTAGAACTTTACAATTCATGGTAAGGTTCGGTTCCAAGGGCGCAAGCACTTAGGGCCTGTTTGTTTTTTCAAAGCAAACGTAAATACCCTAGAAATGGGTAATTATTACAGTTTCACAACGTTTGAAAATTCATAGGAATTTGTGCATTTGAAACCGGTTCAAAAGATATAGTTTTAATTTTTAAATCACACAATAATGTATATGATATATCCGTTCCGTTCATCCGTTTTACAACAGAATTTTGAGATATGAGCCAAAAATTGAGGAAGATCCAACACTCAAGTGGCCCACACCAAAAGAAATAGTGGCTCAAAATTTTTTTAATGGTAAGTGTTCAATTCCCTTTTTCCTGTGGCGTGGTCCACCTAAGCTTTGGATATGCCTCATTTTTTGGCTCATGCCATAAATTCAGCTGGCATAATGGATGAACGGTGTGGATAAGCGACACACATCACGGTGGGACCCATAAATATGTTACAGCCTTCTCAATTTTTGTGTTAAAAAAAGTAGAACATCAAATCAAGTACAAGGTAATGTGCAGGGAAATAATCATTACCAATTTACCAGGCATTTACCAATGAACTAGAAAATCAAACACACCCTTAGCGACACTAGAAGTGATTCGATTCATCAGGTGATGATTTCTTCCTCTTAAGTTTTCCATCTCTAAATTAGATTAAGGATGACTTTTAAAATGATTATGAATGATGCCTTAGAGCTTGATTAATTAGATGATTAGCTTACTTGAATACATGTTGAGAATTGATCATGAATATCAAATGCATATGTTAGACCTTGATTGATTTAACAATTCTTGAATTGTATTTACATTTGTACTTGAGTTGTACTTTATTAAAATGGTATCCTAGTTCGATACTTGATATCTATGCCATTTGGATATGTTATTGTACTGTTTGCAAGACACATATGAATCGAAATCTCTCTAGTCTATGAGGGAAACCTCTATCTATGAAAGAGAGTCCGTAGTTACGGTGTAACGAGATTGATTGTGATAAGACTAGACCCTCAACATGAAGGTTATGTTAGTGACAGTTTAATTCATGGGATTTACCATCTATGGAGTGATTCCACTTACCTGACTATGGAATGAATCTTTCAACTTTTTATCGTTGTTATTTATTCGTATTTGAATCATACATACCGACTCATTTTAATCGTTGTGTTTAATATTTCAACATTTCATTCCTATTCAGCATACGATGGTAGTTTCCCATATAGTGAGAATTGATTGGCCATGTGTTGATGGGTTTTATCAACACCCTAAGGCGGTAGCCTTATGAGCCGGGGATAGTGGTATAAGACCTATGCCCGAGCTGTCGACCTACGCTGGGTGACGAGCCCTTTGTAGTGACCTTGAGCTTTATTAAACCGACTGATTGTAATTTAACTAATAATGGCTTGGCTAATCATGCATACATGGCATATTGGTGATGACGGGTGGATATTTCTGGATGTTGTAGCATGTGCCTCCGAGTTATTGGGGTACCGTTTCGCTAGCTGCCAGACTACCGACCATCGATTTATGTACGTGATATATATGTGATGGACATTCATTATGCGGTACGTGATGTACGCACGTGATGTGCTTCGCTAATGACCAGTCTTTGCATGGGTGACGAGCTCAACTGCCGACTGGATGAGTATCCCCAAGTCGATGATACATTCACGCATTCATGCATATAATAAGACTGCATTTTGTTATGTTTTGCTTGCCTTGTTTTTTCATGTTATACTTGTCTGAGGCGACGGTGTGTAATCTTGAGAGAAATTCACACTAAGTTGGCTACTCATCCATCAGATATATAACCGTACAGGTAGCACAGGTGGATTAAGTGATATTCAAGATTAGACAGATGAGGAGCTGGGTTTAATTGTTAGGGATGCATGATTGTACCTGCCAAGAGGAGCTGCGTGATCATGCGGCTCAAATTTATATGATTCTTTTTATTTCTCTTGTATAAGTTATGAGATTCTTGTATTTGTTACTTCGAAGACATTGGTTTGTGTAAGTCATTATAGGCAACCTCTTGTATATTCTAAATGTAAATGCAACTTTCCTTTATGTTGATTTGTCCATCCTACGCTAGACTGCTAACTCTGGAAAAAATAAATAAATAAATATATATATATATATATATATATATATATATATAGGAAATGCTCACCTGCGCACCAGTTCGCACGGAACTGGTGCGAACTTTTTTGAGAACCCATCATACATGATGTGGATCAAAATCGAACCGTTCATGTGAAGACACCTCGTGAAACCCCCAGGCCCAAGTTTTACTTTGATCTAAAACTTTTATGGGCCATGAAAAATGAAAACAGTTTCCTCTCTTGATTTGCATTTCTCTTTGCTATGGCCCACCAGAATTTTAGATCATGGTGAAAATTTCTCACATGGGGTTTCATGGGATTCCGCATCACATGGACCGTTCAGATTAGACACCCATGACACGTGTGCAAAGGTTCGCATGTGCATAGTTGCTGGTGAGCTTGACTCTCTCTCTCTCTCTCTCTCTCTCTCTCTATATATATATATATATATATATATATATATATATATATATATATATATATATATGGAATTTGGCTCTCTATACACGGGCGTTACATTCTAATTACAGGATGCCAAGCACAATTGAGGATTAATATGGAATCCAATGCACTTCAAATAGAAGCAATCAAACAAATGAGGCCTTAGTGAAACTAGGTAGACACTTGTATATGCAAACCATCAAACACCAGTCTCTTTATTTCATACAATAGTTATACACGTGCAGGCTATCCGCTACACGCTTGATGAAACTGGATATACAACATAATACAAACCTTCAAACACGGTTCTCTTTATTCCACACAACAGCTAGATAACGTGCAGAGCAGTACCCGCTACACGCTTGGAGAACCTAGGTAGAAAACTAATATGCAAACCTTCACACGCAATTATCTTTAATCCATGCAATAGCTAGAAAACGTGCAGATCACAACTACGCCACATAGCCGTCCAGGAAAAGTGCAGCCGCATTCTCACTGCCGATGAGGCACGGGTGTTGATCGAACGTTAGAAAGCCCAACAATGCCCTAGTAAATGCAGCTACCTCCCTATTGGCGTACGGCGCTTTGAGACCATTCCCTGCTAGGGTCGGATTCACTGCTTGGGGCGAGTTAAACAATGCCTGGATCACACTGCTGTATGCGCTGAATGCCATTGACTCATCGCGGTTGAGATACACTTCCACCGATTCCTCGTTCACCCTAGAGCTGCTGAACCGGATAGTATTGTTGAGTGAGATGCCTGGCAAGTTCGTATTAAGTTTCATAGAGGGAAGTAAATCAGAGGGAATGGTTTTCGAGCCGAAGTTGTGCACATAATCAAGGACATTGGATTCAATCTGAACATTTTCCCCTTTCTTGTCGAAGAGGCCCCCGCTGTATGACGAGTCGCATATGAAGGTGATAGTTGCCCCGTCCGGCAACCGATCGAATATAGGCAGGATGTAATCACCTGTAAGGGGATTCGGTTCATGTTAGTTGCGGTATTTTTACAAAAAGGGTATTTCAAACACGAGTGGTGTTACGTATGCACGGATCAAATCCTCTACAACACCTGTTGTACGTGTTGTGAGTCAGGCATGTAATACGCCCATAAAGTGAGATCCTCTTAAGTTAGAACGCGAGGTAAAAAATCAGCCCTATCCACAACTGAGGTGGGTATATTGCATCCAACCCGTACATCAGGCGGTGTGGCCCATCGTTGTTTTGTATGGGGCTGTATTTTGGGATGTACGGTGAACATTAGAAGGCACACATTGATGGGGTGGAGTGTAGGTCCACACCCATAACAAAGCTCGTTTGTGCGACACAACAGGTGTTGTAGGGGATTCGGTTTGTGTAGGATTCTATACATGTGGACCACAAGTGCATGTTTCATCTGGACCGTTTATCCAATGGTCCAATAACCGATAATTGAAGTCCCAAAAATCTAGAATATATGATGGTCTTAACCCGTTGATCAGTGACCAAAGAACAGAAATTTAGCAACGTCCAGGTTCAATGGAGAATTAGGAAGATTTTGTCGGTGGATCCCGAGATTCACCGAGGTGGGTGAGAGCCCTGACTGTGGGCCCACCATGATGTATATGACTATATCCACACCGTTGATCTGTATTGAAAGCTCATATTAAGGCATGATCCAAAAAATGAAGCAGATCCAAATCTCAGATGGACCATATTGAAAGAAAAAAGTGTAATTACTTTTTGTGGGCTTAAAAAGCTTTGGATCAAGATAATATTTGTGTGGTCTTTTCATCTAGGTCTTTGTGACCTTATCAATATGTTCGATGGAAAATAAACACTCCGGTGGAATCCATGAATTTTTAAATGGTGTGGATTCAATCAAGACTTTTTTCTATTGTGTGGTCAGTCAACTTCGTTTTTTGGATCATGCATTAAAGTGAGCTTTTAAAATGGTTGGACGGTGTGGATTTAACGTACATAAATCACTGTGAGACCTACAGTCAGTGTCCCACCCCACCTCGGTGGATTCCACGCCTGATATTTTGTGCAACCACATGTACTATTGTGTCAATGATACAGAACTCTTAAATATGAAACAAGAGAAATTATTTATACACCATCATTCTATGTATAGTCCATCGTCACCGTATATTCCCCAGTGGATATGGAGGCAGTGGAGTGTCTCTCGTAGACAATATCACACCGTCTTGAGTCCTTTGGGAATGGACGGTGGAACGCCGACTATGCATCCAGTCTCAGAACATTTCTCAAATCTCATTCATCCTAACCTGGAATGGGCTTGAGATCCCAAGGAACGATCATTGGAATGCCTGTGGGTTTATCCAGCGCCCCACCCCCACTGAAGTAGAATAACAAAATGTCCCCCTGCTTAGCTGCATCGATCAACCTATTAAGTTCATCCATAATATTAAGACGCGTGGGCTTCTTCTCCGTCTCATCGGTCAAGATCGTAATGTTCTTGTTCTCGAAGCCGAAGCGTTGACGGATCAGGGCCTGCATGGCTTTCACGTCATTTATGCACCCATGCAGCTTGTTTTCTACAGGCACGTCGTTGTTGTTGGAGTAGTTGCATCCCACCAAGAGAGCCAATTTACTCACCATGATTATCCTCACTTTGATAAAATGCACTGATCTAAAATGTAGTACACACCTTCTCTGGATCCATATCTCTAACAATATCAGCTTATATAGACCATTCTCATTGGTAAATTACTTAAATGCCCTCACCCGTCATCTACTCTATTGATATAGACACTTAAATGGAATCCAATTGACCGATGTAGACCATCATCCATTAGGTCCTATATACATTTCATGTGCTACCATGCAAATATTACATCAATTTCGCATCGACAACCCCATCATCATCACCCTTTAATATGGACGGTGCATAGGTCCAATCTACAATTTGATCAATTTATTTATTAGGGTCCACCATAGATTTCTTATCAATCTAAAGAGTCACTTTTGTTAGGCCATCCTAACCAATTCACATATGGCCCGGAAAAAGGATGGCTACAAAATAAGGAAAAGTCGAAGATAGATTGGATCATTGATCAATCAGTGTCATTTTTGCATGGTATCCAATCAAATGGATTCTGGATTTAATAGACAGTTTAGATGGATCGATCAATGGATTGGACCGTTCAAATGACTGAATGCATATAGGAGCACCATAACTTGTAGTGCTCTGATGATAGATTAAAAAATGAAGATTTTTTCAGTGCTAGATTAAATTTCTGTGATATGACTAATGGTCGGCTCTGATACCAGACACGTACCTGTTTCCCACGTGCAGAGGGTGTGCACTTTTAAATGGCACCCGAGCGATTGCGATTTGCATTCCTCTCCTCCTCGGATGGATGGAACGTGGACACGTAGTTGAGAGTGGATTAGGTGAGACCACGGCCTCAACCAACAAGGTGTGGCCTGGCCTTGGGACTCGCCTTGATGTATGTATTATGTATCTATGCCGTTCGTATGTTTTTCCAGATCATTTTTTTTTTTTTTGTATGTACTTAAAAACGAAGCAGATCCAATTTTCAGGAGAACCACACCGTAGGAAGCCATGATGATTGAATGCATGCCATTAAAAAATTTATTTGGCGCACTATAATGTTTATCTTTCATCCAACCTGTTCAGTACGTCATATGGAAATGGATGAAGGGAAAAAACAAATATCAGCTTGGTTAATAACTTTTGTCATCCACAAGAAGTTTTTAATAGTAAATCATCATTTTTTCATGTGGGGTGATTTATCTGAGATTTAGATCTACTTCATGATTCGGCTCATGCCCTAAAATGAGCTGGGACAATAGATGGACGGCGTGGATATATACATCAAAGCCGCACGGTCAGTGCAGTGCTGTGTTCGTTGAGGCCGAGGAGCCCGGATGTAGTGACTTCAGGAAATGAACCGCGCTGGGCGTACAACACACCACCGACTTAGGTGGTGTGGTTACGTGTGGTGCGAAGGCGAGCGCTGACGTGCCTCGAACTCTACGTGTATGAACGGTTCAAAGGATATCAAAGTTATATGGGCCTATTATCATGCATTTATTATATCTACACCGTTTATGCATTTGGCGAGATCATTTTAGGGATTTATTCAAAAAATGAGTCATTTCCAAAGCTTAAATAGATGACACAACAAATAGCTATGGGGAGAATGATTATCACCCTCATAGGATGCACCATAACATTTATTTTCAATCCAATCAACTCATAAGGTTACTCATACTTGGATGAATAGAAAAAACAAATATCATATTGATCAAAAACGTTTGTGGCCATTAAAAGGCTTTCAATGGTAGACGTCCAATCTCCCACTGATTTTCGTAATGTGGTCCACTTAATTTTTGGAACTGTGTTATTTTTCAGCTCAAGCATTATAACGAACTCACCAAATGTACAGACAGTTTTGATATAACATACACCTGATGGTGGGACCCGCAGAACTTAGTGATTTAAACACAGCAGCCAGTTCGGTAGTATGCGGGCTCCCGCGCTAGGGTAGGTCTAGGGAAATCGGATTGGGTACTGAGGGACGCGGATTGCGTCCTACCCCCGCCCGGACGTTAATCCGTCCGGACAGGGATCTGTGGAGCCCACCGTGATGTAAGTGTTTTATCCATGCCGTTCATCACTTTTCTCATATCATTTTAGAATATAATAATAAAAATGAAGAAGGTACACAGCTCCAGTGTACCACACCAAAGGAGGATGCAGTTATAATGATATGCACTGTTGAAACCTTTCTAAGGGCTACCGTGATGTCTGTTTACCATCTAACCTTTTCATAAGGTCATGTAAGACGTGGATGAAGTGAAAACACAAATATCAGCTTGATACGAAACTTCTCCAGCTCCCAAGAAGTTTTTAATGGTGGACGTTCAATCCCCACTTTGTGGTCAACTTAAGATCTTTACCTGCCTCATTTTTTTTCATCACAACTTAAAATGATCTAATAAAGACGATGAATGGAGTGGATAAAACACTAACATCACGGTGGGCCCCACAGAGCCCTGCCTGGACGGATTCCAGTCCGGGCGGGGGTAGGACGCAATCCGCGTGCGGGTACTGAGTTACTCCGTACAATAAGAGTGTACTGAGTTAACTCAGTGGGGCCCACCTTGAATGTACATAGTCTATCTATTCCATCCATTGGTTTTTCGATCTAATTTAAGGGGTCGATCCTAAAATTGAAACATATCCAAAGATCAAGTGGATCATACTATAGAAACAGTGGGGATAATGATTTCAGATATTGAAACCTTGTTAAGCCCCACAATGCTGTTTATTTTTCATCCAAACCTATTCATAAGATCATACAGACATGGATGAAGGGAAAAAATAAATATAAGTTTGATCCAAAACTTCCGTGGCCCTCAAGAATTGTTCGACGGTAGATTTTCAATTCAACTGTTTCCTATGGTGTGGTTTATTTAAACATTGCATAAACATTGCATATGCTTCATTTTTGGTCTAAAGTGTTAAAATTATCTATTAAAATAGATGGACGGAGTGGTTAAAATACATAAATCATGGTCGACCTTGCAGAGTTTACGCAGTACGCTAAGCGTAGTGAGTTACTCACTACGTCGCAGGTGCTTTGGCAAACAGGCATATGTAGACACGTGCTATACACCAGCGGCTGCAAAAGAAATCTAAATATCATAGTATTCTCTTTGAGGTTAAAATACATAAATCATAGTGGGCCCATGAAGGTTTCAATAGTAGACGATATTATCACCTCTGCTTCCTTCCTATGATGTGGTCCATTTGAGTCCTGAATCACCCTCATTTTTAAGCTTATATCCTAAAACAACATGGAAAAATGGATGAACGGCGTGATAAAACTCATATATCATGGTGGCCCCACAGAGCCCCTTCCTTTTCCGTCCACACCAAGGTAGGATGCAATCTGCGGCATCCGTTCTTACTCTATTATTAAATTTAGCAATATTACTTGGATAGCTGACAGCAGATCTAAAAGTCTTGTGTTCTGACTCCACGCCTTCTTTATTAAAAACTGTTTTATTATGAAAACTGAATTCAGTATTTTTTAATATTTTCTATAATAAAGTTATTCTAAAAATAATATTTATTATCTTTTTCTCTTTATAAGGTATTTCTAAAATTTTAATTTTAAGAAAACTAAAAATTGAATCATCCAATTATTTAAAGAAATATTTGAACTAAAAATTGAATCATCCAATTATTTAAAGAAATATCTGATTTCTTTATCTTTTTCTCTATAATTTTTTTTTTTTTTTAATTTTAAAGTTTGGAATATTTTTACAAGTTGAGATTTGAATTTTTTTTTTTTTTTTTTCATATTTGGAGCCATCCCATTTGTATATACACACCACCATATATTGAAACATATAAGAAAATTAATCAATTATATTCTCCAAATTCATTTTGCATCCTTCAAAATTTTTTGGTTCTCTCATTTTCATTTTTTTTTTAAGAGAAAATCTAAAACATTTTTCATAAAAGGATTTTAAAAAAATCTATTAACTCCATCGGTATGCAGTCCCGCCTGTCATATGAGTGGTGGGTCATACCAAAAGATCACCAAATAAACAATCGATAGCCCAAGATAGTGAACAGATCAAATCTTTATAAGAGACTACCACTTTTTAATACAGAAAAATTACTTTTGCAAAAATAAAAATAAAAACCTTTGACGCGCTTACAGAGTGCCAGGGATCATACACAGGCACTACGAAATTGCTTAGATACTGCATCGGTGAGACAAAAAAAAAGAGTCAAATAAACTAACAAACTATCGTTTTTGGTTTAGTTGTATCATGCACGAACATATATATGAGCTGCACATACGATAATCTGATTTTTAAAGGACATTTAGTGGACGGTTAAAAATGAAAAATATCCCATTATCCATTTTCAGAAAAATAGAAAGTTCCATGAATCAAACATTAGGATTGTTCAAATCATCTTATTTTGAGACCACGACTTAGAGTAAGTGGGCTCCATAGTATCATCAGTTTAATTTTTTATAATGTATGCCACGTGTACAATTTTAGTGTGCCTATTTCCAGCGTTATACGCTGCTAGAGTATCATATAACCCTTCTTTCTTTCTTTTTTTTCTTTTTTTTTTCTTTTCTTTTTTTTTTTTAACTTTTTTTTTTGGGGTTAGCTTGTTAGTACACACCCATGTCGTACACACACTCCATGCTAGCCCCCCCAGGGATTGATACCAAGACCTCAAGTGTTGAAACGAGGTATCTCCACTCAGTCACAAAGACGAAAACACTACAAAACTTTCATGACCTTCGGGATGTTTTTAATGATGGACGTCAACCACCACCGTTTCCTGTGGTATGGCCCACTTGAGCTTTTGATTTGCTTCATTTTCAAGTTGAACAGCATGGGTAAAACTTACACCTAGGCTTTTGATCTGCTGCATTTTAGCTTTTGATCTGCTTCATTTTAGAATCATATCCTAGAATGAGCTGACAAAACAGATAAACTATAGATAAAATACATACAAGATGGTGGGCCACATTGCCGGACACCCCAGGTATCAGGGTCACCATCCAGTCCACTTTCCTAGGTCGTTGCATTTAAGTCTTTTTTAATTGGATCGGTATAACTGGTCTGAGAGATATGAATTGGATTGGGTGGCGACCCAACAACACCCAAACGTGATATATACATTTTATTATTATTATTATTATTATTATTATTATTATTATTTTAACGTGATACATACATGTGTTTTATATCACGGTGGCTGTAGAGCGATCATGTCATCTATCGAGGTCATTCATCTGTTTTACCAGCTCATTTCAAGGCATGAGCCTAAAAGCAAACCAGATCTGAAGCTTAACTAGACTAGACTACACCGTAGGAAACAATAGGAATAATGACAACAACCATTGAAATTTTTCTAAGGCCCACTGTAAACTATCTTTCGCCATCCAACTAGCTGAAAAGGTTACATAAACCTGGTTGAAGGAAAAACACAAATATCATATTGATCCAAAATTTTTGTAGCCCCTAGGAAGTTTTTAATAGCAGGCCTTCAATCACCACTATTTTTTATGGTGTGGTCCATTGGAGCTTTTGGTTAGCTTCCTTTTTAGGCTCACGGTTTAAATGAGCTTGCAAAATGAATGCACGTATGAATAAAACATATACATTACAATGACCCCACAACACATGACACCACTTAGGAGTTGTTGGGGTCACCACCCAATCGGCATCCATAGGTGTTTGCCATTTAAGTCAGCTTTAGTGTCAATTAACATGGTTGAAAAAAAAAAGGTGGTGACGGGTTGGGCATCATGGGACCAAAACCTTCTATGGGTTTTATATCCACAAAGTCCATCCATTTTGCCATCTCACGTTAGGGCATGGGTCCAAAATGAATTAGATTTAAAGATCAAGTGGATCACACATATGAAGCAGTTGCAATAATGATAGCTACATTTGAAAACCTCCCATGTTATAATGTTTATCTACCATCTAAGCTTTAATGATATATATTTAATATGATTGGATTGAGATGATGGAGATAGGAAGCAGATTGGATGGTGATGTGTTGGGCATTATGGGACCACCATGATGTATGGGTTTTATATTCACATCATCCATCTGTTTTTCCATCTCATCTTAGGTCATGGATCCAAAAATAATGAAGCAAATCCAAAGCTGGAATGGACCACACTATAGGAAATAGTTGTAATAATGAGGGCCACTGTTGAAACCTTCCAAAGGCACCTTGTAATGTTTATTTACCATCCAACATCTTGACATACCAAGGTAATTCTTATTTGCCATCCAACCCATAATAATGTCACATCCACCTCGATAAAGGGAAAATACAAATATCAATTTGATCCAAAGCTTTGGTGGCCCCAAGAAGTTTTTAACAGTGGGCGTTCAGTCACCACTATTTCCTGTAGTGGGTACTGCTTAAGCTTTTGATCAGCTTCATTTCTAGGCTCATACCTTAAATTGAGCCGGAAAATGGATGGATTATGTGGATAAAACATATACATCATAATGGGCCCTACAACACTTGAAACCACCTAAATGATTGGTTTTGGGGTGGCCACCCTATCTGCTTCCCTAGGTGGGTGGTGCCATACTTAAAGACGTATGTAATCCAGTTTTAATCATAGTTGTTAAGATTATATTCATATAATGATGAGAAGAAGTGATTGGTGGTGACCCCAACACCACTCATCCACTTGTTGTAGGGTGTTATAGGGGCCACCGTGAGTGTTTTATATCCATGCCATCTATCCATTTAGCCATGTCAATTTATTGCATGAGCTCAAAAATGAAGAAAATACGAAGCTCAAGTGGACCACACTGAAGGAAAAAGTGAGCTAAATGACACCCACCTAAAAAATCATCCTAAGGCCCACCGTAATCTATTTTTTCCTCTCAAAATATTTGGGCAGAGATTTAATCACCATAACGTTTATTTGCCATCCAACTTGTAGATAAGGTCATGTAGACTTGTACCCAGTGAAAATGGAAGTATAAGCTTAATAAAAAACTTTTGTAGCCCTCAACAAAATTTTAAAGGTAGGCATTCAATCGTCATTATTTCTTATACGGTGCTCGACTAGACTTATTAATCTGCTACTATATTTTGGACTCATGCCATAAAATGATCTAGCAAAATAGAGGGACCATGAGGATAAAATACATAGATCATGGTAGACACAACAACACCTAACACCACCGAACAAGGTAGCAAATTGGTGTCACCACCTGATCCACTTCCTAGGTTGGTGGCCAAATTTTAAAGAGGTTTGGTAAGCCACTTTAAATGATAGTTGATAAGATTGGGTCATGATGACAATGACAGGAAGTGGATTGAGTGGTGGCCCAAAACAACCTAGTCTTCTGTCAGTTTTATTGAGTCATTTAAGGACACAACGCCAGTGAAGTAGATCCAAAGCTCACGGAACCGCGCAACAGTAGGGAGACACCACCCGTGAAACCTTCCTAGACCAAGATAATGTCATTTTTACACCCATCTTATTGATTAGTTCACACATGAGTAGATATATGATGAGAAAACACAAATACCACTTGACCCAAAACTCATGTAGCTCCAGGGAAGTTTTTAGTGGCGTATGTTTAACTGCCACTGTTTTCTATGGTGTTGTCCACCAGGACTTTTGATAAACTTCGATTTTTGGCATGAGCTCAAAAACGAGCTTACAAAATGGATGTACAGGGCAGATAAAACACATACATCACAATGGCCCAACAGCGCATGACACTATCTAGTTGGCTGGTGTTGGGGTCACCACCCAATCCACTTCCTTAAGTGGTTGGAATTTAAGTGGGGTAAATTGGGTGGTGACCCATGGTGTATGGGTTTTATATCCACGCCGTCCATTCATTTTGCCATCTCATTTTAGGGCATGAGCTAAAAAGGAAGCGGATCCAAAGGTAGAGTGGACCACACCATAGGAAATAATTGGGATAATGACGGCTACGGTTGAAAACTTCCAAGGGCACACTATAATGTTTACTAACCATCCAAACTTTTGACATCATACCGTAATTTTTATTTGCCATCCAAACATTTGATAATATCACATAAACCTGAACGAAGGAATTCTACAAATATCAATTTGATCCAAAACTTTGGTGGCTCCTAAGAAGCTTTTATAATGGCGAGCATTTATTCACCATTGTGTCTTGTGGTGTGCTCTACTAGACCTTTTAATCAGATTTATTTTTGGGCTCATACCCTAAATTGAGCTAGAAAAATGGATGGATAGTGTGGATAAAACAAATACATCACGGTGGGCCCTACAATGCCTGACACCGCCTAAATTGGTGGGGTCAGGGTCACCACCCAATCCACTTGCCAAACTTAACTAGGTATGTAAGCCAGTTTTAATCCTAATTGTTAAGATTTGATTCATATGATGTTGATAGGAAGCTGTTGGATGGTGACCTCAACACTAATCTACATTGTATTGGGTGTTGTGGGGCCACCGTGATGTACGTGTTTTATATCCACACCATCCATCCATTTTTCCAAGTCATTTTATTGCACGGGCCCAAAAAACAAAGAAAATCTAAAGCTCAAGTGAACCACAGCGTAAGAAATAGTGAGGAATATGACACCAACCCAAGAAACCATCCTAGGGTCCACCCTAATGTTTATTTGCCATCCACCCTGTTGATAAGGTGATACAAACCTGGACAAGGGGAAAATGAAAACATAAGTTTAATCCAACATTTGGTATCCCCAAGAAGTTTTTAAATCACAATTGTTTCTAGTGGGGTGCTCCACTAGGGCTATTGATCCGCTACAATTTGGACTCATGCCATAAAATAAGCTGGCAAAAATGGATGGATGGCAAGGATGGTAGATGCCACAATACCTGCCACCACCTAGCTAGGTATTGGTGTCACCAGCTGATCCACTTCCATAGGTTGGTGGTGTTAGCATTGTGAGGCTCATAGCGAAATATACATTTTATACCCACATCGCCCATCCATTTTGCCACTCATTTCAAGACAACACTAAAATTCAAGCAAATCCGAAGCTCATGTGAACCACGCTAAACAAACAGTGTGGGTTAACACCCACCCTACCCTTGAAACCATCCATCCATAATGTCATTTTCCATCCATCCCGTTGATTAGTGTGGGCCCACCATAATGTCATTTTCCATCCATCCTGTTGATTAGTTCACACATACCTGGATGATGGGAAAACACAAATACCACTTGATCCACTTGTCCACATGCATGTATCTCACCAATTCCATTGAATGGTTTGTAATACTTAAACATGGTTGCCGATAGGTATGTGCATGTTTTATATCCATGTCATCCATATGTTTTACTATCTTATTTTAGGACAAGACTAAAACAATTAATAAAGCATATATGAAGTTCAAGTGCACCACAATATAAGAAATAACGTGGACAACGACACTCACCCGAGAAACCTTAATTCTAAGGCCCATTGTAATGTTAATTGCCTTCAATGTATTGATAAGGTCACACATACTTGGATGAAGGGAAACCACAAGTATTAGCTTAAACCAGAACTTTGGTGGCCCCGAGAAGTTTTTAAGAAAGGACATTCAACCGCCATTATTTCATGTGGTGTTATCCATTTGAGCTCTCAATGGGCAGTTTGGATAAATTGTATATATCACCGTGGACCCCACAATGCTGACACCACTAGTTAGATGGTGTTAGGGTCACCTCCCAATCCACTACCCCAAGTTGGTGGACCCAAACTAAAATAGGTATGTAAGTCAGATTTAATTACAGTCGTTGAGATTAGATTCATTTGATGGAAATAAGAAGCGGATTGGGTGGTGACCCAACACCACCCATCTACATGATTTTGGGTGTTATGGGGCCACCTTTTATATATATATATATATATATATATATATATATATATATATATATATATATATATATATATATATATATATATATATAAATAGCTCATTTTATGGCATGATCCCAAAAATGAAGTACATCTGAAGATCAAGTGCACCACACCACATGATACAATAGGGATAATGACAACCAAACCAATGAAACCTTCCAAGGGCCGACTGTAATATTTATTTGCCATCCAACTTGTTGATAAGGTCAAGGTCACACGACCTGGTCAAAGGGAAATGCAAATATAAGCTTGATTTAAAACTTTTGTGGCTGATAACAATCACCATTAATTGTTTTCTAGCAAGTGCTACAAGAGCTGTTGATCTGTTACACTATTGGGCTTATGCATGCTATCAAATGAGCTGGAAAAATGGATGGGTAGCTCAAATAAAACACATACATCAGAGTGCCACACAATGCCTGCTGCCTGATTGCCATTCATCCATTTCCCCCCCTCATTTTAGGGCATGAGCCCAAAATGAAGCAGATCACAGACGCAAGTAGACTGCACCACAGGAAACAATGAGGATAATGACACCAAATCTTCCTAGGGTCCACTGTTTAGTTGCAATGCATCCCGGTAACAAGGGTCATACGTATAGGGATAAAAGGAAAATAAAAATATCTACTTTATCTAAAACTTTCATGGCTTCCAAAAAATTATTTAACTGTTGCCATTCAGTCACCACTGATCCTCTAGTGTGTACACACAGGCTTTTGATCTGCTTCATTTTAGAACCATATCCTAAAATGAGCTGACAAAAAAAAAGAAAAGAAAAAAGGTGGTGGTGATGGGTTGGGCATCATGGGGCCAAAACCTTCTATGGGTTTTATATCTACGGAGTCCATCACTTTTCCCATCTCATGTTAGGGCATGGGTCCAAAAATGAATTAGATGTAAAGTTCAAGTGGATCACACATATGAAGCAGTTGCAGTAATGATAGCCACATTTGAAAACCTCCCACGTTATAATGTTTATCTACCATCTAAGCTTTAATGATATATATTTAATATGATTGGATTGAGATGATGGAGATAGGAAACAGATTGGATGGTGATGTGTTGGGCATTATGGGACCACCGTGATGTATGGGTTTTATATCCACATCATCCATCTGCTTTTCCATCTCATCTTAGGTCATGGATCCAAAAATAACGAAGCAAATCCAAAGCTGGAGTGGACCACACTATAGGAAACAGTTGTAATAATGACGGCCACTGTTGAAAAGTTCCAGAGACACATTGTAATGTTTATTTACCATCCAACATCTTGACATACCAAGGTAATTCTTGTTTGCCATCCAACCCATACTTAATAATGTCACATCGACCTTGATAAAGACAAAATACAAATATCAATTTGATCCAAAGCTTCGGTGGCCCCAAGAAGTTTTTAATGGTGAGCGTTAAGTCACCACTATTTCCTATAGTGTGTACCGCTTAAGCTTTTGATCATCTTCATTTCTAAGCTTAAGCTTTTGATCATCTTCATTTCTAAGCTCATATACTAAATTGAGCTGGAAAAGTGGATGGATGATGTGGATAAAACATATACATCACAATGGGCTCTACACCACCTTGACACTACCTAAATGAGTGGTGTTGGGTTCACCACCCTATCAGCTTCCCTAGGTGGGTGGTGCCAAACTTAAAAAGGTATTTTAATCATAGTTGTTAAGATCATATTCATATAATGTTGAGAAGAAGTGATTGGTGGTGACCCCAACACCACTCATGTACTTGTTGTGGGGTGTTATAGGACCCACCGCGATATGTGTGTTTTATATCCATGCCATCTATCCATTTAGCCAAGTCAATTTATTACATGAGCTCAAAAATGAAGCAAATATGAAGCTCAAGTGGACCACACTAAAGGAAAAAGTGAGGAAAATGACACCCATCTAAAAAGCTATCCTAAAGCCCACCAAAAAATATTTTTTCCTCTCAAAAGATAAACACTCAATAATATTGGGGCAGAGATTTAATCACCATAACATTTATTTTCCATCCAACTTGTGGATAAGGTCATGTAGATTTGTACACAGTGAAGATGAAAGTATAAGCTTAACAAAAAACTTTTGTAGCCCTCAACCAAATTTTAACGGTAGGCATTCAATCGCCATTATTTCCTATAGGGTGCTCGGCTAGACCTATTAATCTACTCCTATATTTTGGACTCATGCCATAAAATGAGCTAGAAAAATAGATGGATGGCGAGGATAAATTACATAGATCATGGTAGACACAACAATGCCAGACACCACCTACCAAGGTAGCAAATTGGTGTCACCACCTGATCCATTTCCTTGGTTGGTGGCCAAAATTAAAAGAGGTTTAGTAAGCCACTTTAAATTATAATTGATAAGATCGGGTTAAGATGACAATGATAGATCCAGTCGAGCACTTTAGTAAGCCACTTTAAATTATAATTGATAAGATCGGGTTAAGATAACAATGATAGAAAGTAGATTGAGTGGTGGCCCAAAACAACCTAGTCGTCCTCAGTCTGTTTTGTCAAGTCATTTAAGGACAACGCCAGCAGTCAAGTAAATCCAAAGCTCACGTGGACCACGCCAAAGGAAACAGTAGGGAGACACCACCCGTGAAACCTTTCTAGGCCGGGATAATGTCATTTTTACACCCATCCTATTGATAAGTTCACACATAGGTAGATATATGATGAGAAAACACAAATACCACATGATCCAAAAGTCATGTGGCTCCAAAGAAGTCTTTAGAGGCAGATGTTTAACTGCCACTGTTTTCTATGGTGTTGTCCACCAGGACTTTTGGATAAACTTCATTTTTTGACATGAGCTCAAAAATGAGCTTACAAAATGGATGTATAACATAGATAAAACACATACATCATAATGGACCTACAGTGCATGACACTACCTAGTTGGGTGGTGTTAGGTTCACCACCCAATCCTTCCTAAAGTTGTTGCCATTTAAGTGGGACGAGTTGGGTGGTGACCCACAGTGTATGGGTTTTATATCCATACCGCCTATCCATTTTGCCATCTCATTTTATGGCATGAGTTAAAAATGAAGCAGATCCAAAGGTAAATTGGACCACACCATAGGAAATAATTTGGTTAATGATGGCGAGGAAACGGATTGGCTACTCCCCCGACACCCGCCAATAGGGCTGAAAGTCGGGCGGGTTGGGTCAGGTTGGTGCTAAACCCTAACCCAACCCAAGGTTCCTATACTTCAACCCTAACCCAACCCAACCCAATCTCAGGTTGGGAATTATCAACCCAAGCCCAACCCAAGCGGGCTCGGTCGGGTTGGTCGGGTGTATACGTGCTAATATTTTTGTTATTACATTAGTTTATTATATTTGATCAATATAGGATTTATTTTTTTATATCTATGATTTTATTAATTATATATGTGAATATATATATATATATATAAAAGACAACTACTCATTTAAAAGTCATGTAGCGTAGCACGCAATCTATTTGGGAGAGAAAAATCCGGCATATCTTGTTAGCTTGAGTCCTTGAAAATGATGTGGATAAATGAGACCCGACATCACTAGTGTGCCTTCGACATAAACGATCCACACTCAATTATAATTTATAAGTAATTCATATATTGATCGGGTTCGGGTTGGGTCGGGCAACCCGAGACCTCAACCCGAGCCCAACCTAAGTTTTATCGGGTTGGTGTTTGTATAGCCCAAGGTTGAGATCGGGCCCAATATATCCTGCCCGAGCCCAACCCAATGTCGGGTCTGTCACGGGCCCAACTTTCAGCCCTACCAGCCAATGGCTGGTGGTCGGTGCTCTGTGGGGCCCACCATGATGTATGTGTTCCATTCATGCCGTCCATATATTTTTACAAATCATTTTAAGGTATGAGACCAAAAATGAGATATATCTCGATCTCAATTGGACCACAATACAGGAAACAGTGTTTAATGAGCGTCGGCCATTAAAAATATTTTGGAGGCCATAAAAGTTTTGGATCAAGCTGATTTTTGTTTTTTTCCCTTCATCCGGGCCTGTATGAACTAATCAATAGATTGGATGTCAAATAAACAGTACAGTGGGCCTTAGGAGGATATTAATGGTGGATATCCAATCTATTGTTTTCATGTGGTGTGGTCCACCTGAGGTTTAAATATTTCTCATTTTTGGGATCAAGCACTAAAATGATCTTTAAAAATGGATGAACAAAATGGATTAAACACATACATCATGGTGGGGCCTGCAGATCACCGACCACTAGCCCTGGGGCTGGTGCCAGGGGGAGTAGCCAATCCGTTTCCTGATGGTGACTTCCAAGGGCACACTATCATGTTTACTAACCATCCAAACTTCTGACATCATGCCATAATTTTTATTTGCCATCCAACCATTTGATAATGTCACATCTACGTCATTGATATGTTTTTCCAGCTCATTTTAATGCATGTACCTAAAAAGAAGCAGATCCAATTTTCAGGAGAACCACACCATAGGAAGACATGATGATTGAATGCATGCCATTAAAAAGTTTATATGGCCCACTATAATGTTTATTTTTCATCCAACCTGTTCACTATGTCACATGGGAATGGATGAAGGGAAAAAACAAATATAAGCTTGATTAATTACTTTTTTCATCGATCCCTGAGAAGTTTTTCATGGTAAATCATCATTATTTCCTGTAGGGTGATTCATATGAGATTTAGATCTACTTCATTTTTCGGTTCATGCCCTAAAATGAGCTGGGACAATAGATGGACGGCGTGGATATGTACATCAAAGCCGCACAGTCAAGGCAGCGTTGTGTTAGCTGAGGCCGAGGAGCCCGTAATCCGCTCGAGATGTAGTCACTTCAGGAAATGAATCGCGCTAGGGGGAAGCGGATGGGCCGACCTACCACACACCACCGACTTAGGTGGTGTGGTTACGTGCTGTGCGAAGATTAGGAGTGACTACCTCGAACTCTGAGCTGTATGAACGGAAATATAATGAACTCCCCAAATGTACGGACAGTTTTGATATATTATATGCCTAGTTTTGATATAATATATACCTGGTAGTGGGACCCAGAGAAATTAGTGACATCAACACAGCAGCCAGTTCGGTGGTGCCTAGTACACCAGGTGTAGACACCCCACCCAGGCTAATATCTTGAGAAAGCTAAGACAATCCGAGAACCATGAGCATATCCTAAACTAAACCTTAATCTGAACCAAGCCCATATATCAGCCTAAACCCTAACCTTAACCAAGACCCTGATCCAAACCTCAACCAAACCTAAGCCATCACAAGCCATCATTCAAGCTAAAGCATACCCAAACCTTCACTCACAATCAACCCATTTTTCGGTCCATTTTTAGGTCACAATCGAGCCAATTTGAGCTATTTTTAAGCCAAATATCCAAAATGGACTTTGTTTCACTCTCAGGACCTGAAAAAGGACCCACCGGCTAAATTTCGGGAGAAACTATACCCGAGGTGGTAGTTTGACTACCGCGGGTGGTAGTTAAACTACCGCCTCCTCTCAAAAAATGTGCGCGGAGCCAGCCACACGAGTTTCGGACCCAACCTAGCCCGGGTGGTAGTCGGACTACCGCAGGCAGTACTCGGAGTGCCGTCAAGTGCAGCCCGCATGTGGACATCTATAGACAGCTGTCCCAATGTTCGAAAGTCAACTTTCTCCTGGAATTACCTCTCAATCCGAGCTTATTTACCCTTTTACCAACCCCATTAGCCAATGAGAGCACGCCATGTGGCGTCTCTCTCTCTCCAACCAATCACCTATTGCCACATCAGCATTTACCCCTCCCAAAGCCTAAAATTACCACATTGCCATTAGAGAAGGCTATAAATAGCCCTCTCCTCTTCTCATTTCAACACAACAACCAAGGGAGAGAAAGAGTGGGAGAGAAAGAGAGTGAGGGAGAGGGAAGGAGCTCCCAAGCCTCCCAAGTCCAGATTTTCTTAGCCACCCCGTTGCCCTCCTCCAAACCTCTTCAACCCATCTAACCTAGCCCAGTTTGATCATGGTTCAGTTTATGTCTTAGCCTACTCAAGAATCAAGCCAAGGATTCATCATCTTACAAGCATTCATCATGACATCTACTCCCTTTTCAACCCCCCTGCTTCTCTTGATCTCTAGTGAACGTATGCTCTGTGACTTACCGTACACCGTATCCTGTCACATCAGAAATTCCTAGTGATCTAGTCTAGTTTTTCTTTACCTTTTGACATTAGCATCATCACATTCGCCTTCTAGATGTGCCATTGGACGTATGCTCTGTGGCCTGCCAAAATCTTGGATCTTGCTACATCAGAAATCCACGTGTGACTAGTCCCATCATGACCATAACATCATCATCATCCCTTGAGAGTATTTTACCACACTAAGTAGAGACCGTACATTTATACGGGCAGAAATGGTGCCTAACCCCTTCCCTCTTTGTAACCGAGGTCCCTTACCCATAATCTCGAACCGCAGACTAGGAGTCAATTTAAGGAAGGAGAGTCTTCAGATTTCTCCAACCTTACATATTCCGTGGTTCTAGCCGACTACGGGATTCTGAAATTTTTCGGCTAGTGGCGACTCCAATATCCATACTTAGCCTAATCACCCCACCCCCATCATCAAGACAACATATAAATCAGCGTAGACGTTGATTTCCAGTGTCTACAGAATGGCGACTCTGCTGGGGACTTGCTAGCTCGTACTAGCTAAGACTCGACTTGAAATAGTGTGGTAATATAATCTTAGGGAATATTCTACATTCATACCTGCATTAAACAAAAAAAAAAATGAGGATCGATCTTTGGTTTGCACCCATTCAAGGCTTTCACTCACCCCATGATTATCCAATTCAAAGTTGCCATGACAAACCAAAAGAAGAAACCATTACACCTAAAAGGCACCCCTGGATGACCTGAATCCATGGCTGATAATACCACATTCACCTCAACCGTGAATGAAATAGCCCAAAATTTTAAGGCTTTACAGGCTCTTCTTGCCCAATGCGTTTAAAAAGAGACTGTCCAAACCGTGCAAGTGTCATCACCTAGTGCGCCAGTCATCTCAACTTTCCAACATCCTCCCCATAACGGGAGTCACATCAAGGCCAATTTTTCGCAACTGCGAATCCTCTCCAGCAACCTCTCACGGATGAGAACCGCTATCAAATACAATCTCCCACAGTCAGGAATCCCAGCCAGTTCCAACATCTTCCTCTTAATAGGAGATCCAATCAATTCCAGGGGGCAAAACCCCCCTCGACCGATCTCTCCGAAATCAAAGATCTCCGAGAGCAATTGCGAGAGGTGCAGAGGAAACTACAAAGGCAGCAAGGAGAGGATTATCCATCCACCAAATTCAGGGACTTATGTCCCTTTCCAGATGCTCAGGTGCCTCCAAACTTTGAGGTACCCAATTCAAAAGGTATAATGGTACGGGGTGTCCTATGGACCACTTAAAGGCATTTTATAGGGAGCTTAACGCTCTGGCAGGTAATAATGGAGCGTTGATCCGTTTGTTTCAAAAATCCTTAAAAGGCGATGCATTGGATTGGTACACGTCATTAGACTACTATCGAATTAAGACTTGGGAACAGCTTTCCCAAGCTTTCATTGATCGTTTCGCGTACGATCTTAATGTAGCGCCCAAAAGGCAGAGGGATGATGAGTCATTGTCAGCTTACATTGAACGGTGGCGGGCAATGGTTGCTAGAATGAAAAAACTCATTGATGACGAGGAGCAAATCTACATAATCATCCACTCGGTAAACCCGAGTAACTCTGGATACCTCGTCTCCAATCCATATGCTAACTTTACCCAACTCATTCGCGCCGGGGAACAAGTCAAAGCTGGAATAAGGGCTGGGATGATCTCTCCTTGGTGGCCTCATCAGGCCTCCTCGGTACAACGGATAGTGGAAGGAAGGCTTACTAGATATGAGAATGGTAACAGAAGGATTCCTGTCCTCCATCTAATAGAAGAAGACAATCTTGTCGCCTTTACCCAAGGTGCTCAATTCACTCCTCAAGAGGGACAATGGAAACAACAACAATAAAGGGAGATTCCTCAGTACCCTAATCATGGTCAGCAGATGAGGATGGCCCGGGAATCTAGGCAGATTACACCGATAGCCCAAACTTACAGCGAGATACTAGCCATGCTAGTCCAAAGACAAATACTTACACCGCTACTGCTTAGGCTCCCCCCAAACCCTCTGCCACTAAATTATAATGAGAATGAGTACTGTGCATACCACCAATCCTGAGGCTACACAATGGACTGTTGTTTCACCCTGAAACATGTGGTCCAAGATCTGATTGACAACTAAACGATTGTGGTTACCTCTTCTGCTGTTGCCATCACCAATTACACCCTCTAGAATCCCCTGCCGCTGTATCAAGCAAGCCCCACCTCATTGGGCACCCCTGCCACTAATATCATTCAGGGAGAATCGCCTTGCCACCTAGTCCAATGCATCCATTCAATCACTGTCAGCCCAACGACAATACCCCCAATCAATGCAATCCATATATCCTTTGCCTCACAAGGGGCACCACCTGCCTATCCGGCCCCTACTCCAACCCTCATGTTCCAAGAGAAATCTCCTTCCTCAATCAACATACCGCATGCTCTAGCAAAATCAGGGTCCAGCTTCAATCATGTGATAACTTTCCTAGAAGGACATTTTACTACTCAAAGAGATTTACCTAGCTTTCCTCAGTCTTCAATCCTTCAAGAGAAAAGTCTAGGACGAGTGGTTCCCACCTCTAGGAAACAAGTCGAGGAAGAGATTGAAGTCAAGATTTTGATTAGTCCCAAAATATCAACCATCACTTTTCAGGTCTTTAACATCACAGCTTCATTTCATCTCCTCCCTGATCGGTCTTGGATCTATAGAATCAAGGCTCTCTCTTTGACTCTTCACCAAAAGGCCAAGTGCATATTCGGAGACAAAGCGCTGACCATCCTGGATGATCCCGAACAAATCTTTCCGATAGAAGCAGTCAACCGTCAAGAGCCAGATATCCCGATCATAGACATACAATGCTCCGATGAGGATATCCCATACCATAGTCTCGAATTTGAGACTGTGAATTGCATACCTCTTGCATGTCCCATCGGATCAAACTATGTCTTTCCTCCAGTCGAGCACCAACATTTTTATTATCAGCTCGAATATCAAAAGAATGCAGGCATGAGAGGGCTGGAATATCTACCTCCTATGGGTGAGATAGCAAAGCACAAATGTATTAAAGGAGGGAAAGATCGGCAAGAGGATGATCCCTTCATCCGCACATTAAACAGATCCATTAAGGAGGGGATCATCTATCTGATTGGCAGGGCAAGATCTATCGTGGAGGAACAAATGAGCAAAATAAGCCCAACTGGGCTGTTTGGAAATGACTCAGGCAAGGGGCAAGAATTTCCCCTGATTGACTAGACCACAGTCTGGATCCCACCTGAGCAGAAAGAACTTAAAGACTCACAATGCATCGGGGATGAGCTGAGAAAAGAGGCATCCAACACTAACTCAGAGCCCAATCCCAAACTCATCACGACATTTGGGTACGACAATGAGGGCCCACCTACTGATCTGTCTGGCCCTGCCTCCTGAGGGGAGGGAGTGTAGGGCAATAGCTGGTTCGCAATCCCTAAGACGACACGATAAAAGAAAATAATATTTGGCTCCTTAAGTCGAATAAGGCAATCCCTGATTTACATCGCCGTCTTTCTTAAAAAAAAAATAAAAAAAAATCAGAAAATTCTCAAAAAGCCAAAAACACTGGATATTTCCGAAACACCAAAAAAAAAATAAAAATCATATACTCGTCAAAATCCAAAAAAAAAAAAAAAATCAGAAAATTTTAAAATGCCAAAAAATTCATATACTTGTCAAAATCCAAAAACAACAGAAATTTCTCAAAACACAAAAACAATAAAAAATCTTTCAAAACTCACAAGCAATATTGTGCCAAATGCGTCTGTTACAACACCTGAGTTTAAAGTCGACTCATATGATTTCGATCTAGAGTTAAACTTCAAACTCATGGGTTTGAACGAAGCCCAGGATGAGGAAAACGATGATCCAACTCTCAAGCTAGAGCATTCCCTTAGAAAGCTCGAAACAAAGGCCAATGTCGTCATGAATGATTTTAAAGATGTGAACTTAGGATCCCTTGAGCTCCCTAGAACAGTACGCATCAAGAAATCCTCGCCTCCTAAATACAAGCAGACAATGACAGAATTCCTGAGACCCGGGGCTATCTAACTTTGGTTTCTCCTATGAAGCCTTACCCAGATCAAATGAAGAGCTAGTCATACACCATCTCCAATAAAGCCTGAAGTCAAGCCCAACAAAACTGTCAAGATTATGCCTGAAGTCTACAATGGAGTCCTACTGATGAACGATGAAGATAAGTTATTGTAGCATGTCAGGAAGTGCTTCAAATATTTAAAGCTTGCATAACGGATCCATGTGCATGCTTCGAGTCTTTATAACCTGACAACACTCTAGCCCTTCTTCATCATGGGGTATGGACATCATCGAAAGAATGACCTCGAAGGCATCCAATGGTCATGAGTGCATTCTCGTGGCAGACAAAAGCAGGTGGCACAACATCCTACATTATGGATACAAATGAAGCAAGAAGTCAAGGAAAATGATTGGTGGTAAGCTCGATGCAACCAACTACATCTTGAAGACATAAAGCAAACAACGATCGCCAGGACCAACAACAAACAAATCTGAAAGAAAGGTTAGCAACATGGTAATCATGCACATCTTATCATTGCGCCAACTAAATCCAGGAGGCAACTCCAGGCCATCCTAAGATGGTCCGCTAATCATCCATGACGTTATTCCTGAAGGTGCCCTTCATCTCACCATCATTAGGTGTAAAGATCTTTCAGAGCTCGTCAACGCCGACAAAGTGAATATCTATTATGGGTAATCCTACCTGACTATGTCAACAACCACAATTGTAACGCTAAAGTCAAATAACAAAAGTTAACATTCTGAGGTACATTCCATCATCATTCCCTCCCTCCAATAAGTGCTCTAAACATAAAGGGTTCAAAAAAAAGGAAAAAAAGAAGAAGATGAATAAATTAAAAAAAAAATGGACAGATAAAGCGCGCAGTCCAAAAAAAAAAGAGTCAAACCCAATGAGTGAGAACACAATTCACCATCCCATTTTCCCTCAGGATAGTTAAACCCAATGTCAACAGCTTCACGATCGTGATTGAAGACAAAGTCAGGCAGCTCACCAGTTGATGGGCAATGAATGGAGTCTAGCCTCCTGCCTCTGTACAAGAAAAAGAAAAATTAAAAGAAAAGTAATATGCCTAAGCAAAACGGGTGAGGTGAAAACCCGAAAGGGCGTCTCGAGTAAAAATAGCGGGCATGTAGTGGACTTGGTGAAAACCTGAAAAGGCACCAAGGGTAAAAAGAGCACAGCTGCCAAGGGGCAAGCAAGAACAAAAACTTGGGACATGGTGAAAATCTGAAAGGACGCCATGGGCAAAAATGACGAGAAAGTTAATCGTGGTGAAAACCTAAAAAGGAGCTACGGGAAAAAATGGCTAGAAAAGAAAAAGAAAAATAAAAGAAAAATAAAAGTGCAGGTATAAGAGAAGCTTAGGCAACAACCAAAATGAAGAAGCACAAGATAAGTTCCGGATCAGAATTCTGTCAGACTCTACCCAAATCCAAGGGGCATGCTCCTAGTATGCACTACTCTCAGGGAATCGGGATCCTTAGTAAACAACTCAAAATACCGGATTTGACGTGGGCTAAGTTTAATATTCTGATTCCACCATCCAGGGACAAGTTCAGACACAAACATCGACAAATTTGGCACAAACAAAAATTTTCATTCCTTTCAAAAAAGTCTTTCTATACATCGTTTTCCTTTCTTTATAAAAACAAAAAAAATACGTGCATGTACAGGACAAGCAGCCAACAAAGTCGGGGATCCACAAAGTCAAAGTTCAAAGCCCTAGAGGCCCACATCTCAGAGCCCCAGAGGCCTACATCTTAAAGCCTTAGAGGCCCACATTTCAAAGCCCCAGAGGCCCACATCTCAAAGCCCCAGAGGCCCACAAGCTTAAAGCCCTAGAGGTCCACATTTCTAATCTCACAAGGCCCACAAGTTCAAAGCCCCAAAGGCCCACAGGGCCCACAAGTTCAAAGCCCCAGAGGTCCACATTTCTAAACCCACAAGGCCCACAAGTTCAAAGCCCCAAAGGCCAACATCTCAAAGCCCCAGAGGCCCACATCTCAAAGCCCACAAGGCTCAAATTTCAAAGCTCACAAGGCCCACAAGTTCAAAAGGCCCACATGTCAAAAGCCCACCAAGCTCATTGTTTAAAGGCCCATGGTTCAAAGCCCATGTTTTCAAGTCCATTTCCTAGGTCCACATATCCAAAGAAATGCCCACTACACAAACCCAATTTCAAGGTCCATGGTCTTAAGCCCACATGTCCAAATCAGGCCCATGTTCCCCAATTGCCCCATTAATTCATTAGTGGAGGCCATCTGACTATTCAATCAAGATCATTGCACAATAAAAACCGTATGACAACGCCCTCCCGCGAGATCAGACGGATGTTTCAAAAATCTCAAAAATATCTCAAATAAAAACCGTTAGCCTCGCCAGCTCATCAGTGGAGGCAACGCGACTGTTTACATAACTTGTACAATAAAAACCGAACGACGACGCCCTCCCGCGAGATCGGACGGACGTTTCAAAAAAATAAAAAAAATCAAAATATCTTCAAATAAAAATCGTTAGCCCCACCAGCTCATCAGTGGAGGCAACACGACTGTTTACTTATGCAAATAAAAGCCGGACGATGACGCCCTCCCACGAGATCGGACGGATCTTTCAAAAATTTAAAAATATTGCAAATCGTTAGCCCCACCAGGTCATCAGTAGAGGCAACACGACTGTTTACTTGTGTAAATAAAAATTGAACGACGACGCCCACCCTCGAGATCGAATGGATATTTTCTAAAAAATCTAAAAATATTTTCAAATAAAATCCCCAAAGAGTCTAGCTCCAAAAGGGATAGTTTTAAAAAATGCACGAGAGACGCAGTACACTGAGGAATCTCCCATATTCTCCAGTTACGGTCAGTGCAAATAGCTAAATAAGATTCAATCCCTTCTGGTTTCCCCGGAAGATGATCGAATCCATACATGATACATGTACGATTGGCCCGATCTCTATATCTGGACAGTCGTACAAATGCTAGTAAAAAATGAGTGAATCCATCTCTGGAAAGAATAATCAAACTCAAAGTGACAATAATCTATTGTAACCAAAGTATCAGAATCAACAGACTGCATGACAAAAGATTACCTGCACATGCCTAATCAGGAATGTTCAGAAAATTTGATTGAATCCAAGTCGGCGTAGTGAGTTCCCCGTAAGGCCGCACCAACGCGCAGGGCAGCTAACAACTTTGACGATCAAACAGAACGAATATTCCTAGGGTGATTACGTAGAAAAGGAACGACAGATCAAACAGTAAGGGAATCCTCATAAAGCAGCAGCAATGCGCAGAGGCCCTACTTTCAGACTTACCCTCCAATGTTATTAACAATCTGACGTGAAAGGGTTATGATTGGTGACCCGTAAAGCCGTGACGAATGCGCAGGGGACAATCACAACGTTTTCTTCAACCCTCGTGATATGTGCAAGTCATCTTTTTCCAAACAGTCAAATGACAGTGATATAATGGCAAGCAACAGATTCGAATCACTATCCTTTCTGACCAGAAGGGTGGGGTGTCCACTTGCTTTGGCCTTTGGTTGCTCGCAACCTTGGCCAAAGAGGGGCATCTATAGACACCCCACCCAGGCTAATATCTTGAGAAAGCTAAGAAAATCTGGGAACCATGAGCATATCCTAAACTAAACCTTAATCTGAACCAAGTCCATATACCAGCCTAAACCCTAACCTTAACCAAGACCCTAATCTAAACCCCAACCAAACCTAAGCCATCACATGTCATCATTCAAGCCAAAGCATACCCAAACCTTTACCAACAATCAACCCATTTTTCGGTCCATTTTTAGGTCACAATCGAGCCAATTTGAGCCTTTTAAAGCCAAATATCTAAAATGGACTTTGTTTCACTCTCAGGACCTAAAAAAGGACCCACCGGCTAAATTTCAGGAGAAACTATACCCGAGGTGGTAGTTTGACTACCGCGAGCGGTAGTCAAACTACCGCCTCCTCTCAAAAAATGTGCGCAAAGCCAGCCACACGAGTTTTGGACCCAACCTAGCCCGGGCTGTAGTCGGACTACCGCAGGCGGTACTCGGAGTGCCGCCAAGTGCGGCCCGTGTGTGGACATCTGTGGACAGCTGTCCGAAAGTCAACTTTCTCCTGGAATTACCCTTCAATCCGAGCTTATTTACCCTTTTACCAACCTCATTAGCTAATGAGAGCACGCCACATGGCGTCTCTCTCTCTCCAACCAATCATCTATTGCCACATCAGCATTTATCCCTCCCAAAGCCTAAAATTACCACATTGCCATTAGAGAAGGCTATAAATAGCCCTCTCCTCTTCTCGTTTCAATACAACAACCAAGGGAGAGAAAGAGTGGGAGAGAAAGAGAGTGAGGGAGAGGGAAGGAGCTCCCAAGCCCCCAAGTCCAGATTTTCTTAGCCACCCCCTAGCCCTCCTCCAAACCTCTCCAACCCATCTAACCTAGCCCAGTTTGATCATGGTTCAGTCTATGTCTTAGCCTACTCAAGAATCAAGCTAAGAATCCATCATCTTACAAGCATTCATCATGACATCTACTCCTTTCTCAACCCCCTTGCTTCTCTAAATCTCTAGTGAACGTATGCTCTGTGACTTGCCGTACACCGAATCCTGTCACATCAGAAATTTCTAGTGATCTAGTCCAGTTTTTCTTAACTTTTTGGCATAAGCATCATCACATCCGCCTTCTAGATGTGTCGTTGGACGTATGCTTTGTGGCCTGCCGAAATCTTTGATCTTGCTACATCAGAAATCTACGTGTGACTAGTCCCATCATGACCACAGCATCATCATCATCCCTTGAGAGTATTTTACCACACTAAGTAGAGACCGTACATTTGTACGGGCAGAGAGGGTGCCTAACCCCTTCCCTCTTTGTAACCGAGGTTCCTTACCCATAATCTCGGACCGCAGACTAGGAGTCAATTTAAGGAAGGAGAGTCTTCAGATTTCTCCAACCTTACATATTCCGTGGTTCTAGCCGACTACAGGATTCTGAAATTTTTCGGCTAGTGGCGACTCCAATATCCATACTTAGCTTAATTGTCCCACCCCCATCATCAAGACACAACATACAAATCAGTGTGGACACCGATTTCTAGTGTCTACACCAGGCAATCCGCTTCCCGCGTTGAAATTGGATTGCTTACTGAGTAACTCAGTATGCTCTGATCGTACTGAGTCAACTCTGCTCTATCGACGCTGACCATTTTAGGAGTGAGACCAAAATTTAATCATACCCAAATATCAAGTGGACCATATCATTGGAAACTGTTGGAATAATGACTTCCACTGTTGAAACTTTTCTAGGGCCCACATTGATGTTTATTTCTCATCCAACTTCTTCATAAGATAAAAAAAGTCATGGATGAAGGGAAAACACAAATACAAGCTTGATCCAAAACTTCTGTGGCCCCCAAGAAATTTTCAACAGTAGATGCTCAATTCACACTGTTTCCTATGGTGTGGTCCACTTGAGGTTTTGATATACTTCATTTTTAGGCTCAATCCCTAAAATTATCTGGTAAAATAGATGGACGGAGTGGATAAAATACATAAATCACAGTGGACCCCACAGAGTTTACTCAGTATGCAATCCGCTTCCCCCCGCGTTAGGGTAGATCTCGCAAGTGCTTCAGGCGCACAGGGATACGTGGACATGTGCTCAACACCAGCCGGTGCAAAAGAAATCTAAACGGATGTGGATTGCGTACTCACTACGTTTAGCGCACTGAGTAAACTCTGTGAGGCCCACCATGATTTATGTATTTTATCCGCTCTGTCCATCTATTTTAATAGATAATTTTAAGGCATGTGCCCAAAAACAGTGTTCAAATGGACCACACCATAGGAAATAGTTGAATCGAATGTATACCGTTGAAAAATTCTTGAGAGTCATGGAAGTTTTGGATCCCTTCATCTATGTCTGTATGATCTTATGAACACGTAGGATGACAAATAAACATCATTGTGGAGCCTAGCAAGGTTTCAACAGTGGAAATTATTATCCCTACTATTTCCTGTGGTAAGATCCACTTGATCTTCGGATATGCTTCAATTTTGAGCTCAACTCCTTGAATTATATGGAAAAACGAATGGACGGTGTGGATAGACCACATACATTCAAAGTGGGCCCAACTGAGTTTATTCAGTACTATAAGAGCGTACTGAGTTACTTGGTACGCAGTCCGGTTTCAATCCAAACATTATAGTGGCCTTAGGAAGGTTTCAATAGTGGACATTATTATCACCTCTGCTTCCTGTGATGTGGTCCATTTGAGTCTTGAATCACCCTCATTTTTGAGCTTATATCCTAAAATAACATGGAAAAATGGATGAAGGGCGTGATAAAACCCATATATCATGGTCACAAAGCCCCTTCCTTTTCCATCCACACCGAGGTAGGATGCAATCTGCATCCCTTCTTACTCTATTATTAAATTTAGCAATATTACTAAGATAGGACAGTTGAGAGAGACTGCATGATCAAAAAGTCTTGTGTTCGGACTCCACGCCTTCTTTATTAAAAACTGTTTTATTATGAAAACTGAATCCAAGTATTTTTTTTTTATAAATATTTTGTATAATAAAATTATTTTATAAATAATATTTATTATCCTTTTCTCTTTATAAAGTATTTCTAAAATTTAATTTTAAGAAAACTAAAAATTGAATCATCCAATTATTTAAAGAAATATCTGATTTCTTTATCTTTTTCTCTATAGATTTTATTTTTTGAAGTTTGGAATCTTTTTTCCCATGTTAAATTATTTTAGAAATTAGATATATTATCGTTTTATGTATTGAAATTATTTATAATTTTTTATATTATCTTTTTATATATTGAAATTATTTATAATAAAAAAATTATGAAACCTAAATATTGAATCATCGAATTATTATTATTATTATTTTTAAATAATAATAATAATAATAATAATAATAATAATAATAATAATAATAACAATAAGAAACTGATTTCATTATATTCTTCTCTATAGAAATTATTTTAAAATATGATTTTAAATATTTAAAAATTTTAATCATCTCAATAGTATTTTAAACATCAAAATTTATTATTTTTATATTTATCAAATTATTTTTTTTAAAATAAAATTAAATCAACAACTTTTTCAGAAAAGCAGGTGAGAAAATTCTCTTCTTATCAACTAAGATCCTAAAGAAATACAAAGGAACAACAAGGAGTAGGGGCCCTAAATAACGACAACAAGATGGGTTCTTGTAATCGGGGCTAGTTAGGCCAACAGTGGGTCGACAGGGCACTTGAGTAAGGGTTGCTGTAAGACCCGTATCCTAGTTCGCACTGTTCCGATGAATCCTCGATCCTTTTCGTCGAAGTCCGGCAATCCGCGACTAATAATCGACGTTACGCACGACCGTAATTCGCATCCTGTAGATTCGAGTCGGTTTAATCCGAGACCTGTATCATTGCGACCGCACCGTCACCGCGGTTCCAACGCCGCGACTCACGCACCGATCCGATACCCTGACCAGAAGATGTGAGTCGGTGTTTATTTCGAAGAAACGCCGTGCTTTCTCAATCCCAAGAGAATCTCTACACAATGTCAAATCAATCCCATCAATCAATCAATCACATCAATCAATCAATCACTTCAATGTCAAGTACAAAGCAAACCATGCTTCCTTTCTCCACAAGTAAAGCAACCACAAAAGTCCACCAATCCATCACCTCACCCATCACTCACACCCATCACACCCATCACTCCCTCTCCTTACAATCTCTCTCTCTCCCTCTCTTTCCCTTCACATTTCCCAACCATCCCAAACCCAAGCAAGAAACCCACGTCCAAGCTTCTCCATGTGAGAGAGAAAAGTGATTTTTGGTGGCCCACTTTCCATCCCAAAATCTTCCATCCTAGCCCTTGAATCTTTATCTTCCACCATCAAAGTGAAGCATAAGGAGGTCGGCTTTCCAACGGACCAAGAAGAACGGACGGTGGGTGCTTCTATAGGTGTAGATTTCTTGTTTTGATGATGGGCCAAGTGAGGCCTACCGATCAATGGTATGGATCTCATTTTGGACCCTAAATGTGGCCAATGGTCCACTTTGATTTCAAGATCAATCCATGATGGGGCCATTCTCCATAGACCCCATCATGATGTTTACTTTCCTTGCATAACATGGCCATTTAGACCATCCATTTCGGTGGAGAAAGGATCTCCACCGTTGATTTTGATCGGTGGGCCCATATGAAATGGAACCCACTTAATGTATGTTGTAGATCATGCAAAGGAGGGCCCATAGTGGCGGGGTCCCTCCACCACACGTTTATCTTTCTCCTTCTCTCCCTCTTTCTTTCTTTTTCTGTGTGTATGAGATGACAAGGCCTTGTGGCCCACCCGGATGGACCCCACCATGAAATAAGTATTTTATCCAAGCCGACCGTGGGTGGGGCCCATCTTATATGTGTTGAACTCACACCATCCATCATGCGTGGCCCACCTAAATAAGGTCCACCTTAAAGATATTGCTAAGTCCAAAAACGTCCAGCGTCTGGACGTTGCTGGAAAGGAAAACACAAATATAATAAGCCTTGTTTCAAGGCTATTTGGGTGAGCCATTGGTGCAAGCCCCACCTTGATGTATGGACTAAATCCACGCCGTCCATTTCTTTCCTCACTTCATTTTAGGCGTTAAGCCGAAAAATGAAGTTGATCTGACTAACTGATGGGCCATACCTTAGAAAACAATAATTTTCACCGTTTAAAGTCGCTTAAATCTTTGTACACCGCGAAACATGCCCAATATTGGACTCATTTGATCTGTATTGATCAGTAAAAGTCAATGGGTGGAGTGGATTTTGTTGATATGGACCCCACTGGTGAAAAACCCCAGAAAGGATGGTTTTTGAAAAAAAAAAAAAAAACCCAAGCGGCGCTTGCTATCTTGCGTCGACGCCAGGCAATGCAGCCTATTCTTTGCATTTTCCACGGGCGGACGGGCCAGGGGCCACGGCCCCACATGTGGACCCCACTATGATGTATATTTTGTATCCACACTGCCCATTTGGTGGGCCACTGCCTGACGTGGGCCCCCTCCAAAAATCATGCCAATCCAGATCTCGAGTGGCCCACATCACAAGAAACTGTGGGAATTGAACTCTACCGTTGGAACCCTTTCTGGGTCCACAGAAAGTTTCAGATCAAGCCGAAATTTGTTTTTCCCCTTCTTTCAGGTCTGTGTGACCTTATGAACGGAGTGGATGGAAGATAAAAGCTATGGTGGGCCCCACGTGAGGCCCACAGGGATGCATGCATTTCACTCCACCGTCCAGGCGGACGGTGGAGCCCACGGTGATGTATTTATTATACGCCCACCGTCCAGGGGACGGTGGGTGGGTGTGGGCGTGCACGTGTGTGCGTGCGGGTGTGTGTGTGTGCGTGTGTGTGGTGCTTGCGTGTGTGTGTATGTATATATATATATATATATGTATTATAATATATCATATTATACATAAATATATATATATAATGGTGGGCCTTCGTGGACCCCCAACCATGATGCAAGTGTTGCATCCAAGCCGTCCAACCCTTTTTGTAAGATCATTTCAGGGCATGAGACTGAAAACTAGGCAGATTTATTTAGTAGACTTTCTGATCAGATAGATGGGATACATATATATAATGGTGGGCCTTAGGAGTTTTAATGGTGGATTGGCTCATTTGATACATATGATTCGGCCCACCTTGGTACATATATGGGGCCCATATTGGTGTATTTTTGGCCGTTGTTGAGGCCCACCTTGGTATATACATAAGGCCCATGTGATTAGGCCCGTTCGATACACATAAAGCTTATGTGATTGGGCTCATTTTAATGCATTCTAAGGCCCATGGGTGCTGGCCCATTGCAATGTACCTAAGGCCCATTGGTGAGGCTCATTGAGGTGGCCCACTTGATGAATACAAGGCCTAGGAGATACGGCCCATTTGATGTATTTGGGGCCCCATGGGATGTACCTAAGGCACATTGCAATGTGTGACCCCACCATGATTTATTTAATGGTATTTAAGGCGAGCCGAGCCTTAGGGACAATGTTGGTTTGATGTCCACATTGTGCGAGTAATGTTGGTTAAATGTCCGCATTATAACTCTCCCTAAGGCCACTGATAGGCCCGTACTTGTTCATGTAGGCCGTCTAGGCCCATCTTCGGTGTAAGGATAGTTCATTACTTTATAACATGTTTAGTATAGCTCCATGATTCATACCCATATGCATCATTTGTATGTTTGATGTGAGGAATGTTTGATCATAGAATAAGCCATTGGGCTGAGACATTTACGGGACTCCTTATGAGACGGAGTGCCCCACATGATCGCGTGGTACGCGTGAGATGGTTGCATGACTGATAGTGTGACTTATGCACTTGCATTGTGTGATTGTAGTTACTGTATGCCCTAGCGACACCAGGGCCATAGCCTCCACAGACACATCGTGGGTGGCTGGATTGGATACCGGAAATGTTTGGTTCTAGCATACGGGCGCCATAGATGTCCCTGGGTGAAAATCCCTAAACCCGATGGTACCAGAGGATGACTTCAACGTCGAGACCGAGTGGATACACGAGCGCGAGAGGGCCGTATACCAGTAGGCCGCGTCTCTCACTGTGTCGTGGTCGGTTGGAAAGGGGTGTGACCTTACCCGCCTGAGTGAGGGGGCAATTTCTAAGTTGAGTTTGACCAGCTTGAGGAATCGGTCCGCTATCGACGAGCCGGGCCGATATTGAAAGCGGATAGTGAGGTCTCTTTCGCTCTTTCAGTTGTGCGTCCGGATAGGGACGGCAAGCTGGCGTAGAGTGTACTAGACCCCGGTGATTATCCAGACTGATAACTGTATTGACATGAGGATTGGCATGCTTGAGCTGCATCTTACATCGCATGGTCTTGGTATGGCCGATTGCACTCATACCTTGTACTGCATAGCCTTGGTATGGCTGACTGCATTCATGTACTCATTGGCACGATTTCGCATTACTCTGACCCTGCATTCTTAGCACGCTCATATTGCGCACACACTTACACCACCCTCTAAGCTTTCTATAAGCTTATGCACGATTGATGCATGCAGGTGACGCCAGGACGCAGCCGTAGTCTCGCCGCAATTGGAGTGTGCAGCCGAGCTTCTGGAGTTTTATTATTAGCATTATCTTGTATTTCCCTTTTATACACCTTGTACTCAAAGTTTTTGCTCATAGTGGATTTTGTGATGGAGTTTTTGGTTATTATTCGTGGGTTATGCTTGTGGTTATGCTCATTACGAATCAAATGGATCATTAGAAATCCTCCTTGTAGTATCCCAGGATCGGAACCTGGCGTATGGGCGCTGGGAGCCGAGAATGGGGTCCTACGGAGGCTGTCGGCGCCGGATTCGGGGATCGGGAATTTTGTGAGCCCGGTCTCCGAGTTTGGGGCGTGACAGTTGCACCCATTTAAGCAGTAGAGTAATGGCAAACGGTCAGGTCGAGGACTGTCTGGTCTGCAAGAATGGCAGATGTGAGAGGACTAGGGTGATGTAATAATACTTAATTTTTTTATACTCACACATGTGTTAGTTCTTATATTTATAATTCTATATTTTAATATAAGTAATTGATTAATTTAATGGCTGAGACCCTTGTGGTTTTAAAATAAGTCGAAGGATTGATGCTAGTGATGGTAACTTCCTCTTCCTTATCCTTTCGGTACAGGAACCGTCCTCCCTTATTAAGAGAGGGGAGTGCTTCTCTATAGGAACTTCGAATAAAAAAATAAGGGAGAGGGTGGGTGCTAGATAGAGAGAGAAAGAGAAGGCTCACAAAAATATCAGTGTTTTATTTTTTATTATTTTTATTTATTTTTTATTATAATAGGACTTATGCATGGGGTCCACATGATGGACGGTTCGAATTTATCATGGGACCAACCCATGCACACATGTAACAATGATGTGCACATATACAGTGCACTTTAGTGCACCTTACACATGTAAAACAAAAAAGAAGAAGCAAAACACCTATGTTGCATAGACTTCTTTTGTTTTTTACTTGAAAAATGTGTTGGGCTCATTAGTACATGTTGGGTTTGATATGCATAGTTCATTGCTTTTTTAAGGTCGATATAAGGTAGACATCCAAATATCAATCAAATTTGATGTGCAGGTGAGCCGTATCACATGAAACTATATGAAATGTCCTATAAAATTCAATACAAAAACTGTGATATGTCCACAAGTAGAACCATCAGAAGTTGGTACTAACCCCACTAAATGCCCTAATTACACTAGCATTTGAAGGTTTAAGATAATTAAAGTTGAATACCCGGTTTCACTAATCGTGAATGGGTAACGTCATGAACTTGTTAATCTCAATACTAACTATCACCTGCGAGAAATTTTGACGTGCAACTTATTTCAAAAATGACTCAATTAATCGAAATATCTTTAGACCACATGTTCGTGGTCCACTAAACATCCCGCATATCGAGCTTGATGTCCATCGCGGATATTGTGCTGAGATAGCATCTAGGATCACTCAACTTGGGCCCGAAGGTCAAGTGCATGGGAGGGTGTAAGTGCCTTAGGTGATAACCTAAATTTAAGAAAAATGTTCATCATTCGTTCTTCGCTAAAGTTGTGACTTTTGGACCGTTAGATGGTGATCAACTTAGGAAACTAATCTAAATTATTACCCTACACACATTCATATAATTGTAACCTTGATCGATGCTTAGTAACTGTCGAACTGAATTATACAGCCCTCGTCAATTGGCATACCAATCGTTAGAAGGTTGTATCCGAACATGAATCTCCTAGTGGGACACATCCCCCCCCTGTGGGTCCTAGTGGTTAAAAATGATATTCCATATGGGTAATATAGCTAATAACTAGCCATTGGGGCCATTTGCACCAATTCTGGTACTAAAAATAGTTCGCTATTTGATACCCCCTTCCTTAAATGAATTTGTTCCCTAATATTCAAAGAGAACGAGAGAAAGAGGGGAAGAAGAAAAGTGAGAGAGAGAGAGAGAGATTGATTGAGGGTTTGACTTTCTCCTATTTGATTTACATGCTAGCCATTCTCGGATACTTCGTAGGAGCCTTTTTACTGGTAATTGAAGGTAGGGTTTGAGTCTTACTTTCCAAGTTTAGATATTTTAGGATGAATCGTCTCTCAAATCTTACGAAGGCTTATATAAATTTCAAGGTTTTAGTAATCTTTCGCTAAAACCCTAACCCCAAGAGCGCTCTAAGTCAAGCGAACCATCTCAAGGTGGGGACCATTATTCTGGATAGGGTTTTTATAGCATAACATTGTTACATATAATTTATTTCTTCAAAACTTATTATTACTTTCTATCGATTATTTGCATCCTCGATGAAATGCCTGGATGAATAAGAATGTTGATTTTAGAGTTCGTGCTTAACTTTGTGAGATTGCTTAAATGATTACCTAGTTATTAGCTTAATGAGTAGAACTGTATTTGATGTGAAGTTAGCCAGCAAATTGTTCAAGTTAGGGGGTGGCTCGTATTAGGTCGACCACCCAAGGCTTGTTTAATTGACCGAGGTTGAACGCGAGCGACCGATAGTAGTTGGACTATGCTTTGCACCCAATGCCATTTACACCAGGTTTTTTCCACGTTAATCAGATTAGTCTAACACATGATTGATCATATTGTATTCATAATGTATGATAATGTTTGATTGAATCCAGGATATCACCTATAATGCCTTGAGTTTTTGCCAACTTGAGAATTGGATGTCCTTGGACGTTACTTTTAATTTCTCGATTTGAGTGCATTTTGTGTATACTCGCTTGTATTTGGAATCATCAGGAGTGATTTTGGGTCCACCAAAACCTCAATTTATGAAAAAAAAAGTCTAAAAGTCGAAGGTCGACCTCCAAAATTGAGGGTCGACCCTCATTTAGATAGCTTACATATACTAACTTTAAAAATATGTATCTTCTTCTTTACAACTCCGATTGAGGTGATTCAAAAACTAAAAGGAAACTTAATAATTCTTGTTTCATAATTTATTTATTTTTTTAAAAGGTTGATTTTAGGATATTTTAAAAATTATACAAAAAATCATGGGTTTCAGACAGCTGTTACTTTTAGAATTTTAATAATTTTTTTAAAACTCATAATAGAATGAAATTTGGTGAGGATAAATTAAACTTGATGATGAACTGCTATAAAAATTAAAAAATAATAATGTAGTAACTAAAATTACCCAAAAAAAAATACAATCAATAAACCCTTCTTCAACTACATGTCGCGAATGGGCTAGACATATCTTTTTCATTTTATAGTTCTTAAATTCGGTGTCTTCTTAGGAATGATTAAATTATGATTTTCTATTTTTAGTATATTATACTAATTCGGGTAGTTTCTAGTATAGTTGAATTAGGGTTCTTGATTAGGGTGATTAGACTTTGAATCATTATTTTCTCTAATTACGAATAGTTCATGTTATGAACTTAACCAATCTAAAATCTAGTTTCCGTGTACAAGAAATATTGTCACTCAGTTTAATTCAGAAATGCCTTAATTAACCAAACTAGCTCTAAGACGCTTGTTAATGGACCGCTGAACTTGAAACTATAGAAAGATGTTTGTTTTGTTGGGCTTGACGTCTATCGCAAATGTTGATCTGAGGCAGCGTGCGGAATCGCTCAATTTGGAGGTGAAAGGTAGCACATGTGTTATATGAGGATTGGTTGAAATCAGCATGAACTTAAGTTAATTGTCCACCTTTGATCTTTTCTGAAGTTGTGACTTTTGAGCCATTAGATCGTAAATAAACTTAGGACGCTAACATAGAGTAATTTCATACAGACATCTATATAATCGCGATCCCGATTGATGATCAATAACCGTCGAACTGACTTTTGATCATAACCATTGATTGATGTGTCCGATATACAAGGTGATTAAAGCCATGCATAAATTGTCACTTAGAAAAACTATCCTATGCAGTAGATCGACTCGTTCATCTTCTAGTTGGCCTCAAAAGGTATATACAACCTCTCATAGTAAGTTCGTATCCATTACGACCATTTGCACCAAATCTGGCACTATAAATACCCATTTATTTCACTACCCCTCTCCCCATATAAATTTTCTCTAGAAAATGAGAGAAAGAAGAAGAGAAGAGGGAAGAAATGGTGGAGTCTAATGTCGAATCACACCATCCAATCCCCGTGTTCGCTGGATCTTGCAAGATCTCGCCTATACACTCAGTTTCACATTTTTTTATGGCCAAAATCCAATGATTTCGAGTCGAACTCCTCACCCTTTGCTAGGTAAGAGGTTCCCTTATTGCCCTTCTACTTATTTCTTTCATTTCCTACATTTTTGAGCCATTGAGGTTAGAAACCCCTTTCATTTCATCATTTCTTGAAAACCCTAACTCTAGGGTTAGTTTATGCTATTACTTAAGGTCCTGACAATCGATTAGGAATGACTCATGCTATATTAGAAGCTATATTTAGGTGTGGTCCCATGTGAATACCGTGGTACGCCAATTTCGGACCCCCAACTCATCTAATCGAGTTGGGGTTTACTCAAACTGAGTTAGGTAAAACCCTTAACCCTCAATTAAAATATATTTAGAATATAATTCACACTACTAATGATGAAGTTACAAATGAATTAGGGTTTGGAGCAATTTTTTCAAATTTCTGACGCTAGAGTCACATCCAAATCGAAGATTTTCGACTCTAAGGTGAAGATCTACCCTCAAACTTCTATCTGATATTTTAGAATAATTAAATGTGTTTATTTATTATTTGACAAATAACATACTCAATGAAATGCTTGAATGACATTAAACTCTTAATATTAGAACTTTTCGATATCGAATGCTAAGAAATGTTAACATAATTGAATTGTGTTGATGTAAATTGAACTACATTGAATTGTACATGTGTTTAATTGGTATACTATGGTGAGGTATTGAATTTTTTTACGATCATGTTTATGCAATGGATAAATTTGAATTTTTATAGTGATAGATCAAGCTTCGCAAATTATTTAAATATGTGGATAGCCCACTTTAGGGAGGTTATCTTAGACTTATATGGCAGACTGAAGTTGAACACGAACAATCGACAGTAGTTGGAACTACACGAGATGCTTTGTACGTAATGTTGGTTTATCTAGGATCCTCGGTAATCGATCACATCAGTCTAATGATGGCTCAATCATTCTTATGCTTGGTGATTGTATAACATTCGATAGAATATGAGATACCACCATTACCATTAATTTAGCTCACTTATAACCATTAGCGCATTATGATCCCACAAAGACTCATGAGCCAATTATGGTGGTATGGGATACCATATTTAAGTTGTTGACATGTGTTGAGGTGACAAGCCTTCCCATAATGACCAGTGAGTATTGATTAAGGTGATATAATGTTGTTCAAATGTCCCCTGTCAAGTTACCCGGTGATAATTCCATGCTAGAGTACAGTTCAAACGACTAGGCGTGAATGGAATTGGATGATGATCCCTTTCCTCTGTATTGATTTAATTATGAGTGACAATCTCGCACCTCTAAATTGATTGTTCATACTCAGTGTAAGTGTAACACCCCAACTTTTTAAGACCAGAGTATGTGACCCGTTTTCCAAAAACCCGAGTGTTAACTTATAAAGAGCTAAATTCCATATATAATTTTTAATAGCATTCAGAGTAAGTAGATGAGCGTAGGATAGACAAATCAATATAAAGAAAAGTTTGTATTTACGTTTGAAGTATACAAGGAGTTGCCTATAATGACTTATACAAACCTATGTCTTTAAAATTAACAAATACAAGAATTATATGATCCAATACATGAGAAATAGTAGAATGCAAGTAAATTTAAACCGCAAGACCCCTCGGCTTCTCAAGGTAGATACAGTCATGCAACCCTGGCACTTGAACCCGACTCCTCATCAGCCCGAACCTGAAAATCACTTAAGTCACATGTGCTACTTGTACGGTTATATTTATTTGATAGATGAGTGGCCAACTCAATGTGAACTCCCCTCAAGATTACACACCATTGCATTAGGTAAGCATAGTTATAAAAATATGGCAAGGCATACAAATAAATACATGATGCAATCTTATTAAATGCATAGATGCGTAAATGCATCATCGACCTGGGGATGCACATCCCACTGTCGAAATAAAAGGTCGCCCTAAGAGAACTAATCACCCGAAAAAATACACAAAGGTACGCTCGAAGAGAACCAGCTATCCGGAAAAGACCATAATATATAGATCGCCCAAGGAGAATTTAATCACTTGGAAAAGACTATAAAACATAGATCGCCCAAGGAGAATTTAATCACCTGAAAAAGACTATAGATTGTCTAAGGAAAATTTAATCACTTAGAAATGACCATAAAGTATAGATCGCCCAAGGAGAATTAATCGCCCGAAAAAGACCATATGCTATGAAAATGCATGATTAGCCCAACCGTTATTAGTCCATTTACAACCAGTAGGTTTAATAAGCTCAAAGGTCACTACGGGGAGCTCAGAGCCCATCGTAAGCCAACAGCTCAGGCATAGTATCTCATTTCACCGTCCCTGGCTCATGAGGCTACCACCTTAGGATGTTTAATGAATCTCAATCGACTAGTGGTCAATCATATTCAGTATATAGGACTTACCATCGCATGATTGCACAAAATAAAATATCGAACCCATATAGGGCAAATACTAAACCAAAGCCACATAGGGCGATATCAAAATAAGCCACCTAGGGCAGATATTAAAATAAGCAACATAGGGCAAGTATCAAAACCATACAATAAAGACCATCCTTAAAAACCACTTGGATACAACCCCTGGATGGTAGGCCCATATCAATATTCGAATCACCCCGCCATTCAATAACCACTAAGTCGAAGGTTCATTATAACCAAAATCAATCGAGGTACATCCCAAGTATCGGTGTACATTTATAAGTAGGGGTTTCCCACTAATGTACCAGTTTAAATCCCAGAAGCAATCGACAAGTAATCCAATAGCATGAATTAAATATACAGGATAAACATTAAGCATGTAATGTAGTCATTCAATTCCAACAATTTAACATATGTGACTATGAAATAGAGATATCAATTATAAATTAAAATAAAGACTATAACTTAAGCTAATAGGAAAATGGAAAGCTCAAGGGGAAGAAATCATTACCTTATACTTTGAATCGCCTACCAGTGTTGCTAGACAATGCGTGTTTCCTTAGAATCAATCCCTATCATAAATCAGAGATTTGTATAATTAGATCCAAGTTCTCCACGCTACTCAGGGTTTAAGATCATAACCTAGGGTTTTAGTTATTTATCCTTAGGGTTTTGATGTAGGGTTAGGGTTTTATCTTTTAGTTTGGTGCTTAGATTCTAAGATTTGAATCCAAGATTATTATTAATATTATTATATTTTTATTGTACCGTGGGCTAAAGGCTATTCATGATAGGAGTTTTAATCCATCCATATTAATAATGATGGTTCATAAGTTGATATTTAGATATACCAACAATATCTAATGTCCTTATAATGACTAATAATCTCTTAAATAATATAAGTAATAATAATAAAAAAAATTACTAACAATAATATAATAAGTACCAATGTTAATAATCATATTAACAAGAATTACACTAACCCTATAAGGAAAAATGGTAATATAGTCATAATGATGAATCTAATAATGATAATAGGTGCTATGGTCTTACCATTTACGTTTAAAGTATAGACCTAGGGTTTAGGTCATTTAGGCCTAGGATTTTAACCTAAAGTTTAGGTCTAGATTAGATTTTAGGATTTGAATGCTAGTTGATGTAAAATTAGCTACCATGTTAATTTAATAATTATAACATAAGTGTTAACATTAATGGTATAATTAATATTAACTCATTATGGTAATAATAATTATTCTGATGGTAGAAATCAATACACTCCTACTATTAATGATAATATGGGAATTCAAATGTCTAATGATTGTAGTTTTATTTATAATAACTAATACCATTATGGGAAACATGCTAGTGGTTAATCATGTTTAGTCATCGCAATAACTATGGTAATGTCAAAGATAATTTAAAAAAAAAAAAATAGTCTACATTGGGAGAAGGTTGACTTACATACGTCGACTTGGTGATTTGACTCGGTTGGTCGACTCGGTTTAAAGCCGATCGAGTTGATCCTCCCTCCCCCTTTCTTCTTCTTTCTATTTCTTCTCCTTTATTCTCTTCTTCTCTCTCTCTTCCCAGAGGTGATTTGGACCGAACCAATCCTGCCCAGAATTTGAATCGAGTCAAAGACTTGTCTCGAGTTCGTGAGTTAACTCGGCAGTGAGTCGAGCTCCTAAGCTCGTCCCAAACACCCTAAGCCCTCTTGCTTTCCTTCTCCATATCAGCAACAAGTCCAGCCACACCGTCGGGCGGCCAAGGACGGCGACTGAGTCACATTAGCAGGCCCCGTTTTCAGCAGCAACTCGGATGAGTTGAGTTAATGACTACACAAAGGCAGGCAGCGAGTCAGGCTTGACTCGGTTCACGTTGCTGCAGCACATGGCAGCCTCTTTCTCTCCATTCTCTCCCTTTTTTGTTTTCCTACTTCTTTGGAGGACCAACAATGACAATGGGGCTTGCCTAACTCAGCTCAACCACGGCCCGTACGAGTAGGCCACGGTGGTGCGGTGAAACGGCCGCACCACCCCATCTCTTCTTCTTTCTACTCCTTTCTTCTTCTTCCTATCTTCCTCCTTCCTTCTCTTTTCTCTCCATTTTTCCCTGTTGCAGAGTCCAGCCATCTCTGGACTCAACATACAGGCCAAACGTGCCCAGAAACATGTAAGTAGCGGTGGAGAAGAAGGTCGCCATTAATGGCGAATTTCAAATGAAGGCTTTATCTTCCAATCGGCTTCTTCTAGATGGTTCGTAGGGACCCTGGGGAGCTTGTAGATAAGCTCATTTGAAGCTTTAAGAAGGTTGGGTGGTGAGTTCAGGGGAAAGAGGAAACGGCTGCTCTCTCTCTCTCTCTCATTCTCTTTATGAAGAGAAAACCTAGCACGAAGGGCTAGGATTGGTTTGAAATGGATGGTCGGGATGGGAGGATTTGCTCTCACGCGGATCGTGCCAGCTGGCCTACCAAAACGTTTCTGTTTTTGAAATGTTGTGCTTATAGGGTCGGTTTGCACTAGGAATCATGTGCTTGAACACGTGCCGAATCATGTGAAGTTTGTGGGTTATGGTCGAGCCCACGTCCTAGATCAGATGGACGGTTCAGATCATCAAGGTGGGGACCAGATGGTGGGTTGTGATCAAAAGTTGTGGACGTCTGTCCGTCCGCTGCGAAAACAAGGAGAGAGAGTTTCTCCTTTGAGAAACCTCAATCAAGGCAGTTTTGACTGCCCTTGTCGATACGGTGCACAGCGAGTGTGCACCAGCTGTGCACATGCACCCCATTAGGTGGGATCCCCCATGATGTTTGTGAGAGATCCACTCCGTTCATTCCGCTTGGAGGTCCCAACCAAGGCCCGGGATCAAAGATCAGGCCAATGAAATGCATGGGTGGGGCCCACCACTTGATTTGGGTAGTATTGGTGGGTTTTCCATTAATCTAAGGGTCAGATAATTCTGAATCTAGATACCAGCGGTCGAAAGGGTCTTAGGGACCATTCGGTTGGGAATCAGCGGTTAAAGGAGGTATTAGATGCCCTGATATATGCTTAGAGCAATTAGTTAAGTAATTTAATCAATTCTAAAACATGTTCTTAAACAAACTAATCAAATATTTTAATTAATCTAAGACATGTATTTAAGCCAACCTATCAAGTATTCTACACTTCTAAGGCATTAGTTTTAGTGAACTAATCAAGTGTTCTAATCTATTCTAAGACATTTATTAAGTAAACTAATTGAGTATTCTAACTAATTCTAAGACATTTAATTATTAAGTATAGTAATCAAGTATTCCAACTAACTTTAGACATTTGTTTAAGTAAACTAACCAATTCCAAGGCATTTGTTCAAGTAACTAATCAAGTATTCTAGCATTATAATTAGTTCTGAGATGTGTGTTTAAGAGGGCTAATCAAATGATCTAATCACTTCTAAGACATGAATTCAAGTAAGCTAACCAATGATTGTCCAAGTGTTGACGATTAGTTGGGTGGCTCGAGGAATGGATGCATGTTACTCCTATCAGTCTAATTTAGGATAGAACATAGGTGAAAATTCAACTAAGTTACGTTAGTATTCATACTAAGTTGGGTTACCTGGTAATACCCGAGTATGGAAAAGTATGGGGCGTTATAGTAAAGTAACGACCCATACCATATTAATGCCTTAATTTGGATCAAGGGACACTGGTGAAGAGTCGTCACGTGACACAATGAGATATGTGAATTGATCCGAATAATGACTCATGATATAATGATGGTATCCTATATTCGTAACCTGTTGGATGAACTGAGACTAATAATCATTTAGCTAATCATTCATATCATAGGATAAGTTGCGATTTATCGCTAGAGTCGCTTGTGATGGAGCATTGGCATTTGTAAAATAGGTGTTAAAGTTACTTGTGAGAGAGTGTTGGATTATAAGGAGCATGTATCATTTCATCATAGCATTAATATACCTATCAAGTAAATCAGAAAACTATTTGTTTGTTATATTATCATTACTTGTACTTGGTTATGTTAATAATATGTGTAACTTGCTTAGTATCTGTGCATTAAAGGTAACATACTTAGTGTATTACATGTATGAATATGTATTTGTTACGAAGCTTCTATTTACTAAAATGTCCCAAGTGTTGAGGGTCAAATATTGCATATCAGACCTCGATTAGTGCCAGATTTCACATACACAATAATGCTTAATGGAGTATTTTAATTGTGTTTTGTGGCAGGATGCAATCAGGAGTGTTGACTGAAAATTGACACCAAAAGTGTGGATTTGACACTCAGAATTCACTAGAGCACGGGATAGACTCCAGGGGACCAAGATCAACGCCAGAGATCCAAGAAAACCGAGAAACTGAGGTTCAAGTGTCCTGAAAGTCGTCTAAGATTCAAGATCACGGGTTTCAACCATCCGTTTAGCTCGAGACTTCATACAGAATTTGAAGACCATATATTAACCGTACATGTAGAAATTTGGCCGTTGAATCCTTGTGAAAGCAATCTAACGGACAGATCAGCCCATAAATTAGTGATTTGGGGCCCGCCATATCCGGATATGCCTAAATTTTCTACTCAACGTCTGAAGTAAGGTGACAAAGCGAATGACAGGAGCGGATTCTGTATATACATCATAGTGGACCCCACATGCACTTGAGTGTGCATAGTGTGTATACGCATTGGACGTACACCGAACAGGTCAGCCCGGTCAAAGACGGGCTGACCCGTCTTTCCTCTTACATAAAACCAGCGGACGCTGGTGCGTTTGCCGGTTTCATACAGTGGGGCCCACCCATCATTTAGAACATCAATCTGGACCGTCCAAGGTGTCCAGGGAGGGGGTATTACCCTCACCTAGGTGTCGTTTCTCCACCTTACAAGCTATTGGAATATCCTGACCGTTGAAAGTAGGATGGACGGCGGAATAAAAGAACGAGTGGGCCGCACCAAGTTCACTCCAAAACCTTACATTCCTGATTGGTTTTTCGTCATAAAAACAATGGATGGCATGGATCTGTCATACAAACATTGTCCTGGGGTCCACCGATCACCAGAACAGGAGACCGTCAGCTCTGCTTCGCAGCAGAGGCTGCGGATGATTGTAGCGGGCCACCATCACTGATCGTAGGTTCGATCCAGACCGTCCATTAGCTCCACATGGTCCTTCTCACTCATGCCTAGGTGGCAGTATTTCAAAGGACAGCATAGATCTGTTTTTGGTAGTCCAAACGCAAGGCGGACGGCAACTCATAAAATCAAGTGGACCACTTCAGAACCGATCCAAAACAGGCCTTCTTCGACCGAAATTTTATCCTTCAGACAGTGGACGGCGTGGATTGTGCAAAATAACAGCGAAAGGGGACCCACCAACTTCAACAGCGGAAAGGTTACGCAGCTCTGTTGCGTCCGAGAAAACCGGCCGACGTGTGCTGGTTGTGTGATCATCATCATTGATCGGATTGCTGATCTGATCCGTCCACTGTATAGGCCGCTCGGAAACGTCCTAAGAAACATTTTTTAGAAAAAAAATAATAATTTGGAGAGCTTTGGAGGTCCAATTATGGCTACGAAAGCCTTACGCACGCAGCTATCTCCAACCTAATCGGTTTTCAAAAAGGACTCTCTCCAGCCTCTTCACACAGGTTGGCTATAAGAAGGAAAAGAGGGGAGAGAAAGGGAGCTCTCTCTACTGGAGGCGAGAGTACGGAAAAGCTTGGAGGTTTCTGGCTTGGACGTGGAGGGAGTAGATTTGATTTGTTTTTTTTCTTTTATTTTTATTTTTAATTATTTTATTTTGTTTAAAGGGTTCCAGCCACTCATGTGTGGCTAAACCTCTTAGCTAGGGCTAAGAGGTGAAGCTTGTAGCGTGATGGGAGGCCTCTTTACTTGCCTTTTGTTTAGACTGAACTAATGTTGATTTGGGTTTAATTAAGGGAATGTTTTCAGTCTTTAATGGTCTGTTGTGATTGAAATTACAATGGGTCTGCAATGGCTTTGAGCATGTTCTTTTTCTTTTATGTTTATGACGTCAGGAAGCCCTGTTGTTCACCATCGTCTCCTGGGCATGGTTGGATGTCGGTACCTCCTAACCTTCATACATTGATTGGTTGGTAATTAGTTTAATTCTGTTGTTTGCTATGTCTCCTGGGCATGGTTTGGTGATGGAATCCATCCTAATTCATATACCTCTCATCTTTTGAAATCTATATCAATGGCAGTTCAGTTAATTTTCCTGATTTATAATACAGGCATAAGATCTCCCTGATCTCTACAAGTGGATCCTCTGAATCCCTAGTTTTCCTTCTTTGATTTTTCCTAAAGTTTTAGATTAATTATTTCACCATTATTCCTCAAATCATAATTGGTTTAGATTTCATCTTAGCCTAGTTCTAGCTCTGGTTATTTTCAGAAAACGTACATGTTTCAATCCCTTGGGATTCGACCTCCTCTTACCGAGTTTATTACTACATCACAACCCTATACTTGGGGAGTGAACAAGTTTTTGGCGCCGTTGCCGGGGACTGACGGCTACGATTTTCTGAAATTAATTAGTTTTAGAGTTAGTTTAAGATTAGGATTTTACTAATTTTAAATTTTTTAATTTTGTTTTCTATTTTTTATAGAACTAACATATTTCTTATTTTGTAGGTTGTTAAGATAGAACTTCTAATTTGGTAAACCCTTTCTGATTTGCTAGATTTCCTAACTCTTTAGATTTGATTTGCTTTAGAAATTTCTTCTATTTTGAACTAACTTGTTTTGTTTTGTTTTGCAGGTTTTTTGTACTTAGGAATCTTTAACCTGGTAACTTCTTTCTAACTTCTTCCCCTCATACTTTCCATACTGTTGTAGGATCTTTTCTTTTTATCTTTCCTAGGAGTAGATTCAGAATTTGGGTTTTACTATGCAAGAGTTGGAACGTATATATCTTTGAGATAGCTAAGGAATCTTGGGAAAATTTTTGATGTATGATGATAATGATGGAAAACGACCTATGCCTCAAATATTTTCTCAAAAAATTACTTCAACCAATCGAAACATGATGCTCCACCGATTAAGAAGTCCTTCGGTGATTATCTACAGGAAAATAATTGTATTCCACGAGTTAAGGAAACAGTACGTGATTATTGGAATGATAACGCGTATCAACTCTCGACCGATGACCCGTATGACTATAACCAATGGAACCATCAAAACGGGAAGATGAACCAACCACATGTAATGATTATTCTCTTGGATACCCTACCGTTGAGAACCTACCAGAAACGATCCAAGAGGATGAAATTCAGTATACCATGGAATGTCTTACGGAAATAAGAAAAGCAATGGAAGCACTGAATTCGCGCCTTGAAAGGATAGAAGAAGCTCGTGCATCCCAACTACAATCCAATCCGAAATACAATGCCGGAAAGTGATCCTCACTCGCTTTTGACGAAATCTGAATTTGGAATGAGGAGTTGGATTCCATTAACGAGCACGTGGTTCAAATTCCCAATGAGCCGATCTCGATGACTGTTCAAAAGAATGGTGGAGATACATGGGTGTCTTTCAAATACAGTGATGATGACACACCTCCCTTACTTGACACACATGAATTCAATGATGAGGTAGAGGTTAGTTCATTCGAACCTCAACCGAATTTAGGAATAGATTGTGAGGAAAGCGATCCCATCTCAAGTGTGTACTGCGCACTTGAATTGGAAGTCGAGAAGTATTGGGATGAGATTCATGAGAGCACAACCCAAATTCCCTGGAATCAATCTCAAGTATGGTCCAGTCAATGCTCAAGAAGCACACGAAGTGATCGGTCATCTTGAGCTACTCCACTCACCTAACATATCCGATTTAAAAGTGGAAGATGAGCTCATTAAAACCGACCCTTCCAACTTCGTGAGACATGTTTGGACCATTCTCTTGAATTGAATGATAATGTGATTCGGGAGAAGGACGAGTTTTGCTACTCGCTACGACTCTAGAATTTGAAACCACTCAATTAAGACCACCATCCGAGTCATGTACACGTCCGACGGTTCAACGCCTCGATTGAGTAGTTTCAATGAACAAAGTGATCCCATCGATGCTTCCCCTATTGATCTTCAATATGTTTGTGCGGTATCGAGCGAGAGAACATATCTTCATATACTTTTAAGGGCGAGGGAGTCCTTGAGCATCTCATTCTGATTTCCATGAGGAAAATAAGTCACTCTCACCGAAATTTCCGACTCTTTTGATAATTCTTTGGCACACTACTTTTCAAAGTCAAACGATCCCATGTCAAAAGACAAAGTGGATGCCTTGCAAGACAACATCTCGGTAGTTATCACCGACCGAGAGAACCCTTATTTTGAAGCCCCTTCTTCCCCGATCCTAATCGTCTACCATTAAAGGAGGAGGAGCTGAAAATTGAACCAAAGATTGACACTTGAAATGTGTTGAGGCTACATCACTTTTTGCGAAGTTTTCTAAACTTTATCTACTTGTAGTCTCGATTCACCATGGGATACTAACGTTGAAACTTCTTCTCACAGGTGTGAATCGTACATACTCACTGTTACCTCAAGCAATGCAATGGACAATTTCTTATGAGGTACATAAGTCTCTCTCGAAAGTCATGCTCAGGGCACCCAAGCCTTTTGCAAAAGGGCTTTTGGATGATCTTGTTGAGGAACTTACTTGAGGAACTTATCAAGATACTGGCCAGAAGATGAACCTTGCAGCATGAGTAGTGAGTTCAATGTTTGTGGGTAACATTACTGCAAACCCTCACGAGACTACAACTCGTCCACTAGGGGTAACCTAGGGGTTTAAAGGCTTGTTGCATATGCTAAATGCAATCGAGAGCACCTGCGAAAGTGGTATAGGTAGGATTTTATTTCTTGTTATTTGTGTATTGCTTTCTCTCTCGTGCTCACCCGCTCTCATGCTGCGATCTCTCGGAAAGTTTCTCACGATTCATCATTCAGGTACTATCTTCCCATCACTTCTCTTTTACTTTCGTTGTCCCATGTGCATTCCATGCTCATATCTTTTACATTGAGGACAATGTAGATTTTAGGTTGGGGGTGGGAGATTAGATTTCCTAATCAGTGTTTTCTTCGTCTTGAGCAAAAATTGTGAAAATTTTTAAAATTTTTACATTTTTTCTGGACTTTCTAGTGAAGTCAAAGTGATTTTGACAGATATCCTTTATTTAGAATTTCAAGATATGTGATGTTGGAAAGTTATAACTCTTGGATTCAGTATTTGTTAGATTTCACAATTAAGTTTGAATTGTTAATCCATCATTAGAAGTGGTAAACATTGATTGAGTCATGATTTCACATACCACATCTCACTTACACATTGAGGTTTCATATTGATATTGAATGATTAACTTGGTAATCACTGAGTATGAAAGAAACCAGCCTAAAAGATTTGGCCATCAGGGTATAAAAAAGAATTGCACCATAGGTTTGCTCCCTATAGGTGTGGATTTGATTTTCTATGATTAACAGTTAGACAGAGCTGGGCGATTATTTTCACCATAGGTTTGCTCCCTATAAGTGAAAATTTGATTCCCATGGTTTTTATTAAAATAAAAAAAAAAAAACTAGAAAATGAAAGAATGATCTGTGCGACAAAGTACTGGTTTAGGTGATGGTTGTTATGAATTTTCTGATTAATTACTAATGATATCATGAAATCGACAATTTGATCTCTTAATGATGATAGGCTGAGATTTTACTATACAACCATGGAACTCAATGTTTAAAATTATTCTAGTTTATGGATTAATATTTGAACTTGATTATGAAATTCACCGTGCATGAGAGGCCAGGAGAAATTGATAATCACCATTCATGAATCTTAAGATTTCTCATAATCTGGATTGTTTTTAAAAAAATATCACTCGGCTTCACAAGAATTGTCTCGTAATTCTCAACTTAATTTTCGCATATTTTGCTTAGGACTAGCAAAATGCTGGTTGGGGGTTGTGTTGAGGGTCAAATATTGCATATCAGACCTCGATTAGTGCCAGATTTCACATACACAATAATGCTTAATGGAGTATTTTAATTGTGTTTTGTGGCAGGATGCAATCAGGAGTGTTGACTGAAAATTGACACCAAAAGTGTGGATTTGACACTCAGAATTCACCAGAGCACGGGATAGATTCCAGGGGACCAAGATCAACGCCAGAGATCCAAGAAAACCGAGAAACTGAGGTTCAAGTGTCCTGAAAGCCGTCTAAGATTCAAGATCACAGGGTTTCAACCATCCGTTTAGCTCGAGACTTCATACAGAATTTGAAGACCATATATTAACCGTACATGTAGAAATTTGGCCGTTGGATCCTTGTGAAAGCAGCCTAACGGACAGATCAGCCCATAAATTAGTGATTTGGGGCCCGCCTGCCATCTGGATATGCCTAAATTTTCTACTCAACGTCTGAAGTAAGGTGACAAAGCGAATGACAGGAGCGGATTAGCGTATATACATCATAGTGGACCCCACATGCACTTGAGTGTGCATAGTGTGTATACGCATTGGACGTACACCGAACAGGTCAGCCCGGTCAAAGACGGGCTGACCCGTCTTTCCTCTTACGTAAAACCGGCGGACGATTTGGTGCGTTCTTAACTGGATTTCATACGATGGGGCCCACCCATCATTTAGAACATCAATCTGGACCCGTCCAGGTGTCCAGGGAGGGGGTATTACCCTCACCTAGGTGTCGTTTCTCCACCTTACAAGCTATTGGAATATCCTGACCGTTGAAAGTAGGATGGACGGCGGAATAAAAGAACGAGTGGGCCGCACCAAGTTCACTCCAAAACCTTACATTCCTGATTGGTTTTTCGTCATAAAAACAATGGATGGCATGGATCTGTCATACAAACATTGTCCTGGGGTCCACCGATCACCAATGCAGAGACCGTCGCTGCGCCCGCGAGAGGCCGCGGATGATTGTAGCGGGCCACCATCACTGATCGTAGGTTCGATCCAGACCGTCCATTAGCTCCACATGGTCCTTCTCACTCATGCCTAGGTGGCAGTATTTCAAAGGACAGCATAGATCTGTTTTTGGTAGTCCAAACGCAAGGCGGACGACAACTCATAAAATCAAGTGGACCACTTCAGAACCGATCCAAAACAGGCCTTCTTCGACCGAAATTTTATCCTTCGACAAGGACGGCGTGGATTGTGCAAAATAACAGCGAAAAAGGGGACCCACCAACTTCAACAGCGGAAAGGTTACGCAGCTCTGTTGCGTCCGAGAAAACCGGCCGACGTGTGCTGGTTGTGTGATCATCATCATTGATCGGATTGCTGATCTGATCCGTCCACTGTATAGGCCGCTCGGAAACGTCCTAAGAAACATTTTTTAGAAAAAAAATAATAATTTGGAGAGCTTTGGAGGTCCAATTATGGCTACGAAAGCCTTACGCACGCAGCTATCTCCAACCTAATCGGTTTTCAAAAAGGACTCTCTCCAGCCTCTTCACACAGGTTGGCTATAAGAAGGGAAAGAGAGGGGAGAGAAAGGGAGCTCTCTCACGGCTGGAGGCAGACGGCTGGAGCTTGGAGGTTTCTGGCTTGGACGTGGAGGGAGTAGATTTGATTTGTTTTTTTTCTTTTATTTTTATTTTTAATTATTTTATTTTGTTTAAAGGGTTCCAGCCACTCATGTGTGGCTAAACCTCTTAGCTAGGGCTAAGAGGTGAAGCTTGTAGCGTGATGGGAGGCCTCTTTACTTGCCTTTTGTTTAGACTGAACTAATGTTGATTTGGGTTTAATTAAGGGAATGTTTTCAGTCTTTAATGGTCTGTTGTGATTGAAATTACAATGGGTCTGCAATGGCTTTGAGCATGTTCTTTTTCTTTTATGTTTATGACGTCAGGAAGCCCTGTTGTTCACCATCGTCTCCTGGGCATGGTTGGATGTCGGTACCTCCTAACCTTCATACATTGATTGGTTGGTAATTAGTTTAATTCTGTTGTTTGCTATGTCTCCTGGGCATGGTTTGGTGATGGAATCCATCCTAATTCATATACCTCTCATCTTTTGAAATCTATATCAATGGCAGTTCAGTTAATTTTCCTGATTTATAATACAGGCATAAGATCTCCCTGATCTCTACAAGTGGATCCTCTGAATCCCTAGTTTTCCTTCTTTGATTTTTCCTAAAGTTTTAGATTAATTATTTCACCATTATTCCTCAAATCATAATTGGTTTAGATTTCATCTTAGCCTAGTTCTAGCTCTGGTTATTTTCAGAAAACGTACAGGTTTCAGTCCCTTGGGATTCGACCTCGGTCTTACCGAGTTTATTACTACATCACAACCCTATACTTGGGGAGTGAACAAGTTTTTGGCGCCGTTGCCGGGGACTGACGGCTACGATTTTCTGAAATTAATTAGTTTTAGAGTTAGTTTAAGATTAGGATTTTACTAATTTTAAATTTTTTAATTTTGTTTTCTATTTTTTATAGAACTAACATATTTCTTATTTTGTAGGTTGTTAAGATAGAACTTCTAATTTGGTAAACCCTTTCTGATTTGCTAGATTTCCTAACTCTTTAGATTTGATTTGCTTTAGAAATTTCTTCTATTTTGAACTAACTTGTTTTGTTTTGTTTTGCAGGTTTTTTGTACTTAGGAATCTTTAACCTGGTAACTTCTTTCTAACTTCTTCCCCTCATACTTTCCATACTGTTGTAGGATCTTTTCTTTTTATCTTTCCTAGGAGTAGATTCAGAATTTGGGTTTTACTATGCAAGAGTTGGAACGTATATATGCTGAGATAGCTAAGGAATCTTGGGAAAATTTTTTGATGTATGATGATAATGATGGAAAACAGCCTATGCCTCAAATATTTTCTGAAAATTACTTCAACCAATCGAAACATGATGCTCCACCGATTAAGAAGTCCTTCGGTGATTATCTACGGGAAAATAATTGTATTCCACGAGTTAAGGAAACAGTACGTGATTATTGGAATGATAACGCGTATCAACTCTCGACCGATGACCCGTATGACTATAACCAGTGGAACCATCAAAACTGGGAAGATGAACCAACCACATGTAATGATTATTCTCTTGGATACCCTACCGTTGAGAACCTACCAGAAACGATCCAAGAGGATGAAATTCAGTATACCATGGAATGTCTTACGGAAATAAGAAAAGCAATGGAAGCACTGAATTCCGCGCTTGAAAGGATAGAAGAAGCTCGTGCATCCCAACTACAATCCAATCCGGAAATACAATGCCGGAAAGTGATCCTCACTCGCTTTTGACGAAATCTGAATTTGGAATGAGGAGTTGGATTCCATTAACGAGCACGTGGTTCAAATTCCCAATGAGCCGATCTCGATGACTGCTTCAAAAGAATGGTGGAGATACATGGGTGTCTTTCAAATACGGTGATGATGACACACCTCCTTACTTGACACACATGAATTCAATGATGAGGTAGAGGTTAGTTCATTCAACCTCAACCGAATTTAGGAATAGATTGTGAGGAAAGCGATCCCATCTCAAGTGTGTACTTGCATTTGAATTGGAAGTGAGAAGTATTGGGATGAGATTCATGAGAGCACAACCCAAATTCCCTGAATCAATCTCAAGTATGGTCCAGTCAATGCTCAAGAAGCACACGAAGTGATCGGTCATACTGAGCTACTCCACTCACCTAACATATCTGATTTAAAAGTGGAAGATGAGCCCATTAAAACCGACCCTTCCAACTTCTGTGAGACATGTTTGGACCATTCTCTTGAATTGAATGATAATGTGATTCGGGAGAAGGACGAGCTGCTCGCTACGACTCTAGAATTTGAAACCACTCAATTAAGACCACCATCTGAGCTGTACACGTCTGACAGTTCAACGCCTCGATTGAGTAGTTTCAATGAACAAAGTGATCCCATCGATGCTTCCCTATTGATCTTCAATATGTTTGTGCGTAATCGGAGCGAGAGAACATATCTTCATATACTTTTAAGGGCGAGGAGTCCTTGAGCATCTCATTACTGATTTCCATGAGGAAAATAAGTCACTCTCAGCTGAAATTTCCGACTCTTTTGATAATTGCTGGGCACACTACTTTTCAAAGTCAAACGATCCCATGTCAAAAGACAAAGTGGATGCCTTGCAAGACAACATCTCGGTAGTTATCACTGACCGAGAGAACCCTTATTTTGAAGCCCCTTCTTCCCCTGATCCTAATCGTCTACCATTAAAGGAGGAGGAGCTGAAAATTGAACCAAAGATTGACACTTCGAAATGTGTTGAGGCTACATCACTTTTTGCGAAGTTTTCTAAACTTTATCTACTTGTAGTCTCTGATTCACCATGGGATACTAACGTTGAAACTTCTTCATCACAGTGAATCGTACATACTCTGTTACCTCAAGCAATGCAATGGACAATTTCTTATGAGGTACATAAGTCTCTCTGGAAAGTCATGCTCCAGGGGCACCCAAGCCTTTTTGCAAAAGGGCTTTTGGATGATCTTGTTGAGGAACTTACTGAGGAACTTATCAAGATACTGGCCAGAAGATGAACCTTGCAGCATGAGTAGTGAGTTCAATGTTTGTGGGTAACATTACTGCAAACCCTCACGAGACTACAACTCGTCCACTAGGGGTAACCTAGGGGTTTAAAGGCTTGTTGCATATGCTAAATGCAATCGAGAGCACCTGCGAAAGTGGTATAGGTAGGATTTTATTTCTTGTTATTTGTGTATTGCTTTCTCTCTCGTGCTCACCCGCTCTCATGCTGCGATCTCTCGGAAAGTTTCTCACGATTCATCATTCAGGTACTATCTTCCCATCACTTCTCTTTACTTTCGTTGTCCCATGTGCATTCCATGCTCATATCTTTTACATTGAGGACAATGTAGATTTTAGGTTGGGGGTGGGAGATTAGATTTCCTAATCGGTGTTTTCTTCGTCTTGAGCAAAAATTGTGAAAATTTTTAAAATTTTTACATTTTTTCTGGACTTTCTAGTGAAGTCAAAGTGATTTTGACAGATATCCTTTATTTAGAATTTCAAGATATGTGATGTTGGAAAGTTATAACTCTTGGATTCAGTATTTGTTAGATTTCACAATTAAGTTTGAATTGTTAATCCATCATTAGAAGTGGTAAACATTGATTGAGTCATGATTTCACATACCACATCTCACTTACACATTGAGGTTTCATATTGATATTGAATGATTAACTTGGTAATCACTGAGTATGAAAGAAACCAGCCTAAAAGATTTGGCCATCAGGGTATAAAAAAAAGAATTGCACCATAGGTTTGCTCCCTATAGGTGTGGATTTGATTTTCTATGATTAACAGTTAGACAGAGCTGGGCGATTATTTTCACCATAGGTTTGCTCCCTATAAGTGAAAATTTGATTCCCATGGTTTTTATTAAAATAAAAAAAAAAAAAAAAACTAGAAAATGAAAGAATGATCTGTGCGACAAAGTACTGGTTTAGGTGATGGTTGTTATGAATTTTCTGATTAATTACTAATGATATCATGAAATCGACAATTTGATCTCTTAATGATGATAGGCTGAGATTTTACTATACAACCATGGAACTCAATGTTTAAAATTATTCTAGTTTATGGATTAATATTTGAACTTGATTATGAAATTCACCGTGCATGAGAGGCCAGGAGAAATTGATAATCACCATTCATGAATCTTAAGATTTCTCATAATCTGGATTGTTTTTAAAAAAATATCACTCGGCTTCACAAGAATTGTCTCGTAATTCTCAACTTAATTTTCGCATATTTTGCTTAGGACTAGCAAAATGCTGGTTGGGGGTTGTGTTGAGGGTCAAATATTGCATATCAGACCTCGATTAGTGCCAGATTTCACATACACAATAATGCTTAATGGAGTATTTTAATTGTGTTTTGTGGCAGGATGCAATCAGGAGTGTTGACTGAAAATTGACACCAAAAGTGTGGATTTGACACTCGAATTCACCAGAGCACGGGATAGATTCCGGGGACCAAGATCAACGCCAGAGATCCAAGAAAACCGAGAAACTGAGGTTCAAGTGTCCCTGAAAGCCGTCTAAGATTCAAGATCACAGGGTTTCAACCATCCGTTTAGATCGAAACTTCATATGGGACCTGAAGACTATATATTAACCGTACATGTCGAAATTCGGCCGTTGAATCCTTGTGAAAGCGGCCAACGGACGGTCAGCACCATAAATTAGTGATTTGGGGCCCGCCGCCATCTGGATATGCCTAAATTTTCTACTCAACGTCTGAAGTAAGGTGACAAAGCGAATGACAGGAGCGGATTCTGTATATACATCATAGTGGACCCCACATGCACTTGAGTGTGCATAGTGTGTATACGCATTGGACGTACACCGAACAGGTCAGCCCGGTCAAAGACGGGCTGACCCGTCTTTCCTCTTACGTAAAACCAGCGGACGCTGGTGCGTTTGCCGGTTTCATACAGTGGGGCCCACCCATCATTTAGAACATCAATCTGGACCGTCCAAGGTGTCCAGGGAGGGGGTATTACCCTCACCTAGGTGTCGTTTCTCCACCTTACAAGCTATTGGAATATCCTGACCGTTGAAAGTAGGATGGACGGCGGAATAAAAGAACGAGTGGGCCGCACCAAGTTCACTCCAAAACCTTACATTCTGATTGGTTTTTCGTCATAAAAACAATGGATGGCATGGATCTGTCATACAAACATTGTCTGGGGTCCACCGATCACCGTAATCAGAGACCGTCGGCTGCCTTGCGCAGAGAGGTCGCGATGATTGTAGCGGGCCACCATCACTGATCGTAGGGTTCGATCCCGGACCGGCCATTAGCTCCACATGGTCCTTCTCACTCATGCCTAGGTGGCAATTTCAAAGGACAGCATAGATCTGTTTTTGGTAGTCCAAACGCAAGGCGGACGGCAGCTCATAAAATCAAGTGGACCACTTCAGAACCGATCCAAAACAGGCCTTCTTCGACCGAAATTTTATCCTTCAGCCAGTGGACGGCGTGGATTTTGCAAAATAACAGCGAAAGGGGACCCACCAACTTCAACAGCGGAAAGGTTACGCAGCTCTGTTGCGTCCGAGAAAACCGGCCGACGTGTGCTGGTTGTGTGATCATCATCATTGATCGGATTGCTGATCTGATCCGTCCACTGTATAGGCCGCTCGGAAACGTCCTAAGAAACATTTTTTAGAAAAAAAAATAATAATTTGGAGAGCTTTGGAGGTCCAATTATGGCTACGAAAGCCTTACGCACGCAGCTATCTCCAACCTAATCGGTTTTCAAAAAGGACTCTCTCCAGCCTCTTCACACAGGTTGGCTATAAGAAGGGAAAGAGAGGGGAGAGAAAGGGAGCTCTCTCACGGCTGGAGGCAGACGGCTGGAGCTTGGAGGTTTCTGGCTTGGACGTGGAGGGAGTAGATTTGATTTGTTTTTTTTCTTTTATTTTTATTTTTAATTATTTTATTTTGTTTAAAGGGTTCCAGCCACTCATGTGTGGCTAAACCTCTTAGCTAGGGCTAAGAGGTGAAGCTTATAGCGTGATGGGAGGCCTCTTTACTTGCCTTTTGTTTAGACTGAACTAATGTTGATTTGGGTTTAATTAAGGGAATGTTTTCGGTCTTTAATGGTCTCATGTGATTGAAATTACAATGGGTCTGCGCAATGGCTTTGAGCATGTTCTTTTTCTTTTATGTTTATGACGTCGGGAAGCCCCATTGTTCACCATCGTCTCCCAGGGCATGGTTGGATGTCGGTACCCTTCCTAACCTTCATACATTGATTGGTTGGTAATTAGTTTAATTTCATTGTTTGCTATGTCTCCTGGCATGGTTTGGTGATGGAATCCATCCTAATTCATATACCTCTCATCTTTTGAAATCTATATCAATGGCAGTTCAGTTAATTTTCCTGATTTATAATACAGGCATAAGATCTCCCTGATCTCTACAAGTGGATCCTCTGAATCCCTAGTTTTCCTTCTTTGATTTTTCCTAAGTTTTAAATTAATTATCTCACCATTATTCCTCAAATCAAAATTGGTTTAGATTTCATCTTAGCCTAGTTCTAGCTCTGGTTATTTTCAGAAAACGTACAGGTTACAGTCCCTTGGGATTCGACCTCGGTCTTACCGAGTTTATTACTACATCACAACCCTATACTTGGGGAGTGAACACCAAGTAACAATCTTGGATATATTTCTTCACTATGTTGGCATTTGATACCTCATAATCGACAAATGCAGATAACTTAGGAATAGGACCAATCGGTGGTGCGCGCGAGGCGCCTAGTAAATCTCTAGTTTCTTCTCACTTCGTAGTTATTCTTCTGTTTCTATTGTAATTATTGTGATTCGTATAATTCTCATATGGGTAGTTACCACTTTTAGAACTATAACTTTTGCTTCTTAGCAATATATTTCTAGATTTTACAATCTCTACCTCATTTTTGTTCCGCTAAATTGAAATGCGTTACTTTGATTACTCGTGTATGAAATGAATGTGAATCTGAATGAGGATACATGTGTATTTTATTAAGCTAACACCCTTTAACTCGGAATCGGAGTCTATGTACTCAAGTGTCGATTTTCAGGGTGTTACACCACCATTTCTCTTGAATAAGTCTAATTATAATTATTAGTTTTATGATCCTACAAGACTCGTGAACCTAGCATGGTAGTATGGGACATCGTGTTCAGGTTGTCGCCCTGCGCTAGGGTGACGAGCCTCCCCGTAGTGTCCATGAGCAATGATGAAAATAACTTGTCTACTATGTGTGATTGATTAGGGTGATGAATCCAAAACAGATCAAGGGACATGGCTAAGAAGCCGTTATGGCTACTCTGAGCCTAATGATCCAGTTGACACTCATGATAAAATGGTGGTACTCTAGCTTTCCCAATATGCTGAATGAATAGAATTTTATAACTACATGGATAATCATACATGTCAATCACATTAAATTAAAATAGATTGTTGCGATCAGAATTGAAGTCACATTATAAGGGAGTGTTGGCATTTGCAAAATAGGTGTTGAAGTCATTTGTATGTGACTGTTGGATTGCAAGGCTCATGCATCATTTATAACATTCGTACACTTAATAAGATTAGATATGAAGTGTTTGGTTACATGCTCTATTATTACCTATGCTGAATGAGTTGATAACATGTGCAACTTAGAAACCACTGAGTTGATCACTCACTGCCACTCTAGGATGGTTTTTTAAAATACCAACCAGACATTGTTGTAGTGCATGGGTTATTGATGCGGTTGCATTAAAGGACATGTACATCGACCCAGAGGAGTTCTACTTCCAGTTATCTAACAGGCAGTTGTATCCGGCTCACTACTCAGGCGGATTTGGCAAAGTTTCTTTTTTTTATAAATTATGATCATGACACATTTTTTATTTATTTTGGAACTGTATATTGGGCCCTAGTTGTGGACTCTCATACTCTAGATAGATGTACTTTGTATATTTTAATCTGTTACTTGTTTTAGACACATTTAGTTCAAAGTATATTTCAATTCTATAATTTTTTGGAAGGTTAAAAGTATAGTTAAATCATACTTCCACTAAGCATAAGTGACGTTTGGAATATTTAGGATTGAGTTTGTGCTCGACCCCTGAAATTTGGGGGGTTACAAGTTGGTATCAGAGCATGAATTTATAATTAAACTAGACCGCGGGCTGTGGACTTTCCATATTACATTCGATGACGTAGTTAGGACCTTGAAACTAGTGACATTAGACATTAGGAGTGAACTTCCAATTATTTGGTAAGTTTTGAACTCGAACTTAGAAATAAAAAACTCAACAATGCCTTGGTTGGTTATTGTTGCATACAGGGTATTAGAGGACATGTAATTTTGACTTGGAACGAGTTGATTCGATAAGTTATAACCCTAGGAAATGGATTTTCAGACTCGTTTTAAATATTGCTGAATAAGTTAACCGTAAGTGTTTATATGTTTAGCACACATAAGATTGTCAAATTTCGTATGACAAAAGATACACAGTGATACCGGTTAGATCGTAAGTACGGTTAAATCGCAACTACACTTCATCTCATGAAGATCAACTCAAGACTTGCTTATCATCTCAAGACGTCTCTCGATTTTTAGATTATCAAGATTAGAAGATATCTGTATTTTTTAACCAACATGTGATATAACCCTAGAAAGGCTTAAGGTTAAGTGCTTTCAAAATTTGTTTATTTTGGGTTATCTACGATGTAATTGCTCTAGAGTTCAACCAGCCTAACTTCTTTAGCTAACCTAACTTCAAGTTCGGGCTAAATTTCATATTTTAATATTTGAAAAATCTATTATAAATTCGGCCAACTCGAGTGCAGTTTAGGTCAAATTCAAGCAAAGGATTATCGGATTTTTTAGACAATTCGGCCAATCAAATTTTTCCTTGGGCTAACCAAATTTTGGATAAAACTTATCCCGTGCAATCCGATAGTTGTTGAACCGAATCGTTTGGAAACCGACCAGCCGAACTTATTCTTAGGCTAGCCGAATTTCTAAATACTTTGGCTCTCATTCTAAATTACAACGAAAAATTACTCTAAACCTTTTACAAGTGAGAAAGAAGCTTAGGTCCTCGTTAAGCTAATTGTGCGGTATTTATAAATTTATTTAAGCTTATTTAATTCTCTTTCTCAAGCTAATTTCAATTACATTCTAGAGAGTAGTCTATACTTCACTTGAGAATTAAGAGAATTGAATCTGTAGAATTAGAGTTTTCATTTTCTAAAATACTTTAGCCCTATACTCTTTCTGGTTGAGCGAATACTGCCTCCTCTACATTCAAGAAAGAAGACTTTTAATACAAGTTTTGACTACATCTTCGAATCTACATTTGAAGATAAGTACATTGTTTACTTTATTTCATTTAGGTTTTTCTAAGATAGCATACGAAAATCTCAGTAGGTTGATTTGTGATAGCCCATGAAAATCACAAAGTAGGGTTTTGTTTGTGATAGTCTATGAAAATCAAAAATTGGGTTTTTGATTTGTGATAACTTGTGAAAATCACAAAAGGGGTATGATTGTGATAGCCCGTGAAAATCAAAAGAATTGTATAAAGTTATTAAGGTGAACCTGTAAAAACCTTGAAATATCAAAAGTTAAAATTACGATGGTAGTAATTTTGAGAGTGGAGTAAGTGTGGGTTTTAAGCACCAAACCACTATAATCCCTTGTGCCTTGTGGTGAATACTTTTTTTGTGGTGAATGTTATTTATTTCATTCCTTGTGGTGAATGTTGTATTTATTTTATCTTTTCTTACTAGTTTGAAAGATTGATTTTAAAGACATTCGTGAAATAAGGTTGTCATGCCTAAAACTTTAGGTGATGGTTATCCTATGAATTATTTGGAATCAATGTTTTAATACTTGGGTAATTGAGATCATATATTCCACTTTCAATTACATTCTAGAGAGTAGTCTATACTTCACTTGAGAATTAAGAGAATTAAATCTGTATAATTAGGGTTTTCATTTTCTAAAATACTTTAGCCCTATACTCTTTCTGGTTGAGCAAATACAAGAAAGAAGATTTTTAATACAAGTTTTGACTACATCTTCGAATCTACATTTGAAGATAAGTACATTATTTACTTTATTTCATTTAGGTTTTTCTAAGATAGCATGCGAAAATTTTAGTAGGTTGATTTGTGATAGCCCGTGAAAATCACAAGGTAGGGTTTTGTTTGTGATAGTCTGTGAAAATCAAAAAGTGGGTTTTTGATTTGTGATAACTTATGAAAATCACAAACGGGGTATGATTATGATAACCCGTGAAAATCAAAAGAACTGTATAAAGTTGTTAAGGTGAACCTGTAAAAACCTTGAAGTATTGAAAGCTAAAATTACGATGGTAGTAATTTTCGGATTGGAGTAAGTGTGGGTTTTAAGCACCAAACCACTATAACCCCTTGTGCCTTGTGGTGAATACTTTTTTCGTGGTGAATGTTATTTATTTCATTTCTTGTGATGAATGTTGTATTTATTTTATCTTTTCTTGCTAGTTTAAAAGATTGATTTTAAAGACATTCGTGAAATAAGGTTGTCCTGCCTAAAATTTTAGGTGATGGTTGTCCTATGAATTATTTGGAATCAATGTTATAATACTTGGGCAATTGAGATCATATATTCCACTTTTATTTTGATTCTTTGGTATTGTCTTATCCCCCCCCCCCCCCCCCCCCCCCAGACATTGATAGCTCGTCATTTTATTACCTCTTTTACTTACATCAGTAGATGAGTAACTTATTACAGACAAGTAGGTTTGAGTTGTGATTAGTTATAGGTAACTGCTCGTTTGAAGTTACTTATTTACTTCAATAAAATTTTCCATCTCTTCCACCCTTCCTATGTCGTTGAAGAGGAAATCAATAGGTAAGGAAGAAATAAAGAGCTAATAAGTAGGTTGTTTGTTGGACAAGTAAAGGTAAAAGGTTCAATACTCAAGATTAAAGTGGCTTGTTTCGAATAACTGATGATCTGAACACCCCTTTTTAGGTAGAAATTTGAGTGGTGTGTATTGGAGGAGTGACCCGGGCTTAGTAGGAGCCCAACTAAGGAGTGTAAAACCCTAAAAAAATTGGGTTTTGGCCAGCAGCCGGTGGCAAATTTTTAGAATTTGGATAGAGTACGATGGCACCACTGCAAAGAGGACAAACAGCAACAACACCACCACCAAGTTTTTCAAAAAAGGGGGGGATAGTGGTCGGTGGTGCCACTACCAGCACTACGGTGCCGCTGCCGAAAATGGATTTTTGGGCCATGGTCGACAGTGCCACCATCGGGACCGTTTGTGCAACAAAAATTCCACGTGTGGGAGGGGTTTAAGAGTCAAACTCTCTCATCTTTTTCCTCATTCTCTCCCTCACGAAGTCCTTCCTCTACCTAAATCCCCACAACCCAAGCTCTCCTCTTCTTTCAAAATCTCTATTATTCCATTTCCAAGCCTCCCAAACCCCCATTTCACCAATTCCCACCCATGTCCTCCATTCTAAACCTATATTAATTCTCTAAAAACTCTAAGAATAACTACCTTTTAAGCTCTGAAAACCTTCTATCTTTGCAAATTTCCTATAAAGTCTTCATCTTCTTCTTCAATCTCCTCTTCCATACCTTCTATTTTCCTCTACATTTAGAAATCACATACTCTAGCAAGGAAACATGGCTTTCCTTACATTCATTTCCTCATTCATGATTCCCTTGCTTCTTTCCCTCATGGGGAAGAAAAGAATTACCCTTAACGAGGTGGGGCCAAGCCATGAGAGGCTAGCAAAAAAGAAACACTGAGAGCTTCCTTGGCCTAACCCGCTCGACCTGTTGTAGATGTGGGTAGGCATACAAGCCGAAATGTCATCTTCGAGTGAATGATGGACAACCGAATGTTCAGCGAGTACGATGCACTAGATCGACTTGCACAATGTGGATAGAGCCCCATATTCGAAGGAAATCATCGAGCCGATGTAAGGTAAGCTAGGTTATTTTATGCCTAAATAAGCAATCCTCACGTGGACTCTTAGGGATTTAATATAAGTTACAACAAGTGCATGATTTACATTGACATATAAGTCTTCTCGCAGGCGCTTGGCATACCGCAAGGAAACATTTAGATCGATAAAGGAAATTTGAAGTCAGCACATCCCCAAAATGAGCACACTGTTCGTTTGTGCATCCGACTCATTAATTAGAGAAAAAATGGCAACTTTCTCACCTCGCTCATAATGACGCTGAATCAAGTGCTCCACCACATCTTCACATTTAATGTGTACCCGAGGGTGGGCAGTTGTATGAAGCTATCTAGCTACATGGTAGAACTCCTCTACCAAGTAAGGCATGGGGAGGACGTTTATCTCTCCTTGATTGTACTCTACCAAATTGCGAAGGCAACAACATCCAATTGTAATACAGTGGCCTCGCATTCGGTCACTTTGTGTGTAGGCTAGCTCAACAATATGGATTTAGGGATCCAATTGTGAGCCTGAAGTAGTCAAGTTGATAAGTCACGATACATGGAATCATATGGGCATAGGCCCCAGCTCATAATGGCACTGAATCAAGTGCTCCACTACATCTTCACATTTAATGTGTACCCGAGGGTGGGCAATCGTATGAAGCTATCTAGCTACATGGTAGAACTCCTTTACCAAGTAAGGCATGGGGAGGACATTTATCTCTCCTTGATTGTACTCTACCAGATTGTGAAGGCAGCAACATCCAATTGTAATACAGTGGCCTCCCATTCTGTTGCTTCGTGTGTAGGCTAGCTCAACAGCATGGATTTAGGGATCCAACTGTGAGCCTGAAGCAGTCAAGTTGATAAGTGATGATACATTGAATCGTATGGGCATAGGCCCCAAGCAGCAGAGGGCTAGAGCCAAAGAATTTGGGGATGAGATTGAAGAGGAAGAAGAGGAGAGTGAAGAAGAAGAAGTTGAAGGTGAAGAAAGAGATGAGAATGAGGAAGGAGTTTATGTTGAGGGAGCCGATGAGGAGCCTCTTATGCCCCGGAGCATACAAGAGCACTTAGATGTGCTCTAGGTTGAGATTGCTGAGATGAAGAGAGATCAAGAAAGGTGGTACAAGAAGATATACCGAACATCGAAGGTGGTATTGTGCTACATACAAAAGGAAGGAATGCCTACTCCTTCACCCGACTCAAGGGATCAGTATATCCTAATCTATATTCTATTGTAGCATGTGTTTAGTCTATAATAGTGTAGGGAGAAATGTAGTCCCACTTAATAGCTAGTTTTTATAGTCTTTATGTCGAAAACTTAGTTGTGTATGAACAATGTACTGAAATGCTTCTTCTTGAATAGTAATGAAATCATTCCTAATTTCTTCAATTATGCATAAGAATTTGATTTGTGAAATTGGAGTGTGTTATGATTTATAGTGATGCATGGGTGAACTACATATATGACACTCTCTTGTAATTTAATACAGGATATGCCACCTGTAAGTGCTATAGTTTATATCCCTGTCGGTTGTCAAATTTGTGGTGCCAAAATCACTGTTATATAACTTGCATAAGTGAAGCTCTCTCAAAGATCAACATTCATGAACAAGTAAAGCTCACAACAAGCAAAGCTCACAAGTACAAAGATCAACCTTGACTGCAAGTATTTCTTACAAGACAAGTCTCAAGAATGTAAGACTTCAAGAAGCGTACAAGGCCGTTCGTAAAGAACTCAAGACACTTTCAAGGTTGAGCTACATCAAGATTTCAAGATTAAACTACATCAAGACTTCAAGGCTTAAACTTCAAGGTCACTTGTTCCTAATGTTTCAATGTCCTTACTTCATGATTGGGGTTTGATTGACCGTAGGTTGACCTTAGGAGTAGGCCATTTTGGATACATAAGTCATATGATTATGTTACATGAGTTTGGGCAGTTCGAAGACTTGTCCTAGGCTTTCTTCGACTAGTCTTAGCTTTGCTTCGACCAGTCTAAGAAATTCCTCGATCAGTCGTGAGTTTGTTACAAAAGTCGGATATTTTCTGTTAGGCTTCGACTAGTCCAGGAATCTGTTCGACCAGTCGAAGGAACAGTGTCGACTGCATCTTCGACTAGTCGAAGGTCTTTGACTCAAAGTCCAGCGATTAATTACAGGGTCTTCGACCAGTCGAAGGTGACTTACGACCAGTCGTAGAACGGGTAAAGCTTATCGCGCCCGATTTTTTTCAAATCTGTTACTTCTTCGACTAGTCGAAGAGCTCCCTAGACCAGTCGAAGACGCGATCTGCTCTCCTATAAATAGAGCACGAATCTCAGAAGAAAATAAGAATTCAATTAATCCATTCAAGCCAATCTTCGTCAAACTTCTGAGAGATAATTCTTTGCTCCATCTAAGCTAAGTGTACTTATTTAATATTTTCTTTCTTTAGCTTTATCTAATTGATTTTTTTTCTGCTATTCCAATCTAATTTGATAAGAGGAATTGTTATTCCCTTTCTTTGGAATCAAAATCAATTAAGGCAAGCCATATTCGGTTTAATTTAAAATCTATTAGAACTAGAACCATTGTAATTGAGTACTGGACATTGAACTTGGACATTCACATTTACTCTGACTTGGTTCTACCGGGCTGCTACAACGAAGGAGATAACCAGGTATTTTACATTTAATTGTAAATTCCTTTCTATTTTGGTTTCTTTCAAGATTTGTCAGAAAAATCTTGTTGTATTAGTTATCTGAGGAGAGCCAGGAAAACTCAGAGGTGGGGTTTTTTTAATTGTGTAAGCCCACAGACAAAGACACAATTGTAAAGGTTTTGGGTGAACCTGTGAAAACCTATTTTGTTAGTGAACGCTAATATCCCCGTGTGAGGATATTAGAGTGGAGTAACATTTTGTGTGGTCATTTTGTTTATGAAGCTTGGTGAACACACAGCGAACCACTATAATCCCTTGTGTTGTGGTTGAATGATTTATATTTCTAATCTTTAATTATTTATTTGTGGGATGTATGTATGGTGGTGAATGTTGTAATCATTTAATTCAAGCATTGTGAGAATTTTGTAATAGTTTAGAATTTATTTTCTGATATTCCTTTATCAGCTTGAAATTCAATTTCCTTTAAAGTTGTTCCAGCAAGGTTGCCCTGCCATTTTTATGGTGTATGGCTGTCCCTAGAACAATACATTTGTGATTACAATTTATTTCAGTTCAGTTTGTATTTATTTTTGTATTCCTCTTTGGTTTGAGATTTGATATAAAGATCTTTCGAGAAATAAGGTTGTCCTACCATAAACTCTGGTTTTTGGTGTAAGGTTGTCCTTAGAACAACATTTGTATCAACCTCTCAAGATTTGAATTTTGAGGTTGTTTTACTTTCCTGTATTGTGATTTATTTTGGCTATCATATTCTTTTTAATTCCGCTGTTATAAGTTTTATTTGGCATAGTCCTATTTACCCCCCCTCTAGGACATATAGCTAGGCCTTTTCAAGTGGTATCAGAGCCTAATAGCTCATTCTTATTGCTTTTTATTTGGATTTATTTCTTGAGCTAATGATCTAAGCTATATAAAAATATGTCAAATTTTGATAACCTTGCAGTCACTAGGCCTCCACCATTTGATGGCTCCAACTATGCCAATTGGAAAGACAGAATGAGGATCTTCCTAAAATCAATGTATGAGAGTGTGTGGCGAGCCACAGTGACCGAATGGAAATCTCCTACCATTGAAGTAACTGAATCCGACGGTTCAAAAACTATGTCCGTATTCCTGCTTATTATTTATGGACCACCGTTCAGAAAAGTGAGTATAGTGCCAATGCTAAAGCACTAAATGCATCACTTACAAGCACTATCACCTGATGAGTTCAAAAGAATCATATCTGTGATACTCAAAGCAAGCCTGGGATATACTAGAAATGACACACGAGGGTACATCAATTGTCAAAAAGTCTAAAGTCTAACTCCTCACAACCAAATTTGAAGAAATTCATATGGAGGAAAATGAAACGTTTATGGACTTTTACACTAGACTAAATGACATTGTAAACTCAATGTGGGGTCTTGGCGATAAAATCCCAGAAAGTAAAGTGTGTGTAAAGATATTACGCTCAATTCCTGAACGGTTCAATTCTAAAGTAACCGCGATCTAGGAACTTCGTGATACGGATAATATGAGGGTAGAAGAACTAGTTGGTTCTTTACAAACCTACGAGTTAAACTTTAAAGCTCCTAAAGGTAAATCTATCGTACTAAAATCCTCTAAATGTATTTCAGAAGAAAATTCTGATTCAAAAGATGATATGGCTCTTTTAGCTAAGAAATTTTACAAGATTTTCAAAAGCAAGAAAAGGGTTGATTTCCAAAAATCAATAATAAAAAGAAGTTTAGAACCAAAACTCGAAAATCTTTGAAAGATAGTCAATGTTACAATTGTCAAGTATATGGGCACTTAGCAAATAGATGTCCTAAAAAGGACAAACCCAAGAAGAAGGGTATGTTGGCTACATGGGATGAATCATCTGATTCTGAAACTTCTTCTGAATCAGAAGATTCTGAAACTGAGTCGGGCAATGAAGTTAAAGCTCTTATGACTCTAGCCAAATTCACATTTTCATATAATAACTCAACAAGTGAAGAAAATCTGAGTAGTGTGAAAATGAAGATGATCTTCAAGACGCTTACAATGCCCTATATAAGGAAAGTTGTAAAATTGTTGTCAAACTTAAACTTCAAAAAGAAAAGTTTTCTAAACTCAAAGAATGTTTTGAATCGCTTGTCTTAGAAAAATCACAAATTTCAGATTGTTTTGAAAAATCAAAATGCGATTTGGAATTCAAAAACTCCCTAATTGTTGATTTGAAATCTGAAATTAAGAAACTCAAAAATGAAGTATCTTCTCTTCTGAGTCTAAAGGACACATGGAAATATGCCCAAGGTGATCCAAAGTTAGAAAAACTTTTATTCGGATCAAGAAAATGTGACAATCTATCCGGGTTGGGCTATGATAAAAATTTATCTCCTAAACAAAAGTATACTCCTCCTATGTTTGTGAAAGGAGAGTCCTCAAACTCAAAAGGGAAAAGTACTTATCAAGGTTTTTCTAGAAATTCAAAAACTCTTCAAAAACCTAGAAGCAGCCATGTCAACATTAATCAGAAACGAAATTCACTAGCTGAAAAGATAGTAGATTTACTCAAGGAGCTCTTAAAATCTAACTCTATAGGTTATTCTTACAACTATAAACAAAAGAAGACCAACTATGTTCCTAAACCCAAAACAGTTATGAAATGGGTTCCTAAAGTTACCTGCTTGGTTGCTCACACTGCTTTCAAAGCAACAAGTCATTTAAAGTGGTACCTAGACAGTGGATGCTCCAGGCATATGACAGGTGACAAAGCTTTATTCACGAATCTAAAAGATATGACTGATGGTTCAGTCACGTTTAGTGATGGTAGCAATTGCAAGATTATAGGCCAAGGTACAGTTTAACTTTTTAATCTTCCTGTGTTTAAAAACGTTTTATATGTTGAAGGCTTAAAACATAACTTGCTTAGCATATCTTAAATATGTGATAATAACCATAGTGTTCAGTTCTCTAATCAAAGCTGTGAGATACTAAACAATAAGGGTTCTGTAATATTAACTGGACGTAGAACGTTTGAAAATTGCTATATTATTAGCGAATCCAGCTCATCTAATCAAATATGTTACATGGTCCATACAGACGAGATTGATTTATGGCACAAACGTCTTGGACATGTACATTATCAAAATTTATATAGATTGAGCAAACGAGAACTTATAAGAGGTTTACCCAAACTTCAGAAATTAGATAAAATATGTAGTGAGTGCCAGATAGGCAAACAAACAAGGAACTCACACAAAAAGGTGAATTCAAATACCACATCAAGACCACTCGAACTCCTCCACAAGAATCTAATAGGACCTACCAGAACGGAAAGTCGTGGTGGAAAAGAGTATATCCTGGTAATAGTTGATGACTTTACCAGATTCACATGGGTAGTCTTCTTAAGGGATAAATCTGAAACCCTTGAAGAAGTAAGAAAAGTTCTCAAAAGGATTCAAACTGAAAAATCTTCTTAAATCAGTAAGATTCGTAGTGATCATGGATCTGAATTTAAGAATAGCAATTTTGAGAAGTTTTGTACTGACCAAGGAATATTACATGAATTCTCAGCTCCCAAAACTCCACAACAAAATGGAATTGTGGAAAGAAAGAATAGGGTTCTTCAAGAAATGGCTAATGTCATGTTGAATAGCGTGAAGCTCTCTAAAAATCTTTGGGCTGAAGCTGTCAACACAGCTTACTATATTATTAACCGAGTCTATACTAGCAAAGATAATAATAAAACGGCTTACGAATTGTGGTTCAATAAAAAGCCTACTGGCAAATACTTTCGAGTTTTTGGCAGCAAGTGCTATATTTTACGAGATCGTGAAAATTTGGAAAAATTCGATACAAAGAGTGATGAAGGGATTTTTCTAGGATATTCCTTAAACAGTCGAGCTTATAGGGTTCTGAACAAAAGAACTAGTGTGATTCAAGAGTCCATCAATGTTGTCATTGATGATCACTTAAATACGTCAATCCCTAATTCAGATAATGATGAAGTTCTAATCATTGATAAACCTGATACTTTATCGAATCAGACTGACTCTAAGTTGAGGACTGTTAAAGATCATCCAACCACACAAATTCTTGGAAACCCTCTCACCGGTGTTCGCACCCGTAGACAACTTGAGGATATATGTAATTATGTATGTTTTACATCCCAAATAGAACCATCTAATGTAAAAGAAGCTCTTGCTGATGAGAACTGGATTGTTACGATGCAAGAAGAACTTAACCAATTCGTAAGAAATGATTTTTGGTATCTCGTACCAAGACCTAAAGATAAACACATCATTGGAACAAAATGGATTTTCAAAAATAAGTCTGACGAGCGTGGAAATATAATTAGAAACAAGGCTAGACTAGTGGTATAAGGTTATACTCAAATTGAAGGAATTGATTTTGATGAAACTTTTGCACCAGTAGCACGTCTTGAATCTATCATACTATTTATATCCATTGCATGTTTTAGAAAGATAAAGATCTATCAAATGGATGTGAAAAGTGCTTTTCTAAATGACGATTTACATGAAGAAGGCTATGTTGAACAGCCAATGGGTTTTGAAGATCCTAAAAATACTGATCATGTGTATCGGCTTAAAAAGGCACTTTATGGATTAAAACAAGCACCTAGGGCATGGTATGAGAAACTAACAAAATTTCTTTTAAGTCATAATTTTCAAATGGGATCTGTTGATAAAACTCTGTTTGTTAAAAAACATAATGATCATATTTTAATGGAACAGATTTATGTTGATGATATCATTTATGGATCAACTTATACTGACTTGACTACTGAGTTTGCAGATTTGATGAAATCACAGTTCGAAATAAGCATGGATGGGGAATTGACTTATTTCCTTGGATTGCAAGTAAAGCAACAACCTGAAGGAATATTCATTTCTCAATCTAAGTATGCTTTGAATCTAATCAAGAGATTTGGATTTGAGAATGACAAGAATTTTGATACTCCCATGAATACTACCCTGAAACTCTCAAAAGACTCTAATGGTAAAAATGTTGATTCAAAACTTTATCGGAGTATGATTGGTAGTTTGTTATATTTAACTGCTAGTAGACCTGATATTTCTCTAAGTGTTGGTATTTGTGCAAGATATCAATCTGATCCAAAAGAATCTCACTTGATTGCTGTCAAGTGGATTATTAGATATGTCGCAAGTACTGTAAATCTCGGTCTCTGGTATCCTCATGAGACTAGTGTCCAATTAGTAATGTTACTCGATGTCGACTAGGTCGGGTAATCTAGATGATAGAAAATCAACCAGTGGTGGTTGCTTTTACATTGGAAATTGTCTAGTTTCCTGGTTTAGTAAGAAACAAAATTCTATATCACTTTCAACAGCTGAAGCTGAGTATATCGCAGCTGGTAATGCATGTACACAGCTTGTTTGGATGCAACGAATGCTAAGTGATTATGAAATTAAACAGGATTCTATGTTATTACATTGTGATAATTTCAGTGTGATAAATATTTCAAAAAATCCTATTCAACATTCTCGTACTAAGCACATTGACATTAGATTTCATTATATTCGGGAATTAGTAGAAGAAAAAGTTATATCTCTGGAATATATTCCTACCGAATATCAACGAGCTGACATTTTCACAAAACCTCTCGATAAAAACAGGTTCAAAAAGATGAAATTTGATCTTGGCATGTGTACTTTAAAATGATTATTTATGCCTACTTATATCATAGTGTATATATTTGTTAGGTTGAATTCCAATTTTTGCATAATTTGCATGAAATATGAATTTTTGGACATTCTTCGACCAGTCGTGAGTATACTCGACCAGTCGACCTTCGACCAGTCGTAGATACCCACGACCAGTCGTAGATCTCGGGAATCACTTAAAAATTGAGGATTTTGCTTTCTTCCTCATTCCGTTTTTCTTTTCTAAGGAGCCGCGCTTCGACTTGCCGAACCCACTGTTCTTGTTCTTTAAGGTTAGTGTTCCATATGCGTTTTTCTTACAGATCTGTGTCTAAATTGTTTCCTTTTCTAGCTTGAAGCTTTTTATTTTGGATTTCATTGAGATTTGGGGTTTGGATTAAGAAAAATTTGTTTTGAGTAAACCCACTTCTCAATCCTTTGCAACTTCTTATTTTCTTTTTATCATTGTTGCAAATGGCTACTAGAGGTAGAAAAATTACTTCCCGTGGTCCTTCTTCTTCCTCCAGATCGACCAAGCGTCATCTTCTTGTTCCCAATGATGATCCATCTTATGTTATGGACATTAGATCTCGTAATGTTATTGTTGAATATCCTGTTGATATTAATCATATTGCACCTTTTGACATCCTTTCTATGCTTGAAGCTGTAGGTTGGATTAACTTATTACATTGGGGTGGGCCAGCATACCGGTCCATTGCCCAATCCATGTTTAAATGTATTAGTGACTTCTCACAGGATAATTTAACTTTTAAAATATCTACTAGTGAAGGGCCATTTGACATTGATCGTCATTTAATTTCAACTTTTATGGACATTCCTAGAATGATGAGGGTATTTCTATTCATAATTTGACTGATAAACCCTCAGTTTCTGAAAAACGTATGCTCACTAGAGACTTGTGCAACATGGATGTTTACTGGACAAAAAAAAGGGAATGCGCTTCCAGCAAGGTATTTGTTACCCAAATACGGAGTTGTTCACAAAATCTCTGTGTCTAATCTGTATCCTCGTTCAGGTAATAAAACTGACTTGACCTCATTTATGGTTCGTGTTATCCATGCTATTGCCAGTGGTACTCAGATTTGTTTACCATCATTAATTTGTCATTTCATTCTTCAGTTTAGACTCCATCCTAGTCATAGTGACATTCCTTTTGGCTATTTAATGACTGTATTGGCCACACATATGTTAGTCGATATGTCGGTTGATAAGGCACCTATCCATCATCTGATTTTCAACAATTCTAATATCAATAAGATGAAGCTGGAATTACTTCCTGAACAAGGTGGTGGTGGTGGTGGTCATGAAGAAGCTGGTGATGAGATTAATATTGATGACATTTTTGAAGAACTAGATTCTGATTCAACAAATGATCCAGATTTTGAACCATCTGATGTTGATGCACGTCTAAGTGCATTGGAGGATAAAGTTGAGAATATAAATGTAAAGATAGAAAACATGTCAGTTGCTCATGATTTGCAATTCAAGTACATGCGCAAATATCTTAGGCGATTGAACAAAGGCATGCACCAACTTGATCCCTCTATTCCTGCTCCGTCATCTGGTTCTAGTTCTGATTAGTTTATATGGGATTTTTTGGTCTGTAATAACTTTATAACTTAGCACTAGGATCACTGATTTGGAGTTGGATACTATCTTTGTTTTATGCTGGGTATTTGTTTTATGTGAAACTATGCTGATTTTAAGTTGGATATTATCTGTTTTTCTGCTATAATCTCATAACTCCTCATATTTACTCTCCTATATCCCTTTATTTAGTTCTCCTTTATTGTTGTTTCCTTTGTCATATTGTGACAAAAAGGGGGAGAATGGTTTGTTCTTAACGATGTGATTGTGAGAGGAGTAGTGTTGGTTATGTTACTAAGGGGGAGTATGTTTGAACTAGTTGAATATTGAATATTCAATATTGATTTGCAGGTAAACCAGTTGATATTAACTGGTTCATGATTCTTTAACCAGTAGTTTTACTTTATGTTTTGGTTATGTGTTTTGTCACTAATTTGACAAAGGGGGAGATTGTAAGTGCTATAGTTTATATCCCTGTCGGTTGTTAAATTTGTGGTGCCAAAATCACTGTTATATAACTTGTATAAGTGAAGCTCTCTCAAAGATCAACATTCATGAACAAGTAAAGCTCACAACAAGCAAAGCTCACAAGTACAAAGATCAACCTTGACTGCAAGTATTGCTCACAAGACAAGTCTCAAGAATGTAAGACTTCAAGAAGCGTACAAGGCCGTTCGTAAAGAACTCAAGACACTTTCAAGGTTGAGCTACATTAAGATTTCAAGATTGAACTACATCAAGACTTCAAGGCTTAAATTTCAAGGTCACTTGTTCCTAATGTTTCAATGTCCTTACTTCATGATTGGGGTTTGATTGACCATAGGTTGACCTTAGGAGTAGGTCATTTTGGATACATAAGTTATATGATTATGTTACATGAGTTTGGGCAGTTCGAAGACTTGTCTTAGGCTTTCTTCGACTAGTCTTAGCTTTGCTTCGACCAGTCTAAGAAATTCCTCGATCAGTCGTGAGTTTGTTACAAAAGTCGGATATTTTCTGTTAGGCTTCGACTAGTCCAGGAATCTGTTCGACCAGTCAAAGGAACAGTGTCGACTGCATCTTTAACCAGTCGAAGGTCTTTGACTCAAAGTCCAGCGATTAATTACAGGGTCTTCGACCAGTTGAAGGTGACCTACGACCATTCGAAGGAGACCTTCGACCAGTTGTAGAACGGTCAAAGCTTATCGCGCCCGATTTTTTTCAAATCTGTTACTTCTTCGACTAGTCGAAGAGCTCCCTAGACCAGTCGAAGACACGATCTGCTCACCTATAAATAGAGCACGAATCTCAGAAGAAAATAAGAATTCAATTAATCCATTCAAGCCAATCTTCGTCAAACTTCTGAGAGATAATTCTTTGCTCCATCTAAGCTAAGTGTGTTTATTTAATATTCTCTTTCTTTAGCGTTATCTAATTGATTTTGTTTCTGTTATTCCAATCTAATTTGATAAGAGGAATTGTTATTCCCTTTCTTTGGAATCAAAATCAATTAAGGCAAGCTTTATTCGGTTTAATTTAAAATCTATTAGAACTAGAACCATTGTAATTGAGTACTGGACATTGAACTTGGACATTCACATTTACTCTGACTTGGTTCTACCGGGCTGCTACAACGAAGGAGATAACCAGGTATTTTACATTTAATTGTAAATTCCTTTCTATTTTGGTTTCTTTCAAGATTTGTCAGAAAAATCTTGTTGTATTAGTTATCTGAGGAGAGCCAGGAAAACTCAGAGGTGGGGTTTTTTTAATTGTGTAAGCCCACAGACAAAGACACAATTGTAAAGGTTTTGGGTGAACCTGTGAAAACCTATTTTGTTAGTGAACGCTAATATTCCCCGTGTGAGGATATTAGGAGTGGAGTAGCATTTTGTGTGGCTGTTGTTTAATAGTTGGTGAACACACAGGCGAACCACTATAATCCCTTGTGTTATGGTTGAATGATTTATACTTCTAATCTTTAATTATTTATTTGTGGGATGTATGTATGGTGGTGAATGTTGTAATCATTTAATTCAAGCATTGTGAGAATTTTGTAATAATTTAGAATTTATTTTCTGCTATTCCTTTATCAGCTTGAAATTCAATTTCCTTTAAAGTTGTTTCAGCAAGGTTGCCCTGCCATTTTTATGATGTATGCCTGTCCCTAGAATAATACATTTGTGATTATAATTTATTTCAGTTCAGTTTGTGTTTATTTCTGTATTCCTATTTAGTTTGAGATTTGATACAAAGATCTTTCTAAAAATAAGGTTGTCCTACCATAAACTCTGGTTTTTTATGTAAGGTTGTCCTTAGAATAACATTTGTATCAACCTCTCAAGATCTGAATTTTGAGGTTGTTTTACTTTCCTGCATTGTGATTTATTTTGGCTATCATATTCTTTTTAATTCCGCTGTTATAAGTTTTATTTGGCATAGTCCTATTCACCCCCCCTCTAGGACATATAGCTAGGCCTTTTCACCACCCAAGGACAACCATCATCTTATTTGACTCCTGTATGGTGGGTTGATCAACGAAGGCCTTTCATCTTCTAGCAGCCAGATGGGCCCTAGCTCGAGCCTAGGATTGTTCACAACCTTAAGTGCAGGGCTGCACTATAGTAATAACTCGAGGAGACCGAGGTTGAATCCACAGGGACTTACCATATGTGTGCTTTCTAAAATAAACTAAAATTATGACTAGAATCTAAGCTATACTAGAATTTGGAGTATAAGAGATTAATTGTGGATAATTTATCAATGTTAAAGGAGAATTAGAGCACCAAGGATCCACTTGTAGTCATCTTAATGCTACTTTACTGAATTCAATTAAGAACACAACTGGAATCGAAGTCCTATCATATTTAGTCGGATGATGGAGCAGTTAAAACATCATGAAATTCACCAAACAGAATCTAAACATTCATCGGATTAGTTCTCTCACATAACACTAATGTCATGATCGCAGAGAATTCAAGAATCTACCATGCCCAGAGTTGACGGTAAATCAAAGAATTTTACAAATCACACAATTGCTAAATAGGTAAGAAAGTATCAAAAGTCTTTCTAAGCATCCACTATACCAAGAGTCGACGATGGATCAAAGTGAACTGAAAATACTACTTCATTCAAACTAGAAATCAATGAATAGTTCAACATATAAAATAATAAACTTGAATCAAAGTAAGATAAATATTAAAACAAACTACAAGTTTCACCTCTTAGCTCTAACTAAGAGATTAACCAACCAAAGACATGATTGAACAAAAACTCTTAAAGAAAAATATAAAAACTAATTAGAAAATAAATATTGGAGAAGAAGGAAGAACTCCTTGAAGCACCACCACTCCTTACTCTACTCTTCCTATCCTAATTCGTGCTTAGAAGAACTCAGAAAACATCTTTATATAAACTTTGCTTCGACCGACTTTGAAACCAACTTCAATCTATACAGCTTTCGCACCTTCAATGGGAGCTTCGATGGCACTTCGATGGGATCGAAGTTCGATTTGAATTTGGAAACCGTCAACAACATACTTTTGAAATTTTCGTAAGTCCTCGATGGCATCCCCCAAGCTTCGATGGCATCAAACTGGCTTTCATATCATCGAAAGTTTTCTCAATGGGATCAAAAAACATCCAAACCTGTCCAACGAGTAAATTCCATAATTAATGATTTTTCCAATGTCATCGAACTTACTTTGATGGCATCGAACGACTCTTTGATGAGATCGAACCCTCCTTCGATGAGATCGAGACCTTCTTCGATGAGATTAAGAGATCGAACCCTCCTTTCGATGAGATCGAGAGATCGGACCCTCCTTTCAATGAGATCAAGAATTGCACCCATATGTCCAACAACCAAACTTAATTTTCTCTAATTTTTTCAATGGGATCGAGCTTCCTTTGGTGGCATTAAACACTTACTTCGATGGCATTGAAGCTGTGTTTGATAGCATCGAACTATCTAGCTTAGCACTTTGATTTTCTGCACTTTGTAACTTCGAATTTCTTCTTTCTTCACTTAGTTTTCTTGGATCTTGGACTCTTGAATTCTTCAATCTTGACCTCCAAATATCTAATTATCACTTTGGCAATTCTTGAGCATCAAATTCATACCTTTAAAATCTTTTTCACCTTAAGCTCTCAAAATTACCTCGCAAGAGAAAACATGTAGCAATAGATCAATTAAGCATCATCGTGTTCTTAAAACCAAGGAGTAATGAGGGAAAAATATCTAATATTTTACACTCAACATGAGACGTTACCCGAGCAGCTGTAGCCCACTCTAGGGTAGATCACTCAACCATGATGGATTCACAGTCGGTAGCCAATACAAATCGAACGGCAATGCCGAATGTGCCGTTAAATTTGGCGAAAACCACGCATCGTCTTCTATGCACCAAGTTGGGTGTTACAAATCTCCATGCTATAACTTGAAGGGGGTATTAGAAATGTTTTAATTTTCATGCTTGTTGAGATTTGAATTTTTTTTTTTTTTTTCAAACTTCCTTACTAGTTGAGATTTCAATTTTTTTTTTCATATTTGGGGTCATCCCATTTGTATATACATACCACCATATTATATTGAAATATATAAGAAAATCAATCAATTATATTTTCCAAATTCATTTTGCATCCTTCAAAAAATTTTGGATCTTTTATTTTTTTTAAGAGAAAATCTAAAACATTTTTCATAAAAGGATTTTAAAAAATCTTTTAATTCCATCGGTATGCAGCCCCATCTTTCCCACTAATTTCTTCTTTTTTTTTAATGCCATCTAAGCCCATATGAATGGTGGGCCATGTTGTATTTGATGTCTTAAATCTAATTAGATTCTACACAGATTTTTCGCGCAACTGCGAAAGTGCGGGATTTGTTTCCGATTTCGTTTATGATTCTTTTCGATTTTGTTTGGGATTCTTCCTAAAACTATATGTATAGGTGTAAACGGGATTGGGAGGTATTATTCTAAGGGATTCTAAGGCTTTCTAAAGGGGTTCCAAGGGTTTTAGGGTTTCTAAAGGGTGTAGCAAGGGTGAGATTCGAGGTTGTTTGAATCGGGTAAGTCCTCTCTCTTTATAATTTCAATTTTCATAGTGAAGATCTGTCGCTTTGTGCCGTGGTTTTTTCTCAAAAGGGTTTTCCACGTTAAATCTGTATTCTCTTGTGTTTGCTCGGTGCTCTTAGATTGCTATCTTACATCTAGATCTGTGTGATTCCGCATCACAAATCCCCAACAAGTGGTATCAGAGCAATCGTTGGGGCACAGATCTGAATCTGAGGGATTGGCAATAATGGCAAGCACTAGGTATGATATTGAGAAGTACTCAGGGAAAATTAATTTTGAGTTATGGAAGATCAAGATGATCAGTTCCTTAATCAAGCAAGGCGAAGATGATGCTCTTGAGGAGAGAAAGTCTACTATGACTGATGATGAATTGAATACTCTTAATAAGAAGGCTTTATCATCGATCCATTTATGTCTCATGGATGAGGTTCTCTACAATGTCATGAAGGAGAAAACTGTGGCTAAGTTATGGGCAAGTTAGAGGATGTCAATGCGAAAAAATCCTCTAAAAATCGTCTACACTTGAAGCGGCAGTGGTATAACTTCAAGATGGCAGAGGGTGGAGATCTGGAGGCTCACATCAGTAACTTTAATAAATTGGTTTACAAATTGCTGGATATGGAGGAAGTGATGAAAGATAAACAACAAGCATGTATGTTGTTGAATTCTCTTCCAGTGTCTTATTAGTTATTCAAGGACACAATATGGACCACGAATAAAACCCTGAGTGTTGACACCGTTATCTCAGCCCTTCAAGGGAAGGCAATGAGAAAGCTTAATGGCAACATGGGGATATCTTCTGATGCACTGCTTACAAGGGGTAAAAATTCTGAACAAGGTACAGGTTCTTCAGGTTCTAGGTCCAAATCCAAAGGTAAGGGCAAAGGAAAGGTAAAGTGCTGGAACTGTGGGATGGAAGGACATGTAAAGAAGGATTGCACAAATTCTAAATCTAAGAGAGAAGATTCTGAGGCTTCGTATAGGGAAGCCAATGCTGTCACGTCAAATGGATCGAATGAATGTGATAGTGATGTTTTATCTATGTCTGCGATTAGATGGCCATACGATGATCGTAAGGATGAGTGGATGCTAGACACAGGGACATCTTTTCATATGACTCCTCATCGGAGTTAGTTCACCAGTTATAGGGAGTGCGATGGTGGACAAGTGTTTATGGGCAACACCCTGATCCATATCAAGTGATAGACTGAGTGAAAGATACCTCGTTTCAACATTAAGGTCTTGGCATCGATTCCCTAGTGGGGGTGGTTAACAGTGAAGTGTGAACTGACAGTGGGTGTATTAACAAGCTAACAGGAAAAAAAAGTGTTTATGGGTAATGGCTTTACCTGTAATGTTGTGGATGTTGGTTCGATGCGCATCAAGATGGTTGATGGGGTGGAGCATACCTTGACTTGATGTCAGGAACATTCCTGATTTGAAGAAGAATCTGATTTCCCTTGGTGTACTTGAGGAAATGGGATGTAAGTTAACAAGTATTGATGGTGCTCTTAAGGTATCTAAGGGAGCATGGGTAACCATGAAAGAGCAACAATTTGGTACATGTACACGTTGATCGGGAGCACTTTAAAAGGTGGAGTCGCAGGGGCTGTAGCGGATCCCACCTCTGCACGTGTGTGACATGCTGGGCATAGCCACATGAGCGGGTAGGGCATAAAGGCTGAGACGCGCGGACAGAGATACAGAGCAGGTGGAGCAACCACCTATGAGAAGAATCACACAGTATAATCGCAAGATATCGGCGAGGTGTATGGACGACTCCAATATCACATGGGATCCGTCTCTATTCAGATGGCTCTACGTGAGCCTGGTGCTGAGAAGCAGAAGGTGACTATGGGCGATGTGATGGACTCATTGTACCAGATCGACACATGGGAGCTGGTGGAGCTTCAATGGGAAGGAAAGTAGTTGTATGCAGGTGGATCTTCAGGAAGATACAACATAGATAAAGAGCGAGGTTGGTAGCGAAGGGTTATGTTCAGAGAGAATGGATCGGCTTCTCAGAGATATTCGCACCGACGGTATAACAGGTGTCTTTTAGATCCGTGATTGGCGCTGGTTGGCCAATGTGATCTTGAGCTAGAAGGATGGATGTGGAGTCTGCACTTCTGTATGAAAAATTGAAAGAGCAGATCTACATGAAGCAACCAGAGCGGTTCAAAGTTAAAGGGGCTGAGAAGAAGAGTTTGTAAGAGGTCGTGATACGACCTGTTGATTAGGCAGTGGTTTGATTCCTTCATAGTGAGTCAGGAATTGTATGTTGATGACATATAGATCATCAATTATGACATGTCTGAAATGAATGTACTGAAAACTCGGTTAAGTGGGATGCTCAGGATGAACGATCGGGGGCTGCAAAGATGGTTCTCGGCATTGAAACTAAAAGAGGAGTAGGCTTTGGTTATCTTAGGCAGAATACTTTGGGTAGGTATTGATCAAGGATGTGATAGACCAGGCAAAGTCGGAGAGCGTTCCCTATGCATCTTTCCTCAAAGTTTTCCTCACGACATGTCCCAAAACAGATGAAGAAAAGTAGGATATATCTTATGAGCCTTATTCGAATACGGTTGGCAGTGCATGCTATGGTCTGTAGTAAACCTGTTATTTCATAGGCTATCAGTAATGTGAGCAAATCCCCGACAAACAATATTCAGTAGTGGTGAGATGGTAAGAAGACTACGTCTTTCCTTTTGAAAAGACAGGAGCAAAGGTGGTTAGGCTCATGGATTCTGATCCGGCAAGACATGCTCACCTAGAACGTTCTTACGGAGAAGTTCAAGTTCTGTGCAACTTCTCTGGGCTTGGTGATGGCATAAAAGAAGGATGGAGTATGCACGAGAAGCTATGATATGATGCAAAGATAAGAGAAGATGTCAAAAAGCTACATGGTTGAAGATTGAAGACATGGTGGAGATTGTTGTATTTGATGTCTTAACTATAATTAGATTCTGCACAGATTTTTTGCGCAACTGCGAAAGTGTGGGATTTGTTTTTAATTTCGTTTATGATTCTTTCCCATATATATATATATATATATATATATATATATATATATATATATATATATATATATATATATATGGGTGTAAATAGGATTGGGATGTATTATTCTAAGGGATTTTAAGGCTTTCCAAAGGGGTTTCAAGGATTCCAAGGGTTTTAGGGTTTCTAAAGGTTATAACAAGGGTGAGATTCAAGGTTGTTCGAATCGGATAAGTCCTCTCTCTTTGTAATTTATATTTTTATAGTGAAGATCTTTTGCTTTGTGCTGTGATTTTTTTCCGAAAGGGTTTTCCACATTAAATCTGTGTTCTTTTGCGTTTGCTTGGTGCTCTTGGATTGTTATCCTAGATCTAGATCTGTGTGATTCCGCAACACAAATCCCCAAGAGGCCATACCAAAAGATCAATAAATAAACAATCAATAGCCCAAGATAGTGAATAGATCAAATCTTTATAAGACACTAATATTTTTTAATACAGAAAATTTTCTTTTACAAGAAAAGGAAAAAAAACCAAAAAACAAAAAAAAAAAAAAAACAAAAAAAAAAACAAAAACAAAAACAAAACAAAAAAAAAACAACTTTGACACCCTTACAGAGTGCCAGGGATCATACGCAGGCACTCCGAAATTGCTTAGAAATTGCATACGTTAGACGAAAAAAAAAAAAAAAAAAAGTCAAATAAACTGACAAACTATCGTTTTCAGATTAGTTGTATACATACCATAATCTGATTCTTAAAGGACATGTAGTGGACGGTTAAAAATGACAAATATCTCATTATCCCTTTTCAGAAAAATGACGGAACAAATGAACCACAGATTTTTTATTATTATTATTATTTTAACATACATCACCGTGGGCCATGTTGCCCGATACCACAGGTATATGTTGCCCGATACCTCAGGTATATGTTGCCATCCAGTCCAACTTCCTATTTTAATGATGGTGTTGGATTGGTGGGGACCCAACAACACCCAACGTGATGCATGTGTTTTATATCATGGTAGGCTGCAGAGTGATCGTGTCATTTATCCAGGCCATTCATCCGTTTCACTAGCTCATTTTAATGCATGAGCCCAAAAGTGAACCAGATCAGAAGCTTGACTAGCTAGATTAGGCCACACCATAGAAAACAATAGGAACAATAACACCCACCATTGAAATTTTTCCAAAGCCCCACTGTAAATTATCTTTTTTCCAATAACCAATTGAAAAGGTCACGTAAACTATCCTATCGCCCACCATAATATATTTTTTTTTCCTCTCGGAAGATAAACATTCGATAATATAGGGGCAGAGATTTAATCACCATAACGTTTATTTGCCATCCAACTTGTGGATAAGGTCATGTAGACTTGTACACAGTGAAAATGAAACTCTAAGCTTAATAAAAAAAAAAACTTTTGTAGCCCTCAACAAAATTTTAAAGGTAGGCATTCAATCACCATTATTTCCTATAGGTGCTCAACTAGACCTATTAATCTGCTACTATATTTTTCACTGATGCCATAAAATGAGCTAGAAAACAGATGAATAGTGAGGATAAAATACATAGATCATGGTATAACACAACAACGCTGACACCACTTAACAAGATAGCAAATTGGTGTCACCACGTGATCCACTTCCTAGGTTAGTGGCCAAAATTAAAAGAGGTTTAGTAAGCTACTTTAAATGATAGATGATAAGATTGGGTTAAGATGACACTGATAGAAAGCAGATTGAGTGGTGACCCAACACAACCTCGTCATCGGTCTGTTTTGCCAAGTCATTTAAGGACACAACGCCAGCAGTCAGTAAATCCGAAAGCTCACGTGAGCCACGCCGAAGGAAACAGTAGGGAGACACTACCCGTGAAACCTTCCTAGGCCCAGATAATGTCATTTTTACACCCATCCTATTGATAAGTTCACACATAAGTAGATATATGATGAGAAAAGACAAAAACCAATTGATCCAAAACTCATGTGGCTCCAAAGTAGTTTTTAGTGGCAGATGTTTAACTACCACTGTTTTCTATGGTGTTGTCCACTGGGACTTTTGATAAGCTTCATTTTTTGGCATGACCTCAAAAATGAACTTACAAAATGGATGTACAGCATAGATAAAATACATACATCACAATGGCCCTACAGTGCATGACACCACCTAGTTGGGTGGTGTTGGGGTCACCACCCAATCCACTTAATCCTTAAGTGGTTGGCATTTAAGTGGGGTGAATTGGGTGACCCACGGTGTATGGGTTTCATATCCACACTGTCCAATCCATTTTTCCATCTCATTTTAGGGCATGAGCTAAAAATGAAGCAGATCCAAAGGTAGAGTGGACTACACCATAAGAAATAATTGGGATAATGATGGCTACGGTTGAAAACTTCCAAGGGCACACTATAATGTTTACTAACCATCCAAACTTTTTACGGCACACTATAATGTTTACTAACCATCCAAACTTTTGACATCACACCGTAATTTTTATTTGTCATCCAACCATTTGATAATGTCACATAAACTTGAATGAAGGGAAACCACAAATATCAATTTGATCTAAAACTTTGGTGGCTCCTGAGAAGCTTTCATAATGGCGAGCATTTATTCACCATTGTTTCTAGTAGTGTGCTCCACTAAACCTTTTAATCAGATTTATTTTTGGACTCATGCCCTAAATTGAGCTAGAAAAATGGATGGATGGTGTGGATAAAACATATACATCACAGTGGGGCCTACAGTGCCTGACACCACCTAAATTGGTGGGGTTAGGGTCACCACCCAATCCACTTGCCATGTAAGCCAGTTTTAATCCTAATTTTCAAGATTTGATTCATATGATGTTGATAGGAAGCGATTGGATGGTGACCTCATACGTTGTATTGGGTGTTGTGGGGCCACCGTGATGTATGTGTTTTATATCCACACCATCCATCCATTTTTCCAGTCATTTTATTGTACGATCCCAAAAAACGAAGCAAATCTAAAGCCCAAGAGTGGACCACACCATGAGAAATAACAAGGAATATGACACCAATCCAAGAAACTTTCATAGGGCCCACCCTGTTAATAAGGTCCAAAAAAAAGGTGATACAAACCTGGACAAGGGGAAAATGAAAATATAGGTATAATCCAAACTTTTGCAGCCCCTAAGAAGTTTTTAAATGGGGGCATTCAATCACAATTGTTTCCGTTGGGGTGCTCCACTAGGCCTTTTGATCCGCTACAATTTGGGCTCATGCCATAAAATAAACTAGCAAAATGGATGGACAAACGAGGATGGTGGTGCCACAACACCTGACACTACCTAGCTAGGTATTATTGGTGTCACCACCTGATCCACTTCCATAGGTTGATGGTGCTAACTTAAAGAAGTTAAGTAAGCCAGTTTTAATTATAGTCAATGAAAACGGATTAAGATGACAATGATAAGAAACAAATTTGAGGTGACCCAACACAACCAATTGCCAGATGGTGTTAGCATTGCGAGGCTTATCATGAAATATTCATTTTAACTCACATCGCACATCCGTTTCGCCAGCTCATTTCAGGACAACCCCATAAAATCAGGCAAATCCGAAGCTCATGTGAACCACACGTTAAAGAAAACTGTGGGAATATTAACACCCACCCTACCCTTGAAACCATCCTATGGCCCACCATACTATCATTTTTCCATCCATCCTGTTGATTGGTTCATACATACCTGAATGATGGGCAACACAAATACCCCACTTGTTTCACTTGTCTACGTGATGCTGGGTGTTGTGGGCCCAAAAGATAAATATCTCACCAATTCCATTGAATGGTTTGCAATACTGGTAGGTATGTGTTTTATTGGTAGGTATGTGTTTTATATCTATGCCATTCATTAGATTTGAAGATCAAGTGCACTAGATTGTAAAAAATGATGGGGACAATGGCATTCACCCGTGAAACCTTCCGAAGGCTCATTGTAATGTTAAACTGCCATTCAAGCTATTGGTAAGGTCACACATACCTGGATGAGAAAACACACCTATTAGCTTAAACCATAACTTTGGTGGCCCTCAAGAAGTTTTTAAGGGAGGACATTCAATCACCATTGTTTCATGTGGTCCATTTGAGCTCTTGATCAACTTTGTTTTTTAAGGCTCATTTCTTAAAATGATCTGGCAAAAAAGATGGGTAGCATGGATAAATTGTATATCACTGTGGACCCCACAATGCTGACACCACTAACTTGAAAGTGTTAGGGTCACCTCCCAATCCGCTACCATAAGTTAGTGGAGCCAAACTTGAATAGGTATGTAAGTCAGATTTAATTAGTCTCTAAGATTGGATTTGTTTGATGGAAATAAGAAGCGGATTGGGTGGGGTGACCCAACACCACCCATCTACATGATTTTGGGTGTTGTGGGGCCACCGTGATGTATGTGTTTTATATGCACGCCATCCATCCATTTTCCAGCTCATTTTATGGCATGATCCCAAAAACGAAGTACATCCAAAGATCAAATGCACCACACCACATGACACAATAGGGATAATGACGACCACCCGTCAAACCTTCCTAGAGCCAACTGCAGTATTTATTTGCCATCCAACTTGTTGATAAAGTCACACAAACCTGGACAAAGGGAAAGGCAAAAATAAGCTTGATCTAGAACTTTTGTGGCCTACAAAATGTTTTTAAAGATGGGCGTTCAATCACCATTGTTTCTTATGGAGCGCTCTACTTGAGCGTTGATATGCTACACTATTCAGCTTATGCTGTCAAATGAGCGGGAAAGATGCATGGGCAGCTCAAATAAAGCACATACATCAGAGTGGGCCCCACAACGCAATTAGTGGCATTGAGGGTCTCCACTTGAGCGGCTTTTATTACACCAAAATCATGAATTTGCGACGAACCAGATCCGTCGCAAAAGCAAATTAACAATGGATTAGATTCGTCGCATGGCCCATTGATGTTAGCTACTTCGCAAGTTTCATTGTTGAACTATGGCCAAACCCATCTGAATTCGTCATTATAAATTTTTGTGACAGACCTCAAATCCACTGTAGATAAATCTTGTTCAAAAATTAGCAACGGATTTCGTTCGTCGCTAATTTATCTACAAATAAATAAGGTGTTTTTAAAATTTAAAAAAAAAAAAAAAACAATCTTACAGTTGGGTTTTTTGGGCGGTAATTTGTGATGGATTAAAATCGTCGCACATTCTTAATTTGCGACTGATCAATTCCATTGGTAAATGTTTTGCGTTGGGTTATTTGGGTGGTAAATTGTGACAGATTAAAATTCGTCACAAAATCTTAATTTGTGATGGACCGAATACGTCGTAATGTTCATTTAGCGACGGATTTTGGTCTGTCGCTAAAACCAGTCAACTGCAGTAAGCGTGCGCTTTTTCGTTAGCGACGGACTATGGCTGTCGTTAAGCCAAGCATTTTTTGCAACAAATCAAATTCGCAATTTTGGTGGTGCTCCCTAGGTTAGATGTCTAAATATTAAAAAAGTTTGAGAGAATATTTTAACGATAGATAGTAAGATAATATTAAGTAGACCATCATAGGAAGTAGATTGGGTGGTGACCCAACACAACCCAACTAAGTGTTGTTGGGTGTGTATTCTACCACATCATTCATCTATTTTTTCAGCTCATTTTAAGACAACCTCCAAAAGCAAGTAAATTCGAAGCTCAAGTGGAACAAACGATTGGAAATAGTGGGGATATAATGGCACCCATCCTTGAAACCTTCATAGGTCCAATGTGATTCTTTATTTGCCATCCAACCATGGTCACATGGACTTCGATGCAAGGAAAACACAGAGATCACGATAGGGCCAACAACGCTTGACAACACCTAGCTGATTGGTGTTAGGGTCGCCACCCAATTCACTTCCCGAGGTGCATGCTACCTAGGGCTGTAACTTGTTGGGTTTCGGGGCGGGTTTACCCAAAACCATACCTACCCATTTACTAAATGGGTTTGGATCCAAATCTTATACTTGAATCCTTTTACTAAATGGACAGGTATGGGTTGGATCTGAGTCAACCCAATAAATGGGTTGGGGTCTGGTAGAGGGAGATCCACTCATACTCATTTCTAATTGAGTCGGGCCTAACGGGTATCTTTTTCCAATGTTATTTGTTATGTAAGTATTTTTACCGGGTTTAAAACTGAGTTTGGACGGGTCCTAATTTTGATGGATTTCTTTCAACATAAACCATACCGCCATTGACTAAATGGGTTTGGGTCAGGTCAGGCAGAGCTGTCTAATATAAAGCAAACCAAATTCAAACCCGTTTAGCAACTAGGTCTATTCCTAAACCCAGACCCATACCATTTAATAAACATGTTGGGTCCGATCTGAGTACCCATCGGGTCCGCTGACCCATTTACAACTCTAGTGCTGCCAAACTTAAATAGGTACATAAGCCAATTTTGATTATAGGCAGTAAAATTATATTCATATGATGAAGATGGGAAGCAGATTTTGGTGGCATTCAATGCCACCTATGGGGCCCATCGTAATGTATGTGATTTATATTCATGCATCTATCCATTCATTTTATAACAAGTCTCCAAAACTAAATTAGAGCCGAAGCTCAAGTGGATCATGCCAAAGGAAACAGTGAGCATATATAATGACTCCACCCTTGAAGCGTTTGGGTGATGGCCCAATACCACCTAGCTCATGTGGCCCACCATAATGTATATGTTTTACACCTAGTTCACGAGACCAAAAATGACGCAAATTAATACAACGCACAACTGGACCACACAATAGGAAACATTAGGGTTAATGACACCCAATGTTGAAACCTACCTCAGGCCCACCGTAATGTTAGTTAATCATTCATCCTATTGTTGAAGTCATGTAGACCTGGATGAAGGGAAAACATAAATATAAGCTTGATCCTTTAAGTCAATCACCAATATTTCCTGCCGAATGGACCATTTGAGCTTTTAATCTGCTACATATTTTGGCTCATGATAAAATGAGCTGGAAAAATGGATGGATGATAAGGATAAAACACAATATACATCATTGAGGGCCCCACAATGCCTAAATCTATTAGCGGGCAGGTGTTGGGGTCACCACCTAATACACTTCCCTAGGTTGGTGGGCCCTACCTCAGAGGTTTGTAAGCCAGTTTTAATGATATTCAACAAGATTGGACTAAGATGCTGGAGATAGGAAAGGGATTAGGTTTTGACCCAATACTACCAGCAAGGCGTGTTAAGCGTTATAAGCCCACTACAGTGTATGTGTTTTATACCCATGTTCAGTCTATTTTGCCTGCTCATTTTAGAACTTGACCTCAAAAATGAAACAAACCTGAAATACAATTGGACCACACCACAGGAAATAGTGAGAGAGAGCGACACCCACTCCTGAAACCTTTCAAGGCCGCACAGTAATTTTTATTAGTCATCAAACTAGTTGATAAGGTCACACAACACCTGGATGAAGGTAAAATACAAATATAAGCTTGATCCAAAACTTCGGTGAGCCCCAAAATGTTTTTAATGGGGGGCATTCAATCACCACTATTTCATGTGGTGTGGTCCACTAGAATTTTTCTATCGACTTCATTTTCCAGCTCATGTCCTAAAATGAGCTGGAAATGGTTATACAGTGAGGATAAAATACACACACCATGGCGGGCCCCACAATGCCTAACACCACCTACTTGGATGGTGTAATATTCTAGATTTATTTATTTTTTTTCATTTTCTTTCAAGGGTTGTATTATGGGATGCATTTTTTTAAGTTGTTGTTTCAATTTTAGTGTGTAACTTTTATTTCTTCGATCATCTAATAGTTTGAGTTTATTTAGTAATTTTTGTACTTTTTGGTTTAGTTTTCATGTTGCTATTAAAATGAATTTTTTCTTTAAATTCTCAAAAGTTCCATAAAATAATAAATGTTAATAGTTGATTCATCTTATTATTCATTAATATATTTGACCTATAGTTCCATTTGTGACTGGACCACTCAATCATAGAAAACCAACCACGAATTCCTTCCTTTTATCATCCCCTATGTATATACTTAACATACCATTGATTTTAAAAAATAAAAATATAAATAAATAAATAAATAAAAAACAAACCTATGTACGTTAATCTAGTAATCGCATAATGATCTCAATCATCCATTTATTTTTTCACATACTTAACCCAAATCCATCGATCATGAACCAAGGGTCAAGATCTCATTGATAGCTTATCCAAACAGCAAACCGTTGAACACTAACATCTCTTATATAAACATTGAATTCTATCCGTCTATTTTTTATTGAATGTACACGCTAGTAGTAATAAGTCAAGGGTGTACACAACCATACCCTTAACGATTCTCAAAAACATAATTGCATGTGTTTAATCATGGGGGAAAATTAACCTAAGGTCACTTCATTTATTTAAGCCATACATATTTAATGTCCACACCTAGATCACATTATCTAACCTTCTATCATAGTTTTTCATCATACCACTAGATGACCCACCCAATCATCAAACAAAAATCACCAATATTATCCGTACATTTTTCCATTGAACCCATCGAGTTATGTAACAAAATATACATCTTACGTTTGTCACCACGTATCTCCTAATATGATAATTTATCCACCGAACATAATCTCTATTTTTTTAATTTTTTTTTTAACGCACGCACGCACACCCCACACACTCACACTAGTGGAATTTCACCAGCTATGGATGCTCGAACCTTTGACCCGGTATTGAAACTCTTAGTAGTCTACCACCGAACATAATCTCTATATCCATTAAGATATCCTATGGAACACTTATTTTTTATTTACAAATTTTCTCAACCATCTATCTTATAAAATCATTATAGCCATCAAACCGCTCGTTTGAATATAATTTTAACAATACCATACATAATGATCAAAAAATTTAATGAAACGAACGAGTGGATATAACACATACATCATGGCCTAAAATGATATGGCAAAATAGGTGAATGGTGATGGATGGTGTGGATATAACACACATCATGGCGGGCCCACAAAACTTCAACACGTCAACAGACATTCGTGCTGTGTTCTACGCTGCGCAATCCGATATTCAAGGGATGCCGATTACGTGATGCAGGGTTAACAGGGTGAGGATCTGACGGTGGGGCCCACCTCAACGTTTTTGTTATATATCCACTTCGTCCATTCGTTTTGCAAGCTCATTTTATGGCGTGGCCACAAAATGAAGCAGATCCAAATCTCAGGTGGGACCAGATTCGGGATTCAATTCCCCAACATACACCATGGGACAGAATATGTCTCGGTTCCCGCAAATACATCTGAGGACATAAACCTTTTATATTCAATTTAGTAGTTCGGTCTATGGTCTGCCGACTCCTCACAGTGGCCGTAGTGCCAGCCATCAGAACCATTCAGGAGGTGGGCCCATCCACCGACTGGTTATGATCGAAGTATGGGTTGTAAAAACGACCAGAATCTAGCGACGACTAAAATCATAAAATGGACAAATGGCCAATGGTTGAGTCAGCCCTGCAAACATAACCTAAACCCTGATAGAAATGGGCCTCTCTGAATCATCCCAAGTACTACGCACAGCTGTCGTCATTTTATTCTGGGCCATCCACTTTCAGGACAAAAGTTAGGAAGGCTACGATGATCTGTAAGGGATCATCTGCAATGCACCATCACCAGTCTACAATGGCGGACATTGATCACTGAGAGGTGGGCCACACCAATAAGAATGCCAGTGCCAAATGAAAATCCCTGTGGCGCTTGCGTTATGGTACACCACCCCACACATGTATGTAATCCGAACCTATCATCAGGTGGGTAATATCTTATATATAAAAGAAACGACATTAGGGTTTCATCTGCCCACGCCGTTTCTTCCATTCCTTGCATACCTTCAAGGGCAAAGAAATGACTAAGCGAACAAAGAAGGCTGGGATTGTGGGGAAGTATGGCACAAGATATGGTGCCAGTCTGAGGAAGCAGATAAAAAAGATGGAAGTGAGTCAGAATGCGAAATACTTCTGCGAGTTGTGTGAAGTATGCCGTGAAGAGGAAAGCTGTTGGAATATGGGGCTGCAAGGATTGCGGCAAGGTGAAAGCTGGAGGTGCTTACACATTGAATACCGCCAGTGCTGTTACTGTTCGGAGCACAATCAGAAGGCTTAGGGAGCAGACGGAGTGGTGATTGGACCTGTGATCTCACAAATCAGCTTTGCAATGATTTTCCTGTGTTTTTATGTTTTGAGGTTATTATTAGTTTGGATTCCGAATGCGCATAGTTATGTGACCAAAATTTTGATTTGTTAGTTTGGGATGATTACTAGTCTTTGAACATTTAGAGCTCTTATATTGAGTTGGCTTTAGTAAATCGTCATGAGTTTTAGGAATTTAGCTAGAAAAAAATAATAATAAAAATAAAAATGGCGGGTAATATCTTGGATGGGCCACACCCCACATATCATATAATATAACAAAATCCTGACCATTCCATCAGTGGGTTTTAGTTGAAAGAAAATAAGGCTTTAGTTGAATGAAAATAAAAGGTCACAAATTCAAATCAAAGTTACTCTCGACCATCCATTTCATTCCTGAAATAAATAATAATAAATAAATAAATAAAAGCATTAGAATTGTTTCATGGGTGTAAAGTTATGATATGAACCATCCAAGGTGTGGCCTACCTGATGAGTTGTTCAGATGTGCACCAGTAGGTGACAATCATTCTTAGAAAGCAACGGAGATCTCATGATAAAAGGAGACATGAGAAGCCAACATGTGCCAGACATCCCAGCCATGCAATAAGTGGACCCCATTGTGCAGATGACGTGGCCCAAAAATCAGATTAGAAACAGAAACATATGGGGCGCAATCTACATGGCCCACTTGATGATTTTACTTCCTGGGCTTTCAGGCCAAAGGTAATATATAGAGATGGGCGCATTCTACAACATGGACCACGCAGGCATGGCCCACCAGTAGAGCTGCATCCGTTCATCTAATCAGCAGAATGCTGACCAGAAAAGCACTAGTTGGAGAATAAAATAACAGAATAAAGAGGACAGGAAAAAAGAATTCCCCAGCAAAAAATAAATAAGAAGAAGCTTATCTATTAACAGAAACATATCCGCCCAACAATCATAACACTCCTGTACATAGAAAGAAAAAAAAAAAGTTCTTTTTTCAGTAATTTACTTACCTTCGGAGGGGCTTGTAGAGTACAACAGTGACGTACTTGGACTGGAACCGGTGGGTGAGGCCGAAGGCGACCAGAGACTGAGATGCCCACCCTTTCTCTATGAACCGGTGGTTGAGGACTACATGCTGTGGCTTTGGTGGGAGAGATGAGGATGAAGATGGCTCCGTGGTGGGGCTTGGCATCCCAAGGACAGTTAGATGCAGCTGGGGTGGGACAGCGAGTGGCTCTTTTGCAAAGTCCTCATCCGCCGGGAATGGATGGCCGTAGCTCGAGTTTGGGGATGGTGGGGGCTCAAACTCATCTACATTTTCCAGATTTTCCGGCACATAATCCTGCAGCACAGAGATGATGAGCAGATAGAAATTGGGTTTTTTGGAAATGGCAGTTTCTATTGCTAGGTGTGCTCCCTTGATTGAGATTCCACAAAACAAACCAAATTATATCATTATAATATTGTTACCCCCTTTCGTAAAACCAGTAGGATTAGTTATTGTTTTTATAATACTAGATATCTTAGGTATTATCATCTCTTCATTAATTAACCTGTAAGAGACATATGACTAGATTTACAGATAAAATACAATCCACGGCCAAAATTGTAGACTAAGAAATAAAATTAATAAATTACAAATAAAATTAATAAATTACAAATAGATAAAAAATTAAAACAAAGACTATATAACATTTTAAAAGAAAATTCATCTTCTGACTTCTCAAAATCTAGCCAAACAGATTCAGAAGGATTAGCAAATGAAATACAGAATATAACTGAAAATACTAGTAACATAGAAACAACAAATTCAAAACAAGAAAAAGAATCTAGTTCAGAAGACTTGGATAAACTAAACCAAGAAGATAAAATATGTACATGTTTAAAATGCTCGATGAAATCTATACGTACACTAACAAAAGAACAAAGAACTTTATTAGACTTTGCAGAAAATATACAAGACCTATAATTAAAACAAATTTATTTACAAAACTTACAAGAATATATATCTAAACTAGTAGAAACAATAACCAATTAAATCCATATAACATAACAGATATTTTAGACAGATTCCAACCAACACAAGAAAGAACATTAAATTTAAACAATTTACAATTAGAAGTAAAAGAAAATAAAAAAGAAATACAAGACTTTAAAAGACAAGTTAAAAACTTAACAGAAAACTATAACAGTTTAAAAGAACAAGTACACTTTTTAGAATCTAGTAAAGAGCACAATAAAGAAGACAATCTAAAAACAAATTTGAAAATCAACTAGACGTATTAAATATTATTACAAACGGATTAGTTGTCTCAACAACAAAAATAAAACTATTTCAAACAAAAATCAGATTTTTAGTACATATATATATATATATATATATCAAGGAACTATTATACCTATAGAAAGAAGCTTAGAATTTGCTGACAAATTTCCTAATGAAATAAAAAATAAAACACAACTACAGAGATTCTTAGACAGCTTAAATTATATAGGAGATTTCTACCCAGACATGCATAAAATATACAAGTCATTATATGATAGATTGAAAAAGAATTCACCTACATGGACTCAAGAACACACATAAATAGTAAAATTAGTTAAACTAAAAGTAAAACAATTACCATTATTGCATATAGTCAATCCATTAGCTTATAAAATTGTAGAAACAGATGCATCATAAACAAATTTTTACTAGATGGCAAGCTATTTTATCAAGTTTTAATTTTAAAATTGAATTTATTAAAGGAGATTCCAATTTCCTACCAGATTTCTTATCCAGAGAGTATCTACAAGGCAAGAATGGCTGAAAGGCCAAAACCCACAAGCAAACAAGATTATGATATGCATCTGTTTCTACAATTTTGTAAGCTAATGAATTGGCTATATATATGTAATAATGGTAATTGTTTTAATTTAAGTTTAACTAATTTTACCATTTTTGTGTGTTCTTGAGTACATGCAAGTGGATTCTTTTCAATCTATCATATAATGGCTTGCATATTTTATTTTTATTTTTTAAAGACACAGGGTGTCTCCACCTCTTTTTTGAAGTGAGACTAATCCCTGCGGATACATGCAATCACCCACAACCATATGTATCGAGTAAAGCCAAGGAGGGGAATCGAACCCTCACCTGTAGGGAGCAAACCTATGGTGAAGATCCTATAATGGCTTGCATATTTTATACTAGTCTTGGTAGAAGTCTCCTATATAATTTAAGCTGCCTAAGAATCTTTGTAGTTATGTTTTATTTTTTTTATTTCATTAGGAAATTTTTCATCAAATTCTAAGCTTCTTTCTATAGGTATAATAGTTCCTTGATATATATGGTGTCCTAAAAATCTGATTTTTGCTTGAAACAGTTTTATTTTTGTTGCTAAGACAACTAATCCATTTGTAATAATATTTAATGTGTCTAGTTGATTTTCAATTTTTTTTAAATTGTCTTCTTTATTGTGTTCTTTAGAAAGTTATGAACGCTAGCATAATACCAACAGCTCTCAAAAGCAGCTAGAAAGGCTAAATTATATTATTACAAACAGACATAAATAAAGCTAACACAGTAGTCTCAAAAGCCATACCATGGAATCAAATTCAATTACCACAAAATTGGAGTCTAACACAATTACAAACTCCTCAACAAGTAAAAAGTAGAGATTTAGAACAACTAATAGAACATTCGGATAGATCAATAAAAATAAGATTTAACTCTACCAGACATGTTACTTTAAACATACAAGATATAGACAATTCAATGTCATTATCCAGAATAGGAACACTACAAACTCAACCTGAAATTATAACAAGAAATAGGCAATTACACGTCCCAATAAAAGAATTAAGAAATGACATTACCGAAGGACCTAGAGTATAAGGAATTAAGACACAATCTAACATTACCCGACCATATTATACAACAAATCAAGAAGACCAAGAAAACTTATCTACAACACAATCACACCAAAAATAAAAATTAATATTTATTTTAAATTAAATATTTATATAATGAATTCCTTAATGTTTTTACTAATTTTCAACTTAATATTGCAATATTTTAAAACCTTATGAGATTTTGAAAATCTCTTTATGATATCATTTAGTGTATTTTCTTGTTATTGTATTGTTATATTTTCAAAATCTCAGCAACACTGGTCATATTTGAAAATCTCCCACAACCTCGAGGAGGAAAAGGGAGGAGCGGAAGAGAAGGGGAGAGATGAGAGAGAGAGAGAGAGAGAGAGAGAGAGAGAGGAGCACTTCCAAATAACAATTAATCTATAAGGTGAAATATATAACGGCGGAACAATATTTTCACCACTATATGTGTCTACGGCAGTGAAAGTAAATTTCCCCCACTAAAGGATTTAATACAACAACAACAACAAAAAAAAAAAAAAAAAAAACCGAGAAAGGGTGAGGGTGAGAATGAGATTATAGAGACGGAACTAACTATCTGCCGCTGCTGAGAAGATCTAGTGGCGAATAATGTAATATGCCGCTATATTGAACGATGGCGATGGGGTACAACGACAGATTATAGAATCCGCCTTTATAGATAAAGATGCAGATAAAGATGATTCAACATAGAGATACATGATTCAAATGGAAAATTTTTTTTTTTTTAAATCCATCTCAAAGAACTGCATAAGATAAAGATGCAGATCTCACATGCTTCAAATAAACCAACAGCTCAAAATCCACAACACAAAAGGAAAAAATAATAATAATAATAATAAATAAATAAATAATCTTTCACAAAGAAAAATCCACCCGATCTGAAACAATCCCCACCTATGCCATCACAAATCACAACACAAACATACACCAAACGAGAACAAATCAAACCCTAATTTTCTAGGATCTAAGCCAAAACCCCACTGATTTCAATGAATCCAAGTGATATGCCATCAGATCTGATGAAATAAAAAAAAAATCCCTTAATCGCAAAAATGCTAAAAAAAACTCACAAAATCAACAGATTTTCCAGTAGAAAGAGGGGGGAAAGCAAAGATCGAAGGGATCTGACCATCTCCGCCCTTGTCAAACAAGCTAAAAGCCTCCTTTAACTCAGAGATCTGGTCGTTTGTGAGCTGATCCGCCATTTTTTTCTCGGAAATCGAGCAGAAAACGAGAGAGATGAAAGGAGAAAGAAAATCGCAGGGAAGGGAAGGGTCCTTTGCTTCTCTCTCTATAAGGAGAGATGGCGTGCGTAAACCACACGCTGTGCGTTACACAGCATGAAAGATACGACGTGCTGTCCCCATTTTTTTACACAGAGTCGATCAGAACTGCATGCAGACCACCACTCTCCTTCCGATCACTTCTGCTAGCATGGAAGTGGTCGGATCTCACATTCCTAGGGTTTAGATGGCTCGGATCAGGGCCACGATCCTGATCTTGATCGCCCAGCGAGCTAAAATCTCGAGTTACGTCCGTTTCTTCCACCGATTGCATCTGCTGTGGAATTCGTGGATCTGCATTATTCGGTGCGGCATTCTGGTTTACATGGTTGAGGTGGCCCACGGGATCCTCCTTGGTGTAGTTTACTCAGCGTCCGAATGGATGGAGGTCGGCTTTTGCTCCCTCTTAGCAAGTTTTCTTCTAAACCTTAATCAGACGGTCCGTCTGAGCCTGATGGACGGTTCAGATCTATCATCTAGGTCGATCTTGGTGGCCCATGGGTGATGTCAACGGTACCCTGTTTGAATGTCGCGATGGTGAGAGGCCTGTTAGAGAGAGGACTCTCTCTTCTAAAGGAAAACACGGGTCAACATTAGTTTAACCATGCTCACGGTTATTATGTATTGCGGGTGCATGTGTTTTGTGCACACGCACCTTGTATGTGGCATCCATAGTGGTGTTACGAAGAAATCCATACCGTCCATTCGTTTTTCCATCTAAATTTAAGGGGTTAGACCCAAGGTTGAAGCATATCCTAAATCAAGTGAATCATACACACATGAAACAATGGTTATTATGGCTTCTGCCGTTGAAACCTTTCTAAGCCCTTCGGTGATGTTTTATTTGTCATCCAACCTGTTCATAAGATCATAAAGTCTTAGATGGAGAGAAATCCTACTACGACTGCCCATCATTTTTCTTCACTTGATGGACCCCAAAATCAACGGTTATGGGGCCGATTTGTCAATTGGGTCATTTTACAATGATCTAAGGGCTGACATTCAACGTGTACGGCTAATTTATGATACATAGGCATGGTATAAATTTCATATTAAACGGATCGTGGAAACCATGTGATCTAGAATTCAAGGGTCTAAGTTAATGGCATTTTCATAATTATTGCTTATATGAGAGTTTTGGGAAATATAATGGTTCTACATGGTTATAGGTACATTTCTAAGTAAATCTTATAAAAGAATTTATGTCTAACTCATTATAGATAAAGAACTATTCACCGAACTAGTTAAGGGAGTGTATATACTTCAAACCACACGATAGGTGGTCTCGTCTTACAAATCAACGGTCAGATGGCTTGGTCTATGGATGGAGATCATTCTCAATGGTCTAATTTGCATTTGGGATTCGATGTAAGGTTAAGTTAGATAGATTAGTGTTGTACCCATGTACTTAATAGGTTAAATTTTATGGTAACGCTCGAGAACTTTCAATACTCAAGTATTGAAAAGTTCGGGGTGTTAAAGGGGGAGGTCTCAAACAGTTGGTCCTGCCACTGACCCCTCCCCTTGTGTGGGGCGGGGTTGCAGCTGCTTTATGGAGTTTATGTTTGAGTTTAACATCTCAACTTGTTGCTCGAGGGAGATAAGTCGTCCTCCTCACTACGGGATCGTTTCATTGACCCCACAAGTGCGGAGTCATCCGGCAGCTGGGAGGAGGAATCTCGGTGGCTAGTGGACTGCTCTGGCAGGGCGAGGTCGGGTGCAACAGAGGAGGCCAGAGCTTTCTTCTTCCCTTTCGCCATTGTCGAACTATGGTGAGATGAGAACGACTTTCGATGTCATTCCCACAGATGGCACCAAACTGTCGATGGAAAAATCTGGTTAGCCTCTTTTAGAACTTCGTGTACCTGCACAAAGAACCGATAAGGAAGACCTTAGATCGTGCAAGGGACCTTCCGATGCTTAAGTCAGGAAAGGAATCTGGGCTTAATCGAGTATTGAGGGTTTAGGGCTAAAGATAGTGTATACCTCCCACTATTAGAGGTATCTCTATTTATAGTTTAGGAGAGGTGGTGACGTAGAGGAGATCTCCCTATTTAGTAAATGCGTATTGCAGAGGGATTTGGATCCCGAATGCATGGTGAATCTCCCGAGATCCTTGGCAAAGATATTGAGATCCCGAGCATGTCGCGGATATCCTCCGAAGATGTCGGACGGATCTCTATCACAATAGAGTTCCCGGGTCTTCGGCTAAGATCTCGAGTGAATGTGGTCAGACCTTGATGGGAGGCAGGCTAAGTCGACCTGAAGTGTCCTGAGGATACGCTGACCTGGGTGATGCCGACCTGGGTGATATCGACCCGGGTGAAGCCGACCTAGGTAATGTCGACCTGCGTAAGGCTAACCTGTCTCCTTAGTCGAGCCAATGGATGGAGTGCTCCTAACTGACTCTGGATATCTTTGAATCGACGGATGTAGTGCTCTTTCAGGTGTTCGGGCAGGTCGGTAGGTGTTCCGACCTGGTGATGGGATGACTAGCTCGATCTTACTTCTTGCTTGGCTTTAGAGTAGGGGATCCAACCTACTGTCGTGTCCGACCTGGTGAAGTGTGTAAGGTCCCAATCTGACCTTTCATCATTGGCCGGCCTATTTTCCCTATAACATTCGATTACCCTCTAATAGTTGGGTTAGCTTTTTGGACAAGTCTCCACCATTTTTTTAAAACACCAAGCACAACTAATATAGAGTCTTGTCATGAAAAATAAATGAAAACTTGGAATCATCCAAACAGGTAAGGTTGTCAATGAGTTGGTGATGTAGAGCATGTCATGGACACTTTCATGTCCAAGATGGACCAAAGAAGGCCCGATCGCGGAGGTGATCCAGACCGTCAAAACCTTACAATAGGCATATCTCGCAAACTGAAATAAGTTTTTTTTTTTTTTTTTTTTTTTTTTTTTTTTTTTTTTGGGGGGGGGGGGGGGGGGGTTATCTTGTTAGTACACACCCACTGTCAGTACACATTGCACTATTAGCCACCCCCACTAGGGATCGATACCAAGACCTTAAGTGTTGAAATGAGGTATCTCCACTCAGTCTACCAATTGATCCATGGATCAGGGTGTAACTGAAATGAGTTACTCGACGTACCATATATGATTTTGGGGTAGGAGAAGATACTTTAGCCAACCAACCCAGCACAGGTTGCTCATGCTGAATTTGCGAGATTCCATCAGATCGACAGTCGAAAATCGAAAATTCATTTTATTTCTGTTTTTAGTAATTTTTAGTTTCATTATAACTCTTCATCCATTGAGCTTTAGGAGATATGTCCAACATGAAAAGTGTTTAGAAAAATTAGGAGAATAACATGGTTAAGGCACATAGGATACTATAAATAGTAAATTTACTATTTAGTCGTAGTTTAATTCCGAAACTTCTTCCAAGGCTTGGTATCCTTATTTAAAGGGTTGTAGAATCATTTATTTCAATCATCAATCAATTGACGAATTTTCTAGAATATTATTTCTATTTTCTTGCCTTTTCCTCGTGGATTCGAATAGTCTATGTGAGGAGTCCGGAAAAGCTTCATGGATTCAAAGTAGTTATCCTTGAGGAAGACGGTGATCGACCTCATCACGTTCATCCCTGCGTCAATTGGGTGGGCATAATGGGTGCTTAAGCTTGATCGAACATGGGCCAAGTATTGGTATAGCCAAACAAGTTTGAGTGTATTTTTGGGTTTAAGGAAAGTGTAGATTAGACTCGCCCATTTTGAATAGATGCAGACGGTACGTCTTCCTAGCGGGGTCTACCTTTTGCAAACCACGGTTACAAATCGTAAATGGATAATCAATACTTTATTGGGTACACCAACTCTTTAGAGGGTATGGTTATGGGTGCTGATTTCAAGCTCAATATGAGTATGGGCATGGGTGCAATATTCATTGGCTGGTATGAGGGTCACTACAAGAAAAAAGCTTCCAAAACCATCGGCATTTCCCTTTACTGGCGCTAGACAAGCACCAATAGAGGGGTATGTCGGCAAAACCTCTGCCGGCACAAAGTTACTTTTATTGGTGCTTGTCTGAGTGCCGGTAATTATGGAGACTTTTTCGGCGCCCGCTTTCACTTCAACGCTTTTAGTGGCCACTGATATTTCTGACAGAAGCGCGGCAAAAGTGAAAAAAGTGCTGGCAAAAGTCTCTCCGAGCGTCGGTAAAATCATGGTTCCTACTTTTAATTACGGAAAAGTGCCAACAAAGGTCTATACAAGCACCAGTAAAAGTCTTTATACAGATTTGAGAGGCCCCAGCGCAGGCCAATAATTTTTTTTATTATTATTATATATAATTCAATTGAAACCTGTATTTTTTTAATATTTGAATCATTAAAAATGTTGCAATACAATTTAAACTGAATATTAAACAAAATTCAACTTACTTCACAATAATATATATATATATATATATATATATATATATATATAATATGCATTACAATAAATTAAAAATGATCTTAAATAATAATAATAATAATAATAATAATTCTCCTAGCACGAGTGGCGTCAAAAGGCTGAAGTGCTAGTTTGTAGGCCTAAATTTAGGCACAATTGATTAAAATCCTGCACAAGGAAAAAATAATAATAATAATAATCAAAAAGAAGCATTCAACAAATTGATGCATGGAAAACAATCAATCCTTTGATCCTGTCCTTAAAAGGTCAAAAACTATCAAGGCAACAAATGATGTAACTTGAATTCCATTACATCTATTGGCCCCAAATTATAATTTTAAATGCTTTAACCGCAAGAAAACCAAATGCATGAACAGTAAATCAATTCAAACAAAATTCAAGTTATCTCTTGGTTTCCATTGCGAGTAGCTTTCTTCCGTAATTTTTGTATGAGTGTACTGACACATGGTGTCATCTCATTCGTTGATTTGGGCCGTACTAGGCAATGTGTAAACACTTATATAAGAGAATGCACTATAATGTTTACGAGCATAAAAATAACAATTATTCTTACTTGTCTTATCTTCTTTCTTATTCTTTTATTTTTCTCACACATTCAGGTAAGGTATGCATCACATACCCTAGCAGTTAATATTTATTGTAATGGTGTCTAAATGGTGTATTACTAACACAGAAAATGGACACTTATTAAAAAAGAGAAAACCATTGATACTCCTACATAGCATAAGTGGATGTTCCAAAAACCCTTATAGATTACCAAAAATTGACTACATGGTATGAAATTAATTCAAATTAAACTGTTCAGATTATGGGTAACAACATAGATACATCATGAAGAAAAGATTACTCTTATTTTATTATTTTATTATTGGATTCGATGACATTTATTAAATGGTAAAAAAGGTCCTATTCCAATAAAACAAGTGTCCAAGATTATGAGGTTAGGATTGCTCAACAAATTTGATTCCAGAATAGAACTTAGAGACAATGATTTCTGCAATGTACTCTGTTTAATTTTAGTCGATGTATGCCACATGCACAATTTTGAAGAGCCCGCACAACAAATTGAAACCTGCGTCAAACAAGAACAGGGGGAAAAAAAAGTGGTTTGGAGCATGCCAATGCAACCCCATTTGAGTCATCAAAGAAGAAACATGCCATGCATCATGTGAATGGGAAGGGCCAAAAAGGCATTAAAAAGATCTACAATTGCTACCGCTTGTCAGGGAGGTTGAGAGATTGTTCCAATCTAGCTTTTTCCGACCCAGAGCCCCTGTTACTGTTGCTATTCCGCCAAATCCAGAAACTGCAATCCCTTAGGTATCTCCTGATGTACGGTACATCTAAAACCATCTTCTGTTACATCTCTTTGCGTGCTTTACATTACTTCAGATCAATGGACAAGGACTCATCACGTACAGAGGCCCCGCGCTGTAGTTTTAATGGTACCAACTATTCTCTATGGGCCATCCATTCTCAGAACTTTCTCAAGGGTCGTGGTTTGTGGGGACTAATTGATGGATCTGTTACTATCCCCACTTCCACAGATGCCGACAAATTAGCTAATCGGAAAATGAACAATGGACGAATTATTACCTGGATTCTTGATTCGGTCGATCGGTCCATTGTTGTTGGCCTCACACCTCATTGCACTACTAAGGCAATGTGGGAACATCTCCAGACAATTTATCAACAGAGTAATGCGGCCCGGTTATACCCGCCTAGAACAGGATCTCGTTAACCTTACTTAAGGTGATGACAGTATTCAATCACTTTACTCCAAAATTGTCATAATTTAGACAGAGATGGCTATGATGGATCCAACATTTCCTCATGACTTTAAGATATTCCAAACTATGCGCGAGAGTGCGCAATTTTGACAATTTCTTATGAAGCTACGTCCGGAATTTGAGCATTGTCGAGCTGCTCTCTTGAACCGTAGCCCTACTCCTTCATTAAATTCGGTTATTAATGATTTATTAGCTCAGGAACAATGACTGAAAGTTCTCTCTCTTCATTCCTCAACTCCAAAAGCATCGATATGGTGCTTGCTGTGTCCACCACTACACAAACACATGGTTCCACTCCTTTGACTTGTTGCCGCTACAACAAGGTGGGTCATGTTGTCGCTCAATGCAAAGAATGGTGCGGTTATTGTCGACGGACTGGTCATGGTATTTAGGATTGCCGTACATGTGCCTATGCATTTTCTTTCGGCCGTGGACGTGGTGGTCGTGGTTGTGGTCATGGTCATGCTCTTTCTGCTATTGCTGCTACTATTTCTTTTTGAATCGTCTGTTAGTGATTCTGCATCTACTGTTTCTGCTTGAGGTCTTTCGTCACATTTGACTCCTGTGATGCTCCAGCAAATCGTTCAGGCCCTTTCTGCGGCCGGTATGTCAGGTATATCCCAATTTTCTACATGGTTCTTCGATTTGGATGCTTCCAATCATATGACTGGTGCTGTATCCCATCTTCGAGACATTCGTCCCTACACCGGAAATCAAGCTATTTATACTGCGGATGACACTAGACTACATATTCAGTCCATTGGATCATTGACTTTCTCTCCTTCTACTCATCGCCAGTTCACCTTTTATGATGTGTTTCATGTCTCTAACCTCTCCTCCAATTTAATTTCAGTTGGTCAACTCACATCCAATAACTGCTTAGTCATATTTCTTCCCAACTGTTGTTTTGTACAAGATTTGGCAACGGGGAAGGTACTTGAAATGGGTAGGCGGCATGGTCGTCTGTACGTGCTGGACTTTGATCCATCTGTTACTCCGGCTCGTTGTTTCTTTTCTCCATCTTCATCAGATATTTGTTCGGCAAATAAATTGTGGAAACTATGGTACTTTCGCCTAGGTCATCCACATTCCGATCGGTTAATTTAGTTATTTTCTTCTGGCATGTTAGGGAATGTTTCTCTTAATAAAAAAGAATTGGATTATTCTTGTTCATCTTGTTGTCTTTCAAAAAGTAAGTGTATTCTTTTTCCTCTAAGTATTACAAAATCATCTTCTATGTTTGACTTAGTGCATACAGATGTCTGGGGTCCTTCACCAATTATGTCTCTCTCTGGGTTACGTTACTATGTTATATTTATTGATGATTTCACACGTTACACCTGGATTTACTTTATGCACTTGAAGTCACAAGTTTTTAAAAAATTCAAGATATTTCACTCTATGGTGGAGACTCAATTTCGGGTTCCAGTTCAAACTCTCCGCTCTAACACAGGGGGGAATATCTCTCAACCGATTTGCCTTTCATTCATCTCTTCCTCTTCCGCATGCCCCAAAATCTCCTGGTTTAACCACCTTTCCTGATATTCCTTTTGCCTCGAGTACTCTCCCTCGTCCGTTGCAGGTTTACTCACATCGACCATATACAGCTCCACTACCTATTACTCAACCCGAACCTACTGTACCTGTTGCAGATCTTGAACCTACCTCGATACGTTGTTCCGATCGTGTACATCAAGCGTCTGATCGTTTGATATGCTCTATATCTGCCATGAATGCTACTCTGGATATTGTTTCTATTCCTACTTCATACTCTTAGGCAGTCACTCATGATTGTTGGAAGAAGGTTATGGCAAAAAAACTTGCGGCATTGGATGATAATCATACATGGGAGATTGTCACTCGACCCGCTGACCAACAACTAATTAGAATCAAATGGATTTATTCTATCAAGCTCAAGTCTGATGGATCATTGGATCGATACAAGGCTCAACTTGTCACTTAGAGATACAAACAAGAATACGAAATTGATTATGATGAGACATTCGCTCCCGTGGCCAAGATGAAAACTGTTTGTACTCTTCTGGCAATATCTTCCATCCGCTCTTGACCACTTGCTCAGATGGATGTGAAAAATGCTTTTTCTCATGGAGACCTCCAAAAAATAGTATATTTGAAACCTCCTCCTAGCTCTTTAATCCCTGACAATAAGGTATGTCACCTAAAGAAAGTCCTGTATGGCCTCAAACAGGCACCTCGGGCATGGTTCCAACACTTTCACGATATTGTTACAGGTGTTGGCTTTACTCAAAGTAGTCATGACCCATCCTTATTTCTGCACACCATTACTCGCGGAATTGTCATTATTCTCGTCTATATTGATGACCTACTTCTGACTGGTAGCAATGCTATTGGCATCTCGGCTTTAACGGAAGTTCTGCAATCCTCCTTCAAGATGAAAGACCTCGGCCATCTCACATACTTTCTTGGGCTTGAAATTTCATGTTCTAAACGTAGGACACTGGTCAGTCAGCGTAAATATACCAAGGATCTTCTCGCCTTAGCATCATTGATGGATCAGAAGATAATTCAGACTCCCTTAGAACTTAATGTTCAATATGGCCGTGACGATGGTGATCTACTTGCATAGCCCGACTTATACCGTCATTTGGTTGGGAGTCTGGTTTACTTAACTATGACTCGCCCTGATATTGCCTACGCTGTCCAAGTCGTCAGTCAATTTGTTTCTGCTCCTCGGACTTTTCATATGACTGCGGTGTCGCGCGTCCTACGGTACCTACATGGAACTCTAGATCGATCACTGTTCTTCTCCTCCACGGTGACTCTGGACCTTCGTGCTTATTCGGATACTGATTGGGCTGGTTGCGCTCTCACACGAAGATCTACCGCTGGCTACTGTATTTTTCTCGATACTTTTCTCATCTCTTGGAAGTGTAAGAAGTAAACTACTGTTTCCAAATCAAGCACAGAAGCCAAGTATTGGGCGATGTTCGCTACCTATAGTGAGCTTGTCTGGTTACGTGGATTTCCTTCCGACTTGGGTGCTCCTCTACAAAATCCTACTCCACTCTATGTTGATAATCTAAGTGTCATTCAGATTGCCTCTAACTCAGTTTTTCATGAACGGACGAAGCATATTGAAGTTGACCGTCACTTTATCTGTGAGAAATTTTAGTCTGCGCTCATTTCTCTTCCACATGTTACATCCTATGATCAGATTGCCGACATTCTTACTAAGTCCCTCACTTCTACACGTCACTCATTTCTAGTTGGCAAACTATTACTTGTCAATGACTAGCATTAGTTTGAGGGGGGATATTAGACAGGCTCACATACCTTGCATAGTTAGTATACCTTGTATAGTTCGTTTCCATAGGTAGAAGATTCTGATTTTATTATTTTCCTTATATAGATGACTGTAATCTCTATATATTCAACCCCTTTGGGTTGTCTCAAATATAGAAAAGCTTTCAGCTCCTCTCTATTTTCAATTCATCCATAACATTAGATGATGCATCCAGGTACATAAGATCAGACCATCCAACTTTAAATTAAATATCTAGATCACTTTTTGACTCTAAGTTGATCAGATGACAAGTGTGAAACCAAATCAATGCTTCAAACAGCTTCAATTGATCCAACCATTCTTTATGGATTTCATTAATCACCCAATCAAGAATCAGTTTTACACATTTAACTCACCTTGACCCAGTCCTGGTTGACTTGCTTTAGTCCATATTTTAAGGTAAAGCTTTAAAGACATCAATTTCAACACCAAACATGTTTGTGATAGAGCATATACAATTTATTTGAGCGATAAACCCAATTGTAAAAATCCAACATGCAATCAAGCCTCTTTTTTTTTTCTTAAATCAAGCTAAGATGATGATGATGGAGCTCAAGTGTGCACCTGCAATTCATTATATGCAGCGTAGTACTGGGGATACTTCCCTCTGGCTCCCTCGAAAGCAGCTTGCCATGTATCTATGAGAATCAATATCTTGTCCCTTGTATTTAAGGCCGGCTACAGGACAAATTTGGAGGAATCAGTACAGAAAACAGAGCTCAGATACCCGAAAGCACATAAATGGTTACAATGTACAATTATAAATGAAGGCAAGGAGGAGCTAGAAAACAGAGCTCAGATACCCAAAAGTCTGCCCAATTCTATGAACCTGACCCAGCTTTAGTCTCAATCCTTGAACTGTGAAGAATATTTCTCATCCTTTCCCTCATGTTGTTTTCTAGTTCTTTTGTTTAAAATTTCATTATTGTCTAGGAAAAGAAGTTGTAAATCATTATTCTTTACATAACCCTCCTTCATACTATGTATGCATTTTAATATTTAATAACTTTCCTTCTCCATTCATAAGTCTCAAAGCACTTTCCAATATCCATACAAAATTGTTGGATATCTGTACATGGAGTACTAGAACAAAATTTCAGATGTTGCTGGCCAGTTGACTGCACACCAAATTCCATATCCTAACCCTTTGTTGCTACCATCATTCAATTGACTACTTTTCAATGAATCAATTTATACGTTTATTGTTTTCAACGCTAATTATTATTGGAGTAGTAACTGTTATCATACATCTAATGCAGTGTCTCAAACAGAGGAAAAGAAAAAGAAAAAAAAAGTATTGCTGGACCAAACAAATTGAAGAAACAATAAAAAAGAAAATTACAACAGACCACAACTCCAATAACAAAGTGGAATCATGGACCAATTTAATAAATAGTATTAGAATTACATGATGTTAGGCTGGTTGAAAAATAAATTTATTAGCTTTGCAATTGGATCCAATTTAATGTTGTTACATTGTCTTACGCCCCCAAAAGTGGACTGCAAGAAATGAATGAGCTAACAGTGAACAAAGAAAATTTTGGAGAAAGCGTGAGAGAAATTTGGTATAAAGGCAAATAAAAATCGAAACGCATGAGAGAAAATTGGTATGAAGGCAAACAAAAATCCAAACCCATCATCAATTTCATATAAAAGTATAAAGATAGAAATTAAAATTACTTGGATTTTGAGATGTACTGTCCATGCTAGGATCAGGAGATTTATCTCCATCCTTTGAAAAATGTGTATCGATTAGAAGGTGTCTTTTCAATCCAGCATATCTGCAAAGAAGGTGACTTAGCTTCAATCAGTTCATCATAGATCAATTACAGACGTGTCCACCATGAAGCCTAATGATCCATACCTCCTCTAGTCGTCATTAATTAAACCAGCATGAAAGAAAAACATATTTGCAGAACCTCAACCAAAATTCATCAATCGCAAAGAGAAACATGAAACTTTACACCCACCAATACCTGCCAGAAAGAAGATTGTGCATGAGCCCATCGTAGATTACAAAAATAGAACATAACATCTTCTTCCTCCTAATAACTAATGAAAGCTAAGATGAAGACAGAAGAAAGTCCAGAGACGTGGAAATTTTCAAATTTATAAACGCCTCTAGTGATAAAATTAAGGAAAAGACTATCTAAAACTAAAGAATTAGATGTGTGCTGTTATCAATCTTGTTTGAGTTTCTCTCAATCAAGTGATTTGGATGCAGATTATTATGGGGCTTTGTTCACTTTATATTTCGAATCACTTTAGATTTTCAGAATGTCAAAACCATAAGGATCACAATCTACCATGTAATAGGCAGGTAGGCACAGTTTTTCAATGAGAAGCCGCAAAAAGCTGATAGGAAAATGTGTGTTTGTAACAGATCATAAAACATATATTACATGCTAAAATTTCCAAAAATCACTATACAGGACAAGCTAAACAATGCAAATGAAATTCTACAACTCTACACTCCATTTCGATGAACGAGCTAACAACACAAACATGCCGAGCTACCCAAATCAACACAGTTATCAAAAGTAAAAATAAATAAATAATCCATGTAAATAAGATAATGCAATAGATTATGAGGATCAATCTTACCTTGAGCTAGTAAGCCGTTTTAATCTCAACCATAGATGCAATAGTATTTTCTTTTTACTGCATTCAGGTAAACAGAAGTCCAAGATTCATGTCAGAACCTTCATGGAAGAGGAAGCCAAGTAAGGCAGTGATTGGATGATAATTTAAGCATTCATGCAATAGAAAAGCATCTTCTTTTCTTTCTTTTTTTAATTTGAAGTAACTTGGAAAATGGGAGAATACGTATTCGGTTCATGGAGGCGCGACTTATGGTTGTTTCTGCTCAGGGTATCGTCAGATGCAGAAGTGTCGGAGGATGAAGAAAATGACAAGGACAACACTAAGCATGATGATAGTTTCATAGATGACAGAATAGATCCATGAATTCTGGTACTTGTTGCGTGCTGCAGGGGAGCGGATTAGGTGAGACCGAACCTCACCCAGACATGCAGACCTTTTTTTTTTTCCTAACTTCTTTTTCATTGATCAGAGAAATGTACAGTATTTCGGGAGGGCCGGAACAAAAAAGAGAGCGGACCACTCCTATCGTGACAGGAAGCTAAGAACAGAGACTTAGAGGCTTCTAAGAACAGAAGAGGCGAAAAACTAAGTTATACACAAGCGAATCGCGCCTAAACCAGTCCTATCTAGGACCAGTTCACCTCGCGTGGGGCGAGGGAGGTTGGCCGTAGTGTGGAATAACCGGAGAGACTGATGTAAACTGCCCCAGCGAGCCAGGCTGTCGGCCACCTTGTTGGCCTCTCTGGGAATATAGTTGATGGAGATTGAATGCGAGGCCATGAGGGAAAGAAACTGGTTCTTCTAATAAAATGCGATCCAAGGCACATTCCCCGCATTGGAAAGGGAGTCGACCACCGCCCGAGAGTCCCAGACATGCAGACCTTATGGTCCCACCTTGATTTGTGCATTCCATATCCACTCAGTCCATCCATTTAAAAATAAATAAAAATAATAATAAATAAAAAATAAATAAATCAATTTAAAGCATGATATCAAAATTTAAGAAGATCCAATTGTTCTACCTTACTTCCATCTGTCTGGTCAAAAGCCCAATAGAAAAGATCCAATCGCCAAGCTAACAGATATTAATAGCTGGTACAGTGTAGGAATGATCACTCTTAATCAGCCAGTGAGAAAACCGCATGGATTGGACAATAGCTTGAAACATTACTAAGAATTAAAAAAAAATAAAAAAAAACTTACATGATGCACCTGAGGCACCTGCACCAACAAGGAAAAAAGAAGAAAGTTTTTGCAGTGTCCATATGCTTACACTATATAAGGTTACTATTAAACGAGAAAAGGCCAATATAGAAATAAATATGCTAGCTCCACATACACCCTCTGCACATGCAATTTCTATGGCACACGTATCAACCATGGGATAATTGATGATTTATTCAAACTGTGTTGTACAATTGGAATAGATGAAACACAAACATCATGGTGGGGCCCACACAGCACCTTCCTTTCTCGAGAAGGAAAGTACAATGCAGTGCAGTCATTCGGCTGTAATGACGGCAGGCCTGAACTCTGACAACACAATACCGCCTTTTCAAATTTCTGGAAACGGACTGAAATCACGCGCATGGAATACTATCCATTATACGCTCAAATCCAAACACTGTTTAATTGGAATATTTGGGAATATTCCCTTATAAAACAATACACCGCCCTCTTATACGTGAATCCAAACAGGCCCTAAACGAGAAAGGAGGTGTTTGTGCTGATTAGTTCATATAATAATTATAAAAAAAAAAAAAAAGAGTTGCTTTCTTCTCTTTTCTGTTTGGTAGGTAAAAACCGATCGAAAAAAAAAAAAAAAAAGTACTTACAGGACACAAGAATGAGCTTGGAAAACAAGTCATTGTCTTGAGAAGATATGATCTTTAGTAAATTAGGATTTAATGACTTCCACCATCCATTGTTGGTCCTAATACAATAGACTGGATCCAATAATCCATGCAGCCCAATGGCCCAAACACCCATCTACTTAACTGCTCTCTTCATTGAATACTTGCAAAAAATTCACAGTAATTAACATATAGCCAGTAATTTAACATACTTAATCCTAACCTCTTCAAACATAGATAATATTAACTTAATAATAGGGGATATGTCATAGCCAACGATATAAAAATATTAACTTAGAATTCTTAGAACATAGAATGAAATTGACTTGCCTGGCAAAAACAGAGAATTGCCATGCATTTAGAGTGTAGAACAACTTTTTTTATTATTATTTTTTTTAAGCTGATAAACTTATTTAAATAAAATTAAAAAATTAAAAAAAAAAAAAAAAGAAGCACCAACAAACCTTTTTTAAATGGTTTTACTTTCAAGTCCCTGGGTTCATGGGGATTCAAAGGCTTCCATGGATCATCATCATCATCTGCAATCTGCTATATGAGGAGATTGACTGGTTTGTTCTGCCTGAACGGATGCAAAGACCTGAAAGGGAGAAAAACAACTTAAGTTGTATTGGAAGGGAGATCCCCATCTGAATTATTAAATAATGACAAGAGTACAACATTTACAAAAGCTAAAAAAATTTATACTGAAAAATATATGGCACATCCATGCAGAAGCTTGGCAGATCCCCATCAAAATTATTCAATAATGAAAAATATAGCACATCCATGGATATGTATAATACTCTACATGTGGGACCTATAATAATATTCGTCATTCATATATAAATTGCCATGTCAATTCACATAATGTGAGACCTATAATAATAATAGTTTATCATTTCATATACAAATTTTAATGTCAATTCATATATAAATTACACTGTATATATATACCTAATGTACACATACGGTATCCAACCCCTACTGTACCACATACACAGAGCGACATGCGATCCAGGTATCCTTGCCTGTTCCTTGATTTGCATGTCGCATGATTAACTTACAAAATACTCCAAATTGTTAATCCATGCACATGAACAAAATACTCCAGATTGTTAATGCATGAACATGAACAATATTCATCCTAAATACACATGCGCAAACAAGAGGACATGTTAAGAATCATATTGTTTGTGAGAGCATGGAAAATAAGAAAACACTAATGTGCCATGGAGCCATACTATATGATGGGGTTTTTTCCCCGTCTTTGACCGGTCCTGAGCCCCGCTCGACCGGTCGTGGGAGGCGCTCGACCGGTCGTAGATTCGAGCCCTGGCACGACTCAAAGTCCAAATGAGTTCGTCTTGTTTTCTCGAGGCTAAGACCGGTCCTGGAATTCTAGGACCACCGGTGGGGCTTCGACCGTCGTGGACACGAGCTTCGACTAGTCGAAGGTTCACCTTGCATTTGTTCCGCGATTTTGCGCGAAATCTATGATTTGAGTCCTTTCGCAACCGGGATGTGAAAGGGAAGTTTTCTAAACTATAAAAGGGGTTGTCTAGGGTTTTCTAGGTCATGCAAGAGGGTTTCCTAAAGCTTTACAAGGGATTTGTTAAAGGGTTTAGGGCTATCAAAAGGTGAGAGAGAGAGAGAGGAAGGGAGAGAGGAAGCTTATAAAAGGGAGGTTCTGCTCGTGGAGGTTATTTACTGTGCAATCTATATCTCAGCGCTTCTATGTCCTCGTAATCGGTTAGATCTCTCCGTTTTCTCTATTTCTCTTATTGTTTATCCACTCCTGCGTGAGTGAAGAAGGTTGTAACGTTCTACTTCATAGTGAATTGTTAATCTGGACAAGGTCCCGTGGTTTTTACCTCTTTGAGGGCTTTCCACGTAAAAATCTCTTGTGTGGTGTGTGATTGATGCATTGATTGTTTTCATTGCTTTATTATCCATAATTCTGGTTTGTTCTGGAGGGCTAGATCCTAAGGTTTTGTGCAAGGCCCCCAACAAAGTGGTATCAAAGCTAAGTTCATTGAACGGGTAGGATCGGTTTAGAATTATGGAAGGTGGCTCATCAAGGATGATCAGCCTCAATGGTTCTAACTGGACCATATGGAAGGCTAAGACGGAGAACTTGCTTTGTTGCAAGGACTTATATTCTCCAATTTTAGGCATATCAACAAAATCCAAGGATATGACTGATGATGATTGGAAGAAGATGGACCGAAAGGCGGTGGGGTTTATTAGACAATGGTTGGATGATTCTGTGTTCCACCATGTGTCTACGGAAACCTCAGCCGCTAGCCTATGGCTGAAATTACAAGGGCTGTATGAGAGGAAGACAGCCGGTAATAAAATTTTTCTGATAAGGCGACTTGTGAATCTCAAATTCAAGGATGGTGATTCTGTGGCCAAGCACATGAATGAGGTCAGCAATATAGTGAACCAACTCACCTCTATGAAGATGGTCCTGGATGATGAATTGCAGGCTTTACTTTTGCTTAGTTTATTGCCTGACAGTTGGGAGACATTGGTGGTATCTCTAAGTAACTCCGCGCCAGACGGAAAGATATCCATGGAACAGGTAACCAGTTGTCTCTTCAATGAGGAGACAAGGAGGAAGTCTCAGGGGTCTACTCGGAAGAGGCCCTTGTGACACAGAACGGGGGAGAGGAAAGAACAAGAAGGGTGGGAAGGCTCGAGATAAATCAAGAGGCAAGTCGAGTAAAAGAAAAGATGTTGAATGTTGGAATTGTGGCAAGAAGGGCCACTACAAGCATGAATGTCGTGGTAAGAAGAACGACAAGAAAGGAAAAGGGAAGGAAGATGAATTAGATTCCATTGCGGTCGCTTCAGATGACGACATTGCAGTTATTCTTTCAGTAGATCATGATGTATGTCTCACGGCTACGAGTCAGGACACCGACTGGGTGATAGACTCGGGAGCTTCTTTTTATGCGACTCCACACAGGGACTCCTTCACAAGCTACAACTCAGGTGACTATGGGACTATGAAGATGGGAAATTCTGGCGTATCAAAAATCGTGGGAGTCGGTGATATTTGTGCGAAAACCAATGTGGGCTGCACATTAGTTCTCAGGGATGTGAGGCATATCCCAGACCTTCGCCTCAACTTGATGTCGACGGGAAGGCTGGATGATGATGACTATGAAAGCCTGTTTGCTGGTGGGCGATGGAAGCTCATCAAGGGTTCGTTGATCGTGGCCAGAGGGAAGAAGTGTTTCACCCTGTATAAGGCAAGTGTCAGTATGTGCAAGGGTGGGTTGACTGCAGTGGAAGATTCAGCTATTGACATGTGGCACGGGCGTCTAAGCCACATGAGTGAAAAAGAGCTTCAGCTACTAGCAAGGAAGCGGCTCCTTCCAGATGTGATAGGTACACCTCTCAAAACCTGTCTTGATTGTTTATCAGGGAAACAGCATAGAGTTTCATTTGTTAAATCTGCTTCTCATGTTAATAAAGTGCATGCATTAGATTTGGTTTATTCTGATGTTTGTGGTCCTATGAGGACAAAAACCTTGGGTAGGGCATTGTATTTTGTTACTTTTATAGATGACACATCTAGGAGGGTTTGCGTTTATGCTTTGAAATCCAAGGACGAGGTCTTTGGTGTGTTTAAATTGTTTCATGCTATGATCGAGAGATAGACAGGTAGATCATTGAAGTGCATCCGCACTGACAATGGTGGTGAGTACATTGGCGACTTTCACGAGTACTGCAAGTCCCTGGATATACCGCATGAACAGACGGTTCCCAAGACCCCCCAGCATAATCGTGTAGCTGAGCGAATGAATCGCACCATTGTTGAGAGAATCAGATGTATGTTATCCCATGCGAAATTGCCCATGACGTTTTGGGGAGAAGCAATGCACACAGCAGTGTATTTGATAAATAGGTCTCCATCAGCCCCATTGAATGGAGAAGTACCTGAGAAGGTGTGGACTGGACAGGATCTATCGTATAGTTATCTCAGGGTGTTTGGATGCAGGGCATCCGTTCACGTACCAAAGGACGAGAGGTCCAAGCTCGATATGAAGATCAGGCAGTGTGTGTTCTTAGGGTATGGTGATGAAAAATTTGGTTACAGGTTGTGGAATCCAACCGAGAGGAAGCTCGTCAGGAGCAGAGATGTGGTTTTCTTTGAAGATCAGTGTATAGAAGACATTGGTAAGCCAGAGAAGAACCAGCTTAGTTCAGGTGAGCTAGAGGACATAGATCCGGTTACTCCTCCCGTGGCGCCTGATGACGGGGGAGTACAGCAAGGTGCAGAGGACGAGAGAGTTCCTTCAGAAGATGGACCAGGGGAGCAGTCCCCACTTGATCCACCTGTTGACCCATAGGTGAGGAGGTCATCTAGGGACAGACAGCCGTCCAAGAGGTACTCGCCGCATGAGTACATTATGCTAACCGATGGGGGAGAGCCAGAAGATTATTCTGAGGCCCTAACCGACGAGCATAAGGGAGAATAGTTGAAAGCTATGCAAGAGGAGATGAAATCCTTGTATAAGAACCACACCTATGATATGGTGAAATTGCCTAAGGGCAAGAAAGCTTTGAGCAACAAGTGGGTGTTCAGAAAGAAGATTGAGCAGAAGAATTCATAGACGAGGTTCAAGGCCAGACTTGTGGTGAAAGGTTTTGGTCAGAGGAAAGGCATAGAATTCGAGGAGATATTCTCACCAGTGGTGAAGATGACATCCATACTGGTGTTGCTTGGGTTGGTGGCTAACATTGATTGCACACGTGAGTAGGAATCGGATCTCAGAAACTTAGCTTTCACGGCACGAAAGCAGAAGAATCCCAAAGCTCAAGTCTGAGTCTGAATTCAATGATAAAGAAAAGGGTTGAGTTCCCCGCCTCATTACTGTCAATTGAGTGGAATTCTTATAATCATCGGGATTGAAAGTTGGAGTATCTGCACTGAGAAAGCAAGTGTTGAACTGAGTCTGCCCTCGGGACTTTGATTTCTTGGGTGAACCTTCCTTGCTTGGCTGGTCACTTTCATAAGGAATTCTTAAACCGCTTCCCTCCATTCAAGACAGGAGGACTGGTTTGGTTAAGGTGTCAAGTCACAGGAAGGTGTCAGGTCAAAGTCAGTAGGAATGGGCCAACCCAAGATGTTAAAACTGTCTTTCTCCATGGTGACCTGGAAGAAGAGATCTACATGCACCAACCAGAGGGGTTCGAAGTCAAGGGCAAGGAGCATATGGTGTGTACGCTGAGGAAGAGCTTGTATGGGCTGAAACAAGCTCCACGGCAATGGTACAAGAAGTTCGACTCATTCATGTTGAAACATGGGTATGACAGAATGGAGTCGGACCACTGTATGTTCACGCGCAAGTTCTCAGATGGTGATTTCTTAGTTCTGCTCTTATACGTTGATGACATGCTCATCATGGGAAAAGACATCAAGAAGATCGACAGGCTGAAACAAGAGTTAGGCAAGTCTTTTGCGATAAAAGACTTGGGCCCAGCTAGACAGATGCTAGGAATGGAAATAACCCGTGACAGAAGAAGCAGGAAGCTCTGGCTGTCACAAGAGTGGTATATTGAGAAAGTCCTAGAGCGGTTCAATATGAATGCAGCGAAGCCGATCAGTACTCTACTAGATGGTCACTTCAGATTGAGCGACAGGCAGTGTCCCAAGACGAAGGCAGAGGTGGAAGAGATGCAGAAGATACCCTACGCGTCAGCGATAGGAAGTTTGATATATGCTATGGTGTGTACACACCCAGACATAGCGTATGCAGTTGGTGTTGTTAGCCGGTATCTTGCCAATCTTGGTAAAGAGCATTGGGCAGCGGTGAAATGGATACTACGGTATCTAAGAGGCTTATCCAGGTTGAGCCTATGCTATGGTGACGGTAAACCTGTGTTAGAGGGCTACACAGATGCAGATATGGTAGGTGACATAGACTCTAGGAAGTCTCTACATCGGGGTTCATGTTCACGTTTGCAGGAGGAACGGTTTCTTGGTAGAGCAAGCTATAGAAGGTTGTAGCATTGTCAACGACAGAGGTCGAATACATTGCAGTCACAGAGGCATGTAAAGAGATGCTTTGGATGAAGAGGTTCCTACAGGAACTTAGCCTGAAGCAGGAGGAGCACGTGGTCTATTGCAATAGTCAGAGTGCTATACACTTGAGAAAGAATCCAAGTCAGCATTCCAAGTCGAAGCACATAGAGATTCGGTATCACTGGATCAGAGATATCTTAGAACAGAAGGTGTTACAGCTTGAGAAGGTCCATACGGACGATGATGGGTCAGACATGATGACCAAGGCTTTGCTCAAGGGCAAGTTTGAGGTTTGTATAAACCTGGCTGGTTTGAAGAAGGTGGATCCCTCCTGGGTCAAAAAGGGGGAGATTTGATGGGATTTTTTTGCCATCTTCGACCGATCCTGAGCCCCGCTCGACCGGTAGTGGGAGGCGCTCGACCAGTCGTAGGTTCGAGCCCTGGCACGACTCAAAGTCCAGCGAGTTCGTACTGTTTTTTCTCGGAGGCTAAGACCAATCCTGGAATTCCAGGACCAGTCGAAGGTGGGTTTCGACCGGTCGTGGACAGGCTTCGACTAGTCGAAGTTTACGTAGTTTGTTCCACGATTTTGTGCGAAACTGCGGATTTGAGTCCTTTCACAACCGGGATGCGAAATGGAAGTTTCCTAAACTATAAAAGGGGTTGCCTAGGGTTTTCTAGGTTATGCAAGAGGGTTTTCTAAAGCTTTACAAGGGATTTGCTAAAGGGTTTAGGGCTATCAAAAGGTGAGAGAGAGAGAGAGGAAGGGAGAGAGGAAGCTTATAGAAGGGAGGTTCTGCTCGTGGAGGTTATCTACTGTGCAATCTATATATCAGCGCTTCTATGTCCTCGTAATCGGTTAGATCTCTCCGTTTTCTCTATTTCTCTTATTGTTTATTCACTCCTACGTGAGTGAAGAAGGTTATAACATTCTACTTCATAGGGGATTGTTGATATGGACGAGGTCCCGTGGTTTTTACCTCTTTGAGGGTTTTCCACGTAAAAATCTCTCGTGTGGTGTGTGATTGATGCATTGATTGTTTTCATTGCTTTATTATCCATAATTCTGGTTTGTTCTGGAGGGCTAGATCCTAGGTTTTGTGCAAGGCCCCCAACACTATCAAGGGTATAGGAACACATGACTGGCAAAATTAATGACTGTTGAATGGTATGATCAGTGAATCAGTAGGCTCACCAAAACAACCTGATTGGGTGTACATCCAAATGGACCTTATGTAATGACTAAAGGCAGAAAAAGAAACCATCATCCTAGATGGGACGAGCCTACCTGCCTGAATTTCCAATCTCTAACCTGATCATGTTGATGATATTTTCTTTTTTAACACCTGTTTGAACTATGAACACCCCACCAATGAGATGAATAGGTTTGTCCTACCGATATGATGTAAGCATAATCCTTGATATGCTACAGGCCTGATCAGATGGATTGTCTTGACCCTCCTTTTGTATGTGAAACATGGATGGCTCAAGTAACGGACCTCAAATTCAATCGACTAGATATGTTTTCTATACATAATACAAGAGGTTTGCTAATTCCACAATGTGTGGGAGTCAGTACACATCCACACTCGGAACATGTGCTACATTGTAATACGTCTGTGATTTGAGCTTTCCATCAGGTGAGATACATTGTTTAGATCTTCTGGATTAAATCAGGCAATCCTACACCTCAGGTTGGCCATGACATATCAAAATAAATGAATGGCTAGAGGAAAAACAAGTTCAATCATCAATTTACTTTGTATGTTGTGACCCACCTGAAGGGTGAAATTGTCTGATTTTTTAGGTAGAAGGTATAAGCATTATTTCCAATCTTATGGAAAGCTATCTCACACCTGTGTTTCATATTTCCATATGTGCGCTTGTGTAGAATTAGCAAACCTCCATAATATATATTGTGAGTATTAATGTTCTCTGTTTGATTTCAGGAATGCCCAACATGCCTTTCCTCTGTGCTGGCTACAAGGAGATGGTGAGCATGCTTCTTTCCTTAGAAGTTGTTTCTTCAGATGGGTTTATCATAGCTACATCAAAATGCAATAGTAACATGTTCCCATAGGCAACACACAACATCTTATTGAAGTAAAAAATCAGTAAGCAACCAAAGATTTCAAGATATATTAACATTACAACAATTTACCTTTTGGATCATGCCTTAAAAGAGACAAAAGGGCTTTGTGCATTGCATCACGCTCCACACTTTCCTCTAACAACATGAAGAAAATAGAACTGATGTGGTAACAAATAAGGGCAGGAAAAAGAAGTTTCAGAAGAAAATTTGAATAATCAGATTACCAGATATGAGGAGTTGTCCAAGAACATCCACAATTTTAGAAACATACTCTAGCATGCAAGTCCTTGCAAAGAAGAGGAAGTCCCCGAATTATTTTTATTTTTTTTTGGGTACAAAGGGTTTTCCCATGTATCTTTGTTAATTAGCAAAAAGAGATATACAAAGACTGAACATTCAGGAGGGCTCCACAGATACAACGGGCCTCATCTATCGTATTGCCAAGATAGGCAGCAGGAAAAAGAAGAAAGGAAAAAAAGAAAAGAAAAGGAAAATTGGATAGACAAAATGGGCGCTTCTCGAGGATGAGAAAAGGGAGACAAGGGAGCAGGTAGGATGAGAGGGTGAACCTAGCTGCAAAGCTCTCAAAGCTCTCAACCCACTCCCTGAGATCGATTCTCTCAACCCACTCCCTGCCTTGCTCTAAAGTCCTCGAATTGCTTGTACTCTGAAATAAAAAGTTCAGTCCCAATCACTTGTTTGATTTTCAAGATATCTTCAGGAACATCTCCAACCTATAGAGACAATATTGGAAGAAAAGAAAGGTATAAATGAGTATTTGTTGAGAAGTTACGGAGATTCTGAGCAAATATCCCAAATTAGCACATAAGATGAACCTCTAATGAGTATGCTGACTTAAAATAAATAACTATACCAGTATAAACAGAAAATAAAGAACAAAGGGAAAAACTCACGAGCTATCCATAAATGCAAACAAAATATAAAACAAAATAAAATAAAAACATGTGATTTCTTATGTTTGAGTAAAAAATAGAAGCTTTCAAACATTTCCACTAAAAAAATTATCACGGATTTTACAAACCAATTCAGCACTCACGCAGATTTCGAATGAATGGTAAATGAATTTATATCAATTCCTGAACATGTGATTGTGAGAGAAATTCAAAGGTGGAGAAAGCAAACATGGGAAACACATCTCCCGCAAATATGAACCGGAAATAAGTGTAACATCCCGGATTTTTACTGTTTTGGATTTCCAAAAATTCTTAAATTATTTTTTTTGTATTTAACTTATATTATCACTTACTGACCGTTGACACTCAATGCTAGTTTATACATGGGTGATTGTAATGTCCCGTCCAACCAGCACAGTGTCCTGAGACGTCCACGTCGGATTTACCGCAGGATCGTTCGTTTAAACTACTCAAGGTGAAGTATCACAAGTAAATTAAATCCAAGATTAGCCCATTAGACTAGACCAATCTAGTTATGATTGAACCAAGTGCAGGCAGCCAAGCCAGATGGCCTGTTTACACTTAACAACAGCCCATGTAGGCCGCCCAGCGACCGAGGAAGGTCAGAAAATTTTAAAAATTTAGAAAATCATAGATCTCACTGGGCTTGTGGTCCATCGCGGACTGCGTACCCAGTGTATACCCAGAACTAGGATCTGGCACTAGCCGAATGCACCCCACCAATGCTAGAATTGGAATCTGGCACTTGCAACTAAAACCAAGATATCAAGCCTTCCAGCTGTTGAATTTCTTCCAAATTTATGGTGAATGTTTAATATGTTTTTCTACGCCCGCCCACAAAATCTGGGACCCGATCGTGGATCGGTGACCGTTGATCGCAAATCGGACCCGTACGACCAAACCCCGCATCCGATCGTTCCCAAATTTTGTATGGCCCTTCATCAGGCCATGGAGCACCTACCCTATAAGTTTTATGGTCAAAGAGCCGCCAGAACTGTTCCAATCGCCAGAATGGCCCCCACAGGGCCATTTAAGGGTCGGAAACGCCTTCTGAGATCATATATCCGTTCATCCGTTCGTCCTCAATTTTTGCATGGACCCTAGTCAGGCCATAAGGCTCCTACACGCCGAATTTGGTGGCCAGAGGGGTGTTAAGGCCACCCCAACACCAATAGGAGTCCCATAGGTCTATTTTGAAAATTTTGGAAGCTTAGGGCCACTTGGCCCAACTCTAGGAAATAAAGCCCTAAGCTCTCTCATAACCCCCCTCATTTCCTACAACCACCAAAGAAAAAAAAGAGAGTTAGAGAGCAAGGAGAGAAGAAAGTGTAAGTGAAGGAGATCCAAGGTAGACCCTAGATCGAGGTGGGGCCCAAGAGAATCGATCCTTTCAACTTCCTACCTCTCCTCAAGGGAGAACTCTTCGCCACCACCTCAATAACCGTCCGTTGGTCGTCTAGGTAAGGTCCTTTCCCCTTTTCTTCTTAAAATCCATGTATTAAGGTGGGATTGGCTTAGAAAGCTAACATGCAAAAGCTTGATTTAGGGATTCCGGCCGGTCGTCCCGAAAGCCCTCTTTCCTAAGACGTTTTTCGAATCGCCAACGATCCATAGGTGCAGACTATTGTTCTTAGGTGGCCTAGCACCAATTTTAGTGTGGGTTTAATGATTTTGAATGCTTGGATGTCATATTAGAAATTCTAGAGAAACCCTAGGGATTTCATGTTTGTTGGAATTGTTTGAAGGTGCATGTTTAGCTCTCAAATGTGTTATAGATCTTGCCTTTCACATGATATTATGTTTGGATGATAATATGCTCATGGTTGTTGATTTATTCCCCTCATATGTGGTGCTTCATTGTGCGTGTGATTACTTACCCTTATACTCATGCTTTCTCAAGATGGAGGAAGTGTTTAACTTCCTCACACAACCCACACACTCACATGCACCTTAATTTCGTGATGATATTTGCTTATTTGATAGAAGTATTCATTGTGTATGGTTAAGATGCATGAAAATATGATATTGATGTGCTAGTTGATAACATGAGTAGTGGGATGTTGTAGACCCCCTTTTACCCTCTTGGGTTAGTCAGGAACCTGACGAGAGATGGTAGTCCCATCGGTAGGACTACGCTAGGGCTAGACCCATGGATTGGGCGGGAGTGTTCAGGTGGCTGTAGTTCGACTACATGGGTCCCTTGTGCCTGAGGTCATTCCTCTCATACTTGCCTGATTCGTATGGTCTAGCCTGCTACCTGATCAGCCCTGTTTGTTAACCATGTTTGTTCACATATATATGGAACCTGAAACACCTTACAACCATTGTGGCCCATTGATAACTAGATCGCAACTGGTCCACAGTCTTGTGAGCCGGGCATGGTGGAATGGGACACTGTGTCCGAGCTGTGGGCCTACGCTGGGGTATCGCGCCTCCCCGTAGTGACCGCGAGCGATCCCTCCCTATCGGCACTCCTTATGTGCTTGGATTCTGGGATGAGGACCCTGATGGGATCACGGACCATGGGGACTCGGCCTCATGCGTTGATGGGGCCTTGGCCTCGCAACCAGCTTAGGGCAGTGATACGTAGAGTGAATCAGAATCCCTAACTTGCTGGATGAATGGACTTAACTAATAACTCGGCTAACACGATCATATTGCATCACATTAGTTAGGGTGGCGACTCGGCAGTCGAGGTCATTTTGAGGGAGTGTTGTCATATGCGATCGTTAGATGGAGTCGCTTGAGGGAGCGTTATAGCGAGGGCATGCATCATATCATCCTGCATGCATGCATTTAAATAAGAGTCGCTAGGTGTTAATGATTGTCTGCTTTTCATTAAGTTCATATTATAATTGATGCCTGTTAAAACTTGAGACCAATAGTTCACACTGAGTTAATCACTCACTCCCACTCTGGGACGGTGTTTTAAAACACCAACCAGACTCTCTCATAGATGCAGGAGATGCAGAGTAGATAGAGTGTGGCGATGCTACTCTCGATGAGGAGGAGGAGTTGTCATACTTCCAGTTGATGGGGGGTTCTCCATCGGCTTAGGAGACTGGATTCTGGAGCGTTGAGTCGTGGGCTCAGCGCACTATTCTTTTGGGCATATGTTTTCCTCTGCAATTTTGTTGGGCATCGCCTTGTGTGACCCATTTATATTCTTATGAACCTATATATATTGATTTCTTTCAGTTCAGTTGACTAGTTGTAGATGTGCCTCATGTTTCAATTAATTTCATGCTACGCATTTAAACTTGATAAATCATAAAACCATAAAATTGATGATAAGTGACATTTGGGGACTTGGGAGTCGAGCGTATGCACGACCCCCGATTTTCCGGGGTGTTACAGATGGTATCAGAGCAATAGTTTGGAATCCTTTGAGCCATGGGTCATGAACTCACTGACGCGTCCGCTGACTTGAAGAGAAATGTAATAGAAAACACGAAATGTTCGGAACCACCCGGTCCCCAAACCGACAGTCTTAGACAAAATGTGAGACTTCCAAGGTGTTAGGGTTCGGTAGCGAGAGGGAGTAGTGCCTCGGCCCGTTCCCGGACAAGAATTTGGGAACTCTAACTAGGAAATTTAGGTAACCCAGTCCACCAAATCCCCAAGGGACTGTTGGGCCAACTGAATAGGTAAGATTAGGGTGAATGAAATTGTAAGAGTAACCATAGATGCATGTGTAAGGTATTGTCTCTGGATAGAGTGTATCCCATGTCTTAGAATACCCTATTTGGAATGCTTACAATTAAAGGTAAATCCCGAGATTTCCTTTCAGATTATACTTAGAAATTCTTCATTATGGGATTTAGAAATCCCATATTACATCTTCTAACACAAGGTTCACTTTGCAAAGCCTATGAAATAAATTTTAAATCCCATCCCACGATCATTTCAGACGTGCCATCTGCTAATCTGGAGTTGGGATTAACATTGCAATCCCCTTGGTACCACTTAAATCCCCTTGGTACCACTTAATGCCACTAGCCAAACGGGCCAAAGTCTAAATTTCCTCTCTCCCATCTATCTCGTTAAAATCTTCACCTGCCATCGCTCTGTTCCTTAATCCCCCCAGTATATTGTTAGGAGCAAACCAGAAATTAAAAGATTGGGCGGACGAACCCATCGTCCTAGACCAAATGAGCTAATATCGGGCCAAACTTAATAGTTCTGACCCATTCAGGGATAAATACGTAGGGATGAATGAGAATTTACCGAAAATAGTGAAACTGTAGAAAAATTAGGTTTTGACTACTAACTAGGAAGAATCTCGTAAAACCACTAGGATCATTGCGTAGATCGGCTTCTCCTACCCCAAATTCATATATGGCACATCACGTAACTCATCCTGGTGTGTGAGATGTGGTCACACAAGGCGACCCTCCAGGGACCGGCGCCACAGCGCCCGACCGGCACTGCCAGCGCCCGCTGTCCAGAGCCTCGGTGCCGCAGCGCTCATCCCTGGTGCTGTCGGCGCCCGCTGTCCCTAGCCCCGGCGCCGCAGCGCCCATCCCCGGCGCTGCCAACGCAAGAAATTCCTGCAAATTTGGGTCGACTTAAAAAATTCATATCTCCTTCGTTGCAACTCCGATTTAGGTGAATCACAAAAGCCAAATTGAAACTTAACAAGTCTTGTTTCATATTAAAATAAAATAAAAATTATAATATAGTTATATTTGGAGTGAATGGACAACTATCCAAAAATTGTTAATTTTAGATGGTGATTACTTCTAGAATTTTTATAATTTATTTACAACTCCAAATAATATGAAATTTGGTGGGATAACTTAAAACTTGATGCTAAATTATTATAAAAATTTTAAAAATAATCCAATTGCTAAAAGTATAAGAAACATTACAAGATAAGTTCCCCCCTCCCTCTCAATATTCACACGAGTGGGGTCTCCCTCTCTTGCAACTTAAGGGCACTAATACCCAATTTCTTATCTCACAACACCCTCTACTACTCCCACACCCTAGGGGAGAACCCTCTCACTCTCCAAGCTTCAATCCATTTCGAAAGAAACCAAACAAAGGCATCCCACTTCCATCACCTCTCTTCTTTTTCTCCAAAACCCATCTCTTCTTCTTCATACCCAACCCACATCTTTCACAACCCTCTCAACATTCCATCTTGCAATCCTTAAAACCCATTTACTTGACCCCCATTCCCTTTACTCCTTCACTCCAAACCCGGATTCCTCTTCTCATGCTTAACCCAACCCTATTTCCCACATATTTTCCGTAAACCCTCTTCAACATTCACCTACACTAAATCCCTTCTCAAATCTCATGTCCCCAACTCTTTTCCTAAACATTTCTCAACTCCCATTCCTCAAATCCATTTTCCTAAAACCCATCCACTCTTTCACTCCTAAAACCCATCTCAAACCCCATCTACAAATCAAACACTAAACCCATTTCATTTTTCCAAAACCTCCTCATTAACAATCCATTTCCTTGCCGAGGGAAATGACATTCCTAGCAACCGTTGCCTCCTTCTTCTCCATTCCAGTGATTCTTTCCCTCAATGGGAAGAAGCACCCCCGCTTTCACCTGACTCCGACGAGTAGCCCCACGACCTCACTGATGACTAGTAGTTGTTTAATGCGGTTAGGTCCGATGCATGTACTGAAGGATAATTAGGACTTTTGTTTAGTTAGATCGTATTTCCTTTATGTTTAGCATATTTAGTGATACCTGTAATCCGTGTTGTAACATGTAACTGGCCATACTAATGGCATTTTAAAATCGATGTGGATGTATGGATTGAAATTCTCTTGTCGCTTTATGAATGCTTGCATGTATGGTTGCCCATAGACGAGTCATGACTTTTCGTATTAAAGTTTAACATTGGGGGTCTATTTAGGAATTATTTATACTCGTGCTAGGAATCATCCCCTGAGTAAATTGATTACATATATATATATATACATATATATATTTGCTTAAGTTGTACCCGTAAGTGGGATTGAGTTTCATAGTTTAATATACGCTCGGGTTAGGGGTGGACTATAGTAAAATATATTGAGTTTTCCTATTCTCTTATGGACTTAAGGTTCAAACAACATCGAGAAGATAATATCCTTCATCTTTGCCTTCTTGCGTCCTTAGTAGCGTTATTAGCACTCCAAACCTCCAGAATACCCAAGAACTTTCAACTATTCATTCATTCTTAAAATTTATGAAACCAAAGTGTAATCTGCTCATAACCCACTAACCATAAAAAAAAATTGAAATGGTAATTCACATAAAATTTTATGCTTTTAGAAACTTGTTAGGATGATGTTTGACCATAAGCATAATAAGAGATTCATTAATTACTAATTTGGACATGAATTAAAATGAAGACTCCAATTGACAAAGACCCGAACGACAACCTTAAAAATAGGAGATTTTAACCTTTCAAGGATATGAGATATTTCCTAAGCATTTAGGTTGATCCAACTATGAAATTACTGGACTATATACTTGCGAAGTATTCGCGGTTTGACCCAATTCTCAATCCTGAGCGACTACCAACGGACTCACTGCTTAGACCGAGCAGAAAACCAGGATCCATCAGGATTCAGAAGGGATACAACGTGTTGTCTGCCCTGGTTAGGCGGACAATCGACGTATTAGATTTAAGCCTACCACAACCGTAATTTTTTTTCCATATTAGCTTGATCATAAAGAGTAGAATACACCACCCTTAGGTAAACTTTATCAGCAAACACTTAGCATGATAATCATGATATTGACATTATTTTCAAACCTTAAGAGTGAAAATTTTTAAGGGGGGTAGAATATAATAAGCAAGGCTATTATAGTTAGTATGCACCCTACCACACATATAAACTTGAAATCAATAAACTAAGCAAACGAAATGATAATATCTTTATTTATTACCCTTAGGCAATTTCGGGGATGAAATTGTTTTTAAGGGGGGTAGATTGTAACATCCCGGATTTTTACTGTTTTGGATTTTCAAAGATCCTTAAATTATTTTTTTTGTAATTAACGTATATTATCACTTACTGACCATTGACACTCAATGCTAGCTTATACATGGGTGATTGTAATGTCCCGTCCAACCAGCACAGTGTCCTGAGACGTTCACGTCGGATTTGCCTCAGGATCGTTCGTTTAAACTACTCAAGGTGAAGTATCACAAGTAAATTAAATCCAAAATTAGCCCATTAGACTAGACCAATCTGGTTATGATTGAACCAAGTGCAGGCCGCCAAGCCAGATGGCCTGTTTACACTTAACAACAGCCCGTGTGGGCCGCCCAGCGACTGAGAAAGGTCAGAAAAATCTAAAAATTTAGAAAATCATAGATCTCACTGGGCTTGTGGTCCATCACGGACTGCGGACCTAGTGGACACCCAGAACTAGGATCTGGCACTAGCCGAATACACCCCACCAATGCCAGAATTGGAATCTGGCACTTGCAAATAAAACTGAGATATCAGGCCTTCCAGCCGTCGAATTTCTTCCAAATTTATGATGAATATTTAATGTATTTTTCTACGCCCGCCCACAAAATCTGGGACCCGATCGTGGATCGGTGACCGTTGATCGCAAATCAGACCCATATGACCAAACCCCACATCCGATCATTTTCAAATTTTGCATGGCCCTTCATCAGGCCATGGAGCACTTACCCTATAAGTTTCATGGCCAGAGGGCCTCCAGAACTGCTCCAATCACCAGAATGGCCCCCACAGGGCCATTTAATGGTCGGAAACGCCTTCTCAGATCATATATCCGTTCATCCATTCATCCTCAATTTTTGCATGGACCCTAGTCGGACCATAAGGGTCCTGCACGCCGAATTTGGTGGCCAGAGGGGTGTTAGAGCCACCCCAACACCAATAGAAGTCCCATAGGTCTATTTTGAAAATTTTGGAAGCTTAGGGCCACTTGGCCTAACTCTTGGAAATAAAGCCCTAAGCTCTCTCATAACCCCCCTCATTTCCTACAACCACCAAAGAGAAAAGAGAGAGCTAGAGAGCAAGGAGAGAAGAAAGTGTGAGTGAAGGAGATCCAAGGTAGACCCTAGATCGAGGTGGGGCCCAAGAGAATCGATCCTTTCAACTTCCTACCTCTCCTCAAGGGAGAACTCTTCGCCACCACCGCAACAACCGTCCATTGGTCGTCTAGGTAAGGTCCTTTCCCCTTTTCTTCTTGAAATCCATGTATTAAGGTGGGATTGGCTTAGAAAGCTAACATGTAAAAGCTTGATTTAGGGATTCCGGCCGGTCGTCCCGAAAGCTCTCTTTCCTAAGACGTTTTTTGAATCGCCAACGATTCATAGGTGCAGACTATTGTTCTTAGGTGGCCTAGCATCAATTTTAGTGTGGGTTTAATGATTTTGAATGCTTGGATGTTATATTAGAAATTTTAGAGAAACCCTAGGGATTTCATGTTTGTTAGAATTGTTTGAAGGTGCATGTTTAGCTCTCAAATGTGTTATAGATCTTGCCTTTCACATGATATTATGTTTGGATGATAATATGCTCATGGTTGTTGATTTATTCCCCTCATATGTGGTGCTTCATTGTGTGTGTGATTACTTACCATTATATTCATGCTTTCTCAAGATGGAGGAAGTGTTTAACTTCCTCACACAACCCACACACTCACATGCACCTTAATTTCGTGATAATATTTGCTTATTTGATAGAAGTATTCACTGTGTATGGTTAAGATGCATGAAAATATGATATTGATGTGCTAGTTGATTACATGAGTAGTGGGATGTTGTAGACCCCCTTTTACCCTCTTGGGATATTCAGGAACCTGACGAGAGATGGTAGTCCCATCGATAGGACTACGCTAGGGCTAGACTCGTGGATTGGGCGGGAGTGTTCGGGTGGCTGTAATTCAACTACATGGGTCCCTTGTGCCCGAGGTCATTCGTCTCATGCTTGCCTGATTCGTGCGATCTAGCCTACTACCTGATCAGCCCTGTTTGTTAACCATGTTCGCTCACATATGTATGGAACCTGAAATACCTTACAACCATTGTGGCCCATTGATAACTAGATTGCAACTGGTCCACAGTCTCGTGAGCCGAGCATGGTGGAATGGGACACTGTGTCCGAGCTGTCTGCCTACGCTGGGGTACCGCGCCTCCCCGTAGTGACTGCGAGCGATCCCTACTTACCGGCACTCCTCATGTGCTTGGAGTCGGGGATGAGGACCCTGATGGGATCACGGACCGCGGGGACTCGGCCTCACGCATTGATGGGGCCTTAGCCTCGCAACCAGCTTAGAGCAGTGATACGTAGGGTGAATCAGAATCCCCAACTTGCTGTATGAATGGACTTAACTAATAACTCGGCTAACACGATCATATTGCATCACATTAGTTAGGGTGGCGACTCGGCAGTCGAGGTCATTTTGAGGGAGTGTTGTCATATGCGATCGTTAGATGGAGTCGCTTGAGGGAGCGTTATAGCGAGGGCATGCATCATATCATCCTGCATGCATGCATTTAAATAAGAGTCGCTAGGTGTTAATGATTGTCTGCTTTTCATTAAGTTCATATTATAATTGATGCCTGTTAAAACTTGAGACCAATAGTTCACACTGAGTTGATCACTCACTCCCACTCTGGGACGGTGTTTTAAAACACCAACCAGACTCTCTCATAGATGCAGGGGATGCAAAGCAGATGGAGCGTGGCGATGCTACTCTCGACGAGGAGGAGGAGCTGTCATACTTCCAGTTGATGGGCGGTTCTCCATCAGCTTAGGAGACTGGATTCTGGAGCGTTGAGTCGTGGGCTCAGCGCACTATTCTTTTAGGCATATGTTTTTCTTTGCAATTTTGTTGGGCATCGCCTTGTGTGGCCCATTTATATTCTTATGAACCTATATATATATTGATTTCTTTCAGTTCAGTTGACTAGTTGTAGATATGCCTCATGTTTCAATTAATTCCATGCTGCGCATTTAAACTTGATAAACCATAAAACCATAAAATTGATGATAAGTGACACTCGGGGACTCGGGAGTCGAGCGTATGCACGACCCCCGATTTTCCGGGGCGTTACAGATGGTATCAGAGCAATAGTTTGGAATCCTTTGGGCCATGGATCATGAACTCACTGACACGTCCGCTAACTTGAGGAGAAATGCAATAGAAAACACGAAATGTTTGAAACCACCCGGTCCCCAAACCGACAGTCTTAGACGGAATGTGAGACTTCCAAGGTATTAGGGTTCGGTAGCGAGAGGGAGTAGTGCCTCGGCCCATTCCCGGACAAGAATTTGGGAACTCTAACTAGGAAATTTAGGTAACCCAATCCACCAAATCCCTAAGGGACTGTTGGGCCAACTGAATAGGTGAAATGACAACTACGAATTGTAAACTTAATATTGTGAATTTTAAAAGAATCACACTATACATCGAGTATAGAGATCAAATTAGCTACATAAAAAGAGTGCTTGATTGGGAAGTCATTGTTGAAAGTGATTGCATGGATTTTTTGCACCTTAGATCTTTAGGAAAGCAAAAGGATGGGAGAGAGCTTCATACGTTTTAGGTTTGGGAACCCAACATTGTTTATAGGCCTATTAACGGGCTAGCTCTATTCAAAATTCTGATTTTGTAGGCCCGAACCTAGCCCATTAACACCCATAATTGTTTATATGGATGTAGAATGGAGTTTAAAATCCATTGAAACTCATCTTCTAAGGCTCTACATTTTGATAGGTTTCCACATTCTTATTTAAAAATTGTGCATGTATCACAGCTCAAGCACATCACCCTTTAAAAGAATTTGAGATTTGATCACAACTCTAGTAGGGCCCATTGGTATGCCCCCTTTAGGTCTTCGCATACCTGCACAAGGAACGGAAAAAGGAAGACCCCGGCTAGTGCAGGGGACCCTCCGATGCCAAAGTTAGGAATCTGGGTCTAGTCAAGTATCGGAGGTTTAGGGCTAAAAGATTGTGCGTACCTTTTACCATTGGGGGTACCTTATTTATAGATGGGGAGAGGCGGTGGCGTAGAGGGCATTCCCTTGTTTTGGTGGGAATGAGTCATAATGGGATTTGGATTCCATCTTTGGTGAGAGGATCTTTCTAGATCCTTGGTTAGAATCCTGAGTAGATTTGTATAAGACTTAATCTCCTGGATCTTTGGTGGATATGTCGGATAGATGTGATTGAGGTCAGGTCGGATCCGATGGATTTTGCTGACCTAGGGCGTGCCGACCTGAGACGAACTAACCTGAGGCGAGCCGACTTGGTCCCCTCGGTGAGTGTTTTCTTTTAGTATGGTCGATCAAAGATAATTTCGATTTGGAGTTGAGAGGTCGAGCTCTATAGTTGGGAAGCCGAGATTGACCTCTCCACATTCGTTCAAGATGGGAGTCAGGTCATTGGGTCACGCCAACAAACAGATTGAAGTGTTGACCTGGCCCACATTAGTTGGTCGGTCCATTTTTCTCGTAACAACAATTTTCAAAGTCCATGGAAATCATCATCATGTCAAATCACTATCAAAGTAAGATTGTCCATTATCCCAATAATACTCAAGAGAAACTTGGGAGGACATTGTTTCAAAATTTGTTTCCACCTTGCAACATCATCATGTCAAATCACTATCAAAGTAAGATTGCCCATTATCCCAATAATACTCAAGAGAAACTTGGGAGGATATTGTTTCAAAATTTGTTTCCACCTTGCAACCAAGGGAGCATTTGAGAAAATCCATTTCACCATTTTATCCATCTTGGAAACAACACAACCATCACACATTTCTCATCTTAGAATAAACATCTTAAGAGAAAATCTCCATCCCATCTCTAACTTGCACAAACAAGGGGGAGAATCTAAGATGAGAAATGTGATGAAAATCCCAAGAGAAAAGACCATTTCTTCAACACTCATACCATTCTCCAACTCTAAATCCAAAGAAATGAACATCACAATTGAAAGATTTCTTTGCCCTATATAAAAAATGGCGATGGGCCATTGTCCTATCCAACGGGCTGCAATATGAACGATGGATCTTAGACAAACCACAATGTAGGGTATTCTTTTCTTGTCTTTCTCTTTTAAAGAAGAGTGAGGGAAGCATTATTCAAAATAACAAAAACCTAAACAACAGTTCAACTTACAAATGAGAGAATTCTTTTGAAATATCTAGAAATAATGGATGAGAGAACTCAATGCATAGCCCAGTGGTAGACGAATTGCAACATTGATGTCATGTGTTTAAGCGCCCATGTGGGTTTTGTGTTTAAAAATAATAATTAACAAATAAATAAAAACTCTTTTGAAATAACTACAAAACTCTCTCTCTCTCTCTCTCTCTCTCTCTCTCTCTCTCTCATATCTAAGACGTGAAGCCTAGTTATTTATTTATTTATTTAAGGAAAGGTGGACTCATTCCACCTGAATTTTATTAAATGCAATAGATTGTACAACCATTTGGGCAGGTCCCAACAAAAAGATTTTGGACCTCGTCTATCATATACCAAAATTCTCCCACTAGGCTCTGTTCAAAATTGACTAAAAAGACTATCCACCGATATCAGCATCAGCGCCGAATCGGAAGTAAGAGGATGCCATTGACGCACAACCAAGTGGCAAAGGACTCATCCCATCTACCATAGACGATGAATAGAGCAAAAAAGGCCAAGCTCTGATCTGATTGTCCTAATGCTCCTTAACCCAGCGTTGTCCAGCACTAAAGATCCCCTAATGTGAAGCCTAGTTTGGCTAGTACCTTCTCTTGGGGTGTGTTGTCTATAGCGGGAGAAACATTGTTTTGGCTAGTACTTTCTCTTGGGGTGTGTTGTCTATAGAAGGAGAGATCGCAAAGCGAAATTCCTTCAATGGAGACTTCCTTGGTGAGTGATATTTATGCATGTATGGTGGGAGAATGGGAGAGAGTTGAATGTAATATTTTTTAATTTTGTTGTTTTAGTAGAGAAGAAAGTTACCTAATGTTGCCCAATAAGAGTAGATATATTGTCATACTACAAAAGTCTCGGTGTCTTTTTTCTCGTCATTCTTTTGTTGTAATTTCTGTTACTTGCATCGATTGCATATGAGTGTTTGTTTACAAAAAGCATATGAGTGTTTTTTTTTTTTACAAAAAAAAAAAAAAAAAAAAGAAAAAAAGAAAAAGAGGAAGCACACTTTGCTTTCTAAATGGAATTGAACTACAATTCACAAACATCTCAAATATGGTCCATTTTGATTAATGGGTCAATGATCAAGATATTAATGTACTTCTAATTATTAAAAATATTGAATATTTAAATCAACAACTACAAAGCAGATGCTAGCTACCTTGTGGAATCTAAATCATTCATCTATTGGGTTTTTGATGGTCTATGATATAAATCTTCCCAAGTAATAATCCAAACAATACTATTTGTGGAGATTTCCTTTAATATGGATCATTATATGCTCATGGTTAGGGCTATTGATTCAGGAAATGGTCGATGGGGGCTACCAGAAGGACAATCTTGACTGTTCAAAGATCAATATTACATAAATGGTTGCTAATCTAATGGTCAGAGTTAATATTCTTTGTTCTTTCTAAGAACTGGAATTGGCACTAATAAATTCCCACTTGATTCTCCCTTTCAATTTGTGGAGAGTGATGGTCTCTCATGGTCTATTCTTGCATATTGAGGAGGAATCAATAATCCTTATCAATTGAGGTCTCCAATCTAATCAGTTGAACTGTAAGTTATGGTCTACCCAATGTATAGCTTCCAACCTTTTATATATGTGAGACATCCAACCCATTCAATAGGTTGGCACCATGATAAGGATCACCTTGTGCAAAATTGGTCACATCCATTTATTAAGTGGACCACACTTCTAACTTTCTATTTATAACTGGCTAGAAATTGGTTTTATGGTTTGTCGGCCTGATAAGAACATGGGGTTGGTATTTGCCCGGGTGATCCCTCATGAGTATTTCATTTACTTTAAGTGGTAGGAAGTCATCCGTTGGATGGACCTGTAACTTGGGTTCCAACGGGTTGGGACTCAAACCACCTTCTAAGGGCTGGCAATGGGCTGGGGCACCTGGGCCAACAAAATAAAAATTGAATAGACCGGCAGAAAGATTCGGCCTGACTAGTTCAAAATCCAGGCCTGGCCCAACCCATTGCCAGGCCTAACCACCTCCTTATCAAAAGGTATAAATATGGCCTCTGATGGCACTTGATGGCCCATCTTTAAAAAGAGAGATCGACCATAACACAAGACAGCGATCCAAACTTCAGAGAGAAAGTAGACTTTCTAAGTAAAAACACGGTGTCTATTTCATATCTTGATTATTCAAAAACTCTCATACATGTACCGTTCCCTTATATATATATATATATATGGTAAAAGGTTCTATACGCTCGACCTTACAATAGCATTCCGTAAGGTCGAGCGTTGTCAATTTGCTGGCCGCCGGATGGAGGCGGTTTGCATCCAACGGCTGATATTTTAACATCACTTAAAAGAGGGAAACCAGTGATACCGGTTTCATTGAAGCCGAGCGTCTACAGGGCCATTTAAAAAGGTGTTTTTCCCTAGCCGTCCAGCCCACTTTCTTACCCTAAACTTCTACAAGAAGCTGTCTCCCTCAATCTCTTCCACCAGACGCCCTGTGCAGCCTCTCTCTCTCTCTCTCTCTCTCTCTCTCTCTCTCTCTCTCTCTCTCTCAATAAGCTCACGATAAGCTCCCGTGAGGTCGAGCTATGTGGGCCCCACCGTGATGTGTGTCGACCATCAACACCGTGCATTTGATGGGTCCCCTTTAAATTATGGGATATCCCAAAAATCAGCCGTATACGGAACTCAAGTGGGTCATACCATCTAAAATCATGTGAAGACAACGTTAAAACATATAAAAGCACTTGGTGGGGCCCACCTGAGTTTTGAATGTTGCTGAAACTTGGTATGACCCCTCATCCTAGTGGGACACACATAATGGATGGGCTGGATTTGCAAACCACATCTCGGTGGGCCCAAAAAATGATTATGAATGTTTTAATGTTGCATAGCCCATCTCCACTTCTGTATGTGGTGTGGCCCACACAAGTCACGGATTGACTTGATTTTTGAGACCTAGGCCCACGATGGAATGGTGCATCTGACCGATGGGGTAGATGTTTGAAACGCATCACGGTGGGGCCCACACAGCTCGACCTCATGGGACGGACCCATCAGCTCGAGCGCATAGTACATTTTCCATATATATATATATATATATATATATATATATATATATATATAGAGAGAGAGAGAGAGGCATGCTCACCTACGCACCTACGCACATGCGCACCTTTGCACACGTGTCATGGGTGTCGAATCCGAACGGTCCATAAGATGCGGAATCCCATGAAACCTTAAGGGGTGAATTTTCACCCTAATCTAAGATTCTGGTGGACCATAGCAAAGAGAAATTCAAATCAAGAGAAGAAACTGTTTGCATTTTTCATGGCCCACCGAAGTTTTGGTTCAAAGTAAAAATTGGTACGAAGGGGTTCTGCTTCATATGGACCGTTTAGATTTTCGAGACTCATCAGATATGATGAGTTCTCAAAAAAGTTCGTATGTGGTCCGTGCGAACTGGTTCTAGGTGAGCACTCCGCTATATATATATATATATATATATATATATATATATATATATATATATATATATATATATATATATATATATAAACTCAAACAAACCGTATGTAACATAAGCGGATACGAAAGAAACGAAAATTAAATGGACTCTAACACATGAACTATGTGTAACTATGGCATGTTTGGATACCAATAAACAAGTTACTTTTTCTCTATCTAACTTATTTGAGATAAGTAAGTTTGGTTTATAGTTAATTATAAGTAACTATTTTATTTAAAGTTATTTAATTACTTCAGTTTAATAAATAGAAATCAAGATAAAGCTACTTGAGGCATAAGTAACTTATGATCCAAACACCCCCTAAATGACTTCATGTAAATGGAAATTATAAATTATTAGATTTTCAAAACAAATCTAAGAGTCATTTTGTTTCACCAATTACGTCGATAATGTAAAGAAAATATATAATAGTTACAAATTATTTTACTTATTTCCTGACAACATCTGCATTTGATTGCATATTCCAATATTTGCTTTATTGTAAAAAAATTTTAATGATGATATTTTTATATTATTTTAATGTTTAATCACCACTAAAATGCACAGATGTTGTTGTTTGGATTCGAGTTTTTTAAAAGAATTATATAAAAAGATTCAATGATTATAAATTTCTTGTCTTTTTAATATATTAGCATTTGATCAATTATTCCCATATTTTATTTGATAGTAGTAAAATGATAAAGGTGATATATGTTCTTAACATTACCAAAAAATCAGTGATGGAAACCGGTCCTTGTAAAGACTTGGACTATGCACAAAGAGTCGTGTAACCAATGGAATTAAAAAATCTCATGCATTAAGAACTTCCAACATGGTGAGCTCATGGTTTAGAAAATTAAAAATCTGATTTGAATGGGTTCATTGGTAGTCTGTCGTGAGTCTTGAGTTGACTTGGATATTTAATCATTATTAATTGGGTTCATTCATAGTCTAGCAAAAATCTTTGCTTGAGTTGACTTAGATATTTAATAATTATTAATTTAGTAAAATTTAAAGTAAGAAAAATCTATAAAGTGATAAGGGCTTATTTAGTTGTTGTTAATGATTTAAAAAAAAAAAAAAAACATTTTTAAGATAAAGCAAACTTTGAAAGTTTAGTTCTAGAAATTTAATTTTAGATTTTTATTTAAAAAACTACTTAATTAATGTGGAATTTACATTCAGGCACCTTTTTAAAAAGATAGCTCATTAATCAATATAATTATTATTCCACTACCTTCAAACATGGCCATGGTGATAGCAAACGGGTGGGTGGCTTGGGTGGGCCCCACCATAATGTGTATATAAAATTTATCTCAACTAGTAGGTGCATCACCCCATGCTAGGTGAAGAGCCCAGAAATTAGCTCCATTCATGATTCAGGTGGACCACATGATTGGAAATAATGTACAAGGTAATGCTTGCCCTCCAAATTGTTTCAATTAGTGTGGTCCATGTGAATCACGGATGGATACACTTTTTTGGATATAGGCATAAAATTTTTGAATCTATTTATTAGAGTGGATTTCATAAAATATTATAGTGGGGCGCCTTGTAAAAATCAAGGGTGGATCTCTCTCCCAATTACTTCCTTTGGTATGGCTAACCATAATTGCTGGTCAACTTGGTTATTTTTCCTCCGTGCCTAATATTTTTCTAAATATCTATAGTTGGAGTGGATCTTACATAAACATTATGGTGGGCCCATCAAAATCAAGAGTGGTGTCCCATAAAATTCTATGTTTTTTCTCTAATACTTTTTGTATAGTTGGAGAGAAGTAGGCCACGTCTTATCTTTTTGTGGGGCCCACCATAATGTTAATGTAAGATCTACTCTAATGATAATCTCACCATGGGGAAAAAAAAATTCCAGTTAATCACATATAGACAAATAAAAATAAAGTTGGCAGAGAGATGTACAACCTCAATTTTCACATATCCCAATGTGACCATTCTATGAAATCCACACCAATCATTAAATGCCACCCAAAAATTTAGCCATGGGGGCTTAAAATTTAGGCTCATCTGAGGTTCAGGTGGGCCATGCTAAGGGAAACAATTTGGAGGATGACTATTGCCCATACACTGTTTTCAATAATGTGGTGCACTTGGATAATGAATAAGAGTGATTTTTGGACCGCACATACTAGCTAGTTAAGATAAAATTTACAAAACATCAACATCTGGCCCTTGAAATAGACAACTTATTTGCTCACATGCCCACTTAACTAGCCATTGAAAAGGTATGGTTGAAGGTTGTGATATGATAATGATATGGATTAATGAGATGACCATTTGAACATCTTTATATATATATATATATATATATGGGAAAAGATACTATGCGATCGAGCGTAAAGCGGTCATCCGTGAGGTCGAGCTGTGTGGGCCCCACCGTGATGCCTTTTGAACATCAGCACCGTCCACCAGATGCACCATTCCATGGTGGGCCTGGATGGCCCAAAATCAGCCGTATACGGAACTCAGGTGGGCCATACCATCTAAAACCATAAGTATACATGCCAAAAACATATAAAAGCACTGGTGGGACCCACCTGAGTTTTTCATGCACCTGAAACTTGGTCTGAACCCTCATTCAAGTGGGACACACATAATGGATGGGCTGGATTTGTAAAACACATCTCGGTGGGCTCTTAAAAATGGTTATGAATGTTTTAATGGTGCACGGCCCCTCTGCACTTTTGTATGTGGTGTGGCCCACTAAAGTCATGGATTGACTTGATTTTGGGTCGTCCAGGCCCACCATGGAATGGTTCATCTTGTGGACGGTGCTGATGTTCGAAAGGCATCACGATGGGGCCCACACAGCTCGACCTCACGGACTATCGCTTTACGCTAGAGCGCATAGTAGCTTTTCCATATATATATATATATATATATATATATATATATATATATATATATATATATATATATATATATATATATATAAGGATGAAATTTTCATATTAATTATATAGTGCTTTATAAAATTTCTTCCATGTGTCCAACTTATTCTTTAACTTGCGTGAACAAATATTCTTGCTTCTTTTTTATTTTTTCCTTTTTCTTTTTTAATTTTTTTGAGAGAAATCTATTGATTGGACCTTTGAAAAGTGACAAAATGTCAACATTCCTTCTAATAAATGTGTTAGTAATTAGCATTTAGCTAGAGACAATAGGTGGACTATATTGATGATCTACCAGGTTACTCATTTAATTATAGCAACTTATAGAATGCCGATTTAAACCTTGACTATTTTATTTTTATTTGGTTGGGTGGAATGCTCTAAGTTTCGCTCCCTACAAGGTTCTACTTTCCAACATAGCTCGGTTGAATACCTATTCCTTATTGTCAGCAAAAACATCACCAGGTACGACACGTGGGGGCATAAATTTAGGAAGCGGATTAGGTGGGGCCCGGCGTCACCAAGGAAGATGCGGCCCTTACCAAGGGGCCTACCTTGACGTATGTATTCTTAATCCATGCCGTCCATCTCTTTTTCTAGGTAATTTTAGTATGCTATGCCAAAATTGAAGCGGATCCAAATCTCATATGGACCACACCATATGAAAAAGTGATGATTGAACATCCCACCATTAAAAAGTTCCTAAGTCCCACCTTAATGTTTCGATAATGTTTATTTTCCATCCAACCTGTTAATAAGGGCAAAAAACAGAAAAAGCAAACATCAGATTAATACAAAACCTTTTTTAGCCCACAAAATTTTTTAATGGTCCTTCACCACTGTTTCCAGTGGTATGGCCCATCTGAGACTTGGATTTACTTAAAGTTTGGGATCGTATCAAAAACTGAGCAGAAAAAACAGATTAAGGGTGTGGATATAAAATCACATTCATCAAGTGGGCCCTTAACACCTAATCTGTTCCTTAGCCGATTAATATGAAAACTTCCAAATTCCATTATCTTTATTTATGTAGAACAGCAAATAGAATATCAAGGACCACACGTGCTAACCAACCCTACACGCTCGAGCTTGTGGATTGCCGCAGGAAAGTCGCATCTGCATTTTTGTCACTGCAGTAAAGGCAAGGGTGCTGCTTGAATCCTTGCACGTGCAACACTTCCCTCACACGTGTAACCAATTCCCTATTGCTAATCACCCCTTTGTGGGCCTTCAACACCGTCTGGACAGCGTTACTGAATGCGCCGTACGCCTTCGATCCATCGCCGTTCGAATCCATATCCGCCGACGTCTCGTTCATCTGACAGCCGCTGAGCAGGATCCCATCGTCGGGCCCTACCCGATTAGACATGCCCGATCGCAAGCTGTGTAACCGGAATTTCGCACTCGCATCCCTTCCGAAGACCTCTGATAAGTGCGCGCCGACGTCGGAGGAGTGAATGCCGGAGATTTTGGTCAGTTGATCAAGGATCGAATCGAAGGGAATGGTTTCCCGACGGTCGTGGGCCTGCCGTTAGTGTGGGGCCCACGATCATGGACATGGGTCCGATCTGTTGTATTTTGTTTCAAAATTTATATTTAAATTTTATATTCTTTGCCGGAAGTCAACGTGTGAAAGGGATTACGGTTACCGTTAGTTAAGTTTGTTGGAGATTTGCTAAGCTCACACGCGTGTAGATGTAACTTCATCTACACACTCCATTATATGTGCAATCGTGTGGCTGATAATTGAAATATCTAGTCCGTTCATCATGTGAATAGGACCTTGTAGATGTTGTCTTCCAAAAATAAATCTAAGCCATTAAGGAGGTGGGCCACGATATTGGATGGGGAAGAAAACTTGAAACGGGATTTCATTGTAAACTGTGGAAACGGATTGGCTACTCCCCCTGACACCAGCCAATGGCTGGTGGTCGGTGCTCTGTGAGCCCCACCATGATTCATGTTTTTCATCCATGCCGTCCATCTCTTTTTACACATCATTTTACGAATGAAACAAAAAATGAGATATATTTCAATCTCAAGTGGACCACATTACAGGAAACAGTGTTGAATAAGCATTGACCATTAAAAATATTTTGGGGGCCATAAAAGTTTTGGATCAAGCTGATTTTTGTTTTTTACCTTCATCTGGGCGTGTATGACCTAATAAACATACTGGATATCAAATAAACAGTACAGTGGGCCTTAAGAGGATTTTAATGGTGGATATCCAATCACTATTGTTTTCATATGATGTCGTCCACCTGAGATCTATATCCCTCTCATATTTGGGATCAAGCAGTAAAGTTTTTTGTAAAAATAGATGAACGGAATGGATGAAACACATACATCATGGTAGGGCCCACAGAGTACCGACCATCAGCCACGGGCTGGTGGCAGGGGGAGTAGCCATGCTTCCCTGACTAGTGGGCAGAGCTGATTCTTGGGACAGGACATGGACGCCCAGGAAGTTTCTACTCAAGGATGCTGGGTGGGGCCCACTATGATGTTTATGAGAAATCCACCCCCATTCATCTGTTTTTTGAGATCATTTTAAGACATATGACTAAAAATGAGGTGGAACCAAAATTCAACTGGGTCACACGAGAAAGAATATTGGAGAAAGAAATTCTTGCCGTTGAAACCTTCCTAGTCTCCACTTTGATGTTTTTATGTCATCCAAGCCATTTAGAAGTCCGATCCCACTGGAATGAAGTGACAACACAAAAAATAAAAGAAGCTTGGTACAAAGCTTTTGCCATGAGATTGTTTCAACGGTGCTCAATGAATACCCACTGTTTCCTCTTGTGTGGCTCACTTGATTTTTGGATACAACTCATTTTTGGTCAAATTTCCTGAAATGAGCACAATAAACGGATGAACGGGGTAGATTTCTCACAAGAATCTCAGTGGGCTCCATCCAGCATATTCTGTTGAGTGGATTGGATCTTATGCTATGTGCTATGACGGCACATGAACGAGGTACACGAGCTGACTACGTGCTCGTTTAGGCAGTGGTGGCGGTATTTTTTGGAGAAATTAACCACTGTAATGCCACTTTTTACCCAGCTTCTTTTATGAGGAGTCCCAAACTTACCTTTCCAATCTAAACAAAAGCTGTACGGACAGAAAATTGAAGATGAAAATACCCTTGTTTTTAAAAGCTGACGTTTCTATTGAGGCAATGGCTATGCTACAAACAGCCACCGTTATAATCCGTCGCCATAGTTCCCTATATTTAATATTAAAAAGGTAAACTAGAAATTAAGCAAGGCAAACTGAAAATTGAGGAGAGCAACTTAAAAATTGAGCGGGGCAAACTAAAAGTTGAGCGAGGAAACTAAAAATTAAACAGGGCAAACTAGAAATTCAGCGGGATAAACTGAAAATTGAGCGGGGGAGGGTAAACTAGAAATTGAGTAGGGCAAACTAAAAATTGAGCGGGGCAAACTGAAAATTGAGCGGGACAAACTAGATTGAGCGAGGCAAATTGAAAATTGAACTAGAAATTAAGCGGGGTAAACTAAAAATTGAGCGGGGCAAATTGAAAATTGAACAGGACAAACTAGAAACTGAGTGGGACCGCTGCAAGCTGAAAATTGAGCAGGGCAAACTGAAAATTAATTAGGGCAAATTAGAAATTAAGTAGGGCAAACTGAAAATTGAACGGGGCAAAATAAAAATTGAGCGAGAAAAACTAGAAATTAAGCGGGGCAAACTGAAATTTTAGCAGGACAAACTGAAATTTGAGCAGGGCGGTAAACTAGAAATTGAGCAGGACAAACTAGAAATTGAGCAGAGCAAACTGAAAATTAAGCCAAGCAAACTAAAAATTGAGCGGGGCAAACTAAAAATTGAGCGGGACAAACTGAAATTTGAGCTGGGCGGAAAATTGAAAATTGAGCAGGACAAACTAGAAATTAAGCGGAGCAAATTGAAAATTAAGCCAGACAAATTGAAAATTAAACGGAGCAAACTGAAAATTAAGTGGGGCAAACTAGAAATTGAGCGATGCAAACTGAAAATTGAATGGGGTAAACTAAAAATTGAACGGGGCAAACTGAAATTTGAGCGGGGCAAACTAGAAATTGAGCAGGGCAAACTGATGCATGCATTTGGTCCATGTAGAATTTCTATGAATTTCGAAATAAATTACATATGTGGGCCCCACATTGATGAATGCATTTATCTATGTCATTCATCCATATACATCATTCACATGTGACATTTTAGTTATACATGTGTACAAGTGAACGACATCCGTTGTGAGTTTGGTCCGTTGATTATAATTTCATGGTCCACCAAATATGATTTTATAAATTCCAGTTTACCCCGCTCAATTTCTAGTTTGCTCCGCTTAATTTCTAGTTTGCTCCGCTCAATTTCTAGTTTGCCCCGGTGGATTGGCTGGTGTAAGTTATGTGGGTCTTATCATAAGGTATGTGTTATATCCAAATCGTCCATCCATTTGGTGAGCTCATATTGAGGCTTGAGACGAAAAATAAGACAGATCTAACTTTCAACTGGACCACACTGTAAAAAGTAGTGGGGGATTGAACGTCTACCATTGAAACCCTTTTAGGGGTCAGAAAAGTTTTGGATCAATATGAAATTTGTTTTTCCTCTTCATCTAGGTCTTTGTGAACTTATGAATAAATTGGATGGAAAATAAAAGTTATGGTGGGCCCTATGAAATTTTTAATAGTGAAAATCAATTTCCCTACTGATATTTGTTGTGTGGTCCAGTTGATCTTTAGATATAATATATATATATATATATATATATATATATATATATAATGCTTTGAAATTATCTCAAAATAAGGATGAATGTTGTGGATATAATGAATACATAACCGTGGGGCCCATGTAACTTTGATCTCGTTTGAACCGTTTGTACAACTCGGAGTTCAAGGACCGTCAGCGCTCGTCTTTGCACACTAGCCAATCCACTTCCAAAAGGAAGGCCGGTGTATTTTGGTCTGGTGAAAAGTCACCTGTATAGCAGCATATTTTCATCCGCAAATGCTCTATCCATATATCAACTTCTAAGTTGAGAAGGTAAGTTTTCGACTCTTCATAAAAGAAATAAGGTAAAAAGTGTGTATGGATCCTTACTCTTGCTCGGGTGATAGGCTCTCGGGAGTTTCAACACCCGGTCAAGGGTTCGAATATCCATGGGTGGGGAAATCCCACTGGGGCGAGTGTGTGGGGGTGTGTGTGCGTGTGTTTAAGTCTAACGTACTCGTGGTGTCATGCGCGCAGCCTCTTGAGTCTAGACGCGCATTGCGGGGTGATAATGTGATTCGATTTGAGGACTCTGTGAGGCCCACCGTTATGAATATGTTGGAAGTGGATTGCGTCCTACCATCCTTCTGGGCAGCGATATGTAAAAACTTTATCCATGTCGTTTATCACTTTTTTCATATCATTTTACAGCATGATCCTAAAAAGGAAGCATGTAAACAGTTCCAGTGGACCAAACCAAAGGAAGCAGCGTTGATAATGAATCCACCGTTGAAACCTTTCCAAGGGTCACGGTGATGTTTTTTTGACCATACAACCTATTCAGAAAGTCATGTATACATGTATGCAGTGAGAATATATATATATATATATATATATATATATATATATATATATATATATATATATATATATATCAGGTTAATCCAAAACTTCTGCAGCTCCCAAGACGTTTTTAATGATGAGTGTTCAACCCTCACTTGTGGTCCACTTAAACATCCACTTAAACATCAGTTCCACCTAATTTTTTGGTTCATATTTAAAATGATCTGTAAATATGGATAGACGGCATGGATAAAACCCTTACATCAATGTGGATCCCACAGATCACTGCCCGGGCCAATTATTGGGGGGGGGGGGGGGGGGTTCTGGTTCATATTTAAAATGATCTGTAAATATGGATAGACGGCGTGGATAAAACCCTTACATCAATGTGGATCCCACAGATCACTGCCCGGGCCAATTATTGGGGGGTGGGGGGGGGGGGTTATATGTTGGATCCACTCCATCCATCCATTTTTTCATCAGTTCAATTTATTTTATTATCCCAAACTGCTAATAAGGTAGACATATCTGGATAAAGGGAAAACCCAATATCACCTTAATCCAAAACTTTTGTGGACCGTAAGAAGTTTTCAATGGCAGTGTTCAATCCCCATAGTTTTCCTGTGGTGTGGTTTATCTGAGCTTTGAATAAGCTTCCCTTTTGGGCCCAACTCCTAAAATGAGCAGAGAAAACGGATGGACGGGTGGATAAAACACATACATCACGGTGGGCTCCATGGAGTCCTGAGACCACTTAACTATATGGTAATGGTGTCACCACGCAATCCAACTCCCTTTTTCTTTTTTACACACGCACCCGACACACCCACGCACTTTTAGGTCCGTACATTCGGGCCGGCAGGTCTTTAATCCTGACCGTTTATCCAGTGGTCCAATAACCGATAATTGATGTCTCAGAAATTTCGATATATGAAGATCTTGACCTAGTGACCAAAAAAACAGAAGTTTAGCGACGGTCCACATTCAATGGCGAATTGGCCACTGACCGAACGGCTGTGCTCTTAGAATTATGGAGATTATGGGACATCCAATCAACGGTGAGAGCATTGGCTCAATGAGAGAGAGAGAGAGAGAGAGAGAGGGGGGGGAGGGGTATTCACCATCATTGTATAGTATTCACCATCATTCTAATATTTCCAAATGGATATCAATCAAGTGCACTGTCTCTCATAGACAATATACCACCATCTTAAGATCCTCTAGGAGTGGACGGTGGAAAGCCGACTATACACCACCTATCTAAACATTTCTCAATTCTCATTCATCCTACCCGTAATAAGATTGAAATCGCAAGGAACAGTCGCTTCATCATGGCTGTTAGCCCATGCCCATGTGATGGAATCAACGTCCCGTGCCCACTGTGGTGAAAGAACAAGATATCTCCTGGCCCAGCTCTATCGATCATCTGGCCAAGCACTTTCCTGATATTCGTCCCTGTCGGCATGATCCTGCGAGCCAGGTGCGTGGGTCAAGAGCTTAATATCGTCCAGCTCAAAGCCAAAGCGGTCCAAGAGTGTAGTCTGCATTGCTAGCACGTAGTTTATGCACCCATGCAGCTCATCTCGGGTATTTGGGTAGTTGCACCCTACCAAGACAGCCGATTTCTTCACCTTCGCCATGATTTTTCTCGCTTCTTTTGATTAAATGAACTGATTTAAAATTTCATATACACCTCATCTGGCTGTATCCATCTAACGTTGGAAACTTGAATAGACCATTCTCATTTAGTAAATTCCTAGCGTTGAATCCTTTAAGGGGTTCATCATGATGTTTATATACCATCTATACCGTTCATAAGGTCATTCCTACTATGATGAACTGAAAACACAAAAAAATTAGCCTGATTCAAAACTTGTGGTCCCACACATGTTTTAACATTGGATGGTCAATCCTCTGTTGTAAGGGCTACTTGAGTTTTGGATTTGGGTCGGTTTTGGGCCCATTTACTAACATGATCTAGAAAAACGAATAAAAGGAGTGGATTTCTCACAAACATCATGGTGGCCCACATAGCTTCCTGTTGCAGGAAGTTCATGCAAAAGGCTTCCACCGGAAATCTGTCTCCAGATAAATCATAGATCGATTGGATCATTCAATTACTGTCAATTTTTCATGGTAGCCAATAAATCATGTTCTGGACTTAATAGACGGTTCAGATCGTTCGATCGAGTCCGGTTCTTCTAGGAAACAGGGATTTCCCATCATTGATGACATGGTCCAAATACAGCCGTGAGTATCAAAGTGATTGGTGGCATTACTGTTATTATGTTGAAGGCCTAAGGTTATTTTTGTGCTATGGGAGTTTGCTAACCCTTCCTAAGCCACAGAAACAGTTTCTGCTTATCTTTGTTTGTTCTTCTCGTTAACGTTGAAGCAACCGAATTGCTTGAAGCAATGGAATGAGAGCAGAAATTTTTAAAAAATTAAATAAACTTTGCATTTTGGGAAATTACCGAAATTGCCCACTGCTTGCCTGGGCTTGGGTACAGTCGCAGGTTTCCAACCGTGGATCTTGTCGTCAGAATGATCTGAACCGTCCATGTTCTTTTCCAATTATCTTATTCTCATGCTGCTGCATGATTATCCTAATTTTTATAAGCCATTGACTATTCATCTTCATACACAGTCACCCGTTCAACGAATGATTCTTAGGATGGCCTGGGCTGGCTGGGACGTTGAGGTTGGGCCCACCGTTATGTTTGTAATAAATCTAACCCGGTCATCCGCTTTTTTTAGTTTATTTTAGTACATAACGCAAAAAATGAAATGGATCCAAAACTAAAGGACTCCACACCAGAGGGAAAAGTAGAGAAAGAAATGCCTACGGTTGAAATACTCTTGGGAACTATCTTTATATGCCATCCAAACCGTTTATAAGGTCATTCCCACTGGGATGAACTGAAACAGCCAAAAACTTACCATGATACAAATCTTCCGTGGCTATTCTAATGTTTCAGCGGTGGTCATTTAATATCACTGTTTCCTCTCGTATGGCCCACTTGAATTTTGAATCCGCTTCATTTTTTTTTTAATCTTATACACTAAAATGAGCTGGCAAAATGGATGGACTGAGTGGATTACTCGAAAACATCAAAGATGGCCTCACCAAGCTGCCCAACGCACGAACTTCCTACAAAAGCCTTATGCAGGCAATCCGCGTCGTATCATTGGGTCCAGGAATGAACAGTTCAGATAATCATTTAAGCTGCAATTGGGCGGTGGAAACGGAAACGGATTGGCTACTCACCCCTTCCCAATTTCTAGTGGTCGGTACTCTTTGGGCCCCACCATGATGAATGTGTTTTATCCATGCCGTCCACTCATTCTTCTGTATCATTTTATGGTATGAGCTCAAAAATGAGGTTGATCCAAATCTCAAGTAAACCGCATAATGTTGAATGAACACCCACCGTTGAAAACTTATTGGGGCCCACAAAAGTTTTGGATCAAGCTGATATTTTTTTTTGCCTTCATCCAAGTCTGTATGACCTAATCAACAGGTTAGATGTCAAATAACCATTACAGTGGGTCCTAGGAGGTTTTTAATGGTGGAAATTCAATCACTACTGTTTTCCCATGGTGTGGTCCAACTGAGATTTAGATCTACCTCATTTTTTGGATTAATCTTTAAAATTATCTTTCAAAATGGATGGACGGCATGGATAAATCACATACATCATGGTGGGTCCACGTAACACTGAACAGTAACCACCTGGCTGGTGGCAGCGTGGCTAGCCAAACCGCGTCCGAAACGTGGAAGGTACGGTAGCACCCTACCAGGGGCGGCTCAAAGGGGTAGGCAGGTGAGGCAATTGCCTAAGGCCCCTAATTATGAAGATATTATAGCAAAATTAAAATTTCTTAATTATGAAAGTCCTATATTATAGCAAAATTAAAATTAAGGAGAAGAAAGAAAGTTTAAATTTTTTAAAATAAAACTTATTAAAAGGCCTACAAAATAGGAACATCTAAAAATTAGTTTACAAATTTGAAATTGAAAATAAAAAACAAATTCTAGAAACTAGCACTATCAATAATAACAGTCTAACTCTATGTCTCTTTGCAAAATAATAGCATCATTCTTAATAAATTCTTCTCCTAAAACCTAGGACCACAACTACCTACTTTATTGCTAATTAAGTTCTCAAAAAATTAAATTCTAATATCATTTTTCTAAATTAAATTATAACTTCATTTTTCTAACTTCATTTTGCATCTAAAAAGGCAAGAAGCAAATTTATGGTTTAATTTTGAATTTATTATTTTTTTAAAAAAAAATTAAACTAAAAAACCTCATTTTTATGACTTGGCTAAGGCCCCCAAAAATGTTGAGCCGCCCTTGTTGATAGGTCATAAATGGGCTTGGCCATGCCTCAGTCTGGGCCTCAATAATTTCATAAAATCTGGGTTTGGATCAGCCCATTTGTTGATTGGGCCTAAAAAACTCAGAACCAAAAGGCCCTGAAGTCAAGCCCTTACTTGGACCGACTGTGATGAGTTTTCTCCAGTAGCCTTTTCAGCCCATACCATCTGAGGCAAGAGATGCAATGCTTCAAATGCCCTCTGCTCTGGAAAAAAAAAAACTGAACACTCATGTGTATTGTGTATTATAATTTATAAAGGTTCTCGAAAATAATAGCATCATTCCCAATAAATTCTTCTCCTAAAACCTAGGGCCACAACTACCTACTTTATTGCTAATTAAGTTCTCAAAAAAATTAAATTCTAATATCGTTTTTCTAAATTAAATTCTAACTTCATTTTGCATCTAAAAAGGCAAGAAGCAAATTTATGGTTTAATTTTAAATTTATTATTATTTTTTTAATTTTTAAAACTAAAAAGCTTCATTTTTATGACTCGCCTAAGGCCCCCAAAAATGTTGAGCCGCCCCTGCACCCTACACTATCAAAACCCCTCCAAAAAAAAAAAAAAACAAGAAGTTATGATGATTAGATAAGGACGGTTTGTATGTAGGGGTGTACATAGAGCCGTATCAAGTCGATTTGTGGCCAGCTCGACAGATAACCTTAGCTCGAACTCGGTCGGCTCAGTATGGCCAGCTCAGCTTGGTTCGGTTAGTAGCTCAGGCCAGCTCAGGTTGAGTTGGAGCCAAGATCGAGTTGAGTTTTCCATTGAGGCACTTCCATAAACACCTGGACTGCACCTTTAAAATTCCTCTGTACGTAAAACAAAAGTAATGGTTTTATGATTTTCCAGGTATTTTATCAAACACCTTCTAAGTAACATAAACACCAAGAAAAAAAGGATATTTGTTTTATATACATGCCTTCCTTTCCACCAGCCACACTTCGTTGAGTCATTTTATCAAACACTTGGTGAGCAACATAAATGGCAAAGTAACCGAGTCACCAAAATGGTTCAATCCGAGTTCAATTTGAGCTAGATTCAAGTTAGATTCGTTCCGAGTCGAGCTGGAGCCTGCTCGAACTCATTTTCAAGCTAAAAAAATCAACTCAAATCGGCTCGAACTCAGCATTGAATCGAGTCGAATTGAGCTTTTTCGAGTCAAGTCGAGCGAGCCAACCGAGCTAGCAAGGTTTGTGTACACTCCTGTTTGTTTGTATGAGAAATAAGTATCGATTGTACACGCAGTGGCACAGCAGTTCATCCAGACCGCTTGAATCGTGGTCCACTTTGGATAGTTCATAGCAAAAAGATCATTTTAGAGGACGGATCCTGACTGATCAACGGATGCTAAGCAACTATAAAATGAAAAGAAAATGTTGAGCGGTCCAGATTGAAGTGGGTGGTCCCATCAATGGGTGGTAATTGAAAAGACAAAAAGAAAAGTGTGAACCGTCCAGATTCAATGGGGCCAAATGTTCACTGATTAGAAGGCTATGATCGTCCCTTCAGTGAGTTTTGCTTCTTTAACATTGAAGGGATATGCCAAATTTTGGACGTTCTGGATTGCCGGGAGTGCACTATATATATGCATGGTGGATGCGTTCACTACCATCCTTTTGCCTAGCATCACAAAATGTAGATGCAAATTCGACTCGGGAGAGTATGAACTTCCGACACTCGCTTCACACATGGAAACTATTCACATGTGTAAATGATTAGAGTGTCCCATCAGAGATCCTTTCTTTTAGACTTCATGAGCTGCATGATGGGTTATTTTGACCCATCTTCGACCGGTCGAGAGCCCTACTCGACTGGTCGAAGGCGGTGGTCGACCGGTCGAAGGTTCGAGTCGAAAACTTCGACTCAAAGTCCAGCGAGTAATTTTGTTGTTTTTTACTGTAGCTTGGACTGGTCGAAGGAACCTTCGGCCCAGGTCGAAGAGGGCTACGGCCGGTGAAGGGATGTCTCGACTAGTCGAAGGTTCTGATTTGTTCGCGATTTTGCGCGAAACTATGGTGAGTCCTTTCGCAAGCGGGATGCGGAAAGGAGTTTCCCAAAACTATAAAAGGGGTTGCCTAGGGTTTTTCTAGGGATTACAAAATAGCAAGAGGGTTTCCTAAAGCTTTGCAAGGGATTTGCTAAAGGGTTTAGGGCTATCAAAGGTGAGAGAGAGAGGGAGAAAGAGAGAGAGGAAGCTTATAGAAGGGAGGTTCTGCTCGTGGAGGTTCTCTACTTTGCAATCCACATCTCAACGCTTCTATGTCCTCGTAATCGGTTAGATCTCTCCGGTTTCTCTATTTCTCTTATTGTTTATCCACTCCTGCGTGAGTGAAGAAGATTGTAACGTTCTACTTCATAGTGGATTGTTGATCTGGACGAGGTCCCGTGGTTTTTACCTCTTTGAGGGTTTTCCACGTAAAAATCTCTTGTGTGGTGTGTGATTAATGCTTTGATTTATTTCATTGCTTTATTATCCATAATTCTGATTTGTTTCGGGAGGCTAGATCCTAAGGTTTGTGCAAGGCATCCCAACAAAGTGGTATCAGAGCTAAGTTCATTGAACGGATAGGATCGGTTTTGAATTATGGAAGGTGGCTCAAGGATGATCAGCCTCAATGGTTCTAACTGGACCATATGGAAGGTTAAGATGGAGGACTTGCTTTATTACAAGGACCTATATTCTCCAATCTCAGGCATATCAGCAAAATCCAAGGATATGACTGATGATGATTGGAAGAAGATGGACCGAAAGATGGTGGGGTTTATTAGACAATGGTTGGATGATTCCGTGTTTCACCATGTGTCTACAGAAACCTCAGCCGCAAGCCTATGGCTGAAATTACAAGGGCTGTATGAGAGAAAGGCAGCCGGTAATAAGATATTTCTGATAAGACGACTTGTAAATCTCAAGTTCAAGGATGGTGGTTCTGTGGCCGAGCACATGAATGAGGTCAACAATATAGTGAACCAACTCACCTCTATGAAGATGGTCCTGGATGATGAATTGCAGGCTTTACTATTGCTTAGTTCATTGCCTGACAGTTGGGAGACATTGGTGGTGTCTCTAAGTAACTCCGCGCCAGACGGAAAGATATTCATGGAAAGATATTCATGGAACAGGTAACCAGTTGTCTCTTCAATGAGGAGACAAGGAGGAAGTCTCAGGGGTCTACTCAGCAAGAGGCTCTTGTGACGCAGGAACGGGGGAGAGGAAAGAACAGGAAGGGCGGGAAGGCCCGAGATAAATCAAGAGGCAAGTCGAGTAACAGAAAAAATATTGAATGCTGGAATTGTGGCAAGAAGGGCCACTACAAGCATGAATGTCGTGGTAAGAAAAATGACAAGAAAGGAAAAGGGAAGGAAGATGAATCTGATTCCACTGCAGTCGCTTCAGATGGCGACATGGTAGTTATTCTTTCTACAGATCATGACGTATGTCTCACGGCTACGAGTCAGGACACCGACTGGGTGATAGACTCGGGAGCTTCTTTTCATGCGACTCCACGCATGGACTTCTTCACAAGCTACAAGTCAGGTGACTATGGGACTGTGAAGATGGGAAATTCTGGCGTATCAAAAATCGTGGGAGTCGGTGATATTTGTGTGAAGACCGATGTGGGCTGCACATTGGTTCTCAAGGAAGTGAGGCATATCCCAGACCTTCGCCTCAACTTGATGTCGACGGGAAGGTGGATGATGATGGCTATGAAAGCCGGTTTGCTGGTGGGCAATGGAAGCTCATCAAGGGTTCGTTGATCGTGGGGAGAGGAAAGAAGTGTTGCACCCTGTACAAGGCAAGTGTCAGTATGTGTAAGGGTGGGTTGAACGCAGCGGAAGATTCAGGTATTGACATGTGACACAGACGTCTAGGCCACATGAGTGAAAAAGGGCTTCAGCTACTAGCGAGGAAGCAGCTCCTTCCAGAAGTGACAGGTATGCCTCTCAAAACCTGTCTTGATTGTTTATCAGGGAAACAGCATAGAGTTTCATTTATTAAAACTGCTTCTCATGTTAATAAAGTGCATGCATTAGATTTGGTTTATTCTGATGTTTGTGGTCCTATGAGGACAAAAACCTTGGGTGGGGCATTGTATTTTGTCACTTTTATAGATGATGCATCTAGGAGGGTTTGGGTTTATGCTTTGAAATCCAAGGACGAGGTCTTTGGTGTGTTTAAGTTGTTTCATGTTATGGTCAAGAGAGAGACAGGTAGACCATTGAAGTGTATCCGCACTGACAATGGTGGTGAATACATTGGCGACTTTCACGAGTACTGCAAGTCCCAGGGTATACGACATGAACAGACGGTTCCCAAGACCCTCCAGCAAAATGGTGTAGCTGAGCGAATGAATCGCACAATTGTTGAGAGAATCAGATGCATGTTATCCCATGCGAAGTTGCCCAAGACGTTCTGGGGAGAAGCAATGCGCACAGTGGTGTATTTGATAAACAGGTCTCCATCAGCCCCATTGAATGGAGAAGTACCTGAGAAGGTGTGGACTGGACAGGAACCATCGTACAGTCATCTCAGGGTGTTTGGATGCAGGGCATCTGTTCACGTACCAAAGGACGAGAGGTCCAAGTTCGATATGAAGATCAGGCAGTGTGTGTTCTTAGGGTACGGTGATGAAAAATTCGGTTACAGGTTATGAGATCCGACCGAAAGAAGCTCGTCGGGAGCAGAGATGTGGTTTTCTTTGAAGATCAGTGTATCGAAGACATTGGAAAGCGAGAGAAGAACCGACCTAGTTCGGGTGAGCTAGAGGACATGGATCCGATTACTCCTCCCGTGGTGCACGATGACGGGAGAGTACAAAGAAGGTGCGAGGGACGAGAGAGTTCCTTCGGAAGATGGACCGGGGAGCGGCCCCACTTGATCCACCTGTTGAGCCACGCAGGTGAGGAGGTCATCTAGGGACGGTGACGTGCCGTCCAAGAGGTACTCGCCGCATGTGTACATTATGCTAACGGATGGGGAGAGCCGAAGATTATTCGAGAGGCCCTAGCCGACGAGCATAAGGGGGAGTGGTTGAAAGCTATGCAAGAGGAGATGGAATCCTTGCATAAGAACCACACCTATGACATGGTGAAATTGCCTAAGGGCAAGAAAGCTCTGAGCAACAAGTGAGTGTTCAGAAAGAAGATTGAGCAGAAGAATTCACAGACGAGGTTCAAGGCCAGACTTGTGGTGAAAGGTTTTGGTCAGAGAAAAGGCATAGACTTCGAGGAGATATTCTCACCAGTGGTGAAGATGACATCCATACGGGTGTTGCTTGGGTTAGCGGCTAGCATGGATCTGGAGATAGAACAGTTAGATGTTAAAACGCCTTTCTCCATGGTGACTGGAAGAAGAGATCTACATGCACCAACCAGAGGGGTTCGAAGTCAAAGGCAAGGAGCATATGGTGTGTAGGCTAAGGAAGAGCTTGTATGGGCTGAAACAAGCTCCACGACAATGGTACAAGAAGTTCGACTCGTTTATGTTGAAACATGGGTATGACAGAGCAGTCGGACCACTTTGTGTGTTCACGCGCAAGTTCTCGGATGGTGATTTCTTAGTTACTGCTATTATACGTTGATGACATGCTCATCATGGGAAAAGACATCAAGAAGATCGACAGTGAAACAAGAGTTGGGCAAGTCTTTGCGATGAAAGACTTGGGCCGGCTAGACAGATCCTAGGAATGGAGATAACCCGTGACGAAAGCGACGGGAAGCTTCATGGCATCACAAGAGCGGTATATTGAGAAAGTCCTAGAGCGGTTCAATATGAATGCAGCGAAGTCGGTCAGTACTCCACTAGATGGTCACTTCAGATTGAGCGACAGTCAGTGTCCCAAGACGAAGACAGAAGTGGAAGAGATGTAGAAGATACCCTACACGTCAGCGGTAGGAAGTTTGATGTATGCTATGGTGTATATACGCCCAGACATAGCATATGCGGTTGGTGTTGTCAGCCGGTATCTCGCCAATCCTGGCAAAGAGCATTGGGCAGCGGTGAAATGGATACTACGGTATCTAAGAGGCTCATCCAGGTTGAGCCTATGCTATGGTGACGGTAAACCTGTGTTAAAGGGCTTCACAGATACAGATATGGCAGGTGACATAAACTCCAAAAAGTCTACATCGGGGTTCATGTTCACATTTGCAGGGGGAGCGGTTTCTTGCAGAGCAAGTTACAGAAGGTTGTAGCATTGTCAACTATAGAAGCCGAATACATTGCAGTCACAGAAGCATGTAAAGAGATGCTTTGGATGAAAAGGTTCCTACAGGAACTTAGCCTAAAGCAGGAGGAGCACGTGGTCTATTGCGATAGTCAAAGAGCTATACACTTGAGCAAGAATCCAAGTCAACATTCCAAGTCGAAGCACATAGAGATTCGGTATCACTGGATCAGGGATACTTTGGAACAAAAGGTGTTACAGCTTGAAAAAGTCCACACGGACGATAATGGGTCAGACATGATGACCAAGGCTTTGCTCAAGGGCAAGTTCGAGGTTTGTAGAAACCTGGCTAGCTTGAAGAAAGTGGATCCCTCCTGGGTCAAAAAGGGAGAGATTTGATGGGTTATTTTGACCCATCTTCGACCGGTCGAGAGCCCTACTCAATTGGTCGAAGGCGGTGGTCGACCGGTCGAAGGTTCGAGTCGAAAACTTCGACTCAAAGTCCAGCGAGTAATTTTGCTGTTTTTTACTGTAGCTTGGACTGGTCGAAGGGGGCCTACGACTGGTCGAAGGGATATCTCGACTAGTCGAAGGTTCTGCCAGATTTGTTCAGCGATTTTGCGTGAAATCTAGGATTTGAGTCCTTTCATGGCCCGGGATGCGGAAAGGAGTTTCCCAAAACTATAAAAGGGGTTGCCTAGGGTTTTTCTAGGGATTACAAAATAGCAAGAGGGTTTCCTAAAGCTTTGCGAGGGATTTGCTAAAGGGTTTAGGGCTATCAAAGGTGAGAGAGAGGAGAAAGAGAGAGAGCTTATAGAAGGGAGGTTCTGCTCGTGGAGGTTCTCTACTTTGCAATCTACATCTCAACGCTTCTATGTCCTCGTAATCGGTTAGATCTCTCCGGTTTCTCTATTTCTCTAGTGAAGAAGATTGTAACGTTCTACTTCATAGTGGATTGTTGATCTGGACGAGGTCCCGTGGTTTTTACCTCTTTGAGGGTTTTCCACGTAAAAATCTCTTGTGTGGTGTGTGATTGATGCTTTGATTTATTTCATTGCTTTATTATCCATAATTCTGGTTTGTTTCGGGAGGCTAGATCCTAAGGTTTGTGCAAGGCATCCCAACACTGCACTGGCTCTTACTTTTTTTGTTTTCCTTATTATTATTATTTTTTTAAAGTTTGATTAATCATTTTAAACATGTAAAGAATCATATGCACATGTATTAAGGTATTTGATTCATGTGCAGCGAGCAGAAACTCGTAGCTTTTCTTTGGTGATTCTAATGGTGCTGGTACTAAAAAAATTGTTTTACCCTACTAGCTTTTCTTAAAAAATTTAATTACAAAGTCAAGTGTTATATCAATGAAAATATATTGTAGGCTAAAGATTTCCAAAGATACTAGAGTACTTTTTACAAACCACAACTGATATGATAATAAGAAAAGAAATATTTTGGAGAATTTTAAAAGCAAACTAAGCCATCCACTAAGTAGCCGATAGCCATCGAGGAGGTTAAATAAGTGGTTCATAGTCATCCACAAGCTCCAGCAAGCGACCAATAGTTATATAGGATATCAATTAAGTGATCGATGGTCATCTAAGAGATCAATCAAGTGCCTGATAGTCATCTAAAAGATAAATCAAATGGCTGATGGTCATCTAGGAGCTCAATCAAGTGGAAGATGGTCATCCAAGAACTCAATCGAGCGGCCGAGCGGAATGCATGCGATTGAGTCAGCAAGAAGGCTTGAAATGGTTGCAACAACGGATAGAACATAGGAAGCATCCAAAAAGCCAAGTAGTGCTGAAACAGTTACCAGCAACTTTTAGAAGTGGGAAGCATCTAGAAGGTAATAATACTGAACAATTATAGCAATTGTCAAAACGTGGGAATGATCCAGATGATCGGATTAAAGTTATAAATAGTTGATGAATGACAAAAAAAAATTTGTCTGATATTAACCCAATCAAACCAAACATTATCTTTCAATTATCATTTCAATTACTAGTCGATTTACCGTCTATAGTGTAATACTTTACTACACTTTACTTTTCTAGCCAAGTACATTACATTTGTTAGTGTAATCTTTTACTTTTATCTTGATGTTTACATTTCTTAGTGTAATCGGTAGTGATAATCAAGTAGCTAGTAGTTTTACCTGTAATTTGAGGCTATGCTCGCATGATATTTTTCATTTGAAAAGGTGTTTTGCAGCTCTTCTTTGTGACCGACTGTAAGAATCTTTTTTCTCATTTCACTTTATCTATATTGAAAAGTTATTTCATACGGAAGGCAAAGGTGCAACCCATCTTTTGAGTATAAACCCCACCATCTGAATATCGTCTGATCCTATTTATATATTGAGCGAGTGGCTGAATAGACGATTGATCTCATCAAATCTTGGTCATACACTATGTGTCTGCCTATCTTAGTGCTTGGAGTTATAGTTGTTTGGTTTGAATTAAGCCATAATTTCAATTTTGGCACACCCACACACATACAACCAGAGCATTGTAACAGTTTTGGCATGCCTTGTAGGATTATAAACTACTTGGTTGCCATAAATATTTACTGTGCACCAGTTGTGCAAAACACTAACAGTTTTTGGTATGCCCGATGGAACACTAATTACTAGGCGGTCAGAAATATTCACAACGCACTGACCATACCAAACAATAACAGTTTTTTGCATGCCATAACATAAGTCGGTATGAAAGTAATGAGAAAGCAAGATGGGCGACAGATCTTTTTGAGATAACGATGACTTCGCTATGTGATATGCAAATGGTTAATCAATATATAGAAGAGTAGTTACGTGCTCAGGTCGAGCAATTATGAATTCAGGACAAGACTTTCAACGGATGAGTGGTTAGCCAGGATGTGACGCCCCGAACTTGAAAACTGGGCTCACAAAATTCTCGATCCCCGAATCCGATGTCGACAGGATCCGTAGTACCCCATTCTCGGCTCCCGGCACCTATACACCAGGTTCTGATCCTCGGATGCTACAATAAGAATTTCTAATAATTAATTTGATTCGTAATGAGCATAACCCACGAACAATAACCACAAGAACATATTGGGTTCTGAATATGATGCTTTATAAAAGAACGCTTACCGTGTCGCAACAAAATGTTCCTCAACCAATTGTTGATATTAGTTTTGTTGAAAATCTGACATCAGCTATTGGCACCGCAGCTACATCTTCTGTCACTACAAAATATTCATCTGGCTCCAATCCTGGAGATGTCGAACGCTATGTTATCCGACGAGTTCAGATGACCAGAGTGGGAGGTCAAGAATTTATTCTTGAAGAAGGAAATTGGGTTATACCGGGGGGGGGGGGGTGACATTCCTTAGGAATCCACCATATCATGGAAGACAAAATCAAGTAGGCCCTGAACCACGTCCAATGGCTGAATCGCGCCGTTTGAATCATGACCAAATTATTCAAATGGTTCAGGAAGTAACAGGTCAAGTTCACGATTGTATTACTAGCTACCCCGGTCAACCATAAGTGTTATAAAGAATGGATTGGCCAACAATCTTCATTGCCATGACTGATTTTGTCGTTTTCCAATCAGGACAATCGAGTTCGACTAGGACGACTGAATTTGCCATTATTTTATCATGATGGTCAATTTTGACCAAGACGACTGAATTTACCATTTTTCGATCATGACGATCGAGTTTGACCAGGATGGTCAAATTTACTTTAAAATAAAAAATAAAAAATCACAATGGCCTAGTTCGACTAGGAGGGCCAAATTTGCTGTTTTTTCATCATGATGGCCGAGTTCGACCAAGAATGTCGAATTTACCATTTTTTTTATTAACATGGTTGAGTTTGCCCAAGTCATTCGACTTTGACATTTTTTGATCAGGATGGCCAAGTTCGACTAAGATGGCCGAATTTGTTGTCTATCGATCAGGATGGCTGAGTTTGACCAGGATGGCCGATTTTGTAGTTTTTCGATCTAGATAGACGAGTTCGGCCAAGTCGACTGACTTTAATGCTTTTCGATTAAGATGGTCAAGTTCAACTAAGATGGCTGAAATTGATGTTTTTACATGGCTGAGCAATCACAATTATTGCACCAAACAACGAATTAACATCGCATTTATCTTTTACCAAAGACAAAGCGATGTAGGGAATAATGTTGTACCGTATTCCTATCAATTCTTGGGAAATCCAATTGAAAAGGACATGTGTTATAACAATGGAAAGATATTGTAGGCTAAAGATCTTCAAGGATGCTTGAAGGATTTTTTACGAAATCACAACTAACAGGATAATAAGACAAATAGTAGTTGGAAGGAATTTAAAAGCAAACCAAACAATTGACTAAGTGACCGATAATTATCTAGAAGGTCAAGCAAGCAGTCGATGGTTATCCAAGAGCTTGAGTAAGCGGCCGATGGCTATCTAGGAGATTGATCAAGCGCCCGATAGTCATCTAGAAGGCAAATCAAGTAGCCGATATGGTCATCCAGGAACACAATCAAGTGACAAATGGTCATCCAAGAGCTCGATCGAGCAGCTGAGCGGAATGTGATTGAGTCCACAAGAAGGCTTCGAGCAATGAAGGTTTATTTCCTTTCTTTTGCTCTCATATATTTTTTCTTGAATGTCCATGTGCTTGTACATGTGTCAAGCAAGTCTATTTTAGACTTTATATGATAACTTTACTTTATTTGACGTTTAAATGCAGAGAAAGAAAGTTGTTAAAAGTAAAATTGGGAGCGATGGATATACCAATGTAGTGATCCAGACGGTTAATATGATGGACTCCACTACAAATTTTTGCTATTAATGGTGAGTTCCTGTTCTCTACAAAGGCTTATGGACAACCAAGCAAGCTGTAGCTATTCATCAGCCATGCCAAAGTCATACCCTAATCTTATATTGTGACTGTGTTATTTGTGGAACCTAATGCCATGTAACAGTTTGATTGAGTTTGTTATGAAAACTTCAAATATATGGTTGTTAACTATTTTGTTGGTATTGTGCTTTCCTGATTGTTGTCTTGATGAATGAGTGGATTGAATGAATGGATGAGTAGTTTAAACAAATATTTAAAAAAAATTAAACATTTTTAACCATAACTTGTAATATATATTCTTAATTAAACTCTATCTTGACCCATGTTGAACTTGGTAGTTTTGCAGAGGCGTGATCACAAGTTATATAGAGGAACACTATGAATGAATAATTGACAACCTTTGTAAAAAATAATGATTAGGCGTGCTTTAATAACACTACTAAAAAAATGAACAAATGCTACGGACTATGCTAGTTTTAACTATGGAAACTATTTTACTACGGCTTAAAACCGTAGTGAATAGCTAGCGCCAACAACTGTTACTACAACCTCCGACCTTCTTAAGGGACCCTACAAGGCCCGTTACAATGTGTATCCTACATCTAATACGTCTATCCATTTTGACAGATCATTTTAGGGCAAGAGCCCAAACAAGGAGGTAGATCAAAGGCTAAAGTGGACCACACTGTAGGAAAAAGTGGAGATTAAATACATACCATCGATCAGTGGTGTGGTTCAATTGGACGTTCAATTTGCTACAATTTTGGAGTAGTTCTCTATAAAAAGAAATTCAAAATGAATGGACGGAGTGGATATACCAAATACATCACGGTGGGCCCCACAAAGCTTTTGAAAGGACCGTCCGCCTCCAGTTCGTCAAAGGTTGTGCGAGTGAAAATTGGCATAAAAGTTACGGATGAGGACTAAAGCCGTAGCAGTCAAAATGTGAAACTTTTCGTTCGCACGTCCCCTTTTCTCCTAACCCCTCTTGTGAAAAAAAACGAATAGTCCCTCTTTTCACCCTCTCTCTCATGAGAAAATACCCAAACCATATGTTCACCCTCTCTCTCGATCTCCTGAACCGTCTCTAACGAACACTCCCCTCTTACGAACCCATCTTTTCACCCTAACCATCCCCTCTCTCTCAATCTCACGAAGCCTCCCCTCTCTCACGCCATCATCCGCATCCCTGCTGCTCAATCGTGTCCCGTTTAGGTATGCAAGACTGCTTATCTTCTTTTTTCTCTTTAGAATATTCAGATTTCTCTCTTTTTTGTTTTGTGGAATTGGATTGGGGGTTTGAGGGGGTATTTATTAGATTGATTGGGGGTTTGCAGGGGTTCAGAGATTAGGGGTTTGTGCAGATGCTTGCGGCATTGAGCATGAAATTGGCCGTGATCTAAAAAAGATGAGCTAGATCCAAAACTCACGTGGGCCATGCCCCGAGGGACAGTTCGGATGGAAACAGCAACCATTTATATATTTCCAGCTTTTGTCACCTTCAAAGATAAATTTTGTGCCACTTAAACAGGCAAGTTTTTACATTCAGATCCTGATTTTATACATTCGTCTTTTCCTTTATGTTGAGGAGAACCATGGAAGGCAATTGGCTTTTCAGTTTCTGAGCAGTGTATGTTTGTGGTGCTTTAAGCATTCCTTTTATTATGTGATTTTTTTTTTTCCCAACTTTTATCAGAATATTGGAGTTGAAATATTTCTTTTCCCATATTTCCTACTAATTACTTGATTATGTACTTAAGTTACATGGGTTTATGTTTGCTTGCAAAAGAAAAGGCTAGTACAGCTAACCAACTTTGTTAGCACATGGAAATGATTAAAAAATGACAAAACCTTTCAACAGTTCCTTGAGAACTAGAGAATGAAGTGTTGATCAATTTCCATGTAACATGTGATTTATGCAGTGAAGGGTCTTAGAATGATCATAGACTATTTTAATCTTTTCAACGATTCAGCATGTTTTTTTTTTTTTTTTGTGTTGCAAGAAACACTTGTTAATCATGTCTGGTCACCAATGATCATGAACACATTATCTTTCAAGGAAATATATCTTCTTGAATCCTTTTCCACAGCTACTTAATCATCATTATAACCTTGTCTGAATTACTTGAGGTTGGCTTTATAAATCCTGTTCCGCTAATCAATAAGCTAAATATCACACCATCCATGATGGGGGCTGTCAGACCAATGGCTTGGATAGACCATCCATTGGCCCCACATCTAGAAACCAAGTTCCCTATCTTTGAGTGTCAAACTGGATGTTCTGTTGTCATGACAAATGGTTCTTTCACACAACGCAACAATTCTTCCATAGTTTTGGTTTCACACATGTAGTTATGAAACTTTGCAACAATTACATTTTTCTTGGACTGCATTTTTCAGATTCAAGCATATGTTGTTGTCATACATGCAGAACCATTGAAATTTTGATGTAGTTATGTGTCCTAGGTAGCTGGGATAAGGCTATTAATGCAGATTTGAATACAAAAAGATGAAGAAGACTCATTCACAGAGTTGAGCATCAAACTGTGGGAACACTAGGAATTAGAAGTGGGCCCATTAGGGCCTGTTTGGGACGTGGGATTAGGTGGTATGGAATTGCACTTGTTCCGTGCAAATTCCATCCGACGCTTGTAAATGACCAAAGGATTGGATGAATACAAGCATCATATCATCCAGTCCCAACAGTAGAAACTGCGGGATTTCTGGTGGAGATACACTGCAGCTTTCGCAATTGGAATCCATTATTCCAATAAGCCTTGAGAACTCAACAATCAAACTACCATTCCACAATTTGGGTTTTTGATTTGTTGGGATTGTGTATTTGTTATTAGTGGTTGGTTTTTTTTTTTTTTTTTTTTTTTTTTTTTTAATAATAATTTGCAAATGCGAATTCTTTGTGAATTTTGAATTTCCAGATTGCAGGGTGTATGGTTGCTCTACTGGTAGTGGTGGCTAATCTACTGGCAGCAGTGGTCGTTCTACTTTGTAATTTTGATTATTATTGTTGTTATTTTCTTAAAGCAAGATTCTCACTTGAAATTCATTCCACCAACAAATCCATTGTAAATAGGGAATTATAGTAGAGAAATCCCCCATTCCAAGAACTCTTTAGTTTTTCTTGAATGCTGTTGATTTCTTGATGTAATTGGACCTAATAACTCTTTGGAATGATGCCATAAAGCAGTTGATATGAGTGACAAAGTTGATTTATATTTTATTTTATTTTATGAAGCTTCTAGATGTTTGATCTTGAAACAAAAACATGAAAACTGGATATGACTCTGTTGGATTTAGAACTTCGTGCATCAAAACAGCCTTTATCTTGTTAACAAGCTTAGAATAAAGAAAATGGGAAAAAAGAAAGAAAATGACAATTCCTAAGTGACGATGTTCGTTCGATAGGCTTCTTCTCTAAACCTTAACTTGGATCTGTTGTCAAATAATCTGAACTCAGGTGATCATACAAACAGGGCAACTAGTGATTAGTTTGCAATAAATTATCAATTTGTTTTAGTCAGGAAGTTATGGTTCTAGTTTCGATTATCTTTTTGCCAATAATAAATGCTCAGCCACCCATTTGAAATGGTAAAGACTTAGAACTTATTTTTTTTTTCTTTCATTAAAAGGTAAGAGCAGCATATTTGTTTGGTGTGGATGCTTGTTATCCAAACCCAAAGGCTTCTGAATGCCACATTAATGTGAAGGTACCTGACACCTCTGTAGGGCAGAATTGGAAGTTTTCTTTGCGGTAGCTATCTTTTGACAGATTGCTATTTACCATTGCCACCAATTTTCCTTGCATACTAAAAGGAACGGCGTATATTTTTCCCAGATGGAAAGTTATGATATAGTGGTTCTTGATTCAAGATTGTCTATAGAGGACTTCAGGACACAGAGCAATCAGGTAAATCCAGAATAATGGACTACACTTGAAGTAAACTAAGAAAAAAGGAAAGTTAACCAAACTCTATTGGCGTTGTTCATCTACAATTCCTCATTAGACTACATCTTTGATGAGTTCACTGTGAAACTACCTATCAGTCCATGACTCAGATTCTTGACTTTTTCAAGTAAGCTATGATCTTTGAAAATTCGGAAGGGGTAGAGTATTTGGAGGCCAATGACATCTCATCTGTTGCAGATCAGATAGGTTTGATTGCAAGGATTGCTTCTTCTGTTTCTGTTTGATCGTGGTCCGACATTGATGGTCTATCCAATCATTTCAACTAAAGGTGGATTCCTTAACAGAAACAGGTTGTACACCATTTCCATTGGCCACCTGTTCTCAGCCCCGTGTTCTTCTTGGAGACAGCAGCTGTAGATTGACTTCATCAATGGAGCAGAACACACTAACCATGGAACAGGAAAATGTTAGATCATTAACTATACTATCTGATTATTATTATTTTTTCTTTCAGGTGATTCATTGCTTTCAAATATGCATTTTATGTTTTGTGTAACATTCTGTAGCATTTGAAGTAAGAAACTGATTGATTATATATGTTTCTATAACCTGCATCCTTGGATCTCCAGAAAGAAAAGTACAAGTGAAGGGCCCACAGAGCACTGTCTAGTAGTGACTTGCTAGTCTACTAACAATGCCAGTATGCAATTTGTGTCCAAACAGCAAGCTGTTTCATATTTCTGGTGTACCATTGGCTACTCATCCAGATTTGGATCCATATTTTCAAAGAATTGCAGATGGAGAGACTTGTCGCCTGTACTTACTGGGAGACCGATAACAACCATATCCTTAAGGTGTTGTTTCTGATTATGCTTTTGCTTCCTGTACTTACTTTGAACATATGATCAGCGAACTGAGGCAAAATATTTGTTTCTTGCAGTTCTGTTACTACGCAGGGAAAGCCCAATTTTGTTCCATTTAATGAGGAATTGATGAAATCGACATTGTAGATATTTCGTATGTCCTATGCTTTCAGAAACAGGTAAATGAGATTTGAGACTCTTGTTTCAATTTTAGAAAATTTCTTGCTTCAATTTGTTAATGGTGTGCTTCCCATCAATTTGGATCTCACAGTTGTTCTTTGGCTGTTTCATCAATCAAAGCTACGATATCTCAAAAAAGATTTCCACTACAGAATTTAGCACTTTCTGTAATTTCTGTTTGGGTTCCTCATATAAAATAGAGCTTTCCCAGTATCATGGAGATTTCTTAATTTCTGTTTGATATGTTTGGGTTCCTCATAAAATGCATGCCAGCACTGAAACCATGGTATCATAAACTAGTCATAACAGGCCATGTGCATAGTGGACGGTTATGAATGAGCATAATGAAGGGGTAATTGTTATTACCCACAGATGTATATTCTCAGATCTTCTGGGCCGGTTCAGGTCATCTGGCTCAACCCATTGATGAGCTATATGGGTGGCTCAAGTCAGGTAGAGTTCAACCCAAGTTCAACCCATTTACTAAAATGAGCCATTTCTAACCCAAGCCTGACCCACTATCTGTTTGGATGCCTATAACTTTTTTGAGTTGTATATGCATCACCTGAAAGTGAGTTTCATGTGTAAGTTGATTACAGGTAAGTGAAATTGCTGAAAAGTGGTGACTTACAGTTGCGCTTCTACTTACTCACTTGTGACTTACAACTTTGCTTCTCAATCACTCACAGGTGAGATTTCCCTTCGCTGTTAGATCAATATACGGGTGCATGATATTTGAAAATCTTTGTTGAGTTCTACAAAAGGCCACTGTATTCCTCTGTGCTGGATAATCATTGAACTAGAAAATTGCTGAAAAGTTGGTCCTCTCTTAGTAGCAAACATATTATTATGCCTCCTACCCTTCCATATCACGACTGATCTATTTTCAAATGTATAAAAGGTGTGATGCATGGCAGAAGAAGTTATAGAAGGAAAAGAAAAAGAAAGAAGTTATAGAAGGAAAAGAAAAGGTGATCGATGGAAGTTATAGGACTCCCTCCCAAACCTTTTGAGCAAAAGAACACTGAATGAAAAGGTGATCGATGCATTCTGCATTAGCCATGAACATGACGGATACGTTGGGGAGCATTAGTGATCTCTTTTGTAGATTATCGATCGTTACAACCTTTTGAGCAAAACTCTTCACAACCATGGAGAAGGATAATAGTACAGCGATAGCAAGAGGAATGTTGAATACTCAGAGCGGTGATGATGGGCGTCTAGAGGACGACGAGGATGAAGCCGCGGTGGAGTTTCGTAAATCTACCGTAGCGCCTAAAGAAGATCGAAGGCGACAAAACTCTACTCTACAGAGGGAAAGCGATCCAGAGAAGATAGGAAATGAAGATGGGAGGAAGATCGCAGGTAAGACCTACAAGGAATGGCAAATACGATTCGTTACCCACTTTATTTGTCAAAGGCTACCCGCATGGTTGGTTTCCACTGAATCTCGAGAGAGCGTTCGGGAGTGCAGGAGCTGTCATGGATGTAATCATGCCTAGGAACAACCTTATCAGGATGAGTTCCGAAACGGAGTTGGCTCGAGCAGTCCAGATGTTGCATGGTCAGAGTTTCGGGGGAGAAAAGATGTTAGTGCAACGAGCTAGATTCGGACCGGAAAGAAATCTCAACAGGCACACCTTCAGTCCAAGAACAGTAATCAACGGCATCCCCATCCCTACTCCTATTCCTACCCTTATATCTCTTTCCTTCAGGGACGTGCTCCTTCAATCCCCCCGTCACGAACACCTGCCTACAGAGCCGCTAGCATCCTCTACTGCTCATCACGGTGTAACTGTTTTGCAATCGACAGTTGCCCTAACAAAGACTACTCCCCCCATCGATAACCCTAAACCTCCTCATGCCATTCGTATCAACTCTGACGTGCTCCTGACAGCCAAGGAGGCATTGAAGGATACGGTAGTCATCCTGAGTCACGATAACGCCACCATCGACCAACTCTATGACTGGATTGATGGGTGCACCAACATCCGAGTAGGTTCCTTCAGTCTTCGGCCTATAGGCTTCAACGAGGTATGGGTGAAAGGTGAGTCGGGCGTCAACTTGGACCCCTTGCTAATGGCAGGCGTAATTCACAGGGATGAACTGGTCAGGGGAGTCATTCCCTGGAACGAATATTCTGCGTTTGGATTCGAGGAGATGTGGATCCTTGTTTGGGGGGTCCCCCTCAAACTCAGGAATGATCGCTTCTTCCTTGACGTCGCCTTGCGCTTGGGATCATTAATTGAACTCGATCTGAAGACCAGCAGAGGAATAGAGATGGGGGTGATTCGTTTTTGCATTCGGAGGAAGAAAGGTCTGCCCCTCCCTTCCTCTATCTTAATTCTCACCGACGACAGATCCATCGAGCTTCCCGTCCAGAGAGAAGGGTCGTTTACCCCCCTCCCGCGCTGGGGGGACATCTGGAGGAACAGGGTCCCTCAGCACCCGCCGGAGGCTCCCTTTGCCCGAGTTAGAGAAGAAGATATTCGTCTTCGGTGCACTCGCGGAGTATCGGTACCTTCTTCATGGGTAGGTGAAGATTTTATTTCTCCTGCAGCGAAGCGTACTCCTCTATCTCCACGTGGCGAGCGCTCTGCTGTTTTTCCGCCTCGAGCCGCGCCCACGGTCAGGCCATCTGTCCCTATCACACGTGGCGAGAGGAGAGTCTTTCCTCTGCAATGACGCCACCCACCCTACTTCACCATCACATAACCCCGTCACTCGTTTCGATAAGGCGGTGGCTTCTCCCTCGAGTCCACGTGGCAATTGCCTACGACCGGTCCCTTCTCCTAACCTTACACCAGATCCCCACCCTCTCCCACTTCCCCTTCCCCTTCCCGAATCCACCTATCAACCTTTGGCAAGAGACGAGAATCCTTTCGATCTCAACCGGACACTTGTCCCCCCAAACCTATTCCTTGCCTCTCGGTCCCTCCATCCGTCCTTCCCCTCAGATTCGGCTACCCTTCTGGAGATGGAGGACAGCAGCCACAACGACACTGGGTTCACTTCGACGGAAGACAAAGGCTCTCAGTTGCAACTAATACCATTCGACACCCCTCCAGATTCTCAATACCTCGAAGAAGACCTATCCATCTGTTCGTTATCCCCTTCATCCCTAACGTCTCCCACATCGGAGTGTTTCTCACTCCCTTTCGAGGGATCAGAATTCAACCTCCTATCTCTCTTCCAGGATCAACTAGGAACAGACGTCATCATTGCGGAACCTCTTCAGACGAGAACAGCCGTTACAGAAGCCGGGTCGATAGAGGAAGAACAGAAGGCCATGTTGAGTAAGAAGATACAGAGAAAGAGGTGGATTCGGGACGCCATGGGTCACATTGGTCGATTGTTGGGTCTCTCTTTTGGTGATTGTCCTGAGGATTACCTAGCCTTATTTCAATGCGTCGAGAATAGGGGTCGTTCGTTGGATCCCTATAGATCCTCTCAGGAAAAAACTCATAGGGGCGGAAGGAAAAGAGAACAGAAGCAGGAATCTATCAGAATAGACACCATTTCAACAATCTCTGACGAAACAGGGAATTGGGGACAATGGGGAAGTGAAGCCATCCCATGAAGATAATTTCCTGGAACGTTCGGGGGTTGGGGTCCAAACAAAAAAGGAGACTTATCAAGTCTACCTACAGCAGAAGCAATCCTCAGATAATCTGTCTTCAGGAAACCAAGGTGAAAGCGATGGACGATAGGCTCATGAAGTCCATTTGGAAAGCTATGGATGCTAGCTGGGTGCTTAAGGAAGCTTCGGGAGTGTCAGGCGGCATTGCCATAGCCTGGAGAACCGCGCACTGGTCCCTGATATACAGCTTGGTGGGCTCCTTTTCTCTCTTAGCTATCCTCAGGAACAATATATCTGGTTCTGATTATCTCATTTGTTCGGTCTATGGGCCCACTAACAACAATCTTAGGAGCGAGTTCTGGAAAGAACTATCTTCTGTCCGCCAGAATTTCAATGGCCCTATCTGCTTGGCCGGGGATTTCAACACCATCAGATTTTCGGTTGAGAAATTTTCTGGGAATCCCTCTACCTCCCAGATGGCTGCTTTCTCTGATTGGATCGACAGTAATAGCCTGATCGATCTTCCCCTTTTAGGTTCTCGATTCACTTGGACGAACGGGTGGTTGAATCCAATTCTGTGTAGATTGGATCGTATTATTATCTCCACTGAATGCTTGACCCTCGAGCCTTCCTCCTTCCAGTCGATTCTTCCCAGGACAACTTCTGACCACTGGCATTTGATCTTATCGGCTGAGGAGGCAGACTGGGGCCCGAAGCCATTTCGATTTAACATCGCTTGGCTTCATGTGACAGGATTTAAATTGATGGTTGCCGATTGGTGGAAAGAAGCTCAGCATCAGGGCTACGTGGGCCATAGACTTTGCTGCAAATTAAAGTTCCTGAAAGACAAACTCAAGCTATGGTCTAAAGAGGAAAAACACTAATCGGAGCAGGAGCTGGATTCGATTCTTATGGAAATCCAGAAGATCAACACTCAAGCTGAAAGCAGCCCTATGTCATCCCAGACTCTAGCGACCAGAATTCAGTTAGTTTAAGCTCTTTCAGCAAAAATATATCAGCAGGAAATCTCCTGGAAGCAGAAAGCCCGTGCGAAATGGATCAAGGAAGGTGATAGGAATACAAGATATTTCCACAATATCTCTTCAGTACAAGCCAAGGTTAACCGCATCAGTTGTATCACATTAGATGGGAGATGGACTGATGACAGAGACACGATCAGTAGATCTGCGGTTTCTTTTTTTCAAAGCCTTCTTCAGAAACAGAGTTGGGCCAGACCGCGTTTGGACAATCTTCCTTTCAAAAGCATCAGCGATGAAGATGGTAGGTTTCTGGAGTCTCGATTCTCAAGGGAAGAAGTCCATAATGCCGTGACGGAGCTGGTTGGCAACAATTCTCCTGGCCCGGATGGCTTTCCCATCTTCTTTTTTCAGGTGTTCTGGGACCTCCTCCAGGAGAAAGTTCTGGCCTTCTTCAATAAATTCTTCGAAAGAGGAAGATTATCAAAAAACATTGGTGCCACTTTTATTGCATTGATTCCGAAACGCCCGGGAGCCGCTGAGTTCAAGGATTATAGACCAATCAGTCTCATTTGCAGTTTGTCCAACAGATTGAAGAAAGTAATTGGCTCAATTATAAGTCCAAATCAATGTGCGTTCATTCCAGGAAGACAAATTACAGACGCTGCTCTTATCGCCAACGAATGCCTTCATTCCAACTATCAATTGAAGAAGAAGTTCATCCTCTGTAACTTGGATATGGAGAAGGCGTACGATCACGTCGATTGAGAATTCCTTCTCTACCTGATGAAGCGGATGGGTTTCGGAGATCTCTGGAGAAAATGGATCGAGGAATGCATCAGTTCTGCTTTCTTTGCCGACATTTTAAATGGATCCCCGAAAGGATTTTTCAAAAGCTCTCGCGGCCTTAGACAAGGAGATCCCCTCTCCCCTTTCCTCTTCCTCATCATCGGCGAAGCTTTATTTGCCATGCTCTTGAAAGCTCAATCGGAAGACATATTCAAGGGAATTCAAATGAAAGGTGTAAAAGATTCGATATCCCACGTCCAATTTGCGGACGTCATCCTGATCTTCTCTGAAGCTACTTCTGAATCTGTTGTCAATCTACGTATGGCGATCGGATGTTTTGAAGCCGTTGTAGGTTTGAAGGTGAATCTATCTAAATCCAAAATATACGGGGTCAATCTAGAGGTCCAGGAGACGACAACTGTAGCTGACCTTATGGGATGTGCTCTAGGATCCCTTCCAACTGTTTTTGTTGGCCTTCCATTGAGTATTGGGCAGCCCAATAAACGACAATGGGAGAAAGTTCTTCAGAGATTTCGTTACCGTTTAGCTGGGTGGAAGTGTTGTCATCTTTCCATTGGTGGGAGACTCACGCTTATTAAAGCCACTCTGTCCAACCTCCCCACCTATTTCATGTCCCTTTTTGGGTGCCCAGCTGCGGTCCTCAAGTCCATCCACAAGCTCAGGCATAACTTCCTCTGGAGCGGTATGGAAGATAAGAAGAAGTTCAATTTGATGAAATGGAGGGAAGTTTGTAAACATTTTAAAGAAGGTGGAGCTGGTATCAAAGATCTCAATCTGATGAATCGGGCACTTTTAGGTAAATGGATTTGGAGACTTGGCTTTGAAAAGGATAGTCTATGGAATATTATCATTAAAGGAAAATATGGGAAATCAAAAGGAGGCTGGTGGACGACTGACTCATCCCTATATAGGGCCTCGGCGATATGGAGAGGAATCAGTCGGCTGAAAGAAGAGGTCACCCATATGATCGGTTTTGAAGTGGGCAGGGGAGACTATTCGGTTCTGGCACGACATTTGGATAGGGGACATGCCTCTGAAGGACAAATTCCCTCCCATCTACCGTGTGGCAAGCAAGAAGAACAATTACATAGCTGAAAACTCTAACAAGGTTATTTGGAATATCCCATGCAGAAGGAATCTTCAGGATTGGGAAATTGGTCATTACATGGAACTGATGCAGCTCATCTAAACCGTCTCCCTTAATCAGGCCCCCAATGACAGCATCACGTGGAAAGCTGATAAATCATCCGTTTTTATGGTGAGGTCATTTTTCAAAATCTTATCAGCCAAGAATGGTACCGCCCCATCTCAACATCCCCATTTCATTTGGAAATACGCTGCTCCAAAGCTTCAGGTTTTCGGCTGGCTGGTAGGGAACAATAGAATTCTCACCCTGGATAACCTTAGGAAAAAAGGAATGATTCTGCCGAATGTCTGCTTATGTTGTATGTCCTCTGAAGAATCGGTGAACCACTTGTTGATCCACTGTCCTTTCGCCTATACTGTCTGTACTGCTTTTCTTTCTTGTTTCAAAATTAGTTGGTGTTTTCCTGAGGATGTGGACATGCTCCTTAAAGCTTTGCATGGGGTCAGATTAGGCAAATTCAAATCCAGGATCTGGCGGATAGGAATTTTGGCGGTTTGGTGGGATCTGTGGTTAGAAAGGAACAAGAGATGTTTTCAGAATGAAGCGAAGCCCTCCCACTTAGTTTCCTCCTATGTCAAATGTTTCATTGCAGAATGGGTGTCCCATAGGGAAGGGACCAATGTAGATCTTTCTTTTCTTCTGTCTTAAGGGTCTGCCGTCTCAGCAGACCCTTCTTTTGTGTTTTTCCTTTTTATTAATACAAGTTATCTTTCAAAAAAAAAAAAAAAAAAAGGAAAAGAAAGGGAAGAAGTTATAGAAGGAAGAAGAAATAGGAGAAGAATCACACCATATAATTTAAAGAAATTGCTTTCTAATTTTTATTTTATTTTTTCTAATCTTTTATCTTCTTTCATTTTCTTGTAATTGGATCTTGGTTTCTTCGCATTTTCATTTGGGTGGCTAGAAATTGACAAGGCGTTTTTCAAATTTTCTGCATTTTCTTTTATTTCCCCGCTTGATCTCTCTTCTTCTCCATTTGGTCTTTTCTCAAAGAACATAGAAAGTGGGTTCTGTTTCTTTTTCTTCGCAGAGGAAGATAATATGGCAAAAAGTCTTGGCAAATTCCGTTCTTTGGGAAGACCTGGTACCAGATGCTCTTGGTGATCTTCGACCATCTCTCTCTTCAAGAGATCTTGACCGTTGTTCCAACAACATGCAAGTCTTGGGCTATAACAGTTTCAGTGGCCTTACCGCTGGCAAGATATAGACATTGAGGAATGGAGCCTCCAAAGTAAGCTGTGGCAAGCCGGATCAAATGCTTCAAATGCTTGTCACCGTAGCTTCAGATTTCGCTTCGTCGGCTCTCCGTCTCTCCGCCTCCCCAATGACGTCGTCTTCTCTTTCATCGCTGACCAGTAAGTGAAAACACTCCCATCAGGATCACATTTCCTCAGTTCGAGATTTCTATGGCTCCTTTTAGTTAAACTACAATAGGGTTCTTAGATTCACAGATTGTTGTTTTGGGTGTTTGTTTCATTGTACTACTGTTGTTTTGTATTGTTTCATGAAATGCAAAGTACAGGGACCTTTTTTTAATTACATTATGCTTTATTCTCTTCATGTGCCTTTAAAATTTTGGTGATGAGGAATGGCAATGGTAATCAAGTGTTGGAATTTGGGCATGATGTATGAATGCACTGACAGATGTATGACTTCACCAGCATGAGTTTTGGCCCATGCCACACTGACTGATGTGCAACATTCTTTATATGTGTGGAATTCTAGTCGGTCATCCAAGCCATCGGTATGATGCATGCTTAAAGTTTGACTGAGGATGCTTCAAAGATCCCCAAGATTGTAAGATTCCATCATCCAAACAATGGTCAATGAGAAGAGGAAAGAAAAACCAAATCATATTTTTTCTGCATGCACTGGTTTCTTTTATTGTTGAATCTAGAATTTTTATATGAATTGATCTATCAGGGCATGTACTAGCCATGCCCTAGCAATGGTAAGCGACGCTATTATTATTTATAGTTTTTTTAAAAAAACATGGAAATAGCTACGGCTCTAGGGACGCTTTTTAGCTACAAATATTATCTGTAGCTGTATGTACAATTTGCTACAGAAAGTGTTCCTATGGAATTTATCTGCAGCTATTGATATCTATAGCTACGAATTAAAGCCGTAGCTATAGCTTCCAACAGCTACAGACAGACTACGGACTATAACCGTAGCTATAGATTTAGCTACGGTTTTTATTCTTAGCCTTTACCCCTTTTCTGGTAGTGTAAATGAAAAAAATATTTAGATGCGAATGGGTTTATTAAATCAAATATAATAGTGATGGCACTATAAAAAGGAATAATGCTAGATTTGTAAAAAATAAAATAAAATTACTTAGACTTATGGTATTGAATATCAAGAGATATTAACACCAATAACTAAGATGAGCTCTCTACGTATGTTATTATCTACTGTTGCTAATCAAAGGCGACTTTCGTATTAATTACATATGAAAAATGCCTTTATACATGGAGATCTTCATGGGAAAGTGTGCATGAAATAGCCTCTTGGACATCTCTGAGAGGAAAGCATAATTTAGTATGTAAGTTAAAGAATGCAATTTATATATTTAAATAGTTGTGAAGGGCTTGGTTTGAAAAACTAGCGTATGCCTTAATTTCTTTGGGGTATGAATAAAGTGGAGTCGACTACACAATGTTTATAAAAAATGGTGATTATCATATTATATATTGATGATATTATAATACTAGAAATGACGATCTATCCATCTTACAGCTAAAGCATAATTTTAAAATATGATTTGACATAAAATGCCTTAAATTTTTGGATTACTTTTTTGTTATAGAAGTGGTATCTAAAAAGAGAAATTCCTAATCATAGAGGAAATAAGCCTTAGACTTCCTCAAAGAGAAAGAAAAGTTAGCTATAAAGCATACTGATACTTCAACTAACTGTAATATTCGTCTTATTGAGAAAATGAAAAACCTTGTTGAGGTCATTGGGTGGTATCAACAACTAGTTGGACGTCTCATATATCTCATTATTACCTATCCAAATATTGTTCAAATTGTTTCTTTGGAATTCATCCTCCATCCTTATGGAAGTTGTTGATGCAGAAATCCAGTTAACCCTTCTTGGACCTTCGAGTACCTGCACACGAAGAAGACAAGACCCTGGCTGCAACAGGGAAGCCTCCGATGCCTAAGTCAAACAGAGAATCTGGGTTTAATAAAGCGTAAGGTTTTTCACGCGTAGAGTTGTGTGTACCTTTCACCATTAGAGATACTCCTATTTATAGTTGAAAGGAGGCAATGGCGTAGAGGGCAATCTCCCTATTTAGTAGGGGCGTGTTGTAGAGGAAATCGTATCCCTAACATATCATTATCTACAATTAACATACCGCATGCTTCATCATTGTTATTATTATCCGTTGATCATTGTGGGTAATCCATCGATCAGATCATCCTAAAGTTTGAGGCCTTGATGTATTTGGCCTTAGAAAAAATGAGATCTGAACAGATCTGAGCTTACACCACTGGATATCCCTACAATGATCTCTATGACACGAGATTTTGGCACAAAACCTTCATCTAAACATCAGGACTTTCCATAGATTAAAACAACGAACATGCAGCTGATCAGCCCGTTTTTATGCATTCCAAAAATAAGGGTCGTTACAATGGCCCCTAGATGGATTGTATTGAACCCAAAACCTATTTAATCTATTAAAAATTAGACAATTGCATGTTTGTAAGCTCACTTTCATAGCACACTTGCGGCTTGAAATTACCTCAATTTTTAACCCCAAGTGTATATTTTAATGAGCTTATTACAATAACTATCTATAATGTTACACATATATGTCATTTTGAAATATTGTAGATGATTTAGTTAATTAAATTCAGACTAATACACTCTAATGCATTCATAACATTGAGTATTAAACAAAAACTTTGGATTGCAGTGCATTCCAATTACAGAATGCCAAGGAATCCAATGCACTCCAAACACAAGCAATTAAACAAATGAGTTCTTGGTGAAACTAGGTAGAAGACGCTTGTATGCAAACCATCAAACACCAGTCTCTTTATTCCATACAATAGTTATACACGTGCAGGCTATCTCCTACACGCTTGAGGAAACTGGATATACAACATTATAAAAACCTTCAAACACGGTTCTCTTCATTCCATACAACAACTAGATAACGTGCAGAGTAGTACCCGCTACACGCTTGGAGAACCTAGATAGAAAACTAATATGCAAACCTTCACACACAATTATATCTTTATTCCATCCAATAGATAGACAACGTGCAGATCACTCACTACGCCTTATTGCCCTGGGAAGGTGCAGCCGCATCATTGTCACTGTAGTGGATGTGCGGTTGTTGATAGAACCCTAGAATGCCAAACGCTAGTACGCACGGATTCACTGCTTCTGGCGAGTTCAATGTCTGGATGAAATTGCTGAATGCGCCGAATGCCTTTGACTTATCGCCGTTTGGATGCACTTCCACCGATTCCTGGTTCGCCTTTGAGCTGCTGATCAGCGTGTTAGAGTTGAGTGAGATGCCTGCAGCTGCCAATTTCCGATCAACATTGTATTTCCGATCAACGTTGTAAGGCCCAAGGAGATTAGAAGGAATGGTTTTCCGGCGGCAGTTGGGCACGCGCATGACCCCATGCTCCAGCAAAGTACTGAATGACCCTTTATTTGTGTCAGTTAGACGTTGGTGCTGAAATGTCGCTGGAAAAGCTCTGTGAACCCACCGTGATATGTGTTTTTTCCATGGCATTCATTCATTTTATCAGCTCATGTATGAGACCAGAGCGAGTCAGATCCAAATCTAAGGTGGACCATGTCACAGGAAAACAGCCGTGATTGAAATCCCTCCCTTAAAAACTCCAAAAGCCGTTGTAATGTATGTTTGCCATCGAGACTTGAATAGATGAAGAGAAAACACAAATATCAGCTTGATCGAACCCAATAAGTTTTTTACGGTGGGTATTCAATCACCACTGATTTCTATGGCATGGTACTTCTGAGACTTAGATATGTCTCATTTTTTTGATCATGCACTAAAATAGGCTACCAAATGGATGGACTGTGTCCATAAAACAGATAAATCATCATGGAACCACAAGCACCATCCAATATCACAATTATAGTATGCAATCTGCGTCCCATCTAAAGAAGTTCAAGTGGACCCCACTTATCCCTAGGCATCCTCATGCACTGACGTTAACAGGCTTAAATGAGGGTAAAATTAAATGACAGTACTATCATTTGACAAAAGTAAAAAACATGAGTACAAGTCAAATGGTAATGGGTGAAATTAAAATTTCCACATGTTTAATTAACAGCCCATAGATGAAACATGTTAGCTGATGCGGTGACTACCCTTGCTTGGGTTTTTGGTTCCCCCGTTGATAGTCTCTCGTAATAAAGAAACTTACATTCATTTTTGCAAGCTCATTTTAGTACATGAGCCTAAAAAGGAAGCTAATCAAAAGCTCCAGTGGACCACACCATAAAAAATAGTAGTGATTAATTTAATGCTTGCCATTAAAAACTTATCGGGGCTACAAAAGTTTTGGATCAATCTGATATTTGTGTTTCTCCTTCAACCAAGTTTATGTGACCTTTTTCAGCTGGTTGGATGACAAAAGATAATTTACTATGGACCTTAGAAAAATTTCAATGGTGGGTGTCATTATTCCTATTGTTTCCTATGGTTTGGTCTAGTATAGTCATTCTTCAACCTGGTTTATGAGACCTTTTCAGCTAGTTGGATGGAAAAAGATAATTTACAGTGGGTATTAGAAAATTTTTAACGGTGGGTGTCATTGTTCCTATTATTTCCTATGGTGTGGTCTAGTCTAGTCAAACTTGAGATCTGATTCACTATTAGGCTCATGCCTTGAAATGAGTTGGTAAAACAGATGAATGGCCTGGATAAATGACATGATTACTCTGCAGCCTACCATGATATAAAACACATGTATCACGTTGGGTGTTGTATGGTCAACACTCAGTCCATTTCTTATCCCAGATCAGTGTACTCATACCAACCACCATCATTAAAATAGGCTTGAATGCACCCACCCAGGAAAGTGGACTGGGGGTTGACCCTAATACATGGGGTGTCGGGCAACGTGGCCCCACCATAATGTATTTAATATGCAGTTCATCTGTTTTGTCAGCTCATTTTAGGATATAATTCTAAAATGAAGCAGATCAAAAGCTTATGCGTACCAAACCACCAGATCAGAGGTGACCCTTGTTACTGGGTTGGATTGCAACTAAACAGTGGGTCCTCGGAAGATTTGGTGTCGTTATCCCCATTGTTTCCTGTGGTGCAGTCTACTTGAGTATGGGATCTGCTTCATTTTGGGCTCATGCCCTAAAATGAAGGGGAAAATGGATGAATGGCAATCAGGCAGTGTCAGCAGGTACTGTGGGGCCTACTCTGATGTATGTGTTTTATTTGAGCTGCCCATCCATTTTTCCAGCTCATTTGATATCATGCATAAGCCCAGCAGTGTAGCAGATTCAAGTAGCACTTGATAGGAAACAGTTAAGGGTGATTGAATGTCCATCTTTAAAAACTTCTTATCAGCCACAAAAGTTCTAAATCAAGCTTATATTTGCATTTCCCTTTGTCCAGGTCGTGTGACCTTATCAACAAGTTGGATGGCAAATAAATATTACAGTTGGCCCTTGGAAGGTTTCACGGGTTTGGTTGTCATTATCCCTATTGTATCATGTGGTGTGGTGCACTTGATCTTCAGATGTACTTCATTTTTGGGATCATGCCAGAAAATGAACTAGAAAAATAGATGGATGGCGTGGATATAAAACACATATATCAAGGTGGGCCCCACAACACCCAAAATCATGTAGATGGGTGGTGTTGGGTCACCACCCAATCCACTTCTTATTTCCATCAAATGAATCCAATCTCAACGACTGTAATTAAATCTGACTTACATACCTATTTAAGTTTTGGCTCTACCGGGGAAGTGAATGCCGCGGCTGATGGCTTGGCAAAGTTTGCCAGTACGCCGCAGGCCCACTCTATTTCCTCTGTTGCCTCTGACCTTCCTCGGTCAGTTAGGGGCGCAACCCTGCTGGATAAAGCCAGGCTCGGCTCTCTCAGGCGCGCCCGCGGGGACTGAGGGGTTTTTTGTGTTTGCTCTGGGTTTTTTTCTTTTGTAAGGGCTTTATACGATAGGCGGGCCAGTTATCTTTTTGCTGGGCCTGCCTGAATGTTCTGTATATGCTTCCTTTGTTATAAATCTTGTGGCAATCTGCCACTTTCCTGAAAAAAGATAAAAAAAAAAAAAAAAAAAAAAAAAGCTTGGCTCTACCAACTTGGGGTAGTGGATTGGGAGGTGACCATAACACTATCCAGCCAGTGGTGTCAGCATTGTGGGGTCCACAGTAATATATACAATTTATCCAAGCTGCCCATCAAGAGCTCAAATGGACAACACCACATGAAACAATGGCGGTTGAAAGTCTTCCCTTACAAACCTCTTGGGGCCACCAAAGTTCTGGTTCAAGCTAATACTTGTGTTTTCCCTTCATCCAAGTATGTGTGACCTTATCACTACATTGAAGGCACTTTAACATAACAATGGGCCTTCAGAAGGTTTCTCGGGTGAGTGTCATTGACCACATTATTTCTTATATTGTGGTACACTTGAACTTCATATATGTTTTATTTTAGTCTTGTCTTAAAAGATAGTAAAACATATGGATGGCATGGATATAAAACATGCATATACATCCTGGCTGGCAGCCGTGTTTAGGTATTGCGAACCATTCAATGGAATTGGTGACATATTTATCTCTTGGGCCCACGACACCCACATCATGTGGACAATTGATATTTGTGTTTTCCCATCAACTAGGTATGTGTGAACTAATCAACAGGATGGATGGAAAAATGACATTATGGTGGGCCATAGGATGGTTCCAAGCGTAGGGTGGGTGTCAATATCCCCAATGTTTTCTTTAGCGTGGTTCACAAGAGCTTTGGATTTGCTTGAATTTTATGGTTGTCTTGAAATGAGCTGGCAAAACGGATGGGCAAGGTGGGTATTAAATGTATATTACGCGGTAATCCTCACAATGCTAACACCACCTGGCAATTGGTTGTGTTGGGTCACCGACAAATCTGTTTCTTATCATTGTCATCTTAATCCAATTTCATCGACTATAATTAAAATTGGCTTACTTAAAACTTCTTTTAGTTTGCACCACCAACCTATGGAAGTGGATCAGGTGGTGACACCAATAATACCTAGCTAGGTGGTGTCAGGGGTTGTGGCATCCACCATCCTTGGCGTCCAACCATTTTGCCAGCTTATTTTATGGCATGAGCCCAAATTGTAGTGGATCAACAGGCCTAGTGAAGCACCCTAGTAGAAACTATTGTGATTGAATGCCCCCATTTTAAAACTTCTTGGGGCCACAAAAGTTTGGATTAAATTTATATTTTCATTTTTCCCTTGTCCAAGTTTGTATCACCTTATTAACAGGGTGATACCCTAGGATGGTTTCTTGGGTTGGTGTCATATTCCTTCCTATTTCTTATGTTGTGGTCCACTTGAGCTTTAGATTTTCTTTGTATTTTGGACTCTTGTAATATAATGAGTTGAAAAAAAAAAATGGATGGATGGCGTGGATATAAAACACATACATCACGGTGGGCCCCACAACGCCCAATAAAACGTAGATTGGTGTTGAGGTTAGAATCAAATCTTAACAACTCTTTTAAGTTTGGCACCAAGAACCTAGGGAAGTGGATTGGGTTGTGACTCTAACCTCACCCATTTAGGTGTGTCAGGCACTGTAGGGGCCACTGTGATGTCTATGTTTTATCCAAACCATCCATCCATTTTCTGGTGCTCAATTTAGCACATGAACCCAAAAATAAAGCTGATTAAAAGGTATAGTGAAACACAACAAGAAACACTGATGAATAAATGCTCGCCATTATAAAAGCTTCTTAAGAGCCACCAAAGTTTTGGATTAAATTGATATTTATGGTTTCCCTTCATTCATGTCTATGTGACATTATCAAATGGTTGGATGGAAAATAAAAATTACAATGGGATGTCAAAAGTTTGGATGGTAAGTTTTCCAATCATAGCCGTTATTATTCCAATTGTTTCTTATGGTGTGGTCCACTCTAGCTTTGAATCTGCTTTATTTTTTGTTCATGCTCTAAAATGAGATGGCAAAATGGATGGGCAGCTTGGACATAAAACCTATACACTATGGGTCACCACCCAATTCGCCCCACATAAATGCTAACCACTTAAGGAAGCAGATTGGGTGGGGACCCCAACACCACCCAACTAGGAAGTGTCATGCACTGCATGGCCATTGTGATGCATGTGTTTTATCTACGTTGTACATCCATTTTGTAAGCTCATTTTTGAGTTCATACTAAACAATGAAGTTTATCAAAACTCCAGGTGGACGACACCATAGAAAACCGTGGCGGTTAAACATCTACCATTAAAAACTTCTTTGGAGCCACATGAGTTTTGGAACAAGTGGTATTTGTGTTTTCTCATATATCTAGTTATGCGTGAACTTATCAATAGGATGGGTGTTAAAATGGCATTATCCCGGCCCTAGGAAGGTTTCACGGGTGGTGTGTCTCCCTAGTGTTTCCTTTGGCATGGTTCATCATGAGCTTTGGATTTACTTGACTCTAGCGTTGTGTCCTTAAATGACTCGACAAGACAGCCAGAGGACAACTAGTTTGTATTGGGTCACCTCTCAATCCGCTTTCTGTCATTGTCATCTTAATCCAATCTCATCTAAGTTTGTGTTGGGTCACCACTCAATCTGGTTTCTGTCGTTGTCATCTTAATCCAATCTCATCTACTTAGTATTGGGTCACCATTCAATCCGCTTTCTATCATTGTCATCCTAACCCAATCTAATCAACTATCATTTAAAGTGGCTTACGAAACCTCTTTAAATTTTGGCCACCCACGTGGGAAGTGGATCAGGTGGTGACACCAATTTGCTACCTTGTTAGGGGGTGCAAGGCATTGTTGTGTCGTTCATAATCTATATATTTTAACCTTGCCATCCATCTGTTTTTCTAGCTCATTGCATAGCATGAGTCCAAAATATAGTAGCAGATTAATAGGTCTAGCCGAGCACCCTATAGGAAATAATGGCGATTGAATGCCTACCTTTAAAATTTTATTTCGAGCTATAAAAGGTTTTTTTTTTTTTTTTTTTTTTTTTAAAGCTTGTACTTTCATTTTCACTGCCTACAAGTCTACATGGCGTTATCCACAAGTTGGATGGCAAAAAAATTATATGGTGATTAAATCTCTGCCCCTATATCATTGAATGCTTATCTCTTGAGAAAAAAAAAAAAAAAAACCATTATGGTGAGCCTTAGGATGATTTATGTGACCTTTTAAGCTGGTTGGATGGAAAAAGATAATTTACTGTGGGCTTTAAAAAAATTTCAATGGTGGCTGTCATTGTTCCTATTGTTTCCTGTGGTGTTGTCTAATCTAGTCAAGCTTCAGATCTGGTTCACTTTTAGTCTCGCGTGTTAAAATGATTTAGCCTAGCTCGTTAAAATGAGCTAGTAAAACGGATGAATGGCCTAGATAAATGACATGATCACTCTGCAACCTACAATGATATAAAACACATGCATCACGTTGGGTGTTGTTGGGTTGCCACCCTATCCATTTCTTAATTGGATGCGGATTTCGAAAACATTTCGCAGAAAGTTCCTGCGCTCGGAGCCAGGTGGGGGCCACTGCGATGTTTTTCAGGAATACTCTCCGTCCATCCATTTTGTGAGCTCATTTCAGGGTAGTACATCAAAATTGAGCAGTATTCAAGACTCAAGTGGGCCGTACTAAAGGAAAAGGTGGTTAGGGAAATTCCTACCCTTGAAACCTCCCTGGGTTTGTCAACGATGTTTACATGCCATCCATACCACTAATAACGTCATTAATACTAGGATGAATTGGAAAAACAAATATTAGCATGATTAAAGACCTCTTTTGGCCCATGAATATTTCAACTGTGGACATTCAATTATCACGTTTTTGGCCCACTTGAGTATTGAATACGGTTCATTTTTGGCCTCATATCCTGAAATGAACTTACAAAACGGATGGACGGGAAGGATTTATCACAAACATCACAGTGGGCCCCACCTGGGTTCCCAGCGCAGGAACTTCCTGCGCAAGGTTTCTATGTGGGGCCCACTTAGAGGTTTGTGAGAAATCCAACCCCTCTATCCATTTTTTAAGCTCATTTTATGACGTGAGACCAAAAATTGAGGAGAATCCAAAACTCAAGTGAGCCACATGAGAGGAAACCGTGAAGATTTAGTGACCACCGTTGAAACATTTATATGGCCATAAAAGTTTTGTAACGGTATAAGTTTTCAGTGTTTTCACTTTATCTGAGTGAAAATGACCTTATAAACGGTTTAGATGGCATATAAACAGCAAGGTGGAGCCTAAGAAGGTTTCAACAGTGGGCATTCCTTTCCCCACAGTTTCATCTCATATAGCCTACTTGAGTTTTGGATCCTCCTTATTTTTGGTGGCATATCTTAAAATGAGGTCAAGAAATGGATATACGGACTTGATTTCTCAAAAACATTGTAGTAAACCCACATAGAATCCTTGCGCAAGAACTTCTTGAAATCCGTGTCCACTTATACCAACACCGTCATTAAACCAGTCTTAAATGCAAATGCACCGGCTTTGGAAAGTGGACTGGATGGTGACCCTCGTAACTGAGGTATCGACAACATGGCCCATGGTGGTGGAAGCGGATTGCCTATTGAGTAACTCAGTACGCTAAGGGCGTGTTTGGACAGGCCAATCCCATGGGATTGGATTGTATTAGGGTGGATGGCAAGTAATGATGGCTCTGTCAGTGGATTGGTGCCAATCCAATGGGATTGCTGTATTCAGGGAACTCACCACTGAGTATGTTTGGCTCGCTTGGCCAATCCCGGGATTACACCGGCCAATCCTAGGATTGCTCCGTCTAACCAAACATGTCCTAGGCAAAATAGATGGGATTAGGAGGGATTGGGTGGGATTAGGAGGTAATGATGGTGATGTCAGTGGATTGCTGGCAATCCCATGGGATTGTTATATCCAACTTCTGCCTGTTTGGCATGCCCAGCCAAATCCCAGGATTGCTCCTTCCAATCCACCCTAATACAACCTAATACAATCCACCTTGCCTGGCCAAACAGGCCCTAAGTGTATTGAGTAAACTCTGTGAGGCCCACCGTAATTCATCCATTGTATATCTGTTTTATCATATAACTTTAGTGCTTTAAACAAAAAATTAATTATATCAAAAGATAAAGCGAATCACACCACCTGAAACAGTGTGAATTAAAGTCTACCGTTGGAAAGTTATTGGGGCCATAGAAGTTTTAAATCAAAATAACATTTGTGTTTTCCCTCCGTCTATGTCTTTGTGGTCTTACGAACCGTTAGGATGACAAATAAATATCACTGGGGCGTTTGAAATGTTTCAATGGTGGAAATCAATAGTTCCACTGTTTCCTTTGGTATGGTCTACTTGAGCTTTTGATATACTACGATTTTGGGCTCAACCCCTAAAATAATATAAAAAAACGGATGGACGGCATGGATAAACCACATGAATTCACAGTGGGTCGAACAGAGTTTACTCAGTGCAATAAGAGTACAATACACAATCCGATTTCCACGGTGATGTATTTTTCTTTTTTGTTCTTTAAAAAGAAAAAGAAGAAGAAGAAGAAGAAGAAGAAGTCCACTAAATGTCCTTTAAGAATCAGATTACTGTATGTGTACAACTAAACTGAAAACGATAGCTTTTCAGTTTATTTGACTTTTTTTTTTTCTGTCTGACGTATGCAATATCTAAGCAATTTCGGAGTGCTGTGTATGATCCCTGACACTCTCTAACGGTGTCAAAGTTTTCTTTCTTTTTTTTTTTTTTTTTTTTTTTTTTTTTTTTTTGATTCTTGCAAAAGTAATTTTTCTGTATTAAAAAATATTAGTCTCTTATAAAGATTTGATGTATTCACTATCTTGGGCCATCGATTGTTTATTTGGTGATCTTTTGGTATGACCCACCATTCATATGGGCCTAGATGGCATAAAAAAGAAGAAAGAAATTAGTGGGAAAGATGGGGCTGCATACAGATGGAATTAATAGATTTTTTAAAATCCTTTTATGAAAATGTTGTAGATTTTCTCTTAAAAAAATCAAAGATCAAGATTTATAGCGCTTGAGACCAAAAATGAAACATATACAATGTTTAAATGGACCACACCACGGGAAATAATTCTTACGGGCCATAGAAGTTTTGGATCAAGATTATATTACTTTCTTTCCCTTCATCCATGTCTGTGTGATCTTATGAACATGTTGGATGAAAAATAAACATCACTGTGGGGCCTAACATGGTTCCAATGGTGGAAATCATCTTTGACAAAACAGACTGAGGACGACTAGGTTGCTTTAGGCCACCACGCAATCCGCTTTCTATCATTGTCATCTTAACCCAATCTTATCATCTATCATTTAAAGTGGCTTACTAAATCTCTTTTAATTTTGGCCACTAACCTCGGAAGTGGATCAGGCGGTGACACCAATTTGCTACCTTGTTAGGTGGTGTCAGGCGTTGTTGTGTCTACCATTATGTATGTATTTTATCCTTGCCGTCCATTTGTTTTTCTAGCTCATTTGATGGCATGAGTCCAAAATATAGTAGCAGATGGTGGGCCTTATGATGGTTTATGTGGCCTTTTCAACTGGTTAGATGGAAAAAAGATAATTTACAGTGGGCTTTAGAAAAATTTCAATGGTGGGTGTTATTGTTCCTATTGTTTCCTATGGTGTGGTCTAATCTAGCTAGTCAAGCTTCAGATCTGGTTCACTTTTGGGCTCATGCATTAAAATGATCTAGTAAAGCGGATGAATGGCCTGGATAAATGACACGATCACTCTGCAGCCTACCATGATATGAAACACATGTATCACGTAGGGTGTTGTTGGGTCGCATCGCCACCAATCCAACACCATCATTAAAATAGGAAATTGGACTAGATGGTGACCCTGATACCTGAGGTATCGGGTAACATGGCCCACGGTGATGTATGTTAAAATAATAATAATAATAATAATAATAATAATAATAATAATAATAATAAATCTGTGGTTCATTTGTTCTGTGATTTTTCTGAAAAGGAATAATAGGATAGTTGTCATTTTTAACCGTCCACTAAATGTCCTTTTAGAATCAGATTATGGTATGTGTACAACTAAACTGAAAACGATAGCTTGTCAGTTTATTTGACTTTTTTTTTTTTTACCTAACGTATGCAATTTCTAAGCAATTTCGGAGTGCCTGCGTATGATCCCTGGCACTCCGTGTCAAAGTTGTTATTTATTTATTTTTTTATTTTTTCTTGTAAAAGTAATTTTTCTGTATTAAAAAATATTAGTCTCTTATAAAGATTTGATCTATTCACTATCTTGGGCTATCGATTGTTTATTTGGTGCTCTTTTGGTATGACCGACTATTCATATGGGCTTAGATGGCATAAAAAAAACGAAAAAGAAATTATTGGAAAAGATGGGGCTGCACACCGACGGAATTAAAAGATTTTTTAAAATCCTTTTATGAAAAATGTTTTAGATTTTCTCTTTAAAAAAATAAAAGATCCAAATTTTTTTGAAGGATGCAAAATGAATTTGGAGAATATAATTGATTGATTTTCTTATATATTTCAATATAATATGGTGGTATGTATATGCAAATGGGATGGCCCCAAATATGAAAAAAATAAATAAATTCAAATCTCAACTAGTAAGGAAGTTTGTAAAAAATAAAAAATAAAATAAAATAAATTCAAATCTCAGCAAGCATGAAAATTAAAACATTTCTAATACCCTCTTCAAGTTATAGCATGGAGATTTGTAACACCCAACTTGGTGCATAGAAGACGATGCGTGGTTTTGGCCAAATTTAACAGCACATTCGGCATTGCCGTCCGATTTGTATTGGCTATCGGCCGTGAATCCATCATGGTTGAGTGATCTACCCTAGAGTGGGCTGTAGCTGCTCAGGTAACGTCTCATATCCTTGTTGGATGTGAAATATTGGATATTTTCCCCTCATTATTCCTTGGTTTTAAGAACATGATGATGATTAATTGATCTATTTCTACATGCTTTCTCTTGCGAGGTAATTTTGAGAGCTTAAGGTGAAAAGGATTTTAAAGGAATGAATTTGATGCTCAAGAATTATCGAAGAGAGGATTAGATATTTGGAGGTCAAGATTGAAGAATTCAAGAGTCCGAGATCCAAGAAAACTGAGTGAAAAAGGAAGAAATTCGAAGTTATAAAGTGCAGAAAATCAAAGTGCTGAGCTATATAGTTCGATGTTATCGAACACAACTTCGATGCCATTGAAGTAAGTGTTTGATGCCACCAAAGGAAGCTCGATCCCATTGGAAAAATCAGAGAAAATTAAGTTTAGTTGTTGGACATATGGGTGCAATTCTTGATCTCATCGAAAAGAGGGTTCGATCTCATCGAAAGGAGGGTTCGATCTCTCAATCTCATCGAAGAAGGTCTCGATCTCATCGAAGGAGGGTTCGATCCCATTAAAGACCTGTTCGATGATATCAAAGCAAGTTCGATGACATCGGAAAAATCATTAATTATGGAATTTACTTGTTAGATAGTTTTAAAAATCATTAATTATGGAATTTACTTGTTAGATAGTTTTGGATGTTTTTTTTTTTATCCCATTGAGAACATGTTCGATGATATGGAAGCCAATTTGATGCCATAGAATCTTGGGTGATGCCATCGAGGACTTACATAGATTTCAAAAGTATGTTGTTGACGGTTTCCAAATTCGAATTAAACTTCAATCCCATCGAAGTGCCATCGAAGCTCCCATTGAAGGTGCGAAAGCTGCATAAATTGAAGTTGGTTTCAAAGTCGGTCCAAGCAAAGTCTATATAAAGATGTTTTCTGAGTTCTTCTAAGCACGAATTAGGATATGAAGAGTAGAGTAAAGAGTGGTGGTGCTTCAAGGAGTTCTTCCTTCTTCTTCAATCTTTCCTTTCTAGTTAGTTTTTATATTTTTCTTTAAGAGTTTCGGTTTATTCATGTCTTTGGTTGGCTAATTTCTTAGTTAGAGCTAAGAGGTAAAGCTTGTAGTTTGTTTTAATGTTTATCTTACTTTGATTCAAGTTTATTATTTTATATGTTGAACTATTCATTGATTTCTAGTTTGAATGAAGTAGTATTTTCAGTTCACTTTGATCCATTGTCGACTCTGGGCATAGTGGATGTTTAGAAAGACTTTTGATACTTTCTTACCTATTTAGCAATTGTGTGATCTGTAAAATTCTTTGATCTACTGTCAACTCCGAGCATGGTAGATTCTTGAATTCCCTACGATCATTACATTGGTGTTATGTGAGAGAACTAATTTGATGAATGTTCAAATTCTATTTTTGGTGAATTTCATGATGTTTTAACTGCTCCATAATCCGACTAGATATGATAGGACTTCGATTCCGATTGTGTTCTTAATTGAATCAAGTAAGGTAGCATTAAGATGACTACAAGTGGATCACTAGTGCTCTAGTTCTCCTTTAACATTGATAAATTATTCACAATTAATCTCTTTTACTTCAAATTCTAGTATAGCTTAGATTCTAGTCATAGTTTTAGTTTATTGCAGAAAGTGCACATATAGTAAGTCCCTGTGGATTCGACCTCGGTCTCCTCGAGTTATTACTACAGTGCAGCCCTACACTTGGGGTTGTGAACAATCCTAGGCTCGAGCTAGGGCCCACTTGGCTGCTAGAAGATGAAAGGCCTTCGTTGATCAACCCACCATACAGGAGTCAAACAAGATGGTAGTTGTCCTTGGGTGGCATATCCTATATTCAATTACAAGAGAGTGTCATATATGTAGTTCACCTATGCATCACTATAAATCATAACACACTTCAATTTTACAAATCAAATTCTTATCGCAATTGAAGAAATTAGGAATGATTTCATTACTATTCAAGAAGAAGCATTTTAGTACATTGTTCCCACACGATTAACTTTTCAATGTAAAGACTATAAAAACTAGCTAGTAAGTGGGACTACATTTCTCCCTACACTATTATAGACTAAACACATGCTACAATAGAATATAGATTAGGATATATTGATCCCTTGAGTCGAGCAAAGGAGTAGGCGCTCCTTCCTTTTGTACATAGCACAATACCGCCTTCAATGTTTGGTATATCTTCTTGTACCACCTTTCTTGATCTCTCTTCATCTCAGCCATCTCAACCGAGAGCACATCTAAGTGCTCTTCTATGCTCCGGGGTGCAAGAGGCTCCTCATCAGCTCCCTCAGCATCAACTCCTACATCATTCTCATCTCTTTCTTCACCTTCAGCTTCTTCTTCTTCGCTCTCCTCTTCTTCTTCTTCAATCTCATCCCCAAATTCTTCTGCTCTAGCCCTCTACTGCTTGGGGCCTATGCCCATATGATTCAATGTATCGTCACTTATCAACTTGACTGCTTTGGGCTCACAGTTGGATCCCCAAATCCATATTGTTGAGCTAGCCTATACACGAAGCAACCAAATGGGAGGCCACTATATTACAATTGGATGTTGCCGCCTTCACAATCTGGTAGAGTACAATTAAGGAGAGACAAACGTCCTCCCCATGCCATACTTGGTAAAGGAGTTCTACCATGTACCTAGATAGCTTCATATGATTGCCCACCCTCAGGTACACATTAAATGTGAAGATGTGGTGGAGCACTTGATTCGGCGCCATTATGAGCGAGGTGAGCAAGTTGCCATTTTTTCTCTAATTGATGAGTCGGATGCACAAACGAATAGTGTGCTCATTTTGGCGATGTGCTGACTTCAAATTTCCTTCATCGATCTAAATGTTTCCCTGTGGTATGCCGAGCACGTACGAGAAGACTTATATGTTAATGTAAATCATGCACTTGTCGTAACTTATATTAAATCCCTAAGAGTCCACGTGAGGATTGCTGATTTGGGCGTAAAATAACCTAGCTTACCGTACATCGGCTCGATGATTTCCTTCGAATATGGGGCTCTATCCACGTTGTGCGAATCGATCTAGTGCATCGTACTCACTGAACAATCGGTTGTCCATTATGTACTTGAAGATGACATTTCGGCTTGCATGCCTACCCACATCTACGGAAGGTCGAGCGGGTTGGGCTAAGGAAGCTCTCGGTGTTTCTTTTTTGTTGGCCTCTCACGACTTGGCCCCACCTCGTTGAGGGTAATTCTTTTCTTCTCCATGAGGGAAAGAAGAAAGGGAATCTTGAATGAGACAATGAATGTAAGGAAAGCCATGTTTCCTTACTAGTGTATGTGATTTCTAAATGTAAAGAAAAATAGAAGGTATGGAAGAAGAAGATGAAGACTTTTCAAGAAATTTGCAAAGATAGAAGGTTTTAAGAGCTTAAAAGGTAGGTATTCTTAGAGATTTTGGAGAATATAGGTTTAGAATAGAGGACATGGGTGGGAATCGGATTAAATGGGGGTTTGGGAGGCTTGGAAATGGAATAATCGAGATTTTGAAAGAAGAGGAGCTTAGGTCGTGGGGATTTGGGGAGATGAAGGACTTGGCGAGGGAGAGAATGGGGAAAAAGATGAGAGTTTGGCTCTTAAACCTCTCCCACACGTGGGATTTTTGTTGCACAAACGGTCCCAACGGTGGCACTGTCGACCATTTCCCAAAAATCCATTTTTGCAGCAGCGCCGTAGTGCTGGCGGTGGCACCGCCGGCCACTTTCCCCCCTTTTTTGAAAAACTTGGTGGTGGCATTATCGATGTATGTCCTCTTTGCAGTGGTGCCACCGTAATCTATCCAAATTCTAAAAATTTTGGGGCACTGCCGTCAGTTGCTGGCCAAAACCCAATTTTTTGGGGTTTTACACTCCTCAGTTGGGCTCCTACTAAGCCCGGGTCACTCCTTCAACACACACCACTCAAAGTTCTACCTAAAAAGGGGCGTTCAGATCGTAAGTTATTCAAAAAAGCCGCTTTAATCCCGAGTAGTGAACCTTACCTTTACTTGTCCAACAAACAACCTACTTATCAGCTCTCTATTTCTTCATTGCCTATTGATTTTCTCTTTAACAACATAGGAAGGTGTTGCACAGCACGCCAACAACGCAGTGAACCTAGATCCAATCTCAGGCCTCACCCACAAACGATAAACAGAAAGAAATATAAACTAGAAACAGATCAAAGCAATCCAAAACAAACTACAAGATAAGATATACGTGGAAAAACCCCAATCTAGGATAAAAAACCACAGATGCAAACTTCTACTATGAAGAACGAAGATTACAAGACAATATACTAACCTCTCCCTTGGAAGTACAGAGAAAATCCCTTGCCCACATCTTAGAAATATTTTCCAATATTCACCTTAACCCTAGAATAGCCCTGGGGACCCCAATTTATAGTTTTAGCAACTTCCCTTTCCGCATCCCAGTTGCGAAAGGACTTGCGACACGAAATCCGCGAAACTCCTTTCCGCATCCCAGTTGCAAAAGGACTTGTGACACGAAATCCGCGCATGTAGTTCCACTTCTCAACAATCTCCTACTTGGAGACACATTGTCATAAACCTTTGTCTTCTTCATTCGGAGTGCACCACTTCCCCGTCTTCAAGCCTAAAGACTACTTAAAGCTGAACAGAGCTTCAGCTTCTCTCGTATGACCGCCTTGGTCTTTTTTTTTTCCAAAAGAACTCCTTTTTTTAACAGTCAAACAACGTAAGTACATCTACCAGGATTCGGGAGGGAAACCACAAAAAAAAGGGGCCTCTCCTATCATATGCTCTACACTATGCACAAGGAAACCCAAAGAAAACACCCCCGTTAATCACGAAAGGATCTAAGGGCCCCCAATCTGGTCTTGTCCAGACAGATCAGGCCCCGCATATGCCAAGAGAGGGAATTCTGATGAACATGGAAGGAGGCCTCTTGAGTCTCGCTGCCCATGCGGGCCATGACATCCGTAGGTCCGTTCCCCTCCCTAAAGATATGGGAAAAAGAAACCGATGTCTGATTCTACGTAAAACCCTTAAGAAGAGAAAGAGACCGCAAAACCCAATGTCTCATATTCCACTGAGTACAGGCTTTATGGTGGATGAGGTTTAGGGCGAACTCGGAGTCAGATTCTACAACAATATTCTTTAATCCCCTCGACCAACAGTAATAAATTCCATCATGCATAGCCCTCACCTCTGCAGTATTATTGGAGCACACCCCGTAGCCAGCTGAGAAAGCGAAAATCAGCTTTCCATTTTCTCCCCGGCAAACACCCCCTCTTCCGGCCAACCCTGGATTGCCTCTTGAAGAACCATCCATGTTAAGCTTAACCCACCCTTCTGGCGGTTTGCTCCACCTAATTATACAGTAATTCAAGGGTCTAGGGCTGGGCGGGAGAGAATCCAAAATCTGAGTGCACCGCTAATCCCTCGCCCTCGAATAATCGGCCTCTTCCACACGCAGAATAGAAACAACCCACCATTTTATCTGAGCTATGGAAGAGGCTAACCGCATCTTTTGACCCTCATATTTTGCTGCATTTCTCGCTCGCCAAATTTCCCAGCAAATTAGAATAGGGAGAAGATACCTGATACTTGCTGGTGCACCATCCGCAGCCTCCGCAAGACGCCACTGCATCAGCCTCCCTTCAACGGTCTGATTCGGCATGGAAGGAATGCCACAACGCCTACCAAAATGGGCCCAAATCGCAGCCGCATGCGGACCAAAAAGGAACAGATGTTCTATGGACTTTGCATTATACAGGTCGTGATGTTCATCAGCTGAGCAATAGAAACAGATTGACGCCAGTGAAATTCCTCTGGACTGAACCCGTTCATCCACCGCAATTGCCCCATTGAGTAGCCTCCAACAAAAAATCAATATTTTTGGGGGCATACCTTTGTACCAGGGCTAGTTGTTCCATCTAATTGCTGGAGAGGAAGCTCGGCTTACCTTCCAAGCTGATTTCAACGTGAATTTGCCTGATGGATCAAACGGCCAGAACCGTTCATCCACACTATCATCCGAGACTACAAAACCAACATTAAAGATGTGGTTAACGACCTGATCTGGGAGAAAATTGAGAGCTGACGATGGAGGGAGGGGACCTGCTGCACCCAAAAGGTCTCGAAACTTTAAACCACTCAGCTCAACTGGAATTTGGACGGAGAGGAGGCGCTGAATAGGGCCTAATCCAGACCAATTTTCAGACCACAGGTTTATGTCTCCACGTCCGACCTTCCATTGAGCAATGGATATAATGAACTGAAAGTGCTGCCTGATTTTCACCCACAACTGAGAAGCGGACGAAGAGACGCTGGGCGGGGGGTCCCCACTCAAATCCCTAAAGTGTTTAGCCCGCATAAGGTTAGCCCATGGACTGACATTTTGCCTAAACAAAACTTCCCAAGCCATCTTCATCTTGAGAACATTCATAACTTCTGAAAGCCGTTGTATCCCTAACCCACCTTCCTTGGTCGGTCTAGCAATTTTGTCCCAAGCTAACCAGTGAAGTTTGCTTTTGCCATCTGTCCAACCCTAGAAAAAGCTAGCAAAGAGGCTTTCTAATTTACTAATAACCTTTCCCGGCACATGCATTGCCGACATTGTATGAATGGGGATAGATCTCAAAACATGCTTAATGAGGATCAATCTTCTAGCCTGAGTTACAAAGTTTGATTTTGTTGAGGGTCAAATATTGCATATCAGACCTCGATTATTGCCAGATTTTACATACACAATAATGCTTAATGGAGTATTTTAATTGTGTTTTGTTGCAGGATTCAATCAGGAGCATTGACTGAAAACTGATAGTAAAAGCATGGATTTGGCACTCCGATGTCACGAAAGCAGGGGACGGACTCCTGGGGATTGGGATCGACAATTTTTTCACAGCCGAGATCCGAGAAAATCGAGAAACTGAAGCTCAAGTGGCCTGAAAGTCAGGCATAATGCAGGATCATAGGGTTTTCACCATCTGTTCGGCTCAGAACTTCATACATAGACTAAGGACCATAAATTAATCGTACACGTCGAATTTTAGCTCTCAGATCCTTGTGGAAGAGGCCCAATAGCCAGATCAGCCCACAAATTATGAAATTGGGGCCCACCTGACCTCTAGATATGCCTCAATTTTGGACTCAACCATTTAAATTATCTTGGAAAGTGGATGAACGGAATAGATTTCCAAGATTTATCATAATGGACCCCATCCTGCAATGCACGTGCACACCACCAGATTAGTACACACGGTGCATCATATCCGGTCAAACCGGTTAGCAACCACTGCCCGAATAATCTCGCTTGGATTCAAATTTCGTGCGCAAACAGAGAGTTGCGACTGATTTCTAGTGGGCCACCACCTTCGATCAAGAGATCAATCCGGACCGTCCATTCGCCCCAAGATGTCAAACCGACCGTACACATGGTGGTTTTCCAGACTTATGCACGAGAGTGGATGGAAATGGAGCCAATTTGTTCAATGAACAGTAGGTTTAAAAGATCAATGCGTCACACTTTTCGCGAGCTAAAACTGGTCCTCTCTAAACGGTTTTTCGATCAGAACGCAGTGGACGGCGTGGATTTTGGTAAAATAACAGCGAAATGGGGCCCACATCATCACAGCGTAAGGAGTGCGGAACCTCTGTTCGCGCATGGCCGACAAATCCAGGCCGTTTTGCATTCGTGGCGAAGATCGGTATGATGATCCACATCATTCATTACCTCCAGACCGTAGGCGTGATCATCGCCATGGTGACGGATTTCTAGAAGACAGCAGAGATTAGTTTTTTAGCTGTCTAGACGGTAGATAAACGGTAGATAGACGGTTGAAAGATCCAGTAGGTGAGCCACTACAGTTTTGATCTAAAAACGACCATAATCTCTACAATGAACGGCGTGGATTTCGTCGATAAGTCCGATCATGGACCCCACCGATTCCAACAGCGTAAGACGAGCAGTTTAATCTCTACAATGCACGAAAATCCGGTTCCGCCGGGAGGTTGTGACCCACCTCGATGATTTGGACGGATCATCCGGACCGTCCAGACGCCAGCCAAGCCAATTTCGTTCACACCTATGTGATCAGTTTGAGTGGACTGGATGATCCAGTCACCCCAAAACAGGTCAGCCGCAAGGTGTTCTCCACTTCTTTTACACGCAAGCTCGCCTTGCTGCGTAAGATTTCTTGCGTAAAACAGAGGTTACGCAATTCTCATAGGCTTATAAAAGAGAGAGAGAGAGAGAGAGAGAGAGAGAATGGCTGGGGAGGATCATCCAGAGATTGGAGGCATCATCTGCGGGCTTGGGGCAGACGTGAAGAGAGAGAGAGAGAGAGACAGAGAGGAAAAGAGTTTATTTTTTTCTTTTGTTGTTTTATTTAATTATTTTATTTTTTAAGAGATCTAGTCCACCATGTCTATGTGTGGCTAAACCTCTTAGCTAGGGCTAAGAGGTGAAGCTTGTAGCGTGATAGGAGGCCTCTTTGCTTGTGCCTTTGTTTAGACTGAATTGATGTTGATTTGGATTTTTATTAAGGGAATGTTTTTAGTCTTTAATGGTCTTTGTTGGACTGAAATTACAATGGGTCTGCAATGGCTTTGTGCATGTTCTTTTCCTCTTTATGTTTATGACGTCGGGAAACCCCCGTTGTTCACCATCGTCTCCTGGCAGCGAGTGGATGACTGCAGTACCCTTCCTAACCTTCATGCGGAGTTGATTGGTTGGTAATTAGTTTAATTCTGTTGTTTGCTTTGTCTCCTGGGCATGGTTTGGTGATGGAATCCATTCTAATTCATATACCTCTCATCTTTTGAAAATTATATCAACAACAGTTCAGTAAATTTTCATGATTTTTGATACAGGCATAAGATCTCTCTGATCTCTACAAGTGGATCCTCTGAATCCCTAGTTTCCCTTCTCTGATTTTTCTAAGTTTTAGATTAATATTTCATCATTATTCTTCAAATTACAATCGATTTAGACTTCATCTTAGCCTAGTTCTAGATCTGGTTATTTTCAGATAACGTACAGGTTTCAGTCCCTGTGGATTCGACCTTGGTCTTACCGAGTTTATTACTACATCACAACCCTATACTTGGGGAGTGAACAAGTTTTTAATGTCATTTTGGGACCGTGACGGCTACGATTTTCTGAAATTAATTGGATTTAGAGTTAGTTTAAGATTAAGATTTTACTAATTTTAATTTTATTTTTTTTATTTAATTCATAGGACTAACATATTTCCTATTCTGTAGGTTGTTAAGATAGAACTTCTAATTTGGTAAACTCTTTCTGATTTTCTAGATTTTCTAACTCTTTAGATTTGATTTGCTTTAGAAACTTCTCCTCTTGAGAACTAACTTATTTTGTTTTATTTTGCAGGTCTTTAGCTTAGAGACTCCAATTTGGTAATCTCTTTTCAAACCTCTCTTTCTTTCTAGATTTTCATTTTCTTTCTTAGGATTAGGTTTAGAATTTGATTGAGGGCTGCGAGTGTTTCATGCCCAAGTGGGCCCGTGACGACACTCGACGTCTCTTGATTGAAGGAGGATTAGTTGAGGGGTTGACTGTCCATCGCAGGATTAGACACCGCTCGAATTCTCCTGAGTTAATTGAGGTTATGGCTGCAAATCAACCTCAAGCACTACCTCAACAGATGGATGAGGAAGTACATGATGAGAATGAGGTGCTTCACACCCCGCCTCGTACCTTACGAGATTATTTACAACCGGCGGGGGTGAGCACGCCCTCATGCATGATTTTTCCTGAAAACACAGGACAGATGGACATCAAGCCAGGAGTTATCCAACTCCTTCCTAAATTCCATGGGCTTGAATCAGAAAGTCTATATTTACATTTGAAAGAGTTCGATGAGATCATAGCCACCCTATACTTTCCCAATGTATCCGAGGATACAATCAGGCTGAAACTCTTTCCTTTTTCCTTGAAAGAGAAGGCTAAGACGTGGTTACATTCACTGCGTCCTAGATCCATTGGAACATGGAATGATTTGCAGAGGGAATTCATAAAGAAAATTTTCCCACACCATAAAACGATTACCCTCAGAAAAGCAATCATGAACTTCGCCCAAAAGGAAGATGAAACATTCTACCAATGTTGGGAAAGGTTCAAGGATCTTGTCAGTTCATGCCCACAACACGGTTTTAAAATGTGGCGCATTACAAATTTTTTCTATGATGGACTGACATCTTCCATGCGCCAACTGGTCGAGACAATGTGTAATGGAGAATTCATGAATAAAGAAGTCGATGAGGTATGGGATTACCTCGATAGACTTGCCGAGAATGCACAATCATGGAACCATTATCCAAAATCAAACACCACGCCTAGGCCAACTCAATCTAAGGAGAAAGGTGGAGTATATCTCCTGAAAGAAGAGGACAGTGTAAATTTTAAAGTGACTAATCTCACTCGAAGAGTTGAGGCCATGGAAGGAAAGAAGGATAAGGTTAATGAAATTGTTTGCGGCATCTGTGATTGTAACATTCACACAACTGAAAATTGTCCTACCATATCTGCCTTTCGAGGAGTGTTGAATGAGCAAGCTAATGCCGTAAATAACTATCAAAGACCTTTCAATGGATCTACCTCTAATACATACAATCCTGGTTGGAGAAATCATCCAAATTTTAGTTGGAGGAATGGACAAACTGCTACCCCCCAAAGTTTTTTCAATCAAAATCCAAATCAGGGGAAATCTCAAGAAGAACCGGTTCAAAATTCCATACAAGAGCTGACTCAGGCAGTGCGTGAACTTACATACTTTATGCAAAAAATAGATTCACGTATGACGGTTATAGAAAAGGGGATGCTTCCTGCACAACCACTCCCCAATCCTAAACCACAATACGAGATAAATGATCCCAGCTCTTCAAATCAAATGGGGCACGCTAAATCCATCACCACTCTTAGGAGTGGGAAGATCATTGATAAAACCCTTCCGGTTAGGCCCGAAAAGCCTCAAGAACTAGAAGAGGACAATAATGATGGATCTAGTGATGTCCCACAAAATTTAGAACCGGAACTTTTAGAGAAGCCGCTGTCGTTCCCCCAACGGTTGGTTGCACCAAAACGTCTTTCTAACTTTCAGGATATTCTGGAGGTGTTGAAACAAGTGAAAGTCAACATTCCTCTACTTGATGTCGTAAAACAGGTTCCTTTATATACAAAATTTCTAAAAGACCTATGCACGACCAAAAGACGGCAAAGCATTCAAAAGAAGATCTTCTTGACTGAGAAAGTGAGTGCCATCCTGAAGCAAGACGTGCCGCAGAAATTTAAGGATCCCGGTAGCCCAACCATATCATGTGTAATCGGGAACCATCGAATTGATCACGCACTTCTTGACTTAGGAGTGAGCGTTAATTTGATCTCCTACTCGGTATACAAACAATTAGGATTGGGTGAGTTAAAACCTACCCTAACTACACTACAACTTGCCGATCGAACTGTTCGTGTACCAAGAGGGATTATTGAGGATGTGTTAGTCCAAGTTGATAGATTTTACTACCATATAGATTTTATCATCCTAGACACCGAACCCATCAACAACATGAGCACTCAAATTCCCGTCATTCTTGGTCGCCCATTCCTTGCCACGTCAAATGCAATCATCAATTGCAGGAATGGTGTCATGACTATGTCTTTTGGAAATTTGACATTGGAGTCAAACATCTTTTTCAATAACGGCAGCAACGCAGAGGATGATGACGATGTCCACGACATTAACATGATCGATACCTTCGTGGAAGATAGGACACCCCTTACCTTATCCTCTGATCCTCTAGAGACGTGCTTGGCCCACTCCCATGAGTTTGATGATGATATGATTAGGGAGACATGTGCCTTTATTGATACTGCACCGGTACTTGAAGTTAACCGGTGGAGGCCACAATTTGAAGAATTGCCACAAACTGATGTAATGCCTCTACCGTTTAACCTCAAGGCACCGAAGCTTGACCTAAAACCTTTACCCTCTGATTTGAAATATGCCTATTTAGGTCAAGATGAGACATACCCGGTGGTGATCTCTGCCTACCTAAAGAAAGAACAGGAGAGTATGCTCATATCTACTCTCATTGAGCATAAAGGAACCTTAGGATGGACGATAGCGGACCTCAAGGGAATCGATCCCTCGATTTGTACTCACCATATATATCTTGAGAAAAATGCGAAGACCGCTTGGCAACCACAACGTAGGCTAAATCCAAACATGAAGGAAGTGGTTAAAGCCGAGGTTCTTAAACTATTGGATGTGGGTATCATATACCCTATATCTGATAGTCAATGGGTGAGTCCAACTCAGGTGGTTCCTAAGAAGTTTGGAATCACCATCGTAGCCAATGCTAATAATGAACTTGTGCCAACTAGAGTCACTACTGGTTGGAGAATGTGCATTAACTACAGAAAGTTGAATACCGTCACAAGGAAGGATCACTTTCCTTTGCCCATCATCGATCAAATCTTGGAAAGGCTAGCTGGTCATTCCTATTACTGTTTTCTTGACGGGTATTTGGGCTACAATCAGATTGAAATCGCCTCTGAGGACCAGGACAAGACCACATTTACATGTCCCTACGGCACCTTTGCCTACCGAAGGATGCCATTTGGACTATGTAATGCCCCTGCCACCTTTTAGCGATGTATGTTGAGTATCTTTTCTGATATGGTGGGGCAATATCTAGAGGTCTTCATGGATGATTTCTCTGTTTATGGTTCATCTTTCAGCAAGTGCTTGGAAAGTCTTAAATGTGTGTTGAAAAGATGTGAAGAAAAGAACTTGGTACTTAATTGGGAGAAGTGCCATTTCATGGTTCATAAGGGGATTGTCCTTGGACATATCATCTCGTCCAAGGGAATTGAGGTAGATAAGGCAAAAATCGATCTTATCTCTAACCTACCTCCACCCAAGAACATCAGAGACGTGCGATCCTTCTTAGGACACGCAGATTTTGACGGTGCGATTCATAAAGGACTTTAGTCTCCTCTCTCGTCCTTTATGTAATCTTCGTCAAAAGGATGTTCCATACGAGTGGACTGAGCAATGCCAGGAAGCTTTCACTAAGCTTAAAGGCATGTTAACCACTGCACCCATCATGCAGCCACCCAACTGGAGCCTTCCTTTTGAGCTTATGTGCGACGCTTCTGATTATGCTCTTGGAGCGGTTCTAGGCCAGAGAAAAGATAAGAGGCCCTACGTCATCCATTATACGAGTAGGACTTTAAATCCTGCCCAAGTGAACTACTCGACAACGGAAAAGGAACTCTTAGCCGTAGTGTTCGCCTTGGACAAATTTAGGTCCTACTTGATCGGATCCAAGATTATTATCTATACAGATCATGCGGCACTGAAGTATCTTCTTTCTAAGAATGATTCTAAGCCCCGCTTGATACGATGGATCCTTCTACTCCAAGAATTTGATTTGGAAATTAAAGATAAAAAGGGTGTAGAGAACGTAGTGACTGATCACCTTTCTCGCCTTAATACCTCTGATTCCCTCGAGGCGACCCATATCAATGACATGTTCCCTGATGAACAACTGTTCAGAGTCTCTCATTCACCTTGGTTCGCTGATATTACTAATTATCTTGCTACAGGTTCCATACCGTCACATTGGACTGCCCAAGATAAGAAGAAATTTTTCACCGAGGTACGCAAATTCTTCTGGGATGATCTATACTTGTTTAAATATTGCCCAGACCAAATTTTGAGGAGATGTGTGCCAGACGATGAGCATCAGAGTGTCATCTCCTTCTGTCACTCATAGGCCTGTGGTGGTCATTTTTCTGTAAAAAAAAAGACCACGGCCAAGATTCTGAGTGTGGCTTCTATTGGCCCACTATGTTCAGGGACACTCATGAGTTTTGCAAAGCTTGTGAGCGTTGTCAGAAATTGGGAGCATTGTCCCGTCGAAATATGATGCCCTTGAATCCCATTCTTATCATAGGGGCATTTGATTGCTGGGGCATTGATTTCATGGGACCATTCCCCCAATCTTTTGGAAATTTATATATTTTGCTTGCCGTAGACTATGTCACTAAATGGGTCGAAGCGATTCCGTGTCGGAATAATGACCATCGCACGGCCATTAAATTCCTGAAGGAAAACATCCTTTCCCGATTCGGAACGCCTTGAGCCATCATTAGTGATGGGGGCTCATACTTTTGTAATAGGCCATTCGAGAGTTTAATGAAGAAATACAGTATCTCTCATAAGGTGAGTACCCCATACCATCCACAGACAAGTGAGCAAGCTGAGATTTCTAATAGGGAGATCAAACACATTTTGGAGAAAACGGTTAACCCTGATCGTAAGGATTGGTCAATTCGATTGACCAATGCCTTGTGGGCTTACCGTACTGCTTTTAAAACCCCTATTGGAATGTCTCCCTTTAGACTCGTCTATGGGAAGGCTTGCCACTTGCACATGTGGAGTTGGAACATAGAGCCTATTGGGCGATCAAAAATCAATTTCAATCTGAACAACGCTGGCTCGCTACGCAAACTTCAATTAAATGAACTTGAAGAAATCCGGAACGACGTGTATGAGAACTCGAGAATTTACAAGGACAGGATGAAGGCGTTTCATGACCAACATATTCTACGAAAATCATTCAAGCCAGGTCAGAAAGTCCTTTTGTATAATTCTTGATTACATCTCTTTCCGGGAGCTTCGATCTCGTTGGACCGGCCCTTACATTGTTGTTACTGCTTATCCTCATGGGGCCGTTGAGATAAGAGATCCCGACAATGGTAAGGAGTTTAAAGTAAATGGACATCGATTAAAACCATTTGTCGAGAAATTTGATTCAGAGGACATATCCATACCTCTGACTGATCCTGTTTACCAGGAATGATCTCCTAGTCTGATGGATGTATAGGTAGGTGTATCGCTTTCATAGGACTAGGGTAGTTGCTTTATTTGTCTGGCTGAAGACAGTAAACTTAGCGCTCCTGGGAGGCAACCTAGCTTTTTATTCCATTTTATTTTCCTAGTTAGTTAGTTCAATGTTTGTAGGTAACATTACTGCAAACCCTCACGAGACTACAACTCGTCCACTAGGGGCAACCTAGGGGTTTAAAGGCTTGTTGCATTTGCTAAATGCAATCGAGAGCACCTGCGAAAGTGGTATAGGTAGGATTTTATTTTTTCTTGTTTTGTTTTCTCTCTCGTGCTGACCGGCGGATTCCATGCTGCGATCTCTTGGAAAGTCTCTCACGATTCATCATTCAGGTACTATCTTCCCATCACTTCATATTTACTTTTCGTTGTCCCATGTGCATTGTATATTCATATCTTTTACATTGTGGACAATGTAGATTTTAGGTTGGGGGTGGGAGATTAGGTAACCTAATCAGTGTTTTTCTTGGTCTTGAGCAAAAATTGTGAAAATTTTTAAATTTTTTCTGGAAATTCTTGTGAATTTGAAGTGATTTTGACAACCATCTGTGATTTAGAATTACAGGATATGGAATGTTGGTGATTTATTACTCTTGGATTTAGTTGCAAGTCAGATCTCACAGTTAAGTTTGAATTATTAATTGATGATTAGAAGTTGTAAACATTGATTGAGTCATGATTCCACATACCACATCTCGCTTTCACATTAAAGTTTCAGTTTGATATTGAAGGATTAACTTGGTAATCACTAAGCATGAAAGGAACCAGCCTGAAAAACAAAAATTTCAGCATTAGTTTATAAAGAAGAATTGAAAGAGTAAGTCGCATAATCGTCATCATAAGTTTGCTCCCTATAGGTGTGGATTCGATTCTCCATGATTAACAGTTGGAAAGAGTTGGGTGACTAGTTTAACCATAGGTTTGCTCCCTATAAGTGAAAATTTGGTTCTCATCTTGACTTTTAAAAAAAAAAAAAAAAAAAAGAGAAAAAAAAAAAACTAGAAAATGCAAGAATGATCTGTGAGGCAAAGTTCTGGTTTAGGTGATGGTAGTTATGAATTTTCTGATTAATTACCAATGATATCATGAAATCGACAATTTGATCTCTTAATGATGATAGGCCGAGATTTCACTATACACCCATGGAAGTCAATGTTTAAAATTATTCTAGTTTATGGATTAATATTTGAACTTGATTATGAAATTCACCGTGCATGACAGGCCAGGAAAAATTGATAATCAACATTTATGAATCTTAAGATTTCTCATATCTGGATTGTTTTTCAAAATATCACTCGGCTTCACAAGAATTATTTCGTAATTCTCAACTTAATTTTCGCATATTTTGCTCGGGACTAGCAAAATGCTGGTTGGGGGTTGTGTTGAGGGTCAAATATTGCATATCAGACCTCGATTATTACCAGATTTTACATACACAATAATGCTTAATGGAGTATTTTAATTGTGTTTTGTTGTAGGATTCAATCAGGAGCATTGACTGAAAACTGATAGTAATATAATGGATTTGGCACTCCGATGTCACAAAAGCAGGGGACGGACTCCTGGGGATTGGCATCGACGATTTTTTCACAGCCGAGATCCGAGAAAATCGAGAAACTGAAGCTCAAGTGGCATGAAAGTCAGCCAGAATGCAGGATCACAGGGTTTCCACCATCTGTTCGGCTCAGAACTTCATACATGGACTAAGGACCATAAATTAACCGTACACGTCGAATTTTAGCTCTCAGATCCTTGTGGAAGAGGCCCAATAGCCAGATCAGCCCACAAATTACGAAATTGGGGCCCACCTGACCTCTAGATATGCCTCAATTTTGGACTCAACCATTTAAATTATCTTGGGAAGTGGATGAACGGAATAGATTTCCAAGATTTATCATAATGGACCCCATCCTGCAATGCACGTGCACACCACCAGAGTAGTACACGCGGTGCATCATATCCGGTCAAACCGGTCAGCAACCACTGCCCGAATAATCCCGCTTGGATTCAAATTTCGTGCGCAAATAGAGAGTTGCGACTGATTTCTAGTGGGCCACCACCTTCGATCAAGAGATCAATCCGGACCGTCCATTTGCCCCAAGATGTCAAACTGACCGTACACATGGTGGTTTTCCAGACTTATGCACGAGAGTGGATGGAAATGGCGCCAATTTGTTCAATGAATGGTAGGTTTAAAAGATCAATGCGTCACACTTTTCTCGAGATAAAACCGGTCCTCTCTAAACAGTTTTTCGATCAGAACGCAGTGGACGGCATGGATTTTGGTAAAATAACAGTGAAATGGGGCCCACATCATCACAGCGCAAGGATGCGAAACCTCTGTTCGCGCATGGTCGACAAATTCGGGCCGTTTTGCATTCGTGGCGAAGATCGGTATGATGATCCACATCGTTCATTACCTCCAGACCGTAGGCGTGATCATCGCCATGGTGACGGATTTCTAGAAGACAGCGGAGATTAGTTTTTAGTGTCTAGACGGTAGATAGACGGTTGAAAGATCCAGCAGGTGAGCCACTACAGTTTTGATCTAAAAACGACCAGAATTGATTGGTTTTTCTTGAGGAAACCAATGAACGGCGTGGATTTCGTCGATAAGTCCGATCATGGACCCCACCAATTCCAACAGCGTAAGACGTGCAGTTTAATCTCTGCAACGCACGAAAATTCGGTTCCGCCGGGAGGTTGTGGCCCACCTCGATGATTTGGACGGATCATCCGGACCGTCCACACGCCACTCCAAGCCAATTTCGTTCACACCTATGTGATCAGTTTGAGTGGACTGGATGATCCAGTCACCCCAAAACAGGTCAGCCGCAAGGTGTTCTCCACTTCTTTTACACGCAAGCTCGCCTTGCTGCGTAAGATTTCTTGCGTAAAATAGAGGTTACGCGATTCTCATAGGCTTATAAAAGAGAGAGAGAGAGAGAGAGAGAGAGAGAGAGAACGGCTGGGGAGGATCATCTAGAGATTGGAGGCATCATCTGAGGGCTTGGGGCAGACGTGAAGAGAGAGAGAGAGACAGAGAGGAAAAGAGTTTGTTTTTTTCTTTTGCTGTTTTATTTAATTATTTTATTTTTTAAGAGATCTAGTCCACCATGTCTATGTGTGGCTAAACCTCTTAGCTAGGGCTAAGAGGTGAAGCTTGTAGCGTGATGGGAGGCCTCTTTACTTGTGCCTTTGTTTAGACTGAATTGATGTTGATTTGGATTTTTATTAAGGGAATGTTTTTAGTCTTTAATGGTTTGTTGTGACTGAAATTACAATGGGTCTGCAATGGCTTTGAGCATGTTCTTTTCCTCTTTATGTTTATGACGTCAGGAAGCCCTGTTGTTCACCATCGTCTCCTGGGCATGGTCGGATGACGGTACCCTTTCCTAACCTTCATGACAGGTTGATTGGTTGGTAATTAGTTTAATTCTGTTGTTTGCTTTGTCTCCTGGGCATCGTTTGGTGATGGAATCCATTCTAATTTATATACCTCTCATCTCTTGAAAATTATATCAACAGCAGTTCAGTAAATTTTCATGATTTTTGATACAGGCATAAGATCTCTCTGATCTCTACAAGTGGATCCTCTGAATCCCTAGTTTCCCTTCTCTGATTTTTTCTAAGTTTTAGATTAATATTTCATCATTATTCTTCAAATTACAATCGATTTAGACTTCATCTTAGCCTAGTTATAGATCTGGTTATTTTCAGATAACGTACAGGTTTCAGTCCCTGTAGATTCGACCTCGCTCTTACCGAGTTTATTACTACATCACAACCCTATACTTGGGGAGTGAACAGACTTCCAACTGCAAACTCGTCGCTTGATCTTATCGACGAGAAACTGAAAATCAGCCGCTTTGGTTCTACCTTGGTGAAGAGGCACTCCTAGGTACCTAACTCTAGTAACAGCCATCGGGAAACCCAAAGTGCGCTCGATGTTGGCAGCCCTCCCAGGAGGAAGTCCCTTAGGCCCGAAGAAGCAGCTCTTACGACAGTTAATTTTTTGTCCTGAAGCCTTTTAATATTTTCCTAAGAATTGTTTAGCTGCCATGAGGGATCTTCTGCTCCCATTAAGAAACATCAGAGTATCATCTGCGAAGAGAAGGTGGGAGACAGTGGGGCAACCTTGTTTAAGCTTAAATGGCTGAACTTTATTGGTCTCCACCATTCTCTTGAGATTTAAGAAGAAAGCTTCTGAAGCGAGGATGAAAAGGGAAGGCGATATAGGATTACCCTGGCGCAACCCTCTTGACGATTTGAAAAAGCCTGACACTTCACCATTTATCAAAATCGAGAAACAATTATTGTCCCAACACTTTTCAACCAGCTTTATCCATCTGATGCTGAAGTCGAAACTAGAGAGGACTGCTTTCAGGAATTTCCAATCCACTCTATTATACGCTTTCTCAACATCCAGCTTGATGATAAAATTTCCCCCACGCACCTTCCTGTTGATGTCTCTAACCACCTCATGAGCCATCGCGATGTTGCTAGAGATATCCCTTCCTTGCACGAATGCCCCTTGTTTTTTGGAAATGAGCTTAGGCAGGATCGTTAATAACCTTGCAGCTATAACTTTAGCGAAGATCTTGTAAATCACGTTATATAGGCTGATGGGTCTGAATTCTGAGAATTTGGACGCTGAAGGGCATTTGGGAATGAGACATATCAGTGAAGCAGAGAAGGCTCTCGGCATTTCACCTCCTTCAAAGAAGTCCACTGTTGCTTTGAAAACATCAACTCCTACCGTATCCCAACATTCCATGAAGAACGCCGCGGAAAAGCCATCCGGGCCAGGTGCTCCATCACATGGGATCGAGAAGACCCCCTCTTTAACTTCAAGGAAGGATGGAGTAGCCATCAGAAAGTTATTGTCTTCATCAGTGACTAGGCAGGGGATAATTTGTGTGAATTCGGAATGACCAGCAGTTTCTTCTTTTAAGAAAAGCTCCTAGAAATATTTCACTACTTCAGCCTTGATTTCGTCTTGCGTTGAGAATACATTGCCGGCTGCATCCTGAATCGTCGAGATTGTCGCACGTCTAACCCTGTCTCTTACCGACGCATGAAAGAAGCTAGTATTCCTATCACCTTCCAATAACCAGGAATTTCGAGCCTTTTGTTTCCAAAAAACTTCTTCCATTAGGTGAAGATGGTCTATCCGTTGTTTAATGACCATGCTTTTTTGGATCAGATGATCTTCTACCTCTTCTTGCAACCGCACATCGATGATCTCCAGGTCCTCCTCCGCCCTTTGTAACTGATGGAAAATGTTGCCAAAAGTTTCTTTGTTCCATACCTTCAACAGCTGTTTACATTTATTCAACTTAAGCTGGACGTTGGTCATGGGCATATTAGAACAAACCCCTTCCCAGACTCTCCTGATCAGCGGCTGAAAAGTCTCATGAAGCATCCACATTCTTTGAAAATGGAAAGGCTTCACCTTGGGCTGGAATTGGCTGGGGAAGGAGAGCAATAACAGCGCATGATCAAACCTATGTCTCGGAAGATGCTGAACTTGGAAAGAAGGGAAAATAGTTCCCCAACTGTTATTGAAAAGAACCCGATCGAGTCTGGCCCAAACCCTCGCGGCTCCCTCTCTATTGTTACACCATGTGAACCGATTTCTAGTAAAACCAGCATCTTGCAAAGCTGAGGACTGGACTGCCTCAAAGAAATCATTTGAGCTAATCCTGTCAGCCGTTTTAGTACCCAGTTTCTCATTCTCATTCAGAACCGTGTTGAAATCCCCTCCTACTGCCCACGGACCTGTAATGGAGGCGGCCAGGTTGGAGATCTCCCTCCAAAGATCTTTCCTCTGCAATCTGTTACAACTGGCATAAACTATGGATATGTAGATGGGCTCAATTTGGACCTGTAAGGACAAACTTAGCGAGAGCATTTGATCTGAAGAAAATGATGATGAAACACCCAGACTTTACCCCCTTCCTCATGGTTAGAGAACGAAGCATGAAAGTCAAGCTTTAAACCAAACGCAACTCTTTTGTCTTCTCTCATCATTGGCTCCAAAATAGCCAAAAAACAAGGGTTATACTTCCTGTTCAGATCCTTGATCGCTCTCATGGTGGGAATATTTCCTACCCCCCGAGCATTCCAAATGATGGCTCTATCCATCTGTAACACATCTGGAGTTCACGGCCCTTCTCTTCAGTCTTTTAAGTCTGCTAGTCCATATACCTGTTTCAATGACCCTGGTAGATATCTTGGCAAAGATTTCCTGACTTTCTTTTTCATCAGAGCATTGGTATGTATAGAGGTTGAATCTGTAGCATCGTTTGCACTTACTGTATCCTGGGTCAGGATAGCCCTCTCTTCTGAATCCCTGACAGGGCCTGAATTAAGTTGTAAGTTATCAGTATGCAGGTTTGGGAAGAAAGGTGAGAGATCTACAACCAGTTGGGACCGAGCTTCTTCATCACTGGACAGAACATCATGCTGACCGTGGATCCCCTCATCAACTTTAGCCAGATGATCTCTGAGGCAAGGAGGATCGGTCCAGTTATCAGGATTTCGATGACGGAAAAGAGGGGTAGCTCCTACAGATCTGGCTCTGACCCTGTTTGGGGAAGTGGCAACTATGTCTACTCTATGGCTGGAGGGGGAACTGTTTAGGACAACTACTTCAGGCTGTTCGAGTATTTGTCCACTCCTTTGTTCCTCACACTCAGATCTCTGTAGTGAGCTGCACATAATACCCTCTCCACATTGTTGTTCTACTGTTTTATCCAATGAATTGTTGCAGTGGACATTCCCACTGATCTGCATATTCATCCATATCCACTGCTCTGCACAATCTATACTGTGGACTTCCTTTTCACTGGTCTGCATATTCATCCCTATCAACTGAACTGCACAATCTATACTGGAGACTCCCTTACAATGATTAGTTAGAATTGCCTTCATTGGACTAAATTCAATAAGGTTTTGTATCATAAGGTGGGCTTGAGTTGATGCCGATGTATTGGGTGCTGACTAAGGAGAAGAACAGATGAGTTCAATGTCTAATAAAGAGGGGATGGAAATAAGGTTACTAGGGTTAGTGCATGAGTGGTTGATAATGACAATCTGGTCATTAGGACAAGATAATGGGGGACCAGGGGGAGGAGGAGTAGGGTTTAGAGGCTGTCTGTGAATACCACAAACGTGAGGCAATGAGGTCTGTCTGGCATCCCCATAGACTGGGTCGTTGAGATTTTCTGACTCTTTGGCATTTCCACAAGCAGTACCGGGGGGAGCAATCTCACAGACAGAAGGTGAGGGTAAAGTCGTTTAATTTGCAGTGACACACACAGGAGGTGAGGATAAAGCCTGTCTTACATTGCCACAAACAGGAATTGAGGGGGGGGGGGGGTGTTGACTGTCTTTTTCACAAACAAGTGTTAGGCCAGTAATAGAGGGCAACAGAGATGAGTTATTAAAAGACCTCATTACCCACTCCCTTGTCGATGGCTGGATCGGATCCTCCTGAGGACCTTCCTCATTGGCTCAATGATAGTGTGTATCTCCTAAAACTTTTACCTTAGTAGCTTCAATCGACCCCACAATGGGATACACCATACTATTCACTCGAAGCGATTGGATTCTCACTTGTATGAATCTTCTCCAGATCAATCGATCCATCTTCCAGTAACGAACGTATAAAGTGATATTTGATGGTAATATGCCTGGTCCTTAAACGAAAGGTTGAATTCTTGGCCAAGTGTATTGCACTCTGACTGTCATTGTACAGTTTACAATCTGCTTGCTTCTTACCCAACTTTTCCATGAAACCTTGCATCCACATCATCTCCTTGCATGCTTCTGTAGCCGCAACATATTATACTTCTGTCGTACTGATAGCTAGATACTATCTTCTGTAACTGAGAGACCCAACTGACTGCAGCACTACCCAGAGTAAAGACATAACCTGTAGTGCTTCTCCTGTTGTCAATATCTCCTGCCAAATCTAAATCCACGTAGCCTTGTAGCTTGATTTTCGATCCACCATAGCACAACCCTACATCGTTAGTACGTACCAAATATCTAAGGATCCACTTCACAGCTTCCTAATGTTCCTTCCCGGGGTTGTTCATGAACCTGCTAACAACTCCCATTGCTTGAGCAATGTCTAGCCTCGTGCTCACCATAGCATACATGAGACTCCCAATAGCTGACGCATATGGGACTTTAGCCATGTAGTCCCATTCCTCCTGCGTCTTTGCCCCTTGCTCCTTAGATAGCTTGAAGTGGTTGGCTAATAAAGTGCTAACAGACTTAGCACCTCCTATATTGAATCGGTCCAGTACCTTGACTATGTACTCTGCCTGTGACAAAACTAGTTTCTTGTTTTTCCTGTCACGCTTTATCATCATGTCTAGGATTTGTTTTGCAGCTCCTAAATCCTTCATGACAAATTCTCTAGACAGTTATCTTTTGAGATCTGAGATGTCCTTCATGCTTGAACCGGCCACAAGCTTATCATCAACGAACAGAAGAAGAATGATGTATGACGTATCAAACTTCTTCAAGTAACAACAGTGGTATGCATGACATCTCTTAAAGTCATTTTCCGACATGAAACTGTTGAACTTCTTGTACCACTGCTTCGGGGCCTGCTTCAGGCCATATAAACTCTTCTTTAGTCTACACACCTTATTCTCCTTTCCTGGTGCCACGTATCCTGTCGGCTGATGCATATATATCTCTTCTTCAAGGTCCCTATGAAGAAAGGCTGTCATAACATCTAGTTGCTCTAGATGTAAGTCCTCTGTAGCCACTATACTCAAGACCGCAATCGATTCCCTTTGAAGAGGAAATTGTCTTGCATATGTATGTCACTTGGATGACCCTCTTAGCATATCATCCATTCATTCTTGAAGTCATCACCCTAGGCATACATCACTTTAAGACAGTCGAAGCTGACCACCTCATTGCTCATTATAACAAGTAGTGATGCACGATGGCTAAGTGCATCAGATACCTTGTTTTATTTCCCTGACTTGTGCTTCAGAACGAACGTGAATTCTTTTAAAAATGCAACCCATGTAGCATGCACGCGATTCACGTTAGACTGATTATTAATAAACTTTAAAGTTTGATGATCAATTTAGAGAACAAACTCTCTCTGATTCAGATAATGCCACCAATGTCGCAATGCTTAAACAATTACATATAGCTCAAGCTCATATGTCGACCACTTTTTTTGGCCTTTGCAGAGCTTCTCATTATAAAACACTACCGGCTTGCCTTCTTGTGATAAGACTCATCCAATTTCAACATATGAGGCGTCACACTTAACCTCAAATAGCTTGTCGAAATTGAGAAGAACCAAGATCGGTGTTGTGGATAATCGATGCTTGATTTCAGTAAATCTCTTGTTAGCCTCATTAGTCCAATGAAACTAGCCTTTTTTCATGCAATCTATAATGGGTACGATTATAATGTTGAAATTTTACACGAATCGACAATAGAAGGTCGCCAACCCATGAAAATTCCTCATTTCATGAATGTTCATCGGGATCGGTCATTCCCTTATGGCTTGCACATTTTCATCATCCACATGGATGACCGTGGACGTCACAGCAAATCCTAAGAATAACAGGTTGTCCATTAAAAAATCTACGCCTTTTCAAGTTGAGGTACACCTTATTAACTATCAAGACCTTTAACACGTGCCTGAGATATTCTATGTGCTCCGTCTTACCCTGGCTATATATCAAGATGTCATCAAAATATAGTACCACAAACCAGCTAATGAATGACTTCAACACTTGACGCAGGGGAGGACGTGAGGTCGACACCGTCTTCCTCAAGAGGATAACTACTCTGAATCCACGGAGCTTCTCCGGACTCCTCACAAAGACTTCTCGAATCCACGAGGAAAGAAAGCAGGAAATAGAAATAATTTCTAATAAATTCGGAATTGATTAATGAATCAATAAAAACGAGTTCACAACCCTTTAAATAGGGGTACCAAGTAATGGAAAAGAAATCAGAATCAAACTATAACTAAAACTCCTAGAATTCGCAACTTACTATAAATAGTAAACTTACTATTTATAGACGGTCGTGATGTCTACTAGTGCGCAAGGTTTTCGGCCAAAAATAGTAAGTGTCCTATTTGGCTTCACCAAACCGTTCTCCTAATTATTTTAAGCTCTTTTCACGTTGGGAGCAACTCCTAAAGCCCGACAGATGAAGAGTTATAATCAAACTAAAACTTACTATTTATAGTAAAAACAAAATTTAAGCAGGGAAACAACCGTCGATCTAGGGGTTTCTCATAATTTGGAGTGTCGCAACCTTGCATAGCTAAGTTGGTTGGCTCTGTTAGCTCGTTCTACCCCAAAATCATATATTTTACGTCCGGTAACTCATTCCGGATTACGAGATACGCCCGATTTATGGTTCGATAGTCTGGATCACTTCTGTCATCGACCGGGCCTTTTCTGATCCATCTTGGCCGTGTAATTGTTCGCGACCCGCTTTACATCAACACTTTATTCATAATCGGGTTGGATACGAATTTGATGGTAGGTGTTTGATAAGTGGCCTAGTTAGCTACAATGGTAATAATTGTTCGGCCTTGGGTGACCATAAGGATTTGGAATCCTACTCAGATTTGTTATTGTGGATGTCGACATTGAGGCTTAGATGGACCGCTCCCTGTGTCATGGTTTGCAGTTGTAGGAAGCTGATGACGTCCTCCTACTGGTTCCTTTCCTTTTACCAATGCTGAATCCTGTGGGGGCCGAGTCGAAGGATAAGGCTGAGTAGAGATCCTTGTATAATGCATTTTCGCCTTACCTGCCAACTGAACCACTTCATCAACGGTCCCTACTAGGTGTATCTGAACTCGGTCCAAAATTGTCGATCGTAAATTACAAATGAATTGTGCTACCTTATGTGATTCGGTCTTCGATAAGTCATTTCGCATTGCCCACCGCTAGAATTCTTCGATATAAACTGTGACAGTTCGATTCCCCTGTCAACGATTTTGGTATTACCGGGACAATACATGCTTGTAATTACTGGGAAGGAATCATGATCAAAGAAGGCGTCTCATCCATGGCCATGATCGGATAGGCACCTTGTTCTGTTGGGCACATGAGAGTTGTAATTTCTCCAACCATGCAGAAGCACCGGATTTTAATTTGAACATATTTTCTTATGTTGTAGCACGTCTATGTAATCAAAATATCAATTTACAAAATATCAATTTACTTCGACTAACCAATTGAGGAAGTCTTTTATATGCTATAAACTATTAAAAATAGTTAGTTCGGCCTTACCTCGATAATATTTTTCAACACGATTTAGTCGATCGTCTTCATGAATTGATCGTCGGGCAACGATGCCATCGATGTCCTCGTCGCTGGAGCTCGACTTATATGGAGTAGCTCTAGGATTCACCTCTGAAAGCGCTCTTTCGAAATCAGGGTTGTGAAGTACAGCAATCACGAGCGTCTAAGTATCATCTTGGGCTCGGGACAGAATTAGCGCATCCGTAATACAGTCAAGAGTTTTTTGCATTCCTTGCATGGTCAACTGAATCTCTCAATGAAAAGCTTCCATTCTTCCAAATAGATAATGAATCCCTATATAATCGTCCATAGGATTTTGGTTCATTCCGTCGTTACTTGCCATCAGTCCGAGAGGAGTCCTCCCTCTAATACTAATTGATGCAGGAAAGGACCTGACGAGGTCGATTATCATCTTCCTCAGGGATAACTACTCCGAATCCACGGAGCTCTCTTGATTCCTCACAGAGTTTCCTCAAATTCACAAGAGATAAAATAGAAATAATTTATAATAAATTCAAAAATAAATTGATTGATGATAAAAAAAAGAAATTACAATCCCTTAAATAATGAGTTCAAACATAGGACAAAGTTTTAGATTTAAGCTCCAACTCAAATTCCTTAAAAATGTGACTTACCGTAGATAGGTCATGATTCCTACCAGACTTTATGGTTCCGACCAAAAATATTAAGTGTCAAATTTAGCTTAAACCACGATGTTCTCCAAAATTTTCTAAATCCTTCTCATGTTGGGCATCAGATTACGGCTTAAAAGGATCAAAAGTCATGATACAATCAAAAATTATTATTTATAGTAAAATTGAAAATAAAATAAATTTTAATAAAATTTTAACTGTTAATTGGATGGAATCTTGCAAATTCAACGGGGGTAATTCAGCCTTGCTTGGCTAAACCAGTTTCTCTTACGAGAAAATCATACATGATAATTTGAAAAAGCTCAATTTGGTTAATGAGATATGACCATTTCAAAGTTCTACGGTTCGGATCATTTCCGTCTCCGATCGAGTACATATTTGTTAGCAAACCGCTCTCGTTTTTTGAATTGTTTTACAGGCTAGCAATGTACGGCTAGCTCTGTTATAAAGGAAGGCCAGCTACGATATTGAGTTGCTTTACAGGGAAGCAATGTACGACCACCTCTGCGGACGCAGATTGCCTGCAGCGCATGTCCCGGGGAGTATGCCTCGACCACCACATGGCCCAAGTTCTGATGGCCGTTCATCCATTGTGATGTTACGACATGGACCAATCTCCGATAGTGGTATGCTTTACACCCACTGTTGAAACCTTCTTGAACCCCACCGTGATGTTTATTTGCCAATAACCTGTTCATAAGGTGGCACATGATGAAGGGAAAACACGGATCTCATTTTACCCAAAACTTGTTTTGTGGTCACTAAAATGTTTTTAATGGTAGGCATTAAATCTCCACTTTCATGTGATGTGGTCCAGCGAAGCCTTTGATCTCCTTCATTGTTTGGCTAATACCCTAAAATGAATCGGCAAAATAGATGGACGGTGTGGATAGAACACATTTACAGTCGGCCCCACACATCTTAGGCCTCGTCAGTAAAGCAAGGACGGGAATCCTATGCAACTCACGTTTTAGGCAGTCAAGTATATTGGGTCTACGCTATGGTACGTGAAAACTTCACTTGGTGTATGAGGTTGTATCTTAGATTTAAGGCCCTGAGACGAACTATCGGCTACATCCACAGCTCATAGAGGTCACCACATGGAACCATGATGTCAACCATAGGTTTGTGTGTAGGGCAACCATGGTGTGTATCTTTCATCAAACCGGTTAATCTGTTGTTAATAACCATGATGAAAAGAAAATAGAAAGAACAACCTGATTAAAAAAAAAAAAACTCAGGCGAGCCACACTATGAATTTAGTACCTTTGGTAGCAATTTTACATTTATTCCCAATTGGTGAGGCACATATAAGCTTTTAACTGGGATTATTTTATTATGTACGTGCAAATAATGATTGTTACCTGATGATGGATCATGGATTTTACATATACAACATGGTCAATAAATAGGTGTTCTCGACCCAACTCTCACTTAAAGCAAGATTGTGGGGAAATATGGCACATATCCGCCAGTAGGGTCGCCCGGTTAGGCTCTGGGCCAGTTTTGGGCCAAGTTTCATGGCCCATGGCTGGATGAGTAATTATTTTGTACACCCATTAACTAATCTGGTTTAACTTGGCCCATGGGCCATCAATTTTGCCAGCTCATGCCGGGACGTCAACCCAAAATGAGGTAGATCCAAATCTCATGTGTGCACAAACACAAGGAATAGAAGGGATGGAAATGCCCACCGTTAAAACCTTTTTAGGGCTCACTGTAATGTTTATATGACATCCTACACATTCAAAAGGTGATTCCCATTGCAAAGAAGGGAAAACAAAAAATATGATACTGATCAATTTGAAAATCACCTTATGTACGATGATCCTTAATAGTTAGGAAAATGTACAATCTTTTTGATCGTACTACAAACAACTTGATAATTGATCTATACCATTTGTAATGTGAATCCACCCTTGACTGATGATCATTATAAAAATCACAATTGCTGATGATTTCAATTGTCCTGGCAATTAGATGGCCCATATCTATCATGCTTGTAATGGTTGGATCATTGATTTTAACCGTCCATCATTTGGGTCCCTTGCTTGATTGCTCATCCCCTCAAATTTGCTGGATGATCCTAATCATCCTTTCAATCCCTGTGAAATGGATAGACGTCGGTATTGATCATGCTACAAATGGCTTGATAATTGCTCTAGACCATCCATTGTGTTGTCTCCACGGTTGATTCCCCATCCCTCTTCAAAAGCTCACTTTGGTTGGATGATCATCCATTGTGTTGTCTCCACGGTTGATTCCCCATCCCTCTTCAAAAGCTCACTTTGGTTGGATGATCCTAACCTTAAAATCAATGCTTATGCCTAAGAAATGAACAGTGCATATTAATCATACTACAAATGGTCTGTTCATGGATCTAGACTATGCATCACATGGGTTTCACTCATGATTGCCAATCCTTGCCAAAAGGTCACTTGTTTTCGGTGACCCTACCATCCAATCATTGCTTATGGAAATGAGTGGTCCCACCTTTAATTGTCTATTTCTCTCCAATTCCCTTTGGTGTGTAATTTTAGCTGTTTAATCAATGGCTAGGAAATGACTTATTAGCCGGTCCATATTGACTACACTACAACAAATGCCATCTTTGATTTAGACACTCTATCACGTGGTCCCACTTTTGATTGCCCATCTCTCTCTAAAAAACAAAAAAAATAAATCAAATAGACACTCTATCACGTGGTCTCACCTTTAATTGTCATTTGTACTACGAAGTTATAAATAAATAAAGCCAATCAACCAATAAATAAGTCAAATATTTAATAGGGACTGTCCTTGAATGCGCCAATCTATGATGGCCCACTGTACGAACATTTTGAGTCAGTCAACCTTGGCCCGACTTCCACCAACTGCGCGCCCAAAGTAAATTACCGTATAATCACTTTGCTGCATCTGCTAATACGTATGCCTATCACCCATAGGAATGATATGGCTGTCTGGGCTCATATGAGCCCATTATTGGGATGATACACCATGATAAGACCCATACTGTTATCGGTATACACCCCATCTTCAAAATCATGCTCTCCAGTCTCTTTTTTAGGATGATGGCCTAAAATGATCATTGTGGGACCATACTGTTATCGGTATACACCCGTAACGGTAGTAATCATTGTCCCCACTGCTACCTGTGGTGTGGTCTACTTGAACTTTGGGATATGACTCATTTTTTAGGATGACGGACTAAAATGATCTCACCAAATGGATGAACGGTGTGGATATAGTAAAGACATCATCGTGGGGCCGACGTAACTTTGCTCTTCTCCGCACGGTGTTAGGCGGCTGGAGGAGCGGATGCGCTCCTCTTCGAGCGACACGTACACACACCAGCTTAATTCGCTTTGTGAGTAGGGAACGGATTGGCTACTCCCCTGATATCAGCCCAATGACTGCTGGTCGGTGCTATGTGGGCCCCACCATGATGTATATGTTTCATCCATGCCGTCCATCTATTTTTAAAGATGATTTTATAGTGTGAGTCAAAAACTGATGTATATGAAAATCTCAAGTGTGCCACATTACAGAAACAGTGTTGAATGAAGGTCGACCATTAAAAATATTTTGGGAGCCATAAAAGTTTTGGATCAAGCTGATCTTTGGTTTTTCTCTTCATCTGGGACTGTATGACCTAATCAACAGATTAGATGTCAAATAAACAGTATAATGGGCCTTAGGAGGATTTTAATGGTGGATATCCAATCACTATTGTTTTCATGTGGTGTGGTCCACCTGAGATTTATATCCTTCTCATGTTTTGATCAAGCCATAAAATGATATGTAAAAATGGATGAACGGAATGGATGAAACACATACATCATGGTGGGGCCCACAGAGCACCGACCATCAGCCACAGAGCTGGTGGCAGGGGGAGTGGCCAATCCGTTTCCGAGTGAGTAGGTATCTACCTGGTTTACTTTCTCTGACACACGGGGGCTAACACGTGGCAGGAAATGTAAACCCCAAAGTAAATATATTTAACCTGTAAAAAGGAAAAAAAAAAAAAACTTTCCTACCTTGGGTAGTTATCCGCCTAGTTTATTTTCTCTGACATTGAGAAACCATTCATGGTGCATGAGATCCACTCCATCCATCATGTACATCACGCTTTGTTTTGCCTTGAACTAAAAAACAAACTGGTTTAACACTAACGTGGGCCACTCCATAAAATTGAACATAAAAGCTTCTTAATTCATGTGCTATGGCCCACCTAAGTTTCATATATAATTCTATAAATTTTGAGTTCTTCTTTTATCTTGGCCTGGCATATCAGATAAATGAATTGGGTAACATATAAACTTTACTGTTGTAAAGTACCACAGCACGGATACATGCTAGAATTTGATTGTTGTGAGCAACATAACAATTTAGGAATGATTTCTAAATTTTTACATCCCAATCCTAGGAAAAAAAATGGAAGGAGGAAGGGAAATTGAATGGAATTCATTATCTTAATGATTAGTCCTCCATTATTGCATTTGCTTTACAGCCTAGCAACGCAATAACGCAGGGCTAAAAGCAAGTCTAAAAGTAAATAATAAACAATAAAAAGATAAAGAAAAGAAAAAGCAAGAATGCGTAGAATACTCTCCTTGTCCCATCAGCGGGTCACTTCCAAGCTGCTTTGGGCAGAGCCTGATACAGGTTAGGTATAAACAACCATGGCTGGATGCGGTAATGAGTTTTATACGCCCAATGACTAACTTGGCCTATGTTGGCCTTTGGAATACTAAGAGCTTGAGGATACCTCGACTTATTTAACATTATTGGAGTGTATACTTCACTAAGCATGCTCGTTTGGTCTTAGATGCTTGTCCTGAACCCATGTGTTTTAACCTCCCATCCGGCTTCCACAAGGGTCAGCTCGGCCCAAAGTACCCAGCTTATTAACATCATGTCATAAGCATTATTTCTGAACTTTTTTTTTTTTTTTTTTTTTTTTTAAAAAAAAAAAAAAAAAAAAAAAAGGGAGATCCTCATAACGCACCCTCATTGATGACAATACATGTGCCTCCATCTTCTCATCTCATGCAAGTGAGCGTAGTAAGGGATTATTCTCCCCTCTCTTGAATCAACTACGAAACCCCAGGCATTGCCATTTGTAATATTTTCGCGGTCTCAGTATCTTCTTCGTCTATATTCTCTATCCTCAAACTGAGGTATGCTCCTTTCTCTAACCTCTCTCCTCTCCCTCAATAATCCTCATCGAAATCATGTCACGAGGATTATCTTTGAAATTTTTTAGGAACATGCTCACAATGCCACCTGATTGATAACATTATGCATGTCTCGCAGACGGTATACATGTACGTCCTTCGATCTCATCTCATGCAAACGAGCATACTAAACAATTATTCCCCATTCTCCTGAGTCATCTACCAAGCCCAAGCGTTGTTGCTTGTAATATTTTCTCCCATCCTGGTTTCTTCTGTTTGTATTCTCTATTCTCAAATTGATGTTGGCTCCTTTTCCTACCCTTTTTCACTGTGTCGATAATCCTCATCAACATTCTGTCATAAGGATTATCTTTAAATTTTTTAAGCAATATACTCATAAAGCACCTTAATTGATGACAGTATACATGAGTCACAGACAGTACATCTATCTCATCTCATGCAAGCGAGTGCAGTAAGCGTTATTCCCCACTCTCTCGAATCAACTACAAAGCCCAGGTGTTGCGCGCTGCTTGTAATATTTTTCTCCCATTTTGGAGTCCTAGTTTCTTCTTAATCTGCATTCTCTATTCTCAAATTGAGGTATGCTCCTTTCTCTACCCTTTCTCCCCTCTCTTTGTTCTCTTTCTATTATTTCTTTTCTTTTCCTTTTCTTAGGTAGTTTTGGGATGAACAATTTTACTAAATCTTATTTGGGTTTCAAACAGTATATTATAACTTTGCAATTGAACATTGATTACAAACTACACTTTGTTTTTTTAGCCAGCGCATCATGAAATTGCAACTTGGTCATGGTGTGTGTTCCGCAAGTACAATATTACAACTTGCAATTCAACGTCTTTTTATTTGGGAGGTTGCATTAGATGCTTACGATATTTTGGGTTCGCTAGATTCATTGGAGCCATCTAATCAATCGCCAACAAAATAAATTAAAGAATCATTTTGATAAGGTGATTCTAACCATTTGATCAATGGATGGGAAAATGGATAATAAAAAATTATTATAGTAGAAAATGATTGATTATAACTCTCAAGAACCGCTTTAACCGGCTGATGTAACCATTCAAATGACTGATTGGGATTAATTAAAATAATAAATCTAATCATTGATCTTGACTGTCTAAGATGTAGGCAAACCTTCCATGAACCTTACATACGAAGAACACTTTGAATGATTTAAACCGTTCGAGGACCGAAAAAGAAATAAATGGATGGTCCCACATGTACGTCCCAACTTGAACCCAATCCATGTATAGGAAAAATGACAATCCAAAATGATCATACTAAAAAACATTTAATCATAATTTGATAATATATGTTAAGAACCTTTTTAACCAGGTGAGGCTAACCATTTCTTTAATATCTGAGATAATGAATGGTCCAAATTGATCAAAATAATAGATCTAATAATTGCTCTAGACCATCCATAATGTAGGCGAACTTTTAATTGAGCATAAATCTCAAGAAATCTTTGACCGGATGAATCTAACCATTGGATGGCAAAAGAAAATGAATGTCCAAGTTTATTATAATAAAAAATGTGTGCCAATAGATATTGGTGTTTGTCATGTAAACTCAACTTTTGATTGAGTATTAGCTTTTAAGATTTACTTTTTTATTATTATTATTATTTATTTATTTTTTTTAAGAAAATCTTTAATTCATTCACTGGAGGAAATATACAGGACATAGACACTTCGGGCTACCCATGGAGAGGAAAAAGGACATCCAGGGCAGCTTATCATAAACCCTTTACAAAGGATGATTCGCTAATTGAACCCAACCCCACCTTATCTACCAGAAACATACCCCGGATAGGGGTAGGGAGCTCAGAGGCCCCCCTATAAAATCGGCTCCCCTGAAGTTCGCTACCTTCTCGGGCCAACACATATGCCAGGTCATTTCCTTCTCTTATAACGTGGACAAAACGAATCAACCCCTTCTTCTTCAGTCCGGCTAATTGAATGGCCCAATATCGGCGCTTCCAAGCCGTCTGGGACCTGCAGTTTCGAGTTTCAACCACAAACTTCAAGTTGGATTTAACCACCACCTTAGTTAGGCCATAGTTAAAATGCTGAATGAGGTCGTCGTAGACCGCTCGGAGCTCCGCGTTGTTGTTTATATCCAACCCACAACCAATTGAAAACGCAAACATGAGATTGACATTCGCCCGTCTACAAATTCCTCCTCCTCCTCCAGATAACCCCGGGTTCCTTCTGACAAACCCATCCACACTTAGTTTTACCCAACCTTCTTCTGGCTTAATCCACTCCATTAGCTCATATACCTTAATAGGAAGGGAAGATGGGGTGATCCCTAACTCCCAAAGGATAAGTCGATTTACCAATGTCAGGGATCTGGTAGGCGCATCCCCTTTGCTTACCCACACCAAACACCATTTTACACAACCAATCACTGCCACTATAGGTACGTGCTTCTCGTCAAATTTGGATGCTTCTCCCACATAATAAGCATGGGGTCAACCCATGCAACAATGTTATGCTAGCCCCCGAGGAGAGGGGCACCCACCATTGGCCCATCCTTTCCTGAACCGAGCGGTAAGCCGAGAGTGCGATCCTAAACAGCTCACTGAAATGACGCCAAACTTCCACTGCCATGCTTCCACTGACGAACAGGTGGGCCAACGATTCGAAGCTAGGCCAGTGGTCTAAATACAGGCAGCACACACATTTTGAAGCTAAGCAAACCACTTATCTTGAATCCTACCTTCCACCGGTATGGCCCCTTGCAGTAACCTCCAGACAAAAGTGTAGATCTTGGGTGACATTTTTAAATGCCATATCCACCTGTTCCAACCCTTGCACTACCCACTCACTCTACAAATCTCCCAAACCAACTTCACTGAGAATTTACCCATCGGGTCAAACGGCCAAATGCAAGAGTCTGGATCATCCAGAGTGCAAAATCTCTCTTGGAAGATGTGGTCGAGTACCCCCTACGGGTTGTAATCAGGAACCAACAGCGGGGGAAGGGGACCCTACTATTGAGTGTCAAATATTGCATATTCTCCCCTATTTATATATTAGTTTTATGAACATGATACTGCTTAATTTTATATTTTATACATGTTTGTATTGCAAGGTGAATCTGAGAGCTTGGATAGAAAAGAATGCTAAAAGCATGAATTTAATGTGAAGAATCACCAAGCCAAAGATTGGATCTTCGAAGACCAAGAATTAAGAATTCACATGCTAAAGATCCAAGAAAACCAAGTAATGAATGAAGAGAATCAAAGACTTAAAGTGAAGAAAAAAAATCCTAAAAATTTGCGTGCTTCGAGTAGCCCAAGCCCTACTTCGACTAGCCCTGACTCTGCTTCGACTAGCCCTGGCTCTAGCTCGACTAGCATAGGAAACTTCAGCTCAAACTTCAACAACATTATCTTCTAAATTCGCACGACTCTCAACCAGTTAAAGATTGTCCTTGACTAGTCGAAGGTGACTCTCGATATCCCTCGACTAGTCAAAGGTTATGCAGATTTTATGCGGATTGCGTAAATTTGAGGCTGTTTCCGGACTTTTCCAACTCGGTGCGAAAGTTGGACTTTCTCAACTATAAATAGGAGTTCCTGGGATGCTACAAGGCATCTTCTAGGGTTTGAGGAGTGAAGCAAAAGTGTGGAGAGCCGCCGTCAAAAGTCTTTCTTCTTCTTCCTCAGTTGTTTTTATAATTTTCTTAAGAGATTTTAGTTCAATCATGTTTATGGTTAGCTAAACCTCTTAGGTAGGGCTAAGAGGTGAATCTTGTAGCAAGATTGGGATATTTATTTTTCTTTGATTCATAGATTTATATTGAACTTCATTGATTTCTAGTTGATTTTAAGGAATATTTTCAGTTTTCAAAGGTTTGTTGTGACTCAAATTATAGTAAATCTGTGATAGCTTTGAGTATCTTCTTTTCTTATTTGAGTTTGTAGGATTGGTAAATCATATTGTTTGCCATTATCTCATTAGCATGGTTTGGTGACGAAATCCCATTTGACTCTCCACAATCTTCTTCTGTTGAGGTCATACCAATGAGAAGTTCAGAGATTTAATCATCTCCCTCTCTTTAACTGGATAAGATAAGACTCTGATTCTGGTTGGATCTATTGAATAAAGTGAAGTAGCATCCCAATAACTACAAGTGGATCCTTGGCACCCTAGTTCCCACCTTTAAATTTACAAGTTTCAATTACAAATTCACGATTACTCTTTCAAATAATTTTATATTTAGTTTTAGATCTTCTTCTAGTTTTGCTTCTAGTTACTTTTAGAATACGCATGAGTTTAGTCCCTGTGGATTCAACCTCGGTCTTACCGAGATTATTACTACATCGTGACCCTACACTTGGAGTTGTGAACACCTATGAGCCAAGAAAATCTCTCATTCGCACTGTCAGCAAGTCCACTGGGATCGGTTTGGCATCATGAGTTTCCAGCGAGCCTAGCCTAGACTAGTCCATGCTCTATAGATTGCAGTTGTTGTCCCCAAGTAGCCATTGTACATTAGGTTCCAGTAGTGGAAAGAGATTCTGGATGCTTTTCCAGAAGGAAAAAGATACTGTCAAAGTTCTAACGGCCCCACTTTTGGAACAATTTTCCTCGTACTTGGCCCTCATGTATTTTGCCCAAAGGCTATCACTCTTTCCAAACTTCACGGCCCATGCCATCTTGATCCGAAGGGCTTTCATTACCTCCTTTAGCTTCCTGATACCTAAGCCACCTTCACTTCTAGGCGAAGCTATCTTCTTCCAGTTAATCCAGTGCAATTTCCTTTTGCTGTCCAACCATCCCCAGAAGAAGTTAGAAAAGCTCTTTTCCATATCGGCCAAAGTCTGGACAGGGAGGGAAGTAGCAACTATAGTGTGGACTGGGATGCTGCCAAGTACATGGTTGATCAGGGTTGCCCGACCAACCTGTGATAGGCATATAACATTCCACCCATTAATCCTTGACGCCATTTTATTTATCATTGGTTGGAAATTTCCACAACTTACCCTTCCTTAAACTATAGGCACACCCACATAGAGAGTCCCCGCCACTGACTAGATTATCCCCAAGTTGCTCTCGATGGCTCTCACCCTGCCAGGTGGCAGTTTGGAAGAGCAATAGAAACCACTTTTTCTATTGTTAACCTTCTCACTGAAGGAGGCTTAATAGGCCGACAAGAATCTATTTACCACTCTCGGCGATGCGCAACTCCCGTATAAGAACAGTAAGGTGTTGTCGGCGTAAAGCAGGTGAGAGATGAGATGGCATCCTTGCCTGAGCTTAAAGGGCTGACAGAGGCCACGATTAACAATCGACTTGAAGCTCCTACTGAAAACTTCTGCTGCTAGGATGAAAAGGCTTAGGGAAAGCGGGTCTCCCTATCTTAGACCTTTCAAAGACTTGAAGAATCCCTTCGCTTCCTCGTTTATAAGAAATGAAAACCAGCTATTATTTCAGCATTTCTCCCACCATGGTAACCTAGCCTGTACTCAAATTGAACCGGATAAGGACCTGTTTAAGAAAATTCCAATTCACTATGTCGTAAGCCTTTTCCATGTCTAGTTTGAGTGTTATGTTTCCTCCACAGACTTTTCTATCAATGTCTCTGAAAATCTCTTGAACGAAGGCAACATTTTCCGCTATGGATGTTCACTCCCCAAGTGCAGGGTTGTGATGTAGTAATAAACTCGGTGAGACCGAGGTCGAATCCATAGGGACTAAAACCTGTACGTAATCTGAAACTAACTAGAACTAGAACTAGGATAAGATGAAATCTGAACCAATTGTGAATTGAGGAATAATGGTGTAATATTAATCTAAACTTGAAGAATTCATAGAAAGAAAACTAGGGATTCAGAGGATCTACTTGTAGAGATCAGGGAGATCTTCTGCCTGTATCAAAAACTCAACTGGACTTAGAGTCCATCTTCATCCAGTTAAAGGGTGTAACCATGTAAATCAACTAAACTTCCCTTGATATAGTTTTCAAGAGATGAAAGGTGGAAGAAATAGAATGGATTCCATCACCAAACCATGCCCAGGAGACAAAGTAAACAACAGAATTAAACTAATTACCAATCAATCAATATGCTATGAAGGCCAGAAGAGTACCGACATCCGACCATGCCCAGGAGACGATGGTGAACAACAGGGCTTCTTGACGTCATAAACATAAAAAGGAGAAAGAAATACTCAAAGCCACCACAGATCTATTGTAATTTCCGTCACAACAAACCATTAAAAACTAAAAGTATTCATCTTAATCAAACTAAATCAACATACGTTCAATCTAAACAAAAAGCAGAATAAAAAAGTCTCCCATCATGCTACAAGCTTCACCTCTTAGCCCTAGCTAAGAGGTTTAGCCCATAAACATGTTTAGGCTAATCTCTTAAACAAATATAAAAAAAATAAAAGAAAAAAGAAAATAAAACAACTCCTTAATGTCTTCTCTCTCTCTCTCTCTCACATATCCACGTTGAAGCCCAAGCCTCCACGGCTGCTCCACACCTCCTCCGATTCTTCTTCCCTTTTATAGAGCAAGGAGAATGGCTAGGTCGGTGAGAAGTCAAGCAAGAGTCGAGATGGAGTCACCATGAACATAATGTGAGCAATTTGTTCTGGCCGTAGCACTGCGTAAAGAAACGGCCAGCGCCAATGAGCGGATCTTACGTCTCTTCCTGGTGTGCGAAGCATCCACAAACGGCATGGAGAAGAACGTCCCTACGGATGGTTTTCCGTTCTGATCAAGATGGACGGAGTGGATCATCTTGAACGAGCTTGAGAGTGGCCCATCCGGATCGTCCGCAGCTTGGATTGGGAAACAGGGCACGCGCTGCCCTCGCTATGAAGGTCGGTGGGCCCCACCTTGACAGCTATGAAGAAATCCATACCATCGACGAGGTTTGACACGGAAAATCGTCCGAGAATGTGTATTTTTGAAGCGAAATCGGTGCGGTCCACTTGATCTTTTGTTCTGCCGTCCATCCTGCTTTCAACAACCATGATATTCCAATAGCTTGCATAGGACCAGAAGATCACCTAGGTGAGGGTATTAGACACCTCCTGGACCGAATGTACGGTCCTGATCATCAAACCAGGCAAAGAATGGGGCCCACTACACGAAACCAGCAGACGCTGGTGCGTCCGCTGTTCCTGCGAAAAACAGAGAGATGGGTCAGCCCGTCTTTGACTGGGTTGACCGTCCGGTGAGGCTCGGACGTCGTGTACCCCATGTACACGCGATATACACACGAGGTCCACTGTGATGTTCGAGAGAAATCCATTCTGTCCATTCATTTCCCAGCTCATTTAATGAGTTGAGACCGAAATTGAAGCAGATCTAGATATCAGGTGGGCCCCAAATTAAAGATTAATGAGATGATCTGTCCGTTGGCCCACTTCCCGAAGTATCCAATGACTGAAAATTGATGTGTACGGTTAATTTATGGTCCTCAGGTCATGTATGAAATTTTAAGCTGAACGGATAGTGGGAACCCTGTGATCTTGCATTTTGGACGTCTTTCGGGCCACATGAGCTTCAGTGTCTCGATTTTCTTGGATCTCTGGTGTGCAAATCTATTGATCTTGGTCTCCTGGGGTCCGTCCCTTGCCTTGGTATCTTCAGATCGTTAAATCCATGCTTTTAAATGCCTATTTCGATCCCGGCTCATAAATACACCTTGCAACACAAACATGATTAAATTGGGTTATTAAACAGTATCATGCTCGAAAATCTAGACAATTATTTGGGTCTAATATGCAATATTTGACCCTCAACAATGGACTAACCCCAGATAAAGGCCCCTTGTTCAGAGGAGAATAGCTTTGGAAGCACTGAACTTAACCTTGTAGTAATGACTTTGGAGAAAACTTTGTAGATGTAGTTATAAAGGCTGATAGGCCAAAAGTCAGTGAACCTCGAAGGGGCTACGAATTTTGGAATGGAGCATATGAGGGAGGCTGTAAAAGCTCTGGAGATTGCCCCCCTTTAAAAAGATCCACCGTCGCTTTGAATATGTCAAGGACCACTATGCTCTAGCATCCTGCGAAGAAAGACTCGGAAAATGCATCTAGCCCGGGAGCCCCATCTTGAGGAAGTGCAAAAGCAGCTTGTTTGACCTCCTCAATGGATATGATTTTCATCAGATCCTCATTTTCCTTTACTGATAGCAAATGGGGAATGAACTCCAAGAGGTTGCTCGTTAGGGAATGGGACTCAGCTCGAAATAAGGGCGAGAAGAATTTCACAACCTCTTCTTTAATGGCTTCCTGATTTATCATTTTTATCCCTGAATTTAAAAGGACCTCCACAATTTTTGCTTTTCTTAACTATTCTGTAGCTGCCAACTGAAAAAATTTCATATTTCTGTCCCATTCAGTCAGCCAGCCATTTTGGGCCTTTTGTTTTTAGAAAATCTCTTCCGACAATTCCATCCAAGCCAGGTATTTTTTTTTTTAATTTTTTTTAAAGGAAGTTTCTGATATATCATAAATGGGGGCACAAAGGTTGTACAACCAGATACATTCATGGAGGACCAATCGACAAAAAGAGATAAGTCCCCCTATCATATGGAAAGACAAAAGGAAAGAAAAAATGAACAGGAGAAGGTAAAGCAACACGCAGATTGCCCAAGCCAACTCTATCTAGGAACATGAAGCCTCTCACAAGCGACAGAAGGTCTTTAGCTTCTCAAAAAAAGAGATCCATCTGGCCTTCGCTCCCTAAACGCACTAGACCATCGGTCATAGAGTTGGCCTCCCTAGGAGTATGGGAGATAAAGATCTCCATGTTGTTCCTGAATGAATTAATTCTCGCTTTCATGAATCAATTCTTGCTTTCTAGTACCACATGTTCCAAGAGGTAGTGTTAGAATTGGAAAGGAGCTTTACCACCGAGCTAGAATTGGCAACGACTTCTACTTCCTCATAGCCCAAAGACTTGTATTGGATTAGGTTGTCCATAATGGCTTTAATTTCTACCCTGGAGTTAGTAACGAACCTGTACGCCTTAGAGAAAGTGAAGAGGAATTTCCCTTTGTGGTTTCTACCTACCCCACCTCATCCTGAAAGGCCTGGGATGCCTCTTGTCGAGCCATCGACATTGAGTTTAATCCAGCCTTGTTGGGGCCTGGACCATCTGATGATAACAATGTTAGAAGTATTAAAAGGCTTCGTTTTAATTCCAATTCAGTAAGAGGAAGAAGCCAATTCCTTTTCAGGGAAGTCGTGAGGGGCAAAAGAGGACTGATAAGGTTGATCTAAGAATTAACACCACCAATGACCGCGGAGGCTTGCACCTGGTGGTTATCAAATTTAGTGCTATTTCTAGCTTTCCACAATTCCCAGAGATGAAGGGGGGGATGAAACCTTTGAGGAGGGGAGTGTTGTTCGAGAAGGGAGAAGCTGACCACCACTAGAATGCTCTATCAACAGCCAAAGAGAGAGGTTGCAATCAAACTCCAAAAATACTGGTGAAGAAATTCCAAAATTACGACGTCGTGTCGCTAGTGGCGAAAATGTGGTCAATGGATTCAATATATGGCTTTGAGGGGGGCGGGGGCAGTAACTGCATTTGGAGGAAATAACAATGCCTTTTGTCTAGAGCCTTTCATCAACTGGAACCGCTCTGTTAATGATTTTCCAGGCTAAGAGTGATATTTCGGGAGGAATCTTTCTATGCTAAACCCACCTCGCCTAGGCCTTGTGTGCTGCCTCGACCTCAAGCTATGTCGGGCCAGGCCCACAGCCAGTTCACCATCAGCTGAATCCATCCAGATGCGTCTGTCTTCAGAGAGAGTAGTACAGATACCCTCGGAAGAGATTTGATCAATAGCTGCCGGTGAAGAACCTAATGAATTGTGGAAGGGCAGATCCAACTGTTGGGGCCTATCATGTCCAATACCTTTACAGGTTGAGTAGGCATTGCAACGAGCTGGATTCTCCAATCTTTCAGCAACCCGAGATCAGTCCAAACATCATCCATGAAGTTTACATCCCCATTGCCTATCAGCCATCGAGTTTTGACAGCGACTAAAGGGCTAATTTTGTAAATTTTTTCCCAGAAAGGTGAAGCATAAGCTGCCCGAGATGAAATACCAATTGTATGGAAGTCTCCCGAGTACTTAACCTTGGTGAAGTTACTCCAGCAGGTTCCCTTGCTTTTAAAATTGGTCGTCCAGGCCATCTCCATCCGAAAGCTTGTCATAACTGATTTGAGCTCCTCAGCCCCACTCCCCCTTCAGATTTTGGAAGAGCGATCCTTTTCCAGCTAAGTCAGTGGCACTTCTTCCTAACACCTTCCCAGCCCCAAAAGAAATCGGAGAAAGTTTTTTCAAGATCCAACAAAACGCCGAGAGGAACCTCCGAGGCAACAAGCGTATCGACCGATGCACTAGCTAGAACATGATTGATAAGGATTAAACGACCGGCTTGGGATAGAATCCTGCTCTTCTAACCCGTGATTCTGTTACAGATTTTCTTAATCAGATTCTGGAAGTAAACTTGCTTATGAACCCCTTTGAAGATAGGGATCCCTAGATATGTGAAAGGCACGGTTGCCCTATTGAAGCCTGAGATGTCCTTAATGGATCTAATTCGATTCTCCACGGTCCCCCCCAGGGGTTATGAAGAAGCTCTTGCGATGATTGATCTTTTGGCCTCAAGCGACCTCATAATCCGAAAGGAATTTGACGATGTTTTTCAGGGATTTACAATTCCCGTTATCAAAGAGAATCGTATCATCGGTGAAGAGAAGATGTGAGATGTGAGGGAAATTTGAACGGGTTGTGTAAGGTTGACAACCTCCTCTTGTCATAAGAAGATTGAAAACCAGACCAAGAACCTCAGTTGCAAGGATAAACAAAGCTGGAGAGATCAGATCCCTCTGACGGAGATCCCTTGAGGACTTGAAGAAGCTAGCTGCCTCACCATTTATGAGAACTGAGAACTAAGAGTTTGCCCAACATTTCTTGACTGTTGTGATCCATTTCCTATCGAAACCAAATTTGGCAAGAACATCTTTTAAGAAGGCCCAATTTTATCTGTCGTATGCCTTCTTCATGTTCGGTTTCAAGAGGATATTGTCCCCTCTCACTTTTCTGTTGATGTCCCAAAACACTTCTTGGATAAGAGTGCGACTTTCCGCTATTGAGCTACCCTGCACAAAAGCACCTTGTTCCATGGACATTAGATTTGGGAGAATATGACCCAATCTAAAAGCAATAATTTTGGATAGGATTTTATACAAGTAATTGCACAGGCTAATTGGCCTAAAATTAGAAAAAGATTTTGGGGGACTTATCTTGGGAATGAGGCACAATATAGTGGTTATGAAAGCTCTTGGAAGGTTACCTCCACTGAAGAAGAATGAGGCAACATTAAGGAGGTCGTGACTCACTGTGTCCTAACAAATCTGAAAGAAGGCCCCTGAAAATATGTCGGGCCTCGGCGCTCCATTAGGTGGAAGGGCTTTGACCGCATCATGGACTTCGTCTAGGGAGGGTTCTATGAGTAGCTACCGATCGTCTTCTTCGGTTACCAGTTTTGGAAAAACATCCAGTAACTGACTTGAAATGAGATGTGAGACATCTTGGAGAAGGTTGTGGTAGTAGTCAACAAAAACCCATTTGATATCTGCGTTATCCATTAAGATGGAGCTATTTTCCTACTGAATTTTCAAAATTTTAGATCTTCTGACTTTGCTGGCCGCTGTTGCATGGAAAATTTTTGTATTTCCATCCCCTTCTTGCATCCAGTGGGCTCGCAATTTCTGTTGTCAGAACATTTCTTCGCAAAGTTCCAGGTGGGACATTTTAGCTCTGGCTAACTGTAACTCCTGCTACAGACTTAGGTTAGTCGAGCCTAGCGTAGCGTTTTCTAGGCACTGAATATCAGATTTAAGAAGCTGCGGGTTTTGAAATATGTTGCCGAAAACATCCCCATTCCACTCCTTTAGCGTAGATTTCACGTTCCTGAGTTTGCCGAGAAGGACCTGGGGTGGGTCCCCAATACTTTCAGCTTCCCAAGCATTCCTGATAAGGACTTGGAACCGATTATGAAGGGACCACATCCTTTGGAAGCGGAAGGGTTTTGGAATTGAAGGAAGAGGTTACGGGAAAAATAATAGTGACGGGGAATGGTACAAATTAAGTCTAGGTAAATGGTTAACTTTGAATGTAGGGGAGGATTGAAACCATCGGGTATTGCGACACACTCTGTCCAATCTGGCCCAAGCTCTGGGTTGGCTCGTCTGATTGTTGCACCATGTGAATCTGTTTCCTGTATAGAAGGCATCTTGAAGGCTTGCATTATTGAGTCCCTCTTCAAATTCCGTCAAGCTTCTTGCATCGAATGAGGAAGAACCTGATGTTTCTGAGCTGGATAGGACTGCATTGAAATCACCACATGCAGCCCATGGAGATACACCCTGTACCCAGCTGAACCATTTCATCCCAAAGCTGCCTTCTCAGAAATCTGGAGCATTTGGCATATACACAGGAAATAATGACATTGTTCAGAGTAGATTGGGGGCCCATCTCGATGGTTAGCATTTGACTCGAAGCAGCTACTATCTTTGTGGAGAGATCGGATGTCGTGAATACCCATACTTTTCTTCCTTGGGCAGCATTAGAATAGGAGGAATGGAATCCCAACTTTATGCCGATATGAGTTTTTTTCTCATCACACAACATAGTCTCTAAGATTTTTATGACTGCTGGGTGGAATTGTCTAATGAGCCTCTTGAGGGTCCGGATTATGGGAGAGTTTCCAACTCCTCGAGCATTCCAGATGAGGATCTTATCCATGTGAGCACTGGTTGGTTTTCACGCCCTGACATTTCAGTCTTCTAAGTCTCCCATACCAGTTGGCTTCTACGGCCCCCTTGGACAGAATTTTCTTTATTTTCTCTTAAACTTTAGCAATAAGTACAAGAACATCTGATCTAGACTTAACGAGGTTGGGGTTAAGATCAGGTGAGGGATCAGACGAGATATGGTAGATTGCTGTTGGGGTTGGCTGGGTTTGGGCTAGGTGTTGCTTCGCTTCTTAGAGTTCGTCAGTAGAGCTCTCTTTAGGGGAAACCTGCATCCTACTCTCTATCGGTTACAGGAACTGTTCCGCTAGCTTGAGATTAAGAAAAACATTCCTGAATACCTCTCTATTCCAAACCTTAATCAATTTCTTAACCTTTCTTAACTTAAGCAGCACGTTAATCATAGGTTGTTATGACTCTTCTCCCTCTCCCACATCTCCTTAACCAGTTGAAAGAAAGCTCCATGCTAGAACAACATTCTTTTGAAGCAGAAAGGCTTGGTCACAATGGGGCAGGAACGGGGAAAGCCTAGCAATAGAGGGGCATGGTCCGAGCTTATCCTTGGCAAGTGCTCCACCTTGAAGCGAGGAAAAAACATTACCCAGTTGTCATTGCAATGAACTCTATCAAACCTAGCCTAGTCTTGGGCATTCCCTTCTTGGTTATTGCTCCGGGTAAACCTGTTACCTGAGAATCCTGCATCTAGCAATCCTGTGTTGTTGATGGCTTTAACAAACTCGAAGGAGTTGGCAGTTTCATGATATATGTTGCCTCATCTTTCTGAGCTATCCACCACCACATTGAAGTCTCCACCTACTACCTACGACCCTGGAGAGATTCTGCTTGTGGCAGCCAACTCTTCCCATAGATGCCTCCACCGAATTCTAAGGCACTTTGCATGGACAATGGAGAGTAGAAATGACTCTTGGGAGTTCTGCACATAAACTCAGAGAGTTATCATTTGTTTTGACATTGTTGCTGGCGAAATAGTTATGTGACTATTGAAAAAAACACATATTTTCCCCCTGCCTCACCATTGGAGAGTGAGGAGTGGAAGCCAAGTTTTAAACCTATGCCCACTCTTCTTTCCTCCATGATCATAGGCTCTAGAATGGCTACGATCCGCGGGTTATAATTTCTAATTAGCATCTTGGTTGTCCTGATGGTAGGCGCATTGCATATACCTCAGGCATTCCACAGTAACGCACTATCCATCTGCAACACTTCCTGAGTTCACGACCCTTCTCCTTAACCTTCTCAATCTTCCCTATCAATCTTCCAGGTCTTATCCCTTAGTAGACTTGTCAACCATCTTTCCTACAACTAGCTCAGGCCTTCCTTGATGGGATATGCTGAACCAGATATCCTCACCTATGTTACTATCTTTCCCTTGATGCAGGGCTTATGGAGCCTTGAATTGGTTCCACAGTGGTGGCATTAAGGTGGGCATTTCTGAACCCAGCGCTTCCTTGACCGAGCTCTCTTGGGCCTGGTCCCCTTGGGACACACTCGCATCATCTACATTTCTGAATTGTAGACCCGCACACCCTTCGTTTCTTCGTCAAAGTATAGGGATAGATTGGCCGACAGCACCAACCCTTTGTCAGGGACTAACTTCTCAATAGGAGAAGGCTGGGGAGAAGGAAATGAGTCCTTATCCTTTGAGAGAGGCACAAAGGATTATTGAGTAGGAGAGGCCCACTGGTCGAGCTTCTCACTACCTTCACGTCCTCCTAGAGGCCTAAGAGGAGAACAACTTACAGATCTAGCACGGGCCTTTGTCCCAAGCCTTACTAGAACCTTTTGAGGTCGCTACTCATCATGGGAGATCTGCCTCCTCTGCTCTTAGTGTTGGATTGGGACTGGAGAATGTTGCCTACTTATAGACTGGCTATGGTTAGAGCACAATGTGTCAGGCTGCAGGGGGCTCATGTCCCGTGTAGGGGCTAGGACCATCAGGAAGGGGGTGGGCTAGGGCTTTTGTATTGCCTGTGCATGCCACAGCCTCCCTATCCTCCCCTGTAGTAGTAATAGGATCTTTGGCCCTTATAGGTATTGTCACGCCCTGGACTCGGTGACGGGACTCGCAAGGAATCCGATAGCCGGTTCTGATCGCAATAGCCTCTGTAGCACCCCATTCTCGGCTCCTAGCACAGGTTCCGATCCTGAGATCCTATAAGGAGGATTTTCATATCACAATTCTAATCCAATTGAGCATACCCAAGATCATAGCAAGTAAATCTTAGAAAAATAAACAACAAGCACATTGCAAAATTCACTATGAATTTAAACTTTATAGGTACAAGGCTTAAAAGGAAATACATAATAAGAAAGAAGGGAAGGAAAGGTCTACAACAGGTCCTCATCTCGCGCCAATCCAATCCACAGTTCCTCCGTTACTGTGTTGACCTAGGGTCTCCTGCATGCATCAATTGTGTATAAGCTTATAGAAAGCTTAAAGGGTGGTGAGGGTGCGTGACAATGGTGCTCAGAAGAAATAGGAGGATGCAGGAGGAAACATGAATGATACCAATGTCACTATCCGTACTGAGGCTAAACTGTGAACGCATCAAGCTGTACCAAGGCTATGTAATGTAATACATGAGTACTGGCGCCATACCGAGGCGATGTAATGGAAGGCTTATATAGCTGATGAAAATACAATGCGAAGTAATCCCAATGCTCATATCCAATCCACATATCAAGTACAGTTCCATCATAAGGAATCCATCGGGGTCAAGTACACTGCAGGATGACTGCTGCTCTGCAAGACCCGCACAGTCAAATGAGCGTAGGAGACCTCACTATCCGCCTGTGGATAACCAATCACCAGCGAGGCTTGGCAGTAGCGGACCCATTCACGAGCTGGTCAAACTCAGCCTAGTTATTGCCCTCACTCTCAGGCGGGTAAGGCCACACTTAGCAACTAATGGACCTAGAGGGGTCTAAATGAGGACTTTCAACCACCATTGCCCCAAGGTATCTAATCCATAAACAACATAAACAAAAGGCCCAAGGCCCATATCCAAACCATATGCACATAGGTCCCACAAAAGACTTAAGAAAGTAGGCCCAATACTACCTCTAACAATCATGGCCCAAGGAGGGGAACCAAGGCCCAAAGCCCAAGTCCCATTGGCCACAAGACCCATACATTTAGGTGAACTTAAGGTGCAGCCCATAGGCACAAATACATGGCCTAAAAATAAGTCTAAGTTGGGTGGAATGGGCCCCTTTACATCAGCCCAAAAACTAGCACATTTAAGTGGGCAACCAAGAGACCAAAACCACCTTTATCTAGCCCACAAGTTCATCTAAATGGTGGAAATCAGCACAACATATGGTTGAGCTAAGGTGGGATGTTCCAGCCCACTCTGGGCACACTAGGAAGTCCCAAAAATCTGGTCATACTTGGGTTCACAAGGACCATAAAAAGGGATAGCCAAACTATGCACTAATCAAGCCCAAAATGGGCACTAATCAAGCCCAAAATATTGCCAAAATAGGTATGCATCATGCACCCCAGTTTTCTCAATAAGGTGGACCCCAATCTCAATAATTGAGTCCAAAACAATATTCATTTAGGCCCTTACTGAATTTTCAGTCCATCAACAATTTGGGCCTGCTGAAGCTCAGATACTTGTTAAAACATGTGGAAAATATTTCCATAAGGGCCAGCAATATTTACAAGGGGGCCCCACAAATGGAGAAAAAGGGTGGTACACACAAAACAGGCAGGCCCAAGAGCAGCCCATGACCTGGGCGTCCTGGCCCATACACACATCAAAGTGAGCTCCACACGTCCCTGAGGTGGCCCCACATGGGACGTCCACCTGGGTTGGTCCCACACTTCACGTGGGCCACCATAAAGGGGGGAACGGCGTGGACACAAAACATACATCATGGTGGGCCAGCCCATGGACGGTCCACCATGCTGGACGTCCAGTAGGGGATGCTAGTCCAGCTGGTTGGCCCCACATACATGGCCCACATGGACCTCAGATACATCAAAGGTGGGCCCCAGTAAACATACACAAGTCCAACTGGGCTGGGGCCCAAAATCAGCTACAACTTAAGAGGACAGCAAGGTAGCAGAACATTCCAGCAATCTATTTTTGTTGTACTAACTTTGGGCGCTCCAATGGAATGGGTCCAGGGCCTCTAAAAATCTAGAAATTTAGGGCCAAGGTCCCTCATCATGTATACGACAAGGGAAAGTCCATAAAGATGGCCCACGATCAAAGAAAATATTTTTAAATTATGGTTTTATGTGAGACAATGTTGCTGGAATTTACAGCAAAGAATTCCAGCAACATACCTATATTGGCCCACTCTTTTGGAGATCCAAATGAGATCAGTTGAGGTTGAAATTTGGCATGCTTATAGGTGGGACATACACCTTCAAAAGTCATATATTACTTGGTACAAAACTCCCTACCAAAAGCCCCAAAATCTGGTCTCAAGTTGACCCAAAAATCTATCCAGACAGTTCTGGACAACAACATATAACTGAAAAGAATTAAATATAAACATTATTTAAAATGGGATTTAATCTCAAAAAATCATGGGATGGACCGCCCTAGTGGGCCCCACAAACATCCAGACCTTTTCCAATAACAAAAACGCCTTACATGTGCCCCACTTAGGTGGATTTTTGGGGCCACATATCCAAGGTGGACTGTCATGAACGTCCAACCTCCATGGATGGTCTGGATTTTTTTTGGTCCACAAGGTGGGCCACACACACATGATTAGAGGTTATCTACAAGGAAAAAATAAAGATCTAGTCACAAGAGAAGGGTCTCCACTACATTGAGGCGCTTCCCTTCATCACACATGCATATATATTCCATTATACAAGATACACAAGATATACATGGATCATATGATTCCTACTTGGGATCTATGGTGGAGATCCAATCTCCATCAAGGATCAAGAGTTTAGATGACTCAAGAATCCCTGATCAAAGGAAGAAAATGCCATGAATGGGGTCCATGGAGAATGGCCCCTTGCATGTAACATGCATGCAATGTAGGATGGGCTTCAAGCCATATCCATGGATTCTTGGGGCCACCACCATCTCTTGATGGGCCCCACATACTCCAATCATGAAAAGAAAAGATGGAGAACATCCACAATACAAAGAAATCTGAAATAAAAAATACATGCACCCACCTCTAAGGATCCAATCTCCAAATCTACATCAACATGATCTCCATGCTCCAAGGAAGGGGTTCCTAAGGTTGAGATGAGTTGTTGAAGGCTAGATTAGAGGGGATTTGAGGGAGAGGGGGCTGGAGAAATGGAGAGGTGGGAACGTCCATGGGTTTGCTAGGAGGAGAGAAGACAGTGTGAAAGAGAAAATGAGAGGGAAAAAAGGAGGGCTTGCTAGAAAAGAGAGAAATGATTACTTCTCTCTCTTTAGATAGACAAAACCATGATGAGGCTATGGTGATACAAACAATGTTGTAGGCTCATAGGCTTTCTAGGTGTAGGGTGTAGGCTTGCTAGAGAGCGTAAGCTTAGGGATGACATTATCACATGGGGAAGTGTGTGGTGTTAGAGTGGGGTCCACCATCACACACAATCAACCGTCCAAATCGAGCGTGGCCCATAACTTGTGATGTACACGTTGGTTTCACGCATGAGATGCGACTTTAGAACCGCGGCGCCGATGCAGATATAATGGCATAGATTTCAGGTCGATCCAAGTTGGTTCAACGAGACTGGACTTACGGATGACCGTAAACACTATCCATAGGTCGCGGGTCGTCGGGATTCAACCGGTAGGATCGCGTGACCTAAAGAAACAACATGCACACTTGGGTTAGGGTCTTACAGGTATCCCTTCATTATGTCCTTTCATCAAGGTGGAGGTAAAGGATATTTGTTTCCCCCCACTCTTGTGTGTCTCCTTTTCCAATGCACCTTAGGGTTTTCCAACGCACCTTAGGGTTCTACCTCGGCATTTCCTTGAGCAGTTGTAGGACAAATGGCCAGGTTTTCTTTCTATCTGGAATTTTGGCAAACACAGACAGGGCATTCCATCCGACTGCCTATCCCTGATCAGAAGCTCCTTTTTACCCATGCCTTTGTCCTCTCCACATCTCCCTTTGTCATATCTTTCACTGGCCCCTCTAAATCCTTGGTCCAACTTGACTTGTAGGTCTCTAGTTCGACAGTCACTAGGAAAGTTTTTCTAGCAGCAACAAGATTTTGCGTTCTCTTTATGTCAAACCCATGATGAATCTTGACCTTTCCTCGAGCGAACACCTGTAATATCCCGTACCTAGTACTCGTATCGATCTGCATCACTCTACCGTAGAAGTTCCCTAGGTCTTTGATTATCGTCTTTACCCAAGCGTGGGTAAGAATCCTAAATAAGTGAATCCAGGACCCCTAATCTCTTGGTGTAACTTCTGGAGACCTAAATTCCACTGTCGCTAATCCCATGCACTGCTGAATGGAGAACTGTTAAGGTCTTGAGGACTATTAAGAAATGGGTATGGGATAGTGTAACCACATCAATGGCCGAGGACTCAAACCTAGAGGATTTGATTTCTTCCATCAGATGCATTATCGAGACAGAACTATCAGACGTTGTCCCCACTAGCCCTAATTGTAACTCCTTGAGCTTCCTATCTACCTCCACTGGATCTGCTATGGTAGCTCCCCACAGCTAAGTCTGCAAGAGGTTCCTTTGCTCGTCTCTGAGGATGCTCCATGGAATGGTCGTGGGTAAAGCCATCATAAAGATCCTCATTGCTAGAGCTTGAATCATTTGGTGTAGCTCTACGATTCACCACCATTAGTGCTCTATGAAAATTAGGATTATGTCATACAACAACCAGGGGCAGTTGAGAATTGCCTTGGGCTCGGGGCGGAATCAGCATATTCGCAAGACGGTCGAGGGTTGCATGTAGCCCTTGCATGGTTAACTAATTCTCTCTGTGGAAAGCATTCATTCTTTTCAAAAGATAACATACCCCTAGATCATCATCCATGGGATTTTTATCCGTACTTTCGTTGTTTGCCATCAGTTCGAGGGGAGTCCTCGCTTTGATACCAATTAACTACCAATTGACGTAGGAATGAATGTGATGAGGTCTATCATTGTCTTCCTCAAGGATAACTACTTCGAATCCATGAAGCTTTTCTAGATTCCTCACAGAGACTTCTCAAATCTATGAGGAAAAAAAGACCAAGAAAATAGAAATAATATTCTAAAAAAGTCAAAAATTGATTGATGAGTTGATTAACCGAGTTTACAACCCTTTAAATAGGGATACTAAGCCATGAAAGAATTTTTAGAATTAAGCTACAACTAAAACTCCTAGAAATCATAACTTACTATAAATAGTAAACTTATTATTTATATAGGGTTCTAATTCCTACTAGTGCTCATGGTTTTCAGCCAAAAATAGTAAGTGTCCTATTTGGCTTCACCACGTTGTTCTCCTAATTATTCTAAGAACTTTTCATGTTGGGAACAACTCCTAAAGCCTAATGGATGAAGAGTTATAATCAAACTAAAAACTTACTATAAATAGTAAAAATGAAATTAAAACAAGAATTTCACCATTGATCTGATGGTATTTCGCATATTCGGCGTGCATAACCTGGTGGTTTGGGTGGTAAAAGTAGCTCATCCTACCCCAAAATCATATATGGTTAGTTTGATAGCTCATTTCGGTTTGTGAGGTATGTCCGTTTTAAGTTTAGACGGTCCGAATCACCTCCGTCTCTAATCGAGACTTTTTTGGTCTATCTTAGCCATGAAACTGTCCACAACCTACTCTATATTAGATAGCTAGTGGGGTGATAGTCTGTTTGCGGACACCAAGCACACGGTGAGACAGTTGCGATTTGATTATTTGTTCATCATCTGGTGTGAGCCAAGCCTCATCGTGAGATCGCCAATAGCATCACTTACCACTTAGTCAGAAAGCACCATAGCCTTTCCTCTGAAACGTAGCATATAACTCTTACCTCTCAATCTCTCATGTTTTGTTCACTCGGGATTTAACCCTAATCTCATATTAATAAGGTTTATATAACCCCTATACAGAAGTAGAAATAAAACCACACACTTTATGCAAAAGTTGCACAAATTGTCAATCGATCGAATAAAAAAAAACCCTGTTTCAGCACCAAATTGAAGATACTCAATCAACAATCTCCACCATGGATTCAATCTTGCATCTCCACTATTTCAGGTTATTACTATATCTAAATTTCTTCATAGTAAAACCATCATCATCACTTATCATGCACACTCCGTCTTCATTCCTTCTTTGCTAAGCTTAGAGGAGTAGAGTAAAATGTAAAGTTCTCTGCACATTCGTAAGTTGTCCGCCAAATTTTCACTAGTATGAATATTCTTAAGAGTAACACCATTTTCCACTAGCATCTGGCAAATAAAATAATGACGCACATGAATGTGTTTAGTCCAAGAATGGTACACTAAGTTCTTCAACAAATTGATCGCACTTTTGTTGTCATAATGCACAGGCACGACTTTCTGTTAAAGCCCCAACTTATTGATAATTCCTTTTAACCAAATCACTTTTTCGAATGCTTATGTCACCTTCATGTACTCAACTTCAGCTGTGCAAAGTGTAACCATAAATCGAAATTTTTACATCCAATTGATCACTCCATCTGCTAACACAAACGAGTAACACATGCTACAACAGAGCCCGTGCCCTCAGCTAAACGCCTTTGTCAGACTCACTGAGGATCCCAAGGGAAGAATCACCTCTGGCAGCAACTCTATAAAAGGTAAAAGGAGCAATGTGTCCCACAGGAAGGTTACTAGGCTGATTGCAGAAGGAGAGCGGTTCTGCAGACTTAGACGATTGAAGAGGAGGGCCATTAACTCAGGGTGTGTTACTGATGGGTAACGCCATTATTTGGAATGCTCGTGGGTTAGGAAATCAGCCTACCATTAGAACTATGAAGAAACTGATAAGGAAGTTCAATCCGCTGCTGGTTGCTGTCCTGGAGCCGATGTGCAGAGAGGAGCGAAGGGTGACCATTGGCCTGAAGCTGGGCTTTCACTCCTCTTTGTCAAATGCCAGCGACGGGGGTAAAATCTGGGTTTTCTTCCACAACCAAATCAATGCGACGGTGCTCTCCAAATCTTCTCAAATGCTTTCTTTACATATTTCCATTCAAAACTGCAATTTTCCTGTTCTGCTGTCCATTGTATATGCTAAATGCTCATATATTCGTAGAAGGTCCCTGTGGTTGGATATAGAAACTCTTAGCAGGAATATCACAGGTCCGTGGGCCATTGGAGGCGATTTTAATGCAGTTTCTGAAGCAAGCGACAGAAGAGGTAACAACATCGCGGGAAGACTGAGTATGACAGAATTTGCATCGGCCATTCAGAACGCGGGGCTGCTGGATGCAGGTTTCACTGGGAACATCTATACATGGAGTAACAACAGGTCGGGGACTGACAGAATTTGGGCTAGGTTGGATAGAGTTCTCATGAATGATAACTGGGCGGAGTCTTTCCCTTCTTTTCGGGTTGAGCACCTTCCCCGTGTCAACTCGGACCATGCGCCTTTACTGCTTACCTTCCCTTCCCAGCCGGTGCCCCCCATCCGCCCATTTCGCTTCCTCCGTATGTGGACGCTCCACGACTCCTTTCAGCTGGTAGTTAAGAAGGCTTGGGAGGGAATGTGCTCCAATCACCCTATGATAAATGTGCAGCTGAAGCTGAAAAAGACCAAGCAATTACTGAAAGTCTGGAATAAAGAGGTCTTCGGTAATATCTTCATCCAGATAAAGGCAGCAGAGAAAGAACTCGATCAGTTGGAAAGTAGAATGCAAAACGCTGGGTCTGAGGACCTCTTTCAAGAGAGCCTAACTGCTAGGAGAAAGTTGGCCCAATTGGAACTAATGGAGGAGATATTTTGGAAACAAAAAGCTAGGAATGCTTGGCTGGATGAAGGGGATAGGAATACAAAACATTTCCATGCTTCCGCTCGTGAGAAAGTCAGGCGGAGTATGATCACCTCGATTAAGGATGACAGTGGAACGACATTCACGGGCCAGTCCCAGATCAAGGATGCTGCGGTCCAGCATTTTCAAAGGCTGTTTCAGGTGGAGCCTACTACTCATTCCAACGCCTTTCTCGCTGCCATCCCCCGGATCCTCTCCCAGGAAGATAACGATGGCCTGCTTGTTGCTCCATCCTTTTTGGAAACTCAGACTGCTGTTTTTGAGATCCCTAAGGATGGAGCATCGGGCCCAGATGGGTTTTCTGCGTCCTTTTTCGTTGAGTGCTGGCCCATGGTGGGTGAAGATATCCACAGAGCAGCCAGCTCGCTGTTCTCGGGAGAAGCGATCCCCAGAGCCTTCACGTCCTCTTTGATTTGCCTCATTCCAAAGTCCAAGACTGCCACTAAGTTTGCGATTACCGCCCAATTAGCTTGTGCAATGTGATCTATAAAATCTTCTCGAAAATCCTGGCTTCAAGGCTAAGCAGGGTGCTGCCCAAGCTGATCTCCTTGGAGCAAGGGGCCTTCGTTAAAGGAAGATCTATCATTGATAATATTGCGATGGCTCTGGAGGCAATGAGAAACCTTGACAGGAAAACTAGGGGTGGTAATATCATCCTTAAACTAGACTTGGAAAAAGCTTATGACAGGATCGATTGGAACTTCCTGAAGCAGGTATTGCTTCGTTTCGGTTTTAGTGACCCATGGGTGGCTTTGATGGAAGCTTGTTGGGGTAACAGTTGGTTCTCGGTCCTGATCAATGGGGAGGCGGCGGGCTTCTTCAAATCCTCTAGAGGTCTGCGCCAGGGGGACCCGATCTCCCCTGGGCTTTTCATCCTTGCAGCGGAAGCTTTTTCCAGATCTTTCAGGCAACTGATTATCAGAGGCTGGTGCAGGCCGTTCACTCTTCAGAGCGGTTGCCCGCCCATTTCTCATTTGCTATTTGCAGATGATACCCTTCTGTTTGTGAATGGCAGTCGGGATTCACTTAAAGTGGTTAAGGAATTTTTAAACTCCTTCCAAGAAGTCTCTGGTCAGCGGATTAACAACATAAAGAGCTGCTTTATTGGCTCCAAGGGTTTATCAACAGCCAGGATCAGAAGTACCGAGCGTATCCTGGGCTTCTCCAAAGCCAGAACGGGTGTTCTTTACCTCGGAGTTCCTCTTTACAAGGGCAGAATCACCTCGGCTATGTTCCAGACGCTCATGGACAAGATATGTAGTAGGATTAGTGGGTGGAATGCTCGGTTTTTGTCTCAAGCTGGTAGGCTCATCCTCATCAAGCATGTGTTGGGAAGTATCCCACTCCACACCATGGCAGCTACGAAGATGCCAGCCCAGGTTGTAGCCAAAATTGAGCGCAGTTTTGCTCAGTTTTTTTGGGGTTGGGCTGAGGGAAAAAAGAAATGTCAGTGGATTGCCTGGAGCAAGATTTCAAGACCGATTGACGAAGGTGGCCTAGGTGTTAGGAAGCTGAAAGATGTGTTGTCCGCCCTTCGCATGAAGATGGCCTGGAATGTGAAGTACGGGGAAAAAGAGGGCCCTTGGGTGGCCCATATGAGAGCCAAACACCGGGGAGAATTGGAAGATGAAAACACGGGCAGAGTGTCAAACCAGGCGTCTCCGTTTTGGAAGGATATCAGAAAGGCAATTCCAACTGTCACCAGCAATGTCCAATGGCAGGTGGGATCGGGAGTGTTAAATCTTTGGACTGCAAACTGGACTGGACTCGGCCCGCTCCAGGAATTAGTCGTCAGCCCCATCCCGAGCTCACTCCAATCCCTTCAGGTCAGAGACTTCATCGGGCCTCATGGTCCCCTGCCTCCCTCCTCTGTTTCTTTATACCTGTCCCAGGAGACGCTGAATTTCATTTTCCAGGAGGGTTTGCTACTGCTGATGAAAGCCCAAAGGTGTTCGGCCTCATGATCCTTCGGGTCGTTTTCCACAAAATCAGCCTGGCAGCTTTTCAAGAGACCCGACTCCAAGTAGATGGTGGTACAATTGGATCTGGTATAGTAAAATGCCTCCGAAGATGTCCCTATTTGTTTGGAGGTTGTTGCAGGGGGCAATTCCAGTCGATGAAAGGGTGCAGACAAAAGGCATTCATTTGGCGTCTACTTGTGAATGTTGTGCTGATGCGAACATCTCTAGCCCACATCAGGAGTCGATTCCACACGTCTTCCTTTTTGGGCAGATTGCCAGACAGATCTGGCACCACTTTGCAGTGATTTGTGGGGTCTCCCTCCTCCATCATTCCTCGGTGGAAGACAGGTTGGTGCAATGGAAACATGCGGAGGCTCACGGTTCGGCGGCGGCCCCCACCAGGAAAGTTATCCCAATCCTCATCCTCTGGGAGTTATGGCGAACAAGAAACGGGGCGAGGGAGGAGGACCGCCCTATGTCAGCTATTCCTTCTATTGCTAGGATAAAATGGTGGGCCGTGCGCATCTTGGAGGGTCGAGAGGACTGCCTCAAGGAGTTAGGCGTCGCAGGTTCGGTTAACCAGCCCCAGCCCAGACATAGTTGTAACAGGCAGTTGGTCGCCTGGACAAAACCAGATACGGGGTGGGTGAAGCTAAATGTGGATGGCTCGGCGCGTGGCAATCCGGGGTTTTCTGGTGGTGGCGGTGTTTGCAGGAGAGATGATGGCAGCTTTGTCTTTGCCTTCTCGTCTGCCTACGGGGTGGGTTCGAACAACAGAGCAGAGCTGCGGGCTATTCATGATGGTATTGTCCTTTGTCTGGAAAGAGGTTTTGCTCGAATTGTTGTTGAATCCGATTCCATGGTTGCGACGGGCCTCCTGTCGGGAAATCCGCCACACCTTGGAAATGGAAACCTTGGGTTTCAAGGATTATGAACTTGGGCCGGTTAGCCTCCTTTGCCTTCTCAGTAATTCCCAGGGAAGGCAATGGACCAGCTGATGCCATGGCAACGGAGGCTAGCGGGGCTCAGGCGTCAGCTGTGTTTTCTCTTTTTAGGGATCTCCCTCCCAAAGTCCGCGGCCTTCTATTCTAGATAAGGTTGGCTTAGGTGCTATTAGAGATACCCGTGTGAAGATGTATAGTTTTTGTCTGTTTGGTGGTCGCAGTATCGCCTTATATGATAGGCGGCCCTTTTGTCCCAGTGGCCGCTCAAGCTTCATCATTTGTAAAGCTCTTTTCTTTAATGGATTTAAGGTTTTTTTTTTTAAAAAAAAAAAAAAAAAAAAAAAAAAAAAAAAAAAAAAAAAACGAGTAACCAAAAATTGATCTTTTGTCATCCACATTATAACATGATTGATATCCACATAGCCTACTAGTTTCTCATCATATTTTTTGAATGTCAATGCATAGTCCATCATACCTCATATATAATGAAGCAGTCATTTCACTACCTCCTAGTATTGCTTGCTAAGGTTTAACATGTATCTACTCACAAAACTAGCAACATTTGAAATATCCGGTCTAGTACAAACTATGGCATATATAAGACTATCGACTGCACTCAAGTAAGGCACATGAGACATATTGCTTATCTTCATCTGACATAAGACATTACTCCGAATAAAGTGAAAAGTAGGCAGAGTAGTGTGTGCTAACTAGTTAATCTATTTCAAGTCCAAACTTAACCAAGACCTTCTCAAGATACTCTTTCTAAGACAGCCATAGTCTACTCCTTTCCCTATCTTTATGTAAGTCGATGTCAAGAATCCTTTTTATAGCCCTTAGATCTTTCATCTCAAGTATCTTAGGAAGTAGTATAGTGACTATCTTATTCAATTTTTTCTAATCTTTTTTAATTTGATTTAGACTTATTTATCTTCGATCTGGCTTTTGAATCGCCTTGATCAGAGTAGTACTTTTATAGTTACAAATTTTACCTATTAAATTACTCCTAACCATTGCTATCCAATAGGACTTTGTGGACTGAATATCCTTAAAATTCATTATAGTTCAAACTAACCCATCTTAATATAAAATAAACACAAATCAGAGTATAGGGAACATCCTAACTTAGTTTCTAAGTTTTTATTTAACATATCAACGAATAGGGAACTTTAATTTTTGGTTTTCACATTCTTCTTTATACACAATAGTCAAATAAGGAATCTTAAGAGTACAATTTCTAATTCAAGGGAATCTACCAATTATGTAAAGGAGTATTGAGTGGGCAAGATAACCTATAGGTCACACTAGTTATTTTTTATTTTTTTAACTTCTCACTGATACCATTCTATCACGCCCTGAAATTTAGATATAAAATGTGCACCCTCAGACCAGAGTTACGGTACATGACTTGTACATTAGGTGTCTTAAAATCACATGTTCAAACTATTTTCTAGAGGCTTAGTTAAATTGTAAACTACATTCACAATTTCAAACATCCAACAAGACATCTCATATTCACTTATTCCAAGCATACACATATACCAACCACAAAAAAATATAAGCATTCAGATCACATGTTTATAACATTCACAAACACTAATCACGGTGCTACATCCAACCCATTTGGGACTTTTTAAAAATATTAACTAACCAAGTAACTTAATAACAAAAATTTCATTTCGACAGGCTATTGATTCAACACATCTACTTCATCTTCTTCAAGATAGGGCCATTGCCCTTGTGGATCATCCATTGGTTTACTTTTCTGCCTTAAAACTTCAGTAACTATTTCATTGTCCACTACATTTGTAAAGTTTTCCATCAATATAATGTTAGCTATCCAGGCCCAGTGATTGAAATCATCATGGTTCATGCATGTCATAATTCAAATAGGGATGCATCAAGTGGGTTGATTAGTTCACTTGCTTGAGTTGGATTCCATCAACCCGTATCTCCCCTTCTAGGGTAGGCTTCCACCATTTTGGCAAGCTTCCACATATTGTGGGCATCTAGGGATGGTCCCTTAGGTCACTCGGTACTATAAGTACCTACAGGTCATCCAAGGAGTATCCCAGGTATTTAGCCCAGTTATGCAATGTATGGAAATGATTGATGCATCATATTAACAATTGTTACATATATAGTAAAATATGACATGTCAATTATAAGCAAATTCAACAAAGCACTCAATAAAAAGAATCACAATCAGAAAAATAATCAATCAATCAACTATTTTAATTACAGTAGAGAAGAAACATATTGGGAGCACTCACCTAAAATACGTTGATATGGATTCTAATATGTTATCTTGAGATCAACTGGTTGATAATTACCTAATTACATAGCTCAACTATCTCACTATTTGCATCTACCTAAACTTATTTCATCAATTCACCTTTGGTTAATAAATTTCTTAAATCGGGACAACCCACATGGAGAATTCAACCGTCATATTTTGAATTTTCTTAAATCTCACCCTCAACACATCTTGTTAATTATTTTTCCATGTGGGGCCCACTTAACTTAACCAAAGCTCTCAGATCATCCCATTGTCTCTAGATGATCAAGGGTTATTGCTAATTTACATCATATAAATAAAACATCAAAGTTCTAAACAAACAGAAAATTCCTACGTATTGTTGATTAATCGAGATGGATTGATGATTACCTCGATTGATCGAGGTTCGATCGAAATTAACTTCGATCAATTAAAATTAATTCAAAATTCTAACATAACTCACTTAACACTTTTTACCCCTTTTAATTGGTCGAAACTACCTACTCGATCAATCGAAATGTACCTTAGATCGATCGAACCACCTTGTCGATCTGTTGATCTAATTTTTGAATTATAGAATTTTGTTTCTGGACAATTTTGTGCTACTTTTGATTGATTGAACAATCCACTCGATCAATCGAATAAAGTAAAATATTTCATGTTTAAGTCTCTAAATTGTTTTTGTCGCCTTTGATCGATCGAACTGATCAATCAGTTGATCAATCGATCCGATGTTGTTGGAAAAAATCCAGACAATCAAATTCTCATAACCTTTATTTTCTTATTTCTTTTATTTCTCTTATTTATCTTATTTTAAATAATTCATTGATCATTTGAGAAAGATCTAAACCATCCATTGACATCCCAAAATCCCAAAATGCGAATGGGTCAACAAATCATTTAGATTTGGACCATTAATGACCTCAACTTTTAGATATAATCTTATTATGTCTAATTTTCCCTCCTTCCTCCTTATGACCCATCAAACGGTCAAATCCACCACACTTACTAGATGTTAAGTTAGATATATTTAATGTGGGCCACCATATGATCTGATCAATCCTTTATTTCATATTAGATCTAATATCACTGATGGTCCACACACAACTTAATATAAAATTTTCACATGTAAGATTAGATCTGATTAATATTACCCACCAACTGATCGGATTGATCTAAAAATTTCGGCTATGATATCTTTTAGCCCTTAGGATTAAATGATCTATTCAAATCCATCTTAATTCGGCTAGATACAAGTGATTTGATCTATTCCTCAAGATACTATTGCCCAGATCTGGATTCATTTCAATTATCTCTTTTTAAGGTTTCTCTATGCACATATGCAATGATCATGTGGCCACTTCACATAGTCAATTACATAGATCAGGCAAAAATATGCTAAACAAATAAAAATAAAAGAGATCCAAGGGTTGAAACTTACTTGATCAAGCTCTCCTAGAACTCCCACTCTCTGTCTAGGGTTTTCTCCCCTTTAATTGTTCTATAGGGAAATTATCTCTCGTATCTCTTTTAAAGAGATTCCTTTCTAGATAAGGTAGGATGAGCACATCGTCCTTATCCAAAATTTGAAACTATTTATGGCATTTGGCGAAAAAAAAAAACTATTATTATTGCCCGAGGAATCGATCCTCTGACCTCAGCCGTAACCAAGAGTTATGACTGTAAGAGTCGATCCCTCGGCTCCTCTCTTAACCAAGAGCGTCTCTACCAACACAATTATTGAATTTTTGTTTTTAATTTAAAAATTAAAATTTTAATTACTAATCGCAGTTCTAAGTGCATGGAAATCCAAGATTGTTAAATAGAAGATCCTTGAATCTCTTCCAACATTGAAGAAATATTTCATTTTGTTTTTGGGAGAAGTTCATCATATTTTTTCATAATGTTATTTTGTAAATTGGAAAAAACTTTTTAAGGAACTCCCATATATCTTAGCCCATGTCCCAATTGATTAAGGCCTTAAGGAGTGGAGCCATAACTTGGCTCTCTACTTTACAGAAAAAGGAAAAAGTTTTAGTCTAATTACGTCTTGAGAGATGTTGTTATAATGCAAAGTTGTAACAATATCATCAAATTCTTTTAAGTGTAAATATGGACTTTTTAAATCAAATCCATGGATTTTGGTAGCAATTAGATAACTCCCGGTTTAAAATTTATATTACCTACATTCATAGGAAAAAACCATGTAAGATGGTATGGTTGTTCTTATTAGTTGTAAGTAATCTCTTAAAGTTCTAACCAGGGGAATGTTGTGCACATCGTTCTCATTATGTACTGTCCTATCCAATGGCATATTCTGTACATATTGCTCATAAAAATTTAGTTCAGTTTCAGCTTGGTTTGACACATTCGCAGCCATGGTTCTAAATGATTCAGGAGTATTTAGGTGTTTTCTCACTCATTGATGGATGGAGAGCCTGTCAACTAAACCTCCTTCACTTAGAAGCCAAAGTGCATGGTCCCATACCCACTTGGGCATGAACCACACACACAAAAACCTAGTTTTAAACCTGTTGTTAGAAATAGAAATCCTACACCAAAATAAAATCCCATAGAAATTCAATAACTTTAAATGAATGTAGTTAAAAGGAGAGAAGAACGATGTTACCTATAGAAAAGAACTAGAATTAGAAGATCCTACAAAACAGAAAACGAAGTTAATAATTTTTCAGAAGATAGAACCTAACCTAGAACGTATCGAAATTAAATTCTACAAAAGTAGAACAACCATAAGTTAAAAACAATCCTAATTTCAGAAAAACATAAGCTAAACAATCAAACCCTAAACCTAAAGTGTTCAAAACCGTTACAATCTCGGGCAACATCGTGAAAATACTTGATCGACAACCCTAAGTGCAATGCTATGATGTAGTAATAATTTGTGAAACCAAGAACATTCCATAGGGATGTATGTGGTTGAGAACACAGATAGAACAAAATGAATTTAAATATTATGGTTTTCAGTGGATTAGAAAAAGTATAAACAATAATTAAAAAGAATTAAGGGTAAAATATTATAAACTCAATTCGTCTTCTTCAAGTAAATAACTCAACTAGAATTGGATTTCAATTATTCTAATTAAAAATAAATATGTAATTTCTATAAACAATCATCCAATAAGATATATATATATATATATATATATATATATATATATATATATATATATATATATATATATATATATATATATATATATATATATATATATATATAAATTGAGATAGATTGTCTCTCATGAAGATCTGGGCAATCAATCACCGGGAATCAAATGCATCTTTTGTACATGAAGTTAACGATAGATCAATCAGTTTTACAGATTGATTCCTCTCGAAACTAGGAATTCAATCAACACAATCACAATTCAACAATAAAAACTAATAAACTTGAATTAAAAAATGAATTAAATGGAAGAATTTCCATCAAGAGGTTCATCCCTTAGCTTTCGCTAAGAAATTAGCCTAGCATGGTTAACATCTTAAATTTTTTAAAAAATGAAAACAAACTAGAACCGAAGGATTAATGAGGAAGAGCATCACTAGAAAATATTCACCTTCACCTTCTCTCTCTTTTAAATCCTATCTTGATACTTAGGAATGTCATAAACACTCTAATTTATAGATTAGAGGGCCCAAGTTTCACAATGACTTATAAAAATTGCGAACTTACGGAGTCACTGCCACCGTTGATTGATGCCTTGGTCGATCGAAGTTTCCCAAAAATGTCTAGCGAACTCCTTTTTTATAAATTCATTACATTGTCGATCGCTTGAACCTTGTACTTCAATTAACCGAACATTCCACAATACATCCAACGAGTTTTGTTCATAAATTTGAATTTCTCTTATGCTTCTTCTGACCGATTGAGATCAGTTGATTTCCCAACTTCAATACTTAGTTAATTGGATCTTAAGCACTTTAGATCTTCAATTTTATCATCCAAACTTCAATCCTTCAACTTGATTTCTTTTAGGCTTTAAATCATCTATTTTTGTGCATATTTGTTTTAAACCTCAAAATCATTCTACTTCTTCAAACATATCTAATTAGATCCATTTAAAATATAAACGCATAGGAAAGTGATGTAATGGAGGGAATAAATATGCAATATTTAGGTCTTATCACTTACAGATTTGAAAATCATAGTTTTCTCCCTCTCAAAACCCTTCACTCTAAAGCTCTCATGTTTTGCTCTCTTGGGATTTAATCATAATCACGTATTAACAAGGTTTATATAACCCTGGAACAAAATTAGAAACAAAATTGTGCACTTACGTAAAAGTTGCACAAACCATCGATTGAATTGACTCCAATCGATGACCCATCTATCGAATTGACACCCATTATCAATCCAATCGAAAGTACCCAAAAGTGTCCAGAGATTAAACTTGTATTTTTAATTAGGATTTTCTCGATCGAATCAATCAGATTGTAAATTGAATCAAAAACTTTGTTTCATCACTAGACTGAAGGCACGTAATCAACAATTGCATGCATCCACATGGAATATTCACACCTTAAAGGGGCGGGGACTTCGTGTCATCGTAAAATAAAAAAATAAAAAAAATAAAAAAAAGCGAAATCTAGTTGTGTCAACGTGTCATGCTGGCCACTGGAAGCAGAATGATGGATTTGAAAATCTCAACCAAGTGTTTTTCCTTTTCTTTTTCCAGTAGTACATTTCTTTAGTAAACTTTGGCCTGACTAAATAGTGGAACGACCCAATTATTACGCAAGAGCATCTACGTATATAGTGGTACATCTCTAGGAAATGGATCAAATCTTTTATTAATGTGATATGATGTCTAGTGTGTTGTGTGTACATGAATTTCCAACGGCAAAGAAAAACTCTATTTGAGGTATTATACATTGTCATGTTAAGAGATTACATGGCATTGTTTATGTTTTAATTCTGTTCAAGGGGGATTTTTTTTTTCAGCACTAAAATCTCCAAATGACTAAACCATAGACCTCTCAATAAGTAGCAAAATTTTTTTTTTTTTTTTTTAAAAGATTGATAATGAAGATACAATAATATTTCCCATTTAACCTATAAAAGGATCAAATATTCAGTTCCTAGGATTTTCAATCTATAAGTCCAAGGCCATCCACGGTGAGTCCCATTGTATCAGCACTTTGGATCAGTGAACCATGGTCCAACTTTCTTAAACTAAAAAACATTTTACATAATCTCTTGGGCCCGACAATGTATAATTCTTTATGATTTCCTGGTCAAATCTTCTACAACTTTCTGGAATAACGTTATTTTATAATGTTATGTGGAGGGCCCATGCACCACTGAAGTACATGGAATTATCAAGTTTGCCCCATCTTGAGAATAGCAAACCCTAAAAATCATGTTAATCCAACCATCACTTGGTGGACCATGGGAATTTGGAGGCTTTTGCCTAGTCGCCTATATTTTTCTCATCGTGGTCCACCCACTAACTAGATGGCCTGATTTTTGGTGCATTCTATCATCATGCTTACTTAATGTACAAGTTGGGTAGCATATATTCGACATAGGTCACCCAAACTTGCAGTTGAATAAGTTTTCTACATAGGTTTGATGGCATAGAAAACTCTTTTTGGTTATTAGATTTTGATTTTAATTATGCCATGGTCTAGGTCTTTAATGTAAATGTTGTCAAAATGGTTATTGTCTTGATTCGCTTGGGTGAGGCTTGTATTTTTATGGAGCCCACTCAAATAAATTCATTTTACCTCTCAATAAAGTTGCAGGTTGTCAGGTCCCACCTTTCTATTATAAGAAAAAAAAGTTATTTCTAGGTAACGGCGGATTAACTGCAACCCGAGATCCAACCAGGTGGGTTTTACCTTAACTATGGGACCCACCTGTAATACTTTATGTGGAATTGTAAAAGGACCTTCTTGTGCATTGAGTATGAAGATCAGATGAATGAAATAGAGTGTACCTTGTTGGGACGTCATTGTTGTAATCTTCATCTCCTTACACCCTTAGAGAAGCTCTGATGGGATTATTGCTTTTGTCAATGGTATTGGATTAGGGACTCAGCCCTGATTTATAATGTAGAGGGTGGAGGAGTTTGAAACCCATCAAAACTCCTCTCCCTATGGCTCCACATGAATTTGGTAATCCCATCCCACTTTGATACCATTTGTGTATTACATATATAGTATTCCACCCCTTACATGAATTATAGAAACATTACAAGTTAGTGGGGTCCACTAGTGCATCTGATCACATTATCCAACCCTAAGGACAATCTACCCTGTTGATAAGTAAGGCCCACCTCATAGAATTCTTACATTCTCCCACTTGGGCCACATTGATCAATATCAATGATTAATCTTTTGAAAATATTTTGAAAATCTATTTTAATTTTGAGAAAACATCCAAATGGTTAACTAATTAAATTGTTGGATAATATGGGTAATGTTATGACAATCTGGTATATCAAGCAACATTTAATTTAAGCGGAGTGAGACTAAGCACGGTCACAAATACTATTAGTCTTGATGACATAGATCTAGAACTACGAATTGTGGTATAAGGATTACACATGTAATGTAATGATGTGTGCTTATCCTTAAAAGGTCTTGAAGCTTTAAAATGTCTCTAATGAGACACGACAGTAGTTTCGCTTTCTCAAAATTAGATTGCTCGTACTTAGAGAGAAGCATAAATAAACTTGATATCAAAATCATCAAAACTTTATCAAGTGAGATCTCTAAATGCCCATGAAAATAAAATACGCTCAACTCCAATTGACTGGAAATATCTGTGGGATCAATGACTCTCATGAATGTTACATGCTTCTGAAATAGCGTGATACGGAGCCCTTTAGTAAGCAGATCTGCAATCATTTTCTTAGTGCTGATGAACTCCACAGACACTTGACGATTCCGAACTCTTTCTTTTACTAGAAGATAGTTGATGTCGATATGCCTCGACATTGATGAATTAATGTTTGTTGTTACTAGAGAAGGAAATTGCTGCTGAATTATCACAAATAATTCTCAATGGTTTCAGGATATGCTCTAATACCCATAAACCTTAGAAGAAACGTTTTAAGCACAATGCCTAATTAGATGCCTCATGACAAGTAATGAATTCAGCTTTAATAGTTGATGAGGTTGTGGTTGTCTGTTTCACGCTTTTCTAAGACGACCCCACCATCCATCATGAAGATGTAGCTTGAGGTGGACTTCTTAGTATCAACTTAGCTGACATAATTCGCATCTGAGTATCCAACCAACTCCAAATGATCAAATCTTCTGAATGTGAGTCTGAAGTCTTTGGTTCTTTGTATGTAGCTTAAACACTTTCTTTGGAGCTATCTAATGTTGCATTCCTGGATTAGATTGATACATGTCCAGCATTCCAATAGTAAAGGTAATATTCGATCATGTGCAGACTTGAGCATACATGATGCTCCCTACTATTGACGCGTATGAAAATTCCTTCATTTGATTCTTTTTCAAATAATTCTTATGACATTGGAATTGGTCGAATTTATCGCCCTTTACAATGGGTGACTATCCGGGAGCACAATTTTGCATGCAAAACTTTTTGAGTATCCTAGTAATATAGGCCCTCTGTGACAGGATGAGCAGTCCATGGGATCTGTCATGACGAATCTCAATGACGATGATATAAGAGGCATCACCAAGGTCCTTCATTTCAAATCTTTGAGGTAAGAATTTCTTGGTGTCGCTCAATATCCTAATATCACTGTTAGTCAACAGAATGTCATCAACATACAAATTATCATAATGAACTTATTTCCACTAATTTTAATGTAGATACATTCATTTACAGTGTTTTTTACAAAATTATATGAGGAAATCACTTCATAAAACTTTAAGTACCATTGTCGTGATGCTTATTTCAACCCATAGATGGATTTCTTTAGTTTACAAACTAGATGCTTTGAGCCATCAACTATAAAACCTTTAAGTTGTAATATATATATATGTTCTCATTTAGATCCCCATTGAGAAACGCAGTCATTACATTCATTTGATGTAGCTCCAAATCCATATGAGCCACAACAGTTATTATGATCTTGAATGAGTCTTTCTTATATACCAGTGAGAAAATCTCCTTAAAGTCAATGCCTTCACACTACTTAAAACTCTTAGCAACAAATCTGGCTTTATATCTTTCGACAGTACCCTTGAGTCCCGCTTGGTTTTAAATACCCATTTACAACCAATTAGCTTTATTCCTGAGGGTAATTGTACAAGATCCCATACTTTATTGTCCCTCATAGATTTCAATTTATCCTTCATGGTATAAATCCAACGAGAAGGATCAACACTCAGTTTGACTTGTGTAAAGGATTCAAGATCACTTTCTGCCCCTATGTCGAAATCATGCTCCTGGGTGTGATTTTGATTTTCCTCATCAGTGGGTTGTATAGGAGGTTCATCATGATATTTTACAGTGACTTCAGGCTCGACTGTACCATTTATATCCATGTTATCTGGAGTGACTGTGACTAGAGTTACGGTCATTTCTTCCTCGAATACAAATTTCCTAATGTTCGTGCTCCCACTAATTTCAGTGTCTTCAATGAAATTGGCATTCTTAGTCTCAACGATCCTGATAGAGTAGGAAGGACATTAGAATCGATAACCTTTTAACATTTCCAAGTATCCTATAAAGATCAACTAATGGTTCTGGGATCGAGCTTTCTTTCATGCGGATTATAAACTTTAGTCTCAACAGGACATCCCTAAACATTTAAATATCGGAGACTTGGCTTTCTCCCATTCCACAACTCAAAAGGGGTTTTATTTACAGCCTTGCCGGGAACCCTATTAAGGATATGAACTGCAGTTTTGATTACATCACCTCACAAAGATTCTAGAAATTGTCGAATTACTTATCATGCTTCATACCATGTCCATAAGGGTGTGATTACGTTTTTCAACTACACTATTTTCCTTTAGAGTCCCATGCATGGTGTACTAGGCGACTATGCTACAATCTTGTAAATGTCTAACGAATGGCCTTGGATTGTGCCTGATTCGCCATATCTACCATAGTATTCACCACCATGGTCAGATCTGACGACCATAGTCTTCTTATCAAGTTGATTTTCAACTTCAACCTTATAGATTTTAAAAGCATCTAAGGCATCTGATTTTTAATTGATAAGATAAAGGTACCCAAAATGAGCGCAATCATCTATAAAGATGATAAAATATTTGTGTCTACTCCATGATGCTATAGGGAATGATTCACAAATGTTTGTATGTATCACTTCTAAGAGTCTTTCACTCCTTGTTGCACCTTTCTTTCTGGTTCTGTTCTATTTTCCTTTAATGCAATCGATACATATTTTATTGTCGGAGAGGTCTAAAGAATGAAGAATCTCTTCTTGCACAAGCCTATCCAATCTCTCATGAGATATATGACATAATCATCTATGCCACAACATGGAAGATTTTTTATAGTCTAGTTTTCATTTAGATCCTACTTTATTTTCATGCAGGCCATTTACATTATAGACGTTTGAGGCATTCAAGTCAATTGGTATAAGTTGTTCACCATAGAGCTAGTGCTAACTTTAATTGAATCAAAGTAAATACTCAATATTTTATTCTCAAATTGAAAAGAAATACCCAATTTATCCAATCGAGAAATTGAGATCAAATTACGCCTTATAGAAGGCACACAAAATGTATCCACTAGATCCAATAAATTACCTAATTTTAACCTAAGCCTGCAGACTCTAACTGCTTCCACGTCAACTTTGACATTGTTCACTCCCCAAGTATAGGGTTGTGATGTAGTAATAAACTCAGTGAGACCGAGGTCAAATCCATAGGGACTGAAACCTGTACGTAATATGAAACTAACTAGAACTAGAACTAGAATGAAATGAAATCTAAATCGAGTGATTTTGAGGAATAATGATGAAATACTAATCTAAAATTTAAGGAATTCAGAGGTAGGAAACTAGGGATTCAGAGGATCTACTTGTAGAGATCAGGGAGATCTACGATCGATTCATGAACTCAACTGGAATTCGAGTCCCATCTTCATCCAGTTAGAAGATATAACTTGAAAATCAATTCTGAACTTCATTTAATCTAGTTTTCAAGGGATCAGACGGGTGTAAATTAGAATGAATTCCATCTCAAAACCATGCCCATGAGATAAAGCAAACAACAGAATTAAACCAATTCATAGCCAATCTAAGTGATGTATGAATGTCAGAAAGAGTTCCGTCATTCCACTATGTCTAAGGGGCGATGGTGAACAACAGGCGTCCTGGCTTCATAATCACAAGACAGGAAAAGAAAATACTCAAGCCATCGCAGATCTACTGTAATGTAAGTCACAATAAACCATTAAAAACTAAAGCATTCTTTCATCTAACTAGAATCAAATATAGTTCATTATATGCATCCAAGCCGTAGGATCAACCCCATCACGCCACAAGCTTCACCTCTTAGCCCTAGCTAAGAGGTTCAGCCTAACATGAATGGGTTGGATCCTTTAAAGAAAAACAAAATAAAAAGAAAAAATAAAATAAACACTACTATCTTCCTCTCTCTCTCTCCTGCACATTTAAGCCAAAACTTGTATCCCTTCTCTCTCTTTCTTCTCTTCCTTTTGTAGTAAGGGACTGTCGATGGAGACTCTCGGTGGAGAACCGACTCCACACTTACGCAACAACAGCGGTGAGAAAGTCGTGGGTTTCTTACGTAGCAGCATGAGTAACTTCTTGCCCAACCGTGAGTAATGCAAATAGAAGATCTTGATGTAGGATCCATTCTGTTCAACCTTCTTGCGCTTGATCGGTTGTACCATGAGACGGTTTTGAACGGCCAGGATCATTGGGCCGATCCTGGCCACGATCGCTGAATGGTCTGGAACGTCCGGGTCTCTTGGAAGCTATTATTGCATAACATATGCGGATGATTTGATTTTGCGTTAACTGTGGGGTCCACATGCCCTGGTTTTCGAAGAATTAGCGCCATCCATTGAAATACCCTTGAAAAACTAGCTGGAAACAGATGCTTTTTTACTGGATTTGGTGTGGCCTACTGAGCTTTTTAAACCGCCGTCCGAATTGCGTTTGAACGGTGAAAAATTGATACATGCTGCTTCTTGAAAATCTTCCACCTAGGTGACGGTCACAGCCCCCCTCCAGACATGATGAACGGTTCCGATCATCGAGTTGTCCGATGATGGTGGGCCAGTGATGGATCAGCGGATGGCCCTGCAAATGCAAACAAAGTTCTCTGTTTAGAAGTCGGGTGGGCGCGGGTCAAACGCAGTCAAACTGCGTGTTTAGCTCATTGTCATGTGAGTGCACATCCAGTGTGTACTCTCTCGCACATAAATGGGTCCCACCTTGATGTGTGTAAGAAATCCTCTCCGTCTATCTCTTTTCTCATAACATTTAAACGGTTGGGACCAAAACTGGAGCATATCCAAATACCAGGAGGGCCTCAAATCAAGAATTTATGGGCTGATATGCTCGTTGGGCCACTTCCACAGGGATCCGAGGGTTAAAATTTGACATGTAAGGTTCATTTATGGTCCTCAGGCCACGTATGGAGTTTCAAGCTAAATGGATGGTGGGAACCCTGTGATCTTGCACTGGATGTCTTTCGGGCCACTTGAGCTTTAGTTTCTTGATTTTCTCGTATCTCTAGCATGTACATTTATCAATCTCGGTCATCTGGGGTCTGTCCCTTGCCTTGGTGACTTCAGAGTGTTAATTCCATGCTTTTAGTACCCTTTTTCAGTCCAAGCTCCTAAATTCATCTTGCAGCACAAACATGATTAAAATATGGCATTAAACAATATCGTGTTCATAAAATCAGGTAATAAATGGGGTCTAATATGCAATATTTGACCCTCAACAGACACCATTACCTACGTATACTGAGCGTTCCACATCAGTTGGTGGCTTGCTCTATAGCAAGTCCAACACAGAAGTACATCTGTAAATAGTTGTTCTCGAATCTATCCACCAAGAATCTACTGGCACATCAGTTAGATTATATTAAAAAACAAACCAAAATTGTATTATTACCCTTCCTTATGAGCCACTGCTTGTACTTTATGCAGTATCTCTTCAGATGGCCTGACTTCATGCAAAAGAAGCAAATTTTCTTTTTAGCTTGCTTATATCTCGATCGAATCCCAAATTGATTACCAACTGGAGAACCTAGAGGATCAGGAGGACCTGAGGATCCCTCATTAGAACCATGTTTCCTTTTTGTATTTCCATTATGTCTAGGTCCATGTCCTGATATCACGAGATTGATATTCTAACTGTTTTCAAAAGATTTTAAAGGTTCGGATTTTTCTGAAGCAATGTCCAAATGTAAGCATTCCAGGACTATCTCTATAGACTCTATCCGTTGAACATAATCGGACCTGGTTAGGATGGGAACTTGATGCGTTTGAGTTGAAATTATAACTGGTTGCAAAATGTACTCACATTAGTAGATTATTTACGAATAAAACTAAATATTGTGCAAATTTTATCAATTCAATTGATTGGGGCCTTTAATTGAACTATTCAGGATGAAGATGTGCCCAACCATCTAGACTTGACAAGAATCGGTTACATCATCATCACTCTTCCTGTGGGAGGTAATTATAACATGCAAGTGACTCTCCTGAACATGAAGCTAAACGATGCTAATTATGTAAATCTAAGACACTCAACACATGCGGGTAGGATGAGTCTTTCAGCTTTACATCACTAGCATCATTTATTTCACCCCATTCATACTCCTACCAAATGGTGATCTTTTGTGTTTTAGTCATGGTTTGCATTGGACATAAACGCAACTATATGCAATCCATAAACTGAATCCCAATATCACAAGTCTGGACCCGTAAAGTTTTCTCAATTGAGGTCACTATGGTAGTAACCACAATTGAATTCAATATCACAAATACTGACTTAGGATTGCGATTTTAATCCAGCCCTCAACAGATAAAATATAAATCAGTCTGATTTGGCCCACAAGGCGGTTGGTATTGATTATTGGGAAAAACGAAGAACCTTGAAGAGAAATAGACGGGTAGGTTTCACCACCTCATTCCAATGGTCTATGTCAACTCCTAAAAGATGAGTAATGGGAAAAGAAAAATGTATGTACACTCGAATTTGACCATCCTTTAAGGTTAACACTCGGGTTCTCGGGACATGGGTCGTGTACTTGGGTCCTGAAAACACGGGGCGTTACAGTTGGTATCAGAGCATGGTTTGGACAAACTTGGCCTTGGGAAATGATCTTATACAAACTTTAAATGTCTCAAGTTAGGATGTTAAAAGTAGAAATTTGAACTTAGGTGGATCTCCCCTAGACTTAGGGAAATTTGGGGAACGTAGAAACCCAAACTTAGGTCCCTTTAGCAATTATTAGAGTAACTATTTGAACTTCTGTGAATCTTCCCCCTGTAGTTAGGTGAAATTTGAGAATATAGGAACTCAAAATTTTAGGCCCCTAACACATTGTTGGATAATCTTAGGACTTGGGGATGGAACTTAGTTCCCTTGGAAATCTCATGTTTGGCAATTGAACTAGAAGTTAAACTTAGGTACTGTGGAAGAACAAATACCCACCATGACATATTCGAAATCCAACGAGAACATTCCTTGGACTTCACCCTTAGTGAACAAATTTTATAAATTTGAACTTCTTTAAAGATTTTGTAGTTAGAAATCATGTTATCGCCATCTCCAGGGAATGAAGCAACCTTAGGCATAGTAAGGAAACCCCATTACTCACCACATCGTACAAACTTGAAGAATCATAGTAGGGGTTATAGTTTACACTCCCTAATGCGTCTCGTTAATTAGAGACGAGTTTTCATGAATCTCAACGCTTAAGATTTATTAGTGACGAAGTCATAGAATTTTGAGTAAAATTTCAACCTGAGACTAAGCATATTAGAAGTAGATTTGAAAATTTCAAACTCATGTTCCATATAGAAATCCTGGTCTTGAAACTTCCAAGTAGTGCATTAGGTGAATAGAGCGGGAAGCGGAAGCGTAATGGGCTGCATAGACTTGAGGATATAAGATTACATGATATTTTCCCCAAGAGTCTAGAATCATCGGGACCACGAATTGATGGAACCATATTTAAATGAAGTTTACATGGTTTGACTCGAATTCTAAATCCTAGCAAATCTCAATGACTCCAATGCTTTGATCAAGTAAAGGATGAGATTTAACAGGATTAGGAATGGATACCAAAATCCTCTGTCCTGCGCAGACAGATGATCGATGTATCGGGCTCAAACCTACTACGACCATCTATTCGTGTTAGCCTTAACATTGGAAATTTGAAATCTTTAAGGGGGGTAGGTTGCAATGACTCTTGCCCTAGTGGTGCGTTTAAATATAGCTTATTAACAGCAAAGGACGTGATTGCACAAATGAGAAATAGAGTCCACTAATGAAATGAAATTATTACTTGTAATGTTAACATTTAGGGGTACGCCTAACAAATCTCGGGACGAGATTTCTGTTAAGGGGGGTAGATTGTAACACCCCGAACTTTTCGATGCTCGGGCATCGAAAGTCCTCTAGCGTTACCATAAGATTTAACGTGACATATACATGTGTACGATACCGATCCAACTATTCTAGCCTTACATCCTTTCCCTGATACTAACTTAACCGTTGGGGATGATCTTCATTCATAAATTAAGCCATCTGACCATTGAATTTCAAGACAAGCCCACCCATCATGTGATTTTACGTGAGTACTTTCCCATGAAGAACACAACGAAGAGCTCTCTATCCGTAATAATTTAGATATATATTCTTTTGTAAGAACTTCTTAAAAACGTGCTTATAACCATGTAGAGCCATTGGATTTCCCAAAACTCACACATCAGTGATAATTACGAAAATGCCATTGACCTAAGCCCCTGAATTCCAATTCACACGGTTCTCATGATCCGTTTCATGCGAAATTTTATACCAGGGCTAATTATCGTAAATTAACCGTACACATCAAATTTCAGCCCTTAGATCATGGTAAATCAGCTACTTGACCTCTACATCCATTCGTACACTTATCGGATCATGATTCTGATCCGTCCACCTTATTCACACTACATGAATATGCTTAACCCACCATTAGAATCAGAATCTGAGAAACTTTCACGTGTAAGAAAGTCACTCGAATCTAACGTTATATAAGCCCTACCCCTAATCACTCCAGAAATCTATTTTATGTCCATCCGCTTACGAAACTAACCGTACATCAACCCACATACATGGCCAGAGTGCATTCCATCAAGTTTTCATATTTTTAACAAGTCATCTAAGTACCCATCCTGATTGGATCCGTCAAGTGGGCCATCCAAATATTAAGATGAATCAGTCAATTTGAAGATCCTAAAGTATATGACCAAACTACCAGGTAATAGTTCAACTAGATGTGTACAATCGACATTCTGAAACACAGAGTGAGTTGGCCATTTAAAAGAGTATCTTGGACATCTTGGGGAGATCGGGGCCAAACTTGACCGATAGAAAGAGAACAAAAAAATGAGGAACCTCCGCCAAATTTCAGGACATTTGGTTGGTACAATCAAATATAACTGGCAGGGGAAAGTGGTTAAAGAAATAATGGTAAATTTGTAATTTAAGATGCATGGCACATACGTAAGAGTGAAGATGGTTTTAACTGTGAATACCATTTAATGCATTAGTAGATCGTGCGGCCCACTTGAAGTTCGGATCTACTTCAAATTTGAGACCATGGGTTTGCACGGCGTGCTAAAGACGGTGAATGGAGTGGATCTTCCAGAAGTTTATCATAGGTGGACCCATCTATTTTTTTTACAAAAAGATTGAAAATAAACATGTGAATGTTGTGACAGCGGATGGTGAAATGGGAGTTGCAGTGGTTTCCACCCCCATGTCCCTACAACATATGGATCCAGTCATCTGATAAATTTCAGGGACCATTCTAGCCGTTGACATTCAATTTAGGAACAATTCGACCATTACATCGATGAGAATCCACCGTTAGAGCTAGGAATCAACCCATATGGCCCACCTAGACCTTAGATCAGTCTGTTCAATGACCAAGATCCGTTGGTGGAGCTTCTGGAACTCAATGGATGAAGTAGATTTTGCAAAGAGTTGGTGGAACCCACCTCTAGATTTAGAGTGTGCACACGGTACGTGTGCACCAGCAGCACACCGAATGGCATGCGTGGTCACAACAGACGCTGACTCGCCATTTCCCGAAAATGGGAATTCTCCCGCTGCGCTGCCGTTTAAAACACGGCTCGTTGTGTTTTCCCCTCCCCGTTTGATCAAGAAATGGCCCATCATGAGGGGCCATATCAATTATCCAAACCGTCCATTTGATTAAGGAGGAAGATCTGACCAAAACCCAACTTTCTCATCATATTTTCATGCACTTATGGACACACAAAGCTCACTGTAAAACAGGCCTATAGGCATGTTCCTTCCAAAAACGAAAACCGCTAGCTGTTTGAAGAAAAACAGGGGGCGAGAGAGAAAACAGGGGGTCGGTTTGGGTCTGGTTTAAATGCTGTTGGATGCTTCCAGTGGCAGTAATGAGGAAAAAAAAAAAAAAGAGAAGAAAGAAACAAAAATGAGAGAGAAGATAGAGAGTGAGAGAAAAGAGAGGAAGAAGAAGGAGGAAATAGGGAGCGTGAACGTCGGTCCACACAGCCGGGTGAGTAGCCTGCAAATGCCGTTTCTCTTGTTCCTTTCTTCTTATTTACTGTCCTCCATTTCGTATAGTTATAAGCCCTAATATAAGCCAAGTTTGGGGCCAAGATCCGTCCATGGTAGAGCTTGAATAGGGCTTGATTATGGCTCCGTTTTGAGGCTGAAAGTGGCCTGAGTGCAGGCCCCGTTTGCGGCCGAACGTGGCCTGAGTTCAGGGCCTGTTTGGGGTCGAACGGTAGCATGCAAATAGCCCCAGCCAAGGGCTGAAACGCGACCCAAAATCCACCTGCAAACAAGCTCCGGTCGGCCCGCAACACGCCCCAAAAATGGGACGGGAACTAGGGAGAAAACTCCCCTGTTCAGGTCATTTTCTTGGCTGGAAAAACTGGCAGCCACCCTGTCTCCATTAAGCACTGATGTGGGACGAAGCACGGCCTCCAAAACCGCCTGTTGATTCGCGTCATGGCAGGGAAGACAGCCATGCACGTTGCAATGATGATGGGCTGCATGTGGGCTTCACCAAACGCTAGTGGGCCCTACACAAATGCAGGTGGGCCTCACCCAAAGCCAATGGGCTGACCCAATTTTGGGCCCTGCACAAGTGCAGGTGGGCCGCACCCTGTATCTGCGGGTGGACCCCACCCTACCTCGGCTGGTGGGCCATGTATGTGGCCCCACCTAATTGATGTGGCTCGTCCAGGCCGTCCATCAAAGGCCATCAGGCCGTGGACTTTTGTTTCAAAAAATAAAATAAAATAAAATAAAATATATGTTAGTATGTATGCATGCATCTGTGCATGCATGAAAATGATAAAGTATTATATTACACCTCTAATATATGAAGCATGGTGTGTGAGGATTTCATTCAGGACCGTCCATCCCATTTCCCACCTTATTTTAGGCGTTGACCCGAAAAATGAAGCCAACCCAACTCTCTGGTAGGCCACACCAGCATAAAGACTGATTTAATAGTGGTAAATCATTAGGGCCCGCTGTGATATTTTGGTGCGTCAAGACATATTCAAAATTGGATATTAGACCTTTCCTGAGCCCTGGAACCCAATCAACGGAGTATATCCTCCTTAGGCGGGCCTCACCTATCAAAACAAAAAAATAAAATATAAGAAACATGCACGTAAAAGTCCTCTGGACGCTGCCTCATTATCCTTGAAATTTTGGCTTCAACCATGGGCACCACCACAAGCCCTACTATGATGTGTGTTGAACATCAACACCGTCCATTAGATGGGTCCCCTTTATATACGGGGTGCCCCCCAAAACTAGCCATACACAGAGCTCAGGTGGCCCACACCATCTACAATCTTTTGAATACATGTTAAACCATATGAAAACACTTGTCGGGGTCCATCTGAGATTTGGATGCACCTGAAACTTGGTTTGACCCCTTAAACTAGCGGGACACACTTAATGGATGGGTTGGATTTGTGAACCACAACGTGGTGGTGAGCCAAACAAATGATTATAAATACTTTAACGGTGGATTTTAGTATATATTACCATGATTGAATTTAGTATATATTACCATAATTGAATCCACTATTGATACTTGATAACTATTACTATTATATATTAGTAATTTAATTATTATTCTTTGGTACAATCATTAATAGTAAATCATACCATAACTATTACTATTATATATTAGTAATTTAATTATTATTCTTTAGTACAATCATTAATAGTAGATCATACCATTACTTGCATTATAATGAATATTATTAATAAATTGGCTAACGTTAATTATAACACTAATGTTAACAATTACTCTTCAATTATTAAAATTATCATACGCTAACTACAATCCAAATCCTAAAAACCTATCCTAGACCTAAATTCTAAGATGAAAACCTAGTTTTACATTAAAACCCTAAAACTAAGGTAATCCAAACCTTAGGTTAATACCTTGACCAAGAATAACGTATAAAGCTTGAACCTAACGGTGTAACTTTACAATTGATGGTAGGGTTTGGTTTTAAGGAAACACACGTTCTCTAGCAACATTGGTAGACGGTTCAAAACATAAGGTGGTGATTCTTCCCCTTGAGCTTCCCATCTTCTCATTAGCTTAAGTTATAGTTTTTATTTAAATTCATAATTGATATATTCCTTTATAATCGCATGTGTTAGCTAGTGGAAATTAAATTGCTGTCTTACATACTTTATGATTATTCTGTATAATTGTTCATGCTTGTGGATTATTTGTGGATTGCTTTACTGGAACTTAAATCTGGTACATTAGTGGGAAATTCCCACGTATAAATGTACACCCATACTTGGGATGTAACTTGACTAGTTGTGATCGTAATGGACCTTCGGCTGGGTGGTTATTGAGTGGTGGTCTACAAGGATGATTGATGTGGGCCTACCATCCAGGGTTGTTGTGCCTAATGATTTTAAAGATGGTCTTTATCGTATGGTTTTGATATTCGCCCTAGGTGGCATATTTTGATACTCGCCCTATGTGGCTTATTTTGATATCTGCTTACGTAGTTTGTTTTGGTATTTGCCCTATATGGGTTTGATGTTTTATATCGTGCAACCATGCGATGGTAAGCCCCACATACTGTAATATGATTGGCCACTAGTCGATGAGTTTCCATTAAACATCCTAAGATGGTAGTCTCATGAGCCGGGGATGGTGGTAATGGGACACTATGCCCGAGCTGTCAGCCTACGCTGGGCTCTGAGCTCCTCGTAGTGACCTTGAGCTTACCTAAATTGGTGATTATGCAGAATCGGACTAATAACGGTTTGGCTAATCATGCATCCATAGCATATTGGCGATGACGGTGGCTAATTCTCGATGTTTGTAGCACGTGCCCTAGAGTTGTTGGGGTATTGTTTCGCTAGCTCCCAGACCACCGACTATCGACTCTGTTCCGACTGGATGATTTTCCCAGGTCGATGATTTGCATGGGCGACGAGCCCAAGTCCGACTGGATGTGCATCCCCAGGTCGATGTGCATTCACGCATCCATACATTTAAAAAGACTGCATCATGTATTGTTTTGATTGTTTTGTCATTTTATACTATGCTTACCTAATGCGGCGGTGTGTAATCTTGAGGGAATTCACACTTGAGCTGGCCACTCATCCATCAAATATACAACCGTACAGGTAAAACAGGTGGCCAGATGATGTATATGATCAGACTTGATGAGGAGTTGTGCAGGCGTCATGGATGCACGACCGTATTGCTAAGAGGAGTTGTGCGATCTTGCGGCTCTCATTTATATGTTTTATATGTTTTAAATTTCTCATATATGTAATCTTGTAATTGATAGTGTAGAGACATTGGTTTGTATAAGTCATTATGGGCGACCACTTGTATATGCTAGATGAAATTAAAAATTTTCCTTTATGTCGATTTGTCCACACTACGCTCATTTGCTTACTCTGATAAAAGAAAAGAAAAATGTATGTACACTCGAATTTGACCATCCTTTAAGGTTAACACTCGGGTTCTCGGGACATGGGTCGTGTGCTCGGGTCCTGAAAACACGGGGCGTTACACCAAACTAAACTCTTACAAGCCCATAATGATGGCTCGCAAATAGCCCATTAACCATCTTTCCACTTTAAAGACCCAACGGGTGGCCTGCAAGTTGAGCCCACAATGGGATTCTAAGTGGGCTCAAGCCCATTTGGAGAGTAGCAGACAAAGCCCATTTACAGGCCAACAAGATTCGCCCAGGAGTCCCGTTAGATGACCTAAATCAGGAACAAGTCTAGCATGGACCCCAAAAAAATAAAAAAATAACAAAATAACCCTGAAGGGCTTCCCATTCGATTCGTAATGCAAAGGGTTTTTAAAAACCCTAACCCTAGTCACACACATCTGGACTTCTTTCTCTCCCAAAGTCAGCCTTTGCTAAAATTTTGGCTATTAATAGTGACGTTCATTACTATCCCTGATAGATACCGGAACTGTAAATGGAGAGGAGATGAAGTTGTTTGAGGGTTTGAAGAACCCACCTTTGTTTGAGCATCAACGACAGCCATTAATGGTTGCTGTTACCTACATCAGCTATGGTAAAGTCGACAGAGGATTGGATTGTCATGTCTACGGGATTGGCGAGCGTTTTATGCTAATCGGAAAATAAGATCAGGCAAGGGCTTTGCCAGAAACCCAGTCCTTCAAGTTGCGGCTGCCACCTTACCTCTCTTGATGGAGACCAATAGTCACCGAAATTTCCAGCCGGAGAGGAGATCCCAAGCAGCCCTACTGCCGCAAATAGATGGCGGAGATGTGACCTTCCTCTCTTTTATTTTATTTAATCCTTAATTCTGATTTAGAGATTGAAAACCCAAATTGCTAGATTTAGGGATTGAAGACCCCAATTTTCGAATTGATTCCAAATCCCGAATTACTGTATTTGGGAATGAAAATCCTAATTGTTGATTTGGGAATTATAAATCCCCAGTCTCTGATTTGAAAATCGAAATCCAAAATCTCGAATTTCCCTGATTTGGGGATTTGAATCCAAAATCCTTATTTCCTTCATTTGATCCTCCATACCAGATGCATAGTGGCTCTGATACCAATTGTAATACTCGAAATTGATAAAGGACCTTGTTGTGCGTTGACTGTGAAGATCTGATGAATGAAATAGAGCGTACCTTGTCGGGACGTCATTGATGTAGGTTGGATGATGGAGTCTTCCTCTCCTTACACCCTTAGTGAAGCTCTTATGGAATTATTGCTTCTCAAAAGATTCGTGATGGAGGAAAGAGAACGACCATGGCAAACTGTCCTCCCCCGCTCTCCCCCACCCACAAACCTCTCATTATTTGCAGGAAATCTCACTTTTGATACCTCGGCTGAAGACCTCCATCGGATCTTCGGTAGATATATAAAAATCATTGAAACTTTCATCCCTACAGACAAGATCTCCAAGCGATTCAGGGGTTTTGGTTTCATCAGATTTTGCTACGAGCAGGATGCACTGAATGTGATTCGATGCCTCAATGGTAGGAGGATCGATGGACGGGTCGTCTCCATCGCATATGCTAAAATCCAGAGAAAAGGGCTTTCTCCATCCTCGATCCCAAATCCCACCCCTGCTATGCAAACAGAGCAACCCCAAAACCCCAGGATGAGAACCTATCGCAATATGGTGATCCTTTAGTCCCCTAGCCGAGCAAACCCTCTTGTCGTTGAGGATACACAGTCCGACAATCAACTGATTAATGATAGATTCTCGGTTTCCACAGATCCCAGAGTGGTTTCAAGGCTTTGAGCCTCCTTGTCCTCTGCGTTGGTTGGGAAACTGAAAAATGCTTCAATCTCCATAACGTCTCTCACTGCTTCCCTTCGCGCCACGAAACTCTCTGCAGCTAAGGTTGTTTGCACCAGGATTGCCACTGATAGATTCCTATTAAAGTTTCAGTCGTGGGAAGTGATGTCGGCCTTCTTAGACGACCCAGGGCTACACCGTAAGTTGGATCTATCGGATGTTTGTGTTTGGACCCAAGAAGAGTCTGCTTTTTCCCAAGGTATCTGGATTCGCCTGATGGGGATTCCGACCCATTCTTGGTCCCCTGACGACATTTAACATCTAGCATTAACATCTAGCATTGACATTTGGAGAAGTGGTGGAAATAGATAACGTTGCGATTGACGGGACGTTTCAAGGTTTTGCACGAGTTAGAATCAAGCTCCACTCGGGGTCGGACATCTCAAAAGCCAGAAATCTCTCTGTTAATGGTAAAAACTACTCGATCCTGGGCTTCATTGAGGGTTGCAACCTTAGTACTGGTATGTCCTCCATGGCTATGGCAAATGACAATGGTTTTGGATCAACCCGAGAGTGGGCTGAGGCTACCTTCTAGGGGAATGTAGCTACAACACCCATCGCCCTGAACCTGTTTGTACTGATTCCCAGCTGAACATCAACCCCCGCCCGGCTCCTGCTTGTACGAACTCCCAACTAAACAACAACCCTCGCCCAGCACCTGTTTGTATAAATTCCACATTGATCATCCTCCCCTCCACCGAAGGCTGCAACCCCTTACCATGCGCGGAGCAATCTTTTCAATCGCTTGCCTTATCAAACACCCCTCCCCCTCCCATTCCAGTCTCCACTCATACCTCCTTGCTTGTATAGGTCCATCGCTCTTGTCCCCCTCCTTCAGTCCTCATCTGTTTCCCTCCCTCCTCTTAAAACCCTAAACCTCATCAACCCCCAACTTTTGATGTGATGCCAGATCCCATCCCTCACCTCTTCCCCCACCCCGTGTCACACCAAAATTTTGTTTCTCATTCCCCACCTGACTCTTTAGACAATCCTATCTAGCCTAACCCAGCTCCCCCTCCCCACCCTATATTCCCTCTTGATATCCTCCCTGTCTTTTCTGATTTCCGTCTTGACCGCACGGATTCCTCAGGTCTCGTCCTGACTGCTATGACTGAGGAGGAAATTCAAGGCCCCAAAACCTGCTAGCGGTTGACTGTAGAGACTGTTGTTCCCTGTAAAGCCGAGAATTCCCGAAACCATCAGTGCACGTCCACTCAGCCCCGAGAGGATTCTGGGGCTTTCAGGCCCCCTCCTTTCCTATCTCGATCAGTAGGCAACTCTCCCATCAACCCCTGGAGGAGAAGACTTCCCTTCAATGAGCTAGATCAGAACAAACAGCTGCCACCCTTGTTCTCAAAGGAGAGACAACAATCCCCGATTTCTGATACGGTAATCAATCCGCAGCACATCATGGTGAAGCTTCTTTTGATTCAAGGAATACAAACAGTAGAAAACGTATCTTCTGCTCAACCTGGAAACCAAAATGCTGTCAACCAACTCCCTCAGGTGGCTGACCTCTCCCAACAAGATGACCACCTGCATCTCAATCGATTCATGATCAGGAAGACATTGATGATATGCTCTCAGAAGATGACACAGCCCACCAGCCCGATCAGGCTTCCAGTTTGTTAAATATTGTTCACCCCCCAAGTATAGGGTTGTGATGTAGTAATAAACTCAGTGAGACCGAGGTCGAATCCACATGGACTGAAACCTGTACGTAATCTGAAAGTAACCAGAACTAGAACTAGAAAAAGATGAAATCTAAATCAGGTGAATTTGAAGAATAATGATGAAATAGTAAACTAAAATATGTAGAATTCAGAGGTAGGGAACTAGGGTGCCAAGGATCCACTTGTAGAGATCAGGGAGATCTTATGCCTGCATCGAGAATCAAACTGAACTTCTTTTGATCTAGTATTCAAAGAGATCAAAAGGGTGTAGATTAAAATGGATTCCATCACAAAACCATGCCTATGAGACAAAGCAAACAATAGAATTAAACCGATCTACAGTCAATCTGAGAGATGTATGAATGGAAGGAAGAGTGCCATCATCCAACCATGCCTATGAGACGATGGTGAACAACAGAGCTTCCCAACTTCATAATCACAAAAGGAAAGGAAATACTCAAGTCATTGCAAATCTATTGTAATTTTAGTCACAACAAACCATTAACAACTAAAGTATTCCTTAATTATCAACTAAAATCAAAGTCATTCAAACATAAATCAAGCCGTAGAATCCTTCCTATCACACCACAAGCTTCACCTCTTAGCCCTAGCTAAGAGGTTCAGCCAACCATCAAGGGGCTGGATCCCTAAGACAAAACAAAATAAAAAGAAAAGAAACAAAAAAATACTGCTATCTTTCTCCTCACGTCCGTTCGATCCCCGCTCTCAGCTCTCTTCTCTTGCTTATATGGATGCTGGAGGTCGGCTGGAAACGTGGAGACTTCATGCAGAAGTCTCGGTTGCTGCTAAAGTTGATGGAGAGGTGCACGCAGCAACCAACGCAGCACTTGCATTTTTCCAACATTTTCGGCCCATGGTCGTCTCGTATGCAAGATCTAAGCCATTCGGTGGTCTTGGCTCTGGTCGTCCACCCCATGGAATGAATTTATACGGTCTGGATTGGTCAGATGGGCCATCCCGGTGGGCCACAACATCATGTTACGTCCAGTTCTGCCGCGAGAAGGAAAACTGGAAACTTCCGCTTTCATAGAAGAGGCCGGTAGGGTCCACTTAGACTGATATTATGGTGCATCAAATCCAATATTCAAGCTTCTGTATTCATGCCTGATCACAGGCTCAAATTTTGAGTGAATCCGTGTTTTGGATGGGCCACACCATCAATCAACGTGGCTACGTTGTCATTATTCCTATGACCTTGGATGCCTGCGTGGATGTAAGAAACTGACTATAGTTTGGTTGAAACCCTCTTCCAGTTAAGTTGGACGGTTCGGATTGTTCGTGTGGGCCATGATGATGGCCCATCGATTCACCTCTGCATTCCCTGTTTCACGTCTTCGCACAGCAGGAAACGGAAGTTTCCGTTTTGGCTTAGAATTACGGGCCAGAGTCGGTTTGAAAATCCATACCGTCCATTGCTTTTTCCTTGCAAAACCGATCGGATATGGATGGTTCTAAATTGGGTTGAGTGTGGCCTATTGAGTTTTAAACATACCGTCCATTAGATGCAATGATGTTGTTTCCCTGCGTACGCGTGCCTGGATCTGAAAACCTACCATGTGTACGGTCGGTTTTACCTGCTGGAATGAAAGGACGGTCCAGATGGACTACATAATCACAGTGGTGGGCCCCATCTTTCCTTTAAGTGTATTGTCCGTCCGCTGCATGCGCTGAAGAAACGGAAGTTTCTGTTTCGGATACGGGTCCACGCTCTGTTTGACCAAAATGGTTTGTCGTGCACATCGCGTGTACTTGTGCATGGTGCACACATTACTCAAGTGGGATCCACGGTGATGGATATGAGAGATCCAATCCATTCATCCCTTTTGTCAGCTCATTTAAGACATTGAGTCCAAAATTGAAGCATATCCAGATCTCATGTGGGCCCCGAATCAGGGATTCATGGGCTGATCTGTCTGTTACGCCACTTCCTCGGCAATCCTATGGCTGAAATTTTATATGTACGGCTAATTTATGGTCCTCAGGCCATGTATGTAGTTTCGAGCCAAACGGATGGTGGGAACCTTGTGATCTTGCATTTTGGCTGACTTCCAGGCCACTTGAGCTTCAGTTTCTTGGTTTTCTTGGATCTCTGGCGTTGATCTTGGTGCCCTGGAGTCCGTCCCTTTCCTTGGTGATTCTAGAGCGTCAATTTCATGCATTTAGCACCGTTTTTCAGTTCAAGCTCCTAAAGTCACCTTGCAACACAAACACGAGTAAAATAGGCTGTTAAACCGAATCATGTTCGTAAATGCAGATAATAACTAGGGTCTAATATGCAATATTTGACCCTCAACACAACCCCCAACCAGCATTTTGCTAGTCCCGAGCAAAACATGCGAAAAAATAATTTCAGAAATAAAGGACAGTTCCTGTAAACTTGAGTAACTTGTGAAAAGATAGTTGAGATGTGAGAATTCTAAAATTCATGAATGGTGAGAAGAATTTTCTCCTGAAATCAAGTTCACAGTAGACTTCATAAGCAAGCTCAAAATATTAATCCATTAATTAGAATAATTCTAAACATTGAGTTCCATGAGTGTATAGTGTAATCTCAGCTTACAATTATTAAAAGATCCAATTGTCAATTTCATGATATCATTAGTAATTAACAATGGAATTCATGACAACCAAAACATGCCAACGGATTAACTTTTCAGTCTACCAGCATTTGATTTTCTTTATGAACAATAACGCCAATGAGGAGAATCAAATTCTCACCTATAGGGAGCAAACCTATGGTGAAAACTTGTCGCCTAACTTTTTTTTTTTTCATATATCAACTATGGGGGATCGAATCTACACCTATAGGGAGCAAACCTATGGTGAAGATCGATCGCCCAACCCTTTCAATTCTTCTTTATAAACTGATGCTAAAATTTTATTTTTCAAGATGGTTCCTTTCATGCTTAGTGATTACCAAGTTAATCATTCAATTATCAAAACGGAACCTTAATGTGTAAGCAAGATGTGATATGTGAAATCACGACTCAATCAATGTTTACAACTTCTAATCAGAGGTTAACAATTCAAACTTAACTGTGAAATCTAACAGATAACTAAATTCAAGAGTCATAAATTACCAACATCACGTATCTTGAAATTCTAGTGCTCTACATGACCATCAAGATCACTTCGAATGTATAAGAAAGTCCAGAAAAATTTCAAAAATTTTCACAATTTTTGCTCAAGACCAAGAAAACACTGATTAGGTTACCTAATCTCCCACCCCCAACCTAAAATCTACATTGTCCTCAATGTAAAAGATATAAGCATGCAATGCACATGGGACAACGAAAGTAAATGAGAAGTGATGGGAAGATAGTACCTGGGTAACGAGTCAAGGGAGACTTTTCCATAGAGATTTCAACATAAGAGCGGGTCAGCACAAGAGAGAAACCAACACAAGTAAAACACAAAAATAAACTCCTACCTATACCACTTTCGCAGGTGCTCTCGATTACATTTAGCGTATGCAACAAGCCTTTAAACCCTTAGGTTGCCCCTAGTGGATGAGTTGTAGTCTCGTGAGGGTTTGCAGCAATGTTACCCACAAACATTAAATTAACTGACTAAGAAAATGAAATGAAAAGCTGGGTTACCTCCCAGGAGCGCTAAGTTTAATGTCTTCAGCCAGACTAAAGAAACTACCCTAATCCTATGAAAGCAGGGGAAAGACTACTCAGTAATGCCACAAGGTTCCTCTTCCGGCCAATATCTAGATAAATTTCTCAGTAGGTTTTTCAACAGGATCATCCAAAAGCCCTTTTTGCAATAGGCTTTGATGCCCTGGAGCATGAATGGCCAGAGAAACTTATGTACCTTAGCAAAAATTTGTCGTTGATTCGCCTGAGGTATCAAAAGCATATATGATTCACCTGTGTCAGAAAAAGTCTCAAAGTTAGTATCCCATGGTGAATCAGAGACTACAGGTAGATAAAATTTAGAAAAATTTTTAGGAAGTAATGTAGTCTTAATGCATTCCAAAGTTCCAGACTTCGGTTCAATTCTTATCTCCTCTTCCTTTAGTGGTAAACATTCAGGGTCTGGGGAAGAAGGGGCTTCAGAGTAAGGGTGCGCTTGGTCCGTGACAACCACTGAGGTAGTGTCATGCAAGGAATCCACCTTTTCTTGTATCATGAGGTCGTTGGAATCCACAAGGTGTGCCCAACATGAGTTCAAAGATGTGGGAAAATCAACTGGTAGTGACTCGTCTCCTGCATCGAAATCTGTGATGATGAGCCCAAGGATTCTATCGTCTTTTGAAGTAGATGGACGCATGCTCGCTTGCTCTTGCCCTTCATAGACAGATGGACAATTAATAGGTGAAGAATTGATGTGAAGACTCTGGTCATTGAAGCTTCTCAGTGGAGGCATTGAATCGTCTAGAGGGCGTACCTCAGATTGTAGCCTTAACTGGGTAGTTTCAAATTCCAGAGTTATATCAAGCAAATCGTCCATCGCCCGAATCATATCATCATTTAATTCAAGACAGTGGTCCAAACATGTATCACAAGGGTTGGAAGGGTTAGTTGAAAATGGTTCATTCTCCACATTCAAATCAGTCATGTCAGGCAGGTGGAGTAGATCATTATGGTTGACAACTTCCTGAACCTCGTGATCATTGGCAGGGGCGACACTTGAGATTGAATCCCAATACTCATCATTCAGTTTCGTGCGGTGTGCACTTGGGATGAGATCACATTCCTCACATTCTATTCCTAGGTTAGGTTGAGGTTCGAATAAACTAACCTCAACCTCATCAGTGTAATCATGTGTGTCATGTGAGTGAAGTGTGTCACTATCATTATATTTGAAAGACACCCACGTCTCTTGATCATTCCTTTGGACAGTCATTGAGATCGACTCATCAGGAAATTGAACCATCTGCTCATTAATGGAATCCAATTCCTCATTCATAATTTCAGTTTCTGCCACAAGCAAGTTATGATCACTTTCTTCACATTCTGCTTCTAGATTAGGATGAGGCTGGGATAACCTAGCCTCTTCCTTCTCCATAAGTTGTGACTGAATGATTGGAATTGAGGATTTGAGCAATTCGCATGATTGTATGATAAGTTGATTGAATTGCTCATGTGCTTGCATGAGCTTCTGAAGTGAATCCTCTTGGATTGTTTCTGATTGGGTGTCGAAGGTAGAGGACCCAAGAGAATTATCACTATGATATATAGCTGGTTAAACTTCCTGACATTGATGTTTCCATTGATTATAGTCATACGGATCATAGGTAGGACAATCTGATAGTTGGTAATACTTATTATTACTCATAATATAATCACGCATCGTTTTCTTTTTCTCATATGGGTGATAATAATTCTCACTCCCATAGTTATGATAACCCCAACATTCACGTACTATTTTGTTAATCCGTGGGGTGTAATTGTTCTCCCGTATATGAGCGCGTAAAGACTTTTTAACCGATGGAGTGTTATGCTCAGGTCGGTTCTCGATGATTGGTTCAGGAAAAATATGAGACATAGGTTGATGTTGATTGTAATCATCATACATCCCTTCACACTGTTTCGCATGCTTAAAAGCTATCTCAGCATATTGACGTTCCCACTCGTGCATATACATGGTGAAACCCAAACTCTGAATCTAATCCTAAGAAAAACAAAAGAAAAGATCCTACAGCAGTATGGAAAGTAAGAGGAGGAGAAGTTAGAAGGAAGGTACCAAATAGAAGTTCCTATGTTAAGATCCTGCAAAAGAAAACAAAAGAGATTAATTTCTAAAATAGAAAGTCTAAAGTAGAAAGTTCCTACAATAGAAAGTTAGTTTCTAAAAAAAAGGAAAGTTCCCTAAGCTAAGTTAGTTTCTAAAAGGAATACCTAGAATAAGAAAGTTTCTAAAAGCAAAATAAAGGAAAGATGAGTTAATTTCTAAAATTAGAAAGAGTTTCTAAAAAGGGAAATAACTAACCTAGTTTCTAAAAACAAAAGAGGAAAGTTTCTAAAAAATAAACTAGTTCCTAAAAATAGAAAAGTACTAGAATTAGGAAATTTCTAAAAGGAGAAAATAACACCTAAAATAAGAAAGTTTCTAAAAATAATTAGGAAAGTTCTAAACCTAAAATTGGAAAGTTCTAAAATAGAAAACCTAATCCTAAAGTAGAAAGTAATGTTAGTTTCTAAAAAGGGAAAATTGTTAAAAATAGAAAATTTCTAAATGGAAAACCTTAGAATTAGAAAATTTCTAAATTAGAAAATCTAAACCTAAATTCAAAAGTTTCTAAAAAGTAGTTAATTCCTAAAAGGGAAAGCTTCTAAAATTAAAAGAAATCCTATGAGAACTTCTAAAAATAGAAAATATAACCCTAAGGCTAAAAATAGGAAAAGTAGAGAAGTTAGGAAGGGATTACCAAATTAGAAGTTTATGTTAGGATCCAACAAAATAGAAAAACAGGTTAATTTCTAGAAATCAAACAGAAAAAAAAATTCCAACACAAAATTAGAAAATCCTAATCTTAAACTAATCCTAAAACTAGTTAATTTCATAAAACGTAACCGTCAATCCCCGGCAACGGCGCCAAAAACTTGTTCACCCCCCAAGTATAGGGTTGTGATGTAGTAATAAACTCGGTGAGACCGAGGTCGAATCCACAGGGACTGAAACCTGTACGTAATTTGAAAGTAACCAGAACTAGAACAAGAAAAAGATGAAATCTAAATCAGGTGAATTTGAAGAATAATGATGAAATAGTAAACTAAAATATATAGAATTCAGAGGTAGGGAACTAGGGTGCCAAGGATCCACTTGTAGAGATCAGGGAGATCTTATGCCTGCATCGAGAATCAAACTGAACTTCTTTTGATCTAGTTTTCAAAGAGATCAAACGGGTGTAGATTAGAATGGATTCCATCACAAAACCATGCCTATGAGACAAAGCAAACAACAGAATTAAACCGATCTATAGTCAATCTGAGAGATGTATGAACGGAAGGAAGAGTGCCATCATCTAAGACGATGGTGAACAACAGAGCTTCCCGACTTCATAATCACAAAAGGAAAGGAAATACTCAAGTCATTGCAAATCTATTGTAATTTTAGTCACAACAAACCATTAACAACTAAAGTATTCCTTAATTATCAACTAAAATCAAAGTCATTCAAACATAAATCAAGCCGTAGAATCCTTCCTATCACACCACAAGCTTCACCTCTTAGCCCTAGCTAAGAGGTTCAGCCAACCATCAAGGGGCTGGATCCCTTAGACAAAACAAAATAAAAAGAAAAGAAACAAAACAAATACTACTATCTTTCTCCTCACGTCCGTTCGATCCCCGCTCTCAGCTCTCTTCTCTTGCTTATATGGCTGCTGGAGGTCGGCTGGAAACGTGGAGACTTCATGCAGAAGTCTCGGTTGCTGCTAAAGTCGACGGAGAGGTGCACGCAGTAACCAACGCAGCACTTGCGTTTTCCAACATTTTCGGCCCATGGTCGTCTCGTATGCAAGATCTAAGCCATTCGGTGGTCTTGGCTCTGGTTGTCCACCCCATGGAATGAATTTATACGGTCCGGATTGGTCAGATGGGCCATCCCGGTGGGCCACAACATCATGTTACGTCCAGTTCTGCCGCGAGAAGGAAAACGGAAACTTCCGTTTTCATGAACGAGGTCGGTAGGGTCCACTTAGATTGACTTTATGGTGCATCAAATCCGGTATTCGAGTTTCTGTATTCATGCCTGATCACGGGCTCAAATTTGGAATGAATCCGTGTTTTGGATGGGCCACACCATCAATCAATGTGGCTACATTTTCATTATTCCTGTGACCTTGGATGCCTATATGGATATAAGAAACTGACTATAATTTGGTTGAAACCTTCTTCCAGTCAAGTTGGACGGTTCGGATTGTTCGTGTGGGCCATGATGATGGCCCATCAATTCACCTCTGCATTCCCTGTTTCACGTCTTCGCACAGCAGGAAACGGAAGTTTCCGTTTTGGCTTAGAATTATGGGCCAGAGTCGGTTTGAAAATCCATATCGTCCATTGCTTTTTCCTCGCAAAACCGATCGGATATGGATGGTTTTAAATTAGGTTGAGTGTGGCCTATTGAGTTTTAAACATACTGTCCGTTAGATGCAATGATGTTGTTTCCCTGCGTACGCGTGCCTGGATCTGAAAACCTACCATGTGTACGGTCGGTTTTACCTGCTGGAATGAAAGGACGGTCCAGATGGACCACATAATCACAGTGGTGGGCCCTATCTTTCCTTCAAGTGTATTGTCCGTCCGCTGCATGCGCTGAAGAAACGGAAGTTTCCGTTTGGGATACGGGTCCATGCTCTGTTTGACCAAAATGGTTTGTCGTGCACATCGCGTGTACTTGTGCATGGTGCACACATTACTCAAGTGGGATCCACGGTGATGGATATGAGAGATCGAATCCATTCATCCCTTTTGTCAGCTCATTTAAGACATTGAGTCCAAAATTGAAGCATATCCAGATCTCATGTGGGCCCCGAATCAGGGATTCATGGGCTGATCTGTCTGTTACGCCACTTCCTCGGCGATCCTATGGCTGAAATTTGATATGTACAGCTAATTTATGGTCCTCAAGGCATGTATGTAGTTTCGAGCCAAACGGATGGTGGGAACCTTGTGATCTTGCATTCTGGCTGACTTCCAGGCCACTTGAGCTTCAGTTTCTTGGTTTTCTTGGATCTCTGGCGTTGATCTTGGTGCCCTGGAGTCCGTCCCTTTCCTTGGTGATTCTAGAGCGTCAATTCCATGCATTTAGCACCCTTTTTCAGTTCAAGCTCCTAAAGTCACCTTGCAACACAAACACGAGTAAAATAGGCTGTTAAACCGAATCATGTTCGTAAATGCAGATAATAACTAGGGTCTAATATGCAATATTTGACCCTCAACAAATATGAATCCTGGCACCAGAATCCTGCCTGTATCTTGGAATGCTCCTATCACTGATAAACCGGGAACTGGCGGTAGAAAACTATCGATGGGTAAAAACACTGGCGTTGTAGTGGATTGGAATGGGAGACTCAGAAGACTTGGAAGACGAGCGTTCAATTCTGGGAGTGTGACTGATGGATAAGGCCATCATCTGGAACGCTAGAGGCGTGGCCAACTTTGCAACCTTGAGATCGACGCGTAGACTCATTCGTATCCACAATCCCTGGTGGATGGCGATCCTGGAACCCATGGCGAGAGAAGAGAAGAGAGTTTCAGTGGACCTAAAACTGGGATTTCATTCCTCTTTCTCGAACACGGAGGTTGGAGGTAAAAATTGGTTATATTTCAGCTCATATTTAACTATTCAAGTTCTGCAATCCTCTTCTCAGATGATCACGTTTTCTGTCCATGTTAACAATTCCCATTCAGAGTTCTTTATTTCAATTGTGTATGCCAAATGCTCTAAGATATAGCGAAGAAATCTTTGGTTCAATATAGCCTCCTTGGCCAGCAGGATCTCAGGCCCGTGGGCAATTGGCGGCGATTTTAACGCAGTCCTCTCCTCCTCTAAACGTAGAAGTAGCAGTAGCTTTGACCTCAGTAGTTCGACAAAATTCACAGTAGCGATGGACAACGCTTCTCTCCTAGATGCTGGGTTCACGGGAAATGTTTTTACTTGGTGCAACAATCAATCGGGTACTGCTCATGTGGGCTAAGCTTGACAGAGTTTTTTGCAACGGTGATTGGGTGTCTCGTATTCCCTAATTCCAGGTTTAACATCTGCCCCGAGTTAACTCCGATCACTCTCCTCTCCTCTTGACATCTCCCAGATGCCCCTCTCTCCCCTAGCCAAATCGTTTCGTTTAAAGGATGTGGATGCTACACCTGGGTTTCAATCAGGTGGTGCAGGACGCTTGGCTGGAGGACCTGGATGCTCAGCCCATGACAAACCTCTTACTGAAAATCAGGAAGGTCAAGTGCCGATTAAAGGAATGGAAAAGATCTGTCTATGGAAATGTTTTCCAGAATCTCAAGGCAGTTGAACAGAATTTAACTTCTTTTGAAAATCAGGAGTAGCTCACCCCCTCTGATATCAGTCAGTCCTCTCTCTCAGAAGCCAGATGTCATCTGGCCAACATGGAGCTAGTGGAAGAGATTTTCTGGAAGCAAAAATCACGTAATAACTGGTTGACAGAAGGAGACCGAAACACCAAATATTTTCACTTACAAGACACTGAAAGATCCAGGCGGGCCATCATCTCTGAGATTCAACTCGAATCGGGCTCGATCACCTCAAACCCTGCCCAGATCAAATTTGTAGCAGTTGAACATTTCGAGCAACTTTTCCAATCGAAACATCACTCCCACAATGATCATCTTCTGGCCAACATCTCAAACTTACTGACTGCTACCGACAACGATTTCTTGTTGCACCTCCCCACCATGGTTGAGGTCAGAGACGTAGTCATGGCCATCCTGATCGATGGAGCCCCTGGGTCGGATGGCCTATCTGCTACCTTTTTTGCTAGCTGCTGGGATACCGTGGGATGGGACATCCTACAGGCAGTCACCCATTTGTTTCATGGGGGCAATCTCCCTCGTGCGTTCACCACTTCTTTGATTTGTTTGATCCCAAAGTTGTCAGGCCCCAAGAAATTCTCAGACTTTAGACCAATAAATTTATGCAACTGTGTCTACAAAATCTTTGCAAAGGTCATTGCTTCTAGACTTGCCACTCTCCTCTCCAAATTAATTTCGCTCGAGCAAGGGGCTTTCGTTAAAGGTAGATCGATTGCAGAGAATATCGCTTTGGGCCAGGAGATATATCATGATATCGGTCGAAAAGTTCGCGGAAGTAACATAATTCTCAAACTTAATATGGAAAAGGCATATGATAGAATTGAATGGGATTTTCTAAGACGGGTTTTGTAACGTTTCGGTTTCGGTAGCTCTTGGATAAATATGGTGGAGAAATGTTGGAACAACGTTTGGTTCTCAATCTTGATCAACGGGGAAAGCGTGGGTTTCTTTAAATCTTCCAGCGGTCTGCGCTAGGGAGACCCGCTTTCCCCCGGTCTCTTCATCCTAGCCGCGGAAGTCCTTAGAAGAGGTTTCTCAAATCTGGTAGCTACTGGTGCTTGTTCTCCTTAAAATCTAAAGTGGGGCTACAAACAAATTACACATCTTCTTTATGTGGACGATACGATGTTGTTCCTTAACGGGAGTAGGTCATCTATTGTGACTACGGCCACCTTCCTCTCTACATACCAGTCTTATTTAGGCTAAAAGATAAACCTTTCAAAAAGTTGTTTCTTCCATGCTCCCTCTCTCCCTCCTGCTAGAAAGAGACTGATTGGTAGTATCCTCGGCATGTGTGGCTCATCAGCCCCCTTCATTTATCTTGGCGTCCCCCTCTTCAGTGGCAGGAACAGAAGCTCGCTCTTCCTCCCACTGCTAGCTAAGATCGAGTCCAGAATCCTTGGCTGGTCAACGTGCTACCTGTCCCAGGCCGACAGATGCATGCTCATAAACCATGTCCTCAGTAGCATCCCAATTCACTCGATGGTAGTAGCAACTATCCCTTCACACATTCTGGAAAAAATTGAAGTAAAATTGGCAGATTTTTTCTGGGGTTGGTAGGAGGGTAAAAAGAAACTCCATTGACTCAGCTGGAACAGGATTGCTCATCCAAAAGAGGAGGGTGGTCTGGGAATCCATAGTCTCAAAGATGTCCTCAAAGCCCTACGCCTCAAGTTAGACTTGGACTCTTCTCTGCAGTAACGCCCCTAGCATCTGGGCTGCTTTTGTTTCCTCAAAATACAGTCAGCAGCAGCCCACCGTATCTGGTTCCGTCCATTAGTATGACGCTTCCCCATTATAGAAACAGGTTGCAAAAACGTCCCACATCATTGAAAATGCTTCACAATGGTTCGTCGGCCAGGGGGAGATGAACTTTTGGAGCTGCAATTGGTCAGGCCTCGGCCCTCCGGCAAATTTCACCCTCCGTCCCATACCCTCAGATATTCTTACCCTTTCGGTTAAGGAAGTACTCAATCAGGATGGCCCGCTTATCCCAAATCATGTCTCTACTTTTCTGCCTGAGGAGATTATTCACCACTTAACCGCAAGTGGCTTTTGCACATTGTCAGCCTCGGATGAGCGATTTTGGCCTCTCGATCGCATGGGTTCTTTCTCTGTTAAATCTGGCTGGAATCTTTGCCGATCAAGAAACCACGAAATGGTGGGAGCAGCAAAAATCTGGAACCCTCTTCTTTCCCTAAAAATATCAATGTTTATATGGCGATTTACAAAACGTGTGGTTCCAACAGATGATAGAATTCAGTGGAGGGGAGTCAGTCCTGTGTCGAAATGTTGCTGTTGTGGGCACGATCACTCTTCGTCTATTCCCCATCTGGAAACCATCGACCACCTCTTTATTAGAGGGTGCCTTGCTGGCGGTGTGTGGGCATATTTCAATGGTATTTTCTGCTTCCACCTTCCCCAACAACAATCAGTTTTGGAGAAGCTATCCTCTTAGTGGAACGCCCAGCCCCTTCATCAGAGGCCATCTAAAATTCAGTGTGTCATCCCCTGTCTTATTCTGTGGGAGCTATGGAAGGAAAGAAATGCGACTCATTTTGAAAATGTCCACCCCTCCGTGTAAAAGGTTGTCAACCGCATTAATTGGTGGCTCGCTAGGCTCAACTGCATCCTCCCTGGCGCCAGTTCCCTCAGTCGATGTGACCTCTCTCTCCTCCAACGTCTTAGCATTCGGCAGACCCCCCCTTCGCCAAAATTGTTTCAGGTGGTCAAGTGGTCCAGACCAAAAGAAGGTTGGATTAAGGTTAATGTCGATGGCACAACTTTGGGTAATCCCGGCCTAGCTGGGGGAGGCGGGATTGGTAGGGACTCTTCCGGCTCCCTTCTTTTCGCTTTCTCCCATGATTATGGAAGGGGCACCAACAATAGAGCAGAACTCCAGGCTCTTTATGATGCTATGACTATTTGTGTTAGCCGGGTTATAATTGGATTTTTCTCAAATCCAATTCTAAATGTGTGGTGGATGCGTTCATTGGAAAATCTTCCCCAGCTTGGAAATGGAGATATTGGTGGTCGAGGATCAGAGAATTAAGAACCAGAGGCACTTTTGTGATTTTCCTTATTCCGAGAGAAGCGAACGGTCCTGCTGATGAGCTGGCTAAGCAGCTGCAACGTCCCAACAAAATTTCACGTACCTTTCTTACTCGGAGCTCCCGATTAGAGTCAAGGGTCTTTATTGGTTAGATAAGTTGGGTCTTGGCTCTTTAAGAGAGATCTAAGGGCTGTGCTCTCTTTTCTGCTTTTCTGTACATGGTTGTTATGGTTCTCCTGGCTCCTTTTTGTCCCCAGGAGTCCCTCACATTTTCTGTAAATCTTTCTGATTTTAATATATAACCAACCTTTCTTTTTTTTTTTAAAAAAAAAAAAGAAGAAGGAATTATTGCTTCTATCGATGTTGTTGGTTTATAATGTAGAAGGTAAAGGAGCTTGAATACATCAAAACTCCTCTCCCTATGGATCCACACGAATTTGGCAATCTCAGTCCCACTTGGATACCATTTGTGTATTACAGCATTCTACCCCTTACACGAATTATAGAAACATCACAACTTAATGGGGTCCATTGGTGCACCCAATCACATTATCCAACCCTTAGGACAATCTAGCCCGTTGATCAATAAGGTCCACCTCATATAATTCTTACCCCGCCTTAGATGTATGCATTGTATATCACACCATCATCTATTTTTCTAGCTTATTTTAGTAGATGGTACAAGAAAAGAGATTTTAACAAATTAGTGATTCATTAATGCGCTACTTACATCTAGGAACCTTTTTAAATTACACATTACTACCAAATGGATACCTTCGGTTAGTTTAAAAGTTTTTTTAAAAAAGAAGAAGAAGAAGAAGAAGAAGAAGAAGAAATAGATATAATTATAAGAGTTTTTTTTTTTAATGCAAATTGGATTGGCAGGTAGCAGTCGGTTAGTGTTACGTGGGTCCATAACGATGTGTGTGTTTCATTCATGCCAGTCATCCGTGGGTCCATAATGATATTCGTGTTTCATTCATGCCAGCCATCCGTGGGTCCATAATGATATTTGTGTTTCATTCATACCAGTCATCTGTTTTTCAAATCATTCTAGGGCCTAAATGATGGGATTTCCTCCTCATGGCTCGACCGGTCGAGGGCACTGCTTGACCAGTCAAGTGGTGCTCGACTGAAAGTCCAGCGACCAACTATGTTTATTCTTCCATACTGCTCGACCGGTCTAGGAGTCTACTCGACCGGTCGAGGGTCCACTCGACCAGTCGAGGTTACGCAGATTCATATCCAGATTTTGTGCGGACTGCGTAAATTTGAGGCGGTTTCGCCAAGGTGGGGAAGAGAAGTTGCCTAAACTATAAATAGAGGTCCCTAGGGCTCTTATAGGGCATTGAAAAGGCTTTCTAAAGCTATTGTGCTAAGGGTTTTTGACAGCCAAGGTGAGCGAGACAGAGAGAGAGAGAGAAGAGAGAGAGAGAGAGAGAGAGGAAGCTTGTGGAAAGGAGGTTCTGCTCATAGAGGTGATCTCTGTGCACTCTACATCTCAGCTCTTCTACGTCCTCGTAATCGGTGAGATCTCTCCATTTTTCTTTGTTCTTTTATTGTGCACTCACTCCTATGTGAGTGAAGAAGGTTTGATCTAAGCGGTGTATGCTTGTGATCGGTTGTAACGTTCTACTTCATAGTGGATCGTTGATCTAGATGAGGTCCCATGGTTTTTATCTCTTTGAGGGTTTTCTAAGTAAAAATCTTTTGTGTCATGTGGTTTGTGCTTTGATTTATTTCATTGCTTTATTATCCCATAATTCTGATGTTTTGGGAGGCTAGATTCTAAGGTTTTATGCAACGGCCCCCAACAAAGTGGTATTAGAGCGTTCATGTTGGTTGAACAGAGTGGGATCGGTTCTGAATTATGGAAGGTGGCTCATCAAGGATGATCAGTCTCAATGGTTCTAACTGGACCATATGAAAGGCTAAGATGGAGAACTTGCTTTATGCAATGACTTGTTTTCTTCAATTCTAGGCATATTAGCAAAGTCAAAGGACATGATAGATTATGATTGGAAGAAATTAGACCGGAAGGTGGTGGGGTTTATTAGACAATGGTTAGACAATTCTGTATTCCACCATATGTCTACAGAGACCTCAGTTGCTAGCCTATGGCTGAAATTACAAGAGTGTATGAGAGGAAAACAGCTAGAAATAAATTTTTTTTGATAAGACGACTTATGAATCTCAAGTTCAAAGTTTGTGGTTCTATGGCTGAGCACATGAATGAGATCAGCAATATATTGAACTAGCTCTTCCCTATGAAGATGGTCCTAGACAATGAATTACAAGCTTTACTATTGTTTAGCTCATTGCCTAATAGTTAGGAGACATTGGTGGTGTCTCTGAGTAACTCTGCACCAGACGGAAAGGTGTCCATGGAACATCTAACTAGCTGTCTCTTCAATGAGAAGACAAGGAGGAGGTCTCAGGGGTCTACTCAGCAAGAGGCTTTTGTGACACAAGAACGGGGGAGAGGAAAGAACAGAAAGGGAGGGAAGGCCCGAGATAAATCAAGAGGTAAGTCGAGTACAAGGAAGGATGTTGAATGCTGGAATTGTGGCAAGAAGTGCCACTATAAGCATGAATGTCGTAAGAATAAAAAAGACAAGAAAAGAAAAGAAAATGAGAAGGAAGATGAATCAGATTCCACTGCGATCGCTTCAAATGGCGACGTTGTAGTTATTCTTTTTGTAGATCATGATGTTTATCTCACGGCTACAAGTTCGGACACCGACTGGGTGATAGACTCAGGAGCCTTGTTTCATATGATTCCACGCAGGTATTTCTTCATAAGCTACAAGTCAAGGGTGACTTTGGGACTGCGAAGATGGAAAATTCTGGCATATCAAAGATCGCAGGGGTCGGTGATATTTGTGTGAAGACCGATGTAGGTTGAACATTGGTTCTTAGGAATTTGAGGCATATCCCAGACCTTTGCCTCAACTTGATGTCGACGAGAAGGTTAGATGATGATGGCTATGAAAGTCATTTTTCTTGTGGGAGTTGGAAGCTCATCAAGGATTCGTTGATCACATCCAAAGGAAAGAAGTGTTGCACCATGCATAAGACAAGTGTCAGTGTGCGCAAGGGTGGGTTGAACGCAGCGGAAGATTCAGCTATTGACATGTGGCACAGGCATCTACGCCACATGAGTGAAAAAGGGCTTCAGCTACTAGCAAAGAAGCGGCTCCTTCCACACATGATAGGTATACCTCTCAAAACCTGTATTGATTGTTTATCTGGGAAACAACATAGAGTTTCATTTGTTAAATCTACTTCTCATGTTAATAAAGTGCATGTATTAGATTTGGTTTATTCATATGTTTGTGGTCTTATGAGGACAAAAATCTTGGGTGGGGCATTGTATTTTGTCACCTTTATAGATGATGCATCTAAGAGGGTTTGGGCTTATTCTTTGAAATCTAAGGACGAGGTCTTTGGTGTGTTTAAATTATTTTATGTTATGATCGAGAGAGAGACGGGTAGATCATTGAAGTGCATCTGTACTGACAATGGTGGTGAATACATTGGCGACTTCCATGAGTATTGTAACTTCCTGGGTATACGGCATAAACAGACGGTTCCCAAGACCTCTCATCATAATGGTGTGGCTGAGCGAATGAATCGCACCATTGTAGAGAGAATCAGATGTATGTTATCCCATGCGAAGTTGCCCATGATGTTCTAGGGAGAAGTAATGCACACGGGAGTGTATTTAATAAACAGGTCTCCATCAGCCCCATTAAATAGAGAAGTACCCAAGAAGGTATGGACTGGACAAGATCCATCGTACAGTCATCTCGGGATGTTTGGATGCAGGGCATCCGTTCACGTACCAAAGGATGAGAGGTCCAAACTGATATAAAGATCAGGAAGTGTGTGTTCTTGGGGTATGGTGATGAAAAGTTTGGTTATAGATTGTGAGATCCGACCGAGAAGAAGCTCGTCAGGAGCAGAGATATAGTATTCTTTGAAGATCAATCTATAGAAGACATTTGTAAGCTAGAGAAGAACCAGCCTAGTTCAGGTGAGCTAGAGGATATGGATCCGGTTATTCCTCTCGTTGTGCTTGATGACGGGGGAATACAGCAAGGTGTAGAGGACAAGGGAGTTCCTATAGAAGATAGACAGGGGGAGCAGCCCCTACTTAATCCACCTGTTGAGCCACATGTGAGGAGGTCATTTAGGGATAGACATCCATCCAAGAGGTACTCGCCGCATGAGTACATTATGCTTACTAATGAGGGAGAGACAGAAGATTATTCTGAGGCCCTAGCCGACAAGCATAAAGGGGAGTGGTTGAAAGCTATGCAAGAGGAGATGAAATCCTTGTATAAGAGCCACACCTATGATATGGTGAAATGGATATTGCGGTATCTGAGAAGCTCATCCAGGTTGAGCCTATGCTATGGTGACGGAAAACTTGTATTAGAGGGCTACACGGATACAGATATAGCAAGTGATATAGACTCCAAAAAGTCTACATCGAGGATCATATTCATGTTTGCAGAGGGAGAAGAGGCCGAGTACATCGAAGTCAAGGACAAAGAGCATATGGTGTGTAGACTAAGGAAGAACTAGTATGGGCTGAAACAAGCTCCACGGCAATGGTATAAGAAGTTTGACTCGTTTATGTTGAAGCATGAGTATGACAGAACGGAGTCGAACCACTGTGTGTTCACGCATAAGTCCTTAGATGGCCAATTTCTCTTGAGTCGGAAAGGAGGAGATTTGATGGGATTTCCTCCTCATGGCTCGACCGGTCGAGGGCACTACTCGACTGGTTAAGGGTGGTGCTCGACCAATTAAGTGGTGCTCGACTCAAAGTCCAACGACCAATTGTGTTTATTCTTCCATACTGCTCGACTGGTCGAGGAGTCTACTCGATCGGTTGAGGGTTCGCTCGACCGATCGAGGACTCTACTCGACTAGTCGAGGTTACACAGATTCATGTCCGGATTTTGTGCGGACTGCGTAAATTTAAGGCGGTTTCGCCAAGGAGCGGAAGAGAAGTTGCCTAAACTATAAATAGGGGTCCCTAGGACTCTTCTAGGGCATTAAGAAGGCTTTCTAAAGGTATTGTGCTAAGGGTTTTTTACGGCCAAGCTGAGAGAGAAAAAAAAAGATAGAGAGGAAGCTTGTGGAAGGGAGGTTCTGCTTGTAGAAGTGATTTATTGTGCCTCCACATCTCATCACTTTTGCGTCCTCGTAATCGGTGAAATCTCTCCGTTTTTCTTTATTCTCTTATTATGCATCCACTCCTGCATCAGTGAAGAAGGTTTGATCCAAGCGGTGTGTGCTTGTGATCGATTGTAACGTTCTACTTCATAGTGGATTGTTGATCTGGACGAGGTCCCGTGGTTTTTACCTCTTTGAGGGTTTTTCCTCGTAAAAATTTCTTGTGTCGTGTGGTTTGTGCTTTGCTTTATTTCATTGCTTTATTATTTCATAATTCTAGTGTCTTGGGAGGCTAGATCCTAAGGTTTTGTGCAATGGCCCCCAACATTGAGCTCAAAAGTGAGTCAGATCGAAATCCAAAGTTGACCACAACATAGGAAACAGTGGTGATTGAACACCCACCATTGAAAACCTCCTGGGCCCACTGTAATATTTATTTTACATTTAATTTAAGCTGGATGAAGGGAAAACAAAGGTACAACTTCATCCAAAACTTGTGGCCCCAAAGGACTTTTTAATGGTGTTCATTGAATCACTATGGTTTCTTAAAGTGTGGTCCACCCAAGATTTGGATCTGCGTCATTTCAGGCTCATGCCGTAAAATGATCTAAAAAAATGAATGGACGCTGATAAGACACATACATAATATGGCTAGGTCCACAAAGCACCGTTGGCAAACCCTATTCAAGTTAAAGGCTCTCCATGGACTGTCGGGGGCCATATAGATGTCCGAGAAAAATTCACTCATCTGGCTGTTTTCAAAAGACCACAACAGGATATTCTAAAAAAACAGGCAAATCCAAAACTCATGTAAGCCATACGATATGAAAACGGGGGATTAAATGCCTGGAAGTGACAGAAGTTTTGGATCAGGTTGATATTCATTCCTACGGTTTACCTTAGTAACTATTATAAGAAAGGTTTGGATGGCATATAAACATCATGGTCGCCTCTACCAGGGTTTGAATTAACACGGGACACCATGATTCTCACTGATTTTTGGTGTGGTTCACTTGTGTTTTGGATTTGCATGATTTTTAGAATCTTGTCCTATTGTCTCTTTCCAAACAGATGGACAGAGTTAATATGTCACAGTTCGGGCACAAGATATCTTTGTGCATGCACAGGCAATCGCTCCAGTGGGTCAAAGGGTATCTGGATTCCGTACAGATTTTTTTTTTTTTTTTTTTCTCCAGAAAGGTCAAAATTTTCATTCATTCACGGAAAATTACATGACATGCACATGGGTTCCCGCGACCACCAACAAAAGGTGTGAGGCCTATCATAAAAGATGACAATAGTGAAATAAATAGGAAAAAAAGACACCATCCGTTGTCTCTGTGTTCCGCTCCTAAAGGAATGAGCCAGAGTTTTCCCAAGCCCACCTTATCCAACAGGATGAGACCCCTGATCGACCCCTGATATGGGTCGAAATGGGCGAAATGTGCCTGAAGAAAGAGGAGGTTTGGGTTTCACTTCCCAGCCTAGCTAGCCTGTCCGCCAGGGCGATACGCTCCCTCTGGATTTGATATAGATCATTTGAGTTGAATGCACAGGCAATTATTGTGCCCTCCCTTCTCACATAACAGGCTAATTTTCTCTCATAGGAAATCTTGTATTATTCAACGTACCTTTCAACCTGCGGAACTTCACTGAGTCTCATCATGATTGATGTGTTAGATCCACACCATCCATCAATTTTTTCAGATCATTATAAAGCTTGAACCTAAAAATGAGACATACAAATTTCAAGTGGACAACATTATATAGCAGTGTAGATTTAATGAACATCTCTTGAAATCTTCCTAAGCCCAACCGAAAGGTTTATTTGCCATCTAACTTGTTTATAATGTCACTTAGACACGGATGAAGATAAAGCACAAATATCCGCTTGATCAAATCCTTTTGTGGCCCTGAAATTTTCTCAACGGTAGATGTCAATTCCTACTATTTCATGTGGTGTGGTCTACTTCAGCATTGAACTTGCCTTGTTTTTAGTTCATTTTACTTAGAGCATTGAATCTGTCTTGTTTTTAGTTCATACCTTAGAATAATCTGAAAAACCGGATGAACAGTGTAGATGTAAGAAATACATCATCGTTGGGTCTACCTAGATTTCACACTTGAAAGAAATTATGCCGACTTGCTGTGTGAGATAAGAAAACTTGTTAAGTGCTGACATCCACACTGTCTGCTTGCTGTGCGAGAGAAGAACACCCAAAGTATTGACGTGGTGCATGTATCAAATCCATACCATCAATCTATTTTTCCATATCATTCGTACAAGAAAATTCGTGTTGAAAATTTTTTAAGGCCACAGAAGACTCTGATCAAGCTAATATTTATGATGTCCCTTCATCAAGGTTTGTATGAACTTATGAAAAGGTTAGATGGAAAATAAACCTTATGGTGACCAAAAGAAGGTTTCAATGGTTGTAATTCAATGCCACTACTTTCTGTAGTGTGGTCCACTTGAGCTTTGGATGTGCCCCATTTTTCGGCTCATCTCCTTTATAATACTTTTGAAATTTTGATGACATATATGTGGACCAAACACGTAAATCATGGTGGGACAACAGAAGTTTCAAGTTGAGTTGTGTGGTGATCAGCGATCCATTGGGAAGTGAGAAATCCAGTTTGCTTTGTGAGCTGCTGTCATTGGCAGGAAGGGACGACCCAGAATTCCCCGAGCCTTCAAAACGTACAGATGATTCGTACTCATCTATGCTGTCCATCCATTTTGCCAACTCCTTTTAGGAAACACTAAGTAGATCCAAAATATCAGGTGGACCACACTATTGGAAACAGTGCTAATTGATTCATTTTAGTATACAAGCCAAAAATTGAGTAAGTTAGAAGGCTCAAGTTGACCATATATATTTGGGGGATTAAACATATACCATTGAAAACATTTTAGGGGCCGGGCCACCAAGTTTTGGATCAAGCTGCAAATTGTTTTTTCCTTTCATCTAGGACTATACGACTTTATGAACAGGTTGGATGGAAAATAAACATCACAGTGGCCCTTAAGAAGGTTTCAACGGTGGGTGTCATTATCACCACTACTTCCAGTGGTGTGGTCAACTTGAGCCTTGGATTTACCTCATTTCAGGGCTCAAAACTTAATCATGGTATGAGCCCTTGCTTGGATGGATTATGGTTGCACAGCAATGTTTTCTTCTTAGGTAGCCTCATTAATTAGTGGCCATTTTTGTCATTTTAAAAAAAATTATAAGGAAAGTTAAGAAAAATTAACAAAATTAAGTTGCTCTCTGATAATAACTTAATTAATGAAGTATATTACTGAACGTACCAAGATGTATATAGTGTACCAATGAGGTACTTTACAAAACTCCGCCAAAAAAATTGAAGCAGATACAATTCTAGATTAATTCAGGAAAGAGTGGTCATTCAACACCCATCATTAAAAACCTCATAACATACTGTAAAGTTTATTTTCCATCCAACCTATTGATAAGGTCACTCGGACTTGGATGAAGTGAAAACACAAGTAGCAGCTTGATCCAAAACTTTTATTGCCCCTAAGAAGCTTTTAATGGTGGGAATTCAATCCCTACCATATGATCCACCAGAGATCTGTTTCTGCTTCATTTTGGGACTATGCACTAAATTAATAAGATGTAAAAATGGATGGACATTGTGGATATACAACATATACATCAAGGTGGGCCCCAATCGTCGAGGTCAAACCCCTGGTCATCACCGGCATCACATCCATGACTATTATTCTACTACATATAGCTTCATGATTTATTCCTGGGAAGCTAAACAATTTGAACTAAATTTGTGTTGCTAAAAGAAGTGCTGGTGTTGTTCATCTACAATTTTCTAGAATAGGCTTATTCTACAGTGGTGCATGGGGCCATTGTGATGTGGGCAATGAATCCAATCCTTCCATCATGTGAAATCCCTCATTCTCCTTTGAGCCCAAAAATCTTGCTGATCCAAAATTCAAGCGGACTATGCCCCGGCATCAAATCATGTATAGTAGCCAACTTGAGCGTTGGAATGATTTGATTTTTAAATGTTAGGGGTGTCCGTACATCCTGATGGAGCTCATCATCTTAATGCATTAGATGGAATATAGAATAAGTACACACTATGCCAAAAGTGGCAATTTGCGACGTATTTTTGCGACGGACTTCGTCCGTCGCTAAAATCTCTTGGTTTACCGACGGATTTAATCCGTCGCTAACGGAAAAAGTCCGTCGCTAAGCCCATGTTTGTCGAAAATCCGGTGAACGTCGCTGAGTTTAGCGACGGACCGAAATCCGTCGCTAAAATCTGATTTACGACGTATTTACGACGGTTTTGGTCCGTCGTTCGTTGGCGACGGATGAAATCCGTCGCAAATTTGATTTTGTTACCGTCGTCAATTCCCGCCCAAAACACCAAAATGGCGCGCTTTTCAGTTGCTTTTGCGACGGATCATGGTCCGTCGTAAAAGGACTATTGCGACGGATCATGTCCGTTGCAAAAGGACGTTTGCCTTTTAAAAATTCTATAAAAATTAAAAAAATCTATGTTAAGTTTTTTTGAAGTCTAATAATTGTTTTTTAATAGAATTTCAATGGTTTAATTGTACATATTTCTATCTAAGATTATTTTTTAACAATTAATTGAATGCAAAAAGAAAATTTATTTTGTTATTATATCAAATGAGTGAAATTTTTATTTTTAATTTTATTTTAAAATTAATATTTAAATTATTTGTAATATCACATGAAAAAGAATATTGAGAAGTTTAAAAAATTTAACAATGTTTGGGAAAAAAATTAGATTTTGAAAAAATAAAAATAGTGATTTAATAAAAATCTATTTTGTGGGAAAAAAGAATTTTGAATAAAGTTGATAAATTTGAAAAAAAAAAAGCATTTGATTTTGAGAAAAAAAAAATATCTTGAAAAGGAATATTAAAAAAAAATTAATGTGAAAATTTTCGCAATGTGGGCCCCGCCATAATATTTTATAAAAACAATGAGATTTTGAAAAAAATATATATCATTTTAAAAAAGAAAATTGAAAAGTTGAAAACAAAATGATGCTTTTAAAGAAAAATATCGGCATTTTGGAATTTTTGGGAAAAAAAATTAAATTTTGGAAAATTTTTTGAGATTTTGAAAATAAAAATTCAGAATTTATATTTTAAATTTTTTGAAATATTTTATAATAAAAATGATATTTTGTTAAAAGTTTTCAAAGAAAAATTAAGAGTAAAAAAATATACATTTTGAATAAAAAAATGTTATTTTTAAATAGAAATTGAAATTTATCTGTGAAATAGAAAATATTTGTTAATAAATTATTAGGTACAGCCATTAATTGAACCTTTAAATGTTAAAATCAAATTTCACTCAAATTGTTGATCAATCTTGTATGCCCAATATCTTCCTCATATGTAGCTTGATCGAGGCGAGTAACTAGTAAAATTGTGGGTATTTATCAGTAAAGTAGAGTGAATGGACCAGACATGTAAAATGGGTCAAATATTCTGGTCAAAATAATGACCCAACTTAGTAACATCGTGAGAACCCAAAAATTGATGTTAGTAAGTTGTGTCCCCCATCATGATGTGTGTCGAACATCAACACCATGCATTTGATGTGTCCCCTTTAGGTTATGAGATATCTCAAAAATCATCCGTATACGAAACTCAGGTGGGCCATACCATCTAAAACCATGTGAAGACATCCTAAAAAATATAAAAGCACTTGGTGGGGTCCACATGAGTTTTGGATGCGGCTGAAACTTAGTCTGACCCCTCATCCAAGTGGGACACACATAATGAGTGGGTTGGATATGTGAATCCCATTTAGGCAGGCACAATATATGATTATCAATGTTTCAAGGAAACCCCTCTCTACTATATTTAGGTGAGTTACTCATTACCCTTACCAAAGTAAACTCTGTGTGGTCCACCGTTATTTATTTATTTTATCCACTCCGTTCATCCATGATTAATAGATAATTTGAGGTCTAAAGAACAAAAATGAAGTATATCCAAAGCTCAAGTGGACCACACCACAGGAAATAGTGTGATAAAACCTCTACTATTGAAAAATTCTTGGAGGCCATAGAAGTTTTGGATCAAGCTGATGTTTGTGTTCTCTCTTCAATCATATCTTTTTTATATTATGAACGGGTTTGATGAAAAATAAATATCACTGTGGGCCCAAGGAAGGTATCAACGGTGGAAATCATTATTCCACCCTGTTTCGTGTGGCATGGTCCACTTGAGTTTTGGATTTACCAAAAATCTGGGATCAACCCACACCGTTCATCCATTTTTCGAGATCATTTTAGACAAGTATCCAAAAAATGAACCATATCCAAAGATTAAATGGACCACATCACAAATAAGGGGAATGGATTGACTATTCTCCCGACACCAGCCAATGGCTGGTGGTCGATGCTCTGTGGGCCCCAGCATGATGTATGTGTTTCATCCATGCCGTCCATCTATTTTTAAAGATCATCTTACAACATGAGACCAAAAATGAGGTATATCCCAATCTGAAATGGACCACATTACAGGAAACAGTGTTGAATGAGCGTCAACAATTAAAAACATTTTGGGGGCCCTAAAAGTTTTGGATCGAGATGATTTTTGTTTTTACCCTTCATCTAGGCCTGTATGACCTAATAAACAGATTGGATGTCAAATAAACAGTACATTGGGCCTTAGAAGGATTTTAACGATGGATATCCAATCACTATTGTTTTCATGTGGTGTGGTCCACCTAAGATTTATATACCTCTCATTTTTGGAATAAATCCCTAAAATAATCTTTAAAAATGGATGAACGTAAAGGATGAAATACATACATTATGGTGGGGCCCATAGAGCACCGACCACCAGCCACGGGGCTGGTGTCAAGGGAGTAGCGAGACTAGCCACTGAAGTGACGTCAGCAAGTTCCATGGGCCCCACCATGATGTATGTTTTATATCCACACCTTCCATCCATGTGTCATATCCAAAGAATGAGTTAAATCCAAAGCTCCAGTGGACCCCAACACAGAAAACAGTGGGACAGGGAAGCCCACCGTTAAAAACTTTAAAGGCCACAAAAGTTTTAGGGCCTGTTGGGGCAGTGGGATTAGAAGGGATTAGGTGGGATGAGATTCAATTATTACCCATGGCAGGGATTTCCCCTATTGCCATGGGATAAGATTAATGCCATGCTTTGTTGACAATGTGATGATACATTGAATGGATATACCCACCATCATTTGAAATTATTGAGAACAACACACTGTTCATTTATTTTGTAACCTCATTTCATGGCATGGGCCTAAAAATGAAGTAGATCCAAAACTTATGTGGCCCCAAAGAAGTTTTCAATGGTAAGTATTCAATCCCCGTTGCTTTCTATGGTGGGGTCCACTTGAGCTTTAGATTTACCTGATTTTTTAGCCCATGCTCTAAAATAATCTCGATAAATGGGTGGACGGTGCGGATATAGCCCACATATCATGGTGGGACCTACACAACTTGCTAACATTGAGTGAAATTGGCATGGACCCAATGCAATTCCATTTAATGTAATTCCAAGCTTTTCCATTCTTCCCATGCATGGAGTGGAATTGGCACAGAACCGAATGAATCCCATCGCCCCTAATCCCTTCTGACCCCACCGCCCAAACAAATCAAGCTGATATTTGTGTTTTCCCATGTTTCACGTCTGTTTTGACTTTTGAACAGGTTTGATTTCAAATAAACATTATGATGGGCCTTAGGACAGTTTCAACGGCGGGAATCACTCTCCTGCTGTTTTCTGTGGTGGGGTCCACTACAGATTTTTATCTGCCTCAATTCTTTGGCACATGACTTAACATGATATCTCAAAATGGATGGACGGTGTGGATATAACACATACATCATAGTGGGGCCCACAACACCGACCAGCATCACTGGCCAAACCCGTCCGTAATGAAAGCTTAAGTGGTAGGTGGTAGTTGTGGATATGATGTAAAATGGTGGTGATTTGTTCATATCACTTGTGGCAATGATTTAGGGTTATCCAGACCATCCAAATAGTGGTTACACTTGTAGATTGTTAATATGGATCATTTTACCATATAATAAAATTATAAACAACTATTAGGTGGTCCGTTAAATGTACGGATGATAACATATGATATTATTTAAATGATGTAAAACACATTGTGTGAATTTGAATGCAAATTTCATTTTCAAAGAGGGATTTCTAAAAACCCTCTTTCGAATTCCATTTCAGTTCTATTCTTCGTCAGAAACGGCCACCCTTTCTCCTTTTTCAAGCCGAGGTCTTCAATCCAGGTATGTACTCATTTATCTAATTTAGATCCCCAAAACCTAGTTGTAGCTGCCTTCCATCTTTCTATTCTCGTTTGAAATTCGATTGCGTTTGTTATTGGATTCTGATAGCTGGGTTTTTTGGAGTATCGGATTTACGGATATCTGGATTTGGGTTTTCTGGATATATATATATATATATATATATATATATATATATATATATATATTTCTGATATTTGATTGTATGTTAGAGGAAAAAGAATTAATTTGAAGATACAGGGAAAGAAACAATTTACTCATAAGAAAAAGGGTACATGTTAGAGATAACTCGCCTCAAAACTACGCCTTTCCTCCTTTCTTCCTTCCTCCCCTTCCCTCTCTTACCACAACCTCACACTATGCTCTAACCCTCTCATTTTTTTATTTATGCTAGAGGGCTCCATCACCCAAGGCTTCACTTGTGTGATTCCTCCCATTGGCCCCAAACACCCTTGACACGTCACTGCCTCCTCCCATTGGCCCTAAACACCCTTGGCACGTCACCGCTTCCTCCCATTGGCCCTTAACACCCTTGGCACGTCACTGCCTCCTCCCATTGGCCCTAAACAGCCTAGACATGTCACGGCCCAATAGGCATTCCCATCTTACTTGGTTAGCGAATCACAAGATGGACCGTCTCTCTCTAAAGCTCCCTGGATACTCACATTGCTGCCTTCTAGAAGCTCTTTATACGCAGCTCCCCAACCTCTCATCTAATGCACTTGTGGACGAATGGATTGATGGCTATGGATGGTAGAATTGCTGGACAATTTAGATGATTGAAGTGAGGTGGATGAATGGCTGTCTTTGTGGGGATTTATACACGTGGGTTGGTGGCCAGCTTAGGACGGTTTCAGTGCACTGTCCAAGGGTCGGATTTGGACGAATTGTTACATGATTCAACGCCCACAATTTAAACAAGCTGTGTGCTGATCGATGGTCATCTTTGGGCAGATTCGGCGCACAGATCAGTGGTTCCATTTGGGCAGATTCGAGGCATGGTTTGACAGCCATAGATGGCAGATTTGAGGCATACATTAACAGTCCAATTTGGACAGATTTAGCATACAATAAATGGTCATAAATGATCTAATTTAATACATGGTTCATCGGTCAAGATTGAATGGATTTGATACAAAATCTAATGGTCTAAGTTGGGTAGATTTAACTCAAGGTTAAACGGTTGTAAATGGGCTGGTTTACTATGCAAATTGCTGGACATACTTGGGCAGATTTCTTACACAATTTAGGGGCTAATATTAGGCTGATTTCAGTACATGGATCATTGCTCAAAGTTGGACAGGTTCAATGCATAATTAATGGTTGAAATTGGACAAGTTAATGGATGAACGGTTGTGCGTGTGTGTGCAATGTGTGTTAAAATAAAATTCAGAATTTAAACCAGGTCATTACACTATTTATACTGACAATCGCTCATTCATGAAACAGTTACCAATGTAGCAGGAGAGGTAGTTGAGGTTGGTCGTGAGTCAACAATATCAAAGTTGGCGACAAAGTAGTGGCCATGCTCAACACTCTGGTGAGTGCTATTATGCTTCCATTGCTGCTACAAAGGCTTGCAATAATGCTTTTGGTCTTTGGAAAATACTAATGATCCACCTCAACTAGCTTGGAGAAGGCGGTATATTGCATGCATAAATGCTTTCTACCTGTTCCATTCAAGGAACCACCAGCACTTTGTTGGATCCAGTGTTACATAAGGTGGGGTCCACCTTTAATGAGCACAGCCCCATGAGACAGGTGATGCAGCAAAGAACTCCCCTATTGGATGATCCCAGCCACCTGATTGTTTGGCTAGAGATGGATGGTCAACAATCAAATGTGTCTTGCAGGATTTATGCAATGGGAGAAGTTAACCATTCAGATTGCTGGGAATATTTTATGCAATGGGAGAAGTTAACCATTCAGATTGCTGGGAATATTTTACAGAGGTGATCTTTTATTCATTGCCCATCCATGGTGGAACCCACCAGATGAATGGTTTGGATCATAGTTCTAAAACTCGGTGATTTGACTCGAAACTCAGCTAAGTCAACTTGGTTCAAACTCTGCTTGATGCCTCACCTACTCCATCTACTTGATGCGAGTTGGCATGACTCAAATTGAGTCCAGAGATTTTATTTATTTATTTTAAGTGCAGATGGTGTGATTTGGACTTTGATAAAGGGAAACACAAATATCAGCTTGTTCCAAACCTTGAGCACCCAAGAAATTTTTAATGGTAGGTGTTCAATCACCACTATTTCCTAATTAAAGTATGGTCCACCTGAGGCTTTGGATCTGCCTCATTTTTGAGGTCATAACCTAAAATGATGGCTAATCAACTGGTCATTATCTCATAAAAAAATTACTTATCCCTATTTTAAAACAAACTCAATGATTATAACCTACAATATTTAGACTCCACAATCATGCTCATCTCAAATCCGAAGCATAGGAAAGTCCCACGATTGGAAAAGGTTCACCATTTTCGTCATCTCATTTTAAGCCATGGGCCCAAAATCAAGCAGTTCCAATGCACAATTAGGTCCCATCACAGGAAAAAGTAGGTTGGTAGTTTATTACCATTGAAAATATTAATGGTTCATTTTTTTTAAAGTCATCCAAACTGTTGAAACGATATTTCCAACTGTTCAGAAAGTTATTTCCAATGGGCTGAATGTAACCACTAAATTTTTATACATGGTTTTAAAATTTCTTTAGCCCCATGACATATGTTCAATATATACCTTTATTTGTTATTCTGCCCACCTGAGCTTTGCGTCTAAATCATTTCTAAGCCCAAGCCCTAAAATCATATGAGGGAAATGGTGGGTGGCTCAAATTTCTTGCAAAGAACATGGTGGGACCCGTAATCACGGCAAACATCTACCATCACGTAAACACCTTCATAACTAAGATGTTGTGTTCTACGTTATGCAATTCGAGTCCAATGAAATGTTACACCAAGGCGAGGCATCAGTGGTTATTATGATATATTAAATCTTAGTGGGGTTTACTTTTGTGATGCTTGTAGCAAATCCAAACCGTCCACCATTTCACCATCTTATTTTAGGGTGTAGGTCAAAAATCTAAGTAGATTTACACAAATGAGTCCCACAATAGACAAAGATGGTCACTAGCTTACCACCATTGAAACTATCAATGGTCAATTTTTTATGCTTTTAGTCCATTCAAATTGTTAAAATGGCATTTCCAACTGTTCAGAAGGTCATTCACAATGGGTTGAATGTAACCACTTAATTTATTTATTTTTTTCCATAATCTGAAATTTCTATAGCCCCTGACAATTTGTGCATTCAATATGCACTTTCGCATTCCGTGTGGCGTACTTGAGCTTTGTATTCAGATATTTTTTGGTCCAAGCCGTAAAATCACATGAGGGAAATAGTGGACGGCTTGGATTTTTCTCTAACAAATTGTCGGGCTCCATGATCACCATGACCATCTCCCATTGGAATTAGATGTGGGGTCAGATATGTGGCAAGACATCAGTTGTTATCAAATCTTGGCAGGACCCACTTCCTTTGTCCACATCTAAAGATCTTTTCAAACTGCATTGTGCTCTCCCAGTGAATGCTATGAAGTTAAGAAATGCTCTTACCTTAACCTCTAATGGGTAGGATGAATTCTAATATTTTATTTTGTTAATTAGTTTCAGTTGATTAAACTATTCACTTTCCATGGATTTGAGCTGGTTATTTGAAATATATGAAGGGTTGACTAAACAAGCCTTTTCTTGGATTGAATTTGCTTGTTTGTAATATATGTAGGAAGGGCTCAAAAGAAGGTTGAACAAGAGCAGATACTAAGTAGCCAATACAAGGCAATGCATAGCCAACAGTTGAAGTTCCAGGTAATTTCTTTTGTATGGGTCCTAGTTTAGAAGGGGGAAGTGTTTAGTTAGGAGGGTTGAAGTGAATTTTTGTTGCAGTGGGCCACTTGGGTCATCTCTTTTATTGAATTGAGTTGTTACCAATTTTGTGAATAGGATCCTTATCAAACAATAGTGTGAATTATTTTTTGAATGACTATCAGGTGCAAGATTAAAAATTTTTTTAATAATAATTTATCGTTATATCTATAATTTTTTACAGATATTTAGCGAACCAAATCCGTCGCTACGTTCTAAACATATAAAATAACGACGGATTTGAGGTCCGTCGCTTACTCATATTAGCGACGGACCTTATCTGTCGCTAATTTCTGACTTAAAATTAACGATGGATTTGAGGTCTGTCGCTTACTAATATTAGCGACGGACCTTATCCGTCGCTAATGTTTTCAGTGAATACTTTTCAAATTTTACCGACGGATTTTTTATTTTTTACGACGGATTTTATCCGTCGCTATTATGCGACGGACCTTATCCGTCGCAGATTAAACGAAGGATAATATCCGTCGTAAAACCAAAAATGACCCGCTAAACAGCGATGGACCACGTGACGGACGAAGTCCGTCGTTTATTTGGTTTTACGACGGATTTGGTCCGTCGCAAATCAATGATTTTGGCGTAGTGAGTTGAGCCCCAAAAACACAATCCGAGTGGTTTTAATGGTGGGCATCCTATATATCCCAACTATTCCCTATGGTGTGACGCTGATCAACCTGATTTTTCATTATTGATGGATTGGATGTTGGCCGTACATCATAATGGGCCATATACACTACGTTATATCATAAGCTTCTTCTATAAAACGCTTCAGGGGGGGAGTGCCTCAAGAACTAGTTGCCATGTGTTCTCATAAATAGAGTTGACTCTTTATCGACAACACGTTTTCATAAATAGAGTTGACTCTTTATCGACAACACGACTCACTTTTCATTCTTTCTACAAGGCAATAGAGATTACATGCACGTGTACATTTTTCAACACGAGAACATTTTTTTAGAAAGGAAACTTGACCATGGATTCCCGCCCACAATCAATGGACACTAGCTAAAATATGTTTGGCAAACAATCCCAAATGGAGTCAACCCAGTGTAGTTGCTGAATCCTGAGTTTTTTTAATGATTAACTTGTCATTGAGTTAAATCTAGTTGACTATAGCAAGTTTTATTACTACTTATTTTGTAAAATAATTCAGTTTTTCTTTGTTCTTGTTATTTTTGTTGTTCATGATGCTATTTCTATTGAATAGGTAATGGCAGAGGTGTGTTCAGCTTTAGTCGGGATCGGAAAGTGTGCATGTTCTTATCTTGAGGAACATGTGGGCTATCTTATGCATTTTAATGACAACGTTAAGGATCTGAAAGCCTGCGTACAAGATCTGGTGGCCAGGAAGGACCACATAGATCGATTGGTAAGCTTCGAACACTCCAATGGTGAAGAAGAAACCCCAGAAGTTATGCTATGGCTAACACGAGCTGCCAAAATGATACAAGAAGCAGAGACGATACGTCTGAAAAAGTGGCAGAAAACAAGGGATGCCTACATTTTCAGAATTTGAGATGGCGTTACAGTATAAGCAAGCAGGCGAAACAGATGACGGAGCGCATTGTTAGGCACTATGATGATGGGAATCCCGAGAAGATGAAGATGACAATGCCCCCATCCCTTCCGACCGTCAGAAACGAGGAAGCTCCATCAATCCAGGGTCTACCATCAGTAGAATTATCTCTCCAAGAAGTCATGAGTGCTTTACGTGATGAAAAGACCAAAATAATTGGAGTATGGGGCATGGGTGGTGTGGGAAAAACTACCCTCGTAAAAAATGTGAACAATAAGTTAGATGGGACACGACAATTCGAAAAAGTCATAATGGTAACTGTTTCAAAGGACGTGGACATCAAGAAGATCCAGGGCGACATTGCGGAGAGATTGGGTTTCACACTCCAGGATGGTACCGAGTCCTCAAGAGCACGTGACCTTCGTCGCAGATTAATGAAAGAGAAGACATTCCTCATCATATTGGATGATTTGTGGGAGCCGCTTGTTTTGGCCGAGGTAGGGATTCCCTCTCCTACCAGCCACACGGGTTGTAAGATCATATTCACAACACGGAGTAAAGATGTGTGCAATGAAATGGAAAGCAAACCTAACATACAAGTAAATGAGCTCTCGGAAACGGAATCACATAAACTATTCAAAGAGAAAGCTGGTGACGTTGTTGATGATCCTCTCTTACATATCACGGCAATGAAGGTTTTGGACGAATGCGCCGGTCTTCCACTAGCAATTATAACAATAGGAAGGGCACTGAGAGATGAAAGAGATCCTAGAGTGTGGGAGGATGCACTATTACAGATGAGGACACCAACAGAAATCAAAGGCATGAAGGAAGCAGTGTACCAGTCTATCAAAATCAGCTATGAACGTTTGCAAGAGCTAAAACCATTGTTCTTGTTCTGCTGCCTGTTTCCTGAAGATTATGATATTCATGTGGACCAGATGATTCATATGTGGAAGGGTGAAGGCTTTTTAGATGACCTTGAAAGTTTGGAGGAAGCGTTAAATAGAGGGCATACTTGGGTTAAGAAACTCAAATCTTCTTGTTTGTTATCAGAAGGTTCAGAGGAAGGGCATGTAAAGATGCATGACGTCATTAGGGATGTTGGCATTTGGATTTCGTCAAACGAATGCAAGGACTACAAATCTTTTGTGGGAATCCCACAGAAAGGTTTGTCGCATGTAAAAAACTGGGAGGAATATAAGAGGATTTCTCTCTGGCGATGTGGAATTAATAAACTGCCAGAAGGGATGCATTGTCCTGAATTGCTGACATTGATGATGCCGGAAAATGAGAAGCTGCCTGAATTTCAAGATTGCTTTTGGGAAGCAACAAAAGACCTTCGGGTTCTGGATCTAAGCAGAACAGCTATCAGTAAGATACCACTGTCAAACCTGGTGAATCTACGGGTGCTTTGCCTGAGGAACTGCATGTTTTTAGAAGGGAATTGTTTGTCAGCACTTAGGGGACTGAAGCAGCTTGAATTTCTCGATCTGTCATTTAACGATTGGTTATGCGAGTTGCCAAAAGAAATTGGAGAATTGGTCAATCTGCGGAGCTTGGACTTAACAAATACTTTTCATCTTAAATTTGTTCCAAGTGGTGTTATATCAAGGTTGACTCTCTTGGAAGAATTGAAGATGTGGAACAGTTTCCACGAGTGGTATTTTGGACCTCATATGTAATAACATGAAACAAAAATTCTATCTTATCTATCATTGAATCAATGGTTCACAATTCTAAGTCGATTGTGCATCCGAATGCAATCTCAACAAACACGAGAATTCTTTTACTAGAAATTAATATTGATGAATGAAAGTAGAGGAGGATTACCAAGCCCCATTATGAGTTAGAATTATAAAAAATTCTAACTATCAGAATTGTGAGCCTCCAAAGTAGCACGCACAGTTTTGGTCATTCAATAGCTATGTCTACATTCCACGTAAAGCAGAGAACACAACTGCATCTAAAAGAGGGAAAAGAAATGACAGGGAGATAAAAAAATAATAATAAATAAATAAGATGTTTAGAAAAAATAGGGAAAAGAAAAGGATTTCCTAGCTGAAGCATATAACTAGAAAAATCTCACATAGTCAGAAGATGATTGATTGGTCAAGAACCCACAAAAAACACTTTGGGGATACGTAAATTTGCCCACATGAGCCCATAATCAACCATCACATGGAGTAAGTTGCCCTACAATTTTATTTTATTTTTTCTAAATCCAATATTCAAGTGAAGCTAAAATATGGATATGAAATACAAATAGCAATAAGAGCTGCCAACAAGGGAATGTTACACTACAAGAGAAAGGGCCTTAGCCGACCAATGGGCCAACCCTTTGCCGGCGGCCAGTTTTAACGGCTGCCAGCATGGTCCCTATATATATATATATTAAAAAAAATAAAAATAAAAAATAAAACCCTAACCTAAAATTCCCTCTCTCACGCGACTCTCTCTCTCTCTCTCTCTCTCTCTCTCTCTAGCCGCTCCTCTCCCTACCGCTCCCTCTCTACCTCTCCTTCTCCGTCTCCAAATCTCTCTCTCTCTCTCTATATATATATATATATATATATATATATATATATATATATATATATATATATATATCCTCGGCCCTTTTTCGCAACATCGTATCTCTCTCCGCTCGATCGACCGCACATCAAGGAGCATTCTGCTGCAACATCGGGTATCTCTCTCTCTCTCTCTCTCTCCATATCTATTCATATCAATTTGGGCATTTTTTGGCATTTTTTAATCCTTCAAGTAACATTGTGCAATGATTTGTGTATTGAGAATTTTTGAGTTTCGAATCCCTAATTAGGGATTTGTAGTGTCGATTCCCTAATTGTGGATTAGTGTAGAGGTGTTGTGTCTGATGGTTGGGTCTTAAGGTTCAGGCTCTTATGAGCAGGCTGTTCACTCCCCAAGTGTAGGGTTGTGATGTAGTAATAAACTTGATGAGACCGAGGTCGAATCCTAAGAGACTGAAACTTGTACGTAATATGAAAACTAACTAGATGTAGAACTAGAATGAGATGAAATGTAAATTGATTTGTAGTTCGAGGAATGATTGTGAAATTATTATCTAAAACTTAGGAAAAATTCAGAAATAGGAAACTAGGGATTCAGAGGATCCACTTGTAGAGATTTGGGAGAACTAATCTTGATTCATGAAAATCAACTGAACTGCCATTGATATAGTTTTCAGGAGATGAAGGGTATATGAATTAGAATGGATTCCATCACCACACCATGCCCAAGAGGCAAAGCAAACAACAAAATTAAACTAATTACCAACCAATCAACATGCTATGAGAGTTAGGAAAGGGTATCGTCATCCAACCATGCCCAGGAGACAATGGTAAACAACAGGGCTTCCTGACATCATAAATATCAAAAAGAAAAAGAAATACTCAAAGCCATTGCAAACCCATTGTAATTTCAGTCACAACAGACCATTAAAGACTAAAAATATTCCCATAATAATCAAGCCAATATCAAATTCGGTTCATGAATTTAAATTAAAGGCAATGAATAGAATCCACCATCTCACTACAAGCTTCACCTCTTAGCCCTAGCTAAGAGGTTTAGCCAATAAACATGATTTGGCTAAACATCTTAAAATAACATAAATAAATAAATAAAGAAAGAAAGAAAAACTCTAAGGGCTCGTTTGGGCGGGTGGATTGGAAGGGAGTGAATGGTATTAGGGTGGATGGCGTGGATTTCTAGGTAATGATGGTGTTGTCAGCGGATTGTCTTGAGATCTATGGGATTGCTATATCCCTGGATTGATACATCCAGTTCGTTTAGCACGCCCGGCCAATCCAGAGATTAAAGCTTCCGATCCCTTCCAATCCTACGAACCAAACATGTCACAGGCTAATTTGAACGGATTAGGATGGATTGGATGGGATTTAAAGGTAATGATGGTGTTGTCAGTGGATTGTCTGAAGATCCATCGGATTTGGATTAGATCACCTACACTGTTTGGCACGCCCAACCATTCCCAGGATTTACCATCCAATCCCGTCCACTTCCATCTAATCCCTTCCAATCCAACCGGCCAAACGGGCCCTAAAATTACTTCTCCCTTTCTCCTTGCTCCACAACCAGCTAAAGCTCCAAGCTCCCAGCCCTTCGATGATCTCCTCCTGGCCTGATTTTTTTCCCTCCTACACGTTCCCTCTCTCTTCCTTTTATAACAAGAAAGGGAAGCCCTGGAAGGGAGAGTTCTCTCGCAGTTCGTCCGTAACAGAGCCAGACTCTAGAATACGCACGATACTCTTACGCTGACTCCTGGCGATTTAAGTTTTTGATGCTGAAGAAGAAATCCACTCCATCCATCAGTTTCTTCTCCCAAAAATGGTCGGACCTGATATTTTTTAGATCAGATTCAAAGTGGCCCACCGAGCATTCATGTCACCGTTTATCTTTTGTTTGAACGGTAAAAATTTGATATTCATCGTCTTCTGCAATTCTGCCACCTAGGAAGTGGTGAGAGGAGCCGTAAGCTCCTGATGGACGGTCCAGATTAAGCCTTCGCTACATGGTGGTGGCCCACAAGATTGATCTGTAACCTCTGTTGCGAAACAGAGCCTACGGACGCTACTGCGTTGATCAGCGAGACCCATGAACGCAGTCGAAAGGAAAATCCACTCCATTCATTCTACTCGTGGCGAAAAACAACTGAGAAATGTGTATTTTTTCTTAAGTTTAATGCGGCCCACCATCTCAAACATTTCCACCGTCAATCTTCTGTTTAACAGCTAGGATCTTCTGATAGCTTACATGGAAGGAAACGGACACCTAGGCGTAGGTTACACCCTATCTCCAGACTTAATGGACGGTTCAGATCATTGATCTGGGCCATGAGTGGGACCCACTAGTAAAACCAGCGTCCGGTTTTCGCGGACGCTGCGAAGCAGAGCTCATTCACTTGCGCTGACGAAGCTGGTGGGCTCCACTTCGATGTATTTTGAAGAAATCCAAGCCGTCCATTGGATCAACGTCGAAAAACTGTCCGGGAAAGAATATCTTTGGAGAAAAATCGGTGCGGCCCACTTGATCTTTAGTTCCGCCGTCCATCTTCCGTTTGGATTCTTCAAGAACACCAAATAACTACAGAAATCTGTCTGTAGACCAGGGAACGGTCGGTTTGGTCTCCTGAATCTAATGAACGGAGTGGATCATCGAAATGCATGATGATGGTGGCCCACCAAGAGCTGAACGCAGCTCCCTGCTGCGAAACTTCGGATTTCCGAAGTTGGATTGGGTCGGCGACCACTGACCGTTTTTTACGGTCTGGTGCACCTCCTGTGCACGTGTTCTGTGCGCACTTTCATCATGTAAAGTGGGCTCCACCTCGATGTTTTTAGAAATCCGATCCATTCATCCATATTTCCAACTCATTCAATGGGTTGAGACCAAATTTGAATCATATCCGGACATCAGGTGGGTCCCAAATCAGGGTTTTTAGAGGATGATGTGTCCGTGGGGCCACTTTCACAAGGATTTAATGGATCAAATTTGATGTGTACGGTTCATTTATGATCCTTAGACCATGTATGGAGTTTTTGAGCTGAACGGATAGTGGAAACCTTGTGATCTTGCATTCTGGACATTTTTCAGGCCTGTTTGAAGTGAGTGGCTAGAATTTCACTGATTTCTGGTGTGTAAATCCTCGATCTTGGTCCCATGGAGTCCCGTCCAATGCCTTGGCATTATCAGAGTGTTAATTTCATGCTTTTAGCCGCCTATTTCAATCTTGACTCGTAAACTCACTCTACAGCATAAACACGTTTAAAATAGGGCGTTAAACAGTATCATGTTCGTAAATTCAGGCAGTAATTGGGGTCTGATATGCAATATTTGACCCTCAACACAGGCTTGGGTCTGATGTATTGATAACATCAGGTTAGCTTTGCACCATTTAAAAAAATGATGGTGACTCATCCATCTTGTATGTGGCCCTGACGTAATGCTATCCGGACCATGCAGATTGTAGGTCCCATTGTGGATGGAGCACATAACTAAAATATCACTGATCAAACAATCATAATCATCCAGTCAATGGCTAACAAATGGATGGTTAAAAGTAAAATGGTGAGTGATCCAAATTCAAATGAAAAATAAAATGGTTTATCAACTCATCAGTTGAATGGTTTGGTAATGATCTATTTACAGTTATGTCATTGATTTTGCACGGTCTGGATTGCAGTACAACAATGCCATACGTATGTTGGAAGAGTCACCACCAGTTTTAAATAGTGTGAAACAAACATACCGGTCTAACCCTTCTTTCTCTACATTGGACAACATTCACTCGATTGAATTAAATAATAGATTTGCAATCTTCAATTTGTATCTAGAGGAAGAAAATAAAGAAAACAGAGTAACTAAAACATGAAATGTTCCTCTCTCTTTTTAAAAATAAAAATAAAATTTAAAGGATAATTAATCCAATTATGGTATGTTTCATCTAAAACAGTGGTGAAGTTGCTACTACTCTCTTCATACACCGTATGCTTTAGTTGTGACAGACCAAAACCTGGCAATGACAGCAGTAACATCATCATCATTATCATCATCATCATCATCATCAACAACAACAACAACAACGAGGAGGAGGAGGAGGAGGAGATGATTTGAACAACATTACGAAACAAATTCATTCAGCCAGTCAAGAAAGACAAGCCACACCTGACGAAATCACAAGAAGAAATGAACACATACATAGCCCACCCAGCTAGCCTTTACACATTGCAGTTCTTTGAGAACCATTCTCCCATGATGGAAGCTTGCACCACGAACCATGCATATACTACACCAGGAGATCGGGAGAATGGAACAAACTGGAACTGCCTATTGGCAGTAAGTTCAAACATCAGCATCATTTAGCTGTTGAGGAAAGCTTTCAAAGAAAATGGTGAAGGCCCGTCCTACCAATTCACAAGAAGATGAAAGAGTATGAAGTACAACCGAACCCCCTAAGGCCATTCATAGTAATTACTTTCAAAAGTCTTACCAATCTTCTGACTAAAAATTCTCCACTCAAACCACTGGATGTCAATCAATTGATTGGTTGATCCAACTTGCTCAAATCCCAGCTTTTCTTCCTCAATAGATGTTTGAGAAATTATACAGTGCTAAATGCTAGTATCTAAGTATTAGTTATCAAGCACTTAAATTCAAGGCATGGGGGCACACACATACACAAGATCTGAACTATTCATCTATCATACCATATCTTGGACAGACCATACAGACCTTACAATAAAAATAAAACCAGCATATGATTATAGCCATCAATAAGGCATTTTATCATTGAAAGTCAACCATTTCTTGGACTTTTTGACAACTGCCCATTTGTAGTACTGAAGATTTATTTATTATTTTTTTTTTAATAGAAAGGTGGGAGCTCACCACCTGTAATTTTGTTAAATGGCAAAATGGCTGATTTTGGAGTAGGCACGACAAAAACAAACAGGACCCACTTATTATATATATCCACAAAATAACAAGAGAAATCTAGCCGAGGATAAAAAGACAACACAACAAACTAAACCACACCAACCGTTACCCAAAAGCGCCCAAAACTATGGAGGCCGGGCAGTGGCAAAATGGCTCAAGAAACACCCACAATAATTCTCAGCAGCAGCCTAGACCTGCGCGCCATTCAGCCACAACCTGCAATCACACCACATCAAATAGACAGCGCCACCAGTCAAAAACAGAAACCATCTCGCCTCTAACACAGGCCCTGAAAGGAGAACTTCAGCAAAATCCACATAAAAACCACTTTCTCTAGCGACTCTGATTCCAAAAAACATAACATCCCGAGATTCCACTGGGCAATGAAACGTAAACAGAGCTGCGCAAAACCAAGGAACGGCAGAGCCCCAGAAAATAGAAGGGTAAGGCCCTTGGGGGGCAGCACCACCCACGTTTACCTGAGCAAGCAGTGCCGCCAATGACCCAATCCAAATGAACAACCAACAAACCAACTGTAGTCCTCAAGAATCTATCATGAGCCAAGATCACCAATTAATGTGATTTTTGGCTCTATCCACAACAGGGCCAAATAGATGAAAGGTTCATATCCTGTACGTCTACCACATTTAAGGATATTAAATGCTTCATATGGCTTAACTCAGATAATCTTGATAGCTCTTCATCCTTTCTCAAGATATTTATTTCTTGTTTGATATGAAAGACAATCCTATTTGCGACATGCATGCACAACAGAAAACCAGATGATAAATAGATAAATAAAAGCACTAACTGGACAAGCATTAATTGAAAATACATGACCAGTGTTTTCAACTACTGGTATCAATGCCTGTATCACACCCTTTGAACACAAAAATATAAAATCATTGCATAGGATATACAGAATGTATTAGGGGAATGTATCGTTGTCCAAGGGAAAATTGGGTAAGTGATGGAACTTTTCAATGGAACTTCGAGTGATGTTAAAGGAGATATGATTACTGAAAACACTACATAAAAACAAGTATGCACAATAAGTCTCCATTGTACAGAGGCCTAAATTATACATTGTCTAACAGAAGTGATACAATTATTTATCCAAAATGAAATAATATCATTCAAATATCCTATAATACAAGTAATACATTCAAAAACCAAAATGAAAGAGTGTGAACAATCTGTAGATCACCGTACAATCACATACGATTTCTCCACACTAATTGCATTTTAAAGGGCGAAAGTGAGAAGGTTTGGGCCCATTCTACAATCATCCCAAAACATCAAAGAAAACCCTTAGAAAATCCCCTGAATTCCCTCCTATCTTGTGTTGCCAACCAGCGAAATAGATAGTATCAGCCAACACTATCAATCTTTAAATTACTGCATGTGATCAAGTATCCTGAATGTTGTTATCTAAGCTACAAAGATCAAACAAACAGTCTGTATTAAATATGAATTATATGATCCTTAGCCCACAAATATGCATAGGTTCTTAGATTTTCAGTTTGCGCAATATAGGTCCAATTTATGTCTGTCATTTAGCAATCCAAACTCAAGGAAAGGATGCTGCAATAAATAAGAGTGGGATGTAGAAATCAATTCCCACATATTGGACACGCCCATATGTTGGTTTGTGGTAAATAAAAGAATATAGCTAGAAACTTAGAAGAGAGAAAATTAGTATAAGATGTATTTCCAGTTTCTCCACATATTTGTCCACATTGTCAACTTGGCCTCAGCAGACTCCAGAGCTTCTGTGCTGCCATGAAAGTTAAGGTGAATATTGCTTTCCGTTGAAGGGCAAGAGTATAATTCATAAAGATTCCCTCACCATTTTCTAGAGCAAACAAGCTCAACAAAATGAAGGCTTGAGAGATCAAAATGCAAATTCTTGTTTTTCTGCAGCAGGTCCTGGCCCGATCTGAAGGTCTGGGCTATGAGGTTGAAAATTTGCTAGGAGTTCGAATACTGCAGTGCATATCCAGGAGTCTGGAACCTCTTCCTTGCTGGAACACCAATCTAATTGTATACCTAAATGACTTAGTCTGAGCATTGCAGGCAAGAGTCTTTCATCATTCTAGCCCTGAATGGCAGCGGATCAAGGATGCTGCAGGGAAATCTAGACGAAGCCAGTCAAGTGACATGTCCAAGTCCAGCCAATGAGCAAAGAACCAATGTCGGATAGCCTCACGAGAACAATTCAGTAGCAGATGTCTTAGCAAAGATGGGAAGTGGTGTGGAAGGATATAGATTTGTGCGGAACATGAAGAATTTCCCCAGCGACATTAGAGGCAGTTTGCTCTTAGACCAGTCAGGTGAAACGATGGCTAAGGTTTGCAGTGTATGTGATTTCTTGGCAACTTTGTGGTTGAACTTCTATTGCTGTCTCTGGTTGGCTGATGGCGAGTATGGCATGAGTGTTTCTGTTAGATGCCATGTTTTGGTAGTTTCGCTTTTGGTTTTGAGAAGTTTTGGATACCGGTGATGGTGTGGTTGCTTGTTTTGTGTTGCAGATGCTTTTTTCTTTTTTAAAGGTTTTGTTCTGCTGCATTGTAGATATAGTTTTGTATTGTATCGAGGTGGGGGGGCTCTTTGTTTTCCACCTCTGAATTGATACACTCTTTTTCTCCATTTAATAAAACTTTAAGTGGCGTGCTCCCCCGTTCATGAAAAATAAAGGTCATGCACTAGCCGTTCTGTCAGTTCTATGGCCTTGAGAGCATTCCCCTCCAATGCAAAATGGAAAATTGCTAGTATGTCATCAAGGAAAGCATGCAATTATCTACATCATCACCCATGCACTTTCAAATAAATACTTAACTATTTAAACCATATAATGGTGTTATGTTGCTTTCTCAGGAGATTTTTTTTCCTTTTCAAAATTCATGTGTGATGTATGAGGTTTAGTAAGTCCACTTGGTGATAGAGTGATTAGAAATGAAAACATTCAGCATGGAAAAGCAAATACCTGTCATTATGAGGTCGAATATTCACTCTTATGAGGAAAGGAAGCTCTCTCAAATTTGCCAATTTACTTCATGTCATTGATCAAAATACTTATCATTTGATTAATTGGAAGGATACCATCCTCAGGACGATGGTCATATAGGCATAGAGGACTTCATAATCATCAATTGGGCACTCATTGGCAAGTGGTTTTGGAGGTTTGGGAACCAAGATAACTCTCCGTGGATTCGAGTAATTGTCATTAAGAATGGCATGCAGGAAGGAGGGTGATTTACAAAGGAATCCTCATATAAGGGATTTGGTTTGTTGAAGCAATGAAGGGCAGATAGGAATTCTGTGAAGGCATTTCCTTTGTCCTTTGGATAGCAAGAAAAGGTTTTGGGAAGATAATGGCATTAGGACAGTCTGTTTGCAGCACATTTCTGCAACTTATACTGGACCACCTTGGATGACATTAAGGACAGCATTGTGGCTGATAGCCTGTCATGCAAAGGCAATCCTAAGAATTTTAACAGGACAATGATTTCCAAAGATAATTCAATCAAAAAGTACATCAATAAATATTTGCATCAGTGGAGTTATTTGATATCCTGGCAGAGTACGGCAGTCATATGCATGAACTAAGCAGTTGGAGATCCAGCATACATATAACTCGAGTTAAACCATGTGAATTGTAGAACCCGCTGCAGATAGGTCATAGAACCCAAATCAGATGAGTTTGATTTTATTTTTATTTTTTTATTTTTTGGTTAGGAAAATTGAGAGCACACCACCTGTAACATTAAAAGATCTGTACAAGGCATTCAGGTGGACGCCACAAAAAGGACCTCACCTATCGCATGACACAACTCTTTCCTTTATACAGCGATGCACAAGGTCTCATAGGGCTGAACCACACAGACGAAACTAGACCAAAATAGGAAAAGGACAATTCTTCCAGCCTCCCTAAGTAGGAAAAAAAAAATAAATAAAAAAAATAGCCAACCCAGTAGACCAAAAACAGGGGAGAATCAATCCTCTGAACTAGCATGCATATAGGACCTCTGCCCTCAATTAATAGGAAAGAAGACATTTTACCATCTATGCGCCAATCAAACTGCAGTGAGCCAATGCAACAGAATAATTTGGTGCATTCCTTGGTAAAGCATACCTTGCCTGGAATTTTTATTTTATTATTCAATTACCATAGCATAGCCCTCCCTACCGACAGCAGACCCCATTCAAGAAGTCCTTCCACATACCACGGATGATCAGATTAGCCATCCCTATAAACATCAGCCCATTCACAGGACATAAAAGATCAGAGCAGCACATCACTCCACAGCAGCCCAACCCTATCTGCAACCATCTATACTGCTACACAAGGGAACAAAAAAGAACAGCAGTCTGAAAAAAAAAAACATTCACACCGTGGCTATGGGCGTGCCAGTTTGCTGAAAGACAGGTTCTGAAAGTAGCAACGAGTAGTTGCCTGACGCTTTGTAGGAATACAACTGAAACTTGCAGCCTAACCTTCAGATGATACCAGACCACTGGAAGAACATTTCCCACCCTGATTTTCAGATGAGTCTCACCTCTTTTTTTTTTTCTTCTTCTTTTTACTCAACCAAAAAAAAAAAAAAAATAAAAAAAATGTTGTATAATCATTCAGGTGGGCTCCACAAAAAGGAACAGGCCACACCTATCATCGTATAGAACCACTGTACAGCACAAAAAACTGAAAAAACTATAAAAATACAGCGCCATGACAACGCTGAGTATGAACTTAGAAGGAGAGACTACATCCTTGTATTGATACACATTTGTTTGCCAAATTTGGAAAGTTGACTATTTGAATTTCAACCTTCTATTTAGAAGTAACCAACTGGCTAGGTAACATATCAGTTCCATCAAATTTTTGTTCACGACCCATGTAAAGTGAGCCCTGATTTACACAGTTCAGTTCTGGTTACCTCTTTGCCACATCACAATTTGTGTGTGCATGTGTATGAAACATCACATTCTTCCATAGTATCAAAGTTTTCTCTTTACAACAATGGCACTTAGCTAGATTCAAGGCAGCCTAGACATGTCGCCAATGAATTTGTAGTCCTTCCCCATTAACTGCTCAGGCATTGACTCAGTAAGAGTCAATTCTAATAAGAAAATGCAAACACTTGTAGGAAAAATAGAAAGTGTATAAATTTCAACAACATAAATTTCATAAATATTGTATTCAAAGGGCATATTTGTAATCACACCGGTACAGGAAGAAAAATATTTTAATGCCCTTAATATGTGAAGGCTAAATCAACTTAGCGATGGTAATTTCATAATTTATAAGGGCAATTACGTAATTTCATAAGGGCAATGAAAGAAGACTTACCTTTGAGTAGTATACAGTACCTCTTCTGAAATTTATATACTACAACCTTGGATAGGGGATTTTTAAGGAGAGCAGATTGTTTTAAGTTAGAGGGAGGTGCATTTAGATGGAATCCTTGTTTTACCAGGAACCTAATGGAAACAGAAATTCAGGAGTTTGTTATTACAATTCATTCTCATATTTTTCAATAGATCGGTACATGTACATATATAGCAGAGGATCACTGATTGTGTAAATCCTACAATCACGCTACAGACACTATAATCAAGCTATAGATCCTACAATCAAGCTATTCTAATAAGGAATCTGGTCACACCTCATGTACAACCACATTCTCCCTAGAATAGGAAAAAATAATTACAGGGATCTCGCTAGAAAAGGAAAAAATAATTACAGTATTTCAACACTCCCTCTCAAGTTGGTGCATAGATGTCACACATGCCCAACTTGTCCAAAATCTTTGCGAACGCTCGATTTGAAACAACTTTGGTGAGGATATTGGCCAACTGGTCCTCTGATCGAATCTTAGGTAGCTCCACAATTTTTGCATCCAACTTCTCCTTAATAAAGAATCTGTCTACCTCCATGTGCTTTGTGCGGTCATGTTAAACCAGATTATGGGCAATATCACATGCTGCCTTATTGTCACAATATAGTCGAATTGGCTGCCTAGGCGGATAGCCCAAATCCCTTAAGAGAAGTCGTAGCCATAACACTTCACAAATTCCAAGTGCTATACCTCTGAATTCAGTTTCCGCACTAGAACGTGCAACAACATTATATTTTTTGCTTCTCCATGTAACAAGGTTACCACCTACAAAGGTGAAGTATCCTGAAGTAGATCGCCTGTTATCTACTGCTCCAGCCCAGTCTGCATCAGTATATGCATCTATATTCTGACAATCTATATTTTTACTGAATAAAATTCCCTTTCCAGGAGCAGCCTTCAGATACCTCAAAATGCGCATAACTGCAATCATATGCTGCTCTCCAGGATTGTGCATAAATTGGCTGACAATACTCAACGCATAGGCAAGGTCCGGCCTAGTGTGTGATAAGTACATCAATCTTCCTACAAGTCTCTGGTATCTTCCTTTATCCACTGGTACCTGATCGGCCTCAACACATAACTTCAAACCTTCTTCCATTGGTGTATCAACTGGTTAACACGCTGACATACCAGTTTCTTATAATAAATCTAATGTATATTTCTTTTGAGACAGAAAGATACCTTTATCAGATCGAGACACTTCGATTCCAAGGAAAAATTTCAATGGACCAAGATCTTTCATTTCAAATTCTTTGGACAAGTAACTCTATAGATTCTTCATTTCTTCGGAGTCATTTCCTGTGACCACCATATCATCCACATATACAATGAATGCAGTGATCTTACCTTGCCATTTCTTCAGGAATAAGGTGTGGTCTGAATTACTCTGATGGTAGCCAAAGGCTCTCATAGACTTTCTGAATCTTTCGAACCATGCTCTTGGTGATTGTTTCAGCCCATATAATGATTTCTTTAATCTGCACACCTTCTGACTATGTATTTCTGGTATCATGCATCCTGGTGGGAGATCCATGTAGACTTCTTTGGACAACTCGCCATGGAGAAAGGTGTTCTTTACATCAAATTGTTGTAATGGCCAATCCAAGTTTGCAGCTAGAGACAACAACACACGAACTGTGTTGATTTTAGCTACAGGTGCAAATGTCTCTGTATAATCAATCCCATAGGTTTGGGTGTATCCTTTAGCCACCAGTCTCACCTTAAAGCGTTCAATTGTACCATATGCTTTATACTTCACAGTAAAAATCCATCGACATCCAACTGGTCTCTTTCTCGCTGGATAATTAACAAGTTCCCAAGTTTTATTTTTTAACAAGGATTCTACCCCTCATTCATGGCAGCTCTCCACCTCAGATCGGCTAAGGCTTCCTGCACACTGTTAGGAATAGATACAGTAGATAATTAATTTACAAATGACTGATTTGATTCAGACAGACGATGGTTAGACACATAATGACTCATAGGATATTTGACTTTACTGGAAAGTTCGGGTTCATATGTGGGTTTGGGAATACCTCTAGTATGACGTTGTAGCAGTTGTTTTCTCTCAGGTTCAGACACAAGATAAGGATCATCCTCAACAAGCGATGGGTGTGGTGGTGACTCAGGTGCAAGTGGTGTGGAGGATTCGCACGAAGGTGTCATAACTTCAGTTTTGGAGTGTGTATCACCACTTGAACCCAATTCACTCACTTCTTGAATGACCACTTCTTGAATGACTGGTCGTGTGTCATCTTGGTTACCAGGTAGAACTTCTCTAGAAATACGAACATCATAGTCTAGAGTCTGAACCTCCTTCTGATACTCCCCCTGAAGTGCAGGCTCAGAAGAAAAATACATGGAGTCTTCATGAAAAACTACATCCGATGTAATAAACATTCGTTGAGTGGGAGGGTGATAGCAACGATACCCCTTTTGATGAGTAGCATACCCAAGAAAGACACATTGCAACGCTCGAGGTTGTAACTTGTTGCGTTGATGCTTGTGAAGGTGCACGAATGCTACACACTCAAAGACATGTGGAGGCAAGTTTGGGGTGGTTGGGGCGTCAACTGCGTCAGCAAGAGCTTGGGATGGTGTTTGGAAAGCAATAGTGCTGGAAGGTACCCGGTTGATTAAGTATACTGCAGAGGCAAGTGCTTCTCCCCAATAGGTTAACGGCATATGGGCTTCAATCAATGAAGCACGGACAACCTCCAATAAGTGACGATTTTTTCTTTCAGCCACCCCATTCTGTTGGTGTGTATTAGGACACGAAGTTTGATGAATAATACCATGGGCTTTCAAATATCGTTGAAATTCAGAGCTCATATATTCTCCGCTATTGTCGCTGCGGAGGACCCTAGTCTGTGCATTGTACTGAGTACCAATCATTTTATGAAAATTTTGAAAGAGCAAGTTTACTTCACTTTTGGCCTTCATCAAACACACCCAAGTTAACCTGGTACAGTCGTCAATAAAGGTAACAAACCAACGTGATCCACCCAAGGTGGGGATGTTGGATGGACCCCAAACATCAAAATGTATGACCATAAAAGGAACTGGACTTCTATTCAAACTCAATGGAAAATAAGTACGATGGCTCTTTGCAAGTTCACAAACATCACACTGAAAACTTGAAACATTAAATCTTACAAATAAATGAGGAAATAATTTCTGCAGGTAACCAAAAGAGACATGCCCTAGACGTTGATGCCATAATAAGATGTTAGATTTTTCCTTCTCCCCCTGAGAACCATCCACCGCGAAAGCTTGAGACAGTTTGGTCGAACTATCTGACGCCAAGTCGAGGTAATACAACATCCCTTGCTTAATACCACACCCAATCGTCTGCCTTGTTTGGATGTCCTTAAACACACAAAAGTCAGGCCAAAAAATGACAACACAAGATAAGGAAGTGGTTATCTGGGAAACTGACAACAAATTATAGTTCAAAGATGGAACAACTAAAACAAAATCTAAATTCAAAGTATCAGTAAGGGGCAAGGATCCTTCCCCACTAACCGGGGTGGAACTACCATTGGCAGTGGAAATGAACTTTTGTGAGGATGGATTAATTTGTGAGACTTGTTTAGAATCAAATGTCATATGATCGGTAGCACCAGAATCAATTATCCACGTATTATTAGAAACATGTGTACACATATTTAAAAACTTATCGCCATTACCCGTTGCTGCTGCCAAAGCTGAGGCTTTTCCAGCAATTTCATCCTCTGTCTTGGTTTCAACAACCGCAGCCGTGAAGGTCTTCTTGGAATTTTTCTTTCGTGGATTACGGCTATGATCCCACCATTCTGGATACCCTACAAGCTCAAAGCATCGACTCTTGGTATGACCAGTCTGATCACAATGAGTGCACTTGTAGGTGGATTTGTCAGCACCATTCTTGTGATGGCTGGGCCTTGTTTGGTCCTGCTGATTTTGAGATTGTCGGTTTTGGACCACCATGGCTAAAGCTTCAATATTTTTTGGTTCTTCATTCATCATTGTGCGCCAAATAGATTCACCGCGGATCAGTACGTAACATTCTTCTAATTCAGGAATAGGTTCCTTTCGTAGAATTTCACCACGGATTTGTTCGAATTCACCATCTAATCCAGCAAGGAAAATGTGTACCCTTTGTCACTGAACTACTTTTCGATAAGCTTCAACATCTTTCTCACTTTCCATGATCACCTTATCACGATGATCTAACTCACAGAAAAGTTCAGTCAGTTCTCCATAATACATAGATAGTGCTCTACTCTTCTGTTTAGCAGAGAAAGCTTTCTGATTCAAGGCAAACACCTGTAACTCATCTGTTCCATCATATAAAGCTTTAGAAAGAGCTTTCCAAATATCATGAGCAGTATGTAAGCGAAGATATCGCTTCATAATTTCTAGAGACATAGACATCAATAGCCATCTTTTGACTTTTTGATTATCTGCATACCACTTCTCATATTCCTCATCGTTCGCTGCAGGGATTTTTGAGTTTCCCCGAATAAAGAAGAATTTCTCCTTCTCAGCAATATGCATCTCTATAATTTGAGACCATATATCATAATTTGTCTCATTGAGTATAATCCCTGCATTGAAAGATGAACCTTTGGATTGAATAATAATAGGTATAGATTGGTTACCAAACGTTGCAGATTCTGGCTGAACCATGGTGCCCTCCTTCTAGCGCCACAGGCTTTGAAGGCACTTGTTGTGTGGCGTCAATGGAGAACGCAATCAGACAGAAGCAGGTCCTTTCGTAGCTTTGATACCATATTACAATTCATTCTCATATTTTTCAATAGATCGGTACATGTACATATATAGCAGAGGATCATTAATTGTGTAAATCCTACAATCACGCTACGGACACTATAATCAAGCTATAGATCCTACAATCAAGCTATTCTAATAAGGAATCTGGTCACACCTCATGTACAACCACATTCTCCCTAGAATAGGAAAAAATAATTACAGGGATCTCGCTAGAAAAGGAAAAAATAATTACAGTATTTCAACATTTGTCATACTACAAGAAAATTTTTTTAAAAAAATAATAATAATAAATTATAATAAAAAAATAAAATAAAATAAAAAAACAACGTTTCTATATCGGGGAAGAGAGATAGGTGGAGATGGGAGTTGGATTCTAATGGGACCTTCACAGTAAGGCTTTTAATCATGAATTAGATGCACACATTTGGCAATTTCCAAGGGTGCCAAGAAAGGTGTCAGTTTTTTGGATTGTTTGTTGTGGAAGGAAAATTTATCAATGTTGATGAACTCTAGAAAAGAAAGATGATTCTCATAAATGGCTGCATCTTATGTCTAAAAGTATCATTATGTTTCTCCACCGTGAATTTTCATCTGTTACATGGAGGGTTCTCGGGACCTTTGGGATGCATTGGGTTATGCCAAAGTTGGTTTAGTATCTATTCCAGGTTCGGAGGGTATCACATTCAATAAAGGGAAAGCTACCTAGTAGTGTTTGCTGATCCTAGCCACACTTCAGTAGGAATGACTTCTCGTCCATCCTATCACAGGATCGCTGTAAATTACTTTTTTCAATATTATGAATTAAACAATTTGGCCACGTTTTGGTGTCCCCGCATTTGCCACATCAACCGATGGACAACCTAATAAATGGACTGGCCTTATTTTTGGGAGGACATTTTTTTTTTCGAAAAAGTGATTGTATTGCATATCAACGAAAGCCCAAGGCTATACAGAGCTAGAACTAATTCGGGCCGGGCCAATGACAAAAAGGGGTGGCCCACCTATCCTTTGAGCAAAAGGAAGGAAAACTGACACCCTGAGAGGACTAGACCTCCCTTAGGTAGCCCAAACATACTCTGTCCAAGAACATATGACCCTTGATGGTAGTGGGAAGGGACTCCTTAGATCTAAAAACCATCACCAATTGGGACTCGCTCCCCAGTCTGGCTAGCCCATCCGCCACCACGTTGGTTTCCCTTGGCATATGAGAGATACGAACCTCCAAGGTACGTCTAAGAGCATCAATCCTTCTCCTCCAGTACCACAAGGGCCAGGACCCGTTCACCTCCTTGGCGAGGGCCGCAACCACCGTACTAGAGTTGTTGGATATCTCCACTCTCGAGAACCCAAGATGAGCACATTGTTCGATGCCATCCAGAATCGCCCTAAATTTCGCCCTCGTGTTAGAACCTCTCCCATACCCAAAAGCGAAAGTAAAGAGGAACTCCCCATTACTGTCTCTTCCCACTCTACCCCCTCCAGAAGGGCCCAGGTTTCCCCTCGCCGATCCATCAACGTTCACTTTGACCTAGCCCCGAGGTGGCCTCGACCACTTGATAATAAGGCTGCTCACGAGTCGAGCTAGCTCGACTAACTCACTCGACTCCGCTCGAGTCAGCTCGGATTGACTCGGCTTGAATGACTAACTCGGGCGGAGTCAAGCTGATTTTTTGTAGCTCGAGTTGAGTTCGAGCTGAGTTCAACTAGGGGGCATTTCAACTCGACTCGAAGCTCGAACTCGAGCTCGACTCGGCTCGTTTAATAAGCAAATTAATTTATTAAATATTATATATATATATACACCCGACCCGACCCAACCCTAGCAAGCAGTCCCTTTCCCTTTCTTCTCTTTCTCTACCTGTTGCACTCCCCCTCGGCGCCCGACCAATAGAAATCCACCAGACCACCACCACCGGCGCACGACCAGCACACTGCCTGCCCGCTCGATCTCGCCGAGCAAAGAAGACCACACAGCCACGCGCCCAATCCCGACTCGGTTAGCACTTACTTGTCTCCTGGCACATCCATGCCTTTATTTTAAGAAATTACTCTTTGCTTTTTTTTGTTTTTTGTTTTGTATAGTTTTCCCATCTCATAGTTTCCAAATCATCTTCTTTTTTGCCTTTTTTTTTTTCTTTTCCAAATCATCTAATGCAACCATGATTTGGATTTGGACACGGTTGAGCAATTAGAGATGGATTAGGAGGATGAACGGCTGCTCTTGTTACAACACCAGGTCCCTGTAACAAGGAGATTGAAATGCAATAATGATTTTGAGAAAAAATGAAATAGGGTTTTTATTGAAAGTTAGACTTGGGGAATTATACGGTTGGATAGTTGGTTTTTAAAAGTGGGGCCCATGGTTTGACGGTCCAGATTATTTTTATCTGGTCTGGTGGTGGATGAGCCACAATATAAGAATCTCCTTGGGAGAATCCTACCATTACTGGGTCCAGATAGTTTAGAAAGGGTGAAAAGATCACATGCATGCGTTTGAGCTGTGGACCCCATTCATGATGTGTATGTAGAATCCGAACCGTTCAACAGGTGAGATTCTTCATGGGGCACCATACATGCTAAGAATCATCTCTATCAAAATCTTGGGTGGGCCACACCAAAGGAAGCTGTGCAGAATCATACCTACATCCTGCATGTTCATTTGTTGTGGCCGAGTTCCAGTGGGTCCCTTGATCCTTGTGGGGCATACCTAATGACTGAGTTGGATGACATATACACAACAGGTGGACCCCACATTCCACCTAGAAGTTGCTATAGTGAGTGTCTTCTCCCCAATATTCCCTTTGGTGTGGCCCACTTAAGTTATGAATCAGGTTGGATTGATCTAGGCCTAATGCTGGGGCACATTAATGGACAGGTCAGATGGCAATCAAACATCATGATGGGCCCCACACAGCTCAAACATATGATAATTAACATGTTTCAAATGCATGTGTGATATGAGACATTTAATTTGTATTTTTTCGCCAAAATTTTAATAAGTTAACATATGAAAAAGCTCGAGCTCGTATCGAGGTAAACTCGACTCAACTCGAACCACTAGCTCGACTCAAACTCGTCTCAACAGCTTTGGCAGACAAGCCAAGCTTCAATGTTGAGCTCGAGCTCGAACTCGAGTACAACATGGACAAGTCGAGCTGAGCTTGGCCCACCTCGGCTCGGCTTGATGCCCACCCCTACTTGACAATAGAAGGAACGGGCTGCTTGGGCATGGTGATGCTGATCCCAATCATCTAGAGCGAGAGGCACATGGGCAGAATAAGGGATTTAGTCCTCGGAAGACCATTAACCCATCAGAGCATGTTCCCGATGATCTGCGACGAAAGCATTCCTTGATTATCAAAATGCGCCTTGTTTCTAGCCATCCGCAACTCCCAAAGGTTAAATGACGGGATCAACCCTTTGAGGAGGGGGAGAGTCCTCGAGGTCGGCTAGGACACCCACCAACAAGCAGCAACGGATGGTGCAGAGCTTGGCCCCACTGGACGCATGTTACAGGCCTTGTTGAAGAAACCCCAAACTTGGATAGTCGTTTGACTATTCGCAAAAATGTGGTCCACCGATTCGAGGTGCGGGGAAAGAGGACGGCAAACGCACATTGACGCCAGGCTAATCCCTTTTTTTTTTTTTTGCACTGCCACCTCAACCGGGACTGCCTCGTGGAGAATTTTCCAGGATAGGAGGGATATTTTAGGCAGAAGCTTGGCATGCCAAACCCATTTAGTCCAAACTTTTTGATCTGCTCTTTGCCTTATGGACTGCCAAGCCTGACCCACAGCACATCAATGAATATTTGCATAAGTGGAGTTATTTGATACCGTGGCAAAGTATGGTACGCTTAAGCATGAACGCAATGGCCGGAGATAAGGCATATATGTAACTCAGATTAAACAATGTGACTTGTAGGATCACTGCCGATAGGGGCGTCATTGCCCCCAAAATCAGAATGGTTGGATTTATTTATTTATTTATTTATTTAAGAAAGGTGAGAACACACCACCGTTCAGGTGGGCACCACAAAAAGAAGTGGACCTCAGCCATCGGATGACACAACCCTTTCTTCTTTCCACACAGCCAAAACTAGACAAAAAAAGGAAAAGTACGGTTCTTCCAGCCTACCTAATCAAAACCCAAAAAAAAATTTTGAAAATTAAAAATAATAATAAAAAAGAAAAAGCAAACAACCAGCCTACCCAATAGACCAAGCAGGGGAGAGTCAATCCTCTGAACTAGTATGCACATAGGACTTCTTCCTCAATTAATTAATAAGAAGGAAGACATTTTACCATGCATGTGCCAATCAAATTGCAGAGAGCCAACACAATAATTTGGTGCATTCCTTGGTAAAACATACCTTGCTTGGAAATTCCTTTTTTTTCTCCTTGATTATCATAGCATAGCCATCCCTACACACAGCAGACCCCATTCACAAAGTCTTTCCACATACAACAGGTTATCAGATTAGACATCCCTACAAACAGCAGCCCATTCACATCACAGACAAAGAACAGAGCAGCACATCTCTGCAGCCATCCATACTGCTCCATGGTAGAACAAAAAAAGAACAACGGTCTGAACAAAAACCATTCGCATTATGTCCAAGGGCGTGCGAGTATGCTGAAAGACAGGTCCTATTTTCCTGTACATAAGTTATGCATCTGCATTAAACAACTTCAACTCTATCATAACTTAAGTAACATATTTTCTTGCTATTATTGTCTGAAAATCAATGGTTACTTCATTTAGCATATTTAAGAGCCCATGAAATATCACAACTTGAAATGTAATAAAAACAGAAGATTAAAAATTTTTTAAAAAAATAAAAATAAAAATAAAATAAAAAAATAAAATAAAATAAAATTTTCAATTATAGGATTTTGTCTCTTCTACAGAAATTTACAAAATCTTTATAGATATCAATGTGAATGTTTACACAATATTTATACCCAATTACAAATCAAACCAAATATCAAGTTACTGGCAAGTTTCCTAGTGACTTGACTCAAATTTGTCTGGTTAAGTTGACTCAGCCAAGTTGTAAGGTGCCCTAGAGAGTTTAGAACTATGTTTGGGTTCCAAATGAGCCTCAAGTTGATAAATTTAATTAGGTTGGTTCCAAACTTATCAACTTTGGCAACTTGAATTCCTTTTTGATTTTTTGGTTTAATGTTAGATGAAGCCATCCTAAGCTAAATTAAATATTTAAATCATTAAAGAAATGTCATTTGATGATTTTACCAGACATGGTGTACTGTGTGACAGTAGCATAACACTTCAAGATCATTGAAGATGGAGGTCCGAGTTCAAGCATGGCCTTTCATCAATATAACCTAGTCTATTCCCACTTTGCCCAGTAGATAAGCATCAAGTTCCAATCCGAATCCATCCGGCTAGCCAAGTTCCCATTCCTACATAGTTAAACAAGCTTCTCTTGTTGGGTATTTATGCATATCCATACACCCGCCTAACAAGCTACTCTTGGGCCTCAAAACTCACACACACGCCCACACAACAAGCCTTTAACCTTAGTTAAAAACCAGCCAAAGTAGGTTGGACACAGACCATGCATGGATTATACAAGTAAAAATCAGGTTGTAGCTAGAGCTATGTGTTCTACCCAATTAATAATTGGGTTCTACAATAACCCCAAGTCCAGATCTCCTGGGGCTGGGTTTGAACTACGGCTGCAACTTGGGTATAGGTCAACCCAAAACCAATTGATCCAACCCGAGTTCAGGTTGGGTTGGGTCTGGTTGTCCAGGTCCTCGGGTTAGGTTTGCATCAAGCAAATTCGGATTGGGTTAAGTCGGGTTGAGCACCTCGTGCTGGAATTATTGTTTAGTTCAGTTGGGGTTTATGCCCTTCTCCGAGGGATGAGAAGTTGGGGTTTAGGTCCTTCTGAGGTCCTTCTCCACTGCTCCATGAAATCCTTGTGCTGGATTTTATTCATGTTAGGCATTTTTTTTCAGTACTTCTCCAGCAGTAGAATTTAGCACGATTTTTGAAAAAATAAAAATAAAAAATCACAAACCAACAATAATGTTTGCACGATTTGGACGGAGTGAGTTAAGGGCATCATTCCACCTGTGCACAATGTCCGGACGCAGATTGGCTAGTGACCCTGCCGCTCGTCAATGGCTTGTGGTCGGTGCTATGTGGGCCCCTCTATGATGTATGTGTTTCATCCACTCTGTCCATCCATTTTTATCAGATCATTTTACTATAAGAGCCAAAAAAAATAAGATAGATCCAAGTCTCAAGTGGACCACATCACAGGAAACAGTGTTGATTGAATGCCACCATTAAAAACTTCTTACCGCCCATAAAAGCTTTACATCAAGCTGATATTTGGATTTTTATTCTTCATGCAGGAATGTATGATGTAATCAACAGATTAAATGTCAAATAAACATTAGAGTGTGCCCTAGGAGGATTTAGTACTGGACATTCAATCACTACTGTTTTCCTGTGGTGTGGTCTATCTGAGATTTAGAGCTGTCTCATTTTTGGGGTAACGCCCTAAAATGATCTGAAAAAAATCGATAGATAGTGTGAATAAACAACATAAATCATGTTGAGGCCCGAACACCTGCCACTAGCCAACCGGCAAGTGGCAGCGTCACTACCCAAACTGCATCCCATAGTTCGTCGCACCGGCAGAGGACTAGCATTACACTCAGGCAGCATTTGACGGACGCCGCATACAGCTTTGGTGGATCCTCCGATTCACGGAGGTCAGTGTATCATAGAGGTCAAATCTCTACGAGAATAAAGGGCTAAATGTTACAAGTACCTGTCTATTTCTAGGTAGCCCCACGTACAGTCTTGTGGAGTCCGCAAACCATACTAATCATGTGGCGCAGTTATTGTCCACGTACATAGTCTTGTGGAGTCCGCAAACCCTTAACAAATATCAACAACCATGAATTCGGCTTGATTCCAAACCAACAAAAAGAAAAACGAAAAAAAAAAAAACTTTAAAGAGCTTCACTGACCATTGGGCTCAGGCCCACTTGAACTTCATGCTCAAGTGGGCCCGCTTGCCTTAGTGCTCACGACAGTTTGCATGTGCATCTGAAATTATGTTGGCTGTCCAACACAGAGCCAGCCATAGGCATTTTTATCCATATCTTTCTTTCTCACACACATAAACACACAATTGTACATTAAGTGGGCCCGGAAGGCTCACTTTAGTTCTGTTTTCATTAGATTGCACTCACCTACACTACACCAAAATCGTCATTTGGCCACATTTGGCCAGAGATGGGGCACAAAATGCATTCAATCTACATATATTTGAAATTGGTTCTACTTATAGGCCGTCAATTATCAAAGGGAGGTAAAAAAAAAAAAAAAAAAAGGCCCACCAGAACATCCATTAAAAATCGTCTTCATGCCAATAAAGAAAAGCTTGGATCCAAACAGTTAGATTTGTGGTGGCCGCTGAATGGGAGATTTGGAAGATATGCCACCTATTTATAGACAATAGTCCCCTTTAATTCCTTCTCCAAGTGTCCATTTCTCTTAAACTCACAGCCCATTTGGGCGTGATTTCTGGACAACGTTGCGACTAAGACGGCCCAATCCTACACAACAGGTGAAATGAAAGACTTTGGTGGGCCCTTCTGCATATCACTGTGAGCATGCATCAAGTTCCTTATCTAGCTATTCATGTACAGCTCGTAGGGGTATCAATGGTCCAAGTTTGAGGCGGGCCCGTTAAGCCCAAAGGTGAATGTTCCTAATCCATCTACTGATCAGGTGGGTCGCACATGCATAAAGAAACACATGCTGCCTAACCAATGTCTGGAACGGATACCTTCACATGTACACATAAGTCAGGCTACTCAGCATGCGTATTGTGTGCCGAGTAAACTATGTCTGGAACGGATACCTCACTATGCACTCCGAAGTGGTTGGGTGTTGCAAGTGTCGTAGACAATTCATACACTTGCAGATTGCCAATGCTGCGGGACATGAGATAAGAGAAATGAGCAAGGTTTTTAGGGCTCCATGGTTTAACAAACGTTGCATTGAGAGAGATGGGTTTGGGGGGTTATTTTGTTTTTCAAAATGCAATAGAGAGCGTTATGCAACAATCAGTATATCATGATTTCGGGAAAACAATGATTTGGAGAGAACTTTTCCCTCCTGTTCAGAGTTTGGATTGTTTCAGTAAAACTCCCTAAGTAACAAAGAGAGAGCAAGAGACGGACCTAGTTGGGCTTTTGAACATATACCCAATTTATAAGCTGATATCCAGCCCAAGCTCAGGCCAACGCAAGCTAAGCCTGAAAGCCCGTTGGGCCAACCTGGGTTTTAGGACATTTCGGGAGCTCATTTCAGGACATAGGCCTAAAAATGAGGAAATTGAAAAATCAAGTGGGTTACATCACAAAAAATAGTGGGGATGAAAATTCTCGCATTTGAAACCTTCTTCTGGCTCATATATGCTATCCAATGTAGAAAACACAAATATCAGCCTGATCCAAAAGTTCTGCTTGCCTCAAAGAAGATTTCAATGGTGAATGTTTCTTGCGGTGTGGCCAACTTGAGTTTGGCATCTCCCTCGTATTTTTGGGTTCATCTCGTAAAATGAGCCACTCACTTGTATGGACAGGATGAACGCAACACAAACATGATGGTGGCCCCACACAGCTTCGGGTTGGAAGCAAACAGATGCGATTTGAGGAAGATCAGAGGTCAAGCATTTTTTTATTTTTTATTTTCCCTTTTCTTCTTTTTATTTTTGCGAAATCTATGAACGGGCAATCGACAGATATATGGATAGAATGGTAGCGACGTAACAATGCACAAGAAACCCCCTGCAATGTGTTAGACGTTTTTCACAAACCAGAGGACTCTGATTCCTCTGTAGCATCAACAAATTTAGTGCTGGGAGGAGGCAATTGGCGTCGTGAGATTGGTGGTTCTGGCTGTTTGCAATCGGATTCTAAAGTAAGTTTTTGGAGTATTTTCCTTGTAACGGTTCCTTTGATTTTCCTATAATTCAATTAGAGGCCCCTTAATCACTTTGAATTGTTACTAGTGACTGTTAGAATCTCGCAATACAAGGCCCTCATGGCCATACTGCCAACACCAAATGGTCGTTTGGCAGTTTGGATTTGTAATATATTTAAAAAATAAAAATAAATAAATAAATAAATAACTTATAGAAGTACGAAGACAGGATGTGAAATCCTGAGATTGTCATTCTATCAGTTGTGTTTGGCAACCTGGATTTTCAGTATGTGGAAACCTAGAAATTGTGTTTGGCAACTGTGGATTACAAAGAAAGAAAGCCATTTAAAATATGACCAACGAAGTGGACTGTAAATCCTGTGATCTTGCAACCCAGCTTTTAAAGAGGAATTGAAAAGTGGCCTTTTTGAGGCCCCCCACATTCCAGGGGCAAAACACAAGATTTTGGTCTGGATTTAGGCCTAACAAATGTGAAATGACCCCTGAATACGTCACTGGGTATAATTTCTTGCTTAAAATTTTAATATCTTATATTCTACCACTATTTTTAACTATCAAAGGGAAGATTAAGTCGGGCTTTACCTGATGAGATGATAAGTCCAAGAAAGAAGATACATCTCAATCCGACTGGCAGATCCATCCCATTTGAGTGTCTATGTTACAATAGACTTATAGAATCCGGACCCTTTGCTTGCTACAAGTAGGAAAATCCTGCTTGTTGCAATGTAATTGGAATACATCATCACACACTGGCAATGCTGACAATGTCAGCGATGATGTGGACCAATCACGATATTGGAAAGCAGAATTTTCTTACTTAAGCAAGCAAATGATCCCGATTCATACTTATAAAGTATCATTAATTTACCCAAAGTTGGGTAAAGGATTTAAGTAGGGCCGTACATCGAACTAAGTTAAATCGAGGTGGGCCAAGCTTGGCTTGACTCGTCTGCGCTCTCCTCGAGCTCGACCTTGAGCTTATCATTGGAGCTTGACTTATTTGCCAACCTTTCGAGTGGAGCTTACCTTGAGTCGGGTCGAGCCTGCTCCCAACCCAACTTGTCATGCCCTAAAATCCGGGTATAGAGTGTGCACCCTCAGACCCGAGTTTTAGTTCGTAACTCATACACAAAGTGTACTAATTTGATACCTTGATTAGTTTAATCAGAGGTGATAATTATATTTATTCTAAGTTCCACCACAATTTCAATCACACATACATAACACTTAGCACTAATCAACCAGGCATTTATAAATCTTGACGACCATTAAAATAAAATAAACCTTAAAAATTATTCATTTATTATATCATCATACTATAAATACGTTTATTCCATATTAACATTGTTTCAATAAAATAAATCCAAACAATTTCTTAAAATCTCAAAATCAATACCAATATACATTATACGCTAATCGAATTATTCTAGCAAATAAATTACATAATTAGAAATGGTCTAATGTCGTCACTTCATCTTTAGATAAGTATGGTCATGTTTCACATGGGTCATAGTCAGGTGCGGTGGATCCTTCCGGTTCCTGCGTCATATCATCTGCTAATGACTCCTCTGTACAGTTTTTCCATTAATAAAATGGTAAGCTGACTAGGCTTAGTGAAATAACCCAGCATGGTTCATAATCATAACAATTAAAATAATACAAAATACTAAATGTAAAAATGTATGCACAATAATATGGATGCAAATGGTGTATGAATGCATCAGATGAGATGATCATCCATCTGCTTAAGTTGAAGGTCATCAACCCGCATCCACTCATTGAGTAGGCTTCCACCTTTCGGTAGGCTTGGACATAGCCTGCATCTGGTAACGCTCTACTAGGATCAACATTTCTTCCAAGGAAGGCCCTTAGGATCGAACATACATTATGTAAATGTAATAAAAGATTGATGATATATGAATGTATCTTTTTCCTAACTGTCATAGATACTTATCTTGATAAGTAAATTCAACTTACAATTATTATCATTCATGCAATTTGTTATACAACATTAAAACAAAACACTTAAATCAGTACATCAATTATTTAAATGATCACAAATAATTTATTTTAATTCCAATGAATCATGAGGCACGTTGGGTTACTCACTTGAGTCTTGAGATGTTATCACAAGTAGCTAGAGTTGTTGTTGTGTATCTTAAGTTGGTGGGTAGTCTGATGATAATGAGTTTCCTAACTTGAATGGTTGAGATTGGCGATACATCGAAGGGCACTTGATGAATGGCTTGAATACTCGGATGATTTGAGTGGTTGGATTTATAAGAGATAGCCTTTGTTTCTAAGATATGAGGAAGGTGAGAAGCGTGACATCTTATTTCTGAATTGAAGAAGGTAAGGGTGTTGGAAATTCTATCAGTGCATGTTGTCCACTCTATTGTATGGACGGTTCTGCTCAATTGATTGTGAACCCACAACAAGTGGTTTTATAACTTAGAAGTTGAAGAAGAGAAGAAACAGGAAAAGTAGTTGAGGAAGAAGGCGACATGCGTAGAAAACGGGGAGGGTGGCTTGCCAAAGAAAATCTTTCGTAGAATCTTCCTTGAATCAAGTGGGGTCCACCATGAGAAATCCACCCCGATCATTCATTTTGTCAGATCATGATTGGACACGAACACAAAAAATGAGGTGGATCAAAATCTAAGTGGGCTGTAGAATATGAAAAATGGTAGGGAAATACATACTGTTGAACCTCCTTGCTACTCACGTTAACTTTAAGTTTTGTATGGGTGAATGATAATCGGCTGGACTTTTGAAATGTTTTTTATGGCTAGATGGTTATGATGCAGGGGTGGATGGTTGGACAACCTCGGTGGTTTGATCTTGAGTTACCTTTGAGTGCTTACTAATTTCAACAATATAGATGTAGTTTGCTGGATTATTTCGAAATGGATGGTTGTGTTTGTGGGTTTAGAATGATGTACGGACCAGATTGATGGGATCTTGGGCTCTAGCCCCTAGAGTAGATTGAGTTTAGTTAGCGGGTCCCAGTCCTCATGCACGGCTTGCATAGCTCCCATGCTGAGAAGATAGGTACATGTTAAACAACATGGGATGCTATCTTAGCAACGTTTTTTGCTATCTCTCTTTTATTTGTCTTTTTAGTGGTGCACCCACTAGAGAGGGATTCAGAGATATTCACATCGATATTCTGTTTTGTAACGTTAAGTTAGAGTATAACTCAAAAGAAAGGCAGATCTGTAAACCAGGTGGCATCACTAATGGATAGTTTGATGACCCCTCTAGTATAGAGGGTTGAAATTTGAAAACGGTGGATGAGTGGTGGAGCTTGGTGAGTTGACAATTGATGTGTGGCTGAGACTTTAGGATGGCTAGTGTTAAAAGATTGGCTTGGAGCAATCAATGGGTCCACCTATTGGACTGTTTGGATAGCTGCTCCGAATGATGGGTAGTTGGATCCACTACAAAAACGTCTAAACGATGGGTAGTTTAGATTCACCACAAAATCCAGCATTTAAAAAAGCATAGACTTTGAAACAACGTGTGTGGCAATGCATCTAAATAGGGATAGTGTTTTATTTAAATTTAAAATTCTTTTATCATTATTATTAGTTTTAAATTTTAAGATTATAGATGGCCATAGTTTGAACTGTCTGATTTGGGCGAAACTTGACGTTCTACTTTAGTTTGACGTGTTCTATCTAAAGAGCTCAATATTGAACAATGATTTTCAATGGTGGCTAAGATTCATTTTAACGGCTCTCACCTAATCGTGGTCCTTAAGAAAGTGTGTAGTCTTATATATAAACTAAACTGGTGAATTTGAAGTGTACACTATGAGCTTTAAATTGAATAGTTTGTTTTGGTAATTAGGTGAGCCAGTTGACGAATACGAGTGTGATTTGCAGCCGGATGACTAGATATCAGTGAACTAATTGAATTATTAGGACTCTAATCTTATATATGCATGGCCAGTTTTATGCACACACATAAAAGGTGGGATTTGAGATGGATTTCCACATGTATGCCTAAGCTAATGTAAGTGTACATAATCGCATGCGTGTGTAACCCAAAATCTCGGGTCGCTACACAACCCCACCACCCAACCTAGCACCCAAGCTACACCCGACTCAACCCAGTAATCCGACCCAACTCGCACTTGACTCAACCCAGCCACCCAACGCAATTGACCCAACCCACCCCTGACCCAACTCTCAAATCAAATATTTAATTATATATATATATATAGAGAGAGAGAGATAGAGAGAGAGAGAGAGATAGGTACCTTTTTGTTAGTGCTGAGAGAGAGAGAGAGAGGAGCTCGGGTGCGGCGGGCTGGGCTCACGGATGGGTTTAAGCTAAGTCGATTGAGTTAGGAGCTCGATTGGGCTCAAGCTAAGTTAGGACCAAGTCACACTACACCAAAATCACCAAACTGGAACGAGTCAGAGTTTGGTTTGGAAACGGCTCTAAGCCGTTTCTGATTGAAAACGGTTATGAACCGTACTCCAATTGGTTGTTGTGTTCCAACTCTATGTCGTTATTTACACTATTTTATTAGTGTGTCCCAATTGAGTGTTGGATCTTCTTAGTTTTTATTATTTCGTTTATTGTTTTATTTTAAAATAGATGGATGGAATGGATTCAGTTAGAAACCTCTCAATGGACCCCACAAGGCCCAAGAGGCACACTGCTCTATATCTGCCGCAACCTACCGAATCATTACCATCCTTTTCTTACACCAAAATCCCCCAAACCCTCATTTCACATCCAGCCGTCTCCTTCTCCCTCTCTCGATCTCCCTCTCCCTCTCCCTCTCCCTCTCCCCCTCTCAATCTCCCTCTCTTGCGATCTCCCTCTCCCGATCTCAACCCTCTCTCTCGATCTCCCCGTCAGTCTCCCTCCCTCTCTCTCGATCTCCCTCTCCCTCAATCTCCCTCTCCCTCTTTCGATCTCTACTCTGTCTCTAGATCTCCTTCTCACTCTCCCTCCCTCTCTCGATCTCCCTCTCCCTTTTTTGGTGAGTTGTTGCTGAATTTATCAGCTAGCATGCGTATTTATGGTGAAGATGTATGGCTTGGATCCTACAGAGTCCAGGGCACGTAACATATGGTGAGCTATAGCTCAATTAATTCATCCTTAGGGCTTGTCTAATGGCTAGTTTGTTATAATAGTCCTCAGACTTTTTTAAAAGGTGATGACTCATCCTCCTCACATGTAGAGCTCAAGTGGGGTAATCGAACCTAGCCCAAATGAAACATATATCTAGATTAAATGAATGGTTGAAAACTGATTACAGGCCTATTCCAGTTTATTTATTTATTTATGCTTGATCCACAATTGATTGGATTGGAACGGTCCAGATTGCTATACAACTATCATATGTGTGTGTTTGAATGGTCACTGCCATTTAATGGTGGTTAACCACCATGGGAGTCCAACAAATATGAAAGAAAGACGTTGACACTATCAAGAGTGATGGTGATACGTGGAAGCGGATTGCGTCGACCCCGCTCGGAAGTAACAAGGAACGGGTAGATGTGTGTGGGTGCCCACCTTATTTTATCTATTTATCTACACAGATAACTTCTAACCTTTCATGTGCATACAACAACCAACCCATCCAATAGGTTGTCCACATCATTAGGATCAACCTAGAACAAAAATCAATCACATCCGCTCGTCGAGTGGACCACCAGTATATTTTGTTATTTATCAATGTCTAGACATTGTTTTCTACAGTGTGGCGCAACTGATGAGTGGATGGGGCTGATTTTTGCACAAGGCGATCCTCATGGTGAGGCTAACCTATTCTTGATGCAGGAGCATCCAACTCAAGATTTATGGGCCCATTTTGCAGTAGCTCAGGCTCAAATGTACAATCTCAGTCAAAGAAGCTACTTTGGAGTAATGAGCTATCTTGGAGGTTGACCTTGGGAAATTGCACTCTTCTAGTTACTTGCTACCTAGTTACTTGTAGAAGCATTTAACCTAGTCATTACCAAGGATTATTCAATAAGAGCATTTATTGAGTATTTAACCACAGGGATAGTCCTCGGAAGAAATCAGTTTTGGAATTCAAATTGCCCCTCTTGCCAGGCTTTCTTAAAGCCTATTTCTCTCTCAATATTCTTGGTTGTAATTGATAGATGCAACCCTCTTCTTTGGCCTGCACTAAGTTAATATCAAATCAGGTTAATAACTATCTTATTCATTCGAGACTAAATGTTACCTTACTGATTTGCATATTACCCAAGTTTATTTCTTCTTATTATGTTGAAACATTTGTACTGAAAATGAAGATGCACTACACCAAAATCACTATTTAGGAACGGTAAGGCCATTTCCAACAGAACCCTATCCAAACCTTCTCGGGGTGCATCAGGCTCATCCAGGAGAAGATTTTCGGGGCATCTTATGTTGCAATTGGGCCCGCCAAATGAATGATTTGGATGACAAATGGTGGGCCCCACATTCACACTCTGTTGCATGGACAAATTGGTTGGTTGAATATTGTATATATCCCCATAATTGGTCTTTAGACCAGTTTTATTGACTGGAATTGACTGATTGTTGAGTTGAAATGAGATTGAATTAGTTTATGAATTTCATGCTACATGTATAAAATTGTTTGGCATTACTGGTTCTCATGTACATTGCATCTTTGCTTTGGGAAGCGTTTTTTCTTTTTAACACTAGACTATAAGCAAGTATATGTTCGTACTAATTTTGTCAACAATCATTTTGATTGTGTTACTTGAATTCTATCATTGGTATCTAATATTAGGAGTCTTTATAGATTAGTGTTAAACTATTGCAAAGTAGTGAAGGATTCTAATTTAATAGTTTTGCACTTAAAGTGCAAGGATAGAAGGAGTAGAAGGTGGTACATCTTCCCCTCTTGATGATTCTGTTGGAAGGTATGAAACTACTTTATTGTGCTTCGGCATCATGCACAATCATTTTGGGCATTCTAATCAAGCTTTAGAGGTAATATGGCAAGAATTTTCTCTATTGATCTTATTTTCTTTTATTTTGTCCATTGTTTTTGGTTCATTTAGTTTCACACACAACTATTTTTCTTGACTAACCAATTGAAAACTTGGAGCGATGGGCGAGAGCGAGAGCGATTGGGAGACCATCCGTAAGGAGAACCCCTTCATCTTCCTTCACCATCTTTATGGCGAACCTCACATTCGACACCAATGAAGAAGACCTCCTTCGTATCCTTAGTAGATTCGGGAAGGTAATTGATGTTTACATTCCCAGGGAAAGAGGAATCCTCAAATCAAAGGGCTATGCCTTCATCCGCTTCCGATATGAGCAGGACACCCTCAATGCGACAAACTGCCTTAACGGTCGACGCATCGATGGGCGTATTGTATCCATTGCTAGAGCAAAAATCCAAGGAAACCCTAAAACTTCAGTCAAAAAACCCCAACCACATCAAATCCCTAAAACCCCTCATCAAATCCCTAAAACCCCTAATCCTTTTTCTTTCGCAGCCATCACCAGATCCCAGATACTCACTAGAAACCCTCTCCAACATCAAACCCCCTCTATCCTGGCCCCTCCAATGTCGTCCAACCTGACCTCTTCACCCCTACCCCCCAATCCGGCTCCGCTTACAATCATAGCTGACAGCAGAAAGGTTGAATACTTCAAGGCATCCCTGTCCACGGCCCTTATTGTGACTGCCTTCCACGAATCGACCTCGATCAGACATCTTCAAGAGGTGATCCGAAAATCTAGCTTCGCTAAGAAGCAAGTGGTTCTCACCAGAATTGGCCCCCAACAATTCCTTCTCAGATTCAGAACAAAGCAAGAGACAGAAGAATTCATGGCTGACTCATCTCTCCTCACCCAAATGGAGCTATCAGAAGTGCTTCCTTGGTCAGCGAAATTCCTCCCTCCTAGCAAAGGAGTTTGGGTCCGCCTCATAGGCATCCCACCGCATTCATGGTTCCCATCGACTATTGAGGACTTAGCCTGTTCCTTCGGTCAGGTGTTGAAGATCGATAATGCCGCCCTTCAGGGGGCCTTCCAAGCCTTCGCCAGAGTCCGTATCAAACTCAAGCCAGGACGGACCTTCATTGTCCCCGACTCCTGATAGTTGATGGGAAGCCCTTCCCGATCTCTGGGATTTTGGAGTGCCATGGTGGTAGAGCTAGCCAGATTCATCCCTGGAAAGTCCAGCACCTGCCTCCCGAATCACTAAAGAATAGGTGGTCCGGTCATTCAAAGCTCAAAAAGATCCCCTCCCTGCCTGCAGCTCAACTGCTTGCTCAAATGTCCCAGAGCCCCCTAACTCAGAAATGCCTACCCGCTTCCCTCCCTCCCTATCCCTATTCAAGAGTGGGTGCCCTATCATCCCAGAAACCTTCATCGGCCTTTCCACTCTGGCTCCCCCTCCTCCCTCGGATCCTGAGTCCATTCACGGCCCCGTCCCACCCCTCCTCACCTCCGCTTTTTCCAATTTGCCCGATCCACTTCCCCCGCACCTGACCCGCAAATTACCCGCGAGCCCGTTGCCCCAACTCCAATCCTCTTCTTAGTAGAGCCTCTTAGGCTTTATCGATCTAAAACCGTGGACTAAATCAAGAGCAAGCCCGGCCCCCCCCCCCCCCCCCCCCCCCCACATCGGTCCCCCGCCAGACCTCATCGAAAGCCCCCAAACAATATAGCTGCAAGGCATCTTTCCCAATCCATCCAAAATCCTCAAAGGCAGGGCATCATTCTAGGTCAATCCAACGCTGAGAATAACCATCTCCTCATCTCGACCCGATATGCAGACAAAAGCAGCAACAACACATCAAGCGATCCTCATGATCAACCTACAGGCACCCCTCCATATCCCTGCCCTGTTGGGTTCACAGCCAGCCCCACCGGGCCCTCTGCGCATCTGTCAGGTATGGCACCGCACCAGTCTTTTGCATCAAGGGTGATTACTTACATTGCTAGAAACAAAAGACTAAATAATTGGAAAGCCCATTTTGTGGGATGCTCCCCTCTGCAGCCTACGTCAGGCTCCTAGGGTCGGTTACACGGTCCTGAGAGGAATCCTATTCCAACGCCTACCAGACCATGGGTAGACAGGTCTACCTGCTCTGAGCTTCCCTTATAGTCAGGTAGAGAAGGTCAAATTGTTATTGACCTATCCCCTTTCTTTGCCCAACACTCCATTTATGAGAATCAGTTGCTACCCCTGGCGCGTGAGCCACGGACCGAGCAACAGGACCCTCCCATTTCTCCGTCCCTGGGGCCAGCTGAGCCTGCCCTGCCCCTCGCACCGCAACCCATTCCGGTGGAGTACCCCAAGAACAGTACGCTAGGTCCTCCTGAAAAGGCATCGGAAATGGTCGACAAGAAGAACAGGTGGAGAAAGTTAAATGGCCGGAAAATGCCAAGACAGATGGATGAAGGGGAATGGTGCAACAGACTTCGCAAGCTGAAGCGGAGGGCCATGAACTCAGGTTGTGTTACTGATGGATAGCGCCTTAGTTTGGAACGCACGCGGGGTGGAAAACGTTCTCACGACTCGAGCGCTGAAAAAGATGGTTAAGAAGTTCAAACCACGGATAGTAGCCATTATCGAACCAATGCTCAGGGAGGATAGGAGATCTGCTATTAGCTTGAAGATTGGTTTTCATTCCTCGGTCTCCAACAGTGACACAGACGGCAAAATATGGATCTTCTATGAAAATCAGTTGAGTGTTGCAGTCATGTCATCCTCCCCTCAGATGATCACCCTCAAGGTGTCTATAAATCCAAATTCGGACCCTATTCTGCTGTCTATTGTGTATGGGCGCAGCTGTAGATTGTAGCAAAGGGAACTGTGGTCTGATCTGGCGGCCCTCAGTAAAAGGTTTCAAGCTCCTTGGGTTATTGCAGGGGATTTCAATGCAGTGGTGAATATGGATGAAAAACGGGGCATCCATCCTCTAAACATCTCGAGTATGTCTGACTTTGCAAATGCAATCCAATTAGCGGGTCTGATAGACACAGGATTCACAGGTGCCCGGTTCACTTGGTGCAACAACTGTTAAGGGAAAGCCCGTGTGTGGGCTCGCCTTGATAGAGTTCTTATGAATTCCACCTGGGTAAACAGGTTCCCTCACTTCCGAGTGGAACATCTTCCTCGTTCCAAGTCAGACCACGCGCCTCTGCGTCTTGCTTTCCCTCCCCTTTTCCCTCCAAAGGCAAAGCCCTTCAGATTTCTCAGAATGTGGACGTTACATGAGTCCTTTTAATGGGTGATTCAAAGGCGTGGGAAGGTTTCTGTGCAACAGACCCTTTCACCAATATCTTTCTTAAACTTAAAAAGGTGAAACAGCTGCTCAAGGTTTGGAACAAAGAGCATTTCGGAAATATTTTCCTTCAGATTCAAAAGGCTGAAGAAGAGCTCGAAATAATTGACAGCAGGATGCAGGATGACCCTTCAGAAGCCCTCTTTCAAGAGCATATCCAAGTCGAACAAAAGCTCGAGCAATTAGAGCTTAAAGAAGAGGTATTTTGGAAGCAAAAATCGAGAAACTCTTGGCTTGAAGAGGGCTATAGAAACACGTCCTTCTTCCACACGTCAGCAACTGAAAGGATGAGAAGAGTCGCCATTCTCGCAATCTCAAAGGATGATGGGTCCATCCTCACTTCCCAAGAAGACATCAAAGCGGAGGCAATTACCTACTTTCAAGGCCTCTTCCAAGAGGAAGAAGTAATGAACACGGCTGATTTTCTCCACAATATCCCGCAGCGGATTCCCCCTCAAGGTAATGCCTTCCTGCTTTCTCCTCCATCTAGGGAGGAAGTATTTTCTGCTCTCAAAGCTATTCCTAAGGATGGGGCGGCTGGACTTGATGGTTTCTCAGCTTCCTTCTTTATTGAATGCTGGAATATTGTGGGTGAAGATATCCATAATGCGGCCGTGGCGATGTTCGCTGGGTCTCCACTTCCGCGGGCTTTCACCTCTACTCTTATATGTTTAATACCCAAGACTCCCAGGGCTACAAAATTTTCTGAGTTCAGGCCGATTTGCCTTTGTAATGTCATATACAAAATTTTAGCAAAAGTTCTTTCTGATAGACTAAACGTTCTTTTGCCTAAGCTGATTTCGCAGGAGTAAGGTGCCTTCATCCGAGGGAGATATATAGCGGAAAACATTCCGCTAGCTCAAGAATCTGTGAGAGAGCTTAACGGGAAAGTTAGGGGAGGTAATCTTATTCTCAAGCTCGACTTAGAGAAGGCTTACGACAGAGTGAACTGGTCCTACCTAAAGCAAGCCCTCCTCAAATTCGGCTTCGACGTCAATAGTGTAAAGCTGATGGAGTCCTGCTGGGCCAACAGTTGGTTCTCCATTCTCATTAACAGAGAGGTGACAGGCTTTTTCAAATCGATGAGAGGGCTCCGCCAAGGGGATCCCCTATCCCCAGCCCTTTTCATCCTTGCTATGGAAGCGTTCTCCTTCAACTGTCAGAAGCTGGTGGAGGCTGGGCGATGTCTCCCTTTCCGATTACCGCAACGCTGCCCTACCATCACTCATCACTTGTTTGCGGACGACATGCTAGTTTTCCTCAATGCTAGTCGCTCCTCCCTTAGAGTTATGAAAGATTTCCTGAGTGTTTTCCAAGCGGCGTCTAGGCAGAAAATCAACTACAGCAAGAGCTGCTATTTGGGGCCGTCGAAGTGGTCTGCGGCAAAGCACAACAGCGTGCGTGACATTCTCGGAATCGGGAGAGCAAGGGACAATATGGTGTATTTGGGGGCCCCGCTGGTCAGAGGGAGAATCAAATCTCTGAACTTTCAGTTTCTGCTGGAAAAATCAGCAACAGAACTCAAGGTTGGGCAGCGCGAATGATTTCCCAAGCAAGGAGAACGATCCTCCTTCGTCATGTCTTAAGTAGCTTGCCTATCCACATCATGTCGGCTATGTGTGTTCCTACTTAGGTGATTCAACAAATAGAAAGGAAGTTCGCTGATTTTTTCTGGGGTTGGGCCGAAGGGAAGAAGAAGATTCATTGGATCGTGTGGAAAAAAGTGACCAGGACAAAAGAAGAGGGAGGGCTGGGTATTAGAGCACTTAAGGAAGTCCTGAATGCTCTTCACATGAAGCTAGCTTGGAATGTCAAATATGCGAGAACCCAAGGGCCATGGGTTAAGCTGATGCAGGCTAAGTACGAGAGAGACCTTCAAGACGTCCCTTCTGCCTCTATACAGCCGAACAGCTCCCCATTTTGAAAGAAGGTCAGAAAGTTCCTTCTGTCTATTCAACATCATGCGCAGTGAACGGTGGGCCGAGGAGAAGCAAATGTCTGGACTACAAACTGGTGCGGCCTTGGCCCATTGCAGCATCTCGTTGATCGTCCAATCCCAGCGGATCTGAGGAAGCTGAAGATAAAGGATTTCCTAGGAACTGCTGGGCCAGTACCGCCGTCAATCTTGTTTCACTACCTGCCACAACAGATAATTGATGACATTTTTAACAGGGGATTCACAACTTACGACGATCAGGCGGATTGCGTTTGGCCGCTAGATCCTTCCGGGAAGTTCACCATTAAATCCGCATGGCAGCTCATCAGATGTAATGCCACCTCTGTTAATTGGGGAAAATGGAAATGGTGGCAACAGTCCACTTTCTGCACAAAAAAAAAAAAAAAAAAAAAAAAAAAAAAAAAAACTATTTTTCTTGATATTGTTCAGGCCCTAACTGAAGTGGTTCGGATTTCTCAACAGGTAATTATATCTACCTCCAGTTGTTTATATCTCTGCTGACTATCTACCTCTACTTCATGCTCACGGATCCTTTAGGTACCTGTTTCAATTCAGTAACGATGTATGACATTATATCTACCTCCAGTTGTTTATATCTCTGCTGGCTATCTCTCCTAGCTCTGCTGACGTATGGAGTGTTGGATGTACTGTCTGCTGGTTATCTCTCCTATCTCTGCTGACATATGGAGTGTTGGATGTGCTGTTATCGAGATGGCTACAAGAAAACCTCCCTGGAGCCAGCAGTACAAAGAAGTACACTTAAAAAAAAAAAAAAAAACTTATTTTCATTTGTTTGATTTCATTTCCTTTCATCGACCCTTCATGGCATTTGGATTTTTCAGATTGACTTTCAATGTTTTTTCCAGTTTGCTGCTCTGTTCTATATTGGGACAACAAAGTCACATCCACCCATCCCTGAGCATCTCTGGTTGGAGGCTAAGGATTTTCTTTTGAAATGTTTGCAAGAGTAAATACACACTTCTTTTTTTTCTTTTCTTTTAGTTTTCATTCTTTTTCTGCCCTGTGTTTTGGATAGAGTGCTGTTTGAGTGTATTCATTGCTTTTGATGGAAAAATCATTTACGTTGCTGTCATTAACAACCCACACATCTGATTATTTATTTTTTAAATACAAAATCAATCCAGTAAGGGCCTGTTTGGTAGACACCTAAAATGAGACCATCTCATTTTCATCAGTTTGCAATTATGTGTTAAGAGCCTTACAGATCCAAATTTGGCAAGGATTAAAATAATCTTGATAACCAACAGTCATGATCTCTAAAGGCTGAAACTAACAACACATTTTGGCAGTGAGCCAAGCTTGAGGCCATCTGCTTCCGAATTACTACAGGTGAGATTGCGAGCTTTAAAATCTTCCTTGTAGAGCTTTAGAGTGATAAGCAGTGACTAATTATCCAATCTCAAATTCAGTCAAGTTGCAGCTTTCCTTTTTTATTGTTGAATAGCCGAATCACATAATAATTTGGAGTTTTTTGCCTATTAATTTTGTAACCTGGATGCAGCATCCCTTTGTCACTGGAGAATATAAGGATCCTCATCCAATATTTCGCTCCTCTTCTCTGGTCAGTGTCACTATTTCTAGTTACTTTTGTTGTGCTGGCAAATGACAACTGATTGTGGTGTCCAAGTTTTCTTTTACTGAGCTCAAATTCTTACTTTCGTCAGGAACATTCTGCACATAAATTGCCATCTTCTGGATCAGAAATGGAGAACCTGTAAGTGTGTATCTTTTGATGTTTTGGTACAAAGTTGGAAAACTTACTGGATTGACTCAAGCACAACCCGTTTACTGGTTTTTATGGGTTGTTGCACACCCTAAGGCGTTATCCCATATCAAAGATCAAGTTACTTACAAGCACATAGACATTTGAGGAGAATAAGAAAAACACAACAACATGAGTCATTTGGTCCATAGTAGCTAAAAAAAAAAAAAAACTAATATGTTTTCTTATGATAGTAATCAACCAATGTACTTCTCTATTAGATAGTGTTTGATTGTAATTAACCTATGTAATAGTCACTTACATTGTGCCTGCGGGGGTTTTGTTCACTCATTGCCAGTCCCAAGCTCGGTTAGAGGGGGGTTGCATCAGGTTGGCAGTCAAAACTTATGCCATAACTTCCATCATGAATCCAAATGATATGACATTCCAAGCTCTTGATAGAGTGGAATGACAGAACAGGATTCATGCAGGCAACCCCTGTTAATTGGGATATGGTTTAGATGATGATGATGATGATGATGATGTACCTTCAAATAAAAAATCTGAGGTTGGGTACAGAGGTTATTTGATCACAATTATTGATATACTAGAACAGGATTCGTGTAGCCTTTTTATTTTCTCTTTTACTTGCTTATATTAGACTATTAGCAGTTTGATACGGATAATTGGATTTTTGTTGAAAACTCTAACTCAAGCCCCACAAGCCATTTTCTTTTCTGGTGTTGTGCATGGCAAATTGTCCATGATCCAGACTGTTAATGGGTGTGTTCCACCATGAATGTCCACTATCTTTTGTTTTCTGTTTTCCTTTGCTCTTGTTTTTTTTTTCCTAAGGTAAGTATGTTATTAAAAGCAAAAGAAAAAGATTAGAAGGGAAATTCTTACTCACGCTAAAGATCGCCAAAGAGATGAAGCAAAAGACCAGAATAGTTACAATCCCCAGGTAGAATACCCAGTGCATTACCCAAAGGCAACTATTAACAGAGCTGCTGAAAGAGCTAGATAAGGATTGAAATGGAGGCGGCCACCCACCAGGACTTGATGATATGAATCGGCCAAAGATAGCCTGCTAACTCCTCAAAGTTAGATTGCTTCCTTACAAAAGGAGCACCGTAAAAGACTATTTTGCAGTGAGAGCAAGGAAAAAGAGTATTGCTTTGCACCCTCTTGCTGTTAAGCGATGCAAGCCAGTATCAGTGAGATCTCGATATCTGAAATGCAAGAATGGACAAAGAACACACCCACAAGAATACTGGATTAGAGAGGGATAAACAACTTTAACGAAATTGAAACTTGCTTCTTATAAGTAGTTAAATAAACCTTAAAAAAAACTCAGAAAATGTGGTGCTTTCTATCTTCTAGAACAACCCCTTTTATGGACCCTTATGGACACCCTGAAATTCCTACGAATCGTTGACTAAGATTCTCCAACTATTGGATAGTGTTCATTTTGGACCTTGGGCCTACATCACTAAGCCACGCCATCCCTAGTGAATCACACAGTTCAGATTATTTGAGCTACCCAATTGTCTTTCCTTGCCCATTCAATATGAACATTGCCTATATTGTTTTCTAATGTCCATATGAAGGCCAACTGGAATTTTATGATCATCCAACTTGTGGGATATCTTTTATGGTGGCCTATCCTTTGTGTCACTCACCTAACGAGCCCCAGGGACCATGGATAGTGTCCATTTTGAGTGAACTGCTCCATATATAGGGATCATGACCGTACTTATTGGTGTCCAATTTTGAGTGCACTGATTCATATGAGGAAATTAGTATGCTGTGCACAGGCTGCATTATGCTTCACTCCTGCCATAAATTCTAGTAGATAATTTTCAACTTCAGTATTCAACTTGGTAACTACATTTGTTGTGAAATCTTTTACAATTAAATGCAAGCTGGATAGCACCTATCTCTTTGGATTTCCCACATTTTTCATAACCAAGTCCCAAAAAATGCTCTGCAGGTTCTCTTTTGCAGCACTGAAAACCGGCGTATGTCTTTCGTTCGGCAATTAGAGCCAGACTGGCATGTTGATACAAATCTTGAGATAAGTCTCTCAGCTAGCTGTATGTCTCTAGTGTGGCCCATCAATTTTATTTTACTTCATCATGCTTCCTTACGCATATCTTGTCAACTTCTAACTTTCTGCAATATGTGCTGCCACATCAGCGGTTCATCAGATTCCAACTTCACATCTGGCCCATTAGTTCCAGAAATGTGGTGTCTAACGTGTTTAGTTCTCCAAGTCTGGAGCAGTACTTCTCATGTTTGGATCAATACTGAAAAACGATTTCAAGTTTTCACGGTCGGTGGATGTTTGTAACTGAACTTGAAAGGCAGCTACTCTTTATGCCTCCTGATTTTGTTCGATATTAATTTTAAATTGTATATAATATTGTTTGGTTTTTAAATATAAAAACAAATGCACAGATTTTATTGGCCATTTGGAAATAATGAAAAATACCGTTTTTAAAATTTGACCTGGCAACATTAAGAACGGTTTAAAACCGTTCCTAAAATTTCGTTCCTTGGATTTAAATTGACCGTTTGCAACTTCCTGCAAGTGTTCTTAAATTTTGAAACGGTACTTGTTACGGTATTGAACCATTCCAGTTGTTTTGTGATGCCTCTTTTAGGAACGGTTTAAAACCACTCCTAAATGACGTTTTTTGGTGTAGTGTCAATTGGGCTCAAGCTAAGTCGAATCAACAATGACTGAGTTAAGCACTATTGTAGTTTTAGGTGCAGCTTGTGTAAACATTGAATCAGGTGAATCATCTTCCATTACTTTGATTTTCCAATTTTGAAAATTTTCTTTTCACGATTTATAGGTCTAGTAATCTTTGGTATGAGATTCTTTCTCCACTTGAATTCGACTTCCTATGCAGCCATATTAGTCTATTGTTGGTTATGATGGATTAATGTTATTCTTCATTTTATCTCACTTAAAACGAGTTTATGTTGTTGAATTCCTCTTAAGTTTATTTTGTACACATGATTCTTTTGTGCCCCGCACCTAGAATTAATTCTAACATGAGTATCCTACACTACGTCGTCGATTCTTGTGTTTGATGTTGATGTTTGATTTGGGTGATTATCAAGCAGGGGTTCTCTTGGCCTATATGGCAAAGATGATTGTTTGGGGGATTATGTCGTGCTCCAAAATCCACTGTCAAGCTTTCCAACTTCCCAAGCACCGATCCTAGGTTTCTCTAACTACCTCGCCATGCACCAGACTTAGCAAACGAGATCACAAAATTTTCGAACACCAAATTCAGCTTGTAGCAGAGGGATTTTTTTTTTTTGGTTAGACAAGTTATATTTATAATAAAAACATCAAACATTAACATTGCATAACGACTAGATCATCAAATAAGTCTAAAACATATCACATTTACAACCCTAAAATTTCAAAATAGAAGTAAAGCTACAATAAGGACATCCATCAACATCTGTAGGCTCCTTGAGCCTACTAGTGTCCTGAAATCAAATAAGGAAACATGGGTGTGAGCAACAAACTCATGGATCATACTACATGTTGAAAGGTGGGAACAACTTATTATGGATCTTCCACAATCACCAAAGGTATAACATATATAAGCATAATAAACTACTGCTAAGCATGTTAAGCATGTTATCAAAGACACGATATCATAAATAGGTATGTTATAAGAGAATGCATAATGAATAAGTTGAGTCGTAGTGTGTAATATCGCGGGCCGATGGGGGCCTCACACCAAGGGACATAACCCATGTTAGTGTCATACCTAACGTGCGAAGTAATTCCATAACTATTGGAGACCATGGCCCACAAATATGTGCATCTAGACTATATTTTTGCATCTACAATCCCGAATGCATGAATGTATAAATTTTGAAATCTCTTGTGATGGGATTCTGGTAATTAACGCTAAGAGAGGGAGAGAGACTTACTTCAAGAAGACTCTTTACTATTTGTAGAGAATACTTTTGTTATAACTCTGTCATTTTATGCTCTCTTGCATGCATACATCTCTAACTCTTATTGAAGTCGTATATAATATATAGAATGACTGTTATGTGGCATCTTATGAATCATTTGATCTGGGCACGCCAAATCAGATATAAATAATGATGAAAGGTGTGAATAAAATTTCCCCCGCCATTTAGCACATAATGCTAACATGTGTAGGTGTTGGAAGAGGCATGGGAGGTACACATGACTCCATGTCATGGGTGCAGATATGGCATACATATATGAGATTGAAACCATTCACTGGACGTTAAATTATCAGTCAACCATAGTTCATATTTCACACTATCGGATAATAGGAAGCCTTTAATTGGAGTATTATAAATTGGTAGATGGGACACATTCAGTGAAAGGAAATCAGATTGGCTGGTGTACCTCTGACTGGTGTGGGTACATGCTGTACAAAGACCAGTGCTTATGCTCCTTGAGCTTTGAGTTGCACGAACCGTTCAAAGGAAATCAAAGTTACATGAGACCCATAATGATGCATTTATTATATCCACACATATGGCGAGATCATTTTAGAGCATGATATCAAAAATAGTCATATGCAAAGCTCAAGTGGGTCACACACAAATAGCAGTGCGAACAATAATCCCCTCCGTTAAAATATTAGTAGGGCCCACCACAATGTTTATTTTCCAATTAATTTGTTTATAAGGTCACACAGACCTAAATAAAGAGGAAAAACAAATATCATATTGATCCAAAACTTATGTAACCCCAAAGAGGGATTTAATGGTAGTCCTTCAATCATCCACTACTTTTTGCAGTGTGGTCCACTTAATTTTTGGATTTGTCTTATTTATTTTTGGCTTAATCCTTACGAAAAGCTATAGTCAAACGGTTTGGATATAACACATACCTCATGATGGTACCCACAGAACTTAATGATGTCAACACACCAGCTGGTGTGTGCTACACCAGCCAATCCGCTCCCAGTGAGTGAGGGAAGCTAATTGCGTAGTGAGTAACTCGGTAAGCTAAGCATACTGAGTAAACTCTATGGAGTCTATTATGATTTATATGTTTTATCCACTCCTTTCATCCATTTTACCAGATAATTTTAGGGCTTGATCTCCAAAAAATGAAGCAAATCCAAAACTCAAATGAACCACACTAAGGAAATAGTGTGAATTGAATGTCTACAGTTGAAAATTTCTTGAGGGCCACTGAAGTTTTGGATCAAGCTTATATATGTGTTTTCTATTCATCAATGTTTTTTTGATCTTATGAACCGATTGGATGACAAATAAATATCACTTTGGGGCTTAGCAAGGTTTCAACAGTGGAAATTAGTATTCCCATTGTTTCCTATGGTATGGTTTACTTGAGCTTTGTATATGCTTCAATTTTGGTCTCAACCTCTCAAGTGAGCTGGAAAAATAGATGGACGGCATGGATAAACCACACGCAATTACAATGGGCCTAATAGAGTTTACTCAGTGCGCAATTCGATTTCTTAAGAAGGGTATTTGAAAGTTTTTTCTTTTTTTAGTCTTTTTTTTTCTTTTTCTTCGGGTGGCCCCTCAGGAAGGGAAGCGGATTAGCTGGTGTGTGGTAGGTATCATGCCAAGACAAGTGGTGCCGTTCCTCAAGGTCCAAGTTGTATGAACGGTTTAAAGGAGATCAAAGTTAAATGGCCCCCAAATGATATATTTATTATACCATATGGTTCATCCATCCATTCGTAGAGATTATTTTAGAGTATGAGCCAAAAAAAAAATAAAAAATGAATCATATGCAATGCTCAAATGGACAAATAGCAGTGGGGCAATGATATTCAATGCTAAAACATGTGTAGAGCCCACCATAACATTTATTTTCCATCCAATCTGTTCATAAGGTCAAAAAGACTAGGATGAAGAGGAAAAACAAATATCACATTGATCCAAAATTTCTGTGACCCCAAAAGGTTTTAATGGTAGACATTCAATCTTTCACTGCTTTTGCGGTGTTGTCCACTTGATCTTTAAATTTGTCTTACTTTTCGTCTCAATCCTTAGGACGAGCTGGCCAATTAGATGGATGGTTTGGATATAGCACATACCTCATAATGGACCCACAAAACTTGCTGACCTCATTACACCAGCTAGATATCTGGTGTGTGGTACACCGGCCAATCCGCTTCCCTCAATAAGGTACTTTCTTCGATTGGACAGGAATATACTACAACACCTATGTTAGCCAATGCATGAGATACCTGGTTCGTAGGGTCAACATGTGGATAATAACATTTTGACAGCTCATTTAGCTTGAGGAAAAAAGAAAGGCAAATCTAATCCTCAAGTAGGCTTCCTCCAATACTTTTGTGACCCGGTGGAGTTTTTAACGGCGGTAGTTCAATCGCGGCTATTTCCTACGGTGCGGTCAACTTGAGATTTGGATCTACCTCAGTTTTATAGTCTCATGCATTAAAATGATATGGAAAAAATGGATGTACGGCGAAACAGATGCATCATGCAGCGGCCCACGGTGCTTTATCATCACCGATGTTGGTAGGGGAGGGAACACTAACGAATCCGCGTTCGCTAACCATCAGCGTAGATGCCGCACTCGACATGTAACAATATGAATGGTATGCGGATCGTAGATTCAAGTGTAGGCCAGTATGGTGTGTTCTTGAAGCAGTCTAACATTGGTTTAATCGGGCTTATCCTTTAAATGTACGGCGAAAATAATGTATCTCACTAGATGAACGGAGTGGATTTTACATATAAAGTACGGTGGACCACACAGAGCTTAAGCACCTTAAGCATCGACGATTAGGACGCGGATTCAGTGGATCTGAGAGCCACGAGTGGTTGGCGCCCTGAGGTGGCAGTATTTGATTGGGGGCACGTGCCCGTGTCAGTGGCGGGAGACCCAAAGCATTTTTCTTGGATGAATTCTTCCGAGGCAAGGCGGATTGGCTCTTGCCGAGGACGTCTGTGTGACCGTTCAATCGCCATTTTCTTATGATGTGGTCTAGTTGAGATTTGAATTTTCTTCATTTTTCGGGTAATCACTAAAACGAGTAGTAAAAATAAATGGACGGTGTTGATATAAAAAATATACATCACAGTGGGCCCAGTCACGGTTGTACCAAAGCGCGTCCCAAGCAAGTCAAGTCGCCTCCCATGCTAAAAAAATAAAATAAAATGTTTTTCCTAAGTGCGCCCCGGCCGCACCAAACACGGTACGGTCCTGACTGCGGGGTCCACCTTGATGTATATTTTATATATCCACACCGTCCATCCGTTGTTTTAGCTCATTTCACGTTATGAACACAAAAATTAAGAAGATCAAATCTAAGGTGGACCATACCATTGGAAAAACTGGTGACTGAAAATTAAAAACTTGTTGTATATTACTAAAATTTTGGATCAATGTGATAATTATTTTTTTCCCTTCATGAAGGTATTTTTTACCTTATCTACAGGTTGAATGGAAAATAAGCGTTACGATCCAAGATAACGGAGTGCAATAGGAAGCTTTTAATGGTGGCCGTTCAATCACCACTATTTCCAAAGGTACAGTCCATCTAATATTTGAATCTGCTTCATTTTGGGCCTCATTCCGTAGAATAAGCTGGAAAACTGGTAGACCGTGTGGATATACAAAATATCCATTAACGTGGGTTCCACAGTTAGGGCCGCACCGTGTTTTGTACGGCTGGGGCGGCACCTAATCGACTCCCGTTTTTCCACGAAATTGAAGCCGTCTCCCATTATGAAACCAAAAAGCTATGTTGGGTATTGTTACACAAGATTCCAAAAAGCTTGGCTTGCTGCCACACCTAAGTCATATCCTAAACTAGGGGGGTCCTGGGCTGAGTGTGGATTGAAGAAAGAGGGTACGCTCTACCACTTTAACACTCTCAAATGGAAAGCTCTTGTATGGCTCTATCCATGCAAGAATTTTCACAAGCCATACCTAACACTTATTCATCTCTCTTCTATGTAGATTGAAGTTGCATTTCTTGAAAACTGAAGTATGCATTCCTTTCTCCATCCAGATCTCTTTTCTCCTGCTTTCTTTTCTTTTTCTGTTCTTCTTCATTTTATTTATTTATTTACTCACGTCAATTGGTTGATTTGTTAACACCCACTTACCATTTTATTTTCTCGAATTAAAATAGTAGAACCAGTTGGACTATAAGTAGACGTGGGCATCGAGTTGAGTTGGATCGGATTAGGTCCAAGTCGATTTGATCCGGTTTTTGGAAGTACTTGACCCGAACTCGATCCCATTCGGGACCGAGTCCAGCAGGGCTAACTCGATCCGAATCGATTCCTTGCTGGCCTGACCCGAACCAAGTCCAACTCGGTCAGGGAAACCGAATCGGATCGAGTTGAGTCTGTCTAGTCGATTCAAACTGGGCTGAGTCAATCTGAGTCGGAGACTCTAGTACTACTAGGAAGGAAACATAAGGGAAATCGGGAGAGAAAGAGGGAGGGAAAGGAGGAGAGAAAAAAATGAGAGGAGGGAAATCAGGAGAGAAAGAAGGAGGGAAAGGAGAGGAGGAAAATTGAGAGAGAAAGAGGGAGAGAAAGGAGCAGAGAAAGAAGGATGGAATGAGAGGAAGTCGGTTCAGGTAGGGTTAGGGTTCGAGTAGAAGAAGGGTAAACGTTAAAAAAAAGAAAAAAGTAAAAAGTAAAATCTGACTTTATACTACCCAATTCCGGTCTGGCTTCGGATTGGATCGTTTGCTACATGACCCAAACTCAACTCGGTTTGGCTTCGGATCCGAGTGGGTCTACTCGATCTGATCTGACCCGACCCTAACTTTCGGTTTGGTTGAGTCGGATCGGTTAGAGTTGAGTCAGATCCAACGAGTCGGGTCAAGTTGAATTAGATTTGACTGGTTCGGTTCGAGTCGGATCCGATGAGTCGGGTCGGATCCTGTCCACCTCTAACTATAAGTTACGGTCCACCCAGGTAATAACTTCTAACTTTTCATGTTTGCCACTTCCAACACATTGAATAGTTGGCCTTATCACGAGGATCACCTTCTAATTTTATTTTTATTTTTTAAATCTCTTTATCAAGTGCAGCATACTTTTGTTTGTTATTTATTAATGGCTAGAAATTGTTTTGTTTGATACGGCCCACCTGATAAGTAGATGGGGATGATTTTCATCCTCATGGTGGGACCAACCTTTTGAAAGGGTTGTATGTCACATGCACTTAATAAATTGGATGTTATCAACTGGTTGGATAGTAATTTGTGTCAAATTCATTAAACTTGAGCATCTCTCCATCTATATGTGTGTATATTTATTTAAGCATGTGGCATTTATTTTGAGATACTCAATAAAAAATAAAAAAGTTACTCAAGAACCATGATTTTACCAAACACCCCTTCTTGAGTAATTGAAAATCATGAAAAATGTATTTAAAGGGAGAAATGATTAGTATCCACACAAGTGGATCACACTTGGGGACAATTGAAGAGGATGGAGTGGATCGCCAGTCTCTCATGTACTTTCTCCCTTTCTTCACACTCACACATCCGATGGGGTAGGGACGTCCAGGGCTAGCTCTACCTCTCCTCTAAAATATAATCATATAAATAAGGATGAGTTAAGGTTTCAGGATTGCAGCCAGTAGGGTCCACCCTATAGACTTCGGTGTAATCTACTGTGAATGAACTCATTAATCCGCATCATTCATGCATATGCTCATGATTCAATCCCTCCACTGCCATGGCGTATCCACTACCATGATCACGTATCCACTGATGATCGTATCACATGCCAATTAAAAGTGTATCATCAAATCTAGGCCATCAGATTATCATCATGTGCATTCAAAATAGTTTTAACAGTTGAAAAAAAAAAATCTTCAACGATTAAATACCTTTGAAAATTTGATTAAATAATCAAAATGTTGGGCCTAGTAGAAAAATCACTTGATAAGTCTTTGATCTATCCAGATCAAAGGCATAAACATGTTCTTAGGAAAACCAGTGGATCCCTTAGTGGCCCGTGCAAGAATCAACGATTCTTTATGAAAGCAACCGGCTACGTCTACTTTATTGGTCCCCACATGGATGTAACGCCCCGATTTTCAGAACTCCAGTATACAACTCGCTCCCTGAAAACCCAAGTGTTAACGATCAAATCAGTGACAATAATAGTACAATCAAAGCACGATAGCGAAACTAAGCATGGATAAAGTCATGAAACCAGATAGTAATATCTTGGTCCACTCAGCTGGGGACCCAAAAACAAAACCAATAACTTCAACCGTGCCAACAAATAAAATCCACTACAATAACTGCTGATTTAATCTAAAATATTATGTCGCCTCCTGATGCGGCTCCTCCTCGTAGAACTCTTCCTCCACTACGGCTGCATCAACTCCGGAATCTGTACCATAGTCATTCCTACTCACACCTGCATTCTCTATACGGTTGAATATTGGATGAATGAGTGGCCAGCTCAGTGTGAATTCCTCCAAGGATTACACATCGTCGCCTTAAACAAGTATAGTATGAAAAGCAACAAGGCATACAAAACACAACAAGATGTAATCTGATTATATGCATGGATGCGTGAATATATCATCTACCTGGGGATGCTCATTCAGTCGGACTTGGGCTCATTCAGTCGGACTTGGGCTCATCACCTATGTAAAAAGGCTACTCATCAGCGCAGCACCTCACGTACCGTATAATGACCAAGCCATCGTACATCACGTACGTAGGTCGATAGTTGGTGGTATGGCAGCCAGCGAAATGATATCCCAATAAACCTAAAGGCACGTTCTACGACATCCAAAAATAGCCACCCGTTATCACAAATAATCATGTATGCATGATTAGCTAGGCCATTATTAGTCTAATTATAATTAGTCGGTTTAATGAAGCCCAAGGTCACTAAGGGGGGCTTGTCACCCAGCGTAGGTCGATAGCTCGAGCATAATGTCGCATACCACCATCCCCGCCCCATGAGTTTACCGCCTTAAGGTGTTGATAGAACCTGTCAACATGTGGCCAATCAATTCTCAATATATGGGGTAGCTACCATCGTATGTTGAGTGGGAATAAAATGAGTCGATATGTATGCTACAAATACGAATAAGCAACGACGATAAAAACGTTAAATGGTTCATCCCATAGTTAAGTAAATAGAATCACCCCATAGATGGTAAATCTCATGAATAATTTGTTGTTCATACCCCAAGTATAGGGCTGCGATGTAGTAATAAGCTCGGTAAGACCGAGGTCGAATCCACGGGGACTGAACCTTGTATGTAATATGAAAATAACTCGAACTAGAACTAGGAGAAGATGTAATCTAAATCAGAAAAATTGAGAGAATAATTGTGAATAGATTAATTAAAAACTAATAAAAATAAAGGTGGGAAACTAAGGTGCCAAGGATCCACTTGTACCAATTGGGAAGCTACCTTGCATTGATTCAAGGACACAACTGGAATCAGAGTCTTATCCTATCCAATTGGTAAGAAGAGATTTGTCGTATCTCTGAACTTCTCATAGATTTAATCATCAATAGATAAGAGTGGTGAAGATTTGGAAGTGATTCCGTCACCAAACCATGCCCAGGAGACGATGGCAAACAATAATAATTTACCAATCTCATAGCTAATTAATCATAAGAGAATTGTGAAAGTTAAGAAGGATTTCGTCACCTTGCGATGCCCATGGGACGATGGTGAACAACAGGTCTTACTAATTTCACAATCTCAATAATGGAAAGAACATACTTAAAGCTATCACAGATCCATTGTAATTTAAGTCACAACAAACCATTAAAAACTAAAAATATACCTTCATAATTAAACTAGAATCCAAAAGAGTTCAACAAAATATGAATCAAAATCAAGCAAACATCCTAATCACGCTACAAGCTTCACCTCTTAGCCCTAGCTAAGAGGTTTATCCTATCTTAAACATGTTAAAATCTCATAAACGGAAAGAAATAAACCAAAAAAAAAAAAAAAACAAAACAAAACGAAAACAAAGAACAAAGGAATTTCTGGAAACTGGCTTTCAGATTTGCCTCCATGGCTACCCTCCACACATCCAAGCACGGATTGATTTCCCACTTGGATGATCGATCCTCTCTCTCCCCCTTTCCTTTAATAGCTGTTGTAGTCAGTCGGCTAGGAGTCGATGCTGCATGAGGCGGTGGAACACTTCCGCAAGTCTTTACGCACAAAGGTGGTTGCGCAGGAGAAAATGCACCAACTCGTTGTTTAGCTTAGATTTTCAGGGCAATGAACGTGTTTTGCTTTGGAATTTCTCTATGGTTAGAGTCAGCTGGGGCCTGGGCTTCATCTGGATGGTTCAGATCATCAAAACGAGCAATAACAGTGGCCCAAAACTCTCTCTAATTTATGAATTTCACGGACGCAGGGGCTATGTAAACAGAGTACGCTGTGATGGTCGTTGGGCCCCTAATTAGATCTGGAAGAAAAATCAACTCCGTTCATTGAAGTCATGGCGAAAACTCAGTCGGTAAGGAGTGGTTTTTATCGGATTTTAGTGTGGTCTACTGTATCAAACCAACTCACCATTAATCTTGCATTTTTCAACGATCCACGTGTATACACTTGTATGGGGCCAAAAGGCCACCTATGCGAGGGTCACGCTTACCCCAGAGACACAATGGACGGTCAAGATCATAAAAATATATGATGGGTGGGGCCCACAACCAAAAATCAGACGGCGTGCATTAGACGCTGTTGGAAAATCTATTTTTGTGAGAAATCCTCGGTCAGCGCCTGTTGACTGAGTTCTTGAATTGTGAGGAACAGCTGGACCACGTGCACTGTGTACATGTGATTCAAGCGTGGAGTCTACTGAGATGTATTCTGGAAATCTGTTCCGTCCAACCTGTTTAAAAAAAAAATTTAAAGGGTTGAGGCCAAAATTGAAGCATTTCTAGCTACCGGCGGGCTCCAAATCAGGATTTTAGGGGCTGATCTGTCCGTTGGGCCACTTTCAGAAGGCTCCAATGGGTGAAATTTTACGTGTACGGTTAATTTATGGTCCTGAGGCTATATATGAAGTTTCATACTAAACGGATGGTGAGAACCCTGTGATCTTATATTCTGGACTATTTTCGGGCCCGTTTAACGTGAGTGGCCTGATTTTCTCGAATCTCTGGCATATAATTTCTTCGATCTCAGTTCCCTGGGGTTATTTTCTTACCTTGGTGACTTCATAGTATCAAATCCATACTTTTAGTACCCTTTTTCAGTCCAAGCTCCTGAATACATCTTGCATCACAAACACGATTAAAATAAGGCATTAAACAGTATTATGTTCGCAAAATCAAATAATAACTAGGGTCTAATATGTAATATTTAACCCTTAACATTTACCACTAACTTAACCTCCATGTTGAGGGTCTATTCTCAACACAACCAGTCTTATTATACCCGAAGTACGGACTCTCTTTCATAGATAGAAGTTCTCCCCTTTGCCTAAAGATATTTTGATTCCATATGTGTCTTGCAAACAATCCAATAGCATGTGAGAATGACATAGAGATCAAGTAACGAACCATCTTAAGTGACTAAGGTATCATTCTAATAATTAAAGTAAAACTTAAGTACACATGCACATATAATTCAAGAGTCACTTAACGGATCAAGGTCTAGCATTTGCATTTGATATTCATGATCATGGATTATCAATTCTCAAACATATATTCGGGTAAGCTAATCAAATGATTAATCAAACTCTAAGACATCATTTATAGTCAATGTAAAAGCTATCATTGATCTAATTTAGAGATGGAAAGCTCAAGTAGAAGTCATCACCTGGTGGGTCGTAGATTATTCCTTGATCCAAATTTCTATGGTTAACTAGTGGCCCAACGTCACATGATTGATTACCTAGGGTTATTCGATCCCAAACCAAGAGTTCGTGTTAGACAGTTGCTTTCCAATGCTTATAACTACCTGAGCCCCTGTAATTAGGTGAGATTTGCAAAGGCTCATTAATCATGTATTTTGGGCCTGAATTGTTCTAACACTCGAGTCCTGAACTGGGCTTGGTTTGGCCCAGTCTGTGTTATACAATCAAGGCCCAGCATTCAATGTCGTTAGTCAGGATCGCTCATTTGGTCCAAGCCACTTCTTATAGACCACCAAGAAAAGGAAGCCCGATCATTTGGATGATCCTGACCATCCAATGAAATATCATGTAATCATGGATGGATAACAAATTAGTGCCCGTCATTGATTTGTTGGGGCCCACCTTGGATTTCTAATGAATACGACAGGTTATGGCACAACTAAAACTATGACTTGAATGATTATGTTAGAGAGGGTTGATGTACGGATGGTTAGCATTATATAACCTACCATCAAGGCCTAGAAACTGGCTGGGCTAGACCATTCCTGGCCTAGCCATTTGACCCATATACAACCCACAATTTTCTTTGGTCAATCACCACCGGCCTAGCAAAGACGGTCCAAGGGTCAGCTTGTTTTGGCCTGAAGAACATCATCATGTGTACAACCCAAGGGCTGGCTTGTTTTGGCCCAACAACTTCATCATGTGCACAGCCTATAAGCCTTACGCGTGGCCTACTGCATTTATGCAAGGTGAGGCCCATTGTGTTATGTGGTGTGACCCACTGAGTTTTTACTCAGGTGCGGCCCGCTGCTTGCATGGTGTGGCCCACCGAGCTCCATCTCAGGTGCAGCCCATCGTGTGTGTGGTGTGGCCTACTTAGAAACTGAGAGATTACTTGGCTTGATCTGAGTGCTTGCTGAGTCAGCCAATCGGTCCTCACAGATGAGCCATTCAATCCCGGGCGAACACGAAGCGAACTCGGAGTTGGTCGAGTCGTTCTGACGGCCGCAATGGATGGTAGATCTTCCTTCCTCCAAGGTTGAGAGTACAAACCCACGACTCTCTCTTTCTTTGGCTGCCCCTGGCCCACACTAACCTGACTTAGTCCGAGCTAAACGGAGTGACTTAGTGCAGTGCGGCACCGATCCAGCACTCGATCAAGCTCACTCCCTCCTCTCTCTCTTTCACTCTTTCTCCCTCCTCTCTCTCTCTCTCTCTCTGGTGCGAATCCCAAGATGAGTGCCCTCTTTTTATAGTTGAGGGAATTGCTTGCACGACTCATCCAACAGCTGAGATAAGCGGTCGTATTCTCGCACCTATGTTCATTTCCCGGATGTATGGGGTCCATCCATCACGAGGGATGTGATCTAGCTGATCTGGCCCATCAGAAAAGTACATTTTTATCTAATGTGGGGTCCATCTCGTCAGAGTGAGTTGGACGAGTTAACGGAGAAGATGAGATGGCTGTCAATGGCCAATCTCTGCCTACGATATTTCAGTGAGATGTAGTCCGTTTGAACAAACCAGATGGGATTAATGATCACTGCGGGGCCCACTTTTTGGGCCATTCATCCGCGTTTCAAAACATCTCCTGAAATATCCTTATTCTTGCCATCTTCCCATGAGACGAGATGATCTCCGCTCTCAGACCGTGCTGCCCTAGGAGGGATGGTCAGAACTTGCCCACGTGGCCCAGGGAGGGCTTGGATCGAGCCAGTTGCCCTTGCTAAAAGTGGCACTGTCTCCTCTCTCTTTTCTTGATGAAGGCGGCTGCCTGCCCATTTTTGGCAATAAGAGAAAGGTGTGATTCGATGGCTAAACGGACGGTTGGGATACAACAGTTAGGGCGGTCGTGGATCAACCACGTGGCAACGGCTCGGCCTACCATCCTTGGACATAGCCAATCCCATGGCTTTGATCAACACCAACCCGAATCCGTGTCTTTACATGGATACAGATAGACCACTAGGGTTTGGTCGTCCGGGGTCCACATGACTGATGGACGGTTTGGATCGACCAGACAGTAGCCCGAGGTGGGCCATCACGAGATCAGACGCCCATTTGTTTAAAAATAGCTTGGGCGAGAGAATTTCCCAGCTTTTTAAAAAATGGTCAGGTCAAAGCAGTTTGACCAGCTCAAGCTGTCCCATGCACCTCGTGCACGGAAACTAGGGTGCACGCGCACCCTGTGTGGGGTCCACCGTGATGTTTGTGTTAAATCCCCTCCGTCTATTCTTCTAGGGAGTCCTACTTTGGGATCTTGGGCCATTGATCAGGTTGACCCAAAGTTTGGATGGGCCATTTGTCGTTTGATCATGGGTTTTTAACGATCCAAGGGTCGGATCATTCCAGATTCGAGCATAGATGGTTGAAAAGGGTTCCAAGGGCCGATGGTGTGCTTAAGCACAGTTATTTCCCTCATGGTCACTTCCAATAGCCCTGTCACCATGCTGGGATGTATGTTTGTCTACCTACCCATTTGTGGGATCTTGCCTCTGATCAAAATCATCGGTGTGGGCCACCTACCCAAGCTCATGCACTCCCATTTTTTGAGGAGTCTATGGTTGGATCTAAAATCCAATAGTTAGGTTAATCTCGTGGGAAGTGGTGGATCCTAGCTAAGTCGGTGATTCAATAGTTGAAGTTGTTAGTGGGCGTCCCGTTATTCTACGACCAAATGATTTGAAAACTACCCTAACTTGAGATGGTCAATTAGGCTTACCCTTGTAGCTGGTGTAGGCTCCTTCTTAGCTCTTAGGGTTTCTGATGGATGGCCTTAATGATGAGTGGAGGCCCCTTCAGTTGGTAGGTAGGGAAGAAATACAGCTTGCAAGAGTCCCTACTATCCTTCAACTCGACCCCTTATGTTGGATCCCACGTAAGATTTAGCGGTAGACAAAGGAAAGGAACTAGTAGGATGACGTCCTCAACCTCCTAAAACTGTAAATCATGACACGAGGAGCTGTCCAGTTGTGCATCAACATGCGATACCTACAACAGTGGATTTGAGTAGGATTTTAAATGCTTATGGTTAGCCAAGGCCGAACAATTGTTACCATTGTGGCCAACCGGACCACTTATCAAACAACTGCCCTCAACGACCCACAGTCCACTTGGCCATTAATGAAGGGGGCACTGAAGGTGATACAACGGAATAAGACCCTAGATTTGATGAAGATGAACAAGCCACTGAGGAATAAGCTACTGACGAACAATAGTTAGTCGAGGATCATGGCGAATCCTTAGTCGTGAGGCGATTATTGTACACTCTAATGAAGGAGGTGTACCTGTAATAACACAATATGTTCCGTATGTGATGTACTATTAATGGAAATGTCTGTGATGTAATCATATACAGTGGTAATAGTGAGAGCATCGTCTCGAAGGTGATGGTGGACAAGTTGCGACTACCTATAATAAGGCATCTTTTTCCTTACTCAATTGACTGGATAAAAAAGGTGAACAAAACCAAGGTAACTGAACAATGCACTATTTCATTTTTAATTGGTAGGAATTATAAGGATCAAGTACTTTGTAACATGGTGGACATGGTGGTGCTTAGATTGAAGATGGCTTGGGGTGCCAAAAACGGTTCGCACAATAGTCTGTGGGCGAGATTTGTTGCCTCTAGGTATGGGCCCTTCACGATTGCAAATACTGGTGCATGATCGTCCACCATTTCTCCTATGTGGAAGCAGATCTTGTCATTATTTCCTCTGCTGGACAGATATGTCATTTGGAAGATTGGGCAAGGAAATGTTAATTTATGGAGTGAGAATTGGACAGGCCTAGGGCATTTACAGGACCTGATTGATCAGCAAATCCCGAGCTCGCTGATCCAGCTGTCGGTTAGTGATCTTCTCTCCCTGGATGGATTGAACTCTCAATCCCCTGCAGCGGTTCTGCTACTTGCAGAGGTGAAGGAACACATTCTTCTCGCTGGGTTCTATACGTCAGATCAACCTGACCGGCGAATCTGGGCCTTAGATCGGTTTGGTTATTTTTCAGTGAAAACGAGGTGGTCGTTTTGCAGGGCTACAGGGCAAGCAGTGGAATGGGCTAAGCGCATATGGCACCGTCTGATTCCTAACAAAATCTCAATCTTCCTCTAGCGATTGTTCCAACGGGCTATCCCAACCGATGATAGGATCCAATCCCATGGGATTTCGCTTGCTTCAAGGTGTTTTTACTGCGACACTGGGCAGCAATCTTCTCCTCAAGGTGAACGCTGGAACATCTTTTCTGTCGGGGGGCTCTGGCGACATCAGTTTGGAACAAGTTTAGCAATAACTGTGGTGTCCAGTTCACCTCAACCTCCTCCATTGCAAACACATTTTCTAGATGGCGGAATTCCCAAGGCCCAGGTAGGGATTCATCCACTTTGAGACGTATAATTTCGTGCCTCATTGTATGGGAGATCTGGAAAGAGAGGAATGCAGCCAAGCACGAAGGGATAACTTCGTCTAGTAGCAGGATAATTGGAAAGGTCAAATGGCTTATTGGAAAGCTTTTACAGGGCTCCCCGGCTCGGTATCTGCTCGAACACCGTATGGACTTTCCGCTCACATCTCGTCATCCGTCTTCTTGCCAGCTGGTAAGGTGGTCCACGCCTCCCCCGGGCAAGGTTAAAGTGAACATTGATGGGGCTGCATCAGGTAACCCTGGTCCGTCGGGGGGAGGTGGTATTTGCAGAAACGCCAATGGTGATGTGGTTTTTGCTTTCTTTCAGGGCTACGGCCACGCCTCTAATAACAGGGCTGAGCTCAAGGCCCTGCATGATGCGATGCAAGTGTGCATCTCACAGGGGCTACATGATGTGCATATTGAATCAGACTCTTCCTTTGTTGTGGATGCGTTCAAGGGGTTGTCTCACCTCCATTGGAAATGGGATTACTGGATAACGAGAATTAAAGTTCTCAAAGAAAAAGGGAGCTTTCTCATTTCACTCATCCCTCGCAAAATCAATGGGCCGGCGGATGGTCTCGCTCGATTAGGAGCGGCTAATCAGAATCCTTTTTGGGCCAACTCAAAGGCCGATCTCCCTAGGCTAATTAGGGGCCTTTGTTTTCTTGACAAAGTTGGCATAGACGCACTTAGGAAAGCTTAGTTCATTTCCTTGTTGTCCTTTGTATAGCCACATGATAGGCGATCCGGGCACCTTTTTGTCAACCCGTGTTTGCTCGAATCTCTGCTTTATTTGTATCTTCGATATTGATTTCAATGAAAAAAAAAAGTTTAGTATAAAAAATATATATAAAAAAAACGTGGTGGACATGTAAGCATGTCATATGTTACTCAGTCGAACATGACAATTGGACCATGATGCGATCCACTGAGGATGAGATAATGTTTGTCTTCATCAGGAATGGTCGAAAGATGATCCTTGCCCCTATGGCACCAGAGAAGCACCCTAAAGCTTATAAAGTGGAGGGGAGATCTCTTTTAATCATTCGATATTTTATGAAGGAATCTAAGGAAACCAGTGAGGTGTATGTCATAATGGTAAAAGGGTGAGGAATCAAAGCCCTTAAATATTCATCCAAGTTTAAGGCCGTTGATGAACGAATTCAAAAAATTTTGACCCAAAGAGTTACCTAATGGATTGCCCCCCATGCGAGACATCTAACATCACATAAACCTCATCCGTGGGGCTAGCTTGCCTAACTACCATCACTATCGAATGAGTCCAAAAGAGTATGAGATACTTCAAGGGTGGGTAGAGAAATTGATCCGTAAGGATCTTTTAAGAGAGAGCATGAGTCCATGTGTCGTGCTAGCTTTATTAACACCAAAGAAAGATGGGAGTTGACGCATGTGTGTTAACAGCCAAGTAATTAATAACTTACCATTAAATACCAGTTTCCAATATCGTTTTTGGACGACATGCTTGATATGCTAAAAGGGGCCAAACTATTCTCTAAACTTGATCTTAAGAGAGGGTGCTATCAGATTCGTATCCGGCCGGGTGATGAGTGGAAAATGGTATTCAAGACAAAAGAAGGATTGTATGAGTGGTTGGTCATGTCCTTCGGTTTATCGAACGCACCGAGCACTTTATAGGTCCGATGAATCAAGTGATGAAGTCGTTCATTGGCCAGTTTTTGGTAGTATATTTTGATGACATCCTGATATATATCCAGGGTAAGACAGAGCACATGGAATATCTCAAGCAAGTATTATAGGTCCTGATAGTTAACAAGTTGTATCACAACTTGAAGAAGTATAGTTTTTTTAACGGACAACTTATTGTTCTTAAGATTCTTTGTGATGTCCAAGGGTATCCATGTGCATGATGAAAAGATGCGAGCCATCAGGGAATAGCCTATCCCAATGAACATTCATAAAGTGAGGAGTTTCCATGGGTTGGTGACCTTATATCGTTGATTCAGGTAGAATTTCAACACTATAGTCGCACCCATTACAGATTGCATGAAAAAAAGGCTCATTTCAGTGGACCAATGAGGCTCACAAGAACTTTGCTGAAATCAAGTATCGATTGTCCATAACACTGATCGTAGTTCTTCCTAGTTTCGACAAGCTGTTTGAGGTTGAGTGTGACACCTCATATATCGAAATTGGAGGAGTCTTATTACAGAAGGGCAGGCCAGTAGTCTTTTAAAGCGAGAAGCTTAGCAAAGCCCGAAAGAAGTGGTTGACATATGGGCTTGAGTTGTACGCATTTGTTTAAGTGTTTCAACATTAGTAACATTATCTGATTTAGAGAGAATTTATTCTCTACACTGACCGTTAAGCCTTAAAATTTATTAATAATCTAGCTAGCGTGAATCGTGTACATGCTAGATGGGTTGCATTTTTATAGCAATTCACGTTCATTTGTCAAGGCAAAAGATTAATGTAGCTAATACACTTCGATATCGTGCATTACTACTTATTACGATGAGCAATGAGGTGGTTGGCTTCAACTATCCCAAGGAACTGTATGTTGAGGACGAACACTTTAAGGATGCATGGGTGAGGTGCAAAGAGGGTCATCCTAGTGACCTACATATGCAAGATGGTTTTTTTAGTACACTGATTAGTGCATCTTATTTTTCAATTATACAAGTCTTTATGTCATGTAGTCAGTTGAGCCTCTAGAAGCTGAAGGCTGAAGACACAAGAGAATAAGAGCATCAATGAACAAAAAATAGGTAAACGAGGTGTCTTGGTGACCTTAACCCATGACCTAAAACAACCCTTGAACCTCTAGATAATCTTGTTTTAATAAGTAAACCTTGTTGATCATCCCTTAGCCTTAGAAACCTAATTGGAACATGATAAGTAAGGCTAGAAGAGGTGTGAAGCTGTTGTGAAAACATACGCCTAAAAAAAGTAAATTTCGAGTGGTGTTTGATCTCATCAGTAGATCTTGAGGGGTCTTCGATGGCATCGAAGACTTCCTTGAATCAAAGACTCCCCCCACCCGATGGCATCGAGTAGAAAGTTAAATGTCCAGTAAGAATTGATCATTTTAAACTAATTTTCTCGATGGCATCAAGGTCTTCTTTGATGGCATCAAAGGTTTACTTCGATGGCATCGAATATGTAACTTCGATATTTCTAACAAAAATAAATTATATAATCTGATTTTCTTAATGACATCAATGGCATCGAGGTTGATGCCATTGAAGACCAATCGATGGTATTGACAGAGCCATTATTTGTCAGTTTTCTGACCATTGGAATTCAAACTTCTTATAAATAGTATTCGGTTCTTAGGAATTTGATGGGTTTTTAGTGCAATAGAAACTTAGATGATTACATGATTATATCCCTCATCTCAAGCCTCTAAACCAAAGAGTTCTAAGTCGTCATTCTTGAGATTAATACTCTAATGAGGATTCCAACCCCCATCTTGAAGATGTGCTTAAACTTCTTCACTTTCTAGATATTAGACTTAACATCTATAGGCATACCATTATCTAAATACTCTAGCAGAATCATTTAGGTGAATCCCCTAGGAATTACAACTTTTCATTACTTGTAGAAGATTCAACCAACCTTCCACCACCTTGGTCACCTCAAAGAAGCACTACATGTAAGGTGTTTGATCTTGAAGTTGAAGTCTTGGTAAAGCATCGACATCATGGTCGGGGGGATCAAAATGGAGCTGATTGAAGAATGGGAGATTATCGATCAAGCTACTTGAGAAGGCACTACAAAAGAGGATTAATCTGACAAGTAAGTTGTTAAGTTTAAGAGTTTGTATACTCTCTTTCCTTGTGTAGAATTGATGGTAAGTGTTTGTGACCCAAACTCGACTAAGTTCTTATGTAGAACCTTGACTATTTTGAAGGGCCTAAATCCAAGTTCTTATGTAGGACCTTGGCTCTTGTTTATGGCCTAAATTAAGTCCTTATGTACGCCATCAGACACGAGTGCGTACGTGAGTTGTTAAGTGTAAGAGTCTGTATACTCTCTTTCCTTGTGTAGAATTGATGGTAAGTGTTTGTGACCCAAACTCGACTAAGTTCTTATGTAGAACCTTGGCTATTTTGAAGGGCCTAAATCCAAGTTCTTATGTAGGACCTTGGCTCTTGTTTATGGCCTAAATTAAGTCCTTATGTACGCCATCGGACACGAGTGCATACGTGTTAGTTTTCGTGGAAGACTCCCGTAGGAGTAAACGTAGGTCCTTGGATTAGGACCGTGGTTGTTGGTTAGCCTACAAAAAACTAGTTGAACTCTCTTGCAGGAGCCTCTAATAGAAGTATACGTCAGTAGGTTCTTGTGTATGACCGATGTTTGTGGCGAGCCTATAAAAAATCTCATAAAGTCTTTTGCGAGAGCCATTTCTTATGTAGGATTATAAAGGTTAAATGTTAACCTGATTTAAAACATCCGATGGTGAAATCCGATACACTCATGGGTTGAGTGTGTCCATCGGGAGTGGAGTAAGAAAACCAAACTAATATACATGCTTTTGTTTGAGAATATTTTTTAGTACTTATTTAATTATGCTTATATGGTGAATGTTTAATTATATGCATGCATGATTAGATGAATACTAGGAGCTGATAGTTAACGCATCCCACACACACATATACACTATCATATTTATAAATTAATTGCTTAATTGGCATATCATTTGTAGTTTATCTGATTAGACCATTTATTAGCTTGAAAGCGTTAGAGTTAATTGTCTTGCTTAACTTAATTTGCATATTAGCTTAAGTAGGTAATTGGGTTTAAAAGACGAAATTTTTATTCGCTCCTAATCGCCCCCTCTAAGACACAGCCTTCATTTCATAACTCTGTCAAGCTTCTGTAAGCACAACCATGGTAATTTCATTATACTACAGGTGAATTTTTTAATTTCCTCTTCAAATGGAATCAATTGTGCATCCCCTAAAGTTCTCTGAGGGAGCATATTATTCAAGAGTTACATGAAAGTGTCCTTGGTGGATACTTTGGGCAAGACAAGATGTGGGCTTTTGTTGAGGAGCGGTATTACTGGCCGCAACTAGTACGTGACGTGGGTAAAGCAATGCAGCGTTGTCATGTTTGTCAGACCTCTAAGGGGCAGTCTTAGAATACTGGCCTCTACACCCTGTCATATATGCTTGATGGCCATTGCGAGGACTTATCTATGGACTTCATGCTTAATCTCCTATGAACATAGCGTGATATGGATTCTGTGTTTAAAGTGATAGGTCATTTCTCCAAGATGACACACTTTATCCCATATAAGAAGACCCTCATTGGAACATACGTGACAAATCTATTCTTCAGAGAGGTTTTTTTTTTTTTTGTAGTGATTTGTTTCGTATCCATTCCTTTCTTGCCAACAACCAAACCCGTGGAGAATGATGCACTCGAAACAAATTCATTTCATCAAACACTCAGCGAGCACCATCAATATAAAAATAACTGAGTCACCGAGCCAATTTGATCCAAGTCAATTCGAGTTGAGCTTTGATCTGATTCGAGTCAAGCTTAAGCAAGCTCGAACTCAGCTTGGAATTTTTTCGAGCTCTAAAAACCAGCTTAACTTGGTCCAAATCCAATTTCAAGGCGAGTCAAGCTTCTCCGAGTTAACCTTATCAAGCTGATGGAGCTAACTCGACTAGGGTACAGCTCTAACCATGGGAAACACCGGTGATTGAACGCCCACCATTAAAAGCTTCTTTGGGGCTACAAAAAAGTTTTGGATCAAGCTAATATTTCTATTTTCCATTCATCCAAGTCTGTATGACCTAATCAACTTGATGGATGGCAAATAAGCATTGTAGTGGGCCTAAGGAAGTTTTTAATGGTGGGCATTGATTTACCACTATTTCCTATGTTGTGGTTTACCTGAGATTTGGTTCTGCCTCATTCTCATGCCATAAGCTGAGCTCAAAAAATGGATGGATCGAGGTGGATAAAACACATACATCATGGTGGGGTCTATAAAGCTTTTCTAGCACCACCACCGATGAGTATACCACGTCGGTGCTGCGTAATTAATGGAAACTGATAAATGTCTGGCAAACAATTTCAAATGGAGCCAACCAAGTGTAATGTCTGAATTCCGACTTTTTGAATGATGAACTGTCAGTGAGCTAAATCTATTTTTCTAGAATGATTTTCATTAGTATTCTGTCTTGAGAAATAATTCAGTTTTTCTTCTTGTTATTATTCTTGTTTATGATGCAATTTGTGTTGAATAGGCAATGCAAGTGGCGGGTTCAATTGTTGTCGAAATTGGGAAGTGTGCATGGAATCCTCTCAAGGAATACATGGGCTATCTTATTCATTTTAATGACAACATCAAAGACATGAAATACAGTGTACAAAAGCTGGTGGCAAAGAGAGAGGACATAGATCGACAGATAAGTACGGGCTGCTCCAATGGTGAAGAAGTAACCGGAGAAGTTAGTTTATGGCTAACACAAGCTACTCTCATGGAAGAAGAAGCAGGAACGATAGATCAAAGAGTAACAGAAAATAAAAGATGTCTATTTTGTCCGAATCTGAGCTGGTATCACAGTATAAGCAAGCAGGCGAAACAGACTATGGCGATGATTGCTAAGCACCATGATGAAGGTAATTTGGAGAGAATGACAATGGCACCTCCCACTCCGACAGTCATAAACCAACCAGCTCCATCAATTGAGGATCTACCATCAGTAGAATCATCCCTTGAAAAAGTCATGAATGCTTTAGCTGATAAAAATATCAAAATAATTGGTGTATGGGGCATAGGCGGCGTTGGTAAAACTACCCTCGTGAAAAATGTGAACAATAGGTTGAAAGAGGCAGAATTCAATAAAGTTGTAATGGTGACCGCTTCTAAGGATGTGGATATCAGAATGGTTCAAGGCGACATTGCAAAGAGATTGGGTTTCAAACTCATGATGGATGAGACGGTATCGTCACGAGCAAGTGATCTGAGGATTAGGTTGATACAAGAAAAGAAATTTCTCATTATCTTGGATGATTTATAGGAGCAGATTGATTTGGCTGATGTAGGGATTCCCTCTATTAACAATCTTGAGGGTTGTATTAAAATAAAAAAATAAAAAAAATAAAATAAAATAAAATTTCTTGAGGGTTGTAAGATCATATTTACAACACGGAGTGAAGATGTTTGTAGAGGAATGGAAAGTCAAGTTAACATTAAAGTACATGTGCTCTCAGATGATGAATCTTGGAAACTATTCAAAGAGAAAGCAGGTGATGTTGTTGATGACCATTCCTTGCATACAAAGGCAAGAGAGGTTTTCAAGGAATGCGGTGGTCTTCCACTTGCAATTATAACACTTGGAAGGGCACTAAGAGGTGTGAGAAATTCTAACGTGTGGGATAATGCATTGTCACAGCTGAAGAAGTCTGCACCAAGAGATATTAGAGGTATGGAGGATAGGGTGTATCAGTCAATTAAAGTCAGTTATGACCATTTACGACCTGAGCTGAAACCGGGCTTCTTATTCTGCAGCTTATTTCCGGAAGACTATGATATTGATGTAGAGAGGATGATCAGATTGTGGAAGGGTGAAGGCTTTTTGGAAGACGCTGGAAGTTTGGAGGAAACAATAAATAAAGGGCATTCTTGGGTTGAAGAACTCAAATCTTCTTGTTTGTTATTAGACGGTAGAGGGAAAGGGTATGTGAAGATGCATGACATCGTTAGGGATGTTGCCATTTCGATTTCGTTAAAGGAAGATGAGGGCTGCAAATCTTTGGTGAGAGCTGGAGTTAGACTGAAAGGTTTGCCATTGGAACAAAACTGGGAAGAGCAGAGGAGGATTTCTCTCATACGAAGTGGAATTGATAAACTGCCAGAAGGTATGCATTGTCCTAAATTACTGACATTGATGATGCCAGAAAATAAGCAGCTGACTAAAATACATGGTCGGTTTTTGAAAGCAACAAAAGACCTTAGGGTTTTAGATCTAAGCGAAACGGCTATCAGTAAGTTACCACCCTCACTGTCAAACCTAGTCAATCTAAGGGTTCTCTGCTTGAGAGAGTGCAGGTTTGAAGGGAGTTGTCTTTCAGCACTTGGGGGACTAAAGCAGCTTGAATCCCTCGATCTGTCATATAACAAATACTTACAAGAGCTACCATTTGAAATAGGAGAATTGGTTAATCTGCAGAGCTTGGACTTGACTATGACTAGGAGTCTTGTAATCTTTCCAAAGGGTGTTATATCAAAGTTGACTCGCTTGGAAGAATTGAGGATGTGGGACAGCTTCTGCAAGTGGGGAGTTGAAGGAAAAGATGCAAGAAACAACAGCAACAGCACTACTTTGGGTGAGGTGGCATCTTTGAAAGAGTTATCTTATTTAGACCTCCAGATTGTGGATGTGGAACGTTTCCCACAAGACTATCCTCAGATTAAGCATTGGGCAAAGTTGAAGAAATTTCGTTTCTGTGTGTACCAATCAGGGTATGAAGGAATTGCATCCGAGTATGAAAGTAAGTTCATCTCCAGTTCCTTGAGATGGATGCTGCTGGGTGGTTGTAATGCTATCCCTCAGTGGGTTAGAATGCTTTTACCACAAACTACCAGTTTACGATTATATGATGGTAAAGGTCTAAGGGCACTTGATGGTTGTGGAGGATTCGCAAGTTTGGAAGACATTAAAATTCAAGAATGTGTAGATATGGAATTTGTTGTCAGTGCAAAGAAGAGTCCTGAAAATACATTTCATAATTTACAGATATTAAAGTTAGCAGATCTTCCAAATCTAGAGAAAATCGTTGCTGAGGAAGAAGACGGTTTGCTTCTGGACACATTCTTTCACAATCTTAAGACGCTGGAAGTGTATGTGTGTGGATTAAAGCATCTACTCCCTTCTAGTTTATTACAAGGAATGAAGAATCTAACTAAAGTCAATGTCCAGTTTTGTGAAGGAATGGATCATGTGTTTGTTGGACCACCCATGGAAAAACAACACAATGCTATTCTCACCAAACTCATGATCTTGAATCTTCGACATCTAAGAAGCATGAGAAGTATTTGTGAAATGAGGTTAGTGGTAAAGCTTCAAAACCTCACCATTCTGACCCTTGAGGGTTGCCATAGCTTGAAGAAGAGCGTTATGTCGTCGATGCAGATGAAGGGCGGGCTCCCTAATCTTTTCAAGCTTAGCGTGAATAATTGTAGAGGAGTGGAGGAGATTATTTCAGATGTGGTGGATGATGAAGGTCTCCTACCTAAACTGAGTCTTTTAACATTAACCTCCTTACCGAATTTGGAGCGCATCTGTGGGAGGTGGAGAGGCTACTAACCAGCTAAAGTTGGATCGGCATTCGTTGCAAGAAATTCATGTGCTGAAATGTCCCAAGCTTAAGAAGTTGCTGCCGCTGCAAGGTGGGACCCACGGTGCGCCGTCTGTACGAAAGATTACGGGAGAAAGGGAGTGGTGGAGGGGATTAGAATGGGATGGAGACGACACCATCATAATTACACCGGTATCATATCATAATAGTATATATAATGTATTTTCTTATGGGGAAATGGTACTATGAGGTCGAACTGGGTGGGCCCCAATGTGATGTGTGTCGAACATCAACCCCATCTGTCAGATACAACATTCCATGATGGACCACGGGCTTAAAAATCAAGTCAATCCATGACTTGGATGTGCCACACTACATACAATAGTTGAGAAGGGTTACCCTCCCATTAAAACATTCATAATCATTATTGTGCCCACAGAGATGTTTTTCACAAATCCAGTCCATCTATTGTGTGTATCCCACTTTGAGGAGGTGTCATACAAAGCTTCAGCCGCATCCAAAACTAATCGGGCCCCACCAAGTGATTTTATATGTTTTAGTCACGTCGTAATATGATTTTAGATGTTATGGCCCACCTGAGTTCCATATATGGCTGAGTTTTGGAATATCTCATAACCTAAAGGGGACCCTGCAAATTCACGGTGTTGATGTTCGACACACATCACAGTGGGGTCCACAGAGCTCGACGACCTCATAGTACCATTGCCCTTTCTTTTGAGGACTGATAATTGCGCAAGCGTGTGGAGCCGTACATATCATACTACAAGTATAAAGCACGTGTCTGAGATCTGAGCTTTCCATATGGGACCTATATGGTTAGGAATAATGTTTTATCTTACCAAAACATCAGACAATCTCACACTTCAGGTGTGCCACAATCGTACAGAGTAAATTGATTGTTATCTTTTTCTGGCCGTTCATTTGTTTTGATTTCATGTGGCACACTTGAGGTGTTAAACCGCCTGAATTTTATACCACAACATCTAAACAGTGCAACACACTTAATGGAAAGTTCAGATCCCACATATTTCTCCCATTATGACACATAAACCCGCATGTGGATTGTACGGTCCCCACGTGTGTGTGGAATTAGCCGACCTCTTTATTTTTATTATTTATGCTTTCTTTCTTCTCCTACTGCATACTAATTACGAACTCTATTTTCCTGATGCTTCCAGACCTCACACGCACAAAGAAACCCTCATCGTTCACAGAAAGCTGTTATTTGAACTTCCCTCATTACGGGCCACTCGATTTTAGTAAAATATTTGTTTTTGCATTGTGGCCCACCTGAAGAGTGAAATAGCCCGATGGTTTAACCACATGATCTGGTCTCATCAATGTCGTACGTGGCTGGATGTTTATGGCAGGAGATCTACGTACGTGCAAGCTTAGCAAACCTTGTCATCTCAATTTATGTCATTATTATTATTATTATTATTATTTGGGTTGGAATAGGATACATATTAGACAGCAGCTAATGTTTGCGTACTGATTTTTTTGTCAGTGGTAGTGGATTCCTATCATTCACATCCAAAATTTGGATACCATCGAAGGCTATGGTGGATGATACACAGGTGTCAAGAACTACACATGCCATACACGTGATACAATTTAAACTTTCAGAATTATGGGTCCCATTTTAGATGGATCATCAATCAAATATTATACTTGTTTGATTATTTAACGGTCAGATTTGTTCCAAGAAATGGAAGTGCAGTTTACCGTAACCCAAGGGGCCAGTTTTGAATATAGATGCAGAGGGACAGACGGTCATGCAGCAGAATTGAGTCCTAACCGTTCAAACACAGTGAAGAGGCGGCGACGACAACAGTCAAAGAGGCGACTTCATGTTGATGCTGAGACGAGAATCCAAGATGTAGGTAGTTTCACAAGCTCATGGAAACCTCACCACCATGGAAAGTTGCCAACATAAGGAACGTGTGATATCTGAAATTCCCACAAGGTGTGCCATAGTGTTTATTTATTTTTTTCACTGTAGCTTACATAAGAGTGAAACGGCCAGTTTATTTAGATTGGGCTCTTGATCAGCCAATCTAAGCTGCGCTAGATGTCTCACTACAAGAAAGTGGGCCATTGCCGGCACTTTTTTCGCGGATGACCAGCACGAACTGCCAGCAAAGGTAAGGATCATTAATTGGCGCTTCGAGTGGCCGCTGACGATCCCATGGTGTTACGGGAACTCCTTGTAGCGCTAGTTAAGTAGCCGCTAGCAAGGGTGCGGAAAAAGCTTGTTTAAAAAACAGAAGCAAGGGTGCGGAAAAAGAACAGAACCCTCATTCTCTCTCTCTCTCTCTCTCTCTCTCTCTCTCTCGGCGCCCTCCCACCCCCCCATTCCCTCTCTCTCACTCCCAGCGCCCTCCGCCACCCTTCTCTCTCTCTCTCTCTCTCTCTCTGGCGCCCTGTTCCCCTATTCCCTTTCCCTCTCTCTCTCTCTCTACAACTTGGAGAAGATCTAGTTTGGATTTCCTTTTGCCTTTCCCACTTCACTAGTTTTTAGGGTTTGGAATATGGCTTGGAGCAAATCTAGTTGAGGTCGAAGCATTTGGTGGAGGGTTTCTTGTAGAAATTGCATTTTGTGAGAAGTCCCATTTTTTGGATTTTTTTAGGCGTTTGGAGTTAGATTTAATTGGCGTTAGGGTTTCTTGAAGTTCAAATTCCAGACGTGTTGAAGAAAGCGGAAGAGGAGTTCGATTTCCAGATGTGCGGGGGCCTAATTTTATCATGTGAGTTGATTCTGAAATCCCTAATTGGATTTTGAGATTTTCAATTCCTGATATGGGAATTCTAAAATCCTCAATTACCGTATTTGGGAATCAAAATCCCCAATTGTCAATTTTGGAATCGAAATCTGAAATCCCTAGTTTTCTAATTTTGGGATCAAAATCCGAAATCCCTAATTTTCTAATTGGAATCAAAATCCAAATCCCTAAATTTCTGATTTGGGGATCAGAATCGAAATCCCTAAATTCTGATAAGGTTAGAACTGATCGTTAGGGTGAGTGCTTCCTTGAAGAATCTCCCAAATAACAGTTTGTTTCCATTCCTTGCTGAAATGAAAGTGCTTCACTTGTATAATCGCCTTTTAGAACCTTATGTTAATACATTGATGAGTATTTTCTCTGTCATGCTCACTAGGAGCTGACCAAATTCTTTTAAAAGATTAGGTGATCGCTTTTGACACCATGTTAAAGGTCGACTACCTATGACTGGTTGTAGACAATCGCATTAGGCTAAAATAATCTGTTCCAACTACCATGCCATCTTGGTTCTTTAGTTGTTCTAAAAGAGGATGGGCATATTTTTATTCCAATGTCCAATCTCTCGTTGTTTTCTCATTGGTCTTGCAATGATGATATGGTGATTGCCCTTTCAAACTTCGGGTTGGATAGATTCAAGATGTCCTATGTACATTGTAATGAGTCGCATTATGTGGCCCTGCTCATTGTTTTATCCATCTTCATGCCATCTCATTGTCAAATTTGTAACAAGCTTCTTTCAATTTATCAGCTAGTTACAGGAAAGACGAAAGAGGTATTGGAATTTATGTTGTGGTCACCTGTTACGGTAAAATGAACTCATGCTTTGTGCAATCTTACCTTCACTTTTCATATGCAAGTTATTTGTAGCTATTCTTTATTATTATTATTATTATTATTATTATTATTATTATTATTTTTACTTCCTTTCTAAGGTTATTCATGTGTAATTATCTTATAAAAATTAAGGTGCGGTATTGAATTGAATTACAATTCTTTGTCTGATAAAATGAACATGACCAGATAGTGATTCTGCATTGTTCATACTGACGGATTGTGAGCTACTTTTGGGTTGGACTTGAAGTGAATGCAATCTGCTATTTGAGGACTGTCGTCAGTATGAATACTAGGAAATACTAAGAAACCTTGTCAATTTTTGTTGTCATTATGAATACTAGGATAACTCGTCAAATTTGTCATTTCCTCTCGATTAAACTTATTGTCCGTGATTCAATTTACTTATGCATTAACCTTAAAATTATTCATGAACTAGGAACTATAAGATCTGTTTCTCTGACTTGCAAATCAACTTCCATATTCGATGTTTCCTTGTCTTATGATATGCTGATGTTGTGACTTTTCAATAGGACCTATAATTACTATGGGTCACCATGTATGTTCACATGTTGCAGTTCCACTCCCTGTACCTGTTGATGCAGAATGACTACACTTGCTTCAACATCCCTCTTATTGTTCCATTATGTCGCATCGTGCTCTTCTATATGCATTAACATGCTTTCTCTAACATAATGTTCTATAACATCAAATAAGGAGGTTTATTTTCTTTATGTATCTTCAAATGCATAGTTTGGGTTCTTTGCCAAATAGTTCCCTAGAAAAAATAAAAATAAAAATTTATTTGGGATCTGTTTGATAGTATTTTTATGTTTGTTGAGTTGAATTCTTGAAGAAACGATGACCAAGAAAAGGAGGCGGTTGATTGATAAACAGCCCGATGACAGTAGTGGAGGTTATTCGGTGGGATCCGTGATCTTGAAACACAACTCAAGCTTTATGGTACAGATTCCAAAGAACTCAAGTGGATTTGTCTTTTCTTTTCATTTTTTCCTTTCTTTCTGGAAGATGACTTTGAAATGGCATTTGGTTGTTTTGTTTCTTTGAATTTGGCTCTCCAATGCTAGAAAACGGTAACTTTCATTTTGGGTTTTTAAATTCCTAGGGCCTCAACTCAGAAATTCAAAACCCAAATCCAATTTTTGATTTTTGGATTCAAAACTGTTTGGCATTTAGAGAGCCAAAGTTTCTATGGCCTAAACATAGATGACTTGACCTTTTGTTGTGCAGATGTAGAGAGAAATAAAAGAGCTAATTCAACATTGAGATCTTGCTCAATCTCCTCTCAAGTTCTACTTTTATAACATTCTCATTGCCTTCATTATCTTGATTGTTGGGGCACAAATGGTCAGTATCCTGCATAGCAGTACACCACTGTTTCTTGCTCCATGGCCCACGTTTCAAGAATCCACAATGAAAAGAACAATAACTATTTTCTTGAATCGGAGTACCTATGCTATGCTTGGATGTACACAAGGATGGTTTTGTGCTTCTATTTTTCATCCTTCTTCAAGGTAACTCAATAAACAAAATTGTTAGTCTTATTCTATTGGCATTCATTATTATTATTATTATTATTTATTTTACAATAATAAACATATGCTAGAATCACATGTTATTTTATTTTGTTTTATATTTTGTTTGCATTTATGGACAACTCGTGAGTTTTTCCCTTTGTTCTTTATTTTGTTCAGAGGCAGATCAGTCAAAATGTATACCGCGAGGAGGAAAATTCATAAAGATAAGGATGTTGAACCTATTGAGTTTGAGGAGTCGGTTGCACAGTTTAAATATTCTTGACTTAACACTTGCAAGCTTTTGGCTTTATTTTCTCCTTCGATTTTGTTGCCTTTGCAGTCATTCTTTGATTTGGAGAACACCAATCAGAACTTAAAAGTGGTTTTTGATTATCGTGTCTTTGCTTTGATTTGTAACAGAACTTACAATTATTTTACTCACACTTCTTCCAAGTGGCTTGCATTAACAACGACAACAATGAGAATTCGGATTTTTTAGTGGGCTTGAAGGTACTGCATCCTTGATAACTGTTTAGCTCATGTCAAAATGCTAAATGTATTCTTGAAATATGCATGTCTCTTTTTTCTCTCTCCAAAGTGAATAAAAAGCATTTCATGTTTTCAACAAAAATCAACTAACCTCTAGGACACCAGGCTTCCTTGCGAAAAACATGGACTGTTGGATATTTGAGAACAAGGTCGTTGAGGAGAATATGAACAAGTGGGGGTGTAGTAATGGGCCAGTACCTGTGCATCAGGGCGGGGCCTGGGCCCCTAAACTTGGCCCGAGGGCCAGTCCGGGTCAACGATGAATGGCCCACCCACCTCAGCACCGAGACATGCTATGTTGCACTAATTGTGAGATCTAGTCTCGTCCATCTTGAGAGTCTCCGCAATATAGATGCCTCAAAGACAAAAGTCAGCCCTGCTCATTCAAATGGTGGGCCATATAGTGTTAAAAACAATGACAGTAAGAAAAACTTTGTCAATTCTTTCTTGGCCGTCCCCTTGTTTTGTAAACTGTGGCTCACCTTATTTGTTAATAGGCATGGTGTTTTGGATAAGACATTTACTGCTTTGTTGGGAGTTCTGCTTTGTTTCCAAAAGTTCTGTTGTTCATCTAGTTGCTTTTGCTTGCATGATCTAGTTAACACTTACAGTGAAAATCTCATTCCACATTGATGTAAATCTTATTTCTTTGATTTTCTATTTGAAGTCTTAAATGTTTAGTTTTTGGAAAAACCGCATTCAATTTACATGCTTTTTAATGCTTGAAGACATGCTTGAAGGATCATTCATTTGTTTTCTTTAGTAATTATTTTATTTATGTTACAACTCTATGGGCATTATAAAGTGATTATTTGTCCATTTGTTCGCTTACTGATTGTTGACTAAAAAATTTCGGTTTGTTTAAATCCTACCTTTCAGAAGTAATGCAGGATGGGGATACCATCGAATCGTTGGCGAGTAGATTTGGCATGAGCATGGATAGCATTGAGGCGGCGAATGGAATTTCAGATCCTGATACCGTTTCGGTGGGGGATGTATATTACATCCCACTGAATTCAGGTCTGCCTTTTCCTACATCATGGATTCTATCATTTTCTATTGAGGATCTACGCACTCCTGAACTATTAAGTGCAAATCATTGGAACTTCCATGCAATATGCATCATCATACCATTTTTATTTTTATTTATTTTTATTATTTTTATTATTTTTTGTATGTATTACTTCTGTCCGTGTTGTGGTATTATGTTTGCAACATATATTCGAAAGGTAGAATTCAAGGGTTAACGAATTTATGGTTTTTCCTCACCTTGAAGTGTCTCTAACTTTTGGCAATAATTTTGCTTTTGTAGTTCCTGGCGTTCCTTATTCTGTAAAGAAGGGGATTTCTCCTGCCTCTGCTCCTGCTACGTCCATTTACAACTTCTTAGGTACAGATGATTCATTCTTTTTGCAATATGGCATTCCCTTTATCATTCATTCTTTACATTCCCTTTTTGAAACTACTGAATAAACGGGTCAAATTTTTTTGTTATTTTATTGTGTTATTGAGTGATCTTGAAATTTGGTGATGGGTGAGAATTCATAGCTATTGATATGGGAAGCAGCTGATTGAGTCAAGAAGCTTTTAAGACAAGTGATATGTAATATATTGCATTCTTTCTTGATACCCAATTCAGTACGGGGGACTCTACAATAACAAAACTGCCATTTGTGTTTAGCAAAACATATTCCTAGAGTTTTGAACTGACATAACTAATTAACAATCTGATCATGTACAATCGGAGGTTAATTTTCTTTCTAACTGTTCATTATGGGTAGTGGTGGTGCCAGATGAGATAACAGGTCGAGTCTTGGTTCTTGTCATTCTCAGTTGTGATATGTTAGACTGCTTTCCGTCGTTGTTATTACAAAAATATAGTAACTTGCATTTACCTGTTTTGCAGTGAATCAAAATCACCATTCTGCTCATTTCCCATATGGATGGATTCTAGGGAGCCTGGGAGTGGGACTGGTTCTGATTCTCGTGGCTCTACTTGTCTGTATTTCATGCAAGTCATTGATGTGCTGCACACAAGAGAGCCGTGAAAAAGATCCTGATAGAACAAGCTCTCATAAATTTCAGATTTGAAGTGTTTGAAGTGTTAGGATCTTCCAACAATTCTGAGGTGCACTTTTGTGCTAGGAAAGGAAATGTCCAATGATCCATTCATGAAGATCGAGAACAAAGTCAGAAAATGCACACCTTATTGTATGTAAAAGCACCAATTTCCGGTTAATACAATCACAAAATTATATCAAGAATTTATAGGCATCTGAAAAAGTTGTAGGAAAAAGCAAGCTTGTTAAATAGATTCAATTAATGCATCATCACCAAGCAAAATAAGGCACAAAAAAGAAAAGAAAACAAAAAACCAGAGAAGATTAAATCATTTCCACATTTTCATGCCCACTACTACTCGATATGGTTTAACTTTATCCCTATACTCACAAAAGTGCACCCATGCAGAAAATATTGGAAAATGGATAAGGGAATTAAGCACTCAAACAATTCAAAAACTAATACCACCATCCACTTTCACCATACTACTCCCTTTCACAAAGACCCTACCAAAACAAAATCTTAACCTACATCACTTTGGCAAAGAAGATCCAACATAATCTTGCACAAAACAAGCCAACTGACAGCATCGCTCTCACATTATTTCTATGAAGATGCAAGCACCAAAGGATTAGATCGAACAACAACCAGAATTAGGAAAATATATATAGTAATACCAATCGTAACTGAAAATGCGATAGCGGAATTTCCAATTACAATAACAATGCACAATAATATAAAAGGAGAAAAATATCAAATTGGAACCAACCAAACAGTACTAAATCTAAAAACTTCAATGTATTCATACTCTCGATGGATGATTCCTCAATGATGCTGAAATTGAGAACTGTTCAGTGCCTCCCACATCCAAAGACCGTTGTGTGAATTTGTAGGTGGAAAGAGGAGCATTGGATGGATCCGTTTAAACCATTTATTGGCCTACTACAGCTATGGCGCTCAATATTATCCAAAGTTGCAATGTTGTGTTCCTTTTACTCCAGTAACAGGTCCCTGGATATTATCCATGGCGCATGCAAGGACCAATGGCCTGGATCAAATGAACCATGGTGACGCTTGCCATATTCAAAACTTGCATATAGTGCTTAAATTATCATCCAATCACTCTCTTACTCGGCTTCCTCTTCATTGAAGGTTCTGACATGAGTCTTGGACTTTTGTTTACCTGAATGCAACAAAACAGAAAAATACTTTCATTTCGAACTATAAATTTTATCAGGATTCAAGACAATAAGAGGCTTTGCTGATCTTCCGTTCTGAAGAAAATCAAGTTGGTTCACTCATCAGTTGTGGCTAGCATACAAAACTAATGTGTAGCTAGAGAGAAATTTTTTTTTTTTTTCCTTAGCAATCCACTATTTTGTACGCTATGAACCACCATGAATTGACCAGCCTAAAATGGTGGATCTTAGCAATCCACTATTTTATGCCCTAGTATGCAATTTCTAATTTTCTAAGTGCTTGTATATCATCCATCATTCTCTGCTACTTTATTAAAGTTTTTCCTCTTTCTCCCTTTTTAAAAATTGTCGTTGTTAGCATGTAATATTGCTTGGATTTTTATGTTGTTGTTGTTGTTGTTGTTGTTGCCAAGGAACCGAAACATCGTATGTATGTTCAGAGAAGATATGAACTCTGGCCGGGAGCTTTTATGAATCCATTGTTAACACTGAGCTTGCTTTGGTGGATGATGCATTCAAAACATTGCCTATTCCAGTTCTATGTGATGATAAAGAGATAATGTCTCTTTCTCGAGATTGATGAGATTGTTCTTCTTTGTCAAATTTATGGCAGGCTGTTTGCTAAATCTCAGTGTCCACTTCCCATTTCAACTTTCTTAAAGAGATTTGTATGGTTTTCTTACCTGAATGTGTATGGCAGGTTGGTGGATAGTAACATTCTTACGATATAATTGAATCTTGTTTGGCTTCCATTCATCAAGTAAGCTTATGATTGTTACAAAATTGCAAATAACATTGGTTTATATATATATATATATATATATATATATATATATATATATATATATATATATATATATATATATATTGTTCATAGTTTATTATACTTTTCTTCGACTCATATTTTCTTAAATTTGTTCACATCTTTAATTTGTCAAGGAAATATTTTCTTGATGCAATGGTAGATTTGGATCAAGTAATGTTGGGAATCAAGTGCTGCTTCTCTCTTCCTTAGTGACTTTTTTTGCACCACATGCCTCCTACATACGACAGTACCGGGCGCAAGGTGTTAATTTCTGGATCTTGCTCATAGCCCTTGGTCATTGGCAAGAGCTCTACAAATATAAGGAACAATAACTTATTCAGGTGCTTTATTGTCCTTTGGTAAGTCCTCCAATGCTTTTTACCCCTTAGGCTTTTTTATGCAACATGTAACCATGTATCACTTTTTTTATTATTATATAATTCTAAAGGGCTCAGAACTGCAACAGTTCTCTACTGGCAGCATTGTATTGCTTTAAGCATTGTTTGTATATGTTGTGCCTTTATATCTAGTAATAAGGAATATGGTTGCTCCAAAGAGGACTTCATGATTTAGGAACAGGCCTGTCTCAGACATCATATCACCAACAAGTGCATCTTTCCAATCCCTTCCAAAACCCTGTTTCTTGCATCATGACACTCTTTTTCAAACCTTTCTTTCATAAACCTTCCAACCCTACAGTAACTGTACCCAGTAACTATTGCTTGAAGGAAAATCAACTATGTCATTGGCGTCGGGTGCATAACATTACCAGGGCATTTAGATCTTTGTAAGTGGTTGAAGGTAATCAGCCTTTCATTTCTACTAAAGCAGTAGCATTTTGGCCATTTCCTTATACACGCAGCCATGCATGAAAGTATGCAAGTGGAACATGGCCTAAAAGTCTCCTCGATGGGACAATCCTACTTTCCTAACCATTCCATTGGCAATGGTTCACATCCAACTGAAAAGTGCCAAAGATTTGATGGCTAAGATCTCCCAATTTGGGATTGTTTTGAGCATGACCCATCCATGATGGAGCTCATCAGATCAATGGTATGGATCTCTCGAACCATGAACCCTGCTCCTCCGCTAACCGACTCGAGGATACTATACCTATCCTAGGATTTAGGATCAAGAATCACTGTATGTTTTGATTATATCTCGGTTCTAAATCGATCGACTCCCATTTGTCAATGATTTACAAAGTGGGATTAGAAATAAAACTTTCTAAATCTACAAATAACTCGTATTTCTAATAAATATGATCCAACTGGAGACTCTTGTAATAGAGTTGTACTTTTATTGTTTTTTGAAAGACGGGGATGTGTTTGTCAACTTCCTTATTAGAATTACTCCTGATTTATTAGGCATCATTTTGTTTGAAATAAGAACCATCTTTTTACAAGAAGTAGAGGGTGTTATTGTTTTTCCATTCAGTAGATGATTAATGGTATTATTCTCTCCCTATAACCGAAATGTGAGTGTTACTACATTTTTTAAAATTTAAACCACATAGTGCCCAAAGGACTTGTCTTTTTCTTTTTCCTTTTATATTTCGTCTAGAGTTAAACTTTTAGCTCGTTCTTTCAAAGTTAAAAGCAACAAGCAATTCTTAGCCATATGTGTTTAACCATCATAGCATGTCTCTACAGCGTGCTCTAAAGAACGTTTCTCTTGGTATGGGTCTCATTTGTTTCCAATCTTAATTTGAGAGATGGATATAGAATGATCACTGATTTCTTTTTTGGGTGTGTATAGCCTATCTTGCTCTATTGGAAGAACTCCGAGATCGCCAAACTTGCATTGCACAAGTACAGACCTCGCCAATATGATCGACCAATTTGGGGCTCTAGCAAATAATAGCTCAAACTCCCAAGACAAATGTACCACGATGATGTTCTCAGTGACTTTTATAAGAAGTTGGAGCATGAATTTTTGGTGAGTTCTCTTCTTGGAAACACTAGAACCGGCTCTTTTGTTAAGCATTTCTTATTTCCACTTTTAGTTTTCCATGGTTCAAATTTACACTTTGGGCTTGGTTCAAAGCTAACTTTGAGGTCCATTGATTGGACATGGGCCCAATATTTTGGGCCTAATAAATAATAGGTGGCCTTTTGTCCAATGTTACTAATTGCAAACCCCCGTGTTTTTTTGTTCTGAATCATGCCACCTGATTATGGGTCACAAGATATCTTAGCTTAGATGCTTTGAACTGTAAGATGTTAATTTAAAAACCTAGAACAATTTCTCATTTCTTTTGGCTCCAAAGAGTTCCCGATCGGAATCGCCTCCAAGAGCTTGTACACCAATGCCCAAGTGATCCCGAGTGTTCATCCGTAGTCCGTGTTGGAAGCGTCGGTCCATGGTCCAAGAACAAATGGCTAGCCGTTGGAATGGATTTTCACTGTTGAGAATGTTGCTTGTTGCCGATTCTTTTTTACCATCCATTTATGGGTCACCTTAAGATAAGAATATCATCCACTCATGATGATTTATCTCGCCCATATCCGACACCTCCGATGCCTTTTTACACCACCAAACGGTATGTTCAATCAAATTTCTTACAAGATGCTAACTTGGATTTCCTTCTATTTGCTTCAATTTTGGATTATGGTCTTTACTATCATCTCTATTCGTTCACACTATCTTGATTTGTTCTGTTCCTACCACAATTTTCAAGTAAAAGACTGTCTATATATATAAGAAAATCTCTCGAAAAAATCATGAATATACTTGTGCAAGCATTTAACCACTCGATTTTTTGGTGTTTGTGTACAATTGTTTGGAAATTTTCTCATTTTTCATGGAAATTATCCTTGTTCTTGGTAATGGATAACAAGCTTTACTACCTTAAATTCATGAGATGTGGTTTTCAAGAAATTGATTATGTTTGAGGGATGTAATTAGGCCCCCGTATTGAAGGAATTTGACAAGCAATAGTGTTTGTTTGGGATGGAAAGGTTTTTTTTTTTTTTTTTTTAAAAAAATCATAGCCATCAAATTGATAATTTTGAAGTCATAGTGAAAATTAGAATTTTCGGAATTCTTGATTTTCTGCTCAAAACACACCTTTTCAGATTCAACACTGTAAAAGGCACACCATCTGTAGACACCACCAATTTTGGCTTTTGATAGGGTAGGAAAAAAAAAAACAGAGATGTATTGCTTTTGTTCACTCGGGTTGGCATCAATCCAAATGGTACCCTTTGCGTAAGTTAAGAAATATGACGAGATTCTCTAACCAGGGAATTTTGAATCACCTTAGAGCTCTCTAACTTGGGTAAGGGATGCTTTAGAGATTTTTGCTTCTATATGTGTATGATTTCATCGATTGAGGTAGCAAAACCACAAAATCTTGAATTAGAGTCCTCTCTAACCAATCAAAGCACAGAATAACTCCATATAATCAACTAGAGCTTATCTGGCTTGAATAATTATAAAGGACAAAAAAAAAAAAAAAAAAAAAAACCATGGATAGGCGAATGTCTATTCTGAAAACAATACACAAATGTGGATCTTTAGCCGAGATGGGGGCTGACTTAATATTTTTAGAGATTCATTTGTGTTTTTAATAGCTATTGGTTGAGTTAATCTAGTATGCTTCTCTCTCTGTGGATCTTTAGCCGGGCATGGGGCTGACTTAATATGAGATAATATGACACATTAATATGCAGAAATTTTAGCTATGGACCTGCATGAAGATGGGTGGCAAAGTATATCACCATTTGAAGGGGCATAGAGGGCGATATAGGCGATATGGGGCTGTATCATATCGTTGATTGAAGCACGTTATCGATATTTAAAACCTTATTTTAGGGTCACTAGAGCCCAACCCCAAGAATCGTAGCTCTCTCAAGAGAATCAATCATCTCTTCATATTTACCTTTTCGCTTTATATGTTTCTAATTCCGATTGTTGTTCTAGGACCGTCTATACCATGAGATCAAAGAAGTATGTGGGCTGCAAAGGATCACAGAGGAACATCTGTCACAATTGCATTGGACTGCAATAGAGATTCTTCCATTTCCAATATCGAAATTTATCTTGAACAGAGTAATTCAGGTCTGTTTGGTTCTGCTTTAGCTTTTTGAAGCAATCCAACATATCCCTTTTCACTGCTATTGAAACTGTTAGTATTGAAATAACTACTATGCTTTTCCCCTTTTCCACATTACTTAAGGTCCTTACCTTTTATATGCTTTATGTGTGAGGGAAATTATAGGGATCAAAATTTTGACTTATCGAAGTATAGGGGAAATTTTTCATGACTTACAATGTTAAATTGTATTGATCGATTTTTTCAAGTTCATGATCTGACTCACCAACTTACATTCAATTTTTCCAGCGCCACCCCACATTGAATTACTAGTTGCAAATGGCCACACAAATCAATGAACCTGACAAAGATATATGGGATCATTCAATCACACAAGGTGAATTGTTTTATCATAGTTGCATGAATTTTGTTTTGGTTTTGTACCGCCACCCCACATTATTTCTTCAAAATGTTAGCAGGTATGAACAACTAGGAGGCAGGAGCAGCAATAGGAGCACAAATCAAAAACACAATTCAAAGTGATAGTGGCACTGGGTAGAAAATTTTGCAAATGTAGGTTGTGCGCTTCTTATGTCTTGTGTTTTTTTTTTTTTTTTGGTCCAAAGATGAGCATGCATATTTGACATCTTTTATTGTTCTTTTTTTTTTTTTGTCCAAAGATGAGCATGCATATCTGACATCTTTTATTATTATTATTATTATTTTTAAAGAAAGATTTCCTCTATTGCTATGAATTGTCGGTGGATATGATCCCTATAGCTACCGATGAAATCCGTAGTAAAGATTTAAACAACTATGGTACCAAGAGCTACTACAGTTGCCTTTGTGGGACTACGCATATTTAGCTACGGATTTTATCCGTAGTTGTTAGGACAATATTCTAGTAAAAGCCTGGCGATTTAGCGGCGTCAAAGACAATCGTCAAGAAAGTCCTGACCGCAATGCAAAGCCTTTACCGACCGAGGCATTACCGGCTGTTAACTGACCGCGGGCGAATGATTTTCTGGCGGTTTTTTGAGTCTTTGCCGGCGGTTCTGACCGCCGGTAAAGGCCAGTTTTCTTGTAGTGTCTTTTGCATATTTCCATTGGTATAGGATTCAAGTTTCAGCACAATTTGATTTCAAGTGAATGTGATCCGTTGAAAATAAGATTAACAATTCCAATCAAATCCCTTTTGTCTGCCCGTGTGCGCCCGAATCGTTGCTACTTTTGTAACTCAGTTGTTGATATCAATGGAATTTGAATAGTTTATCAAAAAAAAAAAAAAAAAAAAAAATCCAATTCAGAAGTAGATGTGCATCGTCAGATTCAACCAGACCATCTGGTTTAGTTTGTTAAGATATCTAAATTGACCAATTTTCAGGTCCAACCGATTTACAGTTAATGAGATATGGCTCGATCCATGAAAGGCCTAATTTAAAAAAAAGAAAAAAAAAACATCTTTTTTCTCACAATCCGTATGATGTCCAGCTAGAACAGCCACATAAGTGTTATGTCAATGATATTCTGGGCTCTTCCACTGGAACTAATTGGTTTGATGGACCCTTAATTAATGATGATCATATTGTATAGATGTCTTGAAGCTGCCCTAAGTTAGGGGACTTCGATAGCTGGAGTGCTTTGCTCAAACATCTCCTAAATTAAATAGATTGTTTACTGGGTAGTTTTAGACCATGCTCAATCGCTCGAGCCTCTTGGTTGATCGGTTGAGGATATTTAAAAAATCCTTGTTAACTATCTGAACAGTTTTTAACTAGTTAGGTCGATTGAGCTTTGGTATGCTCGATCAGTGTTGATCACTTGACACTACAATCGATGGTACACGCGAAATTGTGTAAGTGCGCAATTTGTTTCCTATTCCGATTGTGATAGTATATATCCAGTGTAATTAGGATTAGGGAGGGATGAAGGCTTTTAGGATCACTTGACACTACAATCGATGGTACACGTGAAATTGTCTAAGTGCGCAATTTGTTTCCTATTCCAATTGTGATAGTATATATCCAGTGTAATTAGGATTAGGGAGGGATGAAGGCTTTTTAATTCGTTTGATTTCGGGTGTTCTTCAAATCTGTAAGACCGCCTATATCTTGTAATATTACTTTCATGGTGTATTACTTATCACTATGCCATGATTTTTTCCTGTAAGGGTTTTTCTATGTAAAAATCGGATTATCAAGAGCAAAATTCCTGCAATGTTAAAAGTCGATCCCTTGACCTATCTCTCTACCAAGAGTGCTTCTACTAATTAGGATAAGTGCTTGGTTTTCATAATAAAGACTTTGGTGGGCCATTCTACATATCCCTGTTGTAGGGGTGTCAATAGGCCAAGTTAGGCCTAGTCAATTAATGCCAATCCACACATAATCAAGCCCAATACTAGGGACATACCCTTGATCAATTTTCAGGGCAGGATCAACCTAGCGAACCGGTCTAGCATGAAAATTGATCAAATCTCTATTTCCAAAGGTAATGTTCTTAATCCGTCTATTGATCAAGTGGGTCGAATGTGCATAAAGAAGCACATGCTGCCTAATCATGAATCGAACGAATTTCTTCACATGTACACACTAAGGCTACTCAACACATCGATTGGTTACTAAGTAAGCTGTGGGGGCCATGTGTTTTATCCATGTCATTCATTTGTTTTACTAGATCATTATAGGGCATGAACTCAGAATTGAGGCATATCCAAAGCACAAGTGAACCATTTCCATATACACACACACACACACACACACACACACACACACACACACACACACACTACAAAAAAAGGGTTTTTAGCGACGAAACTTTTAGTGACGAAATACATTTTCGTCGCTAAAAGTAACTTTTCGTGATGAAATAGATTTTCGTCGCTAAATATGTACTTTTAGCGACGAAACTTTTCGCAGCTAAAATCAAGGATGCCACTTTTAGTAACAACAATTTTCGTCGTTAAAGGCTGCAAGCAAAATTCGAATGGATTACTTTTAGCTACGAACCTTTTCGTCTCTAAAAATCATGGAACATACTTTTAGAGACAAAATTTTTCGTCGCCAAAAGCTTCAAACAAAATTGAAAAAAAAAATCCAATGGATTACTTTTAGCTGTGAAATCGTGGACGAGATTTTTAGCGACGAAAAGTTGCGTCACCAAAGGTTGCAAACAATTTTTCAAATACTTTTAGCTACGACAATTTTCGCAGCTAAAAAACATGGAACATACTTTTAGTGACGAACATTTTCGTCGCCACAAGCTTCAAACAAATTTTTTTTAAAAATCGAATGGATTACTTTTAGCTGCGAAAATTTTCGCTACTAAAAATCATGGATGAAATTTATAGCGACAAACGTTTTCGTCGCCAAAGGCTGCAAACAATTTACTTTTAGCTGCGAAAGGTTTCGCAGCTAAAAATCGTTGACGAGATTTCTAGCGACGAAAATGTTCGTCACCAAAGGATGCAAACAATTTTTCAAAATCTCGAATGGATTACTTTTAGCTGCAAGCTAAAAAACCTAGAACATACTTTTAGCGACGAATATTTGCATCGCCAAAAGCTTCAAACAAAATTTTCAAAAAACGAATGGATTACGTTTAGCTGCGAATGTTTTCGCAGCTAAAAATCATGGAATATACTTTTAGCGACGAAAATATTCATTGCGAAAAGCTTCAAATAATTTTTTTTAAAAATCGAATTACTTTTAGCTGCGAAAGTTTTCGCAGCTACAAATCGTGGACGAGATTTGTAGCGACGAAATTGTCCGTCGCTAAAGGCTGCAAACAATTTTTCATACATTTAGCTGCGAACATATTCGTAGCTAAAAATCATGGAACATTCATTTGGAGACAAAAAGCTGCAAACAATTCTCTTTTTTTTTTACAAAAAATATTCCATGTCAAATTTCCTGATATACACCTGTTAGAATATAATTCATCATATTCTTCCTGATATACACCTGTTATATAATATATTTCATCATATTCACATTCACATTCACATCCATCTAAACCCAAACTACATAAATTCATCCAGACATAAACTATATTCATCCAAACATAAACTGCATCCATCCAAACACAAACAATCTTATGGAAAAAAAACAAATGAAAAGAGAGAGAACATATGAAAGGTGATCCAGACAAATGAAAAGAAAAACAACCTTAACCTAAACCTAAACTTATAACCTACACTTATAGGTTTGGGTTATAGGTTTAGGTTTAGGTTTTAGGTTTAGATTAAGGTTAAGTTATAGGTTATAAGTTTATGTTATAGGTTATGGATTATAGGTTATAGGTTAAGGTTTAAGTTATAGGTTTTGGTTTAGGTTAAGGTTATAGGTTTAGGTTTAGGTTTAGGTTATAGGTTTAGGTTTAGATTTAGGTTTATGTTTAGGTTTAGGTTATAGCTTTAGGGAATTGAGAATAGGTTAAGGTTTAGGTTTAAGAAATCAGGTTCTGGTTCGGGTTTAGGTTTCGATTTTCAAGTTTAGGTTTAGGTTTAGGTTTAGGCTAGGGAGTTGAGATTAGGATTAGGTGTAGGTTTAGGTTTAGAGATTTGAGATTACATTTAGGTTTTAGGTTTAGGTTATAGGTTTAGGTTTAGGTTTAGGTTTAAGTTAGGTTATAGGTTAAGGTTTAGGAATTGAGAATAGGTTAAGGTTTAGGTTTAAGGATTTGAGAATACATTTAAGTTTTAGGTTTAGGTTTAGGTTAATGTTATAGGTTTAGGTTTAGGTTTAGGTTATAGCTTTCTAGAATTGAGAATAGGTTAAGGTTTAGGTTTAGGAAATCGGGTTCGGGTTTGGGTTTAGGTTTAGGTTTTTAAGTTTAGGTTTAGGTTTAGGTTAGGAGTTGAGATTATGATTAGGTGTAGGGATTTGAGATTACATTTAGGTTATAGGTTTAGGTTTAGATTTTATGCTTAGGCTATAGGTTTAGGCTTAGGTTATAAGTGTAGGTTATAGGTGTAGGTTTGCTAGGTAATAGGTTAAGGTTTAGGGAATTGAGAATAGGTTAAGGCTTAGGTTTAGGAAATCTGGTTCCGGTTTAAGTTTGGGGTTTCAAGTTTACGCTTAGGTTAAGGAGTTAAGATTAGGATTAGGTGTAGGTGTAGGTGCAGGTTTTGGGATTTGAGAATAGGTTTAGGTTATAAGTATAGGTTTAGGTTGGGCCATAGGTCAAGGTTTAGGATTTGAGCCAGGTTAAGGTTTAGGTTTAGGTTAAGGTCAGTAAGTATAGGTTTTGGGATTTGAGAACAGGCTTTAGGTTATAAGCATAGGCTTAGGTTGGGTTATAGGTTAAGGTTTAGGATTTGAGTTTAGGTTTAGGCTTAGGTTTAGGTTATAAGTATAGGTTTTGGGATTTGAGAACAGGTTTATGTTATGGTTATAAGTTTAGGTTGGGTTATAGGTTAAGGTTGGGTTATAGGTTAAGGCTAGGGATTCGAGAATAGGTTAAGGTTTAGGTTTAGGTTATAAACATAGGTTTTGGGATTTGAGAATAGTTTTAGGTTATAAGTATAGGCTTAGGTTGGGTTATAGGTTAAGGTTTAGGGATTTGAGCTTAGGTTAAGGTTATAAGTATAGGTTTTGGGATTTGAGAATTAGTTTAGGTTATGGTTATAAGTTTAGGTTAAGGTTATAAGTATAGGTTTAGGTTATAGGTGCAGAGCTAGGTTTACGTTATAGGTAAGGCCTTGAGTTAAAGTTTAGGATTCGGGTTTGGGTTTAAGGTTATAGGTTAAGGCTTAGGATTTGAGAAAAGGTTTAGGTTATAAGTGTAGGTTTAGGTTGGGTTATAGGTTAAGGTTTAGAATTTGAGTTTCGCATCCAGGTTTAGGCTTAGGCCTAGGTTATAAGTATAGGTTTTCAGATTTGAGAACAGGTTTAGGTTATAAGTATAGGTTTAGGTTGGGTTATAGGTTAAGGTTTAGGATTTGAGTTTGGGTTAAGGTTTAGGTTTAGGCTTAGGTTATAAGTATATGTTTTGGGATTTGAGAACAGGCCTAGGTTTAGGGTTTAGGGTTGGTTATAGGTTAAGGTTAAGGTCTAGTTTTAGGTTATAAGTATAAGTTTTGGGATATGAGAATAGGTTTGGTTAAGGTTGTAGGTTTAGGTTAAGGTTGTAAGTATAGGTTATAGGCCTAGGTTAAGGCTTTAGGCTTGCTATGGGCATAGGCATAGGTTTAGGTTTTAGTGTTATAGCTTTAGGAATCGAGAATAGGGTAGGGTTGAGGTTTTGGAAATCGGGTTCGTGTTCTGGATCTGGTTTAGGTTTAGGTTTTCAAGTTTAGGTTTAGGGTTAGGTTACTTCGAGTTGAGATTAGGATTAGGTGTAGGTTTAGGTTATAGGTTTAGGCTTAAGTTATAGGTTTGGGTTTAGGTATAGGCTTAGGTTATAGGTTATAGGTTATATGTTTAGGTTAAGGTTTAGGTTTTCTGTTCAGTTCAGTTTGGGTTATAGGTTATAGGTTTATGACATAGGTTTAGGTTATAGGTTATAGGTTTAGGTTAAGGTTTAGGTTTAGGTTATGGGTTTTGGGATTTGAGAAAAGGTTTAGGTTTAGGTTATGGGTTTTGGGATTTGAGAAAAGGTTTAGGTTATAAGTATAGGTTTAGGTTTATAGGTTAAGGTTTAGGGATTTGAGTTTACATCTAGGTTTAGGTTTAGGTTTAGGTTATAAGTATAGGTTTTGGGATTTGAGAATAGGTTTAGGTTATAAGTATAGGTTTAGGTTGGGTTATAGGTTAAGGTTTAGGATTTGAGTTTAAGTTAAGGTTTAGGTTTAGGTTATAAGTATAGGTTTTGGGATTTGAGAATAGGTTTTGGTTTAAGATATAGTTAAGGTTAAGGTCTACTTTTAGGTTATAAGTATAAGTTTTGGGATATGAGAATAGGTTTAAGTTAAGGTTGTAGGTTTAGGTTAAGGTTGTAAGTATAGGTTATAGGTTTAGGTTAAGGTTTAGGTTTAGGTTATAGGTATAGGTATAGGTTTAGGTTTAGGTTTTAGGTTATAGCTTTAGGAATCGAGAATAGGTAGGGTTGAGGTTTTGGAAATCGGGTTCGGGTTCTGGATCGGGTGTAGGTTTGGGTTTTCAAGTTTAGGTTTAGGTTAGGTTACGGGGTTGAGATTAGATTAGGTGTAGGTTTAGGTTATAGGTTAAGGTTTAGGGATTTGAGTTTAGGTTAAGATTATAAGTATATGTTATAGGTTAAGGTTAAGGTTTAGGTTATAGGTTTTGGTTTAGGGTTAGGGTTAGGTTATAGGTTATAGGTTATAGATTTAGGGTATTAAGAATCAGTTTATGTTATAGGTTTGGGGTTATAAGTTTATGTTAAGGGTGTGGTACCTGTAAATATAGATATAAACACGGCCTGTCCAAATGGCCAGGCCCCTCCAATGCTGTCCATAGGAAATGGACAGCTTCAACATGGTCATAACAGCGGTTCCCACCTTCCAGGGACCTCCGCTCTTTCGGATAGCTCCGACGCACATCCGGGTCTGCTCCATTAATATCGAGCAAATACATATATAAACATGGTCTGTCCAAATGACCAGGCTCGTCCAATGTTATCCATAGGAAATGGGCAGCTTCATCATGATCATAACAGTGGTTCCCGCCTTCCAGGGACCCCCGCTCTTCCGAATAGCTCCGACGCACATTCGGGTCTACTCCATTAATCTTGAGCAAATACAGATATAAACACGGCTTGTCCAAATGGCCAGGCCCCTCCAATGCTGTCCATAGGAAATAGACAGCTTCATCATGGTCATAACAGTGGTTCCCACCTTCCAGGGACCCCCGCTCAACATCCGGATAGCTTCGACGCACATCCGGGTCTGCTCCATTAATTTCGAGCTAATACATTTAAAAACAAGCTAGGCATCTATTTTTTTGTGGATGAGAACCAATTTTTCAGACTATTCATCAGGCAGTCCCTACAATGTAATATTCCATCTATACAGCTATTGACCAACAAATGAGATCCAATCTTCTAGACTATTCATCAGGCCATCCACACCAAAAATAATCCCCATTCTACAGCTCTCTGTGTGTGTGGCATCAATTGAGTTTGAATGGGAAAGAAGAGAGGTTCGGTGAAGAGAGCAAAAGAAAGGGCTATCCTAGACCATCCATTCACTTAGATATTATGATCTAAGCCATTGATCATATATGGTGGGTCATCCTGCTTGTGAATCAGAGGGGTGGTTTTAATAAATACTAAAAGAACTCTTAACCAGCAGGTTGTCCTAAATACTAAAGAGCTCTTAATTAAGTTAATATAACGAGAAGGAAAGGAAAAGCTTCAGAAAGATTTACCTTCTGCATTAGTAGAATATCCTTTGAGGTGTCACCAGAAAGGCTAAAATAACCAGTAGCTCTCAGAGCCCTTCTGCTTATTGGCTTTCTTCCCCTCTTCTGCGCTTTTCGTTCATCTTCTTCTTGTTGGAGAACATTTATACTATCTTCAATAACATCCGGCAAGTAGTCACCATCAAAATATGGCAAACGAGTAACACTTGCTTTGACCTTGCACTCGTCAACGAGCACAAAGAAACGATCATATAAATCAGTGCGCTACGCTCCACCACAATATTCTCCTTGAGAGCTTATGTAGCATGGATCGGTACCTAAGAGATCATTTAAACAACACGAGACTGATGTTAGATAACGAGAAACATGTGTTTGTACACACATACACACATATGAACATGTACACATATGAAACATGTGTTAGATAACGAGATCATTCTTTTTTCGTTTCTTTTCTTTTCTTCTTCTTCTTCTTCTTCTTTTTTGGCTTTGAGAAAAGTATATAAACAGGTTCGGGTCTATTCAAGACTTCTTGGCGGCATGGGACACAGGTGGAGTGGGTAAAGTTGGGAAGATGGTTTGCAGTTGGTGGTGATGGCTGGCCTATGGGCTATTTGGGGTAAGAGGAACAACTGTTGTTTTGACAACTGGTCCGGGTTTGTGGGCGAGGTTTTCAGTGTGATTACCAATTAAATTGTTGGAACTAGCTTGACCAAAATTATTGAAACTCAAAATTATGTTTAGATAATTCAATTTGATTAGGCTGAAACACATCAATGAGCATGTTGCCCTCTTATAGAGAACATCTGAGGGGCTAGTTCTCCAAAGCATACAAGATTCTAGAGATCATAGAAAAATTACAAAATAAAATATTAGAGGAATCCAAATGGTATGATAGACATTAGTTAAGCATTGTAATTCCATATGGTAGCAACAGGCCAACCATTCCCAAGGCAGGGTAAAGTGGGGTTGATGCCAGATTGGCAACAAATAATCAAACTTGGTCAAACAAATCAAGGTAATCCAACAAACCTTGATTATATGGAGAAGTTGTAGAGATTCTCATTTTTGTCTATTACGGTCCTCTCTATCTGGCTAACATAATTAGGAAAGAAGAAATTCTGACTCTCTGTTTGTAATTAGGAACTGGGTATACCCAATTAGGACTACAACTTAGGTTTGGGACAACCCGAGTTTGGGTCATTTTGGCTAAGGCTGTCAAGGTCCTTGAGTTGGTTCGGTTTGGAAAATCCAATTTGAATTCAGGTTGTGTTTGTGTTGAGCAAATGCAGGTTGAGTAAGGTCAGGTTGGGAATAATCCATGGAACTCGGGGCATTCAAACATTGGAAATCTCGAGTTCAATGGAATTCAACAGAGGATTCCTCACATCCCAACAACAAGTGAAGAAAAAATAGACAAATTCCCCATTGATGGTCCTTGACCGGATACAGAAGATGGCCAAACAGCAACACCAACATTTTTGCATAAAGCAAATGCATGGAAAATCTTTGAGTGAATCCAAACTGCACAACTTGAGACCAAAATTGCTCTTTCAAATCTGGAAGGTGAAATCCCTAATTCTAAAAATTCTCAGATTCCCAAAATCCTAAAACCCCCAAATCCCCAATTTATAAAATCAGAAACACTCAAATTCAGGGTCCACATTCAAATCTGTAAGCCCTAAAATCCCCAAATCCCTAAATGAGGCAACAATATCTCTTACTGCATTTCAATTTCTAAAAGAAATGGAGATAAGGCCCTTCTCTTTAATAAAATAAGTTTTTGTTTCACTCCTTATTTCGGGACTAGGTCTAGGCTAGGTTGGCAATCAGCAGACAGTTGAATTTGCACTAGAGGTTATCATCACAATCTTTTGGTCATACGATGTTTACTAGATGAATTATCTTAATGATTCTTTTTATAAATGATAATTATGTCTTCCAACATTAGTTCCTCTGATATCCATCCAAAACTATATTAATACCTTGCAGCATTTAAGAAAATAGTCTTAGAAAACTCACTAATATGATGAAGTTACTCTTTCCAAACCACTTTACAGTACCTGAGAATAGTCCAAATTCCAGGTCCCAAAAGAAATCCTCAAATTGATGAATAAATAGTTTCTCATACTCAAAGGTCGCAACAAAAGAAGATAGTTATGCAGTCGGACTAACCACATACCAATGTTTATATAAAACATTGAAAGAGATGTGAAAATAATACATATATGTATACATGTAGTTTCATAATGTATTTTTATTAATACCCCATAAACATTCTTTTCCAGAACATTACATGTTTAAAGAAGCCATATACCAATGCAACTGTCCAAAGAGTATTCTTAAGGTTATTTCGAATTCCACACGCAAAAATATAATTACACATATTTGTTTCAGGAATTTCATCAAACACCTGACATGTTTGCTGCTCACTGGAATTTTATCAAAAAAAGCAACACAAGGAAAAAGATAACTAAGCTAAGGCCGAATGTTACCAAGGTAGGAAGGTTCGAAGGCTTCCCTGATTGCTTGTCTTGGAGATATTCTGCTAGAGGATGGATTCCTGCGAGATGCCGCATTCTCTCTAGGAAATCATGCCACATCAACAGGGCCATCAACAAACCAAACAGTCAAAAGATCAGGAATGGGCCTTTCTGCCAAACATTTGTGTGCTTGCAACATCACAAGAAGAAAATAGAAAAAGCAATGATAGATGAAAGGGATTCTAGAATAAAAACAGCAAGAAGAGGAACAAACGGCGAGGAAAATAAGGGATTTCGAGAGGAGCTCACCTATTTGAGATGAATTTGTACTGCCTTTGGAAATCTCTCAGCAATAAGAGGAATTTCTTCAAGGAATCAGAGCTCGGGCGAGGAAGCTTGCGTTGTCTGGAAATGTCGTCTCAATTTCGAAAGAGTGAAGTGCCGTGAGTTAGGAAATCCCTCATCTAAAATGAGAGGATACTTTCAAATCCAATAATTGTGTGTTTACCATCATTTATAACACACACCATATTAACAACCGTACATATAAGGGCCTATTTACTGAATGGTTAAGATAATTTTATATAAGAAAATATACATATTACCCATCTATAACTATAATCATTATTTGGTTGTTCTGGATAACCCTGTATCATTACCACTATTTATATAAACGAGTCACCACAATTTTACAAAAAATACAAAACTCACGTACATTTACAGTAAAAAAAAAAAAGAAAAAAGAAAAAAAGAAGCTACCATGAGCGTTGGATCTGGTAGGGATCTATGGGCCCCACCATGATATTTGTGTTATATCCCAGCCATAAATCAATTTATAAGCATTATTTTAAGAATGATACCAAAAAATGAGATCGAAATAAATCTCGGGTGAACCACACCATAGGAAAACAGTAGCATATAAAATCACTTGGTGGGGCCCACCTGAAATTTTGATGCATATGAAGCTTGGTCTGACTCCTCATCCAAGTGGGACACACATAATGTATGGGCTGGATTTGTGAACCACATCTCGGTGGGCCCAACAAATGATTATGAATATTTTAATGGAGGGTAACCCCTCTCAACTTTTAAATGTGGTGTGGCTCAAAAAAGTCACAGTTGACTTGATTTTTAAGCCCCAGGCCTACCATGGAATGGTGCATATGACTGATTGGGTAAATGTTCAACACCCATCATGGTGGGGCCCACACAGCGCAAAAAAATGAGAAGTTCCACATAGTTTATGCAAGGGAGGACAGATTATGCCATTCGGTCTGCAAAAATAAAAAATAAAATTCAAACCAATTGCATTTTGGGTTGCATCCAAACAAACTCTATATTATTATTATTATTATTATTATTATTATTATTATTTTTAAAAAAAAATTTAAAGAAAAATTTCTATTCATATCATATCATACCAGAAAAAAACTGTTTATAGGGACTATACTTCGAGATGCCCAAACATCCAAAAATTGACAATGGGCAACCTATCATAAGGACGTTATACATGGACCACCCGCCTAATGTTCATGCTCCAACCTTACCTAAGACCACCCTACCCCGAATCTCGTAAGGAAGATCCTGAATGGACGTGTAGATACAATGAGTCTGGGTTGTACTACCCACTTTGGCCAGACCATCTGCTGGGCCATTACCCTCTCGAAAAATATGAGAAAATTGAAATGAACCAAGGTTGGTTATGGAAGCGATCCGGGCGAGCCAATGAGATCATTTCCAGCCCCCCTGCGAGACCCTGTTAATGATATCCACAACCATTTTGGAATCTGACTTGACCAAAACCTGCCTCACGCTCCTGCGCACACAGATGGAGAGACCCTTGTAAATGATCGAAAATTCTGCACTATTGTTGGACCCCTGCCCATAGCCAGAAGAAAAGGCGAAAATCATGTTGCCATCCGCCCTCCTACAGATGCCGCCACCTCCACAAGATCCTGGGTTGTTCAGGGCCAACCCATCGACATTTAGTTTAACCCACTGGGAGTTCGGTCTCCCCCAACCACATCGAGGCGAGTGGTAGGGGGAGACGATTCGGGGATCCCCAGGCTCACAAGGAGCATTCGACTCAACCAAGATTTGGGCCTCATGTGCGGGTTCCCTTTTAGCGCCCAGGCTAGCCAGGATCGAATTATTATCAGTAAGTACCCGCTCAAGCGAATGATCGAATTCCATAGCGCTCGTGGTGGAGAGGCTTCAATAATGGTAACCAACGTATAATTGCATATCTATCATTTCTCTATGTGAAACCTTCGATTTTATTAATTCAGCTATCCAGGCTACTGAATTAATAATGGGCATACCCTAAAAAGATGAGATATATCCAGGCTAGTGGTCAGTGCTCTGCGGCACTATAATGATGTATGTGTTTCATCCATGCCGTCCATATATTTTTACATATAATTTTACAATATGAGGTTCCTTGGAGATCATATGCAATCTGAGGTGTGGGGAGGCTCATGTTGCACTATCATCATCAACATCTATAACATACCAAACCTTCACCCAAACAGTCCACACAATCGGTGTAGTCCAAGATAATGAGTCAAACCATGGTCATCCAAAAACATAAGTGACGAGCCCCTTGGACAGTCAAAGAAATTATATTACAGCATACATTGCCAATGGGCTGAATATAATCATAAGATTATGATACGCATTTCATCATGTAACCACATCCACACATAATACAAACAACACAATACATGCATACTGAAGGTGATACTTTTGTCCTTCTGTATCATATGTATGCAACTGATGCTTGATCTGGAAATCTGGCTATTTTGAACCTTCCCTAATTGCATAAGTGGCTGAACCAGCTCTATATGTTACACATAATTTGTCATCCACTAGTTTCTGTAAATGAAGATAAGAGGATTGATCTTAACAGTATGGTTGTCGTGCACATAGACAGAAAATGCTTGCAATGAATTTTTATGAGTACTTGGTAATTTTGGAGTCCTTGGTTAGGGTTTGGGCTGAAAGTACGAGTGCTGGAGCCGATGCTTTCGGAGTCCGAACTCATTCTTTTGAAAAATAGAAAAATGGGAATATTAGTAAATATGAATTTTCTTGTTAAGAAGAAAATGGAAGGTAAAAAAGAGACATAATTGAAACTTTGCATTGTGAAAAGTAATATTAACCATCTTACTTTCCCCGTTGAATTTGACGTCCAGGAAATGGACCTTTTCCAGAAAACCATGGATTTAAAACCATTAAATCCATTCCATTCATCCATTTTTACAGATCATTTTAGTAATTTACAAAAAAAAATTTACAGGGATATAAATCTTAGGTGGACCACACCACGAGAAAAAAATAATGATTGGATATCCACTATTAAAATCCTCCTAAGGCCTAATGTACTGTTTATTTGACATCCAATCTGTTTATTAGGTCATAAATACCTAGATGAAGGGGAAAAATAAATATCAGCTTGATCCAAAACTTTTATGGCCCGCAAACGTTTTTAATGGTCAACTTTCATTAAACACTATTTCTTGTAATGTGGTCCACTTAAGATTGAGATATAACTCATTTTTTCCATAGGAAACCGTGGGAATAATGTTTCCACCATTGAAACCTTTCTATGGCCCACGGTGATGCTTATTTGTCATCCAACCTGTTCGTAATATCACAAAGACATGGATGAAATGAAAACACAAATATTAGATTGATCTAAAACTTTTGTGGCCCCCATGAAATTTTTAATGGTAGATGTTCAATTCACACTCTTTCCGGTAGTGTGGTCCATTTGAGCTTTGGATATGCTTCATTTTTAGCCCATAGTGATGTAAGTGTTTATCCACACTATCAATCCATTTTTCCAGATCATTTTAGTGGTTGAGCTCAAAATTAAAGTATATCCAACGCTCAAGTGGACCATACCACAGGAAACAGTGGGAATAATGATTTCCATCGTTGAAATCTTCCTATGGCTTACAACGATTTTTATTTGTCATCCAACTTGTTCAATAGATCACAAATACATGGATGAAGGGAAAACTAAAATATCAACTTGATCCAAAACTTCAGTGGCCTCCCAAAAATTTTCAATGGTAGACGTTTAGTTTATACTATTTCCTATGATGTGGTCCACTTCAGATTTTTATAGGCTTCATTTTTTAATGTAATAAAATTATATGTTAAAATGGATGGATGGAGTGGATAAAATGAATAAATCATGGTGGGCCTCACATGATTTACTTAGTACGCTTGGGAACCGATTGACTACTCTCCTTACACCAGCCAAGTGGTCGGTGCTCTGTGGCCCCACCATGATGTATGTGTTTCATCCATGCCGTCCATATATTTTTACAGATAATTTTACAATATGATACAAAAAATGAGATATATCTAAATCTCAAGTGGACCACATTACAAGAAACAGTGTTGAATGAGCATTGACCATTAAAAATATTTTGGTAACCATAAAAGTTTTGGATCAAACTGATTTTTGTTTTTTCCCTTCATCTGGTCCTTTATAACTAAATCAACAGATTGGATGTCAAATAAACAGTACAGTAGACCTTAGGAGGATTTTAATGGTGGATATCCAATCACTATTGTTCTCATGTGGTGTGGATCACCTGAGATTTATATCCCTCTAATTTTTGGCAAAAAACTCTAAAATGATCTTTAAAAATGGATGAACAGAATGGATGAAACACATACATCATGATAGGGCCCACATAGCACCGTCCATGGTCCCGCCCAAAATTGGGCTGGCGCTCAAAACAGAGCCGCGCCCAAATTTCGCCCTCTTGCTCTCTCTCTCTCTCTCACTCGTTCTCTATTCCATTCTCTCGCCACTCCTCTCTCTCTCCAGCCCCGATCCTCTCTTTGCCACTCTCCCTCTCCACCCCCAATCCTCTCTCACTACTCCCGATCCTTTCTCTTGGAACATAGGAAAAATCTGAGCAAAAACAATGCAGGGCTTCGGATCGAGAGTTTTCGAAATCGAAACCCTAGGGTACAAAGGGGCTAACTTGAACTTGTAAAGATGAAATCTCCGAAAAGTCACATATGTTGAGAAAGAGACTGAAAGTGAATCAAAATCCATTCTGAGATGACAAAGCGAGACTGACTGGAAAAAGAAGAAGGCAATTCAAACCTTCGTTTCTTCCCTTTCAGGTACTGTCCGGATGAATTATCTCTTCTTCTTATTATTCTCGACTTTAATCTCTAGATTCGATCACCGCTGTTGGATCTGCTTCTCATAAGAATCTCATGTCAAAAGAAGAAGAAAAAAGAAAAAAGAAAAGAAATTTCTTTCTTTTTTCTTATATTTCTTATAATCGGCATTTCTTTGTTTTGATTGTGTAAATTGAATTTTCTTTCTTATTTTCTCATATTATAAGTAATTTTCTCTTCCCAAATCGCCTTTTTGCTGAATCTGAGCTTTCATCTTTGCCATCCTGATAATCATGCATAGAGGTGTAGTTTGAAAGGAATTGGGGTTTTGTAAGTTCCCTGATGTTGGTTTCTTGCGTTTTGATCGTCAAATGTACAAGTGGAGTAGTTGTATGGCAATCCGGACCTTCCATATTGCTTACCCAACTGTGGATGGAGCATGACTGAAAAGTCGTGCTTAGGAGATGATATTAACCTTCGATTTTCCTTTGAATTTGGACTGCGCACTGTTTTGCTTTTAACCATTCATTTGATTGACATTAGTTGGATGGTTAGGATTGATTGATCAGTGTGATTTTAGATATTTGATCCGTCCACAACAGGATATACAATTTGGATTGTCTGGATAGGTGATGTTTTATTTAAACCAACACAATTTAAATGATTTTTAAACTCACAAGTATACGAATCAGATGTAGATACGGTATGTATTACGAGATCGTTCCCACGAGGACTGGTCATCACAATTCAAATCTATGACTCTCCTTAACTAATCCAACAAATAATAGAATGAACTACTAAGCACAATTCTAAAAAAAAAAACCAATTAAGAACAGGGAAGAAAAAAATTCAATCAGAGAGAGAGCACTAGGACTTTCGAATCCACCCCTAATTATCCTAACCCTTGTTTTGTCTGTTGATTCACCTTGATCTAGATTGATACCACTTAGACAGAGAAAGCACAATCTGTGTCCTTAATCGGGCATACAGACTGTCTAATTCCTTTAAGCAATGCCATGAACAATACATCCCATGTCCTTGGCTCTGGGCACATGGTATGTACAATTCATTAAAGCACCCTGTTCCTTCCTCTATAGGAAACCTGTTCTTGATCAGACACAAGCACCTGTAATAAGCATCCAAACAACATCCATATATATACTTTGGTCAAGTTCATAGATGGAGAAGTATGGAATTTAAACCCATAAAGCCCACTTAGAGAAAGAAACAAATTAATTAAAATTCAAAGTAAATCAACCAATACAAGAGCTGATCAAATTATGGGCTTCATCTCAGCCTTAGCTGAGAGATTAGTGACCCATAAAATCCATAAAAAATATTAAACAAAATTCATAAAAATTAAACACCAAACCAATCGATCTCTCTCTCTTCTTCCTTCTCTCTCTTCTCTTTCCTCTCTCCCTGGCTCTGGATCTCGAATTCCCTGGTTCTAAATCTCGAATTCCCTGGTTCTAAATGCCTTCCCCACGTCTAAAACTTCCCTTTTACAGCTGCTGGATGGCTGGAATCGGTGGCAGAGTTGTAGACGAACTCAGAGTACAAACTTTCGTAACCGTGATCGGTAGGCCCCACAGAGGTGTTTTCTGAAAAATCCACCCCATCCATTGGATTCATGACGAAATTTCAGTCAAGAATGGGTGGTTTTGAAGGTCCATTAACGTGGCCCACAGAAGAAATCTCAAAAAGATCAGATTTGAACGTCGCCGGTAGCCCTTTGTGGCCTCTCAGATCACGCACGTGTGTACGCATGGGAGTGAAATATCAGCATGAGTTTGTAGTATTCATGACCCTCTACACGATGGACGGATCAGATCTTCCGGAAGGTTGACGAGCGGGGCCCACTGTCCTTCGCAAAAAGGGCCAGCGGCCGGGTTACGCGGACGCCAAACCAGCGCTGACGTGATGGTGGGTCCCACTTCACAACGGCTTTGAAAAATCTATTCCGTTCATGAGATTCACGTCGAGAAACTGTCCAGGAAGGGTCAGTTTTGAGTAAAATCAGTGCGGCCCACTTGATCTTTCGTTCCGCCGTCCATCCTGCGATTTTCATCAATCTACGTCCTTACACATGCATGGGACTAAACTTCCACCTAGGCGTGGGGTATGTCCGCCCCAGGAAGCGGATGGATGGCTTGGATTGTCCATTTGGACACAAGGTGGGGCCCACAACTCGATCCAAAAATCGGTTCCGCGGACGCTGTTGCGTCTCTTCCGGATTTTGAAGACGGGCGCGGGTTAGCGCCCGCGCTGACCGTCCGGGCGGCCCGGTGCGCAGCCGGTGCACGTGCACTCGGTGTACACTCCCCATACATAGGGCCCACCGAGATATTTTTGAGAAATCTGCACCGTCCATCCTCTTTCTCATATTATTTCCACCGTCAGGACCAAATTTGAGGCAGTTCCAAATATCAGGCGGGTCCCAAATTGTAGATTAATGGGCTGATCTGTCCGTTGGACCACTTCCCAAGATCTGCAAGGGCTGAAATTTAATATGTACGGTTAATTTATGGCCCCCATCACATGTATGAAGTTTCGAACTGATCGGATGGCAGAAACCATGTGATCTTGCATTCTGGACCCTTTTCGGGCCCCTTGAACTTCAGTTTCTTGATTTCCTCAGATCTCGAGCGTTGATCTTGGTTCCCTGGGGTCATTCTCGTGCTCTGATGACTTCAGAACGTGAAATCCATGCTTTTAACATTATTTTGCAATTAATACTCCTGATTTCATCCTGTAACAAAAACACAATTAAAATACTCCATTAAACCTTATCATGTACGTAAAATTAGGCAATTACTGGGGTTTGGTATGCAACATTCGACACTCATCAATAGGTACATCCATGCCACATGTGAGGAGGACATGTCTCTGCCATTTTCAAAATGATGCAAAACCAACATACAAGTCTAGCTGTAGTTTGGTGTCTATGATACATAGAAGGTAGTAAGTTCTTGATTTTATCGGTGATGCAGTCGTGACCAGACCGTTACAATTTCATGTTGGGGTGTCCAATTTTTGGAGCTTATTCAAGATGCAATGTATTTTGCATTAGTTATTTGCACAAGAGGCTGACTCTTGCTGGTCACTTGATGAAATGGCCTTGGTTCATTGCGATTCCTTTGTACACATGGTTGTACAGTGGGTGAATCTAAAGTGTCCATCTTTTGGGCGCTTTCTATTGCAAGTCATATACATGTCCAAATAGATGGTATATAGGGCTCTTTCTTTAGTTGTTGTCAAAATTAAATGTGAAATTAAGAAAAGAACAAAAAGAAAAAGAGATATATGGCCCTTACTAGGCTGCTACCTATCACACCTACTATTATTAGTGGAAGGCCATTAGAGATACATGGCCTTTACTAAGTTGCCTCTTTCATGCTCATTGCTAGCAAAGCACTTGGGCTTCTTTTATAGTCTTATTACAATTTCGATAACAATCTTAAGATGTCTTGAGATTAATATTAGATTTACTACTTAGAATTACATGTTTAATGGATTTTTCCATGTATGAAATCCTAACTAGGTGGTGAAATGGATTGCAGAGATATAGACTACAAAGCTTCTTCACAAAATAAATGCCCCTTTTCTCCCATAATGATGCATTATCTGTAGTTAAAACTTACTTATTTGTGTTTTGAATGTCAGATGAAGTTCGATCCAAGGCTATTCGACTGGTATGTGGTCTAGGAAAAAAAGTCCTTGTATGCTTCTTGCACCTCTTCAGTGTCCTTATATGGATATTATACCATATAATTTTTCATAATTATTAGTCATTTACCAGTATTTATGATAGGAAATGGTAAACAAAACAGGCCCTCTTTATAGATTCTTCATTTGAAGGAGACATCAAAGGAAGTTGACACCTATCGGCACTAGCAGTAGGAGCTTGAATATTGTTACATTGACAGTCATGTTTTGGTTAGCTTCATTTTGGCTTACATTAATGAATATGAAATGCAAATTTATTGACCAGAACCCAAGACTTCTGCCTCCACTTCTTCTTTTTTGGTACATTGGCATATATGATATGTTACCCATACAAGCTTTCGTTGCAGTCCAAAAGATCAGTGATTGAATGGTCCTTAGGTACACTGATTGATGTAAATTTGGCCCATTTATTCGGACAAATGCAGTGCAGCAATTCGGAAATTGTGACTTTTGAGCAATAGGCATGCTTCATGGCAGGACAGTAGATGAATGGACGGAAGATCCTGCTAAAATCACTCATGCAGCTGCCCCGTGATGTTTTTCTTTATTTGAATAGTAACATCTTTAGTTCGTATTCACAAGAAGAAACACTGAGTTTGAGAATTGAGAGTTTTGTTCTGCTTCCTACTAATTGAGTCCTCATACACATATGAAATGCTTGGATAAGCTCTGAGGGGTCGTCCATATTGGATTTGAACGCCTTTGTGTTGGTTGATTTGATGCTAAGACAATACCTGGTGAGTTTTTATTCATGTTAGTGACTGTTTTCAACCGACTGATAGTGGATGGATACAGTTTTGAGCCAAGCAAAGTCCATCACTGGGTGGAGTTTCAACTTTAAGCATAGGAAACACCTCATAACCAAACAACCAACAATGCTCGTGTTCATAAGACTATCTACTGTGGCAAGAGCTTTAGACACACCAGAATCTGAATCTCAGATTGTTCCTCAGATATATTTAATTATATGCAACAGAAGGCCATAAGATCTAAACATTTTAGCCCTATCTATTAGTTGTTGCATGTTAAGGGTGTCTTCATGTGCAAATTTCTACACTTTGCTATATACCAATATATGAATACTTCAGCTACATTGTACTTAGTGCTCTTTGCCTCCCGATATAAAGCAATAGTTGCAATTTCTCCATTTCTCTGTATGCTGTCCTCACTGTAACTTAGCTGCACTGGTCCTTTGCAATACTATTGTTTGGTTTATGGCTTTTTGCTAATCCTTTGCTTTTGAGATGACTCAACATTGGGGAGATAAATGGACCCTCCTTGAAACCATAATGATAATTTTGTTTAAAAATCTCAACCATTTATTTTTATAAGCTGGCTTATTGTCATTTGGTCATGTTTCAATTCTTAATAACTTCTTTGAACTCTGATAATTTACTGATGCTTGATGTGAAAATCTGGCCCTTTTAAACCTTCCCTAATTGCATAAGTGGCTGAACCAACTCTGTATGTTACACTTAGTTTGTCATCCACTAGTTTCTGTAAATGAAGATAAGAGGATTGATCTTAATAGTATGGTCGTCATGCACATAGACAGAAAATGCTTACAATGAATTTTTATGAGTACTAGGTAACCTATTAATGAAAACGAAACGTCTGTTTATGATTTGACCAACTTTCAAATATGTATGTCCTTTTGAACCTTCCCTAATTGCACAAGTGGCTGAACCATTCTTTTGAAAGTAGGAGTGCTGGAGCCGATGCTTTCGGAAGTGGCTGAACCATTCTTTTGAAAGTACGAGTGCTGGAACCATTCTTTTGAAAGTACAAGTGGCTGAACCATTCTTTTGACGCTTAGTTAGTAAATATGGATTTTCTTGTTAAGAAGAAAATGGAAGATGGATTGAAAAAATATAAAAGAGATTTTTTTTTTCTTCTTTTTTTTTTTTTTTTTTCTTCAATGGAGAGAGACTAAGCTAACAATGAGCTTCTTTCAAAGGATCAATTGGTTTTGTTTCACAATAAACCAAACTTTACAACTAAGCTAACAATGAGCTTCTTTCAAAGGATCAAAATTGATAGCACTCTTACCTAAAAAGTATTGAAGGTCTTTGATTCATTACACTCAATTCAAGTATGGTTTGCACTAATTCAAGAGACTGTACATTAGGCATTCAATATATAAGACTGGAGTGAGACTGATTAGGCATTTAAATGTGTTGCAGGATGTTGTTTGAATTGCTTGTTCTAACAGGTGCACAAGTTGGAATGGATTGGACTTCTATCTTGAGAAAATGCCATAATTTCAGGTAGTTATTATTGTAATGGAAAGTTAAAAAATTAAAAGAGAGAGAGATAATGAATTCATGGAAAGAAATGTTCTTTATCATTAAGGCTGCTTTTGCCGGGTTTGATGCAGAAATTGTCGCCAACTTCACAGAAAGACAAATAGCATCAGTGGCCACAGATTGCAACCTGGATTTAAACGAGGTTTTAGATTGGCCGTCAACAATGCTAACAGAATCCTCCAGGTCAGATTGTTGATTGGATCTGATTTCATTTAAATGATCTTGATAATCCATTTTATTTAAATGAGTAGACCCAGATGTGCGTCGGAGCTATCCAAATGAGCGGGGGTCCCTGGAAGCTGGGAACCGCTATTATGACCATGATGAAGCTGTTCATTTCCTGTGGACAGTATTGGAAGGGCTTGACCATTTGGAGAGGCCGTGTTTATGTATTTGCTTGAAAATTATGGAGCAGACCCGGATGTGCGTCGGAGCTAACCGGATGAGCGGGGGTCCCTGGAAGGTGGGAATCACTGTTATGACCATGATGAAGCTATCCATTTCCTATGGATAGCATTGGAAGGGCCTGACCATTTGGACAGGCGGTGTTTATGTATTTGCTCAAAATTAATGGACCAGACCCGGATGTGCGTCGGAGCTATCCGGATGAGCGGGGGTCCCTGGAAGGTGGGAACCGTTATGACCATGATGAAGTCATTCCATTTCTTATGGACAAAGATTGAGGGGCTCGCCATGTTTATGTCTGTATTTGCAGGTACCACACTCTTAACCTAAACCTATAACCCAACCTAAACCTATACTTATAACCTAAACCTATTCTCAAATTCTAAAACCTATACTTATAACCTAAACCTACACCTAGACCTTAACCTTAACCTAAACCAAAACCTATGACCTAAAACCTTAACCTATAACTTATAACCTAAACTTATAACCTATAACCTAACATTAACCTAAACCTAAAACCTAAACCTTAACCTATAACCTAAAACCTAAACCTAAACATATTCTCAAATCCCAAAACCTATGACCTAAAACTCGAACCTATTACCTATAACCTTAACATATAACCCAACCCTTAACCTAAACCTATTTTCAATTCCCAAAATCTATACTTATAACCTAAACCTTAAACCTTAACCTTAACCTAAACTCAAATCCCTAAACCTTAACCTATAACCCAACCTAAACATATACTTATAACCTAAACTTATTCTCAAATCCCAAAACCCATAGCCTAAACCTAAACCTTAACCTAAACCTATACCTATAACCTAAACCAAAACCTATAACACAAACCCGAACCCAAACCCGAACCCGAACCCGAACCCAAATCTCTAAACCTTAACTTAAACCTAAACCTATAACCTAAACCTAAAACCTAAATGTATTCTCAAATCCCTAAACCTAAACCTACACCTAATCCTAATCTCAACGTGCTAACCTAAACCTAAGCTTAAAATTGAAAACCCAAACCTAAACCCGATCTCTCAACCCGAACCCGATTCCTAAACCTAAACCTTTACCAATTCTCAATTCCCTAACCTATAGCTTATAACCTAAACCTAAACCTTAACCTAAAACAAAACCTAAACCTTAACCTAAACCTAAACCTTAACCTAAACTAAAACCTATGACCTAAAACCTTAACCTATTACCTATAGCCTAAACTTATAACCTATAACCTAAAACCTAAACCTTAACCTATAACCTAAAACCTAAACCTAAACCTAAAAGCTAAATGTATTCTCAAATCCCTAAACCTAAACCTACACCTAATCCTAATCCCAACGCCCTAACCTAAACCTAAGCCTAAACTTGAAAACCCAAACCTAAACCCAATCCCGAACCCGAACCCGATTCCTAAACCTAAACCTTAACCAATTCTCACTTTCTAAACCTATAGCTTATAACCTAAACCTAAACCTTAACCTAAAACTAAACCTAAACCTTAACCTAAACCTATAACCTTAACCTAAACCAAAACCTATTACCTATAACCTAAACTTATAACGTATAACCTAACATTAACCTAAACCTAAACCTAAAACCTAAAACCTAAACCTAAACCTAAAACCTAAATGTATTCTCAAATCCCTAAACCTAAACCTACACCTAATCCTAATCTCAACGCCCTAACCTAAACCTAAGCCTAAACTTGAAAACCCAAACCTAAACCCAATCCCGATTCCCTAAACCTAAACCTTAACCAATTCTCAATTCCCTAAACCTATAGCTTATAACCTAAACCTAAACCTTAACCTAAACTAAACCTATAACCATAACCTAAACCGATAACCTTAACCTAAACCAAAACCTATTACCTATAACCTAAACTTATAACCTATAACCTAACATTAACCTAAACCTAAAACCTAAACCTTAACCTAAAACCTAAAACCTAAACCTAAACCTAAAACCTAAATGTATTCTCAAATCCCTAAACCTAAACCTACACGTAATCCTAATCTCAACGCCCTAACCTAAACCTAAGCCTAAACTTGAAAACCCAAACCTAAACTTGATCCCGAACCCGAACTCGATTCCCTAAACCTAAACCTTAACCACCTCAATTCCTAAACCTATAGCTTATAACCTAAACCTAAACCTTAACCTAAAACTAAACCTAAACCTTAACCTAAACCTATAACCTTAACCTAAACTAAAACCTATTACCTATAACCTAAACTTATAACCTATAACCTAACATTAACCTAAACCTAAAACCTAAACCTTAACCTATAACCTAAAACCTAAATGTATTCTCAAATCCCTAAACCTAAACCTACACCTAATCCTAATCTCAACGCCCTAACCTAAACCTAAGCCTAAACTTGAAAACCTGCATCTAAACCCGATCCCGAACCCGAACCCGATTCCCTAAACCTAAACCTTAACCAATTCTCAATTCTCTAAACCTATAGCTTATAACCTAAACCTAAACCTTAACCTAAACCTATAACCTTAACCTAAACCAAAACCTATTACCTATAACCTAAACTTATAACCTATAACCTAACATTAACCTAAACCTAAAACCTAAACCTTAACCTAAAACCTAAAACCTAAACCAAAACCTAAACTCGAAACCTAAATGTATTCTCAAATCCCTAAACCTAAACCTACACCGAATCCTAATTTCAACGCCATAATCTAAACCTAAGCTTAAACTCGAAAACCCAAACCTAAACCCGATCCCGATTCCCTAAACCTAAACCTTAACCAATTCTCAATTCCCTAAACCTATAGCTTATAACCTAAACCTAAACCTTAACCTAAAACTAAACCTAAACATTAACCTAAACCTATAACCGTAACCTAAACCAAAACCTATTACCTATAACCTAAACTTATAACCTATAACCTAACATTAACCTAAACCTAAAACCTAAACCTTAACCTATAACCTAAAACCTAAACCTAAAACCTAAATGTATTCTCAAATCCCTAAACCTAAACCTACACCTAATCCTAATCCCAACGCCCTAACCTAAACCTAAACCTACACCTAATCCTAATCTCAACGCCCTAACCTAAACTTAAGCCTAAACTTGAAAACTCAAACCTAAACCCGATCCCGAACCCAAACCCGATTCCCTAAACCTAAACCTTAACCAATTCTCAATTCCCTAAACCTATAGCTTATAACCTAAACCTAAACTTATAACCTATAACCTAACAAGAACCTAAACCTAAAACCTAAACCTTAACCTATAACCTAAAACCTAAACCTAAACCTAAAACCTAAATGTATTCTCAAATCCCTAAACCTAAACCTACACCTAATCCTAATCTCAACTCCTTAACCTTAACCTAAGCTTAAACTTGAAAACCCAAACCTAAACCCGATCCCGAACTCGAACCCGATTTCCTAAACCCTAAACCATAAACCTATTCTCAAATCCCAAAACCTATACTTATAACCTGAACCTAAACCTAAACCTATAAACTATACTTTTAACTTTAAACTAAACTTACAACCTTAACCTAAACCTAAAACTATACCTTAACATATAACCCAACCCTTAACATAAACCTATTTTCAATTCCCAAAACGGGTGATGGATGACGAAGATGTTTCAGGTTTTCGCTACACGTTTACCCACCGATGCCCCACCACCTCCGCCTTCATCTTTGTGATTTTTTGTTTATTTGATTATGATGTTAAGTTTATATGTATTTATGCGTGAATGAATGTGATGCAGATAAGATTGTTTGTGTTTGGATGAATGTAGTTTATGTAGTTTGGGTTTAGATGGATCTGAATGTGAATATGATGAAATGTGTATATCAGGATGAATATGATGGAATATATTGTTAACAGGTGTATATCAGGAATTTTGTACGGATTTTGAGCTGCAATATTTTTTTTTTTAAAAGAGACTTTTGGCGACGAAACTTTTTAAAAACCTGGAATATGATTAAGTTTATATATATATATATATGGAAATGGTTCTATGCTGCTGACCTCATGGGAAGTTCCCATGAGATCGAGCTGTGTGGGCCCCACCATGATGTGTGTCGGACATCAATACCGTGTATTTGATAGGTCTTCTTTAAATTATGCGATCCCAAAAATTAGCTGTATACGGAACTTAGGTGAGTCATACCATCTAAAATCATGTGAAGAGATGCCTAAAACATATAAAAGCACTTGACGGGGTTGACCTGAAATTTGGATGTGTCTGAAACTTAGTCTGACCCCTCATCCAAGTGGGACACACATATAATGGATGGGCTGGATTTGTGAACAACATCTTAATGGGCCCAATAAATGATTATGAATGTTTTAATGGGAGGGTAACCCCTCTCAACTTTGGTAGGTGGTGTGGCCCATACAAGTCATGGATTGACTTGAATTTTAAGTTGAGGCCCACCATGGAATGGTGCATTTGACTGATGGGGTAGATGTTCGATACGGTGGGGCCCACACAGTTCCCATATATATATATGTATATATATATATATATAGAGAGAGAGAGAGAGAGAGTGATGCTCACCCGTACACGTATCGTGGGTGTCTAATCCGAACAGTCCATGTGGTGTGAATCCCATGAAACCCCAAGGGACAAATTTTCACCCTGATCTAAAATTCTAGTGGGGCATAGAAAAGAGAAATGAAAATCAAAGGAGGAAACTGTTTTCATTTTTCATAGCCCATCAAAGTTTTGGATCAAAGTAAAAATTAGGCCCGAGGGGTTTCATGAGGTTTTGCTTCACGTGGACCATTCAAATTTTGGAGTCACATCAGATATGATGAGTTCTCAAAAAAGTTTGCACGAGTTCCATGCGAACTGGTGCACGGTTGAGCATATATATATATATATATATATATATATATATATATATATATATATATATAAACTTCTAATGTGGTCAAGTTGTGTGGGCCTTGCCATGATGCGTGTCGAACATCTACCCCGTCAGTCCACACCACGTACAAAAGTTGAGAGGGATTACCCTCCCATTAAAACATTCATAATCATTTGTTGGGCCCACCGAGGTGTGGTTCACAAATCCAGTGCATCCATTATCCATTATGTGTGTCCCACTTGGATGAGGGGTTAGTCTAAGTTTTAGATGCATCTAAATTTTACATGGGCCCCACCAAGTACTTTTATATGTTTTAGGCATGTCTTCACACGATTTTAGCTGGTATGGCCCACTTGAGTTCCGTATACGACTGATTTTTGGGATATCCCAACATTTAAAGTTGATGTTCGACACGCATCACGGTAGGCCCACACAGCTCGACCTCATGGGAAATTCCCGTCAGCTCAATGCATTGAACCATTTCTCTAGGGACTCGTGAGAATTGGTGCTCTCTCTCTCTCTCTCTCTCTCTCTCTCTCTCGGTGAACAGGTGGACAAATTAACATCACTTTGGCCCTAGGATGGTTTCAAGATGGTGGACATCATCATTCCCCTCTTCCCGTGGTGTGATCCACTTGAACTTTGGATGGCTCATGCCGTAAAATGAGCTGGCAAAATGGATGGACACATAAATCAGAGTTTTTAATGTGGTCCACTTGAGCTTTGGATATGCTTCAATACCGGGCTCATGCCTTAAAATAGGCTGGTAAAATGGATGGACACATAAATCAGAGTTAATAAAGTGCTAAGTTACTCAGCACACGTGTAAAATTGGTGTGACCAAACGGAGGTACGAATCTGCCTCATTTTTCGATCTCATGTTCCAACATGAGCCGGAGAAACTGATGGACAGAGTGTATGGCACACAATATCATGGTGGCTGAACAGAGCTTCTGTTGACACAGGCTCCTTACAGGCCGATGGTGTCACGGTCTTTTATAGGATACTTGCGTCCTCGTTTGCTTGCTGGCACTCACGAAGGTTGTAATGGTGAACGTTCAATACCCACTGTTTATTGTGACGTGGCCCACTTGAGTTTTGCATCTCCCTCATGTCTGGGTTCATCTCTTGAAATATGCCGGCGACATGGATGGATGGAGTTCATACAACGCAAACATGACGGTGGGCCCCACAGAGCTTTAGGTTACTGGCAAATCGCTTCCTGTGCGCTCGTCTGATTGGCACAAATCCAGAAGAACCCAAGCAAGGGCCGAAAAGATGGACGGCTTCTGTTGCTTCTCTTTAAGAGCTTCACGTATGGCGCATGTGACAAGGAATGGCAAGGAAGGGGAGATCGTCCTTAAGATGCGATTTGAGGAAGATCAGAGGTCAGCATTTCTTTTTTCTTTTCTTCTTATTTTTTGCGAAATCAATGAATGGGCAATCGACAGATATATGGATAGAATGGTAGCGACATAGCAATGCACAAGAAACCACCTGCAACATGTTCAACATTTTGCCCAAACCAGAGGACTCTGATGTCGCTGTAGCATCAACGAATTCAATGCTGGGAGGAGGCAATTGGTGTCATGAGATTGGTGGTTGTCACTGTTTGCAATCGGATTCTAAAGTAAGTTTTTGAACTACTTTCCTTGTAACCATTCCTTTGATTTTTCCTATAATTCAATTAGAGGCCCCTTAATCACTTTGAATTGTAACTAATGACTGTTAGAATCTCTCAATACAAGGCCTTTCAACACTGAGATCATGGGATGAATGCATCCGCGGTGTGGGTGTGTGTGTGTGTGGTGTGGGCGTGTGTGTATTAAAAAAGGCCTTCATGGCCATACTGCCAACAACAAATGGTCATTTGGCTGCTTGGATTTGTGTGTGTGTGTGTTTATTTGCGTAAGTACAAAGGCAAGATGTGAAATCCTTGAGATTGTCATTCTATCAGTTGTGTTTGGCAACCCGGATTTTCAGTCTGTGTAAATCGAGAAACTGTGTTTGGCGACCCTGGATTATAAAGTGAGCAAGAGAGTCATTTGAAATATGACCAATAGAGTGGATTTGTAGGACGAGATCCCGTGTTGTATGTTGTTTTTCAGATGAAATAGTTTTGATTGACAAGATGAGGGAGGGCATAAACACAAAACTAGATTTATGGAGAGGTGCAATTTTAGTGACAATAGGAGTAGGAATGAGGTGTTTTTTTTAAAAAAAAGTTTTTTTTTTAATTTTAACAACCAATTTATTAGTAAAATTGTAAAATGTGAGGAAAGAATACAAGCAGACAAAATAAAAACAAAGACAAACAACAAAACAAGAAAGCCAAAGTTTCCCATCACTTCCAAGTTCCAACTCCACCATTCACGCCCATAGTAAACCCTCCACGGATCTCGGCATCACCCAAGCTATGTTAAACAAAGCAAGAAAATGACTCTATACCTTAGTAGTGAAGGAGTAATGGATGAAGAGATGATCAATCGACTCTCTATCCTTCATACACATCAAACATATGTTAGGGAGAATCACGGCCCTTCTCTGCAAGTTATCTATGGTGAGGATCCTCTTCATTCCCAATAGCCAAACAAAAGCTGAAACTTTATTTTATTTTTATTAAAGGAAAGTGGGCTCCTGCCACCAATCTATTAAGCATAGAAATTTACATCTCTTTCGAGTGGGACCCAACAAAAGGACAGGCTCCACCTATCATATACCCCTAACAAAGGAACTAGTGATTAGGAGAACAGAAACAGAAATAGAAAGCGAAGAGAATAGAAACAGAAGGAAGCACCGCAAAAAGCTGAAACTTGATTAGGAGCCCTGTAGGACCACTAGTGAAACTAGAAGGATAGGGAACCAGGGTTGGAAACCCCAATCAAGCTGAATAACGACTTTATCGAGACTAAGCCATTGGTGCTCTTTACCCGAACCATCTAGTCCTCCTCTTGGTCGGTGAAATTGACTTTGGATAGAGTCTTTAAAAGCTCCAAAACTCTCCCTCTTCGCTTTCCGAAAGATTTCTATGACAAGGAGCCCAAACCACCAATTCCCTAGAAAAGGAGAAACAATTCGCCACCAAAATGGAGCGATCAAGGGCTATATGAGCGATGCTAGGAAACTGATCTTCAAGAGCTTGGTCTCCACATCAAACATCCACCCAGAAACGGGTAAGAAGCCCATTAGCCACTGAATAGGTGACACCTTGACGAACAATGGATTCAGTAGACGACGCTGCTTTCCAAATGGCGGAGGCCTTATAGTGTGAGGAATGCTTGACAAACAAACCACCCTCAAATGGGAAGAGGCGATCAACTCCTTCCAAAGCCTACCTGTCTTGGCTCCAAACTTCCGAATCCATTTTCCAAGCAAATCAGTGTTCATTTCACCTAAAGGATTAATGCCAACACCCCCCTTCTTAAAAGGTTTGAAGGCCTCTTCCCATTTGAGAAGATGGAACTTCTTTCCTTCACTAGCCCCCTTCTAGAGAAACTCCCGTCTCAGTTTTTCGAGCCTATTCACCACTACTTTGGGACATTTGAATAGAGATATAAAATACATAGACATATTGGCCATAGCTACCTTAATAAGAGTTACTCGCCCCCCCAAGGAATCGTAGTGACTCTTCCAGGCGGCTAACTTCCTCTAAATCATCTTGATCACTCTTGTCCCACAAATGCTTGGGTGGCTTCCCGATACATACCACTTTCGATAGTGGCCCCCCAAGGAATGAGGAATTATTTAAGATTGTTGACCAAGAAGTTCCCCAAAATGACCACTTTCGATATCTTTGGTTGATAATTCTTGAGAGTGAAGAGACCGAGAAGGATGTTGCCCACAGAAGTCAAGCTGGGTGGAAGAAATGGACATGCTCCTCGAGAGTTTTATGTGATCGTCATGTACCACTCAAAAGTAAAAGGGAATTTTTGTAAGATGCCTATAAGACCAGCCATGCTTTGTGGGAAAGAATGTTGGGCAATTAAGGGACAACATGTCCATAGGATGAGTGTTGCTGAAATGAGGATGTTGAGATGGATGCATGGCAAGACAAGAATAGAAGTAGAAACGAATGCATTTGGGGGAATTTAGGAGTAACACCATTAGGGAACAAGATGAGGTATAGTAGACTTAAATGGTTGAACAAGATGGGGTATAGTAGACTTAAATGGTTTGGTCATGTGCAACAGAGACCAAGAACTATGCCAGTTAGAATGATTGAGTTTGTATGAGTTGAAGGCTCTAAAATGGCAAGGGGAAGGCCCGAAAGTATGTGGGTGTAGGTAGTAATAAAAGACTTGTTGAGTTATGCTCTAATTGAAGTTATGGCCGTTGATAGAGTGAAATTGCGCAAAAGGATTCATGCAGCCGACCCCAATTAGTTTGGATAAGGCTTTGATGATGTTGAGTCTTGAGTTGGTAATATTTAAGATTTAAAATTCATAAAAATATTTTGGAGTCTTGAGAAGTTTGAGTTTTATTGAGTTTTGTTTAGTTGAGTCAACCTAGTCAATAGAGTTTTGACTAAGTCATGAGCAAATGAGTTTTCCTTGAGCTGCAGGGAAATCTAGTGGAGTCGAGTTCACTTGGCCGAGCCATTTTTGAGTTCCCAGACGTATATCCAAACACTCATGGATATTTATCCCATTTTCTAAATAATAATCCATGGCATGTTAATTTCCAAAGTTACTTTTGTGTTTATAGCATATATTCCGGGAGGCCAAGACATCTACAATTGTTGTAGATTAAGCTTAACCTACAACTCTTTTTCATATGCATGTAAAACATATTCCTATGAGTCGGGATCCTCTGTTATCCGGTCAACAGGATTTTTCTGTTGCCCTAGTGGTTTGGCGTCCGAAGCTTTTTTTTTTTCCAGTGAGTGTTGACGTGGACCAATGAATTTTAGGGTATTAAGAATTCTCTGTTGACCGGGTAACAGAGGATCCGGACTCTATTCCTATACATCTGCAACAAATTTGTATACAGCTTATTCGTATGTCCATAAAACTTATATGTTTTGGGTGGTTGTCCATTGTTTTTACAATGTGGCTTACTTGATGATTGTATTGGCCTGGTTTTTTGGTGTGTCCCATTTTCAGGTGGGGGAACCCTATTGGATGGGTTGGATGCTATACACACACTACAGTGGGCATCACATGCAGCTAGTTTCACCAAATTCTCATGAACGACAATAGTAGAGGAACCCACCTCTTATTCCTGAATGGTACTCTCTTTTGTTAGACAAGCTAAGACTAGATCATCTAAAGGCAAGCTGAGCTACAACTACAGGAGAATTACAGGTATAATAAATAACAAGAAGAACAAATCATGACAGAAATTATATTTATAAGTCTAAGGGATATGTTACATTAGAATCTTTCCATATGTATTCTATCGAAAAAATAGCAGTCATTATTATATGTTCTAAAGAGGCTTTCTAATGCCACCTAGGAGTATAGCCCGACCCAACCACACTCTATGTACATGTTAATTTGGCATATTTGTAAATACCCAAGCTGACCCCACCATGTTGATTCCTTGACCCACAAATTAGGCTGGACCATTGTTCAGGCATGCCGTAGTGTATGAAAGCATATCTCATTTGTTTTGTATATTATAGCAGATCAGATGAGTGAAGTTGCCAATTTTTTTAGCCATGGGATGTACACAGCAGGGTCCACATAATGAACAACTTGGATGCTTACAACATGCACCAACTTAGCATTTGTAGATGGGGTTGAAGTTGAACATAATCCCAGTGATCAAGCCCATATTCTTTATAACTGGACCATTGTGGTTTGTACCATACCACTCACTTCATCTAGTAGGAAGTAGTAGCAAAGCCCATGAAATGCTTAAGGATGGACGTCAACATCTCTAAACATTGGCTGAAAGTGGGCCTTGGCATGCTCTTTGGCCCATTCCAGCCCATCCCACCACCTCTTTTCACCTCTGACCCACCGTAAGCAGGGCACACTTCGTGCATCCAGGGGGAGCTTCTTCAAACGTAGACACTCTTTTACTGCGATCTCTTCCAATGATTGGCAGTCCAACACCCCTTCACATATACGTCCCAGTTTCGGCAGGCCACGCAACTCCAAGAATGTTAAATGGGGCAGCCTTCCCTTATCGACCACCCCATCTGCTTGGGAAATTATCACCTCAACTCCATCACAATTATGTACATGAAACTCTACCAGATTAGGTAGCCCCTTTGCTAGAGTCGATGAGAGGGCCACTTTCAATGCATTACATTTAACATAGCTCAAGCATTGGACATTTTGGAGCAGTGCAACCAATCTCATCCATTTACTTCTCAGCTTCGGTAGACCCTCAAGATGCATAGTTTCGAGTTTTGGAAGCATATTTTCCTGTCGCAATCCTACTGTTGCACCCATAAGCACATACTCCATTTTTCACAGTTATACACCTCAAGTTTGGTTAGATTTTTCAAACAGTGCAATAAATCGGATGTGAATACATTGTTCATCTTGTCGCATTCCACCACTTTGACGTACCTTAAATTTTGAAACGTTCTTTCTGGAAGAGATTTGTCATCGAAGACAATCTGCTCTAGCTTTTGAAGAAAATGGAGCTCTAAATGTTGCAAATTTTGTAACATATTATCCGTGGTGCCCTCTCCATCTAGCACGTATTCCATCTCTAGGCATTTATAGATTTCAAGATATTCTAAACTTTCAAAACTGACCGCCACTTTCTTATCTGTATCTAGTCGAAAGATTGTTGTTAGGCCCTTATGATAATATAGCTGCAGGAAGGTTGTTCTTGGGAACAAATTCTTAGCCCATTGAGGTATGGACTTGTGACCATCAATGATCATCATTCGATGGTGACTTCTCATGTCATCAAAGACATTAGAATCATACTCGAACAGATTTATTCGGAAGCAAAACCTCTCCAAATTTTCTCAAGATTTAGATATGATATCTTGTTGAAAACTGCTTGCTTCTACTATGTCAAGGCACAAACAACTCAGCTGTCTCAAAGAAGTGACTTCAGCTAAAGAAGTGTTGCTTTTGCCCCACCTTCTTGTCCCTGCAGCTTCCTACCCTGTAAAGCTTAAGACCATCTTTAGTTCTTCCAGACGAGTCAACTTCGTTATTACATTTGCTGGCAGATTTTTATGGCTTATATCGAAGGATAGGTCCAAACGCCTTAAATTGGCCAATTCACCTATTCCAGTTGGCAATTCACTGATCGCGCTTCGTGAAAGATTAAGAGATTCAAGTCCCTTCAGTGACCTGAGTGGTGACAAACCTTTTATTTCCAAATGCAAGCATCCTTGTAGGCAAAGTTCCCGTAGATTCAACAAATATGACATTGATGATGGCAGTCATGTGATAGAAGTTCTACAAGGTCCAAAACACGAAGTGATTTTGCACCTTCAAAGAACCGATCTGGTATTTTGCTCAAATTGTCATTTTCTTGCATCATCAACCTTAACAGTTCAGGACATTCCAACCTCTCAGGTAGCATTTTGATCTCGTTTTGCATCACCGAAATCCTCTTGTATTCTTCCCACCAGTCCACTTTTTTTTTTTTTCAAGACGAAACATATCATTTCACTGATGGCCATGGCCGGATTATAGGAGAACTTTCGGGAAGACCCAAAACAAAAAGGGGATGGGCCCTCCTATCATATGAACTACTCGACACCAGAGAGGAGAACCAACAAGCACAACCCGCCTACGATTGACGAAGGGACCCGAGCCCGACTTTATCGAGAAAAAGCAGGCCTTTGATTACCGGAGGTAGGGACTCTCTTGACAAGAAACTGGAGTAGGCCTGAGCCACTCTCCCCAAGCGGGCCAAGCCATCAGCAACTGTGTTCGCCTCGCGCGTGGTATGGTCAATTTTGAAATGCAAGGAGCAGACGAGAAAAGAGATTCTTGCCTTAACATACCAGATGTTCCAGGGAACAGGAGCCGAGTCCGTCAGGGCCTTCACCACCGCTAACGAGTCGAACTCAAGAATAATTATAGAATAACCAAGTTGGTGAGCAAGAGCGAGAGCATCGAAAACTGCCATAGCTTCCGCCCTCGTGTTAGTACCGAACCCATAACCCCCCTGGTGAACCCGAACAGGAAGCTGCCCGATTCATCTCTCCCCACCCCTCCCCCGCGCGAAGGCCCCGGGTTCCCCCTCGAGGAACCATCCACGTTCACCTTAATCCAGCCAGGGGGAGGTCTGTTCCATTTCACCACCGAAAGTTTTGGAGGCCTTTGAAGTGGGATCTTTAAGTTCCAACCTGCGTTCATGTCAGCCACTGACCTGAGAAGGGTTTTCGGAGTCGGAAGAATGGAGTTGACTAGTTTCACCCAATGGAGAACCCGTTGAGCAACTGTGGGGCCTGAAGAAACGGTGTTGTTAAACCTGCTAGCATTCCTAGCTTGCCACAGTTCCCAAAAGATGAATAAGGGAATCAAACCCTTTAGCGGTGACGTCGAGAACGTGGAAGACTGCCACCACAGAGCAGCTCGAGCAGCCGGAGAAGGGGGCAAAGGCAGGGGGATGCTGCAATCCCTGCGAAATCTCTCCCAGACCCTGCTGGCTAAGAAGCCCGTGGCGAACAAATGCTCCAAAGATTCGCAGGCCGGCTAAGTAGGCGGAGGATAGCATGCGCACATTGAAGCAATGCTGATGCCTCTCCTTTGGATATTGGCATCGACCGGGACTGCCTTGTGAAGGATTTTCCAAGAAAAAAGGGAGATCTTGGGAGGAAGTTTGGGGTGCTAACCAGGGGGCCCAGCTGGATATTGGGGCGGAGGGCCTGATGATCTGCCAGGCGGAGGCAGCTGTGAACTCCTCGTTCCCCGACCTTAGCCAAATTCTGTTGTCATCATCGTTTGATGTGCAAATTCCTTCAAGGGTGATGTGATCTACAACAGCAATGGGCAGGGCTTGCAAGGCCAAATCTCTGTCTAGCCAGCCTGCCGGACCGATCCAATCCCTGACTCTGGTTGGCATGGTGGGTTGTTACTGCAGCTGCAGAGGGTGCAGGGCACCCAGACCCGACCAATCCTCCTCCCAGAAGTCAATGAAGCCCCTCCCAATCAGCCATCTGGAGTTTGCTCTGAGCAGGGGAAACACATTCCTAATCCGTTTCCAAAACGGTGCAGCGTTGGGGGTGGATGCTGCAGACGTGTCAGCCTTCAAATCTAAGGCGTATTTGGCCCTAACAAAATGACACCGGTCCGTATTTCCACCGGTCCACTTTTGGCCATTCTTTCAATGTCAATCCCGCTATGACAAAGAATTTGTAGGAATCATCATTAGACACAATTGAAATGGCCACGTCTCGAACTATGTCGTGCATCATTACATACCCTTCTTTGTCATAATCTAGTAACAAGCAGGCAACCTTGCATTTTTCAACCAATGTATGTCCCTCGTTCAGAACTTCCTCCAATGTTTCAACATCCTCTCACTATCAAAAAAATGGGCAAAGGATACAGACAATATAGGTTTTTAGCTACGGATATAAACCATAGTTAGATTGCTACAGATTATATCCGTAGCAGAAAGGTTGCTACACCACTGAAAATTGATTGTCCTGTAAGGAATTTTTTGAGGCCCACCACAATATATGTGTTCTATCTAATCCTTCCATCTGTTTTTAAATATAATTTTAGGTATCATCCCAAAAAAATAGGTATTTTTAAGGCTCAACAGGACCACAAGATAGGAAATAGTAGAGATTAAATCACACGTAATGTCTATGGTGTGGTCCAGTTAGGCGTTCAATATATCTCATTTTTGGGATTATTACTTAAATGTATTTATAAAAATAAATGGATGGAACGGATAAACCCTATACATCATGGTGGGCCCCACGTAGGTACCCAATCTACGCCCAATATAATTGGGCGCGCGCTCAAAACAGAGCCGCGCGCCCAAATGAAATGCGGCGTACCCTTCAATTCCTCTCTCTCTGTCTCTCCGCCCAAAATCGATTCCACTCTTTGTGCCCTAAACCGTCTCTCCCTCCCTCTCTCCCTTTCTCTCAATCATCCCATTTTCGTTGGGGCCAAGCAGCGCCGGTTCGTGATCCCGTCCCGCAACCTCGCGGTTTACGTTGGGGCCGAGCGGCGCTGGTTCGTGATCCCGACCTGGTTCCTCAACCTCCCGATTTTCGTCTCCCTCCTGAAGAAAGCGGAAGAGGAGTTCGGATTCTAGACATGTGGTGTCCTGGTTTTGCCCTGCGAGGTGGATTTTTTCAAAGGGGTTTTGAAGATTCTCGAGAAGGACGAGCAGAGATTCCGTGGAGTAGAACTGAACAGTATTTAAGACTTTTTCCTAGGTTAGTTTTGATCCTTGCAAGAAAACGATGGGATCTTGCCATGGCTTCACGCCCCTGTTTTCTAGATGTTTATTTGCATCCATTGGTGTGATAATCTGAGACTTCTTTGAAGAGTTTGGAATTCTTCCGAAAATTTTAGGAGTTTGGAAATGAGAAGATTTGTGTTCCCACTTGGATGTTCCGATTGTTTTTACTTTCTACTTGGTTTCTATTCTTGTTAATTTTGTTAGAAATTTATTACCGTACTGCTTTTGCCTTGTAATGGTCCGGCTCTTTTGTGATAGACAAGGCCTTTGTTTTGTGAAGATTCGATAGTTGCTTATATTTATAGGAAATCGTTCTTTTCTTCCCCCCTCTCATTTGATTTAGTTCTCTGTATGCTGTGGCATATTTGATATGAATTTCATTGATGGATTTATATTAGTGTCAACATATTCAGATGGTGGCAAAAGAGGGGTTTCTTTGAGATATGTAAACTTTTCCTACACTTTTTTTTTTCTTTAGGTAGAGCTAAGTTGTTTTGACATGTTAAGTGTCTCTGTCAGTTTCCTTTTGTTTAGGCAGGCAAGATTTGTGGAGGTGGTGATGGTATGTGGGTTAGACTATCAAAGCGTCCTTCAACCAGGAGCACTTGTACTAGGGCTTGTTTGGCTTCAATTGTGTTTGATTGGCCACTTTATTAAAAGAACCTATGACACACATAAAACTGATCAAATCTCATGTGGACCATAACATTAGAAATAGTAGTGATTGACGATTAAAAACTTCTTGTGGGCCACAAAAGTTTTGAATTAAGCTTACGCTTTTTTACCTTCATCCACACAAAATTAGTACAGTTGTTTCTCCATCTATTTACATACATCAATCTGGATATCAATCAAGTGTTACTTGCAATCTCAACGAAGTGACACTTGTGCCTTTTGTTAGTGGCCAAGTATGTCTTTAGTCTTGTTTTAGTTTTATTCCTAATGCAGCAAATTGAATGCCTCGTATTAAAAAATATCTGTTGGCTCTTTCAGTTAAACAATCTGGAGCTTGCTATTAATCTTGCCAAAAGAGGAAGCCTTCCGTGGTGAGAATTTGGTAAGTGATGCTTAGCTCATGAGAAAAAAAAGTTGTTAATGGAGACTTCATCACCCAACTTACTACACCAAAGTTAATTTTAGAGAACAATTACACTAATTAATCATGAATTTGTGGTGCAGCTACAAGTAGTTTCAGAGATCATGACCTGATTCCGATCATGTGATATTGGGAGTGGAAGTAGTTTGATGGTTGAAATTGACCACGCTACTGTTTGTGTATCTAACTTTCCAAATACTTCCATGCTGAATTGTCTGGTGAAATATTGTCACACGTTAGAAAAACTATAGAAAAGAAACCTTACATAATTCTTATCCTGAAGATATAAGAATTATTGCTACTGTTGAAAACTTCTTAGGGTTATATAAGGATCTGATCAAGCTATGTGTGCAGATAAGCCCTTTATTGGTGCATCTGTTGGTTACTTCTCATTCCTTTTTCTTCTTCTGGGAGAGCATTGACTATAAGTCATATCTTATTTCTGAACTGCATTTTGAATCTGCTATTAGGTTCTGTTTAGTGCTAACTGCTAAATTCTCACTATTAGGTTCTGTTTAGTGCTAAGGATTGAAATTCATTGTAAATGTGGCCTATGCGATGACGGCTGATTTTTGCACAAGGTGATCCTTGTGGTAGGGCCTATATATGAGGCAAGATGTCACACACCTATGATGCATGTTGAAAGCTATCTATCGTGGATGGTAACTTATGATCGGATGTCATCATTTCTCATACACACAAGCACATGTACACAGATGTATATTGAAAATGATCAGTGCAAACATTTTCAATACCACAAACTTAGGTACAAATGACTTGTGTGGGCTCCACCGTAATGTATTGATGACAAATGAATTCATCGTCAAATTGGAGTTTTAAAGGAGAAGAAGCTACTTGGCACATGTGAATTAAAGAAATTTTCATATATAAGCTTTTGTTTTAAAGGAGGAGCTACTTGCACATGTGAGGCGACTGGACATGATGTAGAGTATGGTCATGAATGGAAGTTTTTATTTCCCTTTCATTGTTTATCTGTTGACGTCCTCATGTCTGAATTATGTGAGATATTTGGATTGATGTTTTCCAACAGTAGCATTCTGATGGTGTGTGTGTGTGGATGTGGCACTTCTAACAGTCATAGATATTATTGTCTTTTGCACTTGGATTTCCTAAACCTAAACCTTAACCTATTCTCAATTCCCTAAACCTTAACCTATTCTCAATTCCCTAAACCTTAACCTAAATGTATTCTCAAATCCCTAAACCTAAACCTACACCTAATCTTAATCTCAACTCCCTAACCTAAACCTAAACCTAAACTTGAAAACCCAAACCTAAACCCAATCCCGAACCCGAATCCGATTTCCTAAACCTAAACCTTAACCTATTCTCAATTCTCTAAACCTTAACCTAAATGTATTCTCAAATCCCTAAACCTAAACCTACATCTAATCCTAATCTCAACTCCTTAACCTAAACCTAAACTTGAAAACCCAAACCTAAACCCGATCCTGAACCCGAATCCGATTTCCTAAACCTATAAACTAAACCTTAACCTACAACTTATAACCTAAACTTATAACCGATAACCTAACCTATGGATTTTGCTATAGTTCAGAAAATTTGTAGGTACATTTTTTATTTCTTTATATATGATTGTTTTTTTCCAGCTCTTTTTTTTTTTTGGTCTTTCTTCCTTTTGAGATGTGTACAAAGGTATGTTTGTTTGATTGTGTCTACAATTATTGTTTTATACAAATGGTGACAAGCTAAAGAAGTCGATGGATGATGAAATTCATTTCCTCAAGGGAAGGGTTTTAAAACTTGAAAGTGATCTTGTGTCGAAGTCTACAGAAGTTACATATGCACTTTCAAGGAAAGAAGAAGCTCTATCTTCTGTGTTTGCTGAACTTGACCGTCTGAAGAAAGAAAATTCTGCATGAGGGTACGCCTTAGTTGTAATTCTTTTGATAGATTGAGCAAAGCGAAGTATTGTTTATTTAGAAATGTGAATGTAGGATGCATTGTAGATTTGATTGCTATTGTAATAAATGCATCAATTTTTTTCTCTAATTGCATTAAGCTTAGATGAGTTATCAATATAGCAGGTTCTTGCAATGGAAACAGGGAAAATAGCTACGAAATATAATCCGTAGCAAAGTTACAGTTATTTGCCGTAGCTATTGCTATCTATTGCTACGGATTATATCCGTAGCTATTGGTATCTATAGCTACGGATTATATCCGTAGCTATTGGTATCTATAGCTACGGATCATATCCGTAGCTCTCCGTATGTAGGGCTGTAAATATCGTAGATATCGGTATCTATTGTTACAGATTATGGTATCTATTGCTACGGACATAATCCGTCGCTAATTGCTACGGATATAATCCGTAGCCAGTGGTATCTATTGCTATGGGTATAATCCGTAGCTATTGGTGTATATTGCTACGGATATTATCCGTAGCTAATAGTCTCTATTGCTACGGAAAAAATCCGTAGCTAATTGTATCTATTGCTACGGATATGATCCGTAGCTAGACCTTTAGCTACCCCACCAATTGCGACGGACGTGAGACGGACTAGATCCGTAGCAAAAGCCCTTTTGCTACGGATCTAGTCCGTAGCCTTTGCCCATTTTTCTTGTAGTGTCTAGAAACCCTTCACCCATCCAACATCTAATCATTTGATCCACATCAATTTCGTAGTCTTCTGGAAATAGATTACAAAACAAGAAGCACAACTTTAACTCCTCAGTTTGCAAATGATCGTAGCTTAATTTTAGGGATCCATACACCTCTTGCTCCATGCCTCTAATGTTCTTAGGGGCGGACTTCTTCAATTCCAACAATGCATGATTCCACACTCTGAAGCTCTTCTCATCATTCAACGCCCTTCTAGCTGTCACAATTTTCAATGGCAGACCACGACATTCATTAGCAACCTTCTCTGCCACAGTGTGCAATGTAGGATAATCAACAACCTCGCTTGCTTTCGCTTTGAACAATTTCCACGACTTGTCTTTGGAGAGTAGTTCCACCCTGATCTTGAATTCGGCCTCCATTTCTCTGCAAAAATCTTCACTCCGTGAAGTGAATATGATCTTAAAAGCTTCGTGGTGCTTGCTAGAAGGAATACCCACATTGGCCAGCTCGATTCTAGCCCATAGATCGTCAAAGATGATGAGGAACTTCTCCTCTTCCATTAGTCTCTTCATGAGTTGAGTTGCTCTATGAGATACGCTTTCATCCTTGAGATCCAGGCCCAATCACTTTGCAATGTCATTCTGGACCCTTTTCAAGTCCACTTCCTTGGACACTGCCACCATTATGACTATACTGAAATTTAGTGTTCCTTTTAGATGGTTGTTCATATTTCTCACAAGGGTAGTTTTTCCTACTCCCCCAATGCCATATACGCCAATAACCTTGATTTTTTCATCATTTAGAGCATTGAGAATTCTCTTCATCGATAATTTGGCTGATTCTAGACCCTCGATTGGTGAGGCATGGTAAATCTCTACAATTGAACATGTGGGGCCATGGTCACCTTTTCAAACACCCCTTTACCATAGTGACTAACAATAACATATAACTTCAATTTTGCTTTCTTGCTTAACTCATAACGCTAGATCCAATTTGGACACCACCCCTTCAGCCATCTCTTGTTTACTCCTGCCTCCTCTACCGTCTTTGCATCTTCTTCCATGTTATCTACTCTTGCTAGCCACCCTCAAACTTCTTCAATGGTTGCTTCATCATTTGCTTGACCTACGACCACTCGTCTTTTAATGTCTGTTCTCCTCATCACTAGCTCATTTGCATGGCTCCTCAAACCCGCAATATTTCTCTTGAAATCTATAAGATAGCCCATGTGATGTTGAAGAGGAACCCGCAGGCAATTCATGATTCCCATACATGTTGAAACTGCCAAGTCTTTCATTACATCCACGACCACCTATTTGACAAAGAGACACCGTAAGCAATTCAGGAGGAATACCAAACAAACACCAACAACATTGAATCAGAGTTTAAGAAAAAATAGGTTGAGTCGACTCGCCTGGGTTGGCCTTAAACAGCCCACAAATTCGAATCACACTTATGAAAAGCTTGTGACACAGTCATTAAAAAAAATCATTGACTTTAAGTTGCTTTCCTTTTTATGTCGAAATATAAATGTGTAAAAACTATGCTTTCCTTTTCCCTCAAGTTATCAGAACCTTGTTTCTACATGTGTCCCACACATACAATAACCAAACTAATCACTAAGCAAACCTTGAATGGAGGACTGTTGAGGAAAGAAAATGAATAGTTAAAAACAAGTTAAACCAAAATTAAATTGGTGCATTTTTTCTCAAAAAAAAATTTAAAAAAAAATGATGTTGACGTTTGAGATTTTCCGATTAGTGTGATTTTAGCCTACGGCCCATCCAAGGTCATCTGGAATCAGGTTGGACCTCTTACGTGTGCGTTAGGTGTCAAAAATAGTGGTCTGAAAGCTTGGGGAAAAAGATGACAAACGCATTAGGTTTTTTTCAATATATAATGCAATGTGACAGATAGACTGGCCCTCTAGGCTTTGTTTGTGCCAAGGATTGTAGTCTAAGCATTCCTAATGGTGAGTTTGTATGCACTATCAAAGTGAATTTCAATTATTAGTTTGACAGAGGGAAAAATCAAATTGCAATTTCTTTCCTTATCATTCATATCAAGGTTCTTGGCTCCAAAAGTCTGATTACTTTACCTTCAAGTTGAATTTGGAAGAAACGTAACTGCAAATTAAGGGCTACTTCTCTATGAATACTAAGCCGTCTTTGCTTATATAAGCCCATTAGATACATGATAAGCAACACTTTTCATTAATAATATTAATTTTATTTCTCTCTCTCTCTCTCTCTAGATTTTCTCCTTGTGGATTCAAGGGCTATTGTGGGGAAGAAGACGATGATCTCCTCTTTTATTTACACACCCATTCTGTTAGATTACTAACCATGATCCATTGTAGTAAAATCATACCTTTTTTTTTTAAAGGAGCATTTCATTTAATCAAACTGGCCAATTACATTCGGGAGGCCCTCAAGAGAAAAAAGACCCAAGGGACGCGTATCGTAGGAACATAAACAAAAACAGAGCACTATACAAACGAAGGGAAGAAAACTCTGCAACCTAGCGACGACCGCTCTCAACTCTCAAACCATCCCTAATGGAGCCTAGCCCCACCTTGTCGAGGAATAACGAACCTCTAACCACGGCCGGAAGATTTCCATGGCTGTGAATCCACACGCTGTCTTGCACCGTACTCCCTAGCCGCGCCATGTGGTCAGCGACGGTGTTACCTTCCCTAAAAATATGCTGGAAAATAAAATTACTGCTTCGTCTAATGAGGTTGATCCTCTGGATCCAATAATGTTCACTCCCCAAGTATAGGGTTGTGATGTAGTAATAAACTTGGTAAGACCGAGGTCGAATCCCAAGGGACTGGAACTTGTACGTTATCTGAAACTAAGTAGATATAGAACTAGAATGAGATGAAATCTAAATCGATTGTAATTTGAAGAATAATGATGAAATATTAATCTAAACTGAGAAGAAAATTCAGAGAAGGGAAACTAGGGATTCAGAGGATCCACTTGTAGAGATCAGGGAGAACTATACTTGATTCATGAAAATCAACTGAACTTCTTTTGATGTGGTTTTGAAAAGATGAAAGGTATATGAATTAGAATGGATTCCATCACCAAACCATGCCCAGAAGACAAAGCAAACAACAGAATTAAACTAATTACCAACCAATCAACAGTGTATAAAGGCTAGGAAGGGTACCGTCATCCAACCATGCCCAGGAGATGATGGTGAACAACAGGGCTTCCTGACGTCATAAACATCAAAAGGAAAAGGAAATACTCAAAGCCATCACAGACCCATTGTAATTTCAGTCACAACAGACCATTAAAAACTAAAAATTTTCCCGTAATAATCAAACCACCATTAAATTCAGTTCAGTTTAACATAAATTAAAAAAAACATAATGAAAACTCCCATCTCACTGCAAGCTTCACCTCTTAGCCCTAGCTAAGAGGTTTAGCTAACCATAGGTATGGTTTCACTAAATCTCAAAAGAAAAGGAAGAAAAGAAAACAAAACAAAAACAAAAAAATAAAACAAACTTGCTCCTCAGCTTCACGTCCAAGCTCCAGCCTCAGATGATCCCTCAAGCTCTCTCTCTGACCACCTTTTATAGAGAAGGGAATGATGGTTGTTGCGCGTGGTTGAAACAGAGTTGGAGACTCTGTTTACGCAGCAAAACAAACGCCACGTATCTGTGATAATTGGTAGGCTTAAGATTGACATTAGACGAGAAATCTACCCCGTCCAATTAACTCGCCTCGAAAAATCAGCCAGAAATGAACTGTTTTGGCTTGAATTAGGTGTGTCCCACCGCACTTTTCAATTCACCGTCAATCTCCCATTCGGCTGAGATCTTCGCACATTTGTTGCATGGAAATATTCAGACATCTAGGTGAAGGTATTGACCACCTAATGTGACAGATGAACGGTTCAGATCATTGATCTGGGCATTGAGTGGGACCCACTTGTAGACTCAGCGTCCAGCTTTCGCTGACGCGTGTGAAGCAAACCTCATTCACTTACTGACGAAGCTGGTGGGGTCCACTTCGTTGTATATTGAAGAAATCCAAGCCGTCCATTAAACTGTACTCGAAAAACCGTTTTAATATGGTTGGTTTTGGAGTGTTGATGATGTGGCCCACTTGCTTTTCCATTGCTGTCGTTCAACTCATGTTTGAACGGTTAAAAAACCATCCTCCACTGTAGTCTGAAATTCTGCCACCTAGGCAGTGATAAGAAGCCTGTTAGGAAGCCAATGGATGGTCCAGATCACGTCCATGATGCCCGGTTTTGATGCACAACACACCAACTCTCCCGGATTTCTCGGACGCTCAAACAGGGCTTGCGCTGGATATTGATGGGGTCCACGATCGAATTCAAATCGGAAATCCACACCGTCCATTGAACTCCTGACAAAAAACCGTTAGGTAATGACGAGATTTAATTGATTTTGGTGTGGCCCATGAAACTTTGCATTGTACCGTCCATTCTCCGTTTTTCATCGATCAACGTCCGTACACATGCATGGAACCAAACGGACATCTAGGTGAGGGTGACACCCACCCTAGAGATGCAATGGATGGTTTGGATTGTCCATATGGACAATAGGTGGGGCCCACTACTCAAAAACGGTCGGACAGCGTCCGTTCGCTGTTATTTTGTGAGAAGAAGACGAGTCAGCCCGGCTTTGACCGGGCTGACCGTCCGGTGCGGCGCGAGTCACGCGTACCCCATGTACATGCGCTGTACATGCGGGGTCCACCGTGATGTTCGTGAGAGATCCGATCCGTCCATCCCATTCTTCATCTCATTAAAGTTGGCGAGCCCCAATTCGAAGAATATCCAGAGATCAAGTGGGTCCCAAATCAATTTTTAATAGCTGATCTGACCGTTGGGCCACTTCTCGAGAGATCCAATGGCTGAAATTTGACTTGTACGGTTAATTTATGGCCCTCAGGTCATGTATGAAGTTTCGACCTGAACGGATAGTGGGAACCTTATGATCTTTCATTCTGAACCAATTTTGGGCCACTTGAACTTCAGTTTCTCAATTTTCGCAGATCTCCGGTGTGTAAATTCGATGATCTTGGTCCCCTGGGGTCCGTCCCTTGCCTTGGTGTCATTAGAGCGTTAAATCCATGCTTTTTAGCGACTTTTTACCGTTCATGCTCTCAAATACACCCTGTATCACAAACACAGTTAAAACCGGGCGTTAAACAATATTGTGCTTGTAAATCCAGGTAATAAATGGGGTCTGATATGCAATATTTGACCCTCAACACAACCCCCAACCAGCATTTTGCTAGTCCCGAGCAAAATATGCGAAAAATAAGTTGAGAATTACAAGAGAATTTCTATGAACTCGAGTGATCTTTGAAAAACAACTCAGATCATAGAATTCTAAGATTCATGAATATTGGGCATTACTTTCTCCTGGAATCAAGTTCATGATAGACTTCATAATCAAGTTCAAAGTATTAATCCATCAATTAGAAAAATTATAATCATTGAGTTCCATGAGTGTACAGTCAAATCTCGGCTTATCAACATTAAGATTCAATTCATCCTTTTAAGATAACGTTGGTAACCACAAGAGCATTCAGGACACCTAAAACCTAAACCAAAGCGTCCCTCATAGATCATTCTTTTTCTTTCTTTCAGCCTTTGATATTATATATATATATATATATATATATTTTTTTTATTATCATTATTTTTTTTAGTAATGCCAAGAAAAGAATACAATCCTCACCTATAGGGAGCAAACCTATGGTGAAGACCGTACACCTAAACCTTTTCACATATCATCCATGGAGAGTTAAACTTACACCTATAGGGAGCAAACCTATGGTGAAGATTATTCACCCAACCCTTTCAGTTCTTCTTTATAAACTGATGCTGAAATTTTTGTTTTTCAGGCTGGTTCTTTTCATGCTCAGTGATTACCAAATTAACCCTTCAGTTTCAAACTGAAATCTTAATGTGTAAGCGAGATGTGACATGGGAAATCATGACTCAATCAATGTTTACAACTTCTAATCAAGGATTAATAATTCAAACTTAACTGTGAAATCTAACGAGCAACTGAATCCAAGAGTAGTAAATTGCCAACATAACTTATCTTGTAATTCTAAATCCAAGATGGCCATCAAAATCACTTCGAATTCACAAGAATGTTCAGAAAAAATTTTAAAAATTTTCACAATTTTTGCTCAAGACTAAGAAAAACACTGATTAGGTAACCTAATCTCCCACCCCCAACCTAAAATCTACATTGTCCTTAATGTAAAAGATATAAACATGCAATGCACATGAGACAACGATAGTAAAGAAAAAGTGATGGGAAGATAGTACCTGGATAACGAATCGAGAGAGATTTTTTAAGTGATTGGTGGGAGAGAGCAGGTCAGTACAAGAGTGAAACCAAAAATAATAAAATAAAATCCTACCTATACCACTTTCGCAGGTGCTCTCGATTGCATTTAGCATATGCAACAAGCCTTTAAACCCCTAGGTTGCCCCTAGTGGACAAGTTGTAGTCTCGTGAGGGTTTGCAGTAATGTTACCCACAAACATTGAACTAACTAACTATGAAAAAAAAAATGAAATGAAAAGCTGGGTTGCCTCCCAGGAGCGCTAAGTTTACTGTTTATCCTAAAATAACATAAAACAAACTACTCTAGTCCTATGAAAGCAGGGAAAAGCTACTCGATCATGCTGCAAGGTTCCTCTTTTGGCCAATATCGTGATAAATTTCTCAAAAGGTTTCTTAACAGGATCATCCAAAAGCCCTTTTTGCAATAGGCTTGGATGCCCTAGAGCATGACATTCCAGAGAAACTTATGTACCTTATAAGAAATTTTTCGTTGAAGTGCTTGAGGTATCCAGAGTATATACGATTCACCTGCGACAGAAGAAGTTTCGAAGTTAGTATCCCATGGTGACTCAGAGACTACAAGTAGATCAAATTGAGAAAAATTTTCAAGAAGTGGTGTAGTCTCAGCACATTCCGAAGTATCAGACTTCGGTTCAATTTTTAGCTTCTCCTCCCTTAATGGTAAACATTCAGGATTTGTGGAAGGAGGGGCTTCAGAGTAAGGGTTCTCTCGGTCAGTGATGACTACCGAGATATTGTTTTGCAAGGCATTCACTATGTCTCTTATCATGGGATCATTTAAGTATGCAAAGTGTGCCAAGCAATCATCCAAAGAGTTGGGAAATTTAGTTGAGTGTGACTTATATTCCACATTAGAGCTCGTGATGATCTGCCCAAGGAATCCATCGTCTTTAAAGGTAAACGGAAGTGTGCTCTCTTGCTCCAGCCCTGCACAGATAAATTGAGGGTTAGTGTACGAAGTATTGATGTGCGGACTCTGCTCATTGATACTATTCAGAAGATGCGATGAATTGTCAAAATTTGATAGTTCAGATGGTGACCTCAACTGCGTGGTTTCAAATTTCAGAGTCGTATCAAGTAGCTCATCCATCTCCCGAATCATATCATCATTCGATTCAGAGGAGTGGTCCAAACATGTTTCACAAGAGTTAGAAGTGTCATTTGTAAGGGGCTCGTCCTCCACTTTTAAATCAGACATGTCAGGTGAGGGGAGTGGCTCATTATAACCGATCACTTCGTGTTCGTCTTGATCATTGACCTGAACCAATCTTAAAATTGATTTAAGGGGAATTTGGGCTGCACGTTTATGATCATCATCCCAATACGCATCATCATCTAATTCTGTGCAGTGCACACTTGGGATGGGGTCGCTTTCCTTACATTCTAAATTCGGTTGAGGTTCGAATAAACTAACCTCAACCTCATCATTGAGATCCTTTGTATCATGTAAGGAAAGTGTGTCATCATCACTGTATTTGAAAGACACCCATGTATCTCCATCATTCTTTTGAACAGTCATTGAGATCGACTCATCGGGGAATTGAACCGTATGCTCATTAATAGAATCCAACTCCTCATTCCAAATTCCAGATTTCGTCAAAAGCGAGTGAGGATCACTTTCCTCGCATTGTATTTCTGGATTGGATTGTAGTTGGGATGCGCGAGCTTCCTCTATCATCTCGAGGCGCGAATTGAGTGCTTCCATTGCTTTTCTAATTTCCGCAAGACACTCCATGGTATGTTGAAATGGGTTCTCTTGGATCGTTTCTGGTTGGTTCTCAAAGGTATAGGATCCAAGAGAATCGTTATCCTGATGCATTATTGATTCAACTTCCAAATTTTGATGGTTCCATTGATCGTAGGTATGGAGTTGTGTATGGAGAATTGGATTGGGTTGAGGCTGAGGTGCATTAGCCTCCATTAACCTATCAAGGCGTGATTCAAGCTCTTCTAGTAATTTCTTCATGTCTGCAGAAGAGTCTGTGTCACTTTGAAATGAATTCTCTTGGATCGATTTTGGTTGAATCTCAAAGGTAGGGGATCCAAAAGAATAATCATTATAATAGGTTGTTGGTTCATCTTTCCAACATTGATGTTTCCACTGATTATAGTTATACGGATCATAGGTGGGAGAATCTGATAGTTGGTAATACTTATTATCACTCATAATATAATCATGCATTGTTTTCTTAACTCGTGGAACGCAATTATTCTCCCGCAGATAATCACCGAAAGACTTCTTAATCGGTGGAGCATCATATTCCGATTGGTTCTCGAAGATATTATTAGAAGAATTTTGAGGCATAGGCTATTTTCCATAAGCTATCTCAACATACTGACGTGCCCACTCGTTCATATACATGGTGAAACCTTAACTCTGAATCTAATCCTAGAAGAAAGTAAAATCCTACAGCAATACAGAAAGTAAATGAGAAGTTAGAAAGATGTTACCAGACTAGAAGTTCCTATGTTAAAAACCTGCAAAACAAAACAAAACAAAACAAGTTAGTTTTTAAGAATAGTAAGTCTAAGGTTAAAAAATTTCTAAAAATAAAACCCTAATTCTAAAAATAGAAAAAGTAAAGAAATTGGGAAGATATCACCAAATTAGAAGTTTCTATTTTAGAATCCTACAAAACAAGAAAACAGGTTAGTTTCTATAAATCAGAAAAAGCTAAACCTAAAGTTAGTAAAATCCTAATCTTAATCTAATTCTAAAACCAATTAATTTCATAAATACGTAGCCGTCAGTCCCCGGCAACAGCGCCAAAAACTTGTTCACTCCCCAAGTATAGGGTTGTGATGTAGCAATAAACTCGGTAAGATCGAGGTCGAATCCCAAGGGACTGGAACTTGTTCGTTATCTGAAACTAAGTAGAAATAGAACTAGAATGAGATGAAATCTAAATCGATTGTAATTTGAAGAATAATGATGAAATATTAATCTAAACTGAGAAGAAAATTCAGAGAAGGGAAAATAGGGATTCAGAGGATCCACTTGTAGAGATCAGGGAGAACTATACTTGATTCAAGAAAATCAACTGAACTTCTTTTGATGTGGTTTTGAAAAGATGAAAGGTATATGAATTAGAATGGATTCCATCACCAAACCATGCCCAGGAGACAAAGCAAACAACAGAATTAAACTAATTACCAACCAATCAACAGTGTATGAAGGCTAGGAAGGGTACCGTCATCCAACCATGCCCAGGAGACGATGGTGAACAACAGGGCTTCCTGACGTCATAAACATCAAAAGGAAAAGAAAATACTCAAAGTCATCACAGACCCATTGTAATTTCAGTCACAACAGACCATTAAAAACTAAAAATTTTCCCGTAATAATCAAACCACTATTAAATTCAGTTCAGTTTAACATTAAAAAAAAAAAAAACATAATGAAAACTCCCATCTCACTGCAAGCTTCACCTCTTAGCCCTAGCTAAGAGGTTTAGCTAACCATAGGTATGGTTTCACTAAATATTAAAAGAAAAGGAAGAAAACAAAACAAAACAAAAACAAAAAAATAAAACAAACTTACTCCTCAGCTTCACGTCCAAGCTCCAGCCTCAGATGATCCCTCAAGCTCTCTCTCTGACCACCTTTTATAGAGAAGGGAATGATGGTTGCTGCGCATGGTTGAAACAGAGTTGGAGACTCTATTTACGCAGTAAAACCAACGCCACGTATCTGTGATAATTGGTAGGCTTAAGATTAACATTAGACGAGAAATCTACCCCGTCCAATTAACTCGCCTCGAAAAATCAGCCAGAAATGAACTGTTTTGGCTTGAATTAGGTGTGTCCCACTGCACTTTTCAATTCACCGTCAATCTCCCGTTCGGCTGGGATCTTCGCACATTTGTTGCATGGAAATATTCAGACATCTAGGTGGAGGTATTGACCACCTAATGTGACAGATGAACGGTTCAAATCATTGATCTGGGCACTGAGTGGGACCCACTTGTAGACTCAGCGTCCAGCTTTCGCTGACGCGTGCAAAGCAAACCTCATTCACTTGCTGACAAAGCTGGTGGGGTCCACTTCGTTGTATATTGAAGAAATCCAAGCCGTCCATTAAACTGTACTCGAAAAACCGTTTTAATATGGTTGGTTTAGGAGTGTTGATGATGTGGCCCACTTGCTTTTCCATTGCTGTCGTTCAACTCATGTTTGAACGGTTAAAAAACCATCCTCCACTGTAGTCTGAAATTCTGCCACCTAGGCAGTGATAAGAAGCCTGTTAGGAAGCCAATGGATGGTCCAGATCACGTCCATGATGCCCTGTTTTGATGCACAACACACCAACTCTCCCGAATTTCTCGGACGCTCAAACAGAGCTTGCGCTGGATATTGGTGGGGTCCACGATCGAATTCAAATAAAAAATCCACACCATCCATTGAACTCCTGACGAAAAACCGTTAGGTAATGACGAGATTTAATTAATTTTGGTGTGGCCCATGAAACTTTGCATTGTACCGTCTATTCTCCGTTTTTCATCGATCAACGTCCGTACACATGCATGGAACCAAACGGACATCTAAGTGAGGGTGACACCCACCCTAGAGATGCAATGGACGGTTTGGATTGTCCATATGGACAATAGGTGGGGCCCACTACTCAAAAACGGTCGGACAGCGTCCGTTCGCTGTTCTTTTGCGAGAAGAAGACGGGTCAGCCCGGCTTTGACCGGGCTGACTGTCCGGTGTGGCGCGGGTCACGCGTACCCCATGTACATGCGCTGTACATGCGGGGTCCACCGTGATGTTCATGAGAGATCCGATCCGTCCATCCCATTCTTCATCTCATTAAAGTTGGCGAGCCCCAATTCGAAGAATATCCAGAGATCAAGTGGGTCCCAAATCAATTTTTAATAGCTGATCTGACCGTTGGGCCACTTCTCGAGAGATCAAATGGCTGAAATTTGACTTGTACGGTTAATTTATGGCCCTCAGGTCATGTATGAAGTTTTGACCTGAACGGATTGTGGGAACCCTGTGATCTTTCATTTTGAACCAATTTCGGGCCACTTGAACTTCAGTTTCTCAATTTTCGCGGATCTCCGGTGTGTAAATTCGATGATCTTGGTCCCCTGGGGTCCGTCCCTTGCCTTGGTGTCATCAGAGCGTTAAATCCATGCTTTTTAGCGACTTTTTACCGTTCATGCTCTCAAATACACCCTGTATCACAAACACAGTTAAAACCAGGCGTTAAACAATATTGTGCTCGTAAATCCAGGTAATAAATGGGATCTAATATGCAATATTTGACCCTCAACAAATACCCCCATTTCCAGCCTGGATTAGCGACCTCCGAGATGAAATTGACAGCCAGCTGAGAATCTGATTCCACTATCACATTCGTAAAACCTCTACAAATACACAGATCCATACCATCAAATATTGCTCTAAGCTCCACATTGACATTCGATCCAGCTCCGTACCCACTGGAAATGCGAAGAGAAAATCACCTTTGGGGTCTCTGCAAATGCCTCCCCCACCAGACAAGCTAAGGTTGCCAAGGGATGAACCGTCCACGTTAAGTTTTACCCACCCAGGATGTGGTTTTGCCCATCTCACGACCATGGGCTGGAGTAAAGGGCCATGATCGGAGCTCCAACGGCAAGCCGAAAGAGAGACAGTACTGGGCCTAACAGTAAAACCAGCATTGGCTGAGGTCCGAGCGAAAAGAGACAGACTGCTTTAGTCCGGAGGTGCAGCCTCGCCCAAATCTCCCATGACGAAGGACAACCACCAATTACTTCTGGCAATCACAGAGGCAGCCGAGGGAGGAATTCCATCAAAGAGAGCAGCATTCCTACACTTCCAGATACTCCATAAAATGATGGACAGAACAAGCTTGTGCTGCAAAGATTTCGCCGAACCTGACGTCGTGGCAGCCTACCACTGGGCCAATCTGGACTCGACCGAATCAGTCGGCAATATGTGGACATGAATCAATCTGCCAAAAAAGGACCAGAACGTGACTGCAAGCTAGCTATGCAGAAAGAGATGGGGAATGGATTCAGCGGAATGGCCTTGCCGAGAACAACACACACATTTGGATGCCAAACTTACACCACGGGACTGGATAGCTTCGTCAATAGCTAATGCTTTAATTAACACCCTCCAGGATAGTAAAGAGATCCTTGGCGGGAGTTTACCATGCCACACCCCACGCGCCCAGCTTCTGTTAGGCATATGCAAGCGGCATTTCTCCCAGGCCGACGCAATGGAAAACTAACCCGTCGTGGAAAAAGGCCAGAAAGGGGAAACAACACCTTGAGAGACCTATATATTGCTAAGATCCTCCATGGGGTTATCATTGATGCATACCCCTCCATTTATTGGATGGTTAAATAGTATGAGATTAAAAATGGTTTTTTAGGGATCAACAATAAAAGGTGGGTCCTTGTAGATGGTACAATTTGTCAATTTGTTAATATTGGAGATGAATGCTATGGTTGGGTTGATATTTAAGATCAACTGTCCAACTAGGTGATGTTGAAGATAAATGGTTAAAATGGTCTGATGTCAAAGATGACTAATCTGATTGGGTCAAAATTGAACATAAATGGCCCATTTAGGTTGATATTAAAATCAACGAAATGATCGGGCCAATATTGAAGATGAACGGTTGGATTGTGCTAATAATGAAGATGAACGGGTTGATTAGATTGATGTCAAAATTGAATGGTCTAATATGAATGCCATAGAGCATCAATGGCTTGCTTGGACCAATTTGAAGATTAATAGTCTAACTAGGCGAAGTAGGTAATGAGTAGTTTGATTGGGTTGATCTTGAATACCCATGGTTAAAATGGGCCAATATTAAAGTTGAATGGTTATCTTTGGCTGAAATAGAAGATGAGTGGTCCAATTGGGTCATTGTTAATGATCAACAACCTAATTAGGCCAATAATGAAGATGGGCAGTCTGATTGGATCAGTTGATTGTTCTTATTCTAACAAGATTTAAGATCAATAGTCAAGTTAGGTCAAAATTGGAGTTAAACGGTCCAATTGTACCAATATCGAAGATTAATGGTCCGATTAGGATGGAATTGTAAATGAATTGCTTGATTTAACCTATCTATTAATATTCAATCTGATTTAACCTAGCTATTAATATTCCATCTTAGCCCAATCGAACCATTTATCTCCAATTTTATCCCAATCAAACAATTGTACTTTAATATCATTACAATCTAACTGTCGATCTTTAATATTTGCTCAATCATACTATCGAAATGAATATCTTTAACATTTGCTCAATCATACTATCGATATGAATACAACTCAGTTAGACCGTGTATATGTATCCTAATTGGGACCAAACAAACTGGACGCTATTAGTTTGTTGATGTTTAATTTTGGTTTAGTGAGGCAATTGATCTTTAATATCATTCACATAAGAGCTATAGGCTTTAGTATCACTCCAATCAGACCGTTCATCTTTAGTATTAACCCAAGCTGATTGTTGATCATAACATCCCCAATTAAACCGTTCAACTCCAAATATAGTCTAATCATACCATTCATCATTGATATCTGTCAAATCAAACCATTCATCTTCGATATCAGTGAAATCATACCATTGACCTTTAATCTACAACCAATTAGACAGTTGATCTTCAATATCAAACCAATCGCACCATTACTTTCAATTTTGGTCAATTTAGATGTCCAAATTGTTAGCATTCCAATCATACCTTTGATCTTTAATATCCACCCAACTGGATCGTTGATCATCAATATCAGCCCAATCGGACCGTTCATCTCCATTTCTGGCTCAACCAGACCATTCATCTTTGATATTTGTCCAGTCATACCATTGATCCTCAATATCCGCCCTATGGAACCATTGGCCTTCAATATTAGTCACACCTTTCATCTCCGAATTCTAGCCAAATTAGCCCACTCATCTATGATATTAGTCAAATCATATGTTGATATTCACCAATCATACCATTGATCTTCAATGCCAGTCATCTTTAATTTTGGTCAAATTTGATAGCTCATCTTTTATAATTGACCAATCATACTGTTATCTTCAATATCAGCTCAATCAGACCATTGGTCAATGATCTCATCTTGATAGAACTCTTCCTCGCCAATTTTAGCCCAATCAGATAACTTATCTTTGATATCAGTTCAAATGATAATGTTGACCTTTAAAATCAGCCCAGTCGGACCGTTCTTATACAATTCATCTCCAATCTTAGCTAAATCTGACAGTTAATCATTGATACCTATAAAGTCAGAGTGTTTGTTTTTAACATTACTTAATTAGATCATTCATCTTCAACAATGGTCTAGTTTGGCCCTTGATCTTCAATATAGGCAAAATCAGACCATTCATCTCTAACTTTGGCTCAATCAGGTTGTTGATCTAGATTTCAGTGTAACAAGACCCCCTTTTTTTTTCAATATTTGCCAAACCAACTGTTCACCTTTGATTTCATTGTAATTGGATTTAATCTTGTTGTCGGAGCTAGTTGCTTAAGGATTGCGCCCCAACTTATTTCTGATGGCCCAACCGAATTGTTTGTCTTTGATAATGCCCCAATCAGATTATTGAACTTTAATGTTGCCTCAATTGGACCATTCATCTTCAATTTTGAAAAATAAGACTGTTCATAATTTGACAACATTGTCAAACGCGATCACATAGTATGTATCCTATTGCATATTCTTAAATACGAGTACTATGTGATTGTATATGCGAGCATGCGATTGCATAGTGCCCAACGGTCAAAAAGATGACCGTTGGGACTTCTTCTTCTTCTTCTTCTTCTTCTTTTTGTAATTTTGGTCACTTTTTCTATAAATAAGCACTCAAATTCCTCCATTTTCACTATTCTGTTCTCCAAAGCTTACAATCTCTTACTTTTTTCTCTTTTACTCTCTTTTAATCTAATCTCTCTACAAGACTACAACTCTTTTGAGTTCCAAGACTTTAAGTTTCTCTAGTACATTTACTTTTCATTTCCTATCCAAGATCAAGATTTAAGAATATCATCAAAGTTCGAACTTCGAGTTCGAAGTTTAAAGTTGAAGTATTCAAAGATTAAGATTTAAGAATACCTATTGAGAAGTGGAGCCACATCTGGGGCCGCCCACGACCAGTCGAGGTTGCGCGGATTTCGTGTCGCAAGTCCTTTCACAACTGGGATGCGGAAAGGAGTTTCGCGGATTTCGTGTCGCAAGTCCTTTCGCAACTGAGATGCGGAAAGGAGTTTCGCGGATTTCGTGTCGCAAGTCCTTTCGCAACTGGGATGCGGAAAGGAGTTTCCTAAACTATAAATAAGGGTACCTAGGGCTTTTCTAGGTATGATGGGAAAGTTATTCTAAGGTGTAGGCAAATGATTTTCTATGTGCTTCCAAGGGAGAGGTTAGTATATTGCCTTGTAATCTTTGTTTTACTTTATAGTGGAAGTTTGCATCCGTGGTTTTTTACCCTAGCTTGGGGTTTTGCCATGTATATCTTATCTTGTGGTTTGTTTGGATTACTTTTATTCCTTTCTAGTTTATATTTCTTCCTGTTTATCGTCTGTGGGTGAGACTTGAGATTGGATCTCGGCTCACTGCGTTGTTGGCGTGCTGCGCAACAACTGGTATCAGAGCTATTGGTTTAGTTCTATTGGGAGCGATGACAGAAGAAGAGAAGATTAGAATTGAGAAGTTTGATGGATCAAACTTTGCCTTCTGGAAGATACGGATGGAGGATTATCTGTATCAGAAAGACCTCTATATTCCTCTAGGAGGAAAAGAGAAGAAACCAGAAAAGATGACAGATAATGAATGGTTTTTACTGGATAGGAAGGCTTTAGGAACGATCTGACTCTCTTTGTCTAAGAGCGTCGCCTTCAATATATCCAACATGAAAATGACAAAAGAATTAATGGAAGCCCTAGCCACCATGTATGAAAAACCCTCAGCATACAACAAGGTTCATCTTATGAAACAACTATTCAACATGAAGCTGTCAGATGGTGGGAGTATGGCTAAACATTTAAACGAGTTCAATACAATCAAGAGCCAGTTGGAATCCGTTGACATTATTTTTGAGGATGAGGTAAGGGCGTTATTGATCTTATCCAGTCTGCCAGACAGTTGGGATGGTTTGGTGATTGTTGTGAGCAATTCTTCAGGGTCGACAAAGCTGAAATTTGATGATGTGGCCAGTCTAATTCTCAGTGAAGAATCTAGAAGGCATCAGGAGTTTCAGGGGATTCAGGGAATGCTCTAAACGTTGAAAGAAGAGGAAGATCGCTGAACAAAGGAGGCAATAAACACGGGCGTTCTAAGTCAAGAAAGAAGTCCAAGGGATTGAAAGACAAAGACGGGTGTTGGCATTGCGGCAAGAAGGGGCACATGAAACGTGATTGCAGGGCGCTTAAGAAACAAGAAGGAAGCTCTCAAGGCGGGAAGGATTCAGTGAATCTGTCTGAGGAGAGTGATACAGAGGCGTTGATCTTGTCTCTTGATGCAAGGAATAAGTCTTGGGTTATAGACTTGGGTGCTTCGTTTCATGCCACTTCATGTAAGGAAGTTTTGGTAATTATGTTATAGGTGACTTTGGGAGAGTATACCTGGGTGATGATGAGCCGTACAGCATCGTTGGAAAGGGGGATGTTTTTGTAAATGAGAAAGACGGAACAACTTTGAAATTGAAGGATGTCAGACATGTACTGAGTTTGAAACGTAACTTGATCTTAGTGGGGCAGTTGGCCGATACCGGTTGTGTGATGACATTCACCAGTGATTCCTGGAAGATCACAAAAGGTGCCTTGGTGATATCTCGAGGCAAGAAGGAAGGTACTTTATATGTGACTTCAGGATCATATAGTTCACTCGCAGTCGCATCAACTGGAGTGAATGGGCAGCTATGGCATCAGAGGTTAGGACATATGAGTGAGAAGGGGATGAAAGTGCTATTGTCAAAAGGAAGGCTACCAGTGCTGAAGTTTATTAACTTGGAATTCTGCGAGGACTGCGTGTATGGCAAGCAGAAGAGGGTAAGTTTCAAGAAGACAGGACGCACTCCAAAGACGCATCTATTGGAGCTTGTACACACTGATGTGTGGGGACCGGCATGGGTATCATCCCTTGGTGGCTCACGTTATTTTGTTTCTTTTATTGATGATGCTAGTAGAAAACTGTGGGTTTATTTCTTAAAGCACAAATCTGATGTATTTGATGTATTTAAGAAGTGGAAAGTTATGGTAGAAAATGAGACAGGTAAAATAGTAAAGTGTCTCAAATCTGATAATGGGGGAGAGTATTGTGACAAGGGGTTTGAGGAGTATTGTACAGCATATGGAATCAAACATCAGAAAACGATTCCAAGGACACCACAGCAGAATGGTGTGGTTGAGCGCATTAACAGAACCATCCTTGAATGCGCCAGGAGCATGAGGTTATATGCAAGATTGTCCAAGACTTTTTGGGTGGATGCTGTAAATACTGCCGCATATCTCATCAATAGAAGTCCCTCAGCACCATTGGATGGTGGGCTACCAGAAGAAATGTGGACTGGGAAAGAAGTGAACCTAGCACATCTCAGAGTATTCGGTTGCACTTCATACGTTCACATTGATGCAGAGCACAGAAACAAGCTGGATGCGAAGTCCAGGAGGTGCACGTTTATAGGCTACGGACAGCATGATTTTGGCTACAGGTTTTGGGATGCAGAAAATAGGAAAATTATCAGAAGCAAGGATGTAGTCTTTAATGAAAAAGTGATGCATAAGGACAATGTGCAGGAAAATAAGGCCGAGGAGAAAGAATTTGTAGAGTTAGAAGAGTTACCGAACACGGGTGTTACAGCGCCACAGGATGATCATGCACAGGAGCATTATGAGGCAGGGCTAACGACACCGGTTGTGAGGAAGTCTACTCAGGAGAGGAGACCCACGGTCCGATACTCACCCTCCTTATATTATCTACTACTGACAGATAATGATGAACCAGAGTGTTTTGAAGAGGCATTTGTTCACTCCCCAAGTATAGGGTTGTGATATAGTAATAAACTCGGTAAGATCGAGGTCGAATCCCACGAGGACTGATCGTCACAATTTAAATCTGAGACTCTCCTTAACTAATCCAACAAATAATGGTATGAACTACTAAGCACAATTCTAGGAAAAAAAAAAATAAAAACAATTAAGAATAGGGAAGAAAATTCCATCAGAGAGAAAGCACTAGAACTTTCGAATCCACCCCTAATTATCCTAACCCTTGTTTTGTCTGTTGATTCACCTTGACCTTGATTGATACCACTTAAATAGAGAAAGCACAATCTGTGTCCTGAATCGGGCATACAGACTGTCTAATTCCTTTAAGCAATGCCATGAACAATACATCCCATGTCCTTGGTCGGGCACATGGTATGTAAAATTCATTAAAGCACCACTGTTCCTTCCTCTATAGGAAACCTGTTCTTGATCAGACCCAAGCACTGTAATAAGCATCCATACAACGTCCATCTATATACTTTAGTCAAGTTGATAGATGGAGAAATATAAATTTAAACCCATAAAGCCCACTCAAAGAAAGAAACAAATTAATTAAAATTCAAAGTAAATCAACCTATACAAGAGTTAATCAAATTAGGGGCTTCATCTCAGCCCTAGCTGAGAGATTAGTTACCCATAAAATCCATATAAAAAAATAAATATTAAATAAAATTCATAAATTAAAACTCCAAACCGAAAAATCTCTCTCTTTTCTCCTTCTCTTTCTTCTCTCCCACGGCTCTGATCTCCAATTCTCTGGATCTGAATCCCTTCCCCACGTCCAAAACTTCCCTTTTATAGGCTCATTTGGATGGCTAGAATCGGTGGCGAGTCGTGAGACGGACTCGAAGTGCGATTTTCGCAACCGTGATCGGTGGGCCCCACAGAGGTGTTTTCTGGAAAATCTAACCCATCCATTGGATTCGGACGAAATTTCACCAAGAATGGGTGGTTTTGAAGGTCCATTGGCGCGGCCCACAGAAGAAATCTCAAAAAGATCAGATTTGAACGTCGCCGGGTACCCCTTTTGTGGCCTCTGTATCTCGCACGTGTGTACGCATGGGAGTGAAAGATCAGCATGGTTTTGTAGTATTCATGGCCCTCTACACGATGGACGGATCGATCAGCCGGATGGTTGGGTGGGGCCCACTGTCTTACGCAAAACGGACCAGCGTCCGTGCCTTCGCTGACGCAGAAACAGATACGCGGATTAGCTGCGGAAATGGTGGGGTCCACTGTGATGTTATCTTGGGAAATCCACTCCGTCCATTGGATTTCTATCGAAATTTCGGTTAGAAACACCAGGTTTTTCTCCATTTTGATATGGGTCACGCAAGATCTCGTCTCACCGTCCATTACATGTTTGAATGGTGGGGATTGAATTTTATGCTTTGATTTGAATTTTTGCCACCTAGGCAATCGTAATGTAGGCCATTTAGACCTGATGAATCGGTCCTGATCACACATTTGGGTAATGTGTGGGGCCCACAATCGAAACCCAAATTGAGACAGGGAGACGCTGTTGCGTTCTCTCGTCGTCTTGAGAAGAAGAGTCGGTCACCAACGCTGACCGACTTTCAGATTTTTTTGATGCACGTCTTGTGCACATGTGCACTATACACATGCCACCTTAGGTGGGATCTACTGCAATGTGTACGAGCAATCCAATCCAACCATCTGTTTTGTCCCCTCAAATAATGTATTGCAACCAAATCGAGGCATATCCAGAGACCAGGTGGGCCCCAAATTGAAGATTAATGGGCTGATCTGTCCGTTGGACCACTTCCCGAGATCCTCAATGGCTGAAATTTAATATGTACGGTTAATTTATGGCCCTCATCCCATGTATGAAGTTTTGAACTGATCGGATGGCGGGAACCATGTGATCTTGCATTCTGGACCCTTTTCGGGCCTCTTTAAACGTGAACGGCTTGATTTCTTCGGGTCCCTGGCATGTAAATTTTTCACCATTGGTTCTCTGGAGTCCATCCCATGCTTTGGAGACTTTGGATCATGAAATCCAAGCCTTTAACATCAATTTTCAATTAACGTTCCTGATTTCGTCCTGTAACGAAAATATAATTAAAATCCAGCATTAAACATTATCATGTATGTAAAATCAAGTAATTTACTAGGGTCTGATATGCAATATTCGACCCTGATCACAACCCCCAACCAGCATTTTGCTAGTCCCGAGCAAAACATGCGAAAAAATAATTTCAGAAATAAAGACAATTCCTGTAAACTCAAGTGACTTGTGAACAGATAGCTGAGATGTGAAAATTCTAAGATTCATGATTAGTGTGTGGAGTTTTTCTCTTGGAATTAAGCTTACAGTAAACTTCATAATCAAGTTCAAAATATTAATCCATCAATTTGAGCATTCCTAAACATTGAGTTCCACGAGTGTAAAGTATAATCTCGACTTACAATCAGTAAGAGATCTAATTGTCAATTTCATGATATCATTAGTAATTCGTACTTTTGATTTTCTTTATGAGCAGTAACACAAATGAAAGGAATCAAATTCTCACCTATAGGGAGCAAACCTATGGCAAAAACTTGTTGCTTAACCTTTTTTTTTTTTTTTTTTTTCCATATGTCAACTATGGAGAATCAAATCCACACCTATAGGGAGCAAACCTATGGTGAGGATTATGTGACTAACTCTTTCAATTCTTCTTTATAAACTGACGTTAACAAATTTCTCAGGCTGGTTCCTTTCATGCCTAATGATTACCAAGTTACCATTAAATATCGAACTGAAAACTTAATGTGTAAGTGAGATTTGATATGGAAAATCATGGCTCAATCAATGTTTACACCTTCAAATCATGGATTAAGAATTCAAAATTAACCGTGAAATCAAGCAGATGGCCGAATCCAAGAGTCATAAATTACCCATCACGTATCTTATAATGTTAAAATCACAACTATCCTTCAAAATCACTTTGAATTCTATAGAAATTCCAGAAAAAAAATTTTAAAATTTTCACAAATTTTGCTCAAGACCAAGAAAATTTTGATTAGGTAACCTAATCTCCCACCCCCAACCTAAAATCTACATTGTCCTCAATGTAAAAGAAATAAGCAAACAATGCACATGGGACAATGAATAATTAAAAAGGAATGAGGGAAAGATAGTACCTGGACGGAGAATCAAGAAGCTTCCTCAGAAAAAAATATCATCGCAGAACAGGTTAGCACAAGAGAGAAATCAATATAAGAACAAATAACAAAAAAAAGAAAAACAAAAGAAGATCCTACCTATACCACTTTCGTAGGTGCTCTCGATTGCATTTAGCGCATGCAACAAGCCTTTAAACCCCTAGGTTACCCCTAGTGGACGAGTTGTAGTCTCGTGAGGGTTTGCAGTAATGTTACCCACAAACATTGAAGTAACTAACTAAGAAAAGTAAATGGAATGAAAAGTCAGGGTTGCCTCCCAGGAGCGCTAAGTTTAACGTCTATCCTAAAATAGCATAAAGGAAACTACCCTAATCCTAAGAAAGCAGGGAAAAACTACTCACCATGCTTCATGAAGGTTCCTCTCCCCACAAGATCTTGATAAGTTTCTCGAGATTTCTTAACAGGATCATCCAAAAGCCATTTTTGAAATAGGCTTGGATGCCCTGGAGCATGACATTCCAGAGAAACTTACGTACCTCATCAAAAATTTGTCGTTGATTCGCCTGAGGTATCCAGAGTATATATGATTCACCTGCGACAGAAGAAGTTTCGAAGTTAGTATCCCATGGTGAATCAGAGACTACACATAGATGAAAGTCAGAAAAATTCTCAGAAAGTGACGTAGTCTCAACACATTCCGAAGTAGCAGACTTCGGTTCAATCGTTAGCTCCTCCTCCCTTAATGGTAAATATTCAGGATTTGTGGAAGGAGGGGCTTCAGAGTAAGGGTCCTCTCGGTCAGTGATGACTACCGAGATATTGTTTTGCAAGGCATTCACTATATCTCTTATCATGGGATCGTTTGAATCTGCAAAGTGTGCCAAGCAATCATCCAAAGAGGTGGGACATTCAGCTGAGGGTGACTCATTTTCTACATTAGAGCTCGTGATGAACTGCCCAAGGAATCCATCATTTTTTAAGGTGAACGGAGGTGTGCTCTCTTGCTCCAGCCCTACACAGACAAATTGAAGATCAGTATACGAAGCATTGATGTGTGGACTCTGTTCATCGATACTACTCAGAAGGGGCGATGAATCGTCATTATTCAACAGTTCAGATAGTGGCCTCAACTGGGTCGTATCAAATTCAAGAGTCATATCGAGTAGCTCGTCCATCTCTCGAATCATATCATCATGTAATTCAGAGGAGTGGTCCAAATACGTTTCACAAGAGTTAGAAGGGTCGGTTGTAAGGGGCCCGTCCTCTACCTTTAAATCAGACATGTTAGGTGAGGGGAGTGGCTCATTATGACCAACCACTTCGTGTACATCTTGATCATTGACTTGGACCAAACTTGAGATTGATTCCAAGGGAATTGGGGCTGAACATCCATGATCATCATCCCAATACGCATCATTGTCTAATTCTGTGCAGTGCACACTTGGGATGGGATCGCTTTCCTCACATTCTAAATTTGGTTGAGGTTCGAATAAACTAACCTCTACCTCATCATTGAGATCCTGTGTGTCATATAAGGAAAGTGTGTCATCATCACTGTATTTGAAAGACACCCATGTTTCTTCCCCATTCTTTTGAACAGTCATTGAGATCGACTCATCGGGGAATTGAACTGTATGCTCATTAATGGAATCCAACTCTTCATTCCAAATTCCAGATTTCGTTAAAAGCGAGTGAGGATCACTTTCCTCGCATTGTATTTCTGGATTGGTTTGTAGTTGGGATGAGCGAGCTTCCTCTATCCTTTCAATGTGCGAATTGAGTGCTTCTAGTGATTTCATCAATTTCGCAACATGCTGGTTTACTTGTTCTGGATCAAAACATGAATCCTCTTGGATCGTTTCTGGTTGGATCTCAAAGGTATGGGATCCAAGAGAATAATTATTACAATATGTTGTTGGTTCAACTTCCCAGTTTTGATGGTTCCACTGGTTATAGTCATATTGATCATACATGGGAGAATATGATGCTTGATAATAGTCCTCATTCCCATAATTACGATCGTATACGGCCCTATTAACCGATGGAACATAACGTTCTAGTCGGTTCTCAATGTCTGTTCTCGATGGAGAGAAATCTTGAGGTATACGTTGAATTCCACAACCTTCAGGCATTTCCCAATAAAACCTATCCAACTCAGCATATGCATCTACCCACGATTCCATGGTAGAACCTTACTTTGAGTCTAATCCTAGAAGAAAGCAAAATCCTACAGCAAAACAGAAAGTAAAGGAGAAGTTAGAAAGATGTTACCAAAGTAGAAGTTCCTATGTTAAAAACCTGCAAAACAAAACAAAACAAGTTAGTTTTTAAGAATAGTAAGTCTAAGGTTAGAAAAAAAAATAAAACCCTAATTCTAAAAAAAAATAATAAATAAAGAAATTAGGAAGATATTACCAAATTAGAAGTTTCTATCTCAGAATCCTACAAAATAAGAAATAGGTTAGTTTCTAAAAATAAAATAAAAATTTTAACCTAAAGTTAGTAAAATCCTACGACTATGAATTATGATAAGAGAGAATCCTAAATTCAATTTGAAACGAATCAGTCCAACAGGCGGCGCCAAAAACTTGTTCACTCCCCAAGTATAGGGTTGTGATGTAGTAATAAACTCGGTAAGATCGAGGTCGAATCCCACGAGGACTGGTCGTCACAATTTAAATCTGAGACTCTCCTTAACTAATCCAACAAATAATGGTATGAACTACTAAGCACAATTCTAGGAAAAATAAAAATAAAAACAATTAAGAACAGGGAAGAAAATTCAATCAGAGAGAGAGCACTAGGACTTTCGAATCCACCCCTAATTATCCTAACCCTTGTTTTGTCTGTTGATTCACCTTGACCTTGATTGATACCACTTAAATAGAGAAAGCACAATCATGTGTCCCAATCGGGCATCTGTTGCCTAATTCCTTTAAGCAATGCCATGAACAATACATCCCATGTCCTTGGTCGGGCACATGGTATGTAAAATTCATTAAAGCACCACTGTTCCTTCCTCTATAGGAAACTTGTTCTTGATCGACCCAAGCACTGTAATAAGCATCCATACAACGTCCATCTATATACTTTAGTCAAGTTGATAGATGGAGAAATATAAATTTAAACCCATAAAGCCCACTCAAAGAAAGAAACAAATTAATTAAAATTCAAAGTAAATCAACCTATACAAGAGTTAATCAAATTAGGGGCTTCATCTCAACTCTAGCTGAGAGATTAGTTACCCATAAAATCCATATAAAAAAATAAATATTAAATAAAATTCATAAATTAAAATTCCAAACCGAAAAATCTCTCTCTTTTCTCCTTCTCTTTCTTCTCTCCCCCGGCTCTGATCTCCAATTCTCTGATCTGAATCCCTTCCCCACGTCCAAAACTTCCTTTTATAGGCTATTTGGATGGTGGAATCGGTGGCGCAGTCGTAGACGGACTCGAAGTGCAGATTTTCGCAACCGTGATCGGTGGGCCCCACAGAGGTGTTTTCTGGAAAATCTAACCCATCCATTGGATTCAGGACAAAATTTCAGTCAAGAATGGGTGGTTTTGAAGGTCCATTGGCGCGGCCCACAGAAGAAATCTCAAAAAGATCAGATTTGAACGTCGCCGGGTACCCCTTTTGTGGCCTCTGTATCTCGCACGTGTGTACGCATGGGAGTGAAAGATCAGCATGGTTTTGTAGTATTCATGGCCCTCTACACGATGGACGGATCAGATCAGCCGGATGGTTGACGGGTGGGGCCCACTGTCTTACGCAAAACGGACCAGCGTCCGTGCCTTCGCTGACGCAGAAACAGATACGCGGATTCGCTGCGGAAATGGTGGGGTCCACTGTGATGTTATCTTGGGAAATCCACTCCGTCCATTGGATTTCTATCGAAATTTCGGTTAGAAACACCAGGTTTTTCTCCATTTTGATATGGGTCACGCAAGATCTCGTCTCACCGTCCATTACATGTTTGAATGGTGGGGATTGAATTTTATGCTTTGATTTGAATTTTTGCCACCTAGGCAATCGTAATGTAGGCCATTTAGACCTGATGAACGGTCCTGATCACACATTTGGGTAATGTGTGGGGCCCACAATCGAAACCCAAATTGAGACAGGGAGACGCTGTTGCGTTCTCTCGTCTTGAGAAGAAGAGTCGGTCAGCAACGCTGACCGACTTTCAGATTTTTTTGATGCACGTCTTGTGCACATGTGCACTATACACATGCCACCCTAGGTGGGATCTACTGCAATGTGTACGAGCAATCCAATCCAACCATCTGTTTTGTCCCCTCAAATAATGTATTGCAACCAAATCTGAGGCATATCCAGAGACCAGGTGGGCCCCAAATTGAAGATTAATGGGCTGATCTGTCCGTTGGACCACTTCCCGAGATCCTCAATGGCTGAAATTTAATATGTACGGTTAATTTATGGCCCTCATCCCATGTATGAAGTTTTGAACTGATCGGATGGCGGGAACCATGTGATCTTGCATTCTGGACCCTTTTCGGGCCTCTTTAAACGTGAACGGCTTGATTTCTTCGGGTCCCTGGCATGTAAATTTTTCACCATTGGTTCTCTGGAGTCCATCCCATGCTTTGGAGACTTTGGATCATGAAATCCAAGCCTTTAACATCAATTTTCAATTAACGTTCCTGATTTCGTCCTGTAACGAAAATATAATTAAAATCCAGCATTAAACATTATCATGTATGTAAAATCAAGTAATTTACTAGGGTCTGATATGCAATATTCGACCCTGATCACATTACAGTCAGATACACGGGTTAAGTGGGAGCAGGCCATGGATGAGGAGATGGACTCTCTTGAGTCTAATCATACATGGGAGCTAGTCACTCTACCCAAGGGTAAGAAAGCTCTTCATAACAAGTGGGTTTACAGACTGAAAGAGGAACACGATGGTTTGAAACGGTACAAGGCTAGATTGGTTATGAAAGAGTTTCAACAAAAGGCAGGTATCGATTTCATTGAAATATTTTCACCAGTAGTGAAAATGTCTACGATTCGTATGGTCTTAAGTATAGTGGCTACAGAGGACTTACATCTAGAGCAGCTAGATGTTAAGATAGTCTTTCTTCATGGGGACCTTGAAGAAGAGATATATATACATCAGCCGACAGAATACGTGGCACCAGGAAAGGAGAACAAGGTGTGCAGACTAAAGAAGAGTTTATATGTCCTGAAACAGGCCCCGAGGCAATGGTACAAGAAGTTTGATGATATGCTTGTGGCCAGTTCAAGCATAAAGGACATCTCAGATCTCAAAAGACAACTGTCTAGAGAATTTGTCATGAAGGATTTCGGAGCTGCAAAATAAATCCTAGGCATGAGGATAAAGCGTGAGAGGAAAAATAAGAAACTAGTATTGTCACAGGTAGAGTACATAGCCAAGGTACTTGATCGATTCAATATGGGAGGTGCTAAGCTGGTTAACACTCCATTAGCTAACCACTTCAAGCTATCTAAGGAGTAAAGGGCAAAGACGCAGGAGGAACGAGATTACATGGCTAACGTCCCATACGCATTAGCTATAGGGAGTCTCATGTATGCTATGGTGAGCACGAGGCCAGACATTGCTCAAGCAGTGGGAGTTATTAGCAGGTTCATGAACAATCTCGGGAAGGAACATTGGGAAGCTGTGAAGTGGATTCTTAAATACCTGGTAGGTACTAAGGATGTAGGGCTATGTTATGGTGGATCAAAAATCAAGCTACAAGGCTACGTGGATTCAGATTTGGCAGGAGATATCGACAACAGAAGAAGCACTACAGGTTATGTCTTTACTCTGGGAAGTGCTGCAGTCAGTTGGGTCTCTCAGTTACAGAAGATAGTATCTATCAGAACGACAAAAGCAGAATATGTTGCCGCTATAGAAGCATGCAAGGAGATGATGTGGATGCAAGGTTTTATGGAAGAGTTGGGTAAGAAGCAAACAGACTGCAAGCTGCACAGTGACAGTTAGAGTGCAATACACTTGGCTAAGAATTCAGCCTTTCATTCAAGGACCAAGCATATTGCCATAAGATATCACTTCATACGTTCGTTACTGGAAGATGGATCGATTGCTCTGGAGAAGATTCATACAAGTGAGAATCTTGCGGATATACTGACTAAGGTGGTCACAAGGGAGAAACTGAAGCTCTGTTCAGCTTTGATTGGTCTTCAGGCTTGAAGACAGGGAGATGGTGCACTTCGGGTAAAGAAAACAAAGGTTTATGGCCATGTGTCTCCAAGTGGGAGATTGTTGAGAAGTGGAGCCACATCTGGGGCCGCCCACGACCAGTCGAGGTTGCGCAGATTTTGTGTCACAAGTCTTTTCACAACTGGGATGCAGAAAGGAGTTTCACGTATTTTGTGTCGCAAGTCCTTTCGCAACTGGGATGGGGAAAGGAGTTTCGCGAATTTCGTGTCGCAGGTCCTTTCGCAATTGGGATGCGGAAAGGAGTTTTCTAAACTATAAATAGGGGTACCTAAGGCTTTTCTAGGTATGATGGGAAAGTTATTCTAAGGTGTGGGCAAAGGATTTTTTATGTGCTTCCAAGGGAGAGGTTAGTATATTACCTTGTAATCTTTGTTTTCCTTTATAGTGGAAGTTTGCATCCGTGGTTTTTTACCCTAGCTTGGGGTTTTTTCACGTATGTCTTGTCTTGTGGTTTGTTTGGATAGCTTTTATTTCTTTCTAGTTTATATTTCTTCCTGTTTATCATTTGTGGGTGAGACTTGAGATTGGATCTCGGCTCACTGCGTTGTTGGCGTGCTGCGCAACAATACCATCATTCAAGATCGTTTTATTTCTTTTTCGGTTCTTCCTATTTCTTTTATAGTTTTAGTTCTCATTCATTCATTTAGTAATATTTATTTATTCTTATTCTTTTCCTTTTATTTGTCATTCATTCATTGATTCATCTGCATCTCTCTCTCTCTCTCTCTCTCTCTCTCTCTCTTACATTCTTTCATTCATTCTTCCTTTTTCTCACTCATTCTAAGACTTAGATTATTTTTTGTAATATCTCACATTCTCTCATAAATCATAATATCTCACTCACTTATTCTCATATAATCTCGTATTCTCATTCTTAGACCTAGGTTCATCATTCATTCTTATTTATTTTTCTCTCATAGTTTCATGCTCCATTCATTCTTTTTTACTTACTTTCTCTTTTAACTTTTTTTTTTTTTTTTTTCATGACCCAAGAGAGGAGTCAAGTGAACTTACAACTTGCAAATTAACTTATAAGAACAAGCTACAAGTGTACAAGCAAGCCTATAACTACCAGTTACAAGTTAGAATGTACACCTGTAAAAGTATAACTATACAAGAACAACACAAGTTTAAGATTCAAGATTCAAGAAGATTAGAACTTACGTCTTCTCTCTCTCTCTCTCTCTCTCTCTCTCTCTCTCTCTCTCTCTCTCTCTCTCTCTCTCTCTCTCTCTCTCTCCGTAGTCTCTATAAGTGTAAGTGTGTAACTCTCTAACCTCTACAAGTGTTAAGTGTGTAACTCTCTCTAGTATTTATAAATGTAAGTGTTCAAGTCTCTCTAGTCTCTATAGTTATAACTCTCTAGCCTTTACAAGTGTACAAGATCATGCATTATTCTTCCAAATCTTCTTATTTGAAACCCAAATCGAATGGCCTAGGTTAGAAGTACATGCACTATTGTATTGTGTGTGGTATGTGGGTTTTATAAGTGCTGGTGACATTGCACTACATAAGCAAAAACCTTACACATACGCCAGGATCAAATGCAAGAGTATGTCCAACATTACTCCAGAATTCAGAAGAAAATCATAGAGTACATGGATAAACTAAGCAAAGTTAATTCAACAAACCATCCTTTCATAATCTTTTTGGACACGAGTGCTAAATTGACTAAAATCATCGGAACCCTTAGTGACCGTTTTATGATTGATAGCTGGAGATGAGAAGCCACGAATGGGTTACATCTATTATGCGATGGAGAGAGCTAGAAACAAAATTATGGATCACTTCAACTATAAATAATGATTATAGGCTCATTTTAGATATTATAAATAAGAGATGAGACGACCAAATGTCATCTCCATTTTTTTCAGTTGCCCGTACCTTTAATCCGACCATATTCTTCAGTTTTGTTGATCGGACAAAGGCAGAAGTGATCCATAATTTTGTTGAGGGGGAGTAGTAGTGGTCAAAGGCAGGTGGTAGATGCGAATGAGGAGATAGAAGAAGAAGATAATCAAGATCAACCATTAGATGTAAATGGAGTACTAGTGGAAACCAATAATGAAGAAACAGAAGAAGATGAAGTATACATCCAAGAAGAGACGACTTTGATAATGATGATAATGGTAATCAGATGCCATAATGGCAAAAATCAACGTATATAGTATTATTATATTAGTGTCCTATGTTAGGATGTTTATTTATTTATATTTTGTAAGTTGTGCTTGTTTTTTGTAAATTGTATTTGTACAAGTTGTAAGTTGTAACTTGTAAGTTGTTTATCTACTTATTAATAAATTTTCTACGAATTTTTTAATAATTAATTCTCTCTTATGTATCTTGTTGATTATTTTGTTAAAATTTATGTAAACATAATGTAGTAAGTAATTAAATATACAATGTGCGATTACATATGCGATTACATATGCAATTTGACAACATTGATCTTTAGTTTCGTTCAAATTAAATCATTCAACTTAAATATCAATCTAATCGAACTGTGATCTTCAAACATGCCCCAATCAGACAATCCATTTCTAATTTCAGCCCAATCAAACCATTGATATTCAATATCATTTCGATTTGTTCCCACCTTTATTTGCCAATCCCTTTTAAATGTCAATAAAAACAATTACCATAACCATTCTATCATGGGCATGAAGATGAACAATGCATATTGATTATAATGGAGGTTGTATAATAGATTTCGACTATAAATGATATGTGGTCTACCTTTGGTTGCTACTTTTGAGATGAAGGGCTGGAAGAGATGAGGGGAGAGTGTGAGAGATGGATGGGAGAGAGAGAGAGAGAGAGAGAGAGAGAGAGAGAGAGGCTCACTGAGTTACCTATGAATGAATTAAGATTATAATTCTAATTACGTTATTAGAAATCAAGAAAGTAATTAATTACATGCATAATAACTTGAGATTATAATAATAGGGTGCATGACATGTGCTGCATAGTTGGAGAGAGGAAGGAAGAAAGGGGGGAAAGAGAGTCCAATTGAGGAAAGAGAAAGTCATTGAACTTTTAGAAAGGTTAAAAAGCAGGAGTTTATTAGTTGTTAAGTACAAAATTGTCACTTCCTTCGGTAAAAAAAATACTTTCATGCCATGCAATTCTCACCATTGGAATTAATTATGAGTAAAATTTGCCGATGGCTACTTGCTTTTTCCGAATAAAATCTAAGTCGTTTCTGGGATTTTAAAGGTAAAGTCTGAATTGTACATAGAATATCAATCAATTTTTTATTTTTATTTTTCAAAAAATACCCCTAACTTCGTTTACAATGTCTTCACGTCCTTTGAATATTCAAACTTGTCTATTTGGAGAAAACTAATTGCAAAGGTAAAATTAGTCAAACAACGTGGGTTATATATAATATAGACCATGAACCATCCAAACACCAGCTTTTGAAATAATACATTATACTGTAATGCATATTCATGTAAAAATGAGAATAATTGACATTTTTCTAATGCTATCTATCTCTGAATCAGGTCAAAGCATCCAACTTCAGGAAACCTACGAAACAACAGGTTCTTTGTTTTCACATGAATTGATCACTTGCACTTCTTGATTATATTCCAATGTTTTACGTTATTTGATTCTACTTGAATTGATCATTGTACTTCTTACATAGGTTGCACTTGAGGAACTTGCAGATAAGCGTTGGCATCATGGTTTGCTTGGGAAAAATCGATGACCACCCCCACGATATCAGCCCTCCTTACCTCGGCATCATGGTTTACACCCTCCTTAGCATACATTCAGATGCCTGGAGATTCTTTCTTTTTTTTTTCTTTTTTTTAATTTGAAAGGCTACCAAAAGTTTGGAGGTTGAATCAGAAGTCTGTGAAAATGGGATTTGTTTCTTTCCTTCTCAACAAAATTGAAGCTTTTTTCATTGCCCAAGTCCAATGTGGAATTTGGAAGAACGATTCAATGTTCAACTTTGAGTCTTTGAATCATTCTTATCCTTTTAGGTGTCACCAATTTTTTTCTTCTATACAAGTGGAAATGCTATCAACATGGATAGGTTGCCTGAAGAAATGAATGATATGAAGATAAGGGATGACAAGGTAGGTTTTAATATAATCTTATCTCTGCTTGCTTGATAGCATATTAGCCTTTTCTATGAAATGTGAATTTTTCTTCTAGGAAATGGAAACTGCTGTGGTCAATGGAAATGGCACAGAGATGGGTCATATAATCGTGACAACTATTGGGGGTAGAAATGGCCAACCAAAGCAGGCAATCACTACATGAATTCTAAAATAATCAGTGCTTGTTGTTCACTAAACTTGTTCCTCACCTCACCTTATCCATTGCTTTCAGGATTATTTGGTATTAGTTATCAATTAACATTAATATTTTTTAGCCAACTCATCAAAATTTAAGATGTGTATTTGAAAATGAGATGATGAGAGTATTAGCGTGTTGGAAGTACCTAGCTGCTGCATGAAGGCAATATGACGTTAGAAGATTTCCTCACCCTAACTGAGATGAAAGATGGACTCACAAACCTTGCTATAGTCAAAGAGCTGGTTGCTTTTATGCAGAGGCAGAAAGAAAATATTATGAAGAATGTAGGTAATGCATCCTAACAATGGTCAATTGTAGCAAGTACCTTATCAGCAACAGAGAAGAATGGTCGCCTTAATCATTTTCTTCAGTTAGACAGGCATAGGTTTCTCAACCAATGGCTCCAAGTGCAATGGTGGCACAAGTGACGATTCATGGAAGAATCAATCAGTCACGGTGCTAGGAGCACTTGAGAAGTCAGCCTCTAGATGAGAGCTTCGGGAATTGTGGAAACTATCAAACATCTCCTTGGCAGGCAATAGGAGCTTGAAAGTCCAGGAGAGGGCAAGAACTTTGTTTGATAGATGAATTTGTTTTTATTTATTGTAATAAATATATATATTTTTAATTGTCTAGTAATATAAATTTTGTTTCATATTCAGTTATATTTGTATTGCATCATTTTTATGTTTCAAATATTTTAAAAATACAGGTTTTGATTGAATTATAATAATAAAAAAATTACTGGCATGCCAGGGCCTCTCAAATCCATCGAAAGGCTACTATCGGCGCTGGTGTAGAAATCTTACGGCGCTTTTTCATGAGAAAAAGTGTCCAGAGACCTCTTTATCGGCGCTCGAATTGACCTTTATCGGCGCTTATTAGCATCGCAAAAAACTGTAATTATGGGCGCTCAGACAAGCGCCAATAAAAGTAAACTAGCGCTGCTAATACTTTTAGTGACATACCCATTAATTGGCGCTTGAGTGGCGCCGCTAATATATTCACCGGCGCTTTGTGGGGATTTTGTTGGTGCTTTCAAGCACTGCTAAAAGTCCAAGTTGTTATAGTGCATTGTATAGAATTAGATAGCATATTCAGTTTTGGAAAAATTATAGGCTGTTTAGTTTTTCAAGTTAAGATTTGAATGTAAAGTAATTTGGTTATCCAACTTTCATGGTAAAGCATCATCAGATGAAAAAATAATTTTTATAGTAGGGACCAACAATCAATGGTAGCTCATGTTGTTGCTCAAATTCGATCGATCATGTTCCACATCTTGCGAGTTTCTAAGTACCTCCAAATTAATAGAGAATAAGGAGACACTGAGAGCATCGGTTATGGCCGGGCCCCTTTCGATGCCTAAGTTAGGTGTATGGACTTGTAATAGGCGTAATAGAAACAAGATAGTTGTGTGTACCTTCCTTTTGAAATGATGATGTATTTATAGGTGCTCTTAGGTAACTTTTTTTTTTTTTTTTTTTAAGGAGAGTGCTAATTTTTGTTGTATTGCTTCTTCATCCTTTAAAAAAAATTTAAAAATTAAATCATAAAATCTATTCATATATCCAAAAGGAGCCAATTACATTCGGGCAACCCCTAGGAATAAAAGACCCTTGGGGCAGCCTATCCTGAGCCAAGCAAACTGTGCAACAAACCAAAAAGGAAAGGAAGACAGACAACCAAACAGGGGAGGGAACATCAACTCCTTGCCTCCCTAGCTCTATTCCTAATCGAACCCAGGCCGACTTTGTCAAGAAACAGAAGACCCCTGACACGGTTCGGAAGGTCTGCCAGGCTGCGCACCTTCATGGATGATTGCTCCCTACTTCCCAACCTAGCCATGGCGTCCGCCACCTCATTACCTTCTTGGATGATGTGGCGAAAAAGGAACTGCCCCTTACGCCTGAGCTGGATGGTCCTTGCAAGCCAATACCCCCATTTCCAACCAGGGTTGAGGGACCCATTGAGGAAGTTAACCACGAGCTGAGAATCGAACTCTACTTCCACCCTCAACAAGCCATACGCCAGACATTTCTCCATCCCGTCATGGATAGCCTAAAGTTCTGCACTGACATTCGAACCAATCCCATAGGCCGAAGCGAAAGCAAACAAAAACTCTCCTCTGTCGTCCCTACAAATCCTGCCCCCACTTGAGTTGCCCGGGTTCCCACGGCGGACCCGTCAACATTAAGCTTTACCCAACCAGAAGAGGGAACCGTGTATTGAAGTCGAAATATATTCTCGAGTATTTCTCCGATTATGTCTCGATTAGCGTGATATTTGACTGAGATCTCACTGGGTAGTCCTGCTCATATATGGTGCGAGATTCTCTCTGAATGTTTCCATTCCAAGCCTGAGGTTAGCATTAGAGGTGTACACGAACCAAGCTAGTTTGGTAAACTCGCTCGACTCAACTTGAAAAGCTCGATTCGACTCGGTTCGAAGCTGAGTTTGAGACAAGTTGATCTGATTTTTTGAGCTCAAAAATGAGTTTGAGCTGGCCCTAGCTCGACTCGACTCAGATCGAACACAGCTTGAATCAAACTCGGATCAAACCAATTCGGTGACTCGATCACTTTGATATTGATGTTGCTCACCAAGTGTTTCATGAAATGACTTAAAGAAGTGTGGCTAGTGGCAAGGAAGGTATATATGTATATGAAACTAACATCCTTTTTTTTCTTGATTTTTATGTTACTTAGAAGGTGTTTGATAAAATACCTTTCAAACTATTGTTGTTGTCTTGAATACGGTGAGATTTTAAAGGTACAATCCAGGTGTTTGTGAAAATGCTGCATAGGCGAACTCGGCTCGATCTTGGCTCAAACTCTACTCGAATTAGCCTGAGCTGTTGACCAAACCGAGCCGAGCTAGCCAGTCAGGCTCGAGGACCGAGCCGAGCAGAGTTCGAGTTAAGGTTAGCTAGTGGCTGAGCCGAGTCGAGCTGAGGCCAGCTCCAGTCAGTTCAACTTGATGTACACCCCTAGTTAGCATCCGAGGTCGAGGTTAACTTCCAACCTTAAGGTCGACATTCAAGGTTGATATCGTCATCTGAGGTTGAGGTCGGTACTTGTAGTCGAGATATGTAGGTCTATTGATAAGTTTTATTTCCAAACTGGTCTAACTTTTTCAGCTCGGTCATTGAGTCTTTTTAATCATCTCATCTTCTCTAGCCTTTTGGTAGTTCAAAGAGTCTGTTATGATTGATCTTTCACCATGTATCGCATAAGTCAGGCCATCTCGATTTTACTCATAATATAGTTGCCCCCTACTTTCAAGCTCTATGTTCATGAGCTCGGGAAGTAAGCAGATTTGAACTGATGAGTGGGTGAGAAGTTATAAGCTTTTAACCAGAGGAGGTCAGCTCATTCCATGAGTGTTCCTCGATTTTGTCGCCTAGTAGTTAATGCGGGGATTAGAAAGAAATGGCACATGCTGCGATGATCGAGGAGGATATTATGACAGTGGTTCCGTACGAGAAGATGTGCACAAAGAGGTGAGCGTCGTTTCGCCTTTGGGCGACTCGCAGGAGGACACATGTCCTTGCATCATTAATGTGGGCCCTGAGCGAACCCCGTATCGCCACATGGAGTAGATCGTGCATCGAGGCATCTTTTCAAATCTTCATAAGTAGTGCCAGTATTAAATGCCCTTCTTGTGATTCTCTTATAAATAGGGGTTTTCCCCTCATTCTGCTGCTCAATGGTTTTGCGATGTCCATACCTTTTTCCCCATCATCTTATGGCATGAACCCAGAAAATGAATCCAATCCGAATCTGAGGTGGACCATACCATATGAAAAAGTATTGATTGAACGATCCACCATTAAAAACTCCCTAGGGTCCACCTTAATGTGTTTGTACATTTTATTTGCCGTCCAACTTGTTGTTAAGGTCATATAAACCTGGATTAAGGAAAAAAGCAAATATCGGCTTGATCCAAAGCTTTTGTGGCCAACAATAAGTTTTTAAATCACTGTTGTTTTTTAATGTATCATCCATCTGAGACATTTATCTATTTTATTTCTCAATTTCCCTAACATAATATGAAAAAAATCGATGGACGAAATGGATATAGAATACCTGCGTGCATCGTGGTAGGTCCCACAGTTGAGATCGCACCGTCTTGGATTAGTCCGGGGCTGCATCTAATCCGCTCCCAGTCTTATTGACTTGAATGGGGATGACCATGACTTGAGAGGAGAGGGGACACGTCCTGCATTTCTTAGCTGTAAAGGAAGGCAATAAGGCAATAAAAGGCAATAAAAGATGCCCACATGGACCAACTGAAAGGGACTCAGTTATCATGCTTAAGATGCTAAAGGGGATGACCATGACTTGAGAGGAGAGGGGACACGTACGTCCTGCATTTCTTGGCTGTAAAGGAAGGCAATCACGGGATAAAGGAAGGCAATAAGGCAATAAAAGGCAATAAAAGATTCCCACATGGACCAACTGAAAGGGACTCAGTTATCATACTTAAGATGCTAAAGGACCGTAGGTTCTGCCATGTTGCATACGTAGAATCTATCCCATCCATCTGATGAGAAATGTTATTTTTACTATAAATGCAGAAGTAAGCTTAATTTAAATCCCATATGAGCCACACTAAAGGAACCAATGTAAAACTGCTTCCAAGAATACTAATTTCACACGGTGAGGTGTGTATGAGTTTTTAATCAGGCTAGGCTCTTTGTCTTTATCTTTGTCTCGGTGTGTTACACCTGATTAACTTGTTTAGCCAAAGTATACACCATACTGGCCCTACTCTCAAACTTATATTCAGCATCTCATCGTGTGTCTCACCTAAGTTGTAGATCAAGTTGATTTTTTTTACTTCAGCACTTCTGGATAAACCCTACTGAACGGATTGTATTTTACATAAACAATATGGTAGGCCTACAAACTTGCGCATTCTACGCACCGCCTAACATAAGTGTTGTAGAAGATTACGGTCCCACTGAAAGCACCGTTAAGTGTATGCGACTTCGGTGGATCCCTGACTGTGGAGCCCACTGTGATGTATGTGCCTTACATTCACGCTGTCCATCCTTGTTGAAAGCTCATTTTAAAACATGTTCCAAAAAATGAAGAAGATCCAAATCTCAGTTGGACCACATTATAGGAAGCAACAATGATTAACCATTAAAAACTTATTGTAGGCCACAAAGTTTTGGGTCAAGCTGATATTTGTATGGTCCTTTCATCCATGTCTTTATGACCTTATCAACAAGTTGGATCTGTTTCCTGTGGTGTAGTCCACCTGAGATTTGGATCTGCTATTTTTTTTATCATGCCCTATATGAGCTGTCAAAACTGATGACGGTGTGGATCTAAGGCACATACATCAAGGTGGGCCCCACACTCAGGGATCCACACGCCTAGCCATTAAGTAAGATGAGGACCCACATGTAGAAAGATGATTTTCCTTGACAATCCGTACCCATCAAATGCCCTCTCTCGGTCCGTCTAATATCTGTTTGTAATCCACCAACTAAAGGATGGTATTGTCCAAAAAAGTGTGATTTACAGTATGGCGTATTGTTCATTTGATCCGCTAAATGAACAGTTTCTATGCAGTACATGTATAGCATGTGTGCACCTGACACACCTGCCTCACTTTTTTTTTCATTGGATCAGGTCATTGTTACATAGGGATTTTGGCAAACGGGTCACAACCATTGAATATGATTGGAGATGGGTTTTGGTAGGTAAGTCCATTTATCAATCCATAGCTTTTGATACCATTTAACACAACTTAAAATTCGAAGTTATCATATTTATCATCTGTTATCTCATTATATAGAAATATATAGAAATAGATAGCATATTCAGTTTTGGAAAAATTATAGGCGGTTTAGTTTTTTAAGTTAAAATTTGAATGTAAAGTAATTTGGTTATCCAACTTTCAAGGTTAAACATCATCAAATGAAAAATTAATATTTTTAGGAGGGACCAACAACCAATGGTAGCTCCTGTTGTTGCTCAAATCCGGTTGATCATGTTTCACCCCCTGAGCCACTCAGTACCTGCAAATTAATAGAGAACAAGGAGACACTGAGAGCGCCGATTATGGCCGAGGACCCTTCATTGCCTAAGTTAGGTGTATGGACTCGCAATAGGTGTAATAGAATCAGGATAGTTGTGTGTACCTTCCTTTTGAAGATGATGATGTATTTATAGGTGCTCTTAGGCGACTTCCCTATCCGAGTAGATCTTTAATATATGCTGGAGAGATCCGTATTAAAGTCGGAATATGTTCTCGAGTATTTCACTGATTATGTCTTGATTGGCGTGATCTTTGGTTGAGATCTCACTGGGCAGTCTTGCTCATATATGGTGCAAGCTGGATGTTTCCGTTCTAAGCCTAAGGTTAGCATTTGAGGTCGAGGTCAACTTCCGACCTTGAGGTCGGCATTCAAGGTTGATATTGTCGTTCGAGGTCGAGGTCGGTACTTGTAGTCGAGATCTGTAGGTCTGATGATAATTCTTATTTCCAAACCAGTCTAACTTTTTCAACTCGGTCATTGAGTCTTCTTTTTCAGCTCATCTTCTCTAGCCTTTTGGTAATTCAAAGAGTTTGTTATGATTTTCCTTTCGCCACGTATCTCATACATTAGGTCATCTCGATTTTAATCATAATAGTTGCCCCCTACTTTCGAGCTCTATGTTCATGAGCTCGGGAAGTAAGTAGATTTAAACTGATGAGTGAGTGGGAAGTTCTGAGCATTTAACCGGAGGAGGTCGGCTCGTTCCATGAGTGTTTCTCAATTTTGTCGCCTGGTAGTTAATGCAAGGATTGGAAAGAAGCAGCACATGCTGCGATGATAAAGGAGGATATTATGACAGTGGTTCCGTACGAGAAGATGTGCATAGAGAAGTGAGCGTTGTTTCATCTTTGGGCGACTCGCAGACGGACACATGTCCTTACTTCATTAATGTGGGCCCTGAACGAACCCCTTATCGCTGCGTGGAGGAGATCGTGCGTCGAGGCGTCTTCTCAAATCTTCACAAGTAGTGCCATCATTAAATGCCCTTCTTCTGATTCTCTTATAAATAAGGGCTTTCCCCTTATTCTGTCGCTCAATGGTTCTGCAGTGTCCGAGCCGTGCCGACCTCCTTTCTCTTTTTCTCCTTCTCTGTTCATTGAGTGGATCATCCAGTCACTTAGCTTTTCCTTGTTTGTTCTTTTCTGTGCTTCTTTTCTTTTTTCATTTGTCTTCTTTTCCTTATTGCAATGTCTTTAGAGGATTACATGGGGATTTCTGTGTCGAGAGCCTTCCAAGGAGAGTCCGTTCACAATAGCATGAATTCTCAGCTAGTTACATCGTCGAGCAGACCATCTCCAGCGATGACAGCTCGGGATGAGGAATTTTACCACCGTAAATGGAGGCAGCTTCTTCATCCTCTCAGGGACTAACCCCATCATTAGTCTTGTCGGTTTGAAGCTCCGATCAGGGGATTTGGTTGCCTTCGGGTTGGAGTTCTAGATCCCTGACTCGGTGAAGCTACAGCTACCCCAGGTCGGGGAACTTCTAGCCAATCCTCCCGAGGGGGAGGTAGCCCATTACCCTATTTTCTTTTCCTGTGGGTTGTGACTGCATTTCCACCAAGTGGTGAGGGAGGTAGTGCACCGCCTATGGCTTACCTCAGGACAGCTTAACCCTAACATGTGGTGAGCTATCTTCTGGTGCTAGGTTTTAGGGCACTAACTCGGTCATGTCGAGCTGACTGTAGAGGAGCTTCTGTACTTATACCAAGCCAGGAGTAGTTCAAGTTCTCTTGGCTGGTACTATTTTTCATCATGGTCGGGCAAAGGTCAGGCCCTTATTACCAATAATCCATTATCCAATAAGAGATGGAAGAATAGGTGGTTCTTTACTACTGGAGAGTGGGAAGCTCTAGCGGTGAAGCTGGGCAGGTTGTGGTTTCAGATCCCCACCAAGTTTGCCACCCCAGGTCGGAACTTGAGTTGTAGCTTCTATTTGTTTTTAGTTTATTTTGTGCTTTTTGAAATTTTTTTGACTGACCAAGTTATGTCTTCTTGCAGCTCTTACTTGGCGTCAGCTCCAGCTTTATACGATCTAAATCCGTCGGGATCGCTCGGGAGTGCACCTTAGCTCAGAGGGATTGGAGGAAGTCGATCAATCCGATTCAATTGGAGCTGGTCGGCTTGTCAATGGCCAGGTCAGTAGGTACATTTGATTTAAATGGATCCTCAAAAGTTGTTGATTTTCTTTTATTCCCTGACCATTTTACTTGTTCTTTTTGTAGAGATAACATATCACCCACAGCTGAAGAGGCTAAAGCTCCCCTCCACAACGGAGCTAAAATAGTTGAGGAGGGCTGCTCAGAATGATGATCCCTCATCCTCAACTCGACAGGCTTCTGGGGTCGTGGCTTTGGAGATCGGCGCGAGCAGGTCGGAGCTTGCCCCTGAGGTTCTTCCTCCGGCCCAACAGGTGAAAGTAGTCGGGGCGGTCACAAAGGCCGAAATTGTAATGCTCCGGGAAGTTGCCTTAGATGGTTCAACCTAGGGCACTCCTCCTTCACATTCTGCCCTGAGGGAGGTTGTCGACCTTAAGTCATCCCTAGCCTGTGCTAAGGATGAACGGGCAGAGGCCGCTGCAGCTGTGGAGCCGGAGACAGCGGTGGGGAGCACTTCTGGATGCCAAGCTCCTGAGGGGGTTGGGGTGTCAAGGTTAGTAGTTCCCACACTCCTCCCTCGTCACATGGCGGTCTTGGCTCATTGGAACCACCACTATGTGTCTGAGGAGAAGGTCGTCTCAATGCTCTCCCTATAACCCGAACCCTTGCTAGGCGGGGTGGCATCAATGTTGATTAAGGTAATAATGTCGATCTCTTTTGTATATGTGTTCTTTTTTTCTTTTTTTTCTTTATCTTGGCTGATTCGTTTTTCTATCCATAAAGCGCCACTGGGGTTCTTGCCACCCACCATACTTTCCTCGAGTTAAGGGGCTGCTTCGAAGCGGCAGCTTGGAGACTCGAGTCAGCTAGGGTTAACCTTCAAGCCAAGGTTGCGGAGTTGGCAACAACTGCGGAGGCCGGGGCTATGGCCCATGTCGAGGTCAAGGCCTTGCATGAGGCATTGAGGCTTGCTGAGGAGGACAACGCCACCAACACTACCTTGCTGGCTGCAGAACAACAGGAGAAGGCCAAGCTAGCGGCCCAGGTGGTTGAAGTGGAGTCTCATCTTAATGAGGCGGAGGGTTGAGCGGCTGATGTGGAGGCTTGGCTGGCGGAGGTCGGGGCCTCTATTCCTATGAGGGAAGCAACAATCGTGGAAGCATTCAAGGCTTCTAAGGAGCGCACGGCAGAGCTGGAGGAGCTTTTCACCGTCAGCTTCCAGCAATGCCAGGAGGACGTTCGAAAGAGATATCCTAACCTGGACCTGCATTGCTTGGATGATGACGCTCCCGAAGACCCTGGTGTTGTTGCTGCCCCCCAAGACCGAGGAGCCTCCCTAGGGATAGATCTCCCTCTTTTTTGTATTTTCCTCATATACTTTTAATGAAAATATACTTTTGTTTATTCGGATTTGTGCCTCTATGTGTGATTAGTTGTACGGTAGTTGCACATGTAGATTTTTGCTCGATAGTCAAGCATGTAGATTTTTGCTCGATAGTCAGGCATATAGATTTTTGATCGATAATCGAGCATGTAGATCTTTAGGTTGCGTATCTAGTAGACAAAGCAGTAGAATCGTAGGAAAGAACCTTTATTCCTTTAAATAAGGGAGGTTTCCCATAGTCGAGCATGTAACGATTTGTCGATAATGAGCAGCTTTTTTCCAAGGTGGCCAGTCAGATGCATTCGTAATGCTTGTAGAGATCTATCATGTGTAATAGATTTTCAAGTGCTCGGCATTCCATGGGTGAAGCAATAGCTTTCCATCCATATCTTCATGCAAGACATGTTCCAGCAATTCATGCAAGAGGAAGTTACCACAACCAACAACCAAGTTGGTCCAATTCAACAACAACAACAATCAGTTCACAGGCTCTTTCCGCTTGCCACAGCCAACAGTCAGATGCATTCGTAACGCTTGTAGAAATCCATCATGTGTAATAGATTTTTAAGTGCTCGGCATTCTATGGGTGAAGCAATAGCTTCCCATCCATATCTTCATGCAAGACATGTTCCAGCAATTCATGCAAGCGGAAGTTACCACAGCCAACAACCAAGTTGGTCCAATTTAACAACAACAACAATCAGTTCATAGGCTCTTTCCAGCCTCCAATTCAAATCAACCTCAACCGTCGAACTCCGCACAGGACTACTGACACCAGCCAACGCAACCCTCGACCAATGGGCACTTCTTTCAATTCCCTCCCATAGCCGAGAGTCAGTCTCAAAATGATCTCGTAACCAAGATTCCCATTCAATTTCAGAATAGCATCACAACTGGGGCTTCTAATTAGTTTCCAACCAACCTCACAACCAGGGTCTCAAATCGATTTCAAACCAATCCTGCAAACAGGATCTCTAGTCAATTTTAGGGAAGCTTCCCAGCTGAGGCTTCCAACCAATTTACAGCTCATTTTCAAACCGATCCTACAAATAGGATCTCTAGTCAATTTCCAGTTCAATTTCAAACTAATCCCTCAACTGGGACTCTTGATCACTTTCCAGTGCAATTTCAAACCGATCATGCAAACAGGATCCCCAATCAATTTTAGAACAACCTTGCAACTGAGGCCTCCAATCAATTTCCAATTCGATTTCAAACTGATCCTACAAATAGGGTCTCAAATCAATTTCCAGCACATCCCACGACAGGGATTTCAAATCAATTTTAAGTAGCAGCTTCCCTAATCGGAAGCTCTAGAAAAGCACTAGCGAATGCCCACAACTGGGGTTAGTGTTAAGCCCAGTTTAACTAGCGGAACATGGTGAATACCCAACAAGGGGTTCACTTTCCAACAGCTCAACCTCCCCAACCAGGAGTGCTTTTCAATTTCAGTTCCTCACACACGGGAACACAGTTACATTTCAACAAGCTCCCCCTAACGGGAACCATAGGGTGGAAGAAATCGATCACTATGCTAAAGAAGTGGAACAGGCCTTGCAGCAAGAGACGTTGGTCTCTCAAACAAGCTTCACTAAGATGGAGGAGTTACGGAGCAGCTCCAAACCATGCAAAATAAACTTCAGAGACAACAAGTGGTCAATCTCCTGTCAATAAAATTCAGGGACTTGTGTCTCTTCCCAAATGTACGGGTACCTCAGAACTTCGAGGTACCCAAATTCAAAAGATATGACGGCAGCGGATGTCCTACGACACAACTCAAGGCATTCTGTACAAAATTGATTTCAATGGCAGGAAACAAAGGAGCGCTTATCCACCTATTCCTAAAATCTCTGAAGGGCGACGCTTTAGAATGGTATACTTCCTTGGATTGTCACCAGATCAAGGCCTGGGAACCGCTATCGTAAGCATTTGTCGACATATTTGCCTACAACCTCAACATGGCTTCTAAAAGAGCATATTTGGCAGCCTTGAGGTAAAAAGCCAATAAAACACTATCAACATATGTAGGATGATGGCGAGTGATGGCCTCTGGGATGCGCACTCCAATTGACAATGAGGAGAAAATCTACATGATTGTTCATTCAACAAATCCAAGCATTTCTAAATATCTGATCTTGCATCCCTATGTGAACTTCACTCAACTCATCCATGCTGGAGAGCAAGTGGAAGCAAGAGTACGCCCAGGAACAATCTCCATGTGGCTTCATCAGGCCATTTAAGTCAAATAGAACAAGGTGAAAGGAAGACCCCATAAGAAACAGGAACGGAAACTGTAACGGTGCTGCCAATCACCCTGCAGAAACCAACAACATCATTGCTATAGCTCAAGGCACCTATAATGCACCTCAACAAGGGCACCAACAGTGCCAGCAACACCGTCCTCAGTATTAACAATAGAGATATTAACTATCACATCCGCCGTGGCAAAATCCTCAACCGCAACCTCAGCAACAACAACAACTCAGAAGAAATATTCAGTACCCTCATCAGAACAAGGAATTAAGGAGATTCACTCCACTCACACAAACAATCAACCAGATCATGACAATATTAGTGCAGAAACAACTCCTCACTCCTCTGCAACCCATACCACATTTAAATCCTCTGCCAATGAACTACAATGAGAATGAGTAATGCAAGTTCCACTAAGGCCGATGTCACTTGATAGAAAGATACTTCTCCTTGAGGCATGCAATCTAAGATCTCATCGATAGTTGAAAGATCTTCATCTCAACCCTGTAGACTGCACCAAAGACTCCCACAAATATCCTTCAGAATCCTCCCTCACAACATCCATCAGCCCTTATCTCATCACAAGGTCCAGCTATCAATGTCTAAATTGTGATACGATTATGTCATACACCGGAGTAGATTAGGTGAGAACCCGCATCCACCAAGGCGAGCGGACCCCTGACTGTGGGGCTCACAATGATGGTTGTGCCTTAAATCCATACCGTCCAACCATTTTGAAAGCTCAACATGATCCCAAAAATAAGGCTAACTCAAATCTTAGGTGGACAATGTTTAGGGTTAAATATTGCATATTAGACCCCAGTAATTACCTGATTTTACGAACATAATACTGTTTAACGGCCTGTTTTAATCGTGTTTGTGCTGCAAGGTAAATTTAGGAGCTTAGACTACAAAAGGATGTTAAAAGCATGGATTTTATGCTCAGAAATCACCAAGACAAGGGATGGACCCCAGGGGACCAAGATCAACAGATTTACATGCTAGATATCCAAGAAAATCGAGAAACTGAAACTCAAGTAGCTCGAAATTGATCCAGAATGTAAGATCATAGGGTTCCAACCATCTGTTTGGCTTAAAACTCTATACATGGCCTGAGGACCATAAATTAACCGTACACATCAAATTTGAACCCTTGGATCCCTGTGGAGATGTCCCAAGGCTAGATCAGCCCATGAATTGTCAATATGGGGCCCACCTGACATCTAGATATGCTTCAATTTTAGTCTCAACCCCTTAAATGGAGTAGCACAACGGATGGACAGATGGGATCTTCCAAGAAATGTCACAAGCGGACCCTACTTGCAAGTACACGCCCATCACTTGCGTGCACCAGATGTGCACCACACTAGCCAAACCGGTCAAAGGACCGCTGACCGAAGAGATTTGGAAAGCCATCCTCTCCTGCTCCGTGATGCAAAACAGAGACCTGCGTGTGATCATTGTGGGCCACCGTATTGAGTTAACGGTCCGATCTGGACCATCCATTGGAATCCCACAGGCCCATTGACTAAGGCCTAGGTGGAAAAATTCCAAGAAACAGTGAGGATCTGATTTTGTCCATTCAAACGAAAGATAGACGGTGCAATATAAAAATTCGTAGGCCACACTAAATCTAATCCGAAACTAGCCCTTCCAGAATGGTTTTTTGACGGAAAGCTAATGGACGGAGTGGATTTCCACTAAGACATTGATAATAAGCCCACCGAGCTTCAGAGCGTAAAGAATACGCAGCCTCTGCTATGCGCTCGCCCGAGAAATTCGGCCATAGTGAGCCTCTGTATGATTAAAGGGATGATCGGATCGATGATCCAATCCGTCCAGCAGATGCAGAGGGGGGTCCTGACCCCATCCATTGAAACAAATCAGAGTTTGGGATGATCTTTCGTCCCAAAACTCAGTCTAAATCCAAGCGCAGTCTGCGTTTTCGCTATGTAATCTCTCCGTTTCCACTAACTTGCAGAACCGACACTTGTGCAAAAGAGTTCCACCGACTCCAGCTTTCCGCACTGTCTCAAGCTACAGACCGACCTCCCTGCCTATAAAAGAACGAGCATAGAGAGAGAGTGAAGATTCAATTCCAAGGGAGGCAGCCGTAGGAGCAGAGAGTGAGAGAGAGTATAGTATTTATTTTATTTGTTTAATTCTGTTATTTCTTTTTATTTCTTTAAGGATGTTAAGCCTAATCATGTCTATGTTAGGCTAAACCTCTTAGCTAGGGCTAAGAGGTGAAGCTTGTAGCGTGATGGGAGAACTCTTTGCTTGTGTCTTTTGTTTAGACTAAATTGATATTGATTTTAGTTTAATTAAGGGAATGTTTTTAGTTTTTAATGGTCTGTTGTGATAAAATTACAATGGGTCTACGATAGCTTTGAGCATGTTCCTTTCCTTTGTATGTTTATGACGTCAGGAAGCCCTGTTGTTCACCATCATCTCCTGGGCATGATCGGATGACGTTACCCTTCCTAACCTTCATACATTATTGATTGGTTGGTAATTAGTTTAATTCTGTTGTTTACTTTGTCTCCTGGGCATGGTTTGGTGATGGAATCCATTCTAATTCATATACCTTTCATCTCTTGAAAACTAGATCAACGTAAGTTCAGTTTGATTTCCATGGTTACACTCTTCAATTGGATGAAGATGAGACTCTAAGTCCAGTTGAGCCCTTGAAACAGGTATAAGATCTCCCTGATCTCTACAAGTGGATCCTCTAAATCCCTAATTTCTTACCTCTGAATTCTTTAAGTTTAGATTAATATTTCACCATTATTCCTCAAATTACACTCAATTTACCTTTCATCTCATTCTAGTTCTAGTTCTAGTTAGTTTCAAATTACGTACAGGTTTCAGTCCCTGTGGATTCGACCTCGGTCTTACCAAGTTTATTACTACATCATAACCCTATACTTGGGGTGTGAACCGACAACACCACATGAAATAGTCTTGATTGAATTCCCACCATTAAAAACTTCATGGCTTCCACGGGAATGTTTATTTGCCATCCAACCTGTTAATAAGGTCACAAACACATAGAACTATATGAAGAGACCACATAGTATCTTGATCCAAAGCTTTTGTCACCCACAAGAAGTTTTTAATGGTCAATCACAACTATTTCTTATACTAAGGTCCATCTGGGATTTGGAATTGCTTCATTTTTTTATCATGCCCGAAAATGAGCTTTTAATACGGATGGACGGTGCGGATGCAATCAGATTCATCATAGTGGACCTCAAAGTCAGGAATCCCACCCACCTCAAAGTCAGATCTGGGTCTCACCTAATCTGTTCCCCTTGTACGCACGGTTGAAGAATCACCACTCTTGAAATCTGGAGTGCACTATGGCCTAACCTGTCTCGCGTAGGCATAGGGAGCCCTGACTTTCCATACTTCACCATCTCTGCGGAACATGCATCAGATCTAACTCTTCTAGTTGCACCTCGAAATTTTCACCATGAACCTAGAAATTAGAACAACTCAAGACATAAGTGATGTAATGTCTGTGGAAAAAAAAATTGAAGTTGAGAGAGAGATTTCATATTTCATTTCTCTCTTTTATCCAAACATAATCCCAAACTTTTTATCTAATCCTAAGCTCATATCTTATCTCTATTGTTAATCCCTCTCACTTTTATCTCTCCAACTCTCTCCCCATATCTCTCAACCTCCTAAGTAGCCTTTCCTTTGAGGGAAGTTGTCATAATAGGAGTTTTACTCAAACTCAAATATTAACCAAAAGAGATCCTACGTACAATTGAGAAAAAGAGAGAAGGTTGGTAGGAAAGTAATTTCATGTTGGTACCATTATAATTATAATAATCTTAATGTAATATATGGCTAGATGGGTGCGATCAGTGTCTTAAATATCGATGATATCGGTCGATGTATCCCACGATATATCTTGTATCGCACCTATGTGATACGAAACACACAAGTAGTGGGATATATCCCACATTTTTTTTATCCAGTGAGCATTTTCGATTTTCGTTGATTTTTTATGTAACTCATGTTAAGTCGTTGTCAAATTGTTACAAATCCATAATTTTTCATGTTTTACATGAAAAATCATTAATTGAGAGGTTTCGATTTTGAGATTTGCTGGAGATAGGCCGGGTTGCGAAAAGAATGAAAAATAAAAAATAAAGTTTTTCAATTTCTCACAAATCGGTTACAATATTTGTGTCCAAACATAAAATCAAACACATATATAATCTGATCTAGTAATTCTTCGTTTACTTTTAAATGAATTTCTTGTGTTTCCACACATCTTCTTATATCTATAAATTATATGAATAAACTTTGAATATATTTGCATCAATTCGGTTACACATCACATAAATTAGGACCCCGAACAAAGAAAACCTATTATGTGCATTTGTTTTTTGTAATGTTTTGATGTCTTTTTTAACTATCCTGGAAGTTTCATTGAAAATTGGACCAATTTCCCAATATTTCCAACAACAACGATACATTATGTAATATAACCAATATATCCCATGTGACAACTGACATGTATCCGTATTGCGAGACCGATATTTCAAGCACTGGGTGCAATGAATAGTTTGGATTAGTCCTCTGACCATCGCACACACTTGAATGGAGATGATCAGTTCTTTCCGCAAATAGTCTAGTTTCAGTTTAAAGAACATTGTTGTCATGTGCGATCGCATATGCGAATATGCGATCGCATATGCGCATATATGTGCAAGGATCGCATATGCGGCAGTGGCATATGCGACCCTGCACATATGCGATCTCATATTCCATATGCGATGGCATATGCGATTGCATATGCGATGTATGCGATCGCATACTGCATATGCGATCGCATATCTACCAACGGTCAGAAATCTGACCGTTTTTTAACCGTTTTTTTTTTTTAATCTGGATTTTTTCTCTATAAAAATGCATTCTAAGTATTCCTCTCTCTCTTCTCTATCTCTTATTCTTATAATCTTATATACATTCTAATTTCTAAGAGTCTTACAACTTACAAGTTACATACATCCACTCCTCTCCATCTAATTCCATTTCCAAGTTTCCATATTTCTTTTCTTTTCTTTCAACAATCAACATTCAAGAATCAAGGAAGGGTTACAAACTTACAACTTACAACTTACAAGAATCAAGAATCAAGAATCCACCAATCCATATTCATTGTTCAACTGTTCAAGAATCAAGATTCAAGACAAAAATCAAGAGACTCCTCACTCTACTAGTCTCCAATCTCCATCCACATTCCACAAGTTCTTCACTTCTTCTAAGTTCTAAGTTCTAACTTCTTACTTCTATTCTAATTTCTAAGTTTCTAAATTCTAATTCTAATTAGTAATTTCTAATTTCTAAGTTTCTAACAACTTCTTTGATTTCTATCATTTTTTTAAAAAATTATTTTGTTTGTTAAATGTTAATTGATTCATTTTACTTTGTTAGTTGTTAGCAAATAGCAACTTAAAAGTTTGACTTTGAACTTCGAAGTTTGAAGTTATAAGTTAGTAAGTTACAACTTACAAGTACAAGACAAGTCACAACTCACAACAAGAATTCAAGAATCAAGAACAAATACAGTACTCAAGTGAAGAGGCAAAGGTGAAGAGATTCAAGAGAAGACAAGTAGACAACTTAGACAAGAATTTGGAATTTTGGAAGTTGAAAGTTGTTATTTTAATTTTATTTGTGTAAATCTCTCTCTCTCTCTCTCTCTCTCTCTCTCTCTCTCTCTCTCTCTCTCCTTCTCTTTCTACAAATGTAAGTAAGTGTGTAAACAACTCTCTTCTTCTCCCTTTCTTCAAGTGTAAGTGTGTAACTCAAACTCTCTCCCTCTCTCTCCCTCTTCTTCTCCCTTTCTTCAAGTGTAACTCAAACTCTCTCTCTCTCTCTCCCTCTTCTTCTCCCTTTCTAGTTTCTACAAGTGTAAGTGTGTAAGTGTGTGTGTGTGTGTGTGAGTGTAACTCTCTCTCCCTCTTCTTCTCCCTTTCTAGTTTCTACAAGTGTAAGTGTGTAAGTGTGTGTGTGTGTAAGTGTAACTCTCTCTCTCTCTCTCTCTCTCTCTCTCTCTCTCTCTCTCTCTCCTTCTCCCTTTCTAGTTTCTACAAGTGTGAGTGTGTGTGTAAGTGTAAGTGTAAGTGTGTGTAACTCTCTCTCTCTCTCTCTCTCTCTCTCTCTCTCTCTCTCTCTCTCTCCCCAAGTCCCAACTCCCAACTCCAAGTTCTAGTTTTCTTTTTATTTGTAGTTTACTTTATAGTTTCTAGTTAATACTTAATAGCTAGCTACTAGCTAGTTACTTTTTAGTGCTAATATAATACACACACCACCATCCACCACCATCATAAATTCATAATGTCTTCTTCTCAATCTTCTTCTTTGAGGCCCAAGTCGAATGACCCGGGTTGGAAGTATGGGCACTACTGTAGTGCTACCGAAAAGACTCACATAGTATGTGATTTATGTGGATTTGTGAGTTCCGGTGGCATTGCAAGGCACAAGCAACACCTTGCACATTTACCCGGGTCAAATGCAAAAGCATGTGATAAGATTACTCCAGAAATCCGAAGGGAGATCGTGGAGTATATGGAAAAATAATCAAGAAAGAAATACGATAATGCCCTACGTCAATAGGAATATATGGAACAAGATGTATATGAAGATATAAATATAGTAGATATCGATGAATCTCAAGCTACTCCCACTCCCCCTTCTTCGACAAGCCGGTCTAGATCACAAGTACAACCATCGAAAAGAGCCCGAAGGCATAGACCCTTAGATAGATGGTGTAGACCACACCCCGAGGATGTGGTCGACCAAAGGGGTAGAGGGAAAGGGCCGGCTCAAATAACTTTAGAGAACCGGTATAAACAAAAAGATAGGAAAACCACAATTCAATATATTGCTAAGTGGTTTTACCAAACCAGCGTTGCTTTCAACGCCGTTAAATCGAAAAGCTTCAAAGTAATGATTGAGGCTATAGGTCAATTTGGACCTGGGCTTAAACCTCCTTCATATCATAAAATGAGGGAGACATGCCTTAGAACTGAAGTTGAATATACACAATCCTTCATAGCTGAATATAGGGAATCATGGAAAATATATGGTTGTACACTAATGGCCGATGGATGGGCCGATAGATCCGGTCGATCTCTCATTAACTTCTTGGTAAATTGTCCAGCTGGGACGATGTTCTTAAGTCAGTGGATGCGTCAGGTCATTCACACATAGGAGAATGTTTGTTTAACTTACTAGATAGTGTAGTTGAAGAAATAGGTGAGGACTACGTTGTACAAGTAATTACAGATAACGTAGCCTCGTATATAATGGTCGGTCGTCTTCTTATGGAGAAGAGGCAACGTTTATTTTGGACCCCTTATGCGGCCCATTGTATAGATCTCATGTTAGAAGATATAAGTAGATTATTTCTAAATGTGATTGCAAAGGCTAGAAGAATCACGGTTTTTATGTACAAACATGCTCTTCTTCTCAGTCGAATGGGAAAACACATTGGGGGTAACTTGCTACGTCCAGCAGTCACCCATTTCGCTACAGCCTTTTTAACACTACAAAGGTTACATGCAAAGAAATCAGAACTTAGAAGCTTTGTAGTGTCAGCCGATTTTACAAGTGGGCCTTGGTCAAGGAAGGCTAATGGGAAACGGGTTCAACAAACAATTCTTTTTCAAAGTTTTTAGACTCAAGTGGTAAAGGCGTTAAAATCATCCGAGCCCTTAATCACTGTGTTGCGATTGGTGGACGGGGATGAGAAGCCCGCAATAGACTACATATATGATGCGATGGAGAGAGCAAAAAATAAGATCATGGACCATTTTAACTATAGAGACCATGATTACAGGCCAATTTTAGAAATTATAAATAGAAGATGGGGGAGCCAAATGTCATCCCCATTGTATTCGGCTGCTTACATCCTTAACCCACATTTATTAAACCTGGCGATCCAGTAGGAAGCACTAACTGTGCATATGGTTGAATTTATTGATGTCTTGGAAAGAATGATTCCAGATAGAGGAGAACATGACAAGATCTCAAGTTTGCTGGACTTCTACACAAAAAGTGAAGGGATATTCTCAAGGGATATCATAATAAGACATCGGACAATGAAATTACCCAGTAAGTACTGTACTTATATGAATGAATGTTAGTGTATGTGGTATGTCAACTGTGTCTCTAAGAGACTAAGACTAGTCTAACCTATACTTAAACTGTTTTTCTCGGTGGTGGTGGTGTTTGCCTATGGAGTGGACCCAAACAGGAAGGATCCAACTCTAAAGAAGCTGGCTATGAAGATTCTTGGACTCACGTGTTCTGCCAGTGGTTGCGATCGTAATTGGAGCACGTTCAAGGCGGTAAGTTTAGAGTCTTTAGACTGTTTAGTGTTTACTGTTTACTAATTATTTTTTTTGTAAGCTAAATTCATTATCTAAATAGCTAATGCCAAATGCGTTTTCTTTCTTACAGATTCATTCCAAGAAAAGGAATCGCCTTGAGCAAAAAAAGCTCAACGACTTGGTTTTTGTTCAATACAACCAAAAATTGCGAGAACGATTCCAAAGTAGGAAAGAAAAGTCCGGTTTCTTTGACCCTATCTGCTTAGATGAGTTGGATGCAGATAACGAGTGGCTCGTAGAGACAGAGGACCCGGTATTTGCTAGAGAGGACCTGACATGAGCACAAGTTGAAAATGCCGCATATGAATCGATGCCTAGTGAAGGTAGTAGTACTACTCGAAGGCGAAGGATGGGGGGGAGCCGGGGGGCGAGTAGTAGTCGTCAACCCGTTGATGAGATTGAGGAGATTAAAGAAGGAGAGGTGATAATGATGATCAAGTTGAAGAAGATCATCCACCATTGGATGTTGATGAAGTATTAGTACGTACAGATGATGAAGAAACAGAAGAAGAAGAAGTGTATGTGGAAGAAGGAGTGACTCGACTGATGATGATGATGGTGGTGGTGGTGGCAGACCTGGTGATGATGTGCCACAATGGATGATAGATCAATGTATATGATTAATGAATAATGACTATTGATTAGATAAATAAAATAATAAATACATACATAACTTCTTAATTTTGTTTAATGCTTGTCTCATAAGTCATAACTCATAAGTCTAAGTGTTGAACTGTTTATGACTTGATGTTGATCCTGTTGATTGTTGATACTTGATATTGATACTTGATACTTGATAACTTGATATCAAGTTATCAACAAAATGTTAGTTAAATTTAAATGTAAAATGTTTAATTGTTATTTGTTATTTGTTAAGATTGAAGAAGTTATCAAGTTAACTATATTATAATTTGTAAATTTATCAAATTATCATTGTTCATAAGTCATAACTCATAAGTCATAACTTCATATGAATGTAATTGGTTGGTTTTATTTTTTCTTTTTTACTTAAATTAAATAAATGCATTTCATGTCCCAATGACATATAATAATTAATTTATTATGATTTTTCTGATTTTTTTCGAATTTTTTCTAATTTTTCTGAATTTTTTTGAAAAAGTGCAAAAAAAAAAAAAAAATATGCGACCGCATATGTGATTGTGCGATCGCATATGCGCACACGCATATGCAATCGCACGGGATCGCATATGCAATTTGACAACATTGTTGAAGAATGTCTCTCTACGAATGATGATAGATTTATATTTATAAGATAGATTAGTTATTTGGACAATGCAATAAATGGGCCAGATCGGCTATACAATTATTGTATTTTTAGATCTAGAAGTGTTTAATAAGAAAAGTTTAAATTTTCTGTGCAAGTATTGGTATCACTTGGTGTAGAAGGTCGAGATGGGTCATCGATATATGTGTGGTTAGATCCACACCATTCACCCAATGTGTAGAGGCAAAATATGCCAGGAATTCAAGAATTTAGATTATCCAATCATTCGAGGGGCCACCTTGATCAATAACTTGCCATTGAGTTTCAGAATCTAGATGTAAATAAGCATGTGAATGGTTCATATTAACAATTTATGGACCGCTCTGATTATTAGCCAATGACGGTTCGATAATGAGAATAGATCTATCCATTGTGGTTAAATGAACCTTAGACCATTAATTAAAGTAAATCCCCTACGTATTATCGATCAATCGAAGGTGCCAAATTTTTTCCAACAACCTATATGCCTTAAACAAAATTCCGTCAATTTTAAATTCGATCTATCGAGGCATCCTCGATCGATGTCGATCGATTGACTGTATCGATTGACAAGTGTCTATACAGAATCTGAGCTTTGTTAATCGAATCAAATAAATATATCATGCATGTAAACTCCAATTAAGTGATTGTTAAAGGTTGTTGCATAGTGGTTGACCACTTAAGGTGTTGAATTAAAGTTGAGACCCAATAGTGATGTAATTGGATTAAACAATAATATAGTTGTGTGATTGTTAGGATTTCCAAATTCAAATCCATCAGATCATCTTATGAATTCTTCACTACTAGACTCATGTGAGTTGCCCAACATGTCTCATGTTCATAAAAATTAAAATGGAATTATTTGTGTAATTGATTGATTGATGTTTTGATATAACTGATGTTGATTCATGAAACTGTATCACATTCTAATTTATATTCTCACATTTAATTTCTTAAAAAATGATGGAATCACATGCTTACATTCTAAATTAACACAAGTGTTTATGAAATGATGAAATCACACATCATCCATTGCACCTGCATATCGCATAGTCAATCCTAGATACCAGATGCAAGCCATGCCCATGCCTACCAAAAGGTGGAAACCTACCCAATGGGTGAATCCAGGTTGGCGATCTCCAACGTAAGCAGATGTGTGATCACCCAATTTAGTGCATTTATACATCATGTGCATACATTGTTGAATTCAGTGCTTTGTACTACTTTCTTTTCTATATTTATGAACTATACTGGATTATTTCACTAAGTCTGGCCACCTTACCTTTTATTGATGGAAAAACTATACAGATAAGCCGCTAGCAGATGATGTGCCGTAGGAACCGAAATGGGTCACTAAATCTGAACACGACCCACGTGAAACATGGTCATACTTTTCGAAAGATGAATTGATATCATTAGACTATTCTTGAATATCTGATTTATTTGTTAGGATATAGTTTGATTGGCGTACACTGTATCAAAATTAGCATTGATTATGGGATTTTAAGCAATTGTTTAGATATATTTGATTGAGACATTAAGAGCCTGGAAAAAACATACTTATATTAAGATGTTATAACAAATTAATGATGTTTGAGATTTATGTTATTTGAATAGTCGTGAAGATTTATGTATACCTGGTTGATTGGTGTTAAGTGTTATATATGCGTGATTAGAATTTGACGAACTTGGGTGGAATTTGGAATGAACATAATTCTAATATTCGATTAAACTAATCAACAAATGATGTTAGTACACTTTATGTACGAGTTACAAACCGAAACTCGAGTCTGAGGGAGCACACTCTGTACCCGGATTTTGGGGCGTGACAAATGAACCACAACATACAAAACGATGTAAAATCATGCCTAAACCCTAAATTCACATAAATTACATGTCTTGAAATGTCAAGATTTCTAGTGTGCCCCTTCCTCCTTGTGGGATGTATTAGATAAATAGATTGGATGGCGTAAATACACAACGGTGGACCCCACGTATAATTTGAAAAATTTTAATGGTTGGACTTCCATCAAGGTGAACCATATGCATGTAAGGATACTAAGGTACACTAACGAAAATGTTACTCAATCCAAAACATGGGTTTCACTTTTTTAGGGATCAAAACCATAAAATCAGATTGATTACAATAACTAACTTCTGATTACCATAATTTTTGTTTTTAAGAACTTGTCTGGTTAACTATTTTCCATGAACTCTCATGGTATCAAACAGTGAGGATCATATTACGTGTGGCCCATATCTTTGTAAAATATATAAAAAAATTCCCACTTTTGAAAAGGGTACTCATGGTTGAATAATCTATACCATTAATTTGTTGAGTACAACCATTGATAGGGAATGCTCCAAAGATGTTGAGAGATCCAAACAGCTTATAGCTCTTAACCATCTATTTGTACCCTTGGAAACCAAAATGTTTGCATTGCCATCTGTATATATATATATATATATATATATATATATATATATATATATATATATATATATATATATATATATAAAAAGGAGGGCGGCCCAGGAGGCCGACCATCTTCATTAATAAGGAAAAATTTTACAGACTAGGCTAACTTTGGGCGGGCCAGCAACATTTTAGCTGCCCCACCTATCATATCTAAACAACCAGATATTTTTTGAGATTCCTAATAGAGCCAAGGCCAGTTTTATCCAAAAGAACACGACCCTTAATCAAGTGAGGGAGGAGAGTGACGTCCGGGAAGAACTTGTCATATTGCGTCTTACTCCCTTCTTTGGCCAAACCATCTGCTGGCCCGTTCGCTTCCCTAGGGATAAGGAAGATACAGAAAGTCCCTCTACGCCATAATTCCCTGATTCTAGTCACCCAGTATTCCCATTTCCACAAGATTTTGGAATTCCCGGATAAACACCCAAACACCTAGCTGGAATCTGTTTCAATAAGAACCCTGCTAAGACTAGAAGACATGCACAACTTCATCCCGTCATAAACAGCTCGTAGCTTGGCCAAATTGTTGGAACCATTCCCGTAACCATTGGAGTAAGCAAATATCATATTCTCCTGATTGTCTCTACATATGCCCCCACCACATGCGGGCCCTAGGTTGGATAGGGCGGACCCGTCTACATTTAGTTTAAAATAGCCCACAAGGGGCCTGACCCATTTAACTATGAGGACTGCCGGGGGGGGAGGAATGCGAAGTCGGCCCCCAGAAATTAGGGCCGGCTGGGACGTTGAAGGGGTCTCCTAAGCATCTCATGTCCTAGAAGAAGATAGTTTCCACCCATCCATTAATTTTACCAAACACTCCAGCAACTTACATCAGGCTGCCATCAAAATGAGCACCGTTCCGAGCTTTCCAAATTTCCCAAAGGGCAAAGGCTGGGATGAGCCGAATAAGGACCATATTCCTTTTAAATGGGAGTGACCTAAACCACCACCAATGGAGCCGGTCCAGGGCGAAGAGGTGGTGGTGAAGGGAAATCCTGAGGGATCCGGCTAGCAGGATCCAAACCTTGGACGCCAATCCCCTTGATAGGAATAGGTGCGTCAGGGATTCAACGTAGGAGGTAACCCCTGGATCAGGCCCACAGCAAACGCACTTCGATGCAGGGGGGATCCCTTTCTTCTGGACGCTTTCCTCCATGGGGAATTTTGGGGTGCCAGACTCTTTTCGCCCACTCTCTCTTTGCCCCATGATCTCTTTCTTCATCCCAGGTAGATTAGATTGAAAAGTTTCTAGTCGTGTCGAGTGGCCAAATCGGACGGTCTTCCGAGTTTGAAGTGCAGGATCCCTCTTGAGATATGTGAGTCAAAACCTAACCGGGAAGCTCCAAAGGAATGGCTGGGAGGAGCCCATCTTCCCCAATGAAATCAGACACTCGGAGAGTTCTCAAATTTGTCGAAATATGAAAAGAAGGCAGTGCCCCTAACTGCCCTAGCCCCAACCAGGTTTTGCATTGCCATCCTTAGAAGATTATTAAGGTCATGGCTAGAATACTAATTGATGAAACTCCGAACATGGATAATAACTTGCTTGTTAGATGTATGGTCCTCGATGAAAAAGACAATATCAACATTTCACACTAGAAAATCTTTGCATTTCACTACAAAGCCCAAATCTAGCAAATATACATGGCACACTATCATTAGGTCACGTTAGGGTTTAGGAGTTCACATCCCTCCTCTGAGATGGGACATGTGCAAAAAACTCTGAGGGTTCACACAATGGTCTCATGACTTGCTTGAATTGAAAATACAAGTAAACCATACAAAGATGTGAAGGGGCAGTGACCACTTCACGTTCAACATTTCAAAGTTCCTTAAGTGCAAGCTTTCTTGGGTGATAGGCCACCTTCCATGTGATGAAATATGAAGGAATAAAAGAGTGCATATGCCCTTGAATATAGTTAAGCTGCCCTACTTTTTAACCTTGTCCGGTGCATGGTGATGTTTACATGGAATCCAAACCTTACACCTAATGAGCTTAGTCATGGTAGGCCTAGATTACAAAATCCAGTCTAATCTATCTAGTTGGTCACACCAAATTGAAAATCGAGGACACTGGGAAAGGTGACCCCTATTATAGAAATTTTCAGATGGAATTTGGTTCACCATGTCTTTTACATACCATCCAAACCAGTCATCATGTGAGATGGACCAAATTAAATGGATGTACTGAAAAATGGACCACTAAAAAACTTAGGTGAGCAACACCATGTGAAAATATAGGTTTTAGATGGGATTGTACATTCTATGTGCAGTGTGTCCCACCTGAGTCTTGGATCAAAATGATTATTATGATGTGAGTTGAAGATGATGTAGCACACCTTAAGCAAGGTTTGGACTGTACATAGACATCACGGGTGGGCCCCACAAAGCTGGAATGCATGGGAAAAAAATGAAATAAGCCAACACAAACTACAAGGTTTTAAAAAACTACTCCCCCATATTTAGTTTGACAGAAGAATATGAAAATGGGGTATCTTATATGCAGGAGAGTTCTCTTGGCAAGGCATTCAACTGATCATGCTAACACGCCACCTGTATAAGACATCCACACTGTGGAAAGCTAGACACCACCATGAAGAGATCACCCTTCTTGAAGATCAGGCTATGATCCACTCACGAGGTGGGCCATACTTGTATGTTGAGTTCGACCATTCCAATCACGAGGTTAGCCATACTTGTATGTTGAGTTCGACCAGTCCAATGGTGTTGCAATTTGATGAGTGGACAAGCCTAGATTTTGTTAGAGTTGATGGTTAAGTATCGCAGGCCAGGTCCGACCCAATTTATTGTGAGGCCTAAAACTCAAACTTGGATCCAACCCAATCCAAACCCGACCCAAAGCATGCTGAATATGGGTGGTCCCACCGTGAAGATCACCGAAGAAGGAAAATTAGGCTGGTCCACTTTATAGAAGTGATAACCGATGGTTTGACTCAACACATAGACCACCCAACGAGTGTATTAACCTAGTTTCTAAGACAGATGATTGATCTTTCATGGTGGGGCCCACCTTTTGCATGTCTAAGCATCAAGAAGGTCATACAATTGGATTATTGTAAAATGTCTTTAATTTGTTTATAACTGGGTAGGTCGATGGCATCGACAAACCACTCAATCCCATCGAGCAGCTGTCAATCCAATCTATAGTCCACTCGATCCCATCGAGAAAATCCCAAATTTTGGCATTTAATTATTTGCTGGACAATTTTAGGTCCAAATTGATCTAATTGAAGGTGGCTTCGATCCCATCAATGGGTCGTCGATGGCACTCGATATGATCGAAGCTCCCAGCAAACGACTTACACAGTTTTATAGAATGATGGGTTTTATTTTCTAGTTTGTTTTTAATCATTTTTAAGAGTTTATAATAGGAGATTACGATATTGGAAACATGTTCAGGGCTTTTGGTGAGCAAAGAGAGTTTAAAGCTAGGGCTTTTATAGTATTTGGAGTGTATTCTCGGATCGGTAAGTTCTCCTACTCTTGTAACATTGATTATCATAGTGGATTTGATGTCGCTTTATACCGTGGTTTTTTTCTCACAAGGGTTTTTCCACGTTTTTTTTTTCAAAAATTGCCCTTGTATCATTGATAATATGAACATTGAATGTACAAGAAAACGAAGATTCAAAAGGGCTCCATAAAAAATCTTGGGCCTCTCCTATCATATCTCCTAACTAAAAATGAAAGCAAAAAACCAGGACCGCGACTCCTAATGTCTGCCACAAAATGCAACCCAAGATCAAAACCGAAGAACTAGACGACATTAACTTTTTACAAGACGGGTTCGAAGAACCCCTAAGCCAACCATGTCAAGGATGATCAGCCCTCGCACCTGCCTCGGGAGGGAGCTCGAATGAACATAGAAGGAGGAGGATTGGCGCTCATACCGATACAGGCCATTCCATCCGCCAGCCCATTACCTTCCCTAAGAATATGAATAAAAGAGAAAGAACCTCTCTACTTCAGGGAGTTAATCCTAATGACCCATGATCTCATCGGCCACGGGATGCGAGACTTCCCAAGAAGGATGTTCAAAATGACTTCGGAGTCAGTTTCAACCTCGATCTTCTGCAACCCTCTAGCTAGGCAAAGCATGATCCCATCATGGAACGCACACAGTTCAACAAGATTGTTTGAGCCCACCCCATAGCCTGTGGAGAAAGTGAAAATGAGATTTCCTTTGTCCTCTCTACAAACACCACCTCCCCCTGACAAACTCGGGTTGCCTCTTGCCGACCCATCCACATTCAGCTTGACCCACCCTGCTGTTAGCTTTTTCTATTTGATGATTTGGGAGCAAAATTGGCACTGCCAAGGGGGTGGGATCCCCATCTCATTCCTGAACCGAACTCTAAGAGGGTTGTCAAGGGAGACGTCTTGAAGGATGGATTTTGCTCACCATTTGATACGGGCAATGGAGAACGCAACCTTCATCCTTTTACCATCGAACTTAGCTTCATTCCTAGCATGCCAAACTTCCCAAAAGCCGAGGAAGGGAAGCAGAGATCTTGTAGAGGCTGAAGCACAGCCAAGGTCTACAGCATGACGCCATTGCAACAATCTCCCCTCAGCAAACTGATGGAGCAGGGGAGAAATCCCAAAAATGTGGGCAAAATAGTTCCAAATAGATGCAGCATGTTGCCCGTAAAGGAAGAGATGGGAAATTGATTCTGAGGCAGCGATGGGGGTAGGAGAATCAACGTTACAACAGCAGCACATGGTGGCCAGCGTTACCCCCTTAGACTAGATATGTTCGTCCACTGGGATGGCCCCCTGTAATAGTCTCTAGCAGCAGATCGAGATTTTGGGGGGGAGGTGTTTATTCCATAACCAATTACTCCATCTTGCATCCGAAAGCGAGGATCTACTCACCTTCCAGGAGGACTTGAGAGTGAACAGCCAGAAGAGTCGAAGGGCTAGAAACAGACTGAATTTTCATCTGAGGTAGCGAAACCTCCATTAAAGATATGCGACAGAACCTGATCAGGTAGGTAGTTGAAGACCAAAGATGGAGGGAGGGGGCCAGCGGCACCCAGAAAGTCTCTAACTTTGAGGGATAAAAGTGTGTCTGGGATCGGGCAGGACGTGAACCATTATAGGGGACCCAAACCTGACCAGTTATCTTTCTAAAGCTTCAACTCCTCCGAACCCACCTGCCATTGCATGTTGTTTAAAATGAAAGGAAAGTGAGCTCTGATTTTTCTTCAATGAGGAGAGGAATGAGCCGAAGAGTTGCCACTCTCATCCCACTGCATGTCTCTATGATGCTTGGCCAACATGAGGGATGCCCAGGGACCGACTTTCTTTCCAAATTCACTTCCCAAGCCATCTTCATACGGAGTGCAGCCATCACTTCCTTAAGCCGTCTGATGCCCAGGCCACCTTCACATATGGGCCTGATAAATTTGTCCCCCCCAATCCAATGCAGTTTTCTTTTCCCTTTAGCCCAACCCCAAAAGAACTTAGTAAACATGCTCTCTAAGCTCCCTATTACCTGCCCTGGCACATGAATTGCTGCCATAATGTGAAGAGGAATGCTTCCCAGCACATGCTTAATTAACGTCATCCTGCCAGCTTGAGATCAGAGTCTAGACTTCCACTCGCTGCCTCTATTATTGACCTTGTCGATCAGGAACTGAAAATCAACTACCTTGGTACTACCCCTGCGTAGTGGCACTCCCAGATATTTGACACCATAAGACGACTTGGCAAAACCCAGGATGCGCTCAATATTTCTGGCCCTACCAGCCGGCAAACTCTTCGGACCGAGGAAACATCTCTTAATGCTATTAATTTTCTGGCTTGAGGCCTCTTGGTACGCTACCAGGAAGTCTTTAACTATTATGAGCGATTTCTGGCTCCCATTAAGGAATAATATAATATCGTCCACGTACAATAGATGTGATATGAGGGGGCACCCCTGTTGAAGCTTGAAGGGCTGGATCCTACTGTTCTCCACCATGTGTTTGAGACTGGTTGAGAAGGCTTCCATTGCAAGGATAAAGAGACCCGGCGAAAGAGGATCTCCCTGGTGTAAACCTCTCGAGGATTTAAAGAACCCCGCCGCTTCCTCGTTTACTAACACCAAAAACTAGTTATTTCCCCAACACTTTTCAACTAAGGAAATCCATCCATTACTAAAACCGAACTTGGAGAGAACCATTTTAAGAAAAAGCCAATCAACTTTGTCGTAGGTTTTCACAACATCCAACTTGAGAATGATGTTCCCCCCACACACCTTTTTGTCTAACTTTCTCATTGCCTCTTGAGCCAGGGCTATGTTCCCTATGATCTTTCTGCCCTACACGAATGTTCCTTGCTCTTGCAAAATTAGCTTTGACAAAACGTTACTTAGTCTGGATGCCAGGATTTTTGCGAGGATCTTATAAATGACGTTGCATAGACTGATAGGCCTGAAATCAGAAAACCGCAAGGCTGATGGGGATTTGGGGATGAGGCAAATCAAGGAAGAGGAGAAAGCTCTGGGCATTTCTCCCACTACGAAGAAATTGACAATAGCCCTGTGGATGTCATTACCAACTATTGGCCAACATTCCGTAAAGAATGCCTCAGAGAAGCCGTCTGGGCTAGGGGCCCCATCTTTTGGGATGGAGAAGACCGCCGCACGAACTTCTGGAAAGGATGGGGGGACTAAGAGGTCTACATTGTCATGGGGCGTGACCAGCCGAGAGAAATGTTACGTGAAATCAGCTTGATGGGAAGTGCGCTCTTACTTGAAAAGATCTTTAAAGAAATGCATTGTCGCTTCTTTAATCTCTTCTTGACTGGTTAAGGTGTTCCCGACCTCATCTTTAATGGAAGAGATAGCCGCATGTCTGATTCTCTCCCTTGAAGAAGCATAAAAGAATTTGGTATTTCTATCCCCTTCTACCAACCATGTATTCCTCGCTTTTTTGCTTCCAGAAAACTTCTTCCATCTATTCTAGTTTATCTAATCGCCGCATGATAGCCACACTCTGTTGCAACAGATCATCATTTGTGGTGTCCAGCAAACGAATATCAATATTTTCTAGGTCCTCAGCCCTGTGGATCTGCTAGCAGATGTTGCTGAAGGTCTCTTTGTTCCAAACCTTTAACAATTGCTTAGTTTTCTTCGTTTTGAGCTGAACATTGATCATGGGCTGAAGGGAACATTCCCCCTCCCAGGCCTTCTTGATCAATTGCTTAAAGAAATCGTGTAATGTCCACATTCTGAGAAAACGAAGGGCTTCACCCTAGGCTGGAATTGGTTTGGGAAAGAGAGCAACAAAGGGGCATGATCAGAATTGTTGCGCGGCAGATGTTCCATGTGAAAGGCAGGAAAAATGGACCCCCATCTGTTATTGAAGAGCACTCTGTCAAGTCTCACCCATGTGTGCGCACTGCCTGACCTGTTATTGTACAAAGTGAATCGATTTCTTAAATAGCCAGCGTCTTGCGATGAAGAGTTTTGCGCTGCTTCCGAGAAATCAGCAATGTTGTTTCTATCTGGATTCTGAGTCCCCATTCTCTCTTCAATTTCCATAACCGCATTAAAATCTCAGCCAAAGGCCATGGGACTTGAATGATTCTGGCAAGAACAGTCATCTCACTCCATAGGGATCTCCTATGGGTTCGGCAGCAACTAGCATAGGCAATGGAGATGAAGATTGGCTCACTATGGACCTGCAATGGCAAGCTTAGCAAAAGCATTTGATTAGATGAGCTAAACACAGACACATGCATTTAGGAAATGCTGGTAGAAGACCCAGACTTTACCCCCTGCTTCACTATTGGAAAGCGAGGAGTGGAAGCTGAGCTTCAAACCGATGGCTACTCTTCTTTCCTCTCTCAACATTGGCTCTAGGATGGCTACCAAGCAAGGTTTAAACTTTCCGACTAGATTCTTTAAGGATCTCATGGTAGGCACATTACCTACCCATCAGGCATTCCAAATGAGAGCTCTATCCATCTGTTACACATCTCGTATTCACGGCCTTATGCTTCAGTCTTCTGAGTCTGCTGACCATTCTCCTTCATCATGCTGCCTAGGGAGTTTCTTACCTAGAGGTTTTCCCACTTTTCTCTTCACTGTGACTGGATCAGCCACCCTCGCTGACCTGTTCTGTTCCTGGCTCACTGTCTCTGCACCATCAGCAACAGAAGAGTGAAGCATGAGCTCCTCAATCGGAGCATTCGTCTCCTCAAAGTTTTAAGAATCCTGCTTGAGCCTTCTTGGGTGAATTCTGGGAAAATACGGGGAGAAATCCACCAAGATCTGCTCCTCACTATCCTCATCACTGTTGTGCTCCACCTGCTGTTCCAAAACATAGCTATCCCCTGCACCACACTGGCCTCTAAACCTTGGAGGATCCAGCCATGGTTCAGGGTCGTTTTGGAGTCTCAGCGAAGATGATCCAATTGATCTCGCTCTGACTCTATGGAGTTGCCTAACAGGGTCAACAGAGGAGCAGTACGCCAATGTAGAAACTGGACTGGTAGCTTCTGAATGTTTTCCCATCTGAACTTGAAACTGGAAAGCCCTATCTACTCTTGTGCCATTAGTTGCTGGCGGGCTAACGACAGTATGGATCAGGGCTATCTCCACTCTCGGGAGATACTGGAGATTGCTGGATTAGGGATCAACTTAGAGCAGGCCCTCTATGCTGGGAAGTTGGATTACAGAATATTGGAGGCTTGGTGGGTCTATTGCCAAGGAGTCAGCTGTTGGACGACAGCTGTGACCCTCTGAGCGTTGGTTGGGGTTGCATGTCCGGTGTAGGGTTCGCACCTCCTGCGCCTGAATGGACACCGTGGGGGTGAGACTGGTAGCAAGGGCCTATTGATATGTGGGAGGGGTGTGCTGCTGTGAAGGCAAAGTGTCTGATCAGGGTGTTAAGGGTCACGGAATGTCTGGAGTAGGAGCCACTGAATCCCCATACTTGGAGACCATAGGGTTGAACTCCAGGAGAGGCGTGCGCCAAAATTGACTATGTTGCAGCCGAGATGGCACCATTGCCAAGGGGACAGGTATCAGATTGGGCTGGGGTGATGGTTAGATTGGCTCTAGGGAGAGAGGAGGATTCTGGAGGAGGATTCTGACTTTACTCAGTCTCCTCGCTGCTAATATAAGAATGGAGATTATCTCGGACGAGGGTGGATAGGGGTTTGGAAGCGGGGGAAGGATTGATAGCCAGGGTCTATTAGGAATTTGCACAAACAGTTGGTGATCGGGGTTAGAGGGGAGGGATGGAAATAGTTGTTATAGTCGACAGGGCCTACTGGACATTTTCGCAAACAGTTGACGGGCAGGAAGCTAAAGGCTTCTGCTAGCAGTGAAATGACCTCATGACCCATTCCTTGGTAGAGACCTGTTCTTGTTGCTCGTTAAGGTTTGCTTTCTGGTGATGAGCTGCCTTCGACATTACCACATTTGGCTTTTCTAGCAACCCAACAATGGGGAATGCCGAACCATTCACTAGTATGGTACGCAGACAATGGAAATTCGAATCAGGAGATAATCTGATCTTAACCCTGGCAAAGGCTTGGAAGATGCTAGGGGTTGCCACACTATCTAACTCTTCTACTATCCCAAACGTGCTCGCTAGTTGTTCAATCATCGTAGAGTACCACACATGGGCCAGAATAGCCAGGACTAAGAGCAGGGGATGTAAGCGACCAAGACTCAACTCCTTTTAGACCCATGTTGCGGAGTAGGGAGGAGTCCACTGCAAAGGCTGACATCTCCTCTCTGGATTGGAACTTGAGGAGAAATAGATTGGGGGCGAGCCTTGTAAAGTCTACCAGCGATGCAAAGAATGCCGATTTACGGAATGTGTTAATGAGGTGCAAAATCGAAACTGATTCACTCTTTGCCGAGGCAATAAGGACCGAGGAGAGGGGTTTCCTCAAACTGTCGACCATACCCTTGTCTGTTTCCACCGTAAATGGGTCGGTAGACTCCACTCTACCATGAGAGATTGGCACTATGCCAGGGGGTGGAGTCACCATGTCTGCGTACGAGTTGACCCTCGCTATCTACAGTTGCGATTTGGGGGCCGGGGCCTGCTCTGTTCTGGAAGAACCCAACTGCCTCTTTGCCCTCTCTATGGATACTATCCGACCGTCAATTCTCCTGCCATTCAAATAGTTCGCTGCATTGTATGCATCTTGTTCATATAAGAATCGAATGAAGGTGAATCCCCGGCATCTGTTTCGACTATTGTCCCAGGGGATGTAAACGTCCAAAAGTTTCCCATATCTACCGAAGATTTGAAGCAGGTCGTCCTCAGAGGTATCAAAAGTGAGGTTGGCTATGAAAATGGAGAAAGGTGGGGTTGGAGGAGATGATCTCCTGGGGTGAAAGCCCTCCCACACAACATCGTGCTCCCGCACACGTTCTCTCACCCGCAACCGTTCTCTCTCCTCCATGGTTTGGTGACGAGGGTTTTTCCACATAAAACATTGTATTCTCTATGTGCTTGGTTTGTTCAATCTCTTATTATTTGATTCTAACTCGGGGTTGCTTCCACGCATCCCCCAACAAATGGTATCAGAGCTAACGTTGGGATTTTGATTTTTTTTTAATATGCAAATATATTTTGAAGGGATCTAATATTAAGTATGAAACGGAAAAGTTCACTAGGAGAAATAACTTTGAGTTATTGAAGGTGAAGATGAGAGTTATTCTAGTTCAACAAAGATTGCAACATGCTCTCCTTGGCAAGGCGAAGAGTCCTGCATCTATGATTGATGAAAAGTGTGATGAACTAGACGAGAGGGCTACAATCTCGATATAATTGTGTCTAGCGGACAATGTCTTATATAATGTCTTGGATCAAAAGACGATTGCATGAGTATGGACGAAATTGGATGTTTATAAATGAAGAAATCCCTGAGTAGCCATCTGTATCTTAAGAAGCAATTCTATAATTTTAAGATAAAAAAGATGTCCGACATTAATGAACACATGAGCACTTTCAGTGAGTTAGTATATAAACTAACGAATGTGGAGCTTAAGACCAAAGAAGAAGATCAAGCCTTGATTCTCTTAAATTCGCTTCAACCAACTTTTGAGAATCTGTTAGACATGCTGATCCATGGTAAGAATACCATCGATGTGGAGGTTATCATCTCAACCCTTCATGAGAAGGTAGTTGAGAAAGATAGTAACGGATGCACATTTACGAATGTGTTGGTTGCTATGAGAAGGAATACAAAAATAGAGAATGACAATTATCGATCGCGATCCAAATCAAAAGGGAAAGGCAAGATAAAGTGCTAGAATTGTGGGATGACAATGTCCGCGTATGAGCTGACCTTAGTAATCAGTATAAAAGATTGCAGTAATCACCATGTCCGCGTACAAGCTGACCCTCACTATCAGTATGAAGAAGGATTGTAGTGACCCTAATGCTCAAAAGAGAGAAAAATTAGAGAATGCATCAAAAGAGATAAAAATAATGCAATCGTGTGAGCAGGTGGATGGTGGTGACGTCTTGACCGCATCTAAATCTGGTTACCTTAATAACAACTGAATTTTGGATTCAGTAGCCTCATACTACATGACTTCTCACATGGATTAGTTCACCACATATAGCGAGTACAATGGTGTACATGTTTTTATGAGCAATGACGTTGCATATAAAGTTATTGGAATTGATTCAATGTGCATCAGAATGTTTGATGGGGTGGAGGATATTCGGATAGATGTTCGATATGTTCCAAACCTCAGGAAGAATTTGATATCTTTAGGCTCTTGAGGTACTTGGTTACAAGTTCAATGGTTATGACATGGTCCTTAAAGTTTCGAAAGGGGCACTTATTATGATGAAAGCGCAGCGGAGCAGTAACCTATACAAGTTAATCGAAAACACTAAAATGAGTGAAGCTACAACGTTTTAGAGGAATCCAACTTGGCACGAATGTGGCATGCGTACTTAGGCCACATGAGCCACCACGGTGTGAAGGTACGTTTTGATCGTTGCTTGATTTTTATTTTTAAAAGTATTGAACTTAGTATATGCGAACATTGTATATATGGTAAACAATTAAGGCTAACTTTTAAAACTGAAAAGAGTGTTTGAAAAAGTGTACTTGAGTATGTGCATTCAGATGTATGGGGCCCATCGCCTGTTTTTTTGCTCGGGGGTCATCGTATTTTGTCTCATTCATTGATGAATACTCTAGAAAAAAGTGGGTTTATTTTCTTAAAAATAAATCCGATGTTTTCGCCACATTTAAAGTGTGGAAGGTGATAGTTGAAAGACAGACAAGGCATAAACTGAAGGTTTTAATGACTGATAATAGAGGCAAATTCGCTTCAATGGAATTCAATCAATTTTGCAAAGAAGAGAAGATTGTGAGGCATAATATAGTGAGGTACACTCCTTAGCAATCGAAGTCTCTTAAAGAGAGCCAAAGCATGTTGATTAATGTTAGATTGGGTAATGAGTTATGGACAGAGGCCGTTAACAGGAATTTTTAACTAGCGAATCGGTCCCCATCTATGCCAATAGACTGCAATATTCCTAAAGAAGTGTGGGGTGGTCATGTGGTATAATACTCACAGCTAAGTGAATTTAGTTATGACGCTTACTCTTATATACCATCGGTTGAGAGAGATAAGCTTGACCAAATATGGTTAAGAAGTGTATTTTTATGAGTTATGGTGATGTGTGAAAGGGTCAGGCTATACGACCAAGTCACACTGAAGATCATAATTAGTCGAGATGTCATGTTTGATGAAAATTCATTATTCTGTAAGGATGAATACAAGGAACTAGAGAAATCAATGGTCATTGATATTGAGATTGAAAAAGAAGATACACATGCAAAGCATGAGCCACAGGCAGAGATACAAGAGCAAGTGGAGCCGCCACCTCTTAAAAGAAATCCGCCAAGAGATCGCAGATTACCATCTAATACATGGATGACTCGAATATTGCATTCACCCTCATATGGGTGGGGGGATTCATTTACCTTCTAGGAAGCATTAAATGGTTCTGATGCTGAGAAATGGATAATGGTCATGCATGACGAGATGAATTCCCTTTGTAAGAATGAAACATGGGAGCTGGTGGAGCTTATAGTGGAGTGTAAGAGCGATATGTTCTAAGTGAATTTACAGGAACAAATAGGATATATACAAGGCAAGATCAGTCGTGAAAGGGTATGCACAAAAGGAAAGTGTCGACTTCAATGAGATTTCCATACCTGTAGTCAGGCAAGTGTCTATCATATTTGTATTGCCGATGGTTGCTCAATACAACTTAGAATTGGAACAAATAGATGTAAGAAATGTTTTCATTTATGAAGAGTTGGAGGAGTAGATTTACATGAAGCGACTATAAGGGTTCGAAGTGAAAGGGGCAGAGAATAAAGTTTCTAGGTTAAGAAAGTCATCATGCGGCCTGAAACAGTTATTTAAGTAGTGGTACAAAAGGTTTGATACTTTCATGATGGGTCAGTGATTTACCATAAGTGAATACGATCATTGTGTCCATCATAAGACACTAAATGATGGACAATTTATCATATTGGTATTATACATAGATAATATGCTTATTACTAGCCATAGCATATCTGAGATCGATACGTTGAAAACTCAATTGCATAGACATTTAAAAGGAAATATTTATGGGTTATAAAGAAGATTCTCAGCATAAATATTCATAAAGACAAACGAAAAAGCAGGATACGGTTATCACAGGAAGAATACCTTGAAAATGTATTAGTTAAGTTCAGTATAGATAAGGCGAAACCAGTTAGCACACCCCATGCTGTCTGCTTTAAGCTTTCTTCTGAATAATGGCCTACTACAGATAAAGAAAAATAAGTGATATCTTGTGTGGTCTCTTTGAGTGTTGTTGATGGTTTGATGTATGTCATGGTCTCTACGAGACCTAATATTTTACATACAGTGGGTGTTGTGAGCACATATATGGCTAACCCCGTCAAATAATACCAGGAGGTAATGAAAAGGTTATTTAGGTATATTCGAGGTACAACAAACTATGTCTTGATGTTTGAAAGGTGTAAGGATAAGTTAGTAAGCTATGTGAATGTTGATTACACAAGAAATGTAGATAACAAGAGATCGACTTTCAGCTACTCATTTATGTTAGTAGGTGGAGTGATTAGAGATTGAAGCTCCCATCGATTAACTTATACAATTTTATGGAATTGCGGGTTTTGCTTCCTAGTTCATTTTAATTCTTTTTAAGGGTTTGTAATAAGGGATTAGGGTATTAGAAATGTGCTTAGGACTTTTTGGTGGGTAAAAGAAGTTCAAAGTTAGGGTTTTTGTGGTATTTAGGGTATATTCTCGAATTGGTAAGTTCACCCATCTCTTGTAACATTAATTATCATTGTAGATTAGTTGTCACTTTGTGCAGTGGTTTTTACCCGTTAAGACTTTTTCATGTAAAACCATGTATTCTTTATGAGCTCGGTTTATTCTATCTCTTATTATTTGATTCTAACTCTGGGTTGCTTCTGCGTGTCTCCTAACACAAGTCAATGATATTTAATGGCTAGATTTATCATAAAAACCCAACTCGTCATGTGAGTTGATTAGCCTCATCTTCGAGAGAGAGGTGATCCTCACCGTGGGGCCCATCTTTTGCATGGGTGAGATGGTTACACTCCCTTGCATACTTTGATGCTCAGTCAACTACCTTTCTCTAAAAAGAGAAATTTCCTACTGTATGACCCATTTATGGCCTATTCCCCTTACTAAGCCCACTTATTTTTAGCTCCCAAGAATAAGCCCCAGTTGTACGGACAGCTTTTCACAGGTCAAAAATGCCCCTACTTTTTTAGAAATGTGATTTCTGAAAGCTGGGGCTCCCTATAGCTACGGATTATAACCGTAGCCATTAGAAAGTGTACGGACTGATGCGAGAGCAGTCTATGCACACACACACACACACACACATATATATATATATATATATATATATATATATATATATATATATTTACATGAAGAACTTTATTCTACCTACATTTTTCTCTAATGCATATTTATATAAATATGTATATATAAGCATATAAAATTTTTTTCTCTCTTTTTTCATTTCTTTCTTTATTCATTTAACGAGAATATCTTCTAAACCAAAATTAGTTACTTGGCGTACCCTATATGATTTTGAGGTAGGAGAAGCTACTTTAGCTAACCAACCTGGTTATTTTCTAAGATTCCATCAGGTCGATGGTCCAAAATCCATTTCATTCACTTCACGGTCAATTTCAATCAGTTCGCGGTCAATTTCATTTATTTCACTTACTTCGCGATCAATTCCATGCATTTCACGAAGGGAATTGACCGTGAAATGCACGCAATTGACCGTGTAGTGAAGGGAATTGACCGTAAAATTAATTGAATTGACCGTAAAGTGAAGGGGAATCGTCGAAATTGATCGTGAAATGCATGGAATTAACTGTGAAATGAAGGGAATTGACCATGAAATGCACGAAATTGACCGCGAAGTGAAGGAGAATCGCCGGAATTAACCATGAAATGCATGAAATTGACCGTGAAATGGAGTGAATTGACCGTGAAATGCATGAAATTGACCATGAATTGAAGGGAATTGACTGTGAAATGAATTGAATTGACCGTGAAGTGAAGGGGAATCGCCGGAACTAACCATGAAATGCATGGAATTGACCTTGAAATGAAGGAAATTGACCGTGTAATGCACGGAATTTGACCGTGAAGTGAAGGGAATTGACCTTGAGATGAATTGAATTGACCGTGAAGTGAAGGGGAATTGCCGGAATTGACCGTGAAATGCATGAAAATGACCGTGAAATGAAGGGAATTAACCATGAAATGCACGGAATTGACTGCGAAGTGAAGGAAATTGACCGTGATATGAATTGAATTGACCATGAAGTGAAGGGGAATCGCCGAAATTGACAGTGAAATGCATGGAATTGACCGTGAAGTGAAGGAAAATCGCCGAGATTGACTATGAAATGCATGGAATTGATCACGAAGTAAATGAAATGAATGAAATTAACCGCGAACTGATTGAAATTGACCATGAAGTGAATGAAATGGATTTTGGACCATCGACCCGATGGAATCTTAGAAAATAACTAGGTTGGTTAGCTAAAGTAGCTTCTCCCACCCCAAAATCATATAGAGTACACCAAGTAACTAATTTTGGTTTAGAAGATATTCTCATTAAATGAATAAAGAAAGAAATGAAAAAAAGAGAAAATTTTTTTTATATGCTTATATATACATATTTATATAAATATGTATTAGAGAAAAATGTAGGTAGAATAAAGTTCTCCATGTATTTTTTTTTTTTTTTAAGTGCACAGACTATTGTCGCAGCAGTCTGTACACTTTTTCAATGGCTACGGTTATAATCTGTAGCCTTAGGGGATGCCAATCGCGTGGCCCATGACAAGCCGCCAGTGGCCGTGGGGGGGTCGGTTCGGCGAGCCCACCCCGATTCGGGTTTGATTAGTGGGGGGAGGTCTCTATGGCTATGGATTATAGTATAGCTACGGTTATAATATGTAGCTATATGTCTAACAGTAGCATAAGACGTTATCATGCTTATTTGAACGTCTACCATTGAAACCCTTTTAGGGTCACAGAAGTTTTGGATCATTATGAAATTTGATTTTCCTCTTCATCCAGGTCTTTGTAACCTTATGAATAGATTGGATGGAAAATAAATGTTATGGTCGGCCATACAAAATTTTTAACGGTGAAAATCAATTTTCCCGCTGCTCTTTGTGGTGTGGTCCAATTGATCTTTGGATATGATTTTTTTCTTTATGATAATGCTCCGAAATGATCTCAAAAAATGGATGAACGCTGTGGATATAATAAATATCTCTTTTGAGCCGTTCGTACAACCCGGAGTTCGTGGAGCATCAGCGCTTGTCTTCGAGCACCAGGCGATCTGCTTCCAGAAGGAAAGCAGGGGTATTTTTGACCTGAGAAATAGGGCCGTACAGCTGGGGCTTAATCTTGGGAGGTAAAAAGCAAGTGGGCTTGAAAAGGTTGATGGGCCATATATGGGTCGTACAGTTGGAAATTTCTCCTCTAAACACAGGCAAATGAAAACCACGGCAGTTGTAGAACACTATGCCCAAGTGATACTATTCTTTCCTTCAATGAGCTTTGTTGAACCCCACGCACAGTATACAAAAAAATAAATAAATAAAAGATTTGCTGAACCCACACGCGCACGGTACACAAAAATAAATTAATTAATTAATAAAAGCTTTGCTGAACCCGCACGCATGCACACGATAGACCATCTATGTGGGCATAAAAGATCCAATCGGCCATCAGGTGGGTCCCTTTGCAAAGATGTCATGGCCCAAGAAGTAATGTCCACAAATCAGGTAGATCACAGATTAAGAAACAAACGATCAACTGAAATAAACCTTCCTACTTTATTGTAAACCATACCTCCCTATTTATAGTAGTGTGGCCCACCTGATAGGTGGATCCAGTCTAATTTCTAGGCCATATCATCTACATGGTTATACACAGCAGATCGACGGCTTGGATTTGCACCTGTGTTCCACATTGCGACATGTGGTGGCGTGTAATCCCCATATAGATGATAGGGATTTTTACTGTAATCCCCATATAGATAATAGGGATTTTAACAACTCAGCGCCTCATTAATACAGTATTTACATTCTAAGCACTTTTCAAAATATCTTATCATTAAGATACCTCATTAATCAAGTTATTGTTAATGGGTATTTTCGGTTAGTTGTCCGTAACTTCTGTTATAATTTTTCCTAGAATAACAGACATGCCCATTGGGACGTGGCCAAGGGTCGGTGCTGTGTGGGCCAACCATAATGTATGTGTTTTATCCATGGTGTCCATCCATTTTTCAAGATCATTTTAGGGCATGAACCCAAAAAGAAGGCAAATTCAAATCTTTGGTGGACCACAACATAGGAAACAATGGTGATTGAACACTCACCATTAAAAACTTTCTAAGGCCCACGTAATGTTTATTTTCCATCCAACCTAGTCACGCAGACCTGGATGAACAGAAAACACAAGTACAGCTTGATCCAAAACTTTTAAGTACAGCTTGATCCAAAACTTTTGTGGCCCCGGAGAAGTTTTTGGGGGTGGTCGTTGAATCACCATTATTCTTATGGTACGTTCAACCTGAGATTTGGATCTGCGTCATTTTCAGCTCATGCTTGTGATACTTCGTAACGAATGGAAAGTGTGGATAAGGGCCCACGAAGCACCGCATGCAAACTGCATCTAAGTTAAAGGCATTGCTATCACTGCAGGTTAAGGAAGTGGATTGCGTGTAGAGCTGTACACGATTCAAGTTAGCTGGGTCAGCTCGCTCAACTTGACTCGGCTCGAAATTGGATTCAGATCGAGTCGATCTAGTTTTCGGAGCTCAAAAATATTTCGAAACGGATTCAACCTTGATCGAGCTTGACTCGACTCGGACCTCAACCTGAATCAACTCGGCTCAATGACTCAGTTATTTTTATCATAATGTTGCTCACCAAGTGTTTGATGGTATTATTCAACGAAGTGTTATTTCAAATGCGTACATTCTCAGCAAAACCGGCTGGTTTCAAGGAAAAAATGGATACAAAACAAATAACTATTATTGAAAAAATAAAATAAAATAAATAAAATAAAAATAATTCACACTATAAGACTGCCCTCATATTTTATTTTTATGTTGCTCGCTAAGTGTTCGATGAAATATATATAAGGTGCTGTTACTGTTTTGCGTTGTGTGAGAGATTCAAGATGCATCATATATGTTTAAGAAAATATCAAACCAGCTCAAATTTGGCTTGAACTACTCCAAGCTGCTGACCAAACTGAGCCGAGCTTAGAGCTGGCCAATCAGGCTTGAGGACCGAGCCGAGCTGAGTTCGAACTAGGGTTAGCTGTTGATTGAGCCGAGTTGTGCCAAGATCAACTCGGTTCCACTTGTGTGCAGCTTTAATTCTACCCCGAGCACCTAGGGTTGTGTGGGGCCACAGAGATCTCCGTTACAAGTCCACTCCGCCCATCTGTTTTGAAAGACGACAATGGGAACCCATGTGATCCATACAATGCAAAACAGTGTGGATTGAACGCCTGGCAGTCAGTCAAAGAAGCTTTGTATCATGATGATATTTGTTCCTACAATTTATACTAGTGGTAATAATTCTATGAACAGTTTGGAGGGCATATAAACATCAGTTCAGCTCCAGGAAGGTTTCAATTGTGGAAGTTGTTCCCACAGTTTTGTTGATGTGGCCCATCTGTGTTTTGGATCTGCATGATTTTTTACACACATCTCTGTGGACCCCACAGCCCGGGCACAGAAATATCTCTATGTCCGAGGTCACAGTCCATCCCTGCCGTTAAAGGGTTTCTGGATTACGTACGGATCGGCCTCACCGGGCACGGATTAGATACTGACAAGTTGAGTAGCCAAATGTGACGTCACCAAGCTATATGGACCCCACCATGATGCATGTGTTGTATCCATACCGTCCATCCATTTGGAGAGATCATTTTATGGAATGAGAAAAATAATGAGATAGATATAAAATTCAAGTGGACCCCACCATAGAAAACAGTGAGGACATGACATCCACCGTTCAAAACTTCTTAGGGGCCACGGAAGTTTCCAATCATGCTTATATTTTGTGTTTTCACTTCATCTATCTCTATGTTAACTTATGAAGAGGTTGGATCTAAAAAATATATCATGGTGGCCCTATAAATGTTTCAACGGTGGGTGTGACTGATCCCACGGTTTTCTGTGGTGGTCCACTTGAAATTTACATCTATATCATTCTTTTTCTCATGCAATAAAATGATCTCTACAAATGGTTGGATGGTATGGATACAACACACGCATCATGGTGGAGTCCACATAGCTTGGTGACGTCACTTCAGTAGTGATTTGGCTACTGACCTCGTCATTATCTAATCACCAGCCCTGAATGTTGGGCCCACCCTGATGTATGTATTGCATATCCATATTGCCCATCCGTTTTGCCAATTCCTTTTAGGGCATGAACCAAAAAAATTATTTAGATCCAAATATCAGGTGGACCATGACATGGTAAACAGTGCTGATTGAACTCCACCATTAAAAACCTCCTAGGGAATACTGTAATGTCCACCGTAATGTTTATTTGCCATCCAACCTGTTGACAAGGACACACAAACTTGGATGAAGGGAAAAAACAAATATGAGCTTCATCCAAAACATTTGTAGCCCACAAGAGGTTTTTAATGGCAGACATTCAATCATCACTGTTTCTGCCGTGCGGTCTGCCTGAGATTTGGATCTGCCTCGCTTTTAGGGTCATGCCCTAAAATGATTTTGAAAAATGGATGGATGGCATGGATAAAACACATACCTCATGGTGGGCCCACGTATCACCGACCATTAACCACATCCCTATGCAATCTGCCTTTGGAAAAAATTTGCTCTCTCTTTTTAAGATTTTCTCAGATAATTACATCTAACTGAAAGCGGACTTCCTCCTACAGGGCTCGGTGGGGCCATCGTGACGTATGAGTTTTTCATCCATAAAGTGGCGAAATGCCGACCTTTGGGTTAACCCTTTGCTGGTGGCTGGTATAACCGGCTGCTGGCAAGGGGTGCCTTAAAACATTAAAAAAAAAAATCTACGCGATTTCCGTCTCATTTCACCCATCCCTCTCCCCGTCGCGCGCCGACTCTCTCTCTCTCTCTCTTTCTCTCTCTGCGCCTCTCCCTCTCCCTCTCCCTCTCCTCTCGATCTACCACTCCCTCTCCCTCCTCTCCCTCTCCTCTCTCTCTCTCGCGCCTCTCCCTCTCTCTCTACCTCGCCTCTCTCTCTCTCACTACTTGGTCGATCTACCTCTCTCCTCTCCCTCTCCGCTTGATCTCTCTCTCTCTCGCTCTCCCTCTCCCTCTCCACTCTCGAATCCTCCCCTCTCCCTCTCCACTCGATCTACCGCTCCTTCACTCTCTCTCTCTCTCTCTCCTCTTTTATTTTCTTCTTTTCTTTGGTTTAGCACATCAAGGAGCATTCTGCAACATCGGGTATCTCTCTCTCTCTCTCTCTCTCTCTCTCTCTCTCTCTCTCTCTCTCTCTCTCTCTCTCTCTTATCTATTCATATCAATTTGGGCATTTTTTTAGCATTTTTTTAGGAGCAATCGAATCGGAGGTCCTTGATCAAAATTTTGATTGTGACGAGTTGATTCTGAAATTCCTAATTGGATTTTGGGATTTCCAATTCCTGATATGAGAATTCTAAAATCCTCAATTACTGTATTTGGGAATCAAAATCCCCAATTGTCGATTTTGGAATCGAAATCTGAAATCCCTAGTTTTCAAATTTCGGGATCGAAATCCGAAATCCCTAATTTTCTAATTCGAGAATCAAAATCCGAAATCCCTAAATTTCTGATTTGGGGATCATAAATCGAAATCCCTAAATTTCTGATTTGGGGATCATAATCCGAAATCCCTAAATTTCTGATTTGGGGATCGAAATCCGAAATCCCTAATTTTTTGATTTGGGTAAATGAATTCGAGTCCAATATTGTATTCGACAATATTATTCTCATGTTTTGCTGTTTTTTTTTTTTTTTGGGGGGGGGGGGGGGGGGTGGTATTTGTTCCCTTTCTTCGTGGGACTTGCATTACCAGTGAGATACTGTTCCAAGTGTACATTTCATTAAGAAATTATATAATGTCTTTTGCGTTTTTGAAATATTGCACATCATAGTTTTGAGCATATGGTTGTGGGTATAGATGTATAGTGTTTTTTTTTTTTTTTTAATCATTAATCTTTCTGGAATTTCTTCAAAATGCCATGTGCATCTTTCATATCTGAAGAACTTGAATTGATATTGTACTCTATGATCATCATACTTTTCCTGAAATTATGGAACGTTTGTACTGTATTGATTGCCCTCTTGATTATATTGGTGCAGTCGTCTCTTGCTTTAAACTGGGTTCTTGCATGCTCATAAGCTTTCATGGCATGTAGTAGAGTATTTCTAGGATTGAATGAAGATATTGGACTTGCATTTGGCTTTCATCTTGTGTTTTAGTTAGTACTAGGAAAATAGGTTTTCTCATATTGCATTTGGCTTTCATCTTGGTGTTTTAGTTAGTAAATCAAAATTGCTTCTGGAAGGCAAGGAGCATTGTTTATGCCATAGTCAGCAAAACTCTATTGCAAAGTCGGTATTTTTGGAAAATTTATAATTTTTAAAATGTTTAAAACTAGTATCTTTTTTGGATGATGGGCAGAAAAATGAACTCTTTTTTAGCAAATGAATTAAACACTTTTTTTAGTGTTTTTTTTTTTTTTTTTTTGTGCAAAAACACTTTTGAGAGCAATTTAAAAGACACTAGATTTATAGAATCTTTAAAAAATGAAAAAAGAAAAAAAAAAAAAAAAAAAGCTAGATTTATTATATATAACATAAAATATACAAAATTCAAGTGAGTAAAAAATTTCAATGGATGGTAACTAGCCAAGAACAGTTCAGCCAGTCATTCCAGCTGAAATGGATTGATGACTTGTACCCTAGTTTGGAACCGGAAATAAGCCTTCAAAATATGTCGAAAGCAGCCAAAGTATGCTTTCATACTTTTCATACAGCTGAAAAGAAGACCCATATTTTCAGTGAAAATTAATTCATAATTTCTGTGTTCAGATTGTTCATTATTTAACATTAAAGATGATCCAAGTCTGAAACAAGTATGCTTCTGACTGACCACTATCATTTGGTTGATGTAATGTGTACATGAATTACAGCTACCCCTGCATTGGAATATGAAGTAATGATGATAGTATCCGATATGCTAATTGAGAGCTTACCAAGTGTACTTTGTAGCTTCTTGCAGAGAAGGGAGAGCTCCCGACAAGATTGGGTTCAGCAACTCTGGGGATTCTTCTGCTACAGGTTCTCACCATTTTTTTAAAATAAAATTTTTTTGCTCTTTATTTCTTTATCTATTTTCTATACAGTTAAGAATGATGGAACTCTGTTGCCTCCATTTTGTGCTTTTGATTTTGGATTAGTGCAGTCATGCACAATGCACAACAAAAAATATCAAGTCGATAACTACTTTGATCCCCACTGGTTGATATTTGCAGGACATAGCTGTTGTCCCCCTCTTAGTCATACTTCCAGTGCTAGAGAGTCAGGTATGCAAAAAGTTTACATGTATACTAGCACTGAAATTGTCCAACTGAATTTACCATAGAAGAAATACTGCATTGCATCTGTGGTACTTCCTGGCCTTGAAATTGATTTTGCAAAGTATATTTGTTCCGTTTGGAAATTTTTGGTGGGGAAATCAGACAGACTTCAATTACTTGTGTGGTCACATGAATTATATCCTTATGCTGTCACTTTTCACGTTTTCAGATAAGTTACTTTTTCTACTTACAGTGGTAGATAAGTGACTTATTTCAGATAAGTAAGTTTGGTTTATGATTAGTTATAAGCAACTGTTTTACTTTAAGTACTTAATCACTTCAGTTAATTTTTTTAGCTTTCTACTTTTCATAAGTTGCGGAATAAAGGCATCAGGAGAGACCAAAGAGAGGAGAAGCTGATAAGTAGGTTCTTTATAAGTAGAAACTAAGATAAGTTACTTGTGGCATAAGTAACTTATCTTAAGCAACTTACAATCCAAAGTCATGGTATTGATATGCCAGCCGGTCCACAGTCATGGTAAAGGAGGGTTGATCGTTTGCTGAGAAATCATGAGATGATTCATAAAGCTTATCCAAATAACTGGGATGCCGGCTTTTTTTGATATTATGGTGCATTTGCCTAGTGTCCCATTTTCTGACAAAAGGGCCTTTTTTAAAAGAGAAATAGTGCAAAATGAGTTGCATGTCTGGGTTATAAGGCCCTAGTTACCCAAGTATGGCTGGTCAGTAGCTGCCCGTGAATTCATCTTCTCCTTCCTGTTGCCACGTGCTGTGGCGGGTGCAGTGTCATCTTCAGGATCGGTTTTGATGCTCTATAAAACTTGGATTTCTGTTGAGTTCTCGCTGCTAAGAAATCTCTTCACAGCTGTGTGTTGGAGTCCCAGGGATGCTCTGTCGTTGGCACATCTGAGTGGCTAGTTGAAATGCTTTGCTTGGTGCAAGCAGTTTTATAAGCTTGATGGATGGTAGGGAATGTGGATAGCTGCTGTCTTCTTAGTTTTCATTTTATCCTGGGGCTGGTGGGCTTGATGGCTTGTGGCCTCTGTGTTTGGTGGCTGCTGTGTGGTTGGTACCTAGTGTTCTTTGTGGAAGGTTGATGAGGCAATATGTGGTTGTATGGTAAGGTGGAAAGCTGGTGTGGCTGTAAAAATTTTTTTTTTTTTTTTTTAAAGGGTAGTGTAGGATGTCTGTAGGTAGTGTCGGTAAAAAATTCCTGATAACACCCATATGATAGGTGGGGCCCACCCAAAATGCTAGGTTGTAATTTTCTCTTGTCAATATAATTCAGGTGGGGAATTCCACCTGTTTCTTAAAAATAAAAAAAAAAAAAAAAAAAAACCTTTTTGTGCTAATCATGCTAGAGGCCCCACATTTCAATGCTCCATAAATGGGGAACAAATCACTGTATGGTTGGATGAACCCACTTATCATCCATTTAGTTGACCCTTCTTTGTTGGACCATCGTATAAATTCACAATGATTGGACAGTCAGATATTCGATCATGGAATTTTCCCCTGTTGACCATTTTTGTTTTCAGCCATTGGTTTGAAGGCCTTCGATTGAATGGGTAGGATGATCTTGTCAGTTTGACTTTTGAACTGTGGTCATCCACATCAGTACCTACGAGAAGGATTTTTTGGATCATCCAAACATACAGCTATGTGGGGCTCATCGATGTATAGTCCATTCAGAGGACTTGAAGGACTCCCCTGGCACAAATGTTCTTAATTTGAAATGACAAAGGATGACGCAGCTACTGGATTTCTCTTACTAATACACCTTACTTTGTTTTAACTTATTTTGTTTCCGTGATAAGAAAAAATAAAGATGAATGTTAGATTGCTAGTGCAAATGCGATTCTAATTATATGCGTAATTCATGCTCAGTTTATGAGGCATTATTTGTATTATTCGGTTGCAACAATGGTAGTCTTTGTGAGCATCTTGAACATGATTGAATAGTCAAGTTGATCATTTTCAATAACCATCATCTGGCCTTAGGAAGACCCACTTGGGGTGATCTCAGCAATGGAACAGGCCCATTTTCTCCATTTTGTTGCATTCTCTATCTGGTAACTCTTCACCTAGCTGATCATCAGCTTCTCTAAGATCGACAAGGGAATTGCCAACATCATGGCCACAACCACTGCTACAATCACAACAACTTGTATGCTCCTCTTCTACTAAATTTCAAGCTATTTTTTCAAGAGGAAGATGTGCAGCACTCATGGATCCGTAATTCAATTCTAGGCTTTGAAGATTAGCATATGATTTAGCATATACCTTCCATTAACAAAGGAAAATAATAGCATATGATTTAGCATATACCTTCCATTAACAAAGGAAAATAAAAAGATGTGGTGGCATTGAATTCATTACTCGCATCTTCTCTCCTTGTGAACTACATTGGCGAGACTTTTTCCCCCTATCATTTTTGTTTCCCTATTACTTGAAGTTAATATAAGCATACGAATTTTAATTCTAGCTATATTTGTTGAGGATTTAACTCTCTTCACAATCTTTAGCATCTTGATAGGCAACTCTCAGTTCATTTTTCTGTTTGCATCCATACATCGTCAAGAAGACGAAGCATTCTATAATTTTACTGAAGTGGTTTCTTATTATCTTTTTAAATGGAAATCTTCATGCTAATTCTTCAAGGAAATACATTAACCAATAATGGTTCATACTATCAGCCCTCCGCTTTGATACTCCATAAACGAGGTATTGTATGGTTGCGCAAGTAACAATTGTATCATCCATCTACTTGGTGCTCTTCTATGGGCCATTGTATAAATTCACATTGGTTGGACTTTGGTTGATCATTGACCTAACCATGTTTGTCGTCAGCCATCTGTTTCAAGGCCATTGATCAGATGCTCAAGATCATCTTATCAATTTCAGTGCTTTGGATCATCCAAATATGTAGCCACATGGGCTTCATCCATGCATAGACCATGCAGTGGTCCTCAATGAATCTATCAGCACAGAACTTTGTTGTCTTGAATGGCATAAGGATGCATTAGCAAATGGATTTTTTAACTGGACACTTTGCTTTGTTCTCCACAACCTTGTTTCCTCAATTAAGAAAATAAAAAAGACTGTTAGCTTGCCAATTCAAGTGCAATTTCTAATTTAATGTGTAATTTATACTATATGTATGATTATTTTTTTTCTATTTTATTTTATTGCAGGATTTGGTTGCTGCAATTGTAAAAACCATCATGGGTGAAATTAACATAGCCCCACCACCATGTATTTCTCAACTCCACGCTGTCCATCCATTTTATAGATCATTATAGGATATGAGCCCAAAAGAAGGCAGATCCATAGCTCAAGTGGACCAGGCCGTAGGAAAAAGTAGGAATTAGATGACCACTGTGGAAAATTTATTATGGCCGCAGAATGCTCTCATCAAGTTGATATTTGTGTCTTCTGTTACCTTATGAACATGTTATATGGCAAATAAACTCTACAGTTGACCTAAGAACATTTTAACATGGTTCATTCAATCCCCACTGTTTTTAGTGGTGTGATCAAATTGTAACTTGAATGTGCTTCAGTTTTAGGCTCATGCACTAAAATGATATGAAAACTTTTAATTTGAGTATAACTTTCGGTCCTTTTGAGTTGTAGAAGTCATGCCCAACATGAAAAATGGCTTAGAAAAGTTAGTAGAATAATATAGTTAGGCTAAATTGGATACTAACTATTTTTAGTGGAAAACCAGAAGTCTAATAGGAGTGGAGGTCACCTATAAATAATAAGTTTATTATTTATAATAAGTCATGTTTTTAGGATGTTTGAGTTGGAGTCTTTTAAGTCTAAAATTCTGTTCTAGTTTATTCCTTATTTAAAGAGTTATAATTTTATTTTATTTTTATCAACTAAATTATTTCAAATTTATTAGAAATTATTTTTAGTTTTATTTTCCATGAATTCGAAAAAGCTCTACCAGGAGTCCATACACGGAGTAGATATCCCATTAGGAAGACATTGATCGACCTCATCACGTCCCTCCACGTGTCAGCTTTGGATCAGCCTCATGTTCTAAAATAGAGTGTAATTAAAGCATTGATTTTAGGTACGTGGGGCTGTCTCGTCTAAAGTTAGCTATCATAATCAATGTATGGTATCATGGAATTCCAAAACTTGAATGTGCTTCAGTTTTAAACCTTCCTAGGCTCACAGTGATGTTTATTTGTCATCCAACATGTTTATAAAATCACAGAGGTATAAATGATGGAAAAAAAAAAAAATATCAGATTATCTTAAACTTATGTGGCCATGGAGATTTTTTCAATTGATAGACATTCAATTCACACTGTTTCTTATAATGTGGCCTACTTAGAGCTTTGGATATTCTTCATTTTCTCCTTCAAGCCCTAACATTACAGATATTTGTTACTCAAACAGAAGATCCTTTTGGTGTTGTTGTTACAACCCAGGCTGAAAATGTAAATTAAGATTCTTCTTTTGTGGGTCACAAATATCTGATGTGGTTGATGGGGAAGTCTGCAAGCTGGATGAAAAGTTCAAGGAAGGGAGTCATGTTCGAGTTTGTGTTCTTGGCTTTAGGCATCTATAAGGATCGACAATGGATGTTTTAAAGGTAACCTAATTTATTTTCCCCTAGAATAGCAAAAAGTGAGTTTGGTCCGGTCCCATCCACTATTGGTCCATTAGATCAGCAGTTTGGATTATCTACATGGACCCCACTTTTCCAAAATCAATGGTGAGTTAATGTTTTGAGCCCACCTAAGTTTTTCGGGATCGCGCCTGTGAGTTGGTTGTTTGAAAAATCCATGAATTGGAGCTCTTGCAAATGGGTTATCGCTGTTGGGACCAGTATAGTAAGTTTGATTTTAATTGGATTTATAAGATTCTGGAGCTCACCGATAAAGGAGGGGATCTTTCCTTCAAATTGGTTATTTCCCAAGTTCAAAATCTCCAAGTTTTTGAGGTGTTGGATGAAATTAGAAAAGGGCCATTAAAATGGTTGTCATTTACTTGTAAAGAACTGAAATTTTCTGCAAACGCAAGTTCAATTGGGAGGCTTCCAGAGAGGTTGTTTGAAGCTAAGGTTTAAAGAAATGAGGTTTGCAGTTTCCCAACCTGGAAGGGACTAGATAAGCTATTATTTGAAAGATCAAGGTTCTTTAAAAGAACATTGTTCAATTGACAAAGGGAGCTCGGAATTGAACCGTAGAGTTTATTTCCAAAAACAAATGTATCTAGCATCTGATAGTCTTTCCCCGATTTGGGTTGGGATTTCACTGCTGAAATTGTTCTGAGACAGATCGAGAATGTCGATTGTTGGGCAGCAGAGGAATTGGGCCTTGAAGGTTGTTGCTTGCTAACTTTAGCATTGGGAATAGGGGATTGAGATGTAGTTGAAGGGAAGGAGGGACAACACCTTGGAGGTTGTTGTGTGAGAGATCTAAGAAAGAGAGTTTGGGGAGTTGGAATATCCAAAAAGGGATTGTTCCAGTTAGGTTTTGTGTCCAGACAGTTGATCTTTGGGGTACCATTGCTGATGTGCCATGCCCCAAAAAATTCCTCCATAGGACAATCCTAACCTTTCAATTCGTGGCCTTCAGATAGATGGTTTGAAAAAGAGAGATAAACCATCTAACGAAAAGGGCCCACAATTGGTGCCTACAATCTTCCTATCTCAGATCTTTCTGGTACATGGTCCATCCATGGTTACGAGCTGCGGCATACATTTCAGATTACTGATCCATGGGCCTACTTTACAGACTGAAAAACAGAGCATTTTATGCACATCCCCAGGTTGATCACAGCCATTAATTGTAAACTGATCAGATGATCTTAACCATATCATATCGACTACTTTTTCTGTAATTCTCCATTAGATGACTATCAATTGTGTTGTTTTTTTCTAAAAAAAAAACTAGATCAGAATTGGAGCTCTTGCATCCACAATGGGCCCACGATTCGGATGGTTGGGATTGGCGTGCATCTAGTGGCACATAAACAATGGATGAGTTGCTGCAATTTAGCACAGTGGTGAATAATCATTGTAGTCTTGCACATTTGCAAATTTAGGGAGCTATAATGGCATGATAAATTTTTTTTTCCAAGATTCTTTGGATGTAGAGCTTTATTTGTTTTGGACTGGCAAATGGCAATATTTTGTTTGCATTTATGGACAACTCGTGCATTTTTCCCTTTGTTCTTTATTTTCTGTTTATACTGCAGCATGAGCCAAACAGCCTAAAGAAATCTATCCGTACTTGATGCATATGAAAACCACACTCCATTTGGGATATCTTCCTTTATTTAAGCATTATAGATTTATAGAACCTGTTAGGATTAGCTAAGAAATGGAAAGATTATGAAGTCAAACATATACTCTAGCCTAGAAGATTTAATAAACATACAAAGCTGATTCATTTGACAAGTATCAAACTTGTAATCTGCAAAAGATGTCTACATCTGTCAATTGAATCAGCGAAATGCTCCTTTCGCCCCAAAAGATGTTTATCTCGAGTTGGTTGTATTGAAGATGATTAGCAAATCTTCTTCATCTTTAACTTATTGGGATCCCTATTTGGGTTGAAGGATTTCACTGCTTAGTGCGTTTAGGCCTTTGGTGGACAGATCGAGAATGGGCCGATTAATGGGTGGAAGGCTCTTTTTATTCAAGGTTGTATGTTCCTCATCAAAACGTCCTCTCAAGTATCCGGAGGTTGATGGAATTCATGTTCGGGGCTCATTTGAGAGGCACATGGCGAATTTCTTTTATGGTCTCAAGGAACTGAAAGTATCCTTGGAAGGCTTGTTGTGACCACGCCTAAGAGGAGAGAGTTTGGGATAAGGAAGTTGCGAAAGAATTATGAAGGCCAAAAAGGGATTGTTCGAGTTAAATTTGGCGAGAGGAAAATATTTGGAAATCTTTTATGACGGTACCATATCCATGATTGCCATGGGTTAGCTTTATCAAGAACCGGAAAATTTCTCCATTGTGGAAACGTATTAGGGACGTTATTCTACCTGGAATCTCATGTACAATGGCGAATAGGTGTAGGTAATTGTAATTTTGGAGGGTGAATTGACGAAATGTATCGGGCCCTCTTCTCCATCTAAAAATTGTCTGAAGATCGAAATGTCGACGTTGTTGGCTGCAGCAGAAGAATTGGTGCCTTGAATTGTTGCTTCCCCATCTCAGCTCTCTTTTTCTTCCAATAGGGTTATTGACCATGTGTTACGAAGGGATTCGAGGAGGGACTTGGATGCTCCATTTTGGCCGTTAACGCCATCGTGTGAGAATTTCTCTAAGAAAGAGAGTTTGGTCTTGTCCGAATATCCAACCCAAGTCGGGCAGTTAGGTTTGTGGCATGTCCCTCCCAAGTTTCTCTTCTGAAGGTGATTCAGAGATTTGCCATGCCCCGATTCCTCCATAGCAATCTCTAACCTGTCCACCTCGCATCCAGATAGATGCGTTTTAAATAGTAGGATAAACCTCTAAAAATTTTGCCATCAATTGGTGCCTACATCTTCGTTGACTATTTCTCTTTCTCGTATTGGTATGGTCCATCACCGTCATGCCTTAGCAATGTCGATGCTGCGCACATTCTCAATTGTGTTGACTCTATGGGCCTACTTTACAGACTGAAAAGTTGAGGTCAATTCCTTTTGATTATTTGGGAGGCATCTCAGAGATGATCACAGCCAAATTGTAAACTGATCAGCCCATCTGGTGACAAAGATCAATGGTGGGCTACCTTTCGATAATTCTCCATTAATAGTGGGATTAGGCATTTGTGCCCAATTAAAGTAAACTAGATCCATAGAGATTGGTGACCGCCCTTTCTCATCAAGTGGGAGAGACAGTTGGTGATGGGTTAAAGTAAATGTTGACTAGTGCACATTTAAACAAGTTCGGATGAGGGGCAATTTAGCAGAGGGCCGCGGGGTGAGTTCATCTTTGTCTTCTCGCACATTTTGGTACAACACGGTTAGAGAGCTATAATGGCATGATATATATTTTTGTCCAAGATTCTTTGGATGTAGAGCTTTATTTGTTTTGGTGACTGGCAAATGGCAATATTTTGTTTGCATTTATGGACAACTCGTGCATTTTTCCCTTTGTTCTTTATTTTCTGTTTATACTGCAGCATGAGCCAAACAGCCTAAAGAAATCTATCCGTACTTGATGCATATGAAAACCACACTCCATTTGATATATCTTCCTTTATTTAAGCATTATAGATTTATAGAACCTGTTAGGATTAGCTACTGCTAGAAATGGAAAATTATGAAAACTCAAACATATACTCTAGCCTAGAAGTTTTAATAAACATACAAAGGATGATTCAGGTTGGACAAGTAAACTTGTACTGCAAAAGAACTAGGTGAAATTCTTGGTAGTTTTCACTTATACTTTGCGTTATGAGAAAAAAAAAAATTAGTTTGTTTGATAATCCTTTTATTTTTATGTAATGTTATAATTCTTAAAGGCAGCACATGATATTTTCTAAAATTCTCAAAGGCAGCATATGTCATAATTTATCATGAAGAAAACACATACTGACAGCCCCTTAAAGTTCAAACATCTGGTAAGAAAATTATTAGAAGTTACTTGAATTTTGAGATAGTTCATTGACATGAAATTCTCAGTGAGTACAGCTTTCCTTTATCTATTCCTATTGGTAGCTACGCATTTATTTATTTATTTTAGTGTAATATTTTGTGTTCTTTAAATCAGCTCTATAACTCGCAAGCATCATTGGTTGGCCTCGTCATACAGGTGTTATAGTTGGGATGGGACAGAAAGATGCTTGTGTTGGTGATGAGACGCAATCCAAGAGAGGTATTCTCACTTTGAAATATCCCATTGAGCATGGGACTGTAATTGGGATGACATGAAGAAGATCTGTCATCAATTGATTCCATTTTGAAAAAAAAATCCTTCCCTTCATCCTCGATTGATTTGCAAACTCATGCAAGTATTCAGACCATTATGACTGAATTACTATTCCCATGCAGTCCCACTGATAAATACATCTAGGTCATGGTTACTTGAAATCATGTTATTGTTGTGTCCTCATGCCTTGACCGGAAGCAAGTGGGATTTGCCAGATAGTGACCTGGTTGTTATGGTCCCTTCCTATGAACACTGCTGATATTCATGTGGCTCCACATATCCAAGTCTCATCTTTTTGTGCAGGGCAAGAATCTGATATTTTCTGTTCTTTTTGTGCAGGGTAAGAATCTGATTTTTTTTTTTTTTTACTCTGTATAGGGAGTGATCAATCTGCTTCATGATTCTGTTTGGATTTGTTGATGATGTCCTTGATGTCCCATGGAGAATGTAAGTTCTGGTTTCATCCTTACTGGCTTCCATATGTGCTTGAGAAGCTTGACTCAGTCTTTTTTCCCTTTGCCTGGGAACTTTACCTTAAATGATTTTGGACTACTCTTATTTAACTGTGGAACAGAAAACTGGTTTTACCCTCATTAGCAGCACTGCCCTTTTTGCTGGCATATGCTGGGTATACAACAATAATCATACCAAAGCCCATTGTTCCATACATTGGGTTTGCAGTTTTGGATCTCGGTAAGCAGTTCTTGATTCAAGCTTGTACCATTTATGAACTTTTCTAGTAGCTGAAATTAATACAATGTTAACATGATGAGTATCTCTTTCTTTATTTTTTGCTGGAATTGTTATGTAGTTATATGAACAATACGAAACACTAATTTACCATTTTCCCCCTCTTGATGGTTTTGATGGTCTTAGAGAGCATCTGCTACCTACCATTTATCCACCCTCTCTCTGGTCTAAAAGTAGATGCTTTTTTTTTTTCCTTTTGGGTCCATGGCTGATGTCACAATATGTTTGCTGCCTACTTTTAAAAGATTTACTTTCTCATATATTTATCTATGTATTTAATTTTTGGAGAGTGAGCATTTCCCCTTTCTTTGTGATTGAAAAAAGGTCTGCATTTCCTTCTGCTGCCATTCCTTCCGAACTCGAGTTACTGGAAATGATTTTTGTATTCTTGTTTAAACATCTTAATATTGTGCCATGCACATCTGTTGTATGTGGCTACAGCACCAAGCCAGTGGCGGAAGCCTTTTGTGAGGCGGCATTGCTTGCTCAGCTGAGAGGAGAGCAGTGGAGTGAGATGCAAGAAAGGGGAGGTCTGAGATTTTTGTACTGGTAAGGAATCTGATTGAGGTCTGCCGCCTATCTGCTTGCCCTTGCAACCATTGTAGTGGAACAGCAGGCAGAAGACATGGAGTTCACGTAAGCTGCTGCATCTCTATTTATCCACGTCCCTATTTCATCTCCTAATTTAGAGAACATTCTTATGTCGTTTAGGTGGGAAAAATAGCTTAAAATGACAGCCACCAGTTGATACTTCTCCACCATCTAAATTGCCAACCTGCATAACCCAGACATATAATGAGCAGATGATGGTAACCATCTAATTTCACCTACTGAATTTGGACCACTCACTTTTCTACTTCTCACTAATCAAAATGACAGCCACTAGTTGGACAATTGGGATTACATGGTCAGTGATGTCCCCCACAATTTGGATGGTTTGGATAACCTTACATGTCACCAAAGTGGGTGTTTTTTATTTTCCCCATTTTCATTAGTAGCCATCTTTTTCTTTGTTCTTTGTTCTTTAGCAGCGCGAAGTATGCAGAAAGGACCCAACGAGGTTTGGGCGAATGGTCTTCACCATAAGTTTGCTTCCTATAGGTAAGATTTGCTGTTGTTCTCCTTTTTTGTCTCTATTGCATTATTGAATTTGAGTTGTATTCCTTTTTTTTTTTTTGCATGGCATTTTGAAGTTGTTCTAATGGTTGTTTATTATTATTAATATTATGGACTTCTAGTGGGGAACTTTTAGGAATTGATCAGGTTGGTTAATGGTGCTACTTCTTTATTTAGTTAACTTTAGTAGGAAACTATGCTTATCATGATATTTTTGTTGGGTTGATACTCATTTTTAGGATTTGTATTATGCTCATGAGTTTCTTCTCTTTTGAGTCGTCCATTGAGAATTCATGTTCAAAATACACCTTTAGTAGTGTCCAAGCATTTATTTGTGTGTTTCATGTTTAAATTGATAAAAAGAAGGAAATCATAATTTGAAGTTGAAATCTTTTTGAAGGTTTGGGGCCTCTTGATCTATGAAAGGAAATGCACATCTTATTTCTTTGATGTGAATAGTGGAAGTCTCAATTGCTCATCAATACAACTTTTGTGAAATTTCCATTCTTTATAGTGTTATTAACTTATTATAGTCATTTTTTGTGATTACCATTCTAATTTACACTTCCTTTTTTTCTATTTGCATTTTTTTCCTTTTCTTTTATGATCCCTTTCAGCCAGGATCATAAGCTTTGCATAGGTTTGGATAATGGCCTCCCAGAAGGATGTATTTGGCTTGTCAGGACCCGGGCATCTGACCCATATTGATTGGTAATGCTCTCTCTCTCTCTCTCTCTCTCTCTCTCTCTCTCTCTCTCTCTGTAAACAGACAGACTGGATTTTTTCTGTGTCTGAAATGTTTACATTTCAAAAAGAAGAAGAAAAGATTGTTGTGTGTATCTTTTCTGTGTCTCATTAGCATCTAAATATTGGGAGTTTTGGTCCATCATTGTTTGATGACTCAAAAAATTCATGGTCTTCAAGACTCAATAGAACTTAAACTACTCCACTTTTCTGGATGGCAAATAAACATCATGTGCCCTATGAATGTTTCAATAGTGGGAATCAGTCTATTTTTGGGTCCAGCCCATTTGTCACCCATTTATACAGATTTACGCAGATTGACTTATTGTTGGGTTGGGCTTAGTGAACCGTCTGGACAACCCGATCCACTAGCACTCCTATGTGAGGGGGCTATGATCTGGTGATTCATTCCAACAGTTAATTCGATGGGCATGCTAAAAAAAACCTCACAGATCAGAAGATCCCAGACATCCAACAAGGAATAGAAGCTAACCTTGCTGCAGGTCTGGGAGTTGTTCTCTCTCTCTCTCTCTCTCTCTCTCTCTCTCTCTCTCAACTATGTAGAAGGCTAGAGTTGCTAGACGCTCTTATTTGTTATTTTTCTTTCTCCAGGCCATCGACGTTAGGGATGTGTTAGCAAAATATATCTATGCTAGCTTGTTTGACTGGATTGTGGAATAAATCAACAAGTCTCTAGAAGTAGGCAGCGTACTGGGAGATTCATAAGCATCCTAGACATCTACGTATTTGAATCTTTTCATGTATGTCTTTTGTGCTGATTATGCAATGTTATTTATTTCCCTGGTGTTTCCATTTCTAACATTTCTTTTTTGCTCATCTCTAGAAGAACAAGTTTGAAAAGTTTTGTATAAACTATGCAAATGAGAGACTGCAACAACACTTCAGTCGGCATCTGTTTTAAATTTCTTTGATTCCTTCAGGTCTGTTTAAATTGACACTTCAGGTACGTTTAAATTGACACTTCGTTCACCTCTAGCACCAACCATATTAACTATCCTTGCTGACCACAATCATTGGATGCTTACTCTGCAACATGACCCAGCAAGAAAAGCCAACATCTTTGAAGCAGGCCACCTTTGAAACACTTGGTTATGTCTGTGAGGAGGTATCTTCACAAGACCTCAAACAAGATCAGGTGAAGTCTGTGAGGAGATTTGATCTTTAAGTGGACCTCAGTTGTAATGATCCATAACTCTTACAACAAACCCAGCATAGATTTCAGATAGACTCATTAATGAAATACACATTTTTTTTTTCGAGTTTTTTTTTACATATAATTAATTGTAAATTAATCACAATTATTTATTTTGAAAATTTCTCATTATAAGATGTTTTCAGGTTATAACATCTGTATCAAACTGGTTTGTGGGTATATTTGACTTCTTTGTGGATTTTATTACTAAAGAGAAGGTCTCAAGTCCAACTGGTTGGACCACAAGTAATCTGTACCTTAAATTATTGTTGGGTTGTTGCACTCAGTAAGTTATCTGTTCAATCAGGGTGAGGTTCATGATGCGAGCAAGAAAATCGAGCTAGACCTTCTCAAGGGACCACAAGTAATTAGTTTCCCCCCTCATACTTGTCTTTTAATTTCTGGTTAAAAGACAACCAACTTGGCCTTTAAGACAATGTGAAACTGATTTTTTGAACCCCCACTCAGCAGAGCCATGCATTTACCGTGGCTACGGTACCAATGGCTACGGTCGAACTTTGGGCATAATCATCTTTAGCTACGGATTTTATCCGTAGCCTTTGACCATTTTATGCACAAAACTGACGATTTAGCGGCGTCCAGCTGGCTGTCACAAAATGTCTCTGGCCGTCGGTAAAGCCTTTACTGATCGAGGCTTTACTGGCAGCATAACCGCAGTAAAGGCTTTGCCCGTGTTTTCTTAGCTTTGCGGCGGTTTTGACCACGCAGAAAAAACCAGATTTTCTTGTAGTGACAGTGTGGATAAAACCCATATATCACTGTGGGCTCCACACAGCCCCCGCCAGGACCGATTATCCTGTAGGCGTGGCGGGACGCAATCCCCTTTCCATGTAACTATGTTTTTAATTTTCTTGTGCAAGTCCAATTAGTTGACATTTTTGTTATTTTAAGAAAAATTACAATGGAAGTCAAGAAAAACTAACAAAAGGTACCTCTCTGGCAATAACTTGATTAATGAGATATCTTAATGAAAACGGAATTTTAAAAGGCAACAGAATGTAAATATTATATTAAGAAGGTACTAATTCGTAAAAATCCTAAATAATACATGTTGTACGTTACTTGCACCAGAGAATATGATTGTTCACGTTTTGCCACTCCACGGTTATAGAATGCACAGAAACTACCTTCGGATTTCCTAGTTACATCACTTCTCCATATGCAGAGAGAGAGAGAGAGAGGAGAGAGAGAGAGAGAGAGAGAGAGAGAGAGAGAGAGGGAGAGAGATTGAGATTGCAAGATCTCTTCTTTTGTGTGATCATTTTATTTGAGTCTCAACTCCGATTCTTTGCATTACAGTACCACCTAGTGTATAACTTCCAACCTTTCAATCTATCCATATCAACTCATCGACTGAACCATGGTATGGCCCACATGATGAGTAAATAAGGCTAATTTCCTCATGGTAAGCCGACCTTTGTCCGTTGGGTGGACCTTACCTTGTGATGCAACCGGTTGGACTTAGACATCATTTTATTTAATTTCACTCTTTCTAATTAATTTAAGCATTTTCTCCACGTTGGACATCAAACCGAGTCAAGCATTTTGATGATATTACTTTCTAACTTCATTACTGCAACATCAGCAAAATCTGGTGCTTGCAACTCGCCATTATGGAATGCAAAGGACACCAGATTCTTTGGATGTGAAACTGAAGAATATTGTGAACGCGAATGCTATTTGCAGCCGGACATCCCACACATGCCAAAGATGCTCCACACATGCCGACTTGCACCACTAAGTGAACTCATTAGGTGGATCTCACCCGTTGAACGAATATGGATTGTTGGTTGTCCTTATCCTCGCCTTATTCACTTGTAGCAAGCGACCCATCATTAGATGGACGTATTGGATTTTTAGGATGCAATTGCAAATAGCAATTCCTGTTGCGCAGCACGCCAACAACGCAGTGAACCGAGATCCAATCTCAGGTCTCACCCACAAACGATAAACAGGAAGAAATATAAACTAAAAAATGAATAAAAGCAATCCAAACAAACCACAAGACAAGATATACGTGGAAAAACCCCAACTAAGGGTAAAAAACCACGGATGCAAACTTCCACTATGAAGAATAATGAAGATTACAAAGCAATATACTAACCTCTCCCTTGGAAGCACATAGAAAATCCTTTGCCCACACCTTAGAATAACTTTCTCATCATACCTAGAAAAGCCCTAGGTACCCCTATTTATAGTTTAGGAAACTCCTTTCCGCATCCCAGTTGCGAAAGGACTTGCAACACGAAATCCGCGAAACTCATTTCCGCATCACAGTTGCGAAAGGACTTCTGACACGAAATCCGCGAAACTCATTTCCGCATCCCAGTTGCGAAAGGACTTGCGATACGAAATCCGCACAACCTCAATTGGTTGTGGGCGGCCCCAAATGTGTCTCCACTTCTCAACAATCTCCCACTTGGAGACACATCGCCATAAACCTTTGTCTTTTTCATCCGGAGTACACCACCTCCCCGTCTTCAAGCCTGAAGACCAATCAAAGTTGAAAAGAGTTTCAGGTTCTCCTTTATGACCGCCTTGGTCAGCATATCCGTAGGATTCTCACTTGTATGAATCTTCTCCAGAGCAATCGATCCATCTTCTAGTAACGAACGTATGAAGTGATATTTGATGGTAATATGCTTAGTCCTTGAATGAAATGCTGAATTCTTAGCCAAGTGTATTGCACTCTGACTGTCACTGTACAACTTGCAATTTGTTTGCTTCTTACCCAACTCTTCCATAAAACCTTGCATCCACACCATCTCCTTGCATGCTTCTGTAGCCGCAACATATTCTGCTTCTGTCGTACTGATAGATACTATCTTCATAATCCGAGAGACTAACTGATTGGCAAAAGACACTTCCCAGTAAAACATAACTGTAGTTCTTCTTCTACTGTCGATATCTCCTGCCAAATCTGAATCCACGGAGCCTTGTAGCTTGATTTCCGATCCACCATAACATAGCCCTACATCCTTAGTACCTACCAGGTATCTAAGAATCCACTTCACAGCTTTCCAATGTTCCTTCCCGGGATTGTTCATGAACCTGCTAACAACTCCCACTGCTTGAGCAATGTCTGGCCTCGTGCTCACTATAGCATACATGAGACTCCCTATAGCCGATGCGTATGGGACTTTAGCCATGTAATCCCATTCCTCCTGCGTCTTTACCCCTTGCTCCTTAGATAGCTTGAAGTGGTTGGCTAATGGAGTGCTAACCGGCTTAGCACCTCCTATATTGAATCGATCAAGTACCTTGGCTATGTACTCTGCCTGTGACAATACCAGTTTCTTTTTTTCCTTGTCACGCTTTATCCTCATGCCTAGGATTTGTTTTGCAGTTCCTAAATCATTCATGGCAAATTCTCTAGACAGTTGTCTTTTGAGATCTGAGATATTCTTCATGCTTGAAAACCGGCCACAAGCATATCATCAACGTACAAAAGAAAGATGATGTATGACGTATCAAACTTCTTCAAATAACAACAGTGGTCTGCATGACATCTCCTAAAACCGTTTCCCGACATAAAACTGTCGAACATCTTGTACCACTGCCTCGGGGCCTGCTTCAGGCCATATAAACTCTTCTTTAGTTTGCACACCTTGTTCTCCTTTCCTGGTGCCACGTATCCTGTCGGCTGATGCATATATATATCTCTTCTTCAAGGTCCCTATGAAGAAAGGTTGTCTTAACATCTAGCTGCTCTAGATGTAAGTCCTCTGTAGCTACTATACTTAAGACCATACGAATCGTAAACATTTTCACTACTGATGAAAATATTTCAGTGAAATGATACCTGCTTTTTGTTGAAACCTTTTCACAACCAATCTGGCCTTGTACCGTTTCGAACCATTGTGCTCCTCCTTCAGTCTGTAAACCCACTTGTTATGAAGAGCTTTCTTACCCTTGAGTAGAGTGACTAGCTCCCATGTATGATTAGACTCGAGAGAATCCATCTCCTCATCCATGGCCTGCTCCCACTTAACCCATGTATCTGACTATAATGCCTCTTCAAAACACTCTGGTTCACCATTATCTGTCAGTAGTAGATAATATAAGGAGGGTGAGTATCGGACCGTGGGTCTCCTCTCCCGAGTAGACCTCCTCATAACCGGTGTCTGTAGCCCTGCCTCATAATGCTCTTGTGTATGATCATCCTGTGGCGCTGTAACACCCGTGTCCGGTAACTCTTCTAACTCTACAAATTCTTTCTCCTCGGACTTATTTTCTTGCACACTGTTCTTATGCATCACTTTTTCATTAAAGACTACGTCCTTGCTTCTGATGATTTTTCTGTTTTCTGCATCCCAAAACCTTTAGCCAAAATCATGCTGCCCGTAGCCTATAAACGTGCACCTCCTAGACTTCGCATCCAGCTTGCTTCTGTGCTCTACATCAATATGAGCGTATGAAGTGCAACCAAACACTCTGAGATGTGCTAGGTTCACTTCTTTCCCAGTCCACGTTTCTTCTGACAGCCCACCATCTAATGTGCTGAGGGACTTCTATTGATGAGATATGCAGCAGTATTTACAGCATCCGCTCAAAAAGTCTTGGGCAACCCTGCATGTAACCTCATACTCCTGGCGCGCTCAAGGATGGTCCTGTTAACGCGCTCAGCCACACCATTCTGCTGTGGTGTCCCTGGAATCGTTTTCTGATGTTTGATTCCATATGTTGTATAATACTCCTCAAACCTCTTGTCACAATACTCTCCCCTATTATCAGATCGGAGACACTTTACTGTTTTACCTATCTCATTTTCTACCATAACTTTTCACTTCTTAAATACATCAAATACATCAGATTTGTGCTTTAAGAAATAAACTCACAGTTTTCTACTAGCATCATCAATAAAAGAAATAAAATAACGTGAACCACTAAGAGATAATACCTGTGCCGGTCCCCACACATCAGTGTGTACAAGCTCTAATAGATGCGTCTTTGGAGCACGTCCTATCTTCTTGAAACTTACCCTCTTCTGCTTGTCATACACGCAGTCCTCGCAGAATTCCAAGTCAATAGACTTCAGCCCTGGTAGCCTCCCTTTTGACAATAGCACTTTCATCCCCTTCTCACTCATATGTCCTAACCTCTGATGCCATAGCTGCCCATCACTCCAGTTGATGCGACTGCGAGTGAACTATATGATCCTGAAGTCACGTATAAAGTACCTTCCTTCTTGCCTCGAGATATCACCAAGGCACCTTTTGTGATCTTCCAAGAATCACTGGTGAATGTCATCACATAACCGGTATCGGCCAACTGCCCCACTGAAATCAAGTTACGTTTCAAACTCGGTACATGTCTGACATCCTTCAATTTTAAAGTTGTTCCGTCTTTCTAATTTACATGAACATCCCCCTTTCCAACAATACTGCACGGCTCATCATCACCCAGGTATACTCTCCTAAAGTCACCTGACACATAATTACGCAAAACTTCCTTACATGAAGTGGCATGAAACGAAGCACCCGAGTCTATAACCCAAGACTCATTCCTCGCATCAAGAGATAAGATCAACGCCTCTGTGTCGCTCTCCTCAGACAAATTCATTGAATCCTTCCCACCTCGAGAGCTTCCTTCTTGTTTCTTAAGCGCCCTGCAATCACATTTCATATGCCCCTTCTTGCCGCAATGCCAACACCCGTCTTTGTCTTTCGGTCCCTTTGACTTCTTCGTTGACTTAGAACGCCTGTGTTTATTTCCTCCTTTGTTCAGCGATCTTCCTCTTCTTTCAACATTTAGATCATTCCCTGAATTCCCTGAAACTCCTGATGCCTTCCTTCTAGATTCTTCGATGAGAATTAGACTGGCCACATCATCAAATTTCAGCTTTGTCAACCCTGAAGAATTGCTCACAGCAATCACCAAACCATCCCAACTATCTGGCAGACTGGATAAGATCAATAACACCCTGACCTCATCCTCAAAAACAATGCCAACGGATTCCAACTGGCTCGTGACTGTATTGAACTCGTTTAGATGTTCAGCCACGCTCCCACCATCTGACATCTTCATGTTGAATAGCTGTTTTATAAGATGAACCTTGTTGGATACTGAGGGTTTTTCATACATGGTGGCTAGGGCTTCCATTAATTCTTTTGTAGTTTTCACCTTGGATATATTAAAGGCAACGCTCTTAGACAAAGAAAGTCGGATCGTTCCTAAAGCCTTCCTATCCAGTAAAAACCATTCATCATCTGTCATCTTTTCTGGTTTCTTCTCTTTTCCTCCTAGAGGATATAGAGGTCCTTCTGATGCAGATAATCCTCCATCTACATCTTCCAAAAGACGAAGTTTGAACCATCAAACTTCTCGATTCTAGTTTTCCCTTCTTCTGCCATCGCTCCCAATAGAACTGAACCAATAGCTCTGATACCAGTTGTTGCGCAACACGCCAACAACGCAGTGAACCGAAATCAAATCTCAGGTCTCACCCACAAACGATAAACAGGAAGAAATATAAACTAGAAAATGAATAAAAACAATCCAAACAAACCACAAGACGATATATACGTGGAAAAACCCCAACAAAGGGTAAAAAACCACGGATGCAAACTTTTACTATGAAGAATAATGAAGACTACGAGGCAATATACTAACCTCTCCCTTGGAAGCACATAGAAAATCCTTTGCCCACACCTTAGAATAACTTTCCTATCATACCTAGAAAAGCCCTAAGTACCCCTATTTATAGTTTAGGAAACTCCTTTCCGCATCCCAGTTGCGAAAGGACTTGTGACACGAAATCTGCGAAACTCCTTTCCACATCCCAGTTGCGAAAGGACTTGTGACACGAAATCCGCGAAACTCTTTTCCGCATCCCAGTTGCGAAAGGACTTATGACACGAAATCCGCGCAACCTTGACTGGTTGTGGGCGGCCCCAAATGTGGCTCCACTTCTCAACAATTCCTCCCATGAATGTTTTTTTTTTCTCATGATGGAATTTCATTTTGGGTCGTCATCATAGTTAGCAAGACTCTGTTTTAAACTCTCTAACATAAACTAGTATAGTTGATCAGACATTTAAATCTCTTTATTTTGAAAGAGAGCTTGGCTATGCCCATGTGCTTGCAATAAAGCCCATGTATGCACTACACATGCACCAGCATGGCATGATAGGTCTCAGGCCAAAGTCTGCAAAACAAATCTATGGCACTGAAAAACTTTGTTGAAGGTTTCTAACTCATTCCCCAGTTTCCAATATTGTGGCCCACATGCAGACTGGACCAGATTTTATTTTTGGGAAAACATGTACAAGGTAGGACCATCCTCATGGATGGAGTAGGACTCCCACATATGCGCTAAGCTGGCACATGTGTGGCATGTACCTGAGCTTTATTGCAAAGGCATGTGCACCGAGCTAAGTTCTTCCAAAGACGGAAAAAAAAAAAAACAATTTCTGGACAAACTGCATTAAACATGTGTTTCTTCAAAAAAAATTAAAAAATTACAATTGAGCAGAAAGTGAAGAATTTTATTAGTAGCAAGTGCACACACACACAAACATATAGCCCTTTTCTTTACTCCATTTTTAATTTTTTTTAGTCTAAACCTATTAAACTTGAACTTTTATCTAATTCAGATCTTGTGTTGTATACCATTTTGCTAACTATGGATATTTTTTAGAACCAAATAATAATAATAATAATAATAATAATAATAATAATAAATTGTTACTAACATATCCAATGTATAGTTCAGACTTTACCTTCAAAATCCTGAAAACGGCTTAGAGTTTACCCACGAAAAGCAACCCTAGACAATATTACCCTTGTAGTTAATTTTGGTAGTAGGAACTACAGGGTATAGAAGGGATTTTTTCCCAAAAGAAATGGCATTTTATAACTCAAAAACTCATCATCTCCTATTTTTTAACCTTTCAAAAAAAAAAAATAAATAAATAAATAAATAATAAAAATAAATCTTGTTTTCAAAAGCTTGACAACTATCTCTTTCCTAAATAGGACTCTCCTTCCCCATCTCTCTTCCTTCTTCACTTCATGATGTCACACATGCCACGCACCCTATTAACTATAATCTCAAGTTATTATGCATGTATATTGACACCCTATCCAAGAATCAAGTTGATCCGCTAGACAGTGAGCTAAAGTATGCAAAACAAATCTCCAGAGCTGAAAATCTTTGTTGAAATTTTCTAACCCATTCCCCTGTTTCCAATGTTGTGGCCCACATGGAGACTAGACCAGATCTTATTTTTGGGAAAACATATCGAAGGTAGGACCAACCTAATGGATAGATTAGATATCGCACATATGTGCCAAGCTGGGACACCTGTACATGAGCTTTATCGCACACACATTGGCACCTAGCAAAGCTCTTAGAAAGATGGGAAAAGCTCTCTCTCTCTCTCTCTCTCTCTCTCTCTCTCTCTCTCTCTCTCTCTCTCTCTCTCTTCTCTTTTTCTGGAGAAAATTGAGTTTAACACTTTTGTTTGTTTTTTTTTTTTTTTTTTTTTTTCAATAAAACACATTGTATTCAAAACAAACTTTTGGAGACGTTAAAAAATAGTGTGTGGTCACCACCCATTGATACAATTGAGTAGGAAATGAATTTTTTCGTAGAGACATTGATTTATATGATAATCATTTGGAAAGGATAGATTTAGTAGAGCCAAGGAACATTGTTCGACTCATACTGTATAGAAATTCTAACTTTTATCTGAAATTTTTTATTTTAACCTTATTTATATATAATATATATATATGTGTGTATAGGTACACTTAGAGCCCTTCAGTTCACTCTGTTTTTTTTTTTTTTTTTCTTTTTTAAGTCCAAAACACATTAAACCCAAACTTTTACAGCATTCAGATCCAGTGCAGTATACTGTTTTGCTAACTATTGTCGCGATTCAACAAGAGGCCGTGCTAAGGAATGGAACATGTCAGAGATCCAGACAGATTGCTCCATGTTAGGGATCTAGGTCATTCATCAGTTAGGGTACATGCCATGGACAAAAAATAATGTTGGTTTGCTAATCAAGTGATCACTTTTGTTCAAGAAAAATTGACAGTTATAAAAAATTGTACTTTTGTGGAGCCAGCCAGTAATGCGTACATCAGAATAAGCAGAACAAAGTAAAGACCAACCAGTCCATGTTAGAACTAATATTTCACATTGGTAAAAAAATGCAATACATCTCAAGTAACCTATGATTAGGATTACTGACAGATAAAGCTGAGAGGGAGCAAAGAGAAATTAGATGGTACAACTTTAGTTTTCCTAGATAGGCGTGGGCTTTATAGTCAGCAGTTGATTTTGCCTCTAGCTAGCCAACTAAAATGGCCAGGTTTGGCTACTTGGATAACATTGAGCAAGACTGAGCTTATAAAAGAAAATTACTTCTTCATGGAAATAAAATTTAAGAAGTGGAACTAAAGTAGGTGCAACCTGCACAATTTGTAACCACATATGATCAATGTAATTCATGTTAGGAAGTCCACTAAGATATGGTCCAAGCTCCCGGGTCAAAAACTTGGTTGTCATCTGTTGTTCACTAAAGTTCTATGCTGTAGGGTGTTCTAAGAGAGGAACACAAAGGAACAGTACAAAAAAAATTTGCTGCATTTAATGCCAGTGCTGTTAGAGTTGGTATAAACATGAAAGAAAAACCCCTAAAAAAGGCCTAATTAAGGTATAAATTTCCCAAAATATTCATCCTAGTCTTGGAGTCTCCTGGCATGACTAGACATTGATGAGCCCAGTCAATTTCATGTCATGAGCCCATAGAAAAGTAGATATTTGGATCCTGTGAGTTATAATGGAAGTAACCTATTCTATATATTTTTGTCACTTTCAATAGAATTATATACAAGCATTTTTCAAAATGTAGTCTCTCATGAATAACACTAGTACTAAAAGAGAGATCCTTACCCTTGGCTTGAAAATAATTCATAGAGTGCATCCCATCACATAAAATAACCTTTGACCCTCCTTATTGTTCAATAATGTTAGCCTTGATAGTCAATAGGCTATGAGCAATACATTTCCATGGTTCTTTCTAAGATCCAGGAACTCAAAGACATCTGCATGCCATGGCTCCAAATACACAGCAAATGCACCTACAAGAAGCATAAAGTAATTAGAGATTACACTGTCAACAGAATTTTGGATCAACCCGCTTCTCAACCTGTAAAAATGCTGAAATTTTCAATATAGCATTGCCGCATTAAAGAAATATGGAAGAAAATGATACAACTCACCTTGACGCATAAGCCTTTCTCCCTCCTCCTTTGCCCGAGCTTGGGACCAGCAATGCAAGTAGTTGCATTGGTGGAGTTAAAAAAGGGGCTTAAGATCCATTTGGTTAGATGAAAAAATTATATTCATAAAGATTGATGTGATGACCAAATGGAGCTTAAGACTTATAATACTTACATAAATGTAGTTGTTCTCCTTCGCTTGGCTTCCATCATCTAACACTGCCACAAAAAATACGCTAAAAAAGGTAAACGCCCTCCTATTAATGTTGTAAAGAAACATGGAAAGAACAAGAGTTACCCAACCTATCAAATGTGCATTGGATCTTAAGTCAATCCAAATTTCAAAATTAGAGTTAAACACTTACTATCCAAAATCAATCACACATTAGTCCTAAACCCATGCACAAAACATAAAACATTTACGAGAGAGAGAGAGAGAGAGAGAGAGAGAGAGAGAGATCCTTTCATTTAGCTCAATCCATCTTTCCTTGAACCTGCAAAACAAAACAATAAAAAGAAATTAATTAGTACTCACATTCTTGTACAAGAAATTCTATTGTATATGAAAAAATAAAAATAAAAAAATCTGACCTTACACATAATAGACGGCCAAACAATACTCGTTCCAACAGCATCCCCAATTGTTTTATATCGTCCATAAGGTCTTATCAAAACTTGCTCTCGTACTATTGCCACATGAATTAATACTTCCCAAAAACTAATTCCAAGTTCATGCCCCCTACTTTTGTGAGCGGATCCTTGCTCAAAATAATTTCTTTAGCAATAGTAACCCCGGGTTTGACGATACTTGTAAGTAGAACTCTAGTCACATCCTACAAAATAAAATTCACTATTTGACAAACTGCATTGTATTGAGAATATAATAACATCATATACCACATATAATTAAGAACATAATAACATCAAAATATAATAAAAGAACTATTCACTTGGTATAAGGAATTACCCCAGCACTAGTGCAACTCGTGGTCTTCCCCTTATTCGTCGAGTGTTTCTGCAAATGATAAATCAACATCAATCATTATATACCAACTAAACTATATATAATCTAGGACATAGTGCATATGTAAATAAATACATGTATATAATATAATTACCCGAGAGGTCACCTAATGGCTTGATGATGAGGACGGTTGGTTCATCTTAGAACTAGCTGCAGCACCAAATACTGTGGGTGGGTTATTGTTTGCATTATTCATAGTGGCTATCAATTTCATCAGAGTTTCTTTCAAGGAAGAAATTTCAGCATCTCTTGAGGATGAGAGTGCAACCATATTTTCTTTAAGAGAGACTATATCAGCATGTAGTTCCTCATATCTTTCATCTCTCTTCTGATCAATAGAAGCCATCCTTTGTTGGATGGATGTTGCACTCCACAAATCAGATGGAGATGGTCCTAACCCATAAGTGCGGACACGACCATACTTGTCTTCTCCCATGTCTTGAGATAATATATCATCCCTTGTCGTGCTACTCTGTGAGGCCCCGAGTTGCTGAGATATTTCTTCATTGAGTTTTGCCTGCAATAATAATTATCACATGATAACAGTTAATGTGTTCATACTCTGGCTATTGCTATACATTTATGTCAATGCTTATGCAGCTCATCTGTTATTTCTGCTGGAATTATTCAAATTTTCGGGGAGGAAGTTGCAGAACTTCCGTTAGTGGCCTCAAGCAGTGAAAAACAAGGACAGGCATTAGATACATAAAACAGAATACAAAAGCAGCTTGTACCAGAATACAATTTCAAATCCAACACCTTCATGCCAATACAGCATGCGTGCAGATCTGCACTGTTCAACTAGTACAAAGTACGAACTATTTCACATATCTAATCTTCCCTGCAATGTGAATGAGACGACATCAAATATTTCTTTAGATATCATCATGCTGATTATATAAACAAATGCAAAAAGTTGCTTAGAATATACATGACTTTGTGGTGTATAGTGGCACTAAAAAAGAGATAACATCATAGACAATACTTTTTTTCCTTTCTACAAGTCAGAACTTTATTCATAAAGAGGGTAGAACATAAATGGGGATGAATCTCCAATAGAAAGGTTGTCCATTAACACGTCCAAGGTACCAGGTTATAATAGTTTTACCTAACAATAAATTTCTAAAAATTCTGGCAATCTATTATAATAGTTTTACCTAACAATCTGTTATAATATTTTTCCCTTTTTTGTTTCATCAATGTAGGATCTAAAATCATTCCCTGTTCAACAAACATACAATGTATTGTATTAAAAAGATACACAAGGAAAATCATTGCACCCATTTCCATGTTGTACCTACTAATTCGATTATTCGATCAAACAAAATCAGTTTAAACCTGCTGTGATAAACTCGCATTCCATGTTGTACCTCCCATCATAAGGAAAAAAACCCTAGAAATCGAACAAATGATGCTGATAAGAATGATGATAACTATAGATCATGTACCTTCCCTTCTGTGCAAAACAAAGCATAGCTAGAAACAACAAAACCCTAGAAATCCAAGGAAGCAACTGATCCAAGGAATCTCCTCCTGTAAAACCCCAAATCCAGACAAGTAAACAAAACCATTAAAGATTCAGAGAGAGAGAGGGAGAGAGAGAGAGAAAAACACCATCGAGACCTTATTCGCTCGCCGCTTTCTTAAAACTTGGAGCAATCTCAAAACCTAAGAGATTTGTGAGAGGAATGAGATGCAGAGAGAGGGATGGAAGGGAATCGTGGGAGTAGAGGGCCTGGGAGAGAGAAAGGAAAGGGAATCGGGGGCGTAGGGGCGGGAGAGAGAAAAGAGGGAAGGGAATCGGGGCGTAGGGGCCGGGAGAGAGAGAGAGAGAGAGAGAGAGAGAGAGAGAGAGGCGAGAGATCGGGAGAGGGAGAGAGAGATCGGGAGAGGGAGAGGGAGAGGGAGAGAGAGGCGCGGCGTCGAGCTAGGTTTTGCGAGAGAGAGAGAGAGAGAGAGAGAGAGAGAGAGAGAGAGAGAGAGAGCGTCTGGGGTAGTAGAATTGGCTGGGCGAGGGTTTTTTTTTTCTTATATATATGGGGTAAGATATCTGTCACCGGGTACTACCTAGCATCGATAAAACAGAATCGCATATGCCGTTGATACCCCTTTTTGTTGTAGTGATGAGATAACAGCTGACAAATATAATAACTTCAAATTTTAAGTTGTGTTAAATCGTATCAAAAACTATGGATTGATAAATGGACTTACCTACCAAAACCCATCTCCAATCTTATTCAATTGTTGTGGCCCGTTTGCAATAAACCCTATGTAATGATGACGTGGTCCAATGGAAAAAAAAAAAAAAAAAAAAAAAAAAAAGAAGAAAAAAAAAAAGAAAAAAAAAGTAAGGCATGTGTGTCAGGTGCACACATGCCGTACATGTACTACACAGAAACTGCTCATTTAGCGGATCAAATGAACAGTACCCTATACCGTAAATCACACTTTTTGGGACAATACCATCCTTTAATTGGTGGATTACAAATAAATACTGGACGGACCGAGAGAGGGCATTTGATGGGTATAGATTGTCAAGGCAAATCATCTTTCTACATGTGGGTCCTCATCTTACTTAATGGCTAGGCGTGTGGATCCCTGACTGTGGGCCCACCTTGATGTATGTGCCTTAGATCCACACCGTCATCAGTTTTGACAGCTCATATAGGGCATGATCCAAAAAAATCAGCGGATCCAAATCTCACCTGGACCACACCACAAGAAACAGATCCAACTTGTTGACAAGGTCACAAAGACATGGATGAAAGGACCATACAAATATCAGCTTGACCCAAAACTTTGTGGCCTACAATAAGTTTTTAATGGTCAATCATTATTACTTCCTGTAATGTGGTCCAACTGAGATTTGGATCTTCTTCATTTTTTGGAACATGTTTTAAAATGTGCTTTCAAAACGGATGGACAGCGTGAATGTAAGGCACATACATCAAAGTGGGCTACACAGTCAGGGATCTACTGAAGCCGCATCCACTTAACGGTGCTTTCAGTTGGACCGTAATCTTCTGCAACACTTATGGTAGGCGGTGCGTAGAATGCGCAAGTCTGCAGGGCCTACCATATTGCTTATGTAAAATCCAATCCGTTCAGTAGGGTTTATCCAGGAGTGCTGAAGTAAAAACAAATCATCTTGATCTACAACTTAGGTGGGACACATGATGAGATGCTGAATATAAATTCGAGAGTGGGGCAAGTACGGTGTATACTTTGGCCAAACAAGTAATCGGGTGTAACACATCGGGACAAAAATAAAAATAAAGAGCCCAGCCTGATTAAACACTCATGCACGCCAAGGAATGGGACAAAGATAAATAGATTCTACGTACGCAATATTGCTTTTCAGTGCATTATTGCATTCCTTTATGCATTATTGCCTCCTTTACAGCCAAGAAATGCAGGACGTGTCCCCTTTCGTCTGGACGCGGATTGCGTCCTACCCCCACGGACGGACAGTAATCCGTCCGGACAGGGCTCTGTGGGACCCACCGTGATGTAAGTTTTTTATCCACGCTGTTCATCGCTTTTATGAGACCATTTTAAATCATAATATTAAAAATGAAACAAGTCTACAGCTCCAGTGGACCACACCAAAGGAAGCTGCAGTGATAATAACACCCACCGTTGAAACCTTTCTAAGGGCCACTGTAATGTTTTTTTACCATCGAACCTGTTAATAAGCTCATGTAGATGTGGATGAAGTGAAAACACAAATATAAGCTTTACAACTTGATCCGAAACTTCTCCAGCTCCCAAGAACTTTTTAATGGTGTACGTTCAATCCTCATTTCGTGGTCCATTGTAGATGTATAACTACCTCATTTTTGAGACATGCCTTCAACTGATATTTGAAAAGATATGAACGGCATGGATAAAACACTTACGTCACGTTGGGCCCCACAGAGCCCTGCCCGGACGGTAATCCGTCCGGGCGGGGGCAGGAGGCAATCCGCCTGTGTAGAAAATGACCACCGTAGACAAAACCTTTTACCCAGCGGTTTCTATGAAAGAATACAAACTTTAGTTACCAATCTAGACTAGCACGTGCGGACAGCGACATTGAGGACGAAACTACCTCTCCTTTTCACTGCGAAGACGAGCGCCGACGCTACTCCAACTGAGAGTTGTACGAACGGCTTAAAAGAGATCAAAGTTACATGGCCCCACAACTATATATTTATTATATCCACAACGTTCATCCATATTTCGATATCATTTCGGAGCATTATCCAAAAAAAAAATTATATCCAAAGATCAACTGGACCACACCACAGAGCAGCAGGGAAATTGATTTTCACCGTTAAAAATTTTATAGGGCCCACCATAACATTTATTTTCCATCCAATCTATTCATAAGGTCACAAAGGCCTGTATGAACAAGAAAAACAAATTTCATAATGATCCAAAACTTCTGTAACCCTAAAAGGGTTTCAATGGTAGACGTTCAATTCCCCACTGCCTTTCACAGTGTGGTCCACTTGATAGTTAGATCTGTCTTATTTTTCGTCTCAAGCCTTAATATGAGCTCTCCAAATAGATGGACGGTTTGGATATAACACAGACCTCATGGTGGGGCCCACAGAAGCAATGAAAATTTCAAAAAAAAAAAAAACAAAATCCGGGATGAATCGCGGATTCCGAGATTCCACCGCAACTCGCTGTACGATTTGGGGATGGACCACGGAATCTGCGATTGATCCCCGATTCAAACAAAAAGGCTATGGCTACGGATTATAACTGTAGCTATAGTCGTATCCTGTGTTATTTCTTTAAAAAAAAAATTTACTTATTTATTTATTTTTTATTATTATTTTTTTTACATTTAGAATTTTATTCTACCTACATTTTTTTTCTAACACATTTATATAAATATGTATATATAAGCATATAAAAAAAAATTCTCTCATTTTTTCATTTCTTTCTTTATTTATATAACAAGAATATCTTCTAAACCAAAATTAGTTACTTGACGTATATGGGTTGAAAGTCCGGTGGGTTCAACCCGACCAACCTGTGACCCACCCGACATTAGGTTGGGCTTGGGCAGGATGTATCGGGTTTGGTCTTGGGGTTGAGCCATACAAACACCAATCCGATAAAACTTGAAACTAATCACCGGATTGATCACAAATGCATGGAAATGACCGTAAAGTGAAGGGAATTGACCGTGAAGTGCATCGAAATGACCGTGAATCTAAACGGAATCGTCGAAATTGACCGTGAAATGCATGGAAATGACCATGAAGTTAAGCAAATTGAACCCCAGTGTGCTTCTTTGCATCATTATGGACCATGGTTGATTATTTCCATTTCCAACTACAGAGGGCACAACTACAAATGGAGATTTCCTCATTCCGTTTAAGACAGGTGGTTTTCTATCCAAAACGTCAGTCCTTCCAGTGATCCTAAGATATCCTTACGAAAGATTTAGTCCGGCATGGGACACTATATCTACGGTGATAAGCCATTGGTTTATTTATAGTTTCAACAAGATTTTACATTTAGGTGTGAAAGACTGAGATAATGAAGCTTATCTTTCATTACTCAATCTGCATGGCTTCTGAAATTTCTTGGAAGCTTGCGAGTCCATCTCTCAATATGCATATAAATTATTATTTTTTCATTTCTTTCGTTATTCATTTAACAAGAATATCTTCTAAACTAAAATTAGTTACTTGACGTACCACATATGATTTTGGGGTAGGAGAAGCTACTTTAGCCAACCAACCTAGTTATTTTCCAAGATTTCATTAGGTCGATGGTCGAAAATACATTTAATTCACTTCGCGGTCAAACTAGAAATTGAGCAGGGCAACCTAGCAATCGAGTAAGGCAACCTAGAAATTGAGTGAGGCAACCTAGAAATTGAGTGAGGCAACCTAGAAATTGAGCGAGGGAACCTACGATTTGAGCTAGGCAACATAGGAATTGAGCGAGGGAAGCTAGAAATTGAGCGAGGCAACGTAGGAATTGAGCGAGGGAAGCTAGAAATTGAGCGAGGCAACGTAGGAATTGAGCGAGGGAAGCTAGAAATTGAGCGAGGGAAGCTAGAAATTGAGTGAGGCAATGTAGGAATTGAGCGAGGAAGCTAGAAATTGAGCGGCAACGTAGAATTGAGCGAGGAAGCTAGAAATCGAGCGAGGCAACGTAGGAATTGAGCAAGGGAAGCTAGAAATTGAGCGAGGGAAGTTACAAATTGAGTGAGGCAACGTAGGAATTGAGCGAGGGAAGCTAGAAATTGAGCGAGAGAAGCTAGAAATTGAGCGAGGCAACGTAGGAATTGAGCGAGGCAAGCTAGAAATTGAGCGAGGCAACGTAGGAATTGAGCGAGGGAAGCTAGAAATTGAGCGAGTGAAGCTAGAAATTGAGCGAAGCAACGTAGGAATTGAGCGAGGGAAGCTAGAAATTGAGTGAGGGAAGCTACAAATTGAGCGAGGCAACGTAGGAATTGAGCGAGGAAGCCAGAAATCGAGCGAGGAAGCCAGAAATCGAGCGAAACGTAGGAATCGAGCGAGGAAGCCAGAAATGAGCGAGGCAAGCTAGAAATGAGCGAGGCAACGAGGAATCGAGCGAGGAAGCCAGAAATCGAGCGAAAAAGCTAGAAATTGAGCGAGGCAACGTAGGAATTGAGCGAGGGAAGATAGAAATTGAGTGAGAGAAGCTAGAAATTGAGCGAGGGAACGTAGAAATTGAGAGAGGGAAGCTAGAAATTGAGCGAGGCAACATAGGTTCCCTCGCTCAATTCCTACGTTCCCTCGATCAAATCTAGGTTGCCTCGCTCAATTTCTACTTCCTCGCACACATTTCTACTTCCTCGCTCAATTCCTACGTTGCCTCGCACTCAATTTTGTAGCTCGCTCAATTTCTAGCTTTCTTCGCTTCACCTACGTTGCCTCGCTCAATTTCTACTTTCCGCTCAATTCCTAGGTTGCCTTTCAGCTCAAATCGTAGGTTCCTCGCTCATTTTCTACGTTGCCTCACTCAATTTCTACTTACCTCGCTCAATTTCTAGATTCCCTCGCTAAACTCCTACCTTGCCTCTCTCAATTTCTGGTTCCCTCACTCAATTCCTACTTGCTCACTCAATTTTCAATTTGCCTACTCAATTTCATATTTGTCCCGCTCAATTTCTAGTTTGGCCAAGTGGTAAAGTGACCGAAATTGACAAATGTGAATGAAATGTATTTTCAACCATCGACTGATGGAATCTTGGAAAATAACTAGGTTGGTTGGCTAAAGTAGCTTCTCTTACCCCAAAATCATATGTGGTACGTCAAGTAACTAATTTTGGTTTAGAAGATATTCTTGTTAAATGATTAAAGAAATAAATGAAAAAAAAGAGCGAAAAAATTTTTATATGCTTATATATACCTATTTATATAAATATGCATTAAAGAAAATTGTAGGTAGAATAAATTTCTCCATGTAAAAAATAAAAAATAAATAAATAAAATAATAAATTTCATAGACTTGCACAGACTACAGTTATGGCTACGGTTATAATCCATAGCTAAAGGTAAAAACACATTTTTCGCTATATCGACTGGCTGTCGATATATTGATGGTTTTTTTTTTTTTTTTGCTGTTGTAATCCCACTGCTTTTTGTGGGTCCTATTATGAGGTATGTTTTATATCCAAACCGTCCATCTATTTGGCGAGCTCATATTCAGGCTTGAGACTAAAAATAAGATAGATCTAACTATCAAGTAGACCACACTGTAAAAGGCAATGGGGAATTGAACGTCTACCATTAAAACCCTTTTAGGGGTTATAGAAGTTTTGGATCATTATGAAATTTGTTTTTCTTCTTCATCCAGGTCTTTGTGACCTATGAATGAACTTAGACGGGGAGGATTTCTCACAAACATCACAGTGGGCCCCCAAAAAGTTTTTAATGGTCGACGCTCATTTAACACTGTTTCCTATAATGTGGTACACTTGAGATTTGTATATACCTCATTTTTGGTCGTATACCATAAAATGATATGGAAAAATATATGGACGGCATGGATGAATAGCATACATCATGGTGGGGCCCACAGACTACCGACCATCCGCCATTGGCTGTGGCAGGGGAGTACCCAATCCGTTTCCTTGAAAGGAGGGGTAGTTTCGTCCTCAATGTCGCTGTCTGCACGTGATAGTCTAGATTGGTAACTAAAGTTTGTATTCTTTCATAGAAACCGCTGGGTAAAAGGTTTTGTCTACAGTGGTCATTTTCTCCCCGCCTGTGGGAGCGGATTAGGTGCTGCCCCGGACTAATCCAAGACGATGCGGACTCAACTGTGGGACCTACCACGATGCACGCAGGTATTTTATATCCATTTCGTCCATCGGTTTTTTCGTATTATGTTAGGGAATGAGAGAAAAATAAGGTAGATAAACGTCTTAGGTGGACGATACATTGAAAAACAACGGTGATTTAAAAACTTATTGTTGGCCACAACAGCTTTGGATGAAGCCGATATTTGCTTTTTCCCTTAATCCTGGTTTATATGACCTTAGCAAACAAGTTGGACGGCAAATAATACGTATAGAAACATTAAGGTGGACCCAGGGAGTTTTTAATGGTGATTGTTCAATCAGTACTTTTTCCTATTGTATGGTCCACCTCAGATTCGGATTTGCTTCATTTTCTTGGTTCATGCCGTAAAATCATGTGGAAAAATGTATGTACGACGTGGATACAAAATACATACATCAAGTTGGGCTCCATAGGGGCTGCATGGTCTTGAGTGAGGCCAGCCGAACCTACTCCACTCCCGAAAATTGTGCATCAGATTGGACCCCATTTTCTGCGAAAGACTTTCCGGGAAGTTCCACCCCAGCATCCTTGCGCAGGAGCTTACTTTAGTAGGAAATCCACTTCTGTTCATGAATTATGTGGTGCGTTTGGCATTTACAGGGCCAAAACGCTTGGGAATCAGATTGGCTAGTGTACCATACACCACCGACCTAGGTGGTGTGAATGTGCCGTGGGAAGACGAGCGGTAACACTCCTCAAGCTGCGAGCTGTATGAACGAGTTAAAGGATATCAAAGTTATACGGGGTCATGATGATGTATTTATTATATCCACACTCACCATTTAGAGAGATTATTTTAGAGCATGTTCTAAAAAATAGTCATATCAGCCCGTTTGATTTTCCGGCTCAAATGTAATTATCATGTAAATGGGTAATAATTATTTACCTAGATAATTACCACATCTTTCCCAATGCAGATGTGACAATTTACTTTTTTAACACTTAAATGGAGAACTTTACGACACAATGTGGGGCCCATCGTGATGTATGTTACTTATCCACACCGCTCATTTATGCCAGTCGAATTTATAGCATGAACAAAAAAATGAGGCAGATCCAAAGGTCAAGTGGACCACACCACAGGAAACAACGGGAATCAAACGCCTACCATTAAAAACTTCTTGGGGCCCTTAAAAGCTCTAGATCAAGCTGATATTTGTGTTTTCCCCTTATCCATGCTTGTGTGACCCTATGAACGGGTTAGATGATGAAAAAAACCTCAATGTGGGCCCAGTGAAGAAAATAACTTTCAATGGTGGGCGAATTAAGGCCACTGTTTCCTTTTGTGTAGGCCATTTGAGTGTTGGATCTGCCTTATTTTTTGGTTCATGCTCCAAAATGTTCTAATAAAATAGATGGACGGTGTGGATATATCATATACATTACGGTGGGGTCCACATATTTAAGTCAACACTTTTGTTTCGATTTTCAAGATGGAATTACTCTCATATTTTCAAACAAGGTGAAAAAGTAACAATTACTTATTTACCGTGATTTACATGTATCATGGAAAATCAATCAGGCCCTAAGTGTACAACACCACAAATTGTAATGGGAGAATGATTTTCACCTATAAAATATTTGTAGGGCTTACCATAATGTTTATTTTCCATCCAATTGGTTCATAAGGTCACATAGACATGGATGAATAGGAACAACAAATATCATATTGATCCAAAATTTCTCGAACCCCAAAAGGCTTTCAATGGTAGATGTTCAATCCTCAACTGCTTTTTGCAGTGTGGTCCACTTCATCTTTGGATCTGTCTTATTTTACAACGAGCTTGCCAAATGGATGAATGGTTTGGATATAGCACGAACCTAATGGTGGGACCCACAAAACTCAGTGACGTTAACACACCAACCAATTCGGTGGTGTGTGGTACACTAACCAATCTGCTTCCAAACGGTTGGCTCGCTGCCATGCCCAAGTCATCTCTCACATTGGGTGTTGTTCTACGCTGAGTGTGGCATGTGAATCTCGATCACTGGGACTGATATTTTAGGCTCGATTGCACGGTATCAAGTCCACGTGGATTCGAATGAGTCAAGTATGAACTTGATTGAATTGGACCATAGCTCATGTGAACTTGTGATGAAGGAATTAGTATTGCACTGATTTGGGTACTTTATTTGTCAATCACGTGACTTCGTGTGTTATGCGGTCGGTTAAAACCTTGGAAGTTGAAGATTGAAGATAAGTGGAGGTGGAGCATTAAGGAACAAAAAATAAGTTGTGAGGTGCATTAGTAACCTTAACCCTTTACCCTACACAACTTAAACTTCCAGATAATCTTAACCCTAATAGATAAACATTTTATTGATCATCTCTTAAGTCATATGAACCTTAATTGATCATCCGTAAAGTAGCTTTAGAGGTCCCGAGTTGCTAAAATCTGCACGGTCCCATCGAAATCAGCTATAACGGGACAGTGTGTTGGGGCAGTATATTAGATAATTTGGTTACAACCGAATGCGACATTCAGTTCCACTGAAGACCATGTTTGGTGCGACCAAAGACCACATTCGATCGGTGTAACCGAAAGAGCCCAAGTTTGTCTAGCGCTTCTTTGCTTAATTTGGTGCGCCGAACCTCAAGTCGGTGCAACCAAAGACTAGTAGTTTCTATTCATTTTATGAATGTTGGAACTCGATTCCTTTATATAGAAGATCCATTCTTTGGGCATTTTGATGAGTTTTTGGTGCAATAGAAGCTTAGGTGATTACATGATCATATCCATCATCCCAAGCCTTTAAACCAATAAGTTTTAAGTCACATTTTTTGAAATTAATACTCTAATGAGAATTCCAACCTCCACCTTTAAGATGTGCTTGAACCTCACCATTTTCTAGAGTTTAGACCCAACCACTATAAGTATATCTTTGTCTAAATCCTTTAGGAGACACATCTAGGTGAACCCCTTAGGATTACAATATTCACACTTGTTGTTGGAGATTCACCAAACTCACAGCACCTTGATCACCGAAAGGAGCATCACATGCACGGTGGTTAATCTTAGAGCTAAAGCATTAACGACACATAGGAGTGTTGATCGAGGGAGTAAGGGCAGATGATTGAAGCACATGAGAGCATCGATCAAGCAACCCGATAAGGTCCTATATAATGGGTTTAATTCAACAAGTAAGTTGTTATTTGTAATAGTCAATACACACTCCTTCCTTGTGTAGGATTGAGTATAGAGTTTGAAAAGTTGATTAATTAGTTCATGTGCATGACCTACATCAAAGTCATTGTGTAGGCCATTGGACACAGGTGTGTACGTGTTAGCATCCGACAAGAGTAAACGTAGGTCATTGGAATAGGATCAAGGTTCGTGATGAGCTTATAGAAAACTATATAAGTCTCCGAGGGAGCCAATCCTTGTGTAGGATTGTGAAGGTTAAAGGTGAACCTGATTTAAGACCTCCGATAGTGAAATATTGTACGCTCATCCGGCAGGAGTAAATGTAGGTCATTGGAATAGGATCAAGGTTTGTGATGAGCTTATAGAAAACCATACAAGTCTCCGAGGGAGCCAATCCTTATGTAGGATCGTGAAGGTTAAAGGTGAACTTGATTTAAGACCTCCGTTAGTGTGGCTCATATGAGATTTAAATTAAGCTTACTTTTGCATTTATAGTGAAAATAACATTTCTCATCAGATGGATGGAATAGATTCTACATATACAACATGGTAGAACCTACGGTCCTTTAGCATCTTAAGCATGATAACTGAGTCCCTTTCAGTTGGTCCATGTGGGGCATCTTTTATTGCCTTTTATTGCATTATTGCCTTCCTTTATTCCATTATTGCCTTCCTTTACAGCCAAGAAATGCAGGATGTGTCCCCTCTCCTCTCAAGTCATGGTCATCCCCATCCAAGTCGAAAAGACTAAGAGCGGATTAGGTGCGGCCCCGGACTAATCCAAGACGGTGCGATTTCAACTGTGGGACCTACCATGATGCACGCAGGTATTCTATATCCATTTTGTCCATCAGTTTTTTCATATTATCTTAGGGAATGAGAGAAAAATAAAGTAGATAAACGTCTCAGGTGGACGATAAATTGAAAAACAATGGTGATTTAAAAACTTATTGTTGGCCACAAAAGCTTTGGATCAAGCCCATATTTGCTTTTTCCCTTAATCCAGATTTATATGACCTTAGCAACAAGTAGGATGGCAAATAAAACGTACATAAACATTAAGGTGGACCCTAGGGAATTTTTAATGGTGGATTGTTCAATCAGTACTTTTTCCTATTGTATGGTCCACCTCAGATTCAGATTTGCTTCATTTTCTAGGTTCATGCCATAAAATGATGTGGAAAAGCATATGTACGATGTGAAGCCCTTATGGAGCCCAACTTTATATATATACATATATATATATATATATATATATATATATATATATTAAGTTGGGCTCCATAGGGGCTGCACGGTCTTGGGTGAGGCCGAGCCAAACCTACTCCACTCCGAAAATCATGCGCCGGATCGGACCCTGATTTTCTGCAAAAGACTTTCCCGGGAAGTTCCACCCAGGGTCCTTACTCTTGCTCAGGTGGTAGACTCTCAGGAGTTTCAACACCAGGTCAAGCATTCTAGTACCCATAGGTGGTGAAATTCCACTAAGGCGTGAGTGTGTGGGGTGTGCATGCGTGCTATGTTGTGGGAAGACGAGCGGTAACACTCCTCATGCGGTGAGTTGTATCAACGATTAAAAGGATATCAAAGTTATATGAGGCCATGATGATGTATTTATTATATCCACACTATTCACCATCTGGAGAGATTATTTTAGAGCATGATCTAAAAAAAGAGTCATATCCAAAGTGTAAGTGTACCACACCACAAATAGTAATGGGAGAATGATTCTCACCTATAAAATATTTATAGAGCCTACCGTAAAATTTATTTTCCATCCAATTAGTTCATAAGGTCACATAGACATGGATGAAGAGGAACAACAAATATCATATTGATCCAAAACTTCTCGGACCCCAAAAGGCTTTCAATGGTAGATGTTCAATCCTCCATTGCTTTTTGTAGTGTGGTCCACTTCATCTTTGGATATGTCTTATTTTACAATGAGCTTGTCAAATGGACAAATAGCTTGGATATAGCACGTACCTAATGGTGGGACCCACAAAACTTAGTGACGTCAACACACTAACCAATTCGGTGGTGTGTGGTACACCAACCAATCCGCTTCCAAACGGTTGGCTCGCTGCCATGCCCAAGTCATCTCTCACATTGGGTGTCGTTCTACTCTGAGTGTCGCATGTGAATCTTGATCACTAGGACTGATATTTTAGGCTCGATTGCACGAAACCAAGTCCACGTGGATTCAAACCGGTCAAGTATGAACTTGAATGAATTGGACCATAACTCATGTGAACTTGTGATGAAAGAATTATTATTCTATTGATTTGTGCACTTTATTTGTCAATCACGTGACTTCATGTGTTATGTGGTCGGTTGAACCCTTGGAAGCTGAAGATCGAAGATAAGTGAAGATGGAGCATTAAGGAGCAAAAAATAGGTATGTGAGGTGCATTGGTAACCTTAACCCTTTACCCTAAACAACTTAAATCTTCAGATAATCTTAACCCTAATAGATAAACATTTTATTAATCATCTCTTAAGTCATATGAGCCTTAATTGATCATCCTTATAGTAGTTTTAGAGGTCCTGAGTTGCTAAAATCTGCACGGTCCTACCGAAATCAATTAAAACAGGACAGTGTGTTTTGGTAGTATATTAGATAATTTGGCTACAATCGAATACTACATTCAATTCCACTGAAGACCATGTTTGGTGCGACCAAAGACCACATTCGGTGTAACCAAAAGAGCCCAAGTTTGTCTAGTGCTTCTTTGGCTAATTTGGTGCGATCGAACCTCAATTCCGTGCGACCAAAGACTAGTAGTTTCTATCCGTTTTATGAAAATTAGAACTCAATTCCTTTATATAGAAGATCCATTCTTTCGGCATTTTAACGAGTTTTTGGTGCAATAGAAGCTTAGGTGATTCCATGATCATATCTCTCATCCCAAGCCTCTAAACCAATGAGTTCTAAGTCACCTTTTTTTAAATTAATACTCTGATGAGAATTTCAACCTCCACCTTTAAAATGTGCTTCAATCCCACCATTTTCTAGAGTTTAGACCCAACTACTATAAGTATATCTTTGTTTAAATCCTTTAGGAGACCCATCTAGGTGAATCCCTTAGGATTACAATATTCACACTTGTTGTTGGACATTTACCAAGCTTTCATCACTTTGATCACCGAAAGGAGCATACATGCAAGGTGTTTGATCTTAGAGCTGAAGCATTAATGACACATAGGCATCATGATAGAGGGAGCAAAGGGAGATAATTGAAGGACATTAGAGCATCGATCAAGCAACCCGATAAGGTTCAACAAAATGGGCTTAATCCAACAAATTGTCATTTGTAAGAGTTAATGCACACTCATTCCTTATGTAGGATTGAGTGTAGAGTTTGAAAAGTTGGTTAGTTCTTTTGCAGGACCTACGTCAAAGTCATTGTGTAGGCCATCGGACATAGGTGTGTACGTGTTAGCATCCGGCAGGAATAAACGTAGGTCATTAGAATAGGATCAAGGTTCGTGATGAGCTTATAGAAAACCATATAAGTCTCTAAGGGAGCTAATCCTTGTGTATGATTGTGAAGGTTAGAGGTGAATCTGATTCAAGACCTCCGATAGTGAAATCTAGTACACTCATGTATTGAGTGCATTCGCAGAGAGTGGAGTAGGGAAATCAAACCACTGTATAAGATCACACAGACATGGATGAAGGGAAAACACAAATACCATGTTGGAACCACCCCCCCCCCAAAAAAAAAAAAAAAAAAAAAAAAAAGTTTTCAATGGGAAACCTTCAATCCCCACTGTTTTATGTGTGTGTGGTCCACTTGAGATTTAGATCTGCCTCAATTTTAGGCTACTGCAGCCCTAAAATGATCTAAAAAATTGAATGGACAGCATGGATATAATACATACATTTTCGTGGGGCCTACAAAATTTGGCTTGGAGATGACTTATGAAGCTGAGTTTAGCACACATGTAAAATCCACTCTGTTTAGTAGGGGTCTATCCTCGATGTTAAGTCCTGTGGTAAAAATTCAGCTAAATCTGTAACTTAGATGGGACACATGATGAGATGTTGCACGGAGGTTTGAGTGTGGGGCTAGTATGGTGTGTACTTTTGTCCAACGAGTTAAGGTTGAGCTTGTATGAGATAAGGTAACAAAAAAAACAAACTTACAAAATGAGATAAGTATACATGTTTTTGATTGTATCAAGTATACATAGTGTATAATACTTTACTGTAGATGCATATATATTTCAATAATATACATATAATAAATTAATTATAAAAATAAAAGATAAATACATGTATAACTTAGACCATATTTTGAAGCGCATTGCCAACATGGAGTACTTATGAAGCCTTGTCGGGGTTTGTTATGTATAAAGGCTAATAGGTGGAGCTCATTAGACCAACTTAACATTATTGGGTCGACAATGCTTGCAATGAGATTTTCAGGGAGCATGCCTCCACCGAAGGCTCATTGTCTAGATTTGGACAAGCGTTAACTCATACAAAACCATTTATTGGGCTTAAGTATAACAAAATATCACTGAAAATTTCAAACCATTAAATCTTCTCCTGTATTTTAAGCAAATGGGAGTTTTTTTCACTAATTAACATGAATATTAATCTTTGTTTTATTGGTGTTCGAAAAATAAAAACTAGAAGTTGGCTCGACAGACTATAAAATCAAAACTTGGATGAGTCAACTACCGCTTAAGCTCCTTATTGCCTAAGATGATTTCGCAGGAACAAGATGCTTTTGTCCAGTGGAGATTGATATCTGAAAACATTGCGCTCACGCAGGAAGTTATTAGGGATATCAGCAGAAAAGTGAGAGGGGGAAATCTCATCCTCAAGCTTGACCTCGAAAAAGCTTATGATCGGGTGAGCTGGGATTACCTGAAGGAGGTTCTCTTCAAATTTGGTTTCAGTCAGTGGTGGGTCCGTCTCTTGGAAAGTTGCTGGGGAAATAACTGGTTCTCCATTCTTATCAACGGTGAACCGACGGGCTTTTTCAAATCACACCGGGGCCTGAGACAAGGGGACCCGCTATCCCCCGCTTTGTTTATCATTGCGATGGAGCCGTTTTCGGTCAATCTAAACCTCATGATCGCGAGTGGTGGATGCCAGCCATTTGTTATGCTTCAGGGCAGCCCCATTGTCACTCATTTCCTCTATGCTGATGACATCCTGCTATTCACCAACAGCATGAAGGAAAATCTCCTCCATGTTAATCTGTTCCTGTCCTTATTTCAGGAAGCAACAGGCCTAAAGATCAGTACTCGGAAGAGCTGTTTCATATGTGCTAAAGCGCTCTCACCAGCTAGGATTCGAGCCACGGAGCGCATTCTCGGCTTCAGGAGAGTTGCTGCTGGTATCAGATATTTGGGTGCCCCGCTGTGCGCTGGTAGGGTAAGAGCCTCGGCACTTCATTTCTTGGTGGAAAAGGTGGACAGGCAGGTTTCTGGCTGGACCGATAGGGTCACTTTAATTTGTCATGTTTTGGGAAGTTACCCCATTCATATCATAGCAGGGATGCACATCCCGAGTCAGGTGATCGTGAAGATGGAAAAAAGCTTTTCAAACTTCTTTTGGGGTTGGTTTGAAGGGAAAAGAAAACATCACTAGGTCGCGTGGAAAAAGATTGCCACACCCACAGAAGGAGGGCTGGGAGTAAGAAGTCTGCAGGAAGTCATGGACGCTCACCGTCTAAAGATGGCGTGGTCAGTCAAATTTGGGGATCAGTCGGGCCCATGGGGAAAACTCATGCGGAGTAAACACAGCAGTGATATCCACGCCAACATCCTTCCACCGCCCTCCTCAAACTCGTCTCCGCCGTGGAAGAGAGTCAGATCCCTGCCGCCTCTTCTGATAGACACTGTCCAGTGGGGTGTTGGATGTAGGGACCTCAATTTCTAGACTAATAACTGGACAGGCAGGGGCCCGCTCTAGTGCCAGGTTGATAGCCCAATTCCCACTGAGCTGCAAAACCTTTAAGTGAAAGAAGCTATTGGCAACGCAGGGCCTCTCCCCCCTCTCGGGCTTTCTCGTTTCTTCCCCAACACCTCATTGATGACATCTTCAATGGTGGATTTTCAACATCTGAAGATAACTCCGAATGCATCTGGCCTCTTGAAAATTCAGGAAATTTCTCCCTGCGATCAACCTAGTTCCTGCTGAGAACCCCTTCCTCCCCTCGCCAATGGGCTAGCTGGATCTGGCACGGTATTCTCCCCCCAAAATTTTCAGTCTTCATGTGAAGACTGCTTCACAATGCCACCCCGGTTGATACCCGAGTTCAATCCACGGGGGTGGCCCTCGTGTCCAGGTGCTCTTGCTGCCTTCAGGAGGAGAACGCAAGGCCACATGCTGAGTCTGTGGTCCACCTGTTCCTGCTCGGTCGTCAGGTGAGAGCTCTCTGGATCATTTTCGGAAGGCTGTGTGGTGTCCCCCCACTAATTCATAACTCAGTTGCAGGGAAACTAGCCCATTGGCGAGCGGTTGCGGCTCCTGAAGCAGCGCCCAAGTCAGTCAGATCCCTGCTCCCCATTCTCATTCTTTGGGAGCTCTGGCGCTCGAGAAATGAGGTGATTTTCGATAGCATGCCAATGTCCATCATTAAATCTGTGGCCCGTGTCAGACGGTAGGCTAAGCGGATCTTTGGTGCAGATAAAATGAACAGGCTAGAATGGCCTCGTCGAGATATCCTCCCCCCAAGCCAGTTTCCTCTCAGTCTCGTGTTGCGCCATCAAACCCAAGCCTGTTAGGTGGGGGCGGGGTGTGCAGAAATGATTCTGGTGCCTTCCTTTTTACGTTTTCTGCGGCCTACGGGGTTGGCTCAAATAATTTGGCAGAACTTCTTGCTCTTCATGATGGTATGTTGCTCTGTTTGGATAAGGGTCTGGACAGGATTATAGTTGAGTCTGATTCAAAGGTGGTGATTGAGAGCCTCATGATCCCCTCCACGACGCCGCGGAAGTGGAAAGCTTAGATAGCCAGAATCAATTGTTTACGGTGTCTGGGTCAATTTTTCTTCTCCCACACTCCCAGAGAAGGAAATGGCCCTGCGGATGGGATGGCCCGTCTTAGGAGTGTGCACCAGAATTCTGCGATTTACCAGGACTCGAGGTCGCTGCCGATTTAAGTACGTGAGATGCTCTTTTTGGATAGGGTTGGGCTAGGGGCAATCAGAACCCCCAAAAAGATCCTTTAAGCGCTTTCACCCTCTTTTTTTCATGGTTGTCAAGTGTATATAGGTGGACGGTTTGCGTCCCCTTATGATAGGCCCCTCAGCTTCATTTGTGTTTGAGGGTCTGAAATACCTCTTGTGCAGTGCTCTGTAATTTTTTCCTCCCTATGAAATGGAAAATACATCGTTAAAAAAAAAAAAAAGTTCAACCAATCTCGTCTTATAATTTTTAGTGGGTTAAATTAAAATGAAATAGAAATGAATCATTTTTTTTTAATATGAAAATAAAGTAAAACCTTATTATATTATTTAGGTAAAGATGAAGGAAATTATATGTTTTATGAAAATTTTAAAACACACGTGTCATAACTAACATTGATATTATCTAGTGATACTGTTTACACCTGCTTTTTGCACTCCCTCCCAGACTAATGAGATGTCATCACATATCGGCACCACATGCTAAATAACGGATTAAATTCTACTACATTGAGAATACTGTTTACACTTGGTCTAGTATGGCCAGATCAAACAATCTAGAAGACATCATGTAACAGCAATGTCATGTTTGGTGTAAATAAACTTTAAGAGGAATTAGAGATGTGAGCATTAAATGCTAGAGTTATACCAAAAACATTCTCTACAAATGCCAAAGCTAAGTAACGTAAGGACTTTAATAACTTTCTTATGCGGGAGTCCAATGACAGATGACTCCAACCAACACACGATCTGAAGAAGCGAGTCTCTCTCTTGTACATGTAGTTGTATGTGATAGGGTATGTTGACATGGAAGAATTAATGAGATTTCCACATCCAATCGTTCAAATTCTTCACGATGCTAGAGACTACGTAAGGCCACCACCTCCTAAAAGCTTATAAAAGGATCATGTGATGAAGAGCTTCAAGCTCTAAACCAAACATATCTATCTTTTTGTACATTTATCCTAGTATAATGTTGCATAACATAGTTTTATCATATATCGCTACTGCCTAGCGTTCACCGCTACAGTATCCCAAGAGTTGTTAAATATTCATAACCATAAGTCATTAGATCTCACTTAACTGAGTTCGTATTAAGATGATTACAAATCTCTGGTCACATCCTGCTGATCATTTACCTCGATCATATGTTCTTATAAACTCGTCAGGTATTTATCTCTCATTTATTTATTTTCTTTAATTAATTTTAAGTAATCTGGCAATCGTAATGAACCACCTATTGAGGAATGAATAAAAATCATTATTTAGCTTCCTTATTTATTTGTTATCTTTGTTTTGTTAAGAAATAATACTTTTTATCGGTGAAAGAAAAGTCTTAAAGTTATAAAGAAAAAATAATCCATTAGAAGGGCAAACCCATACCCTTTCACATATTTCTTGATTGCTATCACAACCGGTGGTTAAGTGTACAGTTGGATCTTGCATCCAGTCTCCACTAAGTCTACTCAACATGGGGGCACTAGAGTTCAATTAAACAGTAAGTCAAGTAAAACTCTAGCACGCTTGCACCTCTATTTGTACACAAAATCTAAATACAAGCCCTCAATCACGTGTGTGGGTTTGTGTTTGATTGAATCACACAAACAAATACAATGGCTAAGGCTACTCACTTGTGAATTTTAGACCATGGTCGTTCGGATGGATGGATTGTATCTTGGACCTATGGTGCCCTATTGGCATGTGTGGGTGCACACTTTGCACTGTTCTGGCTTGAGTTTTGGGCCAAAATGGCAAGTATTAAAAAATGATAATAGTAGCATGGCAAGAGTGGTTAGGAAATAAGAGAGGAAAAAAAATAATTCTATATGGCCACCTGCCTTTTCTTCTATAGACCAAAAACCTCCGCTTTTAATCTATTTCTCAAATCCCGCTTACTTAATTCATAAGGGCCTGTTTGGATTTACGTATAATATTTTTCTGCATTGTATTTTTGTATGGCAGAGGTATACAACATAGAAGAGTTTGTATTATTCCATAAAGGAGAGCAGACTGTTTGGATCAAAATACACTCAGAGAAGTATACAAAGACGATGGATTAGTTGATATTTGGAAAAGAAGTATAGTGGCTCGATGCATATAGTCCAAAACGATTTTATAATATATTTCACGTGTACATAAGTGTCACGAGTGCCCTAGTTGATGTATTTATACCAATCATATATGGAAGGCAGATCATAATTGTTGTGAGATTTTACGAAAATAAATCAGTTATTTTATACAAATGAAGATGGGGGGGGGGGGGGGGGGAATTAGATTCGATAAACCACCGACCTATTGTGACAACTATTTTATGTTGCCTGATGGGTGGTCGAGCTCAAGGTCCTGCATACAAAGTCGGCTAAAGAAAGATGAAGAAGTTGAATAGAGAAGTATGGTGCAATCGACTACGTTGCGATAATTAACACATTGAAGGGATGGATACATCATGAATGGACTCAACGATCACGTTTACCCTAGGGAATTCAAGTGATGCTAAACCCAAAACTTGTCGTCACCAACTTCATCTATTCATGGTGGAACGAAGGGGATCAATTGCATATTTAACCAGAGACGGACGGTATATGATCTTCGTCTTCGACACAGACAAAGATGCAACCACTTTCAAAATGGACTGACATGGGGAGTTTTCAGCTTCTCAAAGTGTTTGAACCAGTCCTTAAATATGAGAAGGAAAGAGCAATGAATGTATAAAACTAGATATGAACCACTGACCTATTCGAAACTCCAAATATATTTTCTAGTGCACTGCGATGAAGGCATTGATTACACTACTCGATGAACTGCTCCCTGACAATACCCACGTCTCTATTAAGTACACTAACTCGGCAATGTATTCGAGGGTGACATAGGTGACGGATTTGAATTCAATTCAACATGTTGAACGTATTATTTTATTCATTAATACAATACAAAACGATCTTAGACCTAAATCCAAATACGCCCTGAGTGTACCAAAGCTGCCTATGCTAACGGATGGCAAACGAATTTAGCTGTTAAGGGTCAAAAAGTCTGTTTTGCCCCTACTTGTCCACTTATTTTAGTGTTTATACCCTTTTTAAGATTTTTAACTTTGCCAAATGACGGTACTATCCTCCCATTTTGCTCAGTGTGTTCATTATGATGTTTGTGTTTTATCCACACCGTCCATCCATTTTGCCGGCTCATTTTAGGACGAGATCCCAAAAATGAGAATATTCTGAAGGTAAAGTCGGCTACACGATGGAAAAAATTAGGATCAAATCCCTACCATTGAAACATTCATGGGGCCACATGGATTTATAAGAAATCCATACCGTACATCTATTTTTTCATCTCATTTTAAGTGATGGGCTGAGAAATGAGGTAGATCAGAAGCTCAAATGTCCACACAACGAGAAATACGGGAGATGAACACCAACTATTGAATATCTTAAAATCATCGTGAGGCCCACTTTGAGCTTTGGATCTGTATCAGTTTTTGGCCCATGCCCTAATATGAGATGAAAAATCCAAATGGACGGGATGGATTTGTCACAAACATTATGGTGGACCCCACCTACGGTGGAGCAACTCTCAGGCACGTTTAAATGTCCTGATCAAAGTGGATGTGTTCTGCGTCCTGGATTATCGATTGCCTCACCGCCAGCAGGGACGTCGCTGCTGGACAGTGCTGTATGGGAAGCGGATTGGGTGGTGTACTACACACCACCGATGTGGCTAGTGTGTTAGAATGAGTTATATCCAAACCGTCCGTACACAGGTGAGCTCGTAAGATGTGAACCGAAAAATAAGAAAGATTCAAAAATCAAGTGGACCACACTGTAAAAAACAGTGGGGATTGAATGCCTGCCATTGAAACTGTTTTGGAGGTCACAAAAATTTTGGATCAATACAATATTTGTTTTTTCTCTCATCTAGGTCTGTGTGACCTTATCAACCGATTAGATGGAAAGTAAACTTTACAGTGGGCCCTACGAATGTTTTAAAGGCGAGAATCATTGTCCCACTTCTATTTATGACGTGGTCAACTTGAATTAGGAAATTACTCATTTTCGAGATCCATTCCTAAAACGATCTTTCCAAATGGACTAACGGTGTAGATGTGATAAATACATCATCGTAGGGCTCGTGTAAATTTGATCTCCTTTGAACTTTTTGTACAACTCAGAGGAGTATCAGCGCTCGTCTTCGAGCGGCACGTACCCACATCAGCTGGTTAGTTTGTGGTGTGTGGTACATCAGCCGATCGGCTTCCACTAAGTGAGTGTCACCAGGATATATATTTTATCCGCACCATTCCTCTACTACCCATATTGTTTTTTGTGGTAGTGTTTACCTGAGCTTTGGATATAACTCATTGTTTAGGGCGTACCCTAAAATTCTCTTTACAATGGATGGACGGTGTGGATACAACACATACATCAAGTTAGGGTTCACAGGATCCTTACTCTTGCTCCGTGGTAGACTCTTAGGTGTTTCAACGCCCGGTCAAGGGGTGAAATCCTAAGGCGTGATCGTGTGGTGTGTGCGCGTTTGCATTTAAAAAAGAAAAAAAAAAAAAAAAAAAGTTCGGCTCACGTAACTTTGTGACGTCACTATAGCAGGGTGTGGTATCTAACCAGTGACTCGTTTATATGTTCTGTCAGTTCATTTTAGGATATGGCCAGAGAAGAGATACATAGGAGTATCCTGGGGGCGTTTTGCGCATGGTATTAAATGGTACTAGGTGGGATGAAATTGCATTTGGTCCCGTACTAATTTCATCTAATGTTTGTATTAAATGGTACTAGGTGGGATGAAATTGCATTTGGTCCCGTACTAATTTCATCTAATGTTTGGAGAGAATGGAAAAGCTTCTTATTAGATTAGATGAAATTGCATTGGGTCCGTGCCAATTCCACTCAATGTTAGCAAGTTGTGTAGGTCCCACCATGATGTGTGGGCTATATCCACACTGTCCACCCATTTTTCGAGATCATTTTAGAGCACGTGTCAAAAAATCAGGTAGATCTAAAGCTCAAGTGGACCCCACCATAGAAAGCAATGGGGATTGAATACATATAGTTGAAAACTTCTTTGGAGCCACATAAGCTTTGGATTTGTCTCATTTTTAGGCCTATGCCATAAAATAAAGTTACAAAACAGATAAACGGTTTGGATATAACACATGTGTTATTCTCAATAGTTTCAAATGGGGGCGGGTATATCCATTCAATGTACCACCGTCTTACAAATATAACATGGAATTAAGCTTATCCCACGGCAACAACAGGGGACATTATGTTTTTTTGAATCCCATCACACCTAATCCTTCCCAATACCATGCGCCAAACAGCCCCCTTCAAGCTATTATGAGACCACTTTGAACCTAAAATTTACCTCATTTCATAGCTCATGCACTAAAATGTGCTGCCAAAATAGATGGACGGCATAGACTTTTCATAAACATCAAAATGGAACCACGTGCGATCAAGGTGATAATTGCATGATAGTCAACGTGTAAATTTGTTTTAGAGGGGCAGTTGGACATTTAAGCCGCAGCTTAACAACAAGTGAGGCCATCATTATACTTGTTATAAATGCACACTATTCATCAGATTTGTCATCTCATTTTAGAGCATGGCCCAAAAAAATGAGGCTATTAGAAAGCTCCAGCGAGCCACACCAACATAAAGATTCCACACCTAGAGCTGGGCATCGGACCGAGTCGGCTCGGATTTGGCATAACTCGACTTGGTCCGAATTTTACATTACCCAACCCGAACTCGGACCGAGCCGGGACCGGGTCCGAGTCAGTTCAACCCGAACATGTACTGGTCTGAACCGTTTCGAGTCCGACTCGGCCAGAAAAACTGAGTCGGATCGGATTGCTAAATTTTGCATGCGACTCATTGGACGGTCTGAATTCAGCAAACAAGGGTTCACTGATCAGAGGTTAAGATCACTTAACCAATCTGTTTTTGCAATAAAGGCCTATCCATGTATAGTGGTTCAAACAATCTGGAAAGTTTAGTTTGAGTTAATGCATGTGGCAAAAACTATTTACGAGTATGCATGTGTCTCAAGCATCATACTCTGCCAAAGTATTAAATAACTCTTGCTCCCTAATTGAACATCGAATGCCTGTGATGGAAAATAAAATGTATGTATGTGTACACACTATTGATTTTTCCTTGGTAAAGACAAAGATTAAGGAAGAGAAGGTGGTGGAGAATACCAAACTTCTTCCAGTAGAGGTAGAGATTATGGAAGAGGTGGTTGAAAATGCCGAACTTCCTCAGGTAATAACGCAATTGAAGGAAGAGAAGGCGGTGGAAATCAAGGAAGAGAAGGCAGCGGAGACTGCCGAACAACAACAATAACAGCCGATTATCTGGGGCCCTGACCCGAATGGAAGAGGAACACCTTCCGCACATTGAATGATTAGCTTCTTGGCATAAAAGTAAAAAAGCGGCCTGTTCCAGCAGTTTCCTCTTTTGGGTTTTCATGGCCATTGCATTATCTTCTCCTTTTACTGAACATGGATTCTGATGTTGGGATCCAAGCAGCCGTCAGGACATTTGTGTTGAGTGGGCCTTCATCTAACCTCAATTTTGTAAGGCAAAGTTGCATGGTTCTTGTGGAGGCCATGAAAGCCCTGGGTGTGGTGTGTGTTATCATGGCGGCGGACATGTTTCCTCCCTAACAATCAGCGAGGCGAGTGCATCCACCTCACAACAAAATAGGGTTAGGATAAGAAAAGAGGGGAAAGAGAGAGTTGGTGTAAACGAATAGGGTTAGGAAAGTTAGGGTAAAAAAGTTAAAAAATTTATTTTATAGTAATCGCTCCACCGCTCGGTCCGGGTCTATTCGGTTCGGTGCGGGTCCACTCGGTTCGAGTATTAGGGTCGGATCGATCTGGACAGATGTCTATCCGGACTTGACCCGAAAACGATCGGATTTGGAAATCCCAACCCGATCAGGCTCAATCTTGGCCGTAGGTCCTGTTCGGAACGGGCCGGATCGGGTCAGAAATGCACACCTCTATTTACACTAACATAAAGATTGTGGATTGAAAGCTTACCATTGAAATATTTATGGGGTTAAAGATAATTTTTAACAAATCTACTCCACCCATCAGTTAACTCAACTCATTTATGGCATGGACAAGAAAACGATGCAAATCCATATTAAACATAAAATAGTGGGCTATAAGAAAGAAAAAGAGGGGAAGAACGTTGACATTGAAATATGTCAGGGCGATGGTGGGGCCCACTTTGAGATGTGGATCCACCTCATTTTTTGGGTCCATGCCCTCCAATGATCTAGAAAAATAAATGGACGGGTGAATTTCTTTGCTAATTGCGATTGCCAGCTGCCCTAAAGCAAGGGCAGTTTTGTACGTTTTAAAATATGAAAATTAATTCGCATGACTAACGGTTTGAACTATAATTAGGTTTATAAAAATATTTTAAAAGAATAAGGTTTTTGGTCCAGAAATCGGATTGCATACTGAGTCAGTATACTCTTATCGTACTGAGTAAACTCAGTTGGGCCCACCTTGAATGTATGTGGTCAATCCATGCCGTCCATACATTTTTCCATCAAATTTAAGGGGTTGAGCCCAAAATTTAAGCATATACAAAGATCAATTGGATCATACCAAAGGAAAGAGTGAGGATAATGATTCCCACCGTTGAAACCTTTCTAGGCCCTACAGTAATGTTTATTCGTCATCCAACCTGTTAATAAGATCATACAGACATGGATTAAGGGAAAACACAAATATAAACTTAATCCAAAACTTACGTGGCCCCCAAGAATTTTTCAACGGTAGATATTCAATTCACACTGTTTCCCATGGTGTGGTACATTTGAACATTGGAATGCTTCAATTTTGGGATATAGCCATAAAATTATCTGGTAAAATGGATGGACGAAGCAGATAAAATACATAAATTACGGTGGACCTCACAGAGTTTACTCAGCACCATAAGCGTAGTGAGTTACTCAGTACGCAATCCGCCTCCTTTGGTCCATAGCCAAAAAGGTCGGCGACCATTCAGACAAAATCGGTAATAACAATAAGAAAACCGTAGTTGTACGGCCCCTTCCCGGGGACCGCGGTTACCTTGGCGAAAACGTGTGCGAAGTTGTACACGTACAACTGGTCTATCTCAGACAAATGAGTGAAATTAGCATTATTCCTCTCTCTTGCTGCAACATTGCACGCACTGAGGACTGAATTGAAGAGCATCTCGGACAGATTGGTGAAATTAACATCCCTCTTTTGCTTCAACACTACACGCATCGAGGAAATAATTTTCACACGCCCATACTTAACGCTTCTCCGTCTCTCTTCTCTGCACACTGAAATCACGTTTGCAGTATGTTCTTTTCCACATCCTTCTTTGTCCTTTTTCTTCTTCTTTTCATCTTCTTGCTCGTTCGTTATTTATTTATTTTCATTCAAGTCAAGTGATTTATTTGTTAACATGTCCACTTTCTATTCCTTTTTTTTTTTTTTTTTTCCTTTTAGAATTAAAATAGTATGTGTACGCAGATCAAAAGTGTATTATTTTTTCTCTCCTTTCTTTGTTAATAAGTCTCTCATACTTTCGTTTTAGATGAATTTATTTTTAGATGTGTTACATTTTTATTTTTTATTTTTATCTTTTTGGGATATTTAACTAAAAAATTAGTCAAGAATTATGAGTTTAATTACCAAACAATGCCTTCTTGGGTAATAAAAAATCCTAAAAAATGTATTTCAGAGGTTGAAATGATTAAAACGTCCTAGGCTTTTTTTTCTTTTCCTTTTTATAGTATGAAGCCGAGCACCAACACTTTCAACCGTTTCAACCCACTGTAAGGATCAGTTGAAGAAAAAAAATAAGTGGACCACACTTGTAGAATTTGTTATTTTTGTCGGCTACATATATATTATTTTCTATATTGTGGTCCATCTGATCAGTGTATGGAGCTGAATTTTTTGCACAACTAAATCCATATTGTGCGGCCAACCCATTGAATGGGGTGGATGTCCTGATCTGTGGACAGTTGTTGTCCAACCGGTTTGATGTGCACATCTTTCTCATAAAGTGGCGTATGCACATGCATGTGACGTCCACTCAGATCATAAAATGGAAACTTCGTTGATGAGAGAAAAATGAAAAATAATAATAATAATGAAAATAGGATAAGACTTTATTATATTTTACATAAAGATAAAGAAAATTATATGTTTTATGAAAATTTTAAAACATACATCAGAGCTGAGAGAATTCGTGAATCTCTTATACATGACTGGCTAGTTAGATTCATGACGTACTGGCTGATATTGAAAGTATTGATGATATCCACTGATACAATGGTTGGAACTGGTCACCTATGATTTTTAGATCATGGTCCAAAATGATAATGTCCATTCCCATCCATCATAGAGGTTAAAATGGATGGATTGGATTTTGGACCGATGGTGGCCCTGGCACATGTGGTGCACACTTTCCAATGTTCTAGCTTGAATTTTGGGCCTAAATTGAGGTTTTAAAAATACGGCTATAATATTTAAGTCAAATATTACTGGATACCTTGGCCAAAATATCTACTCAACGAGGCCCTTCTTATAGGCATGCTCAAATTGTACAAGCCAAGTAGATTAGCTGCGCCCCAGCCTCACTCAAGATGGTGTGGCCTCCACCATGGGACCTGCTTTGATATGTTTATTATATATCCATGTATTTGTCCATTTTGCTTTTAGGGCATAATCTCAAAATTTGAGCAGATCCAATTCTCAGGTGGACCATACCATAAGAAACAATGGTGATATACCATTAATGAGCCATAAATTTTTTAGATCAAGTTAATATTTGTTTTATCTTTTAATCTAGGTTTATGTGACCTTATCAATAAATTGGATGGCAAATAACTTTAACCTTGTGGTGGGCCTAGGAAGTTTTTAATGGTAGGGTCTTTAATCACCAATCTGAGAATTGAATTTGCCTTATTTTTGGCATCAAGTGCTAAAATGATCTGAAAAACGTATTCACAGTGTGGATATAGAATACAAGGTGGCCCCACGGTAAGGGCGGCACTGTCTTCGGTGCTGCCGGGGTGCACCTAATCCACTACCATAGGGGCGGTTGCAATGCACTGGCTTGAAATTGGGCTTAGCTGTATTTAATGTCGAACACCTGTACACGCACGAATAGTCTTTCCCAGACGAATGACTGAAATTGGTGGTGCAGCGGGGATTCATGGAGGTGGGTGGTTCGGTGACTGTGGGGCCCACCTTGATGTGTGTGTATTACTCAAAAATAAAGTAGATCCAAATCATATGTTGACCAAGGAAATAATGCTAATTGACTGTTAAAACTTCTTTAAAGCCACAAAAGTTTTGGATCAAGCTGATGGTTGTGTGGTCCCTTAATCCAGACACATTTGTTACCTTATCAACAGGTTAGACCACAAATAAACATTCTGATGGCCCCAACAAGTTTTGAATGGTCGATAGTTGACGCAGGGATGAACGTGATGAGGATAACTACTCCGAATCCACGGAGCTTCTCTGGACTCCTCACAGAGACTTCTCGAATCCATGAGGAAGGAAAGCAAAAAATAGAAATAAACTCTAATAAATTTGAAATTGATTAATGAATAAATAAAAACGAGTTCACAACCCGTTAAATAGGGGTACCAAGCAATGGGAAAGAAATCAGAATCAAACTACAACTAAAACTCCTAGAATTCGCAACTTACTATAAATAGTAAACTTACTATTTATAGACGGTCGTGATGTCTACTAGTGCGCAAGGTTTTTGGCCAAAAATAGTAAGTGTCCTATTTGGCTTCACCAAACCGTTCTCCTAATTATTCTAAGCTCTTTTCACGTTGGGTGCAACTCCTAAAGCCCGACAGAAGAAGAGTTATAATCAAACTAAAACTTACTATTTATAGTAAAAATGAAATTAAAGCAGGGAAACGACCGTCGATCTAGGGGTTTCTCGCAATTCTGAGCGTCATAACCCTGCATAGCTAGGTTAGTTGGCTCCGTTAGCTTGTTCTACTCCAAAATCATATATTTTACGTCCAGTAACTCATTCCGGAATGCGAGATACACCCGATTTAAGGTTCGATGGTCTGGATCACTTCTATCGTCGACCGGGCCTTTTCTGATCCATCTTAGCCGTGTAATTGTTCGCGACCTACTCTACATCAGTCTCCTCCACTTAAAAAGAACTCGTCCTTGAGTTCTCGTCATGATCTGGTTCATGATACTCGGTCAAGTCCGCGACATTGAAAGTCCTTGAGATCACCATGTCATCTGGAAGATCAACAACATAAGCATTGTCATTGATCTTGCGGATGATTGGTACCGGTCTAATCTTCTTATTCTTCAACTTGTTGTACGTTCCGGCCGAAAATCGTTCTTTGCGCAGATGAACCATTACTTGGTCGCCTACCTCGAACACTTTTTGTCGCCGATGCTTGTCCGCTTGCTCCTTGTACTTTTCGTTCGAGGCATGTAGCTTGGCTTATACCTCCGCATGAATGCCCATGATCTTGTCAGCCATATGTTTCGCTGTAATGCTCATGCCTGGGAGCTTGGGCAGAGAGACCAAGTCTAGTGTGTGGCGAGATACTCATCTATAAATAACCTAGAACGGAAATTTTCCTATCGAGCGGTTCACCATGTTATTGAATGCAAACTCCGTTTGAGACAAAGCCAAATTCCACTGCTTCAGTTTTTCTCCTGAAATATATCGAAGGAGGTTTCCCAACGTGCGATTCACAACTTCGGTCTGCCCATCAGTCTGTGGGTGGTAAGCACTGCTGAATTGAAATCGCGTATCAAATCGAGTCCACAAAGTCCTCTAAAAGTGTCTAATGAACTTCGTGTCACGATCAGAAGTAGTAGTCTTGAGGACCCGTGTAGTCGTACGATCTCCCTGAAGAATAGATTCGCCACATATGTTGCATCGAGGGTCTTCTTGCATGGGATAAAGTGCGCCATCTTGGAGAAACAATCTACCACCACGAACACCGAATCCATGCAGCGTTGTGTTCGTGGGAGACCAAGCACGAAGTCCATTGATAAATCCTCCCAAGGACCGTCAGGCACAGGTAAAGGGGTGTAGAGGCCCGTATTCTGAGATTGCCCCTTGGAGGTCTGACAAACATGACAACGTTGCACGGCTTTTCCCACATCACGTATTAATTATGGCCTGTAATACCGCTCTTCCACAAGAGCTCGTGTCTTGTCTCGCCCAAGGTGTCCACCGAGGCCACCTCCATGTAGCTCCTGAATAATCTGCTCCCTCAGAGAACTTTGGGGAATGCACAATCGATTTCCTCTGAAGAGAAAACCGTCCTGTATATGAAGGTCACTGGGGTGACCTTCTCGGCACTTCACCCAAGAGTCTTTGAAGTTGTCACGCCCCAAACTCGGAAACCGGGCTCACAAAATTCCCGATCGCCGAATTCGGTGCCGACAGCCTCCGTAGTACCCCATTCTCGGCTCCCAGCGCCCATACGCCAGATTCCGATCCTGGGATCCTACAAGGAGGATTTTCAATATAAAATTTTTTTTTTGTAATGCAGCATAACCACAAGTATACCCAAATCATAAAGGCAACATCATCATCACATATCCACTAATATAATCAGTTGAGTACAGTGCTGGAAAGAAATACATAAATAAAAATCAAGCTTCAGAAGACCGTTGTACGCTCCAAGCTCAACGATGCTGCAACCTAACATCACCTGCACGCATCTATCGTGCATAAGCTTATAGAAAGCTTAGAGGGTGGTGTAAGTGTGTGCATAAGGTAAGTGCCAAGTAAGCAATATCAGAGTAATCAGAGTAAGCAGGAATACTAACAAGCCCATAAATCATACAATATTAGAAATAAGTAGAAATACTGACAAGTCCATGAGTCAATCAATATCAGAATACGCATTATAAAACATCTATGCAACTGAAGAGTCATAAAGAACCAAACATCAGATGCTAAGGATGCGATGCAGTACGCAATTCCTGATGAGTGCATGAATACCGTCAATCGTATCTAGACCGTATAAACGCATAAACATAGTAACCCGGAATGCCATATGCAGTAGATGTAATGCGCTATGCGGTGCGAATGGAGAGACTATGCTGGAGTGTGAAGTTGGGATGGTAGTACGTAGTATCGCAGTTATGGGGTCCATCACAAGGGCCTTCTATCCAAACCAGGTCCCCATACCTAAATTTGGATAGTCAGACTCAATATGGTAAACTCCTGATCTCAGGTTAGTCACACGCCCCAACCGAAATCCTTGCCATAACGAAGATACACAACAATTAGTTACACACCACCAGTCCGAGTGGATAGTGAATGAATGAATGAATAAGCATGCAACTCCTACTCAATAGTCCACATATCAAGACACGCTTCATCTCGGGATCATCACCGGGGTCTATTACACTCTACGCCACTTGCAGCCCCTATCCGAGCGCCAACCGGGTAAGTGGAAGAGACCTCACTATCCGCTTTGCCAATATCGGGCCCGCTCGTCGATAGCGGACCCATTCCGCAAGTCCGGTCAAACTCAACCTGATATTGCCCCTCACTCAAAGGCGGGTAAGGTCACACCCCTTCCCAACCGACCACGACACGGTGGGAGACGCGGCCTCCGGTATTCGGCCCTCGTGCGCTCATATATCCACTCGGTCTCGACGTTGGAGTCATCTCCCGGCCACGGAGGTTCGGGATTTTCACCCGGGGACATCTATGGCGCCGTATGCTTGAACCAAACATTTCCGGTGTCCCGTCTTGCCATCCACGATATGCCCGTGGAGGCCACACGACCTTGATGTCGCTAGGGCGTCACAATGATCAAGTAACATGTATGCGAGATGCATGAATCATACAATGACAAACATGCAGCAATCTCGCGCGTACCATGCGCTCATGTCTGGCACTCCATCTCATATGGAGTCCGTAAATGTCTCAGTCCAACGGCTCATGTTATAACCAAACATTCCTCATATCAATCATACATATGATGCGTATGGGTATGAATCATGGAGCTACACTAAGCATGTTATAAGGTGATGAACTATCCTTACAACTCAGATGGGCCTAGACGGCCTACACACAACAAGTATGGGCCTACCAATAGCCCTAGGGAGAGTCGTAATGCGGACATTTAACCAACATTAAACTTACAATGTGGACGTCAAACCAACATTGCTCCCAAGGCATAGCTTGCCATATAGGTCAATACATAAAACACGGTGGAATCACATTCAATGGGCCTTATGCATACCCTATTGGGCCTCGACCCATGGGCCTCCAATACCTCAAATGGGTCTCATAACATGGGCCCTATGCACACCACAGTGGGTCTCAACCCACGGGCCTTTATACATCACAATGGGTTTCGACCCATGGGCCCTAAGATACACCCAAATGGGCCTTATAACATGGGCCTTGCATTCATATTAAGGTGGGCCTCAACAATGGCCACAAGTACTCATCCAGGTGGGCCTCAACAACGGCCACAAGTACACATCAAAGTGGGCCTCAACAACGGGCCATAAATATATCAAAGGTGGGCCCTGCACATGGATCATAACTACATCACATAGGTCTCAATCTAGGGCCACATATGCAACTCAATGAGCCTCACATATGGGCCCGAAATACATCATAATGGACCACAACCCATGGGCCTTAACACACAATGGGTGGGCCCCATCACATGCACCTAATATACATAACAAGTGGGCCTCGTATATTCAACAAATGGGCCTCGTTACATCAAGTGGGCCGCATCAATGGGCCGCACCAATGGGCCTCATATATATATCGAGTGGGCCGCATCACATGATCTTCATATAATCAAGTGAGTCGCATTAATGGGCCGCACCACTTGGACAGTTTAGATCAAATGCATATACCACGTGGGGGCCACGTGGATGGATGGTACGAATATACAACACAACACAAGGTGGGCCGCATAAGTGGACGACATGGATATGCGACAAATATATCAAGGTGGCCCACGTCCATGTGATGGACAACGTTAATAAAACCCATACATCAAGGGGTATAAAACACATACACTGAGTGGGTCCCACCGTCTAGAGTGCTGGACGGTGCGAATTACAAAATATACATCGGGGGGTGTCTTTCAACAGATGGACGTCGTGGATTGCAAAATACACATCATGGTACACCCCATCCTATAATGTCTAGACCGACGGTATAGATGAAACGCTGGGGTCCCCACTGTCCAGATAGACGGTGTGAATAAGATACATATATCATAGTGGGTCACACCATCCCACGTGCAGGGACGGTGTGGATGTGATCAGACCCACTGAACTTGCCGATTCAATACAGCAACTATACAGCAGAAGTGAGGTACTCCATCCAATCGGCTCCCCGGATGGGTGGGTCCCAAGTGGGGCCCACCAGATATATATCCATATGTGTGTGTGTATATATATATATATTATAATTATATAATTATTATTTCTTTATTATTATTATTATTATTATTATTATTATATTAATCAGGCCACCTTCCAGCGTCCAGCAATGGACGGACGGGCTGGATGAAACCATACATCTTGGTGCCTACTCAAAGCTCAAGCCCGTCCCAGCAAAAGGATGGACGGCTGATACAAACTTCAAGGTGGGCCCCACCCCTAATACACGTGCAGGGTGGTCCCACACAAGCCATGAGCTCATCAAATGGCAGACGGTATGAATTTAACGCATACATCATGTCAGGGCCCACAGGCCCTGCTGACGTCAATAAGCTAGCTATGTAGCTGCTGTGGACTGCACGAGCCAATCCACCTAAGGTAAGTGAGTCCCACGTGGGACCCACCATATATAGTTTAATATATATATATATATGAATATGTGCTGGAGTCCAGCGTCCAGACTACGGACGGTCTGGATGTTAACGTACATGAAGTGGATCCACATGGTGGACGGTGTGGATCAAAACCCACGTCATGGTGGTCCCACACAGCTGAAAGGTATGGAAATAACACATACCTCGCAATCCACGCCCACTAGTCTGCTGACGTTGGAGCAGCTCCAGCTACTGGGCAGCAGCAGGTGAACGGTTTGGATGAAACATATTTCATGGTGGGGTCCACCGTTCCAGCCAGATGGGCGGCTAGATAAAATACATACATCATTGTGTGGTCTTCACAGCACTGTACAAAATCTTCTAGCACCGTCCAGACCATATGGCCGGTGTGGATGAACAGATTCATCATGATGGGGCCCTACAACATCGTTCAAGCCGGTCCAGTGGATGGATGGCTGGTGCACACATACATCAAGGTGAGTCATCACGGCTGTATGGTGTGGATCAAGCGGGCCACACCATGATCATCTTCACCATAAAAGAAAAGGGGAGAGAGAGAAAGAGAGCGAGAACGGTGAAAATGGGAGGGACCCCGCCACTATGGGCCCCTCCTAGGTACAAAACATAGATCAAGATGGGTCCCACCATATGTGGGCCGTAAAATTATCAAAATCAAACCATAAATCACCCACTTGGTCCATCAAAAATAAACAAATTCTAAGCCTATAAAACACCCACCTCGAGATCTCTCCTTCCTTCTTCCGCCAATGCATGATAGGGTCCCAAAGGGACAATTTCAACGGTTAAGATGGGTTAAGGATGGTGGGATCGGATGGTAGAAAGGTGGGCCACACTACTCTCTCCTATGGATGCCATGGACGTGAGTTGCTCCCATGGAGCTTGGGAGAAGTGAGAGAGAAATGAGAGAGAGGGAGAGAGATAGTGGTGAGGTGAAGTGATGGGATAAGAGGGATGGTGAGTGATGTAAGGGGTACTTTGTTGTAAGAGAAGTTGACTTTTGGGGAGGGTGGTTGTACTTGGGTATGGGTGTGAGTGATGGGAGTGATGTGTACTTGATTGATGTGACCGACGTGATGTATCGTAGAGATTCCCTCGATATTTGCAACATGCGGCGTTTTCCTCGAACTGAACGTGGGCCCACATCTCCTGGCCTGGGTACCGGCTCGACACGTAATACGCGGCATCGGAACCGCGGCGACGGCGCGGTCAAAATGATACAGGTCTCGAGTCGAGCCGACTCTGGAAAATGGGATACGACTCAGGATCACGCGCAACTGCCGATAATAGATCGCAGGTCCGAAATTTGACCGGAAGGACCGCGGGAGTCGACGGAACAGTAGAAACTAGGATACGGGTCTTACAGAAGTCCTCGTCCTCGGCATACAGCTCCTTGAGACAATCGAAGCTGACCACCTTGTTGCTCATCGTAACAAGTAGTGATGCACGACGGCTAAGTGTATCAGCCACCTTGTTCTGCTGCCCTGACTTGTGCTTCAGAACGAACATGAATTCCTGTAAAAATGCAACCCATCTAGCATGCACACGATTCACGTTAGTCTGACTATTAATAAACTTTAATGCTTGATGGTCAGTGTACAGAATAAACTCTCTTTGAATCAGATAATACCGCTAATGTCGCAGTGCCTGAACAACTGCGTACAACTCAAGCTCATAAGTCGACCACTTCTTTCGGGCTTTGCTAAGCTTCTCGCTGTAGAAGGCTACTGGCCTGCCTTCCTGTGATAATACTCCCCTAATTCCGACATATGAAGTGTCACACTCAACCTCAAATAATTTGTCGAAATTAGGAAGCACCAAGACTGGTATTGTAGACAAACGATGCTTGATCTCATGAAAGCTCTTATCAGCTTTATCGGTTCACTGGAACGGTCCTTTTTTCATGCAATCTATTATAAGCGTGACTATGGTGCTAAAATCTCGCACAAATCGACGATAGAAAGTTGCCAACTCGTGAAAACTCCTCACCTCATGAATGTTTGTCAGGATCGGCCATTCCCTGATAGCTCGCACCTTTTCATTGTCCACACGAATGCCTGTGGACGTTACAACAAATTCTAGAAACAATAGGCTGTCAGTTTAAAAACTACACTTCTTCAACTTGAGGTACAACTTGTTAATTTGTAGGACCTGCAGCACCTGCCTGAGATGTTTCCTGTGTTCCGCCTCATCCTGGTTATATATCAATATGTCATCAAAATATACTACTACAAATCTACTAGTGAACGGTTTTAGAACTTGATTCATCAAACGCATAAAAGTACTTGGTGCGTTCGATAGGCCGAAGGGCATGACCAACCACTCATACAACCCTTCTTTGGTCTTGAATGCCGTTTTCCACTCATCACCGGGTCGGATATGAATCTGATGGTACCCGCTCCTTAGATCTAGCTTAGAGAACACCTTGGCCCCTTCTAGCATATCGAGTATGTTGTCCAACCGTGGTATTGGAAACCGATATTTGATGGTAATTTTGTTGATTGCCCGGCTGTCGACACACATGCGCCAGCTTCCATTTTTTTTGGCGTTAATAATGCTGGTATAGCACATGGGCTCATGCTCTCTCTCAAGAGACCCTTACGGATCAATTTCTCCACTTGCCCCTGAAGTATCTCGCACTCCTTCGGACTCATCCGATAATGAGGGCGGTTGGGCAGGCTAGCCCCAGGGACGAGGTCTATGTGATGTTGGATGTCCCTCATGGGGGCAATCCATTAGGTAAATCTTCAGGCCAGACTTCTTTGAATTCATTTAGCAATAATCTTAAATTTTGAGGAATGTTTGAGGGTTCCTCTTCCTCGCCCTTCACCACTACGACGTATACCTCTCCGGTTTCCTTGGATTCCTCCATGAAATCCCGAATGGTTAAGAGGGAACTCTCCTCCACTTTAAAAGCTTCAGGGTGGTTCTCGGGTGCCATAGGGGCAAGGATTATTTTTTTACTATCCTTGATAAATATGTAGACATTATCTCATCCTCGATGGGTCGTATCACGGTCCGACTACCAGGGTCGACCGAGTAGCATATGACAAGCTTCCATGTCGACCACATCACAAAGTATTTGATCCTTATAATTCTTGCCAATTGAAAAGTAGATAGTGCATTGTTTAGTTACCTTAGTCTCATTCACCTTTTTGATCCAGCCAATTGAGTACGGGGAAGGATGCTTCATCGTTGGTAGCTGCAACTTGTCCACCATCACTCTTGAGATGATGTTCTCGCTACTAACATTGTCTATGATCACATCACAGACCTTTCCATTGACATGCACCGAGTACGAAATATATTGTGTCGTTGTGGATGTAATTTATTTCGTGGGATATACAGTAATCGCCTTACAACTAGAAATTCGCCACGATCCTCGCCTGTCATTTCATCGCCACCTACTATTTCTTCAGTGTCTTGTTCATGTTCATTATAGCCATGGTCTTCTTCTGCGGTTTCATCTTCAGTGCCCCCTTCGTTTATAGTCAAGTGTGCTTCGGGACGTTGAGGACAGGTGTTTGATAAGTGACCTGGCTGGCCACAGCGATAACAATTGTTCGACCTTGGCCGAGCATAAGGATTTGGAATCTTACTCGGACCCGCTGTTGTGGGTGCTGCACGTTGAGGTCTTGATGAGCGGCTCCCCGTATCATAGTTTGCGGTTGTAGGAGGTTGATAACGTTCTCCTACTGGATCTTTTCCTCGTGCCAGCACTAGATCCTGCGTGGGACCCATCATGGGGGGGTCGAGTTGAAGGATATGGACGAGCAGGAGCTCTTGCAAGTTGTGTTTCTGCCCTACCCACCAATTGAACTGCTTCATCCACGCTCCCGACTGGGTACATCTGAACTCGGTCTTGAATTGTCGGTCGCAACCCACCTATAAATTGTGTCACCTTCTGTGACTCAGATTCTGATAGATCGTTTCGTGTAGCCAACCGTTGGAATTCTTCAGTGTAATCTATGACAGTTCAATTTTCTTGTCGGCAATTTTGATATTGCTAGAATAATATCTGCTCATAATTACTGGGGAGAAATCGTGATCGAAGAAGACGTCTCATCTGTGGCCATGACGAGATGGGCGCCTTGTTCTGACGGGCTCGTGAGAGTTGTAATTGTTCCCACCATGCAGAAGCACCAGATTTTAACTTAAATGCTACCAATTTTACCCTTTTATGATCTGGCATGTCCATATAATCAAAATATCTCTCTACTTCGGCTAGCCAATCGAAGAAATCTTCTATACATAATAAACCATTAAAACTAGGAAGTTCAGCCTTACCTCGATAGTCTCTTTCAGCACGATCTATATGGTCACCTTCATAGATTGGTCATCGAGCAAAACCCTCATTAAGGTCCTCATCGCTAGAACTTGAATCATCTGGTGTAGCCCTACGGTTTGCCACTGGTAGTGCTCTACGAAAATCGGGGTTGCGTAGTACAACAACTATGGGTGGAGGAGCCACCATGGGTGGTGGAGCAACCATAAGTGGTGGAGTACCGCCTAGGGCTCGGGGCGGAAGTAGCGCATCCGCAAGACGGTCGAGGGTTGCCTGCAGCCCTTTCATGGTCAATTGACTCTCTCGGTGGAAAGCTTCCATTCTTTCCGAAAGATAATGAATCCCTGGATCACCGTCCACAGGATTTTGATTCATACCTTCATTGTTTGCCATCGGCCCGAGGGAAATCCTCGTTTTGATACCAATTGACGTAGGGATGAACGTGATGAGGATAATTACTCCGAATCCACGGAGCTTCTCTGGACTCCTCACAGAGACTTCTCGAATCCATGAGGAAGGAAAGCAGAAAATAGAAATAAACTCTAATAAATTTGAAATTGATTAATGAATAAATAAAAATGAGTTCACAACCCTTTAAATAGGGGTACCAAGCAATGGGAAAGAAATCAGAATCAAACTACAACAAAAACTCCTAGAATTTGCAACTTACTATAAATAGTAAACTTACTATTTATAGACGGTCGTGATGTCTACTAGTGCGCAAGGTTTTCGGCCAAAAATAGTAAGTGTCCTATTTGGCTTCACCAAACCGTTCTCCTAATTATTCTAAGCTCTTTTCATGTTGGGCGCAACTCCTAAAGCCCGACGGATGAAGAGTTATAATCAAACTAAAACTTACTATTTATAGTAAAAACGAAATTAAAGCAGGGAAACGACCGTCGATCTAGGGGTTTCTCGCAATTCCGAGTGTCGCAACCCTGCATAGCTGGGTTGGTTGGTTCCGTTAGCTCGTTTTACCCCAAAATCATATATTTTACGTCCGGTAACTCATTCCGGAATGCGAGATACGCCCGATTTAAGGTTCGATGGTTTGGATCACTTCTGTCGTCAATCGGGCCTTTTCTGATCCATCTTGGCCATGTAATTGTTCACGACCCGCTCTACATCAATAGTCGATCACATGGTTTCATATGGTGGGGCCCACCTGAGATTTGGATCTGCTTCACTTTTTTTTTTTTAATTATTTTTTTTATACCATATAACCTAAATGAGTTGCCAAAACTAATGGATGGTGTGGATATAAGGCATATAAATAACTGTAGGCCCCATAGTTAGGGATCCACCGACCTGGGTAGATCTGGGGATCCACCGAAGCCGTAGCATCACTGTACTGCTGCAACACTACACCTGTTGAGGCCGGAAGCTCTACTAATCTAACAATCTCAAATAGAAAGCTCGTGCATAGCGCTCGCTGTAAGACTTTTCACAGGCTATACCTAACACTTTTCCATCTCTCTTCTCTGTAGAGTGAATTCACGTTTCTTGAAAACCGAAGTAGGCTCCTGTCTCCACCCTTCTCTTTTTTGTGTTTCTATCTCTTCTTCTTGGTTTTTCTTTTCATGCAAAGCCGAGTGATTGATTTGTTAACACCCACTTTCCACTTCTTCTTCTTCTTCTTCTTCTTCTTCTTCTTCTTCTTTTTTTTTGGTTTTTTTTTTCAAGTTAAGATAGTAGGCATATGCAAGTCTTCTCCCAAAGTGGGTGAGATTTTGGGCGGAGTCTCAACTGAAGAAATAAGTAAGCTCTACCAATCTACACTCAATTAAAAAGCTCATGCATAGCTCTCTCTCTCTCTCTAATATTTTTCATATGCCATGCTAATACTAGTCCACCTGTCTTCTTTGCAGGGTAAAATCATATTTCTTGAAAACTGAGGTATACCCCTTTCTCAACCCTCCTCTCTTTTGCTCCCCTTTTCTCTTCTTCTCATCTTCTTCTTGGGTTAAAGTCTCTTGATATACATTGATACATCATCCGACTCAAGCTTGTAGAATAATTGCTTGTTTAACATAATATTAGATATAATACTTAAGAATTTTTTATTAATAATCCATAATTATGAAAATTCAGAATTTTAAAAATAAAAAAAAAATATAAAATAAATTTAGAAATTTAAAAAAATAATAATTTAGAAAACTTATTTGATTCGAGGTGAGACAAAAGTCAATCGTCTTGAAATTTATTTACTCTCATTTGGACAGTGTCTGTAGTGTAAAAGGAATATTGGACAATCAACCTCTAGAATACTCTCGAATGTTGTCTAGTCATATTGACGCACTTGATATATGAAGACCTGAACAATATTTGTATGTCTAACTTGAAGGCTGAACTAGATGAACCAAAAGAAATCGTTGTAGAGTTTTGAATTAAGAAATAGAGCTAAAGATTGATTTGATTTTTTAACTCAGAACCAGAGAAGTCCCTCATATGGACTTCAAAGGTTGTCTCGAATAGATGTGAATGCACCCCTACCAATAGTCATGGCCATTGGGTTTTTTTTTTTTTTTTTTCGTTTTCCAGCTCTATTCGGAAGTTTAAAATAAATGACCATTCAGGTCAACTATTTTAAAATAAAACTTTAAAAGGCAACAAAAAACTTTTATGCTTGTAAGTATATTTGTGTGCACGCACTCACACCCCAACGCACCGCACTACAACACATAACATCTCATTGCACCATGCCATATCCACGTCCATGGCTCAGTCCAACGTGCCTATGGTTCATGGCATAGATTAGGGTTGTTGGCATAACCCTCCAAGCAACCAAATTCACATGTTCCTTGAAATGGGCCTAAGCCTTATGCAAAATTTTCTTCTTATAAACTCAAGTTTTTTCTCATTGCCCATCTAATGTAGGAGTAAACTCACACCATTACAAGACAAAATGCATTTGTTTCTTTTTGAAAAATTTGGATGGATTTTTTCTTTAATTTTGAAACACCAAAATATAACGATCCCTCGCGTGTTTCGAAATAATGATATTCAAATTAGACATGAATAATTGTGCATTATATAGATGTCTAATAGACTTGCATCAATACTTAGAATAGATAAGGTAGATTCATAGGAGTCGGTGACAAATAATCTTGAACAAGATTTCTATTAATGCAAAACAACTACATATATCACTCACACAATTCTTCTGATAAAGAAGGTTATATAGTTTCATACTTTTTGGCCATACACATTTACCTAGATTTCACTAGTACTTTAGAGAATTCGTCTAACTTTTTATAGAAAGCGGCCTCACCTCCACATTAGAATACGTGAATTCCATCAAGTGTATGTAACAACCGAATACATCACCAACAAGTATATAACATATGAATTTATTAAGAGTTCGAGATTCAACTTTACTAATTGTTGCTTGTACTGCCTATACCATAAAAGGGGCTTCCTTATCACAGTGTTAAATGACTCCTAGTTTTTTGTTATTTACCCATTTGAAACCTATTACATGGGATCTCTATTTGTATAAGTTGGGTTACCAACACCGATAGTTCATGATATTAGACTAAGTTATTTTCCCTTCGATATATTTATAATTAGTTGTTTACTAAGTCCTTTAATTAGAGGATCTATCAAATTCTTCTCTGATCTCATAAAATCAATAATTATTACCCAATCATGTAGTAAATGTCTTACTATGTTATGCCAGGGTCAAATATGTCTACTTTTGCCAGTATATATCATATTATTGACTATTGCTATAGCATCTTGACAATCGTAATGCTGAAACAGGTTTTGGCCAAAATATATATCAACCAATAGATTTATAATCAATTCTGTTTCTATTCATTTTTTTTAAATCAAAACAATGAACTCAAATTCCATAGTGGATCGTGCAATAAAAGTCTGTTTGGTAGATTTCTAAGAGATGACTCCATTCAAAACGAAAATATATACAGTTGTGGATTTTGTTTCATCTGAATCTATAATCTAGTTAGCATCGCTATATCTTTCCAATATAACAGATAAACCAATGTAATGTATATCATATATGATTATACTTTTTACATATCTTAGTATTATAGATAAAGTATTCCAATGATCATGATTAGGGTTATGTGTATATGTACTTAATTTATTTACTATATAAGCTATATCAAATCTTGTGTAATTCATTAAGTACATTAAGCTACCAATGGTTCTGCAATATTCAAGTTGCATGTGATACACTTTCACCTGTCTTTTTCTTTAGATATATGAAATAGTCACAAGGAGTGCTAACATGAATGCTATCAAAGTAATTAAAACTTTTTTAACACTTTCTCAATGTAATGAGATTGAGATAGAATAAAATCATCATCTTTTCTAATTACTTTTGTTCCAAGAATTACATTGACCTTGTCTAGATCTTTCATATAAAAATGCGATAATAAGAATTTCTTAACAGAGTTAATCAACTTAAGATTAGTTCCAAAAATGAGCATGTTATTTACATACAAATAAATAATAATTCTTTCATTACCTATAATTTACTATGTACGCATCTGTATATGTCATTTATTCTATTTCAATTAGATTTCAAAGCATAGTTAAATTTCTCATGCCACTATTTAGGAGCTTGTTTTAAACCATATAGGAATTTGATTAATTACATACTTTGTTTTCTTGATGTTCAATTTGATAACCCTTATATTGATCCATGCATATTTCTTTGTTTAAATCCTCATTTAAAAAAGTTGTCTTGACATACATTTGATGTACAAGAAGTTTGTATATAAGGACTCTAATAGAAGAAATCCTAGCTACAGGAGAATATATATCAAAGTAGTCCATCAATTCCTTCTATTTGAAATCCTTAACCATTAATCTAGCTTTAAACTTGTCAATGATACCATCAAGTTTTAACTTTTTCTTAACAACTTATTTATATCTTATTGTCTTATTCACAGGTGGCAGGTTTATTAATTCCCAAATTTTATGAGACAGAATAGATTCTAATTTATCATTTATAGCTTCATTTTAAAAGAATGCATCAGATGAATTGATAGATTCTATATAAGTTAAAGGATCATCTTGAAGGAGAAAAGTACAAAATCCATCTCCTAGGTTAGTTTCTTTCTTAACTCTTATGCTCCTCTTTGGTTCTATTTCTACGTTTTCTCTTTCTAATGTCTTACTACTTGAGGAAATACTTGAAGCATCATTATTTATAATTTCTTTAGATTCAACTTTCATTGGAAGAATATTCTCAAAGAATTTTACATCTCTTGTCTCAATAATAGTGTTGGGGTCTAGAACGTTATCTTTATATCACAAAACTAAGAATCTGGAGGTTGCACTATTTTCTGCGTATCCTATAAACACGCAGTCTGTTGTTTTCGAACCTAATTTTCTTTTCTTAGTTTTAACTAATCTCACTATTACTAAGCACTTCTATACTTTAAGATCTTTATAACTAGTAAGATGTTTTTTCATAATTCATAGATAATCTTACTTGTAACTTTATAAGGTATTTTATTAAGGATATGACAAAAAGAAAAAAAATGGCTTCTCCCCACATGTTTGGGGGTAAGCCAAAACTATTTAACATTACTTTCATAATTTCTTTTAAGGTTTTATTTTCCTATTCTACTATACTATTTTGTTCAGGTGTATAAGTGGTAGTGATTTTATGCATAATGTTATTCTTTTAATAAAATTCTTTAAACTGTAAGGATTCATAATCATCTCCCATATATGTTCTAATTCTCTTGATTTTTCTTATTTAACTAGTTTTCAACTTTTGTCTTATGTTTGATAAAGAACTCCAAGGCTTCATCTTTACTTTTTAATAGGTATACCCTAGTATACCTCGAGAAGTCATTTATGAAGGTTATGTAGTATCTTTTTTCATTTCTAAACATATGATTCTTAAAATCATCCAACTCACTATGAATCAATTCTAGAATATCAGATTCTCTAAAAACTTATTTGAATGGTTTCTTATGGAACTTAGATTCTATACACACTTCACATTTATTTGGTTCTTGATATGAAAAATCAGGTATAAGACATAGTTTCTTCATTCTTTTCAGAACATCTATATTTACATGTCCTGATTTATTGTGTCATAAATCAAGTAACTCAATGAAGTAAGCAAAATTGGAATTCATCTTATTAAAATCAATAGAGGATACATTCAGTACAAACAGTCCATCACAACAGTAACCATTCTCAACAAATGTCTTATTCTTGGACAGTATAACCTTCTTTGAATCGAAAACTAATTTGACACCAACTTTTTTTAAGAGGTATCTAAAAACTATTTTTTTTATGTCATGCACATGTAGAATATTATTTAGTTCAAGGGTCTTTACAGAAGTGAACCTTGCGTTCACTTTTCCTTTTTTGACTACTGAGCAGGTTCGAGCATTTTTCTTAAACATTTGTTTATCCCCTATAGTTTGGTAGGAGGCAAACATACTTTGATCCTTACAGATATGATGTTTAACCCCATTGTCTAGTACCCAATCTATTGTGTTGAGAAGGTTTACTTCAGATACCATTATAACTATTTCATCTTGTCCATCTTGTTGAGTTAGATTGGACTGAGCTTGAGAAGCTTTCTTCTTGTGCCTACACTCTCCAATATGATGAATGAGTTTGTCACATTGAAAACATTTTCCTTTCTTTTTGACCGGTTTCCTTTTCTTATTTTTGAGTTTATATTGTTCAACATGATGACCTGATTTTTCATAGTGGAAATATATACCTTTTAAGTATCGGTGTTGATCAATAAAATGGTTTGTCTTTCCACAGTGAGAACATGATCCAATTTGATCATTTTATTCTCCTAATATTTTTCAACCAGGTTGGCTTTTGAAGCAATTCTATTAGCATTTTCTTTTAATGTCTTATACAATTGACTTCCTCTATTCGGAAATGTACGATAATGTTTTCCATGGACATCCCATTTTTCTTGTGTTTCACTTTATTTTTGTATTCTTTTCAAGATAAATGAAGTTTTTCAATTAAATCACCTATAAGGAAAACATCATCCATTTTTAATCCTTCAGCTATAATCCTGTGCGTTAAACTTTGATACTCAAGTATCTGATTAGATACGAGTTTATTATCTAATATAGAAAAGTTCAGAAATGAGGAAATAATATGCTTTTTTTAGCACTAACTACTTCTAACACATATTTCTTAACCAAATGCCGACTAGATATCATTGACTCTTTCATATGGAGTGAACACATCGTACAATTCATCAGAAAGGGAATTAAGAATATAACTTTTACAATTGTGGTTATCCCTTATAAAAGTTTCTTTATTGGCTTCATATTGGAAAGTATCAAATAACACATATGATACTTTCATTGTATCTAAAATAAATGTGAGTTTCTATTTCCACATAGGTCGACAGCTTGAGCATAATGTCTCATACCACCATTCTCGGCTCATGAGACTCCAACAGTAGGATGTTTAATAGTATCCTCCCAACTTGTGGCCAATCACAGTTTAACAAGTGGGACCTACCATCGTATGGTCACACAAAATAATCCATCAAGCCACTGAAGGTAAATATATAACAATAAGGGTTGCAAGGGGCAAATATCAAATTAGGGCCACATAGGACAAGTACCAAGAAAATGATCATCCTCAAAAGCTACATAGGCACAACAATCCATGGGTGGTAAGCCCACATCAATATTCTATTTAATCCATTAGTCAAATAGCCACTAGCTCGAGGATACATTGTAATCACAATTGGTCAAGTTACGTCCCAAGCCTGGATGTACATATATAAGTGAGATTTTTCATTGATAGATGTAGTAATTCAAGTTCTATAAGCAATTCATAAATAATCCGAAAACATGAAAAGATACACAAGTACAACATATGGATATTCATACAAGCTAAGTATTGAGCATATGATTAATAAACATATTCAATATCTAACATAAGTTATCATGAATTAGAGATATCAATTATTAGTTGAAATAAAATGAATTATTACTTATATTAACAAGGAAGAGGAAAGCTCATGGGGAAAATCATTACCTTACAAGTTGAATCGCCTACTAGTGTTATTAGGAAGTGCGCACACCCTTAAACTCATATCCTGCCTTGAATTATAAATTATACGGTTATATCCAAGTTTTATGCAATATCTAGGATTATGTTCATAACCTAGGGTCTGGATTACTTAGATTTAGGGTTCCATCCTAGAGTGTTCACAATCCTAAGTGTAGGGTTGCGATGTAGTAATAACTCGGCGAGACCGAGGTCGAATCCAGAGGGACTAATCTCATACGTTTCTGAAAATAATTAGAATTAGAACTAGAAGACGATCTAAAATAGAAATCTAAATTTAAAGGAGTAATTGTGAATATTGTGTAAACTATCAATTAAAAGGTGGGAACTAGGATGCCAAGGATCCACTTATAGCAATTAGGAAGCTACCTTACTTGATTCGGGAAACACAACTGGAATCAGAGTCCTATTTTATCCAGTTGGAAGAAGAGATGAGCAAATCTCTGAACTTTCATTGAATCTAGCCTCAATAGAGGAGAATTGTGAAGATTGAAAGGGATTCTGTCACCCAACCATGCCTAGGAGATGATGGCAAATAACAGAATTTACCAATCCCACAATCTCAAATAAAAAAAGAAGATATTCAAAGCTATCGTAGGCTCTACTATAATTTGAGTCACAATAAACCATTGAAAACTGAAAATATTTCTTAAAATCAACTAGAAATCAATGAAGTTCAATATAAACATGAATCAAAGTAAGATAAATGTCTCACACACGCTACAAGCTTTACCTCTTAACCCTAGCTAAGAGGTTTAGCCAACCATAAACATGATTAAACTAAAGTCTCTTAAACAAAGCATAAAAACAACTAAGGAAGAAGAGGAAAAACTCTAGAGCGGCAGCTCCACCCTTTTGCTCCACTCCTCAAACCCTAGAAGATACCTAGGAATGTCCTAGGGACTCCTATTTATAGTTGCAAATCTCTGTTTTACGCACCGACTTAGAATTTCCGCAAATCGCCTCAAGTTATGCAATCCGCAACTTTTCTGCATTACACTTCAGTCAGATTAAACTCGAGTCCGAGCATGAGCAGGATTCTGTTTCAGCAATTGCCCAATTTCGGTCTGACTAAGCTGGGTTCTGTCGGACCGAACTTAAGTTGTCGGTCGGACCAAATTAATCTTCGGTCAAAATGAATTAACTCCTTTCAGCGCTAAAGCCTTTGTGTGCACTTTCGGTTGCACCAAATCCTCCTTTCAGTTGGACCAAACTGGGCTTCGGTCGGACCGAATTAGTTGTCGGTCGAATCAAATTAGTTTCTAAATTTCATCTCTAGCTGCTGGACTATTTTGTGCGATTTCGGTCAGACCGAACCTATTTGTTTTCTCCTGCGAATTCTGAAATCTTTCGAGTCCTTTCTTCATCTTTTGTACTTGGTTTCCTTCAATCTTTGGCATGTGAATTCTTCATTCTTGGTCTCCCAAGATCCCTCCTTTGCCTTGGTGATTCTTGAACATTAAATCCATGCTTTTAGCATTCTTTTCAATCCAAGCTCTTAGATTCACCTTGTAACACAAACATGTATGAAAATATATCATTAAGCATTATCATATTCATAAAACCAAGATATAAATAGGGGAAAATATGTAATATTTCACAGTCAACAAATTTAGGTCTAGGTTTAGATTTTAGGATTCAAGTTCTAATTGATGTAATAACAATATTAATGATATTACTAATTAAAAATAATAATCTAATAATAATTAATGATATTAAAATAACAACAATAATTAATAACAATTATGATTGAATGAAATGGCTTACCTAACTTGAGCCCGATCTGAGCAAGTCGACTTAACTAGACTTAGTAGGGACTCAGGTGCAAATTGACCCAACTTGGTGTGTGGTTGCTCCCCAGCTCTGACTCAAATATTCCTAGTATTATTGAGTAAAAATCAGCTAGAAATTTGCATGACTTGGCCCTGACTCGGTTCAGCGAGTCGATGTCCCCCCCCCCCTCCGACTCCTCAACAACCGCACACTTGACTTGATATGACTAGTGACTCGGTTAAGTCGACCCAGTGCAACACAAGCTTGGATCCTCCCCAATACTTTCTCTCTTCTTTATCTTCTTCTTCTATTTCCTCTTTCTCCTTTCTCTCTCTCCTCCTTCTGCTCCTCACCTCTTCTTATGGACCAGGTGGTGCCTGGATTGGGCCAATCCCACACCCAACTCGGTCCAGACTTGGTCCGGACTCAGTTCGGTTCGAGCTGGAGCGGCAGCACCCACTTTCTCACTCTCTTTCTCTCTTTCCTATTCTCCCTGTTTTTCTTCTTCTTTCTGCCAAACACTTCCAGCAAACCTGGACCAACCCAACAACTTGACAACAAGTCTAGTTGGTGCCGCACAACGAGCAGCAACTCGCAGTCCATGTTCTTCTTTCTTCTTCTTCTTCTTCTTCTTCTTCTTCTTCTTCTTCTTCTTCTTCTTTTCTTACAGAGAGCACTCAACAACTCCAAATGACTCCGACCATCGAGTCAAGAAGCTAACTCGTTCTTGAACCAGGTTGAGTCACCCGGCAAGTCCCGACTCGCACTGAGTTACTCCCTCTTCTCTCTCTCTTCTCTTATCTTCTTCTTCTTCATCTTTCCTTTATACTTCTCTCTTCTTCCTTTATCTTGTGTCGACCGGCAGAGACTACAACTCAACCCAGACTGGACTCAGTGAAGAAGAATGGAGGTGAAGATGAAGTGGGGTGGTAATGACGGATTTAAATACTGGCCACCTTCCTTCGAAACGTTGATGCTGGAGGGTCTAGACCTTCCAAGCATGTTCGTAGGAGCAAGAAAATGAAACTCCCAGTTTGTTTGGGTGGTGGGTTCGAATGAAGGGAAAAACAGCCAGTTTTCTTCATGTTACCGTAAGAACAGGAGATAATGCGTTGTTGTCTGATGTTCACAACCTCAAGTGTAGGGTCACGATGTAGTAATAATCTCGGTGAGACCGAGGTCGAATCCACAGGGACTTATCTTGTGTATTCTCTAAAAGTAACTAGAAGTAGAACTAAGAAAAGATGTAAACTAATTCTAAAGTGATTGAGAGAGTAATTGTGATTAAAACTATGGAATTTAATGGTGGGAACTAGGGTTTCCAAGGATCCACATGTAGAGATTAGGGAGCCCTCTTAATTGATTCATATAACACAATTGGAATTGGCGCCCTAGCCTATCCAATTAGAAGATATAACGTTAAGATCAAAACTGAACTTTCGTAGACCTAATTCTCACTGGATGGAGAATTGTGAAAGTTGGAAGGGATTCCATCACCAAACCATGCCCATGGGATGATGACAAACAATAGGATTTACCAATCCCACAATCTCAAAAAGGAATAAGAAGATACTTAAAGCTATTGTAGATCTATTGTAATTTAAGTCACAACAAACCATTAAAAACTAAAAGTATTCATTGAATAATCAAATTAGAATCCAAGAAGTTTAACATAAATAAGAATCAAAGCAATAGAAACATCCCATCATGCTACAAGCTTCACCTCTTAGCCCTAGCTAAGATATTTAGCCAACCATAGACATGATTAGATCTAAAACCCTAGAAGAAAACATGGAAAACTAAGGAAGAAAGGAAAAAAAACACTTGGTGATGGCTCTCCACCCTTGTGCTTTACTCCTCCAAACCCTAGATTGATGCCCAAGGATGCCCTGGGGACTCCTATTTATAGTTGAGTAACACCTACTTTCGCACCTCCTTAGAAAAATTCAGAAACTGCCTTAAATTTACGCACTCCGTGTAACTATGCGTAACTTCGCATGATTCGTTTGATGACAACGAACTGGCTTCGATGTCATCGAAGTTGCCTTTTTCACTTGCTTTTTCTGTGCTGCATAACTTCGTCCGAACTACGTAACCTTATATGTCACTGAACTTACCTTCGATGTCATCGAAGAGGCCTTCGATGTCATCGAGAGTTGTTCGAGGAATCGATAATGTGTCCAAAATAGTCCAAACAATTAATCTAATTTTTTTGATAAATTCGATGCCATCGAAGAGGCCTTTGATGTCATTGAACATATCTTCGATATCATCGAGGGGGTCGGACTTTGAGTAATCGAACATGGTATCCAATATGTCCAACAAGTTTTACTGCAAATCCACAGAAAACTTGATGTCATCGAAGAGGCCTTCGATGCCATCGAGCAAAGCTTCGAGTCATCAAAAAAGTCCTCGAGTCATCGAAAAGTGTCTTCAATTTGTCCAGGGACCAACTCGATTTTCCTACATAAATTCAGTGTCATCGAATGGTAGTCTCGATGTTATCGAACGGTGATCGATGACACATTCAATGTAAATTCTACACTTGTTCTTTCAACTTCGTTCCTTCTCCACTTAGTTTTATTAAATCTTGGGATCTTAAAATCTTCAATCTTTGTCTCATAAGATCCATTCTTTGCATTGGTGATATTTGAGTGTCAAATTCATGCTTTTAGCACCTTTTCCAATCCAAGCTCTCAAATTCACCTTGTAACACAAACATGAGTAAAATAGGACATTAAATAGTATTATGTTCATAAAACCAAGATATAAATGGGGTTCAATATGCAATATTTGACCCTCAACACAATCACCAACCAGCATTTATATGTGAAAAATAAATCCCAATGCTTAATGTCCAAAACCTCTGTGGGAAAACAATCTTTTGTTCACTCAAGTATGAATGGGTAGAAATAAGATGTCAAAGTAAGATTTTGAAAACCTAGAATCGAATCGCATAAGCAACCAATCAAGTAAGTTCTTTGTCCATTAAATTGAAACATAACTTGCATATCAAGTTTCTCAATGTGCTTAGTGAAGATCAACTTACTTTCTGTATGGATACTATCAATTCATAATGTTAGCCATGCTCATCACTTCAAGACTGATTTGAAATTAAGTACTGATTCCGAACTTATCCCATTCTCCTTCTTTTTTCAGTTTTTGATTTTATATCGACGATCAATTTGATTCATATATTCTTTTTTTTTTTTTTTTTTTTTTTTTTTTTTCATTTTTTTTTTTTAATGACCTTTTTGTCGATCTCCTGTTTTTTAACTGGTTCTTTTCTTCTTTTAAGGTGGATAAAATTTTCCAGACTTGATTCTCATCATCTGTCATTGATTCACATACTAATAATCAGAACTTCTGGCATCTAACAGAAGACAATTTGAATGTGTTTTGTGATTTAGATTAACATGATATTCAAACTACTTCTTAATTAATTTAGCACAAGAACTTAGGTAATAAATTACTTAGATTATCAAACTCCAACAATCCAAAATTCAATCTCTATCCTATCATACCCAAAGCATTCTCAAGTACACAATTCATTGCTTCCCAAATAGATTTCGACTTGAAACACTGAAAAATTTTAAAATTTTGCTCAAAACTAAGAAAACATTGATTAGTTTACCTAATCCCCCATCCCCAACTGAAAAATCTATTGTCCTCAATGTAAAACAATAAGCATGAAATGCAAAAGAGGTAATGAAAAGAAAAGGGAAGTGATGGAAAGGTAATACCTGGAGAAGGAATTTTGAGGCTTTTCCTATGATCTCAGTGGGAAAGATGGGTTAGCACAAAAGACTCAAACAGACAATAAGTAAACTATCCTAAAACAGTGGAAATCAAACTATCCTAGAATGACAGAAAGCAAACTATCCTAGTCCTACATCATATGAAAGCAATAAACCTAACTATTTCTCCATCAGACTAGGAGGTCAATCTTGATAAACAGGGTCACTCAGAGGTATGGACATGTCCTCTGAATCGAATTTTTCAACAAATGGCTTTAAATGATGTCCATTCACTTTGAATTCGTTGCCATTATTTGGATTCTGAATCTTGACAGCCCCATGAGGATAGACATTAGTAATAGTGAAAGGGTCGGTCCAACGAGATTGGAGTTTACCCGGAAAGAGATGTAATAGAGAATTATACGAAAGAACTTTTTGACCGGGTGTGAATGATTTTCGAAGAATGTGTTGGTCATGAAAAACTTCATCCTGTCCTTATAAATTCTTGATTTCTCATATGCATCATTTCGGATCTCTTCAAGTTCATTCAACTAAAGTTTGCGCACCGAGCCAGTATTGTCCAAATTGAAATTCAGATTTTTAATGGCCCGATAGGCTCTATGTTCCAACTCCACAGGTAAGTGGCAAGCCTTCCCATAAACAAGTCTAAAGGGAGACATTCTGATAGGGGTTTTAAATGACATATGGTAAGCTCATAAAGCATCGATCAATTGGATTGACCAATCCTTATGGTCAGGGTTAACCGTTCTTTCCAGAATGTGTTTAATCTCCCTATTGAAAATCTCAGTTTGCCCACTTGTTTGTGGGTGGTATGGAGTGCTCACCTTATGAGAGATGCCATTTTTTTTTATTAAATTCGCAAATGACTTGTTACATAAATGTGAATCTCCACCATTAATGATGGCTCGAGGTGTTCCGAACCGGGAAATGATGTTCTCTTTTAAGAATTTAATGATCGTTTGATGATCATTGTTCCGGCATGGGATTGCTTCAACCCATTTAGTGACATAGTCTACCACAAGGAAAATATATAAATTCCCAAAGGATTGGGGGAATGGTCCTATGAAATCGATGCACCAGCAATCAAATGCTTTAATGATCAGAATGAGGTTCAAGGGCATCATGTTTCAATGGGACAATGCTCCCAATTTCTGATAATGCGCACAAGCTTTGCAAAACTCATGAGTGTCCTTAAATATAGTGGGCCAGTAAAAGATGTACTGCAGAATTTTGGTCGTGGTCTTTTTATCATAAAAGTGACCACCACAGGCCTGAGAGTGATAGAAAGAGATGACACTTTAGTGTTCATTCTCTAGCACACATTTCCTTAAGATTTGGTCTAGACAATATTTAAACAAATATGACTCGTCCCAGAAGAGTTTGCGTACCTTGGTGAAGAATTTCTTCTTATCTTGCGTAGTCTAATGTGTCGGCGTGAAACCTGTAGCAAGATAGTTAGCAATATTCACAAACCAAGGTACATGAGAGACTTTCAACAATTGTTTATCAGGGAACATGTCATTTATGTGTGTCGTCTCAAGGGAATCAGAGGGATCAAGGCAGGAAAGATGGTCAGCCACTACGTTCTTTGCTCCCTTTTTATCTTTTATTTCCAAATCGAATTCTTAGAGTAGGAGGATCTATCTTATTAAGCGGGGCTTAGCATCATTCTTAGAAAGAAGATACTTGAGCGCCGCATGATCTGTGTAGATAATGATCTTGGATCTAATTAAGTAGGACCTAAACTTGTCTAAAGCGAATACTACAACTAAGAGTTCCTTCTCTGTAGTTGAATAATTCACTTGGGTAGGGTTTAGATTTCTACTCGCATAATAAATAACATAGGGCTTCTTCCCTTTTCTCTAGCCTAGGACTGCCCCAAGAGCATAATTGGACGTGTCGCACATAAGTTTAAAAGGGATGCTCCAATCGGGTGGCTGCATGATCGGTGCGGTGGTTAGCTTGCCCTTGAGTGTAGAAAAAGCTTCCTGACATTGTTTAGTCCACTCGTATGGCACATCCTTTTGAAGTAGATTGCATAAAGGATGAGAGAGATGACTAAAGTCCTTTATGAATCTCTTGTAAAATTCGGCGTGTCTTAAGAAGGATTGCATATCTCGTATGTTCTTAGGTGGAGGGGTTAGAGATAAGATCAATCTTAGCCTAATCTACCTCCATTCCTTTTGACGAGATGATATGTCCAAGGACAATTCTCTTCCGAACCATAAAGTGACACTTCTTCCAATTCAGTACCAAGTTCTTTTCCTCACATCGCTTCAGCACATTTTTCAAAAGTTCTAAGCATTCGCTGAAGGATGGACCAAAAACCAAGAAATTATCAATGAAAAACTCAAAATATTTTCCCACCATATTTAAAAAAATACTCAACATACATCACTGAAAGGTGGCGGAGGCATTACACAATCCAAATGGCATCCTTCGGTAAGCAAAGGTACCAAAAGGACATGTGAACGTGGTCTTTTCTTGGTCTTTAAGGGCTATCTCGATCTGATTGTAGCCCGAATATCTGTTGAGGAAACAATAATAGGAGTGACCAGCTAGCCTTTCCAAAACTTGATCAATGAAGGGCAAATGAAAGTAGTCTTTCCTCGTGATGGTATTCAACTTCATGTAGTCAATACACATTCTCAAACCAGTAGTGACTCTATTGGTCACGAGTTCATTGTCGGCATTGGTTACAAAGGTGATTTCGGACTTCTTAGGAATGACCAGAGTTGGACTCACCCATTGACAACCAGATATAGGGTATATGATACCCACATCCAATAGCTTTAGAACCTCGGCCTTAACCACTTCTTTCACGTTTGGATTTAGTCTACGCTGTGGTTCCCAGAGGTCTTCGCATTATCCTCTGGATAAATGCGGTGAGTACAAATTGAAAGGTCTATTCCCTTGAGGTCTACAATCGACCATCCAATGGCTCCTTTGTGCTCAATGAGAGTAGAGATAAGCATACTTTCTTATTCATTCTTAAGGTGGGAAGAGATCACCACTGGGTATGTCTCATCTTGACCTAAATAGACATATTTCAAGTCAAAGGGCAACGATTTTAAGTTAAGCTTTGGTGCCTTGAGGTTAGACGGTAGAGGCAGTACATCAGTTTGGGGTCATTCTTCAAATTGTGGCCTCCACCAGTTGACTTCAAGTACTGACACAGTATCAAGTACGACACCCGTCTCTCTAATTGTATCATTATCCAAATCATGGGAGTGTGTCAAATACATCTCTAGAGGGTCAGAGGATAAGGTCATCAGAGTTTTATCTTCCACGAAAGAATCTATCATTGTAATGTCGTGGGTATCATTTTCATCCTCTGCCTGTTTACTCATATTGAAGAAGATATTGAGCTTCAATGTCATATTTCCAGAAGACAAATTCATGACTCCATTCCTACAATTAATGATTGCATTTGATGTAGCAAGGAATGGGCGACCAATGATGATAGGAATTTGAGTGCTAATGTCCACGATGGGTTGAGTATCCAGGATAATAAAATCTACTGGGTAGTAGAATTTGTCAACCTGGACCAACACATCCTCGATTATCCCTCTCAGTACACGAACTGAGATATCAACAAGTTGTAATGTGGTCCAGGTGTGTTTTAATTCACCTAGACCCAGTTGTTCGTAGACTGAGTAAGGGATCAGATTTACGTTCGCTCCTAAGTCAAGAAGTGTGTGCTCAATCCGGTAGTTCTCAATTACAAAAGGTATGGTTAGGCTACCGAGATCTTTATATTTCTGTGGCACATCTTGCTTGAGGATGACACTCACTTTTTCCGTCAAAATTTTTTTTATTTCTGATACTTTGCCGCCTCTTGGTCGTGCATATGTCTTTCAGAAATTTGGCATATGAAGAAATTTATTTCACGGCTTCCAGGAGAGGAATGTTGGCCTTCACTTGTTTAAGCACCTCTAGAATGTCCTGAGAGTTAGAGAGAGGTTTTGGTGCAACCAACCGTTGGGGGAATGGTGCAATCAACCTGCCTTGAAGTTCTAGTTCTAATTCTTGTGGAGTAGTGCTAGGTCTATCTACCTCATCTATTTCCAGGTCCTTGGAATTTTCAGCCCTTACCAAATAGATTTGTCAATTATTTTCTCACTCCTAAGGGTGGTGATAGACTTAGCTTGCTCTATTTGATTTGAAGCGCTCGGGTCGCTGACTTCATATTGCGGTTTTGGATTGGGAAGAGGTTGAACTGGAAGACTTCCCTTGTTCCCAATCGCATTTTTGTCTCAAGCCCTTGAATGACCTTTGTAAAATCTTGAAAGACTTGTAGAATATCCTGATTGAAAAGCTCTTGATTTTGAAGATGCTTTAGAACCGGATCCTCTTGAGGTTTCTCTTGATTTAAAATTTGATTAGGGAATCCTTGAGGCATAGCAGTTTGTCTGTTCCTACAACTGAAATTTGGATGATTTCTCCAACTAGGATTGTATAATTTGGAGGTGGGTCCACTGAAAGGTCTTTGGTAATTATTTACGGCATTAGATTGCTCATTCAGTACCTCTTGAAAAGCAGGTATTGTTGGACAATTTTCAGTTGTGTGAATGTTGCAAGCAGTTTCCTTAGCCTTATCCTTCTTTAATTCCATGGCCTCGAGTTTTCTTATGAGATTAACCACTTTAGCATTGATATCATCATCCTCTTTCAGAATGTATATTCTACCCCTCTCCTTCGATTGAGTATGCTTAGAAGTGGTGCTCGATTCCTGGGAGATGTCCCATGATTATGTGTTTTCATCAAGCATATCAAAATAGTCCCACACATCATTGACGGTTTTATTCATAAATTCTTCATTGCACATTGTCTCGACCAATTGGTGCATGGGAGATTTTAGTACATCATAGAAGAAGTTCGTGATGCACCATGTTTCAAAACCGTATTGTGAGCATGAATTGATGAGATCCTTGAACCGCTCCTAACATTGGAAGAATGTTTCGTCTTCCTTTTGGGCAAAGTTCATGATTGACTTTCTAAGGGTGTTCATTTTATGGTATGAGAAAATTTTCTTTATGAACTCCCTTGTCATGTCATTCCATCTGTCAATAGATCGTGGACGTAGTGAATGCAACCACGTCTTAGCTTTCTCTTTCAAAGAAAAGGAAAGAGTTTTAGCCTGATCATGTCATCGGACACGTTAGGAAAGTATAAGGTGGCTATGATCTCATCAAACTCTTTCAAGTGTAAGTATGGATTTTCATAATCAAGCCCATGAAATTTTGGAAGGAGTTGGATCACCCCTGGCTTGATATCCATATGTCCCATATTTTCTAGAAAAACCATGCATGAGGACATGCTCACCCCCGCCGATTATAAATAATCTCGTAAAGTACAAGGCGGGGGTGCTTGATGCACCTCATTCTCATCCTAGATTTCCGCAACCTAAGGTTGAGGATTTGGAGGTTGATTGGCTAGTTGATTGACAACCATAACTTCAATTAACTCTGTGGATTTCGAGTGGTGTCTAGTCCTGTGATGGATAGATAACCCCTCAACCAATCCTCCTTCACTCAAAAGACGTCGAGTGTTATCACAAACCCACTTGGGTATGAAACACTCTCAGCCCTTGATTTCAGAATCTAACCTAAACCTAAAAGAAAGAAGAGAAATAGGATTCCAGAAATAGAAAGAAGTTACCAAATTAGAAGTTTTTATGTTAGGATCCTTCAAAAGGACAAAAAAAAAAGAAAAGAAAATTAGTTTCTAAAAAAAATAAGAAAGTTCCTAAAAAAAAAAAAGAAATAGAAAGATGAGTTAGTTTCTAAAACTATAAAGGAAAGTTCCTAAAAAGCAACCTAGTTTCTAAAAACAAAAAGGAAAGTTTCTAAAAACAAATTAGGAAAGTTCTAAACCTAGAATTAGAGAGTTAGTTTCTAAAAATAATTCATAAAAACCCTAACCTAGAATTAGAGAGTTAGTTTCTAAAAATAGAAAGTAAACTAACCCTAATCTTAACCTTATTCTAAAACTAATTAATATTAGAAAAACGCAACCGTTAGTCCCCGGCAAAGGCGCCAAAAACTTGTTCACAACCCCAAGTGTAGGGTTGCAATGTAGTAATAATCTCGATGAGAACGAGGTCGAATCCATAGGGACTAATCTCGTTTATTCTCTAAAAGTAACTAGAAGTAGAACTAAGAAAAGATATAAACTAATTCTGAAGTAATTGAGAGAGTAATTATGATTAAAATGATTAAAACTATGGAATTTAAAGGTAGGAACTACGGTTTCCAAGGATCCACGTGTAGAGATTAGGGAGCCCACTTGCTTGATTCAAATAACACAATTGGAATTAGCGTCCCAGCCTATCAAATTGAAAGATATAGCAGTTAAGATCAAAACTGAACTTCTGTAGACCTAATTCTCAATGGATGGAGAATTGTGAAAGTTGGAACGGATTCCATCACCAAACCATACCCATGGGACGATAGTAAACAACAGGATTTACCAATCCTACATCTCAAAAAGGAATAAGAAGATACTTAAAGCTATTGCAGATCTATTGTAATTTAAGTCACAACAAACCATTAAAAACTAGAAGTATTCCTTGAATAATCAAATTAGAATCCATGAAGTTCAATATAAACATGAATCAAAGCAATAGAAACATCCCATCACGCTACAAGCTTCACCTCTTAGCCCTAACTAAGAGGTTTAACCAACCATAGACATGATTATATCTAAAACCCTAGAACAAAGCATGAAAAATTAAGGAACAATGAAGAAAAATGCTTGGTGACGACTTTCCACCCTTGTGCTTCTCTCCTCCAAACCTTAGATTCATTCCCAGGGATGCCTTGGGACTCCTATTTATAGTTGAGTAACACCTCCTTTCGCACCTCCTTGGAAAAAATTCGGAAACTGCCTCAAATTTATGCACTTCGCGTAACTCTGCGTAACTTCGTACGATTCATTCGATGACTTCAAATTGGTTTCGATGTCATCGAATGTGCCTTTTTCACTTGCTTTTTTCACGCTACGTAACTTCGTCTGTACTGTGCAACCTTCTATGTCGTCGAACCTACCTTCAATTTCATCGAAGAGGGCTTCGATGTCATTGAGAGTTGTCCAATGAATCGATGATGTGTCCAAAACAGTCTAGAGAGTTAATCAAATTTCTTTTAGCAGGAAAACCCTAATTCACATCAACCGTGAGTGGATGATTTGGATTCATCCAAATAAAGGGCTGTGATTGGTGTTCACACCCCAAGTGTAGGGTTGTGATGTAGTAATAATCTCGGTAAGACCGAGGTCGAATCCACAGGGACTAAACCTTGTATATAATTTGAAAGTAACTAGGACTAGAACTAGACGAAGATATAGTCTAAACCAAAGGATTTTTAAGAGGATAATGGTGAAATATTAAACTAAAGCTTGTAAAATTCAAAGGTGGGAAACTAGGGTGTCAACGATGTGTATCAGGGAGATCTATGCTTGATTCACGAACACAACTAGAATCAGAGTCCTATCTTCATCTAGTTGGAAAATGTTTCATTAAAAACCAATCTGAACATCCTTTGATCTAGTTTTCAAGAGATGAGAGGTATGAGAATTAGAATTGATTCCATCACAAAACTATCCCATGAGACAAAGCAAACAACAAAACTTTAACCAATCTACATCCAATCTAAGGAATTTATGAACAGTAAAAAGGGTTCTGTCATCCAACCATGCCCATGAGACGATGGCGAACAACAGGGCTCCCATGTTCACAATCCCTATAATACAATGAACATACCCGAAGCTATCGCAGATCCATTATAATTTAAGTCACAATAAACCATTAAAAATTACGAATATTCCATATAATCAAACTATAATCAAAGAGAGTTCATAAAACATGAATCAAAGCCGTAGAAACCGTCCCATCATGCTACAAGCTTCACCTCTTAGCCCTAGCTAAGAGTTTTAGCTTGACATGATCAAGCAATTATCACTAAACAAATTCATAAGAATAGAAAGAAAGAAAATAAAGAAGAAGAAAGAAAGTTGGAAACCATCTACACCCTCTTCTCTCTCTCTCTCTCATGTGCAAGATGCCTCCACGGCTGCCCTTCATAGCTCCACGTCTAGATCTCCCTTTTATTGCTGGCGAGGTCTCCTTTAAAATGTGAAGATACACTTCCATAATCCCCTTGCGAAAACCTTTCACAAAACGTTCTCGCGGATTCTATTTTTGGTGCGGCGAAACTATGGAGAACACTTGCGCCAAAACCGGATTTGGAGTGGTTGGCCTTCTAGTCCACCTAATCAGACTTCTTGGGTGTGGCTGAAACCCATCTTGCATGTTTTTGGACGGTTCAGATCAACACCTTGATCCATAAGTGGGTCATATAGCAAGCTGGAACATCCAGTTTTTCCGGATTGTTTGACACATGCGAATTGGTGCGAAAATATGGTTTTGCATTAACAGTGGGGCCCATATTCAGTGCAGGCGGGGAAATCCACTCCGTCCATTGGATTCCCCTTAGAATCTTGGCCTAAGAAACCGCGTTCCTGATCTGAATTTGATGCGACCCATGGAATTAAACTTGTTGTAACTACTTTGAACGTAACGGAATGGCCTTCTTGTGACCACTGTAGCAGGCACGTGTGTGTGCATGGTTGCACACGGTCAACTTGGGTTTGATCCGCTCGAGCTTATCTTCATGATGGACGGCTTGGATTGCCCATGTTGGCCATGATGGTGGCCCACAGCCGTGCGCAAGGGGACACCATTCATCCGTTCATGGTGGGAAGAAAACAGAAACCTCCGTTTTTTGCTAGGAGTCTGGTTAGCGTGCACTGACTGACTCCCCTATTTCAGTGTGAAGCGGGAGCACATGGAGGGCGTGCACATTCTTCCCAGGTATGGTCCACTATGGAGTGATCTTTGGAAATCCACACCGTCAATTCGCCTTCCCATCTGGTTTACAGAGTTTAGCCCAAAGCATATCCAGAGATCAGATGGGCCCCAAATTGGTGATTTTGTGGCTGATCTTTTTGTGGGGCCACTTCCACAAAGATCCAATGGCTGAAATTTGACGTGTACAGTTAATTTATGGTCCTCAGGCCAGATATAAAGTTTCAACCTGAACGGATGGTGGGAACCCTGTGATCTTGCATTCTAGACGACTTTCACGCCCGTTTAAACCCAATCACTTGATTTTCTCTGATCTTTGATGTGTAAATTCTTCGATCTTGGTCCCTTAGGGTTTGTCCCTTGCCTTGTTAACTTTAGAGCATTAAATTCATGCTTTTAGACCCTTTTTTAGTCCAGGCTCTTAAATACACCTTGCAACACAAACACGATTAAAATAGGTCGTTAAACAGCATCATGTTTGTAAATTCAGGTAATAACTGGGGTCTAATATGTGATATTTGACCCTTAACACAATCCCCAACCAGCATTTTGCTAGTCCCGAGCAAAGTATGTAAAAAATAATTTAAGAATTAAGGGACAATTTTTATAAAATCGAGTGATTTTGAAAAAAAATCCGGTCAATAGAATTCTAGGATCATGAATGTTGGACATTATTTTCTCTTAAACTCAAGCGCACAGTAAACTTCATAGTTAAGTTTAAAGTATTAATCCATCCATTAGAAGAATTCTAAACATTGAGTTCCATGGGTGTATAGTGCAGCCTTGATTTATTACTATTAAAGGTCCAATCGTCAATTTTCATGATAACATTGATATCCAAAAGGAACACTTTGGATAACCGAACCTAAACCAAAACTTGTCTTACAGTTTAATTTCTTTTTGATCGGCGGCTTTCACGCCATGTTAACCTTGGGGAATCAAACCCTCACCTATAGGGAGTAGACTTATGGTGAAGACCATTCGCCCACAACCACATTTATCGGGTAGAGTTAAGGAGGGAAATCGAACCCTCACCTATAGGGAGCAAACCTATGGTGAAGATCATTCACCCAACCCTTTCTAAGTACAATTTTTTTTTGAACATGATGGACAAATTCCCCAGGTTGGCTCCTTCCATGCCCAGTGACTATCAGGTTAACAATTCAATCTCGAATTGAAGCTTTAACATGTAAGTCAGGTGTGACATGTGAAATCATGACTCAATCAATGTTTAAAACTTCTAATCATGAATTAATAATTCGGACTTAACTGTGAAATCTAACAGATGGCTGAATCCAAAAGTACTAAATTACCAACATTACGTATCTTATAATTTTAAATCAAAGATGGTCATCAAAATCACTTCGAATTCACAAGAATTTTTAGAAAAAATTTAAAAAATTTCCACAATTTTACTCAAGACCAAGAAAATACTGATTAGGTAATCTAATCTCCCATCCCCAACCTAAAATCTACATTGTACTAAATGTAAAAGATATAAGCATGCAATACACATAAGACAACGAAACTAAAGGAAAAATGATGGAAAGATAGTACCTGATGACAGAGTTAAGAGGCTTCTTCCAAAGAGATCTTAGAGTGATGGTGGTTCGGTGCAAGACTCAAAATGCAAACTATCTTAAAACAACTGGCAAGCAAACTATCCTAACGGCATAAAACCGACTAACCTAGAACGATATAAAGCAAACTACCCTAGTCTTATGAAAGCATGGGAAAAGCTACTCAGTCATGTCGCAAGGTTCCTCTTCCGGCCAATATTTTGATAAATTTATTAACAAGATCATCCAAAAGCCTTTTTTGCAATAAGCTTGGATGCCCTGAAGCATGAATTTCCAGAGAAATTTACGAACCTCAGAATGAAATTGTCGTCGCTTGATGCATCCAAAGTATATATGATTCACCTATGACCGAAAAAGTTTCAGAGTTAGTATCCCATGATGAATCAGAGACTACAGGTAAATATAATTCAGAAAAATTCTCAACAGATGATGTAGTCTCAACACAATCCGAAGTTTCAGACTTATGTTCAATTTCCAGCTCCTCCTCCTTTAATGATAAACATTCAGGATCTGGTGAAGAAGGGGCTTCAGAAGAAGGGTTTTCTCGTTCCGTGACAACTACCGAGATATTGTCTTGCAAGACATTCACTATATCTCTTATCATGGGATCGTTTGAATCTGCAAAGTGTGTCAAGCAATCATCCAAAGAGTTGAAAAATTTAGCTGAGAGTGACTCATTTTTCATATTAAAGTTTGTGATGATCTGCCAAGGGTTCCAACGTCTCTGAAAGTGGATGGACGCATGCTCTCTGTTGCTCTTGCCCTGTACAGACAGATTAAAAATCAACAAGGGAAGCATTGATGTGAATACTCTTTTCATTGAAACTACTCAGTTGAGGCATTAAATCGTCAAATGTGTACAGCTCAGATGATGGCCTTAACTAGGTGGTTTCAAATTTCAGAGTCGTATCGAGCAACTCGTCCCACTCTCGAATCATATCATCATTCAATTCAAGGGAGTGGTCCAAACACTTCTCACAAGAGTTACAGGGGTCGGTTGAAAGGGGTTCATTCTCCACATTTAAATCAGTAATGTCAGAAGGGTGGAGTAAATAATTATGATCAACCACTTCCTGTACCCTTTTATCATTGACCTGGACCATACTTGAGATTGATTCCAGGAGAATTTGGGCTGCACATTCATAATCTTCATCCCAATACTCATCATCGTTTAATTTCGTGCAGTGCACACTTGAGATGGGATCACATTCCTCATATTCTCTTTCTAACTTAGGTTGAGGTTTGAATAAACTAACCTCTCCCTCATCATGGAAACCTAGTGTGTCATGTGAGTGAAGTGTGTCATCATCATTATATTTGAAAGACACCCACCTCTCTTGATTATTCTTTTGAACCATCATCGACATTGACTCTTCAGAAAATTGAACCATATGCTCATTAACGGAATCCAACTCTTCATTCCAAATTTCAGAATTCTTCAAAAACGAGTTAGGATCACTTTCCTCTCATTGTATTTCTGGATTGCGTTGTGGTTGAGATGAATGAGCCGGCGCGAATTAAGTGCTTCCAACATTTTTCTAATTTCTGTAAGACAGTCCATGTTATACTGAAATGAATCATCTTGGATCATTTCTGGTTGGATCTCAAAGGTAGAGTATCTAAGAGAATAATCATTATAACATGTTGTTGGTTCAGCTTTCCAATTTTGATGTTTCCACTGGTTATAGTCATACGGATCATATGTGGGAGAATATGATGGTTGATAATAGTACTCATTCCCATAATTATGATCGCATAAGGACTTCTTAACCGATGAAGTATAAAATTCCAGTCAATTCTCGATGATGGTTTCAGAAAAATCTTAAGATATAGGTTGAATTACATCGTAATCATTATACATCCCTCCTCAATATCTCTTATCCATCTCAGCATATTGACGTACCCAGTCTTCCATGGTGAAACCCTAAATCTGAATCTAATCCTAAGACAAATAAAAGAAAAGATCCTACAGTAGTATCAAAAGTAAGGGGAGGAGAAGTTAGAAGGAAGTTACCAAGTTAGAAGTTCTTATGTTAAGATCCTGCAAAAGAAAACAAAGAAATTTGTTTTTAGAAATTCTAAAGTTAGAAGGCTCCTACAACCTAAAAATAGAAAGTAAGTTAGTTCGAAAAATAGGAAAAAATCCTAGAATTAGAAAATTTCTAGAAATAGAGAAAAAAAAACCTAAAATTAGAGAGTTTTTAAAAATAAACTAGTTCCAAAAAGGAAAGTTTCTAAAAATAGAAAGTAGACTAGTTTCTAAAACGGGAAAATTTCTTTTCTAAAAAAAAAGAAAATTTTCTAAATATAGAAAATAGAAAGATAGAGAAATTAGAAAGAGATTACCAATGTAGAAAGTCTATATCTAAGTCCTACAAAATACAAAGTTAGGTTAGTTTCTAAAAAAATTCAAATAGAAAAATCTAAACCTAAAGTTAGAATATCCTAATCTTAACCTAATTCTAAAACTAGTTATTCTCAAAAAAATGCAACCGTCAGTCCCCGGCAATGACACTAAAAACTTGTTCACATCTCAAGTATAGGGTTGTGATGTAGTAATAATCTCGGTAAGACCGATGTTGAATCCATAGGGATTGAACCTTGTATGTAATCTGAAAGTAATTAGAACTAGAACTAGACGAAGATGTAATCTAAACCAATAGATTTTTAAGAGGATAATGGTGAAATATTAAACTAGAGCTTGTAAAATTCAAAGGTGGGAAACTAGGGTGCCAAGGATCTACTTGTAGAGATCAAGGAGATCTATGCTTGATTCACGAACACAACTAGAATCAGAGTCCTATCTTCATCCAGTTGGAAGATATTTCATTAAAAACCAATCTGAACATCCTTTGATCCAGTTTTCAAGAGATGAGAGGTATGAGAATTAGAATTGATTTCATCACAAAACCATGCCCATGAGACAAAGCAAACAACAAAACTTTAACCAATTCACATCCAATCCAAGGAATTTATGAACAGTAAGAGGAGTTCCATCATCCAACCATGCCCATGAGCCGATGGCGAACAACAGGGCTCCCATGTTCACAATCCCTATAATGCAATGAACATACCCGAAGCTATTGCAGATCCATTGTAATTTAAGTCACAATAAACCATTAAAAATTACGAATATTCCATATAATCAAACTATAATAAAAGAGAGTTCATAAAACATGAATCAAAGTCGTAGAAACCGTTCCATCACGCTACAAGCTTCACCTCTTAGCCCTAGCTTAGAGTTTTAGCTTGACATGATCAAGCAATCATCTCTAAACAAATTCATAAGAAAAGAAAGAAAGAAAATAAAGAAGAAGAAAGAAAGTTGGAAACTGTCTACACCCTCTTCTCTCTCTCTCTCTCTCTCTCTCTCTCTCTCTCTCTCTCACGTGCAAGATGCCTCCACGGCTACCTGTCATAGCTCCACATCTGGATCTCCCTTCTGTTACTGGCGAGGTCTCCTTTATAGCTGATGGGAAGTGCAGAAGGTGAGCCCTCAAGATCTGATGGTCTACACGAAGTTTGGAACCCTCGCAAAGCAGAAGAACGATGCTCCAACGGCCCGCTTATCTACTACTGGAGTAGATAGAACTATTCAGACCTCTGATCATACGGTATATAGTGGCCCCGGATCACGATCTATGGATTAGATCGTATCAAGGACAAGCCAAAATGGATAGACTCTGGTGCACACTCTCTCTCTCCGTATACCCTCGGTATTTCTTATTGCTTACGGGAGAGTGTCTCATCCTTTATATAGGAAAGGAATGAGAGACCGGATGAGATAGGATGAGACCATATCATCCAGTTTTATCCCTATCTCCTATCATAAATCAAATTCAAAGTTGAATTTGAAATATAACAGAAAAGGAAAAAATTGGAAGATGTTTAAACATGTGGGACCCACCCACTAGTGATTGCTCACCAATGGGCCCCATTGGCCTGCGTCCAACATCTCCCACTTAATCACATTGTGGGATAGGCACAAAAATTTGTCCATCTAACTCGCCTAATAACAATCAAAGACCAAACATCGCGATCAAAAGAATCAGAGGTGTGGGACCAGCTGGAACACCATAATCTTCTCATAGGTATTTAAGTACTAAGTGACCACCTAACTAGTACTCAATAACCCAAGCTTTGCAATGTCTGTCCTAGTCCGCATGATCACACCGGATGAAGTTAAGTCTCGACCTGGAGTACTCGGCCAACATACGCACTTATCCAACTTATCGAGTTATTCTGAAAACTTGATTTTTCACAAACTTCGACTAAAACCAATTTAAAGCAATACTCATATATTTATATGCTTTTTAAGAAAAAATATTGTTTGCAAAAGTCTAATAAAAATAACTCGATACTGCCGGCGGATAAGTCTTTAAGTGCGTATTTATAGTTCTAGAAACTTAGTGTAGCTGTCATGGGATCTTCCCCACGCAGATGTGTAATTTGGAATCAATCAAGCCGCTTTCCTAGTGTAACTGAATCTGGCCAATAAAGGACCTTTCGTTATAGTACACTAAAGTAGCGACACTCAATCTCATCCTCATATACACAAGAGGAGGGTAGCTACGGACATAAAGAGTCACCTACGGGACTGGCTACTCGCACGTTGTAATGATTAGATCGAACCAAAGCAATCTGTAGGTAAAAGGTCCCTGTACGTGGCTACAATCCACATTGTAAAGTAGACAATACTAGGTGAATGTCGGGTCTACAATACACATGTTATTCTACATGAGGTACGACTCATCTCATAACCTTATAACCTAGCTATAAATTCAGGCCATAACATTTGATCGCAAGTAACGGAATGGTGCGATTATGTTATTCGACTTTATCAGTCTCATCTTCAATCTTAAAAGATTGTAGGCGGATACGACTCACTCATATCCTCATCCTTTATTATTCACAATAAAGGGAAGTTCATACCTCAATGTATAAACATGGCCCCAAATGTACCTCTCTTGTATATTCAACGTTGGTCGACCCGTGCAAGTGGGTGACCGGCCTGCAGACAAAAATAGAAATCCTACATGATCTCAAGGTAAATGCTGATGATCTTCTTACCTAGTTTATATTAGAAGTCAATACTAAATTAATGGAATATATTATTCATTAATGAAAGATCGAATGCGTTACAAAATAAGTATATTTGTCAAACTTTCCTCAATCCCATTTGCCTGACGTAAACCTGAAATAGATCTCTAGCTATAGGTTTCATCATGGGATCAGCCATCATCTCCTTAGTAGGAATATAGCTTAGGGCAACCTTCTTATCTCTCACTTGATCACGAACGTAATGATACTTGATCTCAATGTACTTAGATTTCTGGTGGTGTTTAGGGTCCTTTGCCAAGTCAATGGCAGAAGTATTATTTATCTTCAGCGATATAGGCTGACGAATACTTGGTACAATACTCAGACTCAATAGAAATCTGCAAACCCATACACACTCCTGAACTACAGCACAACATGCAATGTATTCGGCCTCCATAGATGAAAGAGCTGTGGATGTCTGTTTCTTACTCGGCCATGAGATAGCTCTTCCTCAGAGTAAGAATACAAACCCTAGAGTAGACTTTCTCTCATCGACATCATTACCCCAAGCAGCATCAGAATATCCTTTGAGCTCGAGGCTTGTGCCTTCATAACACAACATTAGGTCTTTTGTTCCTCTGAGATTGAGGAATATACATTTGACGGCTTGCTAATGAGACTGTCCCGAGTTACTCTGATAACGGTTGACTATGCCAACTGCAAAGCTAATATCCGGTCTAGTGTAAAGCATAGCATACATTAAGCTCCCTATTGCGCTTGCATAAGATACTGATGATATAACCAATTTCTCAGCTATAGTCTGAGGACACGAATTCCTGTTTAGCTTGGTAGCTTTATCTATAGGGGTTTCAACAGCCTTTAAATTTTTCATCCTGAACCGCTCTAAGATCTTTTGTATATAGGTTGCTTGAGACAAACCTAAAAATTTCTTAGGGTGATCCCTGATGATTTTTACCCCAAGAATAAAGTTGACTTCACTGAGGTCTTTCATCTCAAAGTTTGAGAATAGCAAATCTTTAGTCAATATTAACAATTGCATGTCATTACTAGCTAGCAGGATATTGTCTACATATAGAGATAGTATCAGAAAAGATCTTCCAGATCGTTTCAGGTATACACAATGATCTTCTTCACTCATCATGAATCCAAAAGTGGTGATGGCCAAGTGGAACCTCATGTACCACTGTCTTAAAGATTGCTTCAGCCCATAGATAGATTTCAACAACTTGTAGACTTTCTTTGGTTGCTTTTTGTCCACATAACGTATGGGTTGTTGCATGTATATTTCTTCATCCAAGTCACCATTTAAGAATGCGGTCTTTACATCCATCTGATATAACTCTAAGTCTAAATTTGCGATAATAGATAAGATCATGCGGATTGAGGAGAACTTTGCAACAGGTGAAAAGGTCTCCTCGTAATCAACGCCTTCTTATTGTGTAAAACCTTTAGCAACTAATCGTGTTCTATACTTGTCCATTGTACCATCGACTTTTCTTTTGATCTTTAGTACCCATTTGTTACCTATCGCTTTGCGATTGGAAGACAGATCAACAAGTTTCCAAACTTTATTCTTCTCCATAGAAGAGATCTCTTCGTCCATAGCATTAACCTAATCGGCCGAGTTAGAAGATAATAATGCATCCTAATACGAATCAGGTTCATCATCATCAACTGCAACGCAAGAGAATGTTTGCCCCTCAATATCAAAGTATCTTCGGGGAATCAATCCTCTTTCGCTTCGACGTAACTCAGGAGCCTGCTGAGATGTCCTCTCACTGTCCTGACGAAATATAGGAACATCATCATCTTGAGAAGTAGAACTTCCACTCTCCTGAGATACATCGAGTATTTCAAAAAGTTCTATTGGAGCCTTTTGCTTCATTCGGCTTGGGTATCTATCTTCAACGAAAATCACGTCCCTGGATTCTATCTCAATCCATCATCCATGGTCCTCATAAGCTAGAACGTATCCCTTTGAATGCAAATGGTACCTTATGAATACGCATTCAATGGTTTTACTATCAAGTTTACTTTTATGCGGAGTAGGTAGCAAAACATATCCTAATGATTCCCAAGGGTGTAGGTTGGCTAGAGAAGAAATTCTCCCAGACCACATCTCATATGGGGTCTTAGGAATGGATTTGGATGGAACTCTATTAAGGACGTAGACAGCTGTTAACAGTGTGTCTCCCCAGAATGTGGTAGAGAGATTGGCTTGTGCCATCATCGATCTAATCATGTCCAATAGTGTCATATTCATTCTCTCTACAACACCATTTTGTTATGGGGTGTAAGCCATTGTGTACTACCGAACAATACCAACGTTTTTACAATATGATCTAAACGTTTCAGATGTATACTCGTCACCTCTATCAGATCGAAAGATTTTAATCTTTTTCTCAAGTTGATTTTCTACCTCAGCTTTATATTTAAGAAAACAATCAAAAGCTTCAGATTTGTGTGAGATGAGATACACATATCCATAGCGCGAGTAATCGTCAATGAAAGTGACAAAGTATTGACATCCGTTTTTGGCATGTACATTAAAGGGTCCACAGATATCTGAATGGATTATCTCTAGTGTGCCCTTAGACCTAGCCACTTTGGAAAATGGTTTCTTTGAAGTCTTCCCAGACACATAATGTTCACAAAATGACAAATCAACTTTGGATAATGAGTCTAACAGACCAGAACGTACTAGTCTTGTCATACGATCCTTTCCTATGTGACCTAATATCGTGTGCCATTTTTGAGATTTAGATACTACAGTTTCATTCAACATAACAGATAAAGCAAGAGGGGCATTATCACAGTCTACGTCAAGAATAAATAAATCTGAAATTAAATTTTTTCATACAAAGATGAGGTTATTCAGTCTCAAAGAAACTCTTGTCCCGTAAAATCGAATATCAAAACCATCAAATAATAACTTAGAAACAGAAATTAAATTCCGACGCATCCCCGGTGCATAAAGGGTATCACGAAGGATTATTGTTCTCCCTATGCACGTACGAAGATGGAGAATGTCAATCCCTAGTACGTCTTCAACAGCATTATTGCCCATGTATAGCTTGTAACTTCCCTTAGCTACAGGCTGAAATTCCTCGAGTCCTCGACGACTCTGTGTCACGTGCTTTGTTGCACTTGAATCCAAAATCCACTCGTTAGATATGGTATCTACGGAAAGGATTTCAGAACAAACGCCTATATATGAAGTATCTAGTGACTGAGAAATTATCATCTTTTTATGGGCGCACTGTCGGGCATAATGGCCGAAATTACCACAGACAAAGCAGACTACATTTGTCTTTTTCTGCTTCTTCTTTCCATTCCCCTTCTTGAGATTTGGAGGAGGTGCTGTGGACTTCTGTTCTTAGTTATTCTTTTTCGCCTTCTTGCGAGCTTTGGACCGTTTGTTGTTAGTTTTTCACTTATGGGTCTCTGCTACAAAGGCCTTAGCCGAACCTGGCTGAATTACATTCATTTCAATCTCACGTACAAAGTGGCCACAAAAGTCTCTAAACGTAGTGATAGAATCAGTATGGTTCAGAATCCTTTTAATTTGGGCCCAAGATTCAGGCAAGGAACGGTGCATGGCTATAATCTTCTGATTTTTAGTCAATTTATACCCAACATTCCTAAGGGCACCTATCATTTGCTCCATCTTACGAATATGATCTTTGATGGGGCAGCTGACAAGCATCCTATACTCCTGAAATTCTAATTTCATTGCCCTAACTCTCGCATCTGACTTCTGCACATAGGCATCTGTTAGTGCTTCCCAGATTCCCTTAGCGGTATCGTGCACTTCATACGTAGATATGAGTTCTTTGTGCATAGTGCTAAGAAAGACATTACGAGCTGAATGATTCTGTTTTCGCCACTTATTGTAGCGAGTCATCACAACCCTATGTTCTTGTAAATTCCCGTTTTCAGTCAAGATGGGTTCCTCTTGAACTACATTGAGTGTGTGAGATATGTCGTCCTCATCCAGAAGACATCGCACCGCGTGGGACCAGTCTTCGTAGTTGTTGTCGTCGAAATGTTGTCTTTTCAGCTGTTCAGCGATTACGCTTTGGTGGCCATCTTTACATTACATAAGTATCACTACTTAGCTATGATCTAAGGTATTGACTCTAATTATCAGCATTTCTATGTGTTATACAAATTTTCAGAGTATAAAAGTAGTCAACACATCTTAACGAGATCTGAAAGTCCACATACCCGAATGGGCAGTGTAGAACAATCAAGTTCTCTATTTAAGATATAACTGGTACTTTTATAAAATTACAATTGTATAACATGCAACCTTCCATTACATGGTTGCATGCATCATTTGGTGGAGGAGAATAAACTCTCACTCAGGTTATGCACAACCTATTATTTTAAGGAGCATCTAAGCACTAAGTTTTGTAATTTCTAATGGAAAATGTAAGGGGCTAAGATTTAATCACATCAACCCGAATATATTTATGCATATTTACATCATCATCAGAAAGAAAAAATCAAGTGCTAAGATATCAAGAGAGTATAATCTTCACCTGTGATCATGACCATTAGTGATGGATCCGATCATTACCTTTAGTGATCATTGTTGATGATAGATCCGTTCATTAACATTGACTATCATGGTTGATGATCGTTTCGATCATTAATGAGTTATAGATCAACAGTGAAGAAGTTATGATAAAGAAAACAACATACTTGATATGTGGGCCACACTATTGTTTTGTAGATTAAACATGAATTCAACAAATATCTGCATTAATCTTTCTACAGATCTACACATGTGGAATTAGCAAAACTAAAACATAGTTACTGCACGTGGATATCAGCCAACACGTGATTTGTCAATGTGTACCATTATTCAACAGATGTACATTCAACAATCATGGTGCAACACGTGATATTTTCACTGTATACAGTCATGGTAGTCATAGTTTGTGTTGTAGTTGTATACAACAACATGATATGTACGTGCATCTGATACACGTGTACAACAAGCATCTGCATTCATCACGCCAATCACGTATACACGTGTACAAAACATCACGTGTATACAATTCATCACGTGTACGGCTGGTATGATGTGTACATGACGTGTACGGTTGGTATGATGTACTTGGCTAATGTGAATACACACGTATGAATATACATGTGTGTACAGCCAACATGTGTATAGATACATGTGTACAGCATGTGTAGGCAACAAGTGCGCGTAGTAGATGTAGGTAGCACATGTACAACAGTCAAAATGTGTACATACATGTACATTAGCCATGTACATCACGTCCATTTACATCAATTACAGTGCAACACGTTAACACGTCACATACGTGTTATGGTGCAACACGTCACATGGTGATTTGTACACGTCACATGGTGATTTGTACAGTCATGGTACAAGACGTCACATTTATATGTTTGCAGTGTATACATCACTGTACACGTCAACAAGATTACATGTACAACGTCACTGTATCGTGATGTACATGTTTGTAGGATAGGTACATGTATAACACCACAATACGTGTGGGATAGGCACACCACAATACATTGCTACATAAGTAAACATGTAAATGTTATACCACATGTGATGTACATCACACGTGTATAAAAAACACCAGATAACGTGTAGTATAAGGCTTGTAGTCTAGTTATAGAATATGTAGGCAACACGTTAGCTCTTGTAGTACAACACGCAGCACGTGTATAGTATGTGTAGGCAACACATGTACACACATCACTTGTATATCTTTATAGCATGTACACCTGCACATATGTTAACAGCCGTACATTTGCACACGTGTACACATGTACAGCCCACATATTTATCTATATAACAGTCGTACACTAGCACTGGGGCTGATGCACAACAACGATGGTATTTCAATACAACTACTCTTGTTTATACCTCAGCCGCCTCTATTGCTTAGACTGTTGTATTTCAATACAACAACTAATGATGGTTTAATGCACATTAGCCAATCAGGTTTCCATGTGCACAACAGCCAACACATGTGTACAGGACTTGTACATCAACACGTGTATTATATCACATTATAGATCATTACACATGGCCTACATGCACTATAATACATTGGTTGACGTGTTGCCTATTATACGTGCATGTGATATTCCTGCAGAGAATCCATGGATATGATAGTATACATGTGTGCTATTACATGTGGTATAGTTCAATACAACAACTATTGGTGGATATGATGTACAGGCTTGGGGCACAACATGTGTACCGTTCCATAAACCATTAAAATGGTATGAAGTACGCATATTCAAAACCAAAGTCTAATCCACCATACACATGATTTTACATGTATGGTATCAATATCATTTTAATTGACAGGCCATGGATTCCTATCCTAAAAGAAAGGATGGGCCACTTACCTTTTTAGATGATAAATTGGAGATCCGCCGTTGAATCGCTCTGATATCACTGATGGAAAGCGCGGAAGGTGAGCCCTCAAGATCTGACGGTCTACACGAAGTTTGGAACCCTCACAAAGCAGAAGAACGGTGCTCCAACGGCCCGCCTATCTACTACTTGAGCAGATGAAACTATTCATACCTCTGATCCTACGGTATATAGTGGCCCTAGATCACGATCTATGGATTAGATCGTATCAAAGACAAGCTAAAATGGATAGACTCTGGTGCACACTCTCTCTCTCCGTATACCCTCGGTATTTCTTATTGCTTATGGGATAGAGTCTCATCCTTTATATAGGAAAGGAATGAGAGACCGGATGAGATATGATGAGACCATATCAAAATCGGAAGATGTTTAAACATGTGGGACCCACCCACTAGTGATTGCTCACCAGTGGGCCCCACAACAATAGCATGAAGATACGCTTCCATAATCCCCTTGCGAAAACCTTTCGCAAAACATTCTCACAGATTCTATTTTTGGTGCGGTGAAACTGTGGAGAACACTTGCGTCAAAGCTGGATTTGGAGTGATTAGCCGTCTAGTCCATCCAATCTGACTTCTTGCATGTGGCCGAAATCCATCTTGCAGGTTTTTGGACGGTTCGGATCAACACCTTGATCTATAGGTGGGTCATATAATAGCCTAGAACGTCCGATTTTTCCGGATTGTCTGACGCGTGCGAATTGGTGCAAAAATCTGGTTTTGCGTTAACAGTGGGGCCCATATTCAGTGCAGGCAGGGAAATCCACTCCGTCTATTGGATTCCCTTTGGAATCTTGGCCCAAGAGACCGCGTTCCTGATCTGAATTTGATGTGGCCCATGGAATTAAACCTGTTGTAACTGCTTTGAATGTAACGGAATGGTCTTCTTGTGACCACTATAGTAGGCACGTGCATGTGCATGGTTGCACACGGTCAACTTGTATTTGACCTGTTCGAGCTAATCTTCATTATGGACGGCTTGGATTGTCCATGTGGGCCATAATGGTGGCCCACAGCCGTGTGCAAGGGGACGTTGTTCGTCCATTCGCGGTGGGAAGAAAATGGAAACCTCCGTTTTTGGCTGGGAGTCAGGTCAGCATGCACTAACGGACTCCCCTGTTTCGGTGTGAAGCGGGAGCACGTGCAGGGTACGCACGTGCTTCCCAAGTAGGGTCCACTTTGGAGTAATCTTTGGAAATCCACATCGTCCATTCGCCTTCCCATTTAGTTTATGGAGTTTAACCCAAGTTTGAAGCATATCCAGAGATCAGGTGGGCCCCAAATTGGTGATTTTGTGGATGATCTTTTTGTTTGACCACTTTCACAAAGATCCAATGGTTAAAATTTGACGTGTATGGTTAATTTATGGTCTTCAGGCCAGATATAAAGTTTTGAGTCGAATGGATGGTGGGAACCCTGTGATCTTGTATTCTAGATGACTTTTAGGCCCGTTTAAACCCAATCACTTGATTTTTTCGAATCTTTGGCATGTAAATTCTTCGATATCAGTCCCCTAGGGTTTGTCCATTGCCTTGGTGACTTCAGAGCATTAAATCCCTGCTTTTAGACCCTTTTTCAGTCTAGGCTCCTAAATACACCTTGCAACACAAACACGATTAAAATAGGCCGTTAAACAGTATCATGTTCGTAAATTTAGGTAATAACTGGGGTCTAATATGCAATATTTGACCCTCAACAATTGGAGGATTGATTCTCATATGGATCGCAACATTTGGCTCGCGAAGGTGAGGAGATAGTTTCCTGTTTTGGAAACGGAATGCTCGTGTGAGGGTGTTTTTTGGACGAATTTCACTGCATGCACGTATGCAATGTGAGGCCCACAATCCTAAATGGATTTGAGAGTCTACAATCTGAACGGTTTGGATTGGCTCAAGGTGGCATGCATTGATAAAAAAATGGTCTATTTTAAAAGGGCTGGAAACACAACTCTGTGGCACGCCATCTTTCTTTTGATCAATGTCGTGTGTACGCACGAGCCCACCAGTGTGTAAAACTCATTGGGGTTGGGTCGATACTAAGGGCCAAACCTGATGGACATTTTCGATCATCCGAACGGGTCCTGATGGTGGGCCACAAACCTAATAAACAGATAATGTCTCCCTTTTAAATCCAGTCGAGCGAGAAAAGGAGGAAATCCTTCCTCTTCAGGCATTCGTCGCTTGGTGCTCCACAAGCACACCACACATCTGTGTACATGCCACATTAAGGTGGGGTCCACAGTTATGGCCTTCGAAATTTGATCCATCTATCATATTCCTCAAGTCCAAATGGGGCCCCTTGCCAAAGATCAAGTAGATCCAAGGTTTAGGTGAGCCATATCTTAAAATAGTGGGCCTTAATTATGGATTTTTTTGTTGATATGATGGTTGGATCATTCCACATTTAGAACATTAGAGGTTGAAAGGGTTCTAGGGATCCTAAAGAGTGTTCAGGTGTTATATAGGGGTTGATCTGAACTTAAGTGGGCCACCCCTAATGAAAATTTGAATTTATTTTAAGATCTTCATCGACCCAATGATCAGATCAATTCATTGACAATAATTAATGATTTGAAAGGTCTTAAACTAGCTTAGGTGCACCCGAATAGTTAATATTACAATCTTTTAGTCAGAATCACATGATCTAGTGTTAGATCATTGAACAGGATGTCACAAACTTGATAAATATTGGATCTAGCGAATTGGGTCCAAATTTTTAGATGAGTTATGGTTAGAGCCTTCCATAGTCCACATTGAAAGGTTTTAATGGTTTCTAGGGACTATCTAATTATAGCATAGAAGTTGATTTTATTACCCGTTGGTTGAATTAAGGAAATCAAGTGTTGGAGTGATCAATGAGACATCGTTGATCTCCTCGCTCAGGCTCTTAAATCTAAGATGGATTATTTGATGGTCGAGCTTGTGATATAAACAAGTTCATAATCTCAGCTAATGATATGGTGTTATAATAGTACAATCAGATTTGTGCGAATTTTGAGTAGATTGTCAATGGTAATGATGCCAGCCAAACAAATAGTGGACCAAGTGATCCAATGCATGTGATAGACAATGTGCAGTTCAATTGCCTAACAGGGTGGTTGAAATTCTAAATTAGGTTTCTTTGATGACTTGATGATCTATCTAACAGATCAATGGATGGATAACTTATCATAAACATTGGGACTACTCTCAACGGTTGGATTTAGACTAGAATGAACGTAGATGTTCGAATAAGTTAGGTTTGTATATATACTGAGTTAGGTTACACGGTAACACCTGAGTATTGGAATGTATGAGATGTTACACCATGCAAGGATTACAGGCAACTATCAATCATTTGCTGAAAGTTGTAGGACAGATCCATGTTCGTAATAATAAGCAATATGAGATCAGTGATATAACTTGTGATTATCATGTTCATGGTGTGACACTAGTAATGAATTACAAGCCACCACCTGATAATAGTGAATTGTAGGCCACCAATTTGATCGTGAGGAAGTTATGGTACATGCTAAAGGTAGAGATAGATTTATAAGGGCACAAAATCTTTCAAACAAGGTTCATTGTAAACCAAAAAGTCTGTAATATGATCAGCGATGTCAGGAGCAACGACAATCTCGTCTAAAAAATAATGGTGAAAAAGCTACAACTGAAAACAAAGAAGCACCCCTCTTCGCACATGATTAGATGGATAAAGGAGAATAAAAAAATAAAAGTAACCGAACAATGTCGTATATCCTTTTCTATTAATAAATATTATAAGGACGAAGTAATGTGTGATATAGTCGACATGAAAGCTTATCACATGTTACTTGGTTGACTATGACAATATAATATTGATGCCACATATAAAGTATATGATAATGTATTTATATTTAATAAAGATGGTGGAAAGATTATTCTCACCCTTATTGGAATAGAGAACTAACCCAAAACTTTTAGAGTGGAGGGACATCCTCTCATAATCGAACAGGGTTTCATCAAACAATCTAAGGAGATAGGAGATATAAATGCATTAGTTTGTTGCAAACGAATGTCTTAAATCTTATTTCACCGTGCTGCTCGATCAGTCGAGGGGGTTGCTCGACCAGTCGAGGCCCACTTGACTCGAAGTCCAGCAGCGTTGTTTTTTGGAGTTCCGTGGTGCTCGACCAGTCGAGGGTCAGGCTTGATCGGTCGAAGGGGTCCTTCGACCAGCTGAAGCCCTCCTTTGACTAGTCGAGGGTTACGCAGACGGTGCACGGATTCTACGTGGATTGCGTAAATTTGAGGCAGTTTCAGAGAGGTGCATAAGTGGATTTTCCAAAACTATAAATAAGGGTCCCTAGGGCCTTTCTAAGTAATTCTAAGGCTTCCTAAAGGGTTCTAGGGTTATCAAAGGGTGTAGCAAGGGTTAGATTCGAGTTGTTCAAATTGGGTAGGTCCTCTTTCTTTGTAATTTCTATTTTCATAGTGAAGATTTGTTGCTTTGTGCCGTGGTTTTTTCCCGAAAGGGTTTTCCACATTAATTTTGTGTGTTCTCTTGTGTTTGCTTGCTACCATTGAATTGCTATCCTAGATCTAGATCTATGTGATTTTGCAGCAAAAATTCCCAACAAGTGGTATCAGAGAAATTGTTAGGGCACAGATCGGAATCTAAGGGATAGACAATAATGGTAAGTAGTAGGTATGATATTGAGAACTAAGGGAAAAATAATTTTAAGTTATGGAAGATCAAGATGATCAGTTCCTTAATCAAGTAAGGCGAAGATGGTGCTTTTGAGGAGCGAAAGTCTACTATGACTGATGATGAATATTGGAATACTCTTGATAAAAAAGACTTATTATCGATCTGTTTATGTCTTACGGATGAGGTTCTTTACAATGTCATGAGGGATAAACTATGGAAGTTGTGGGCGAAGTTAGAGGATGTCTAAGTGAAAAAATCATCTGAAAATCGCCTACACTTGAAGTGGCAGTGGTATAACTTTAAGATGGCAGAGGGTGGAGATTTGGTGGCTCACATCAGCAACTTTAATAAATTGATTTGCAAATTGCTGGATATGGAGGAAGTGATGAAAGATGAAGAACAAGCATGTATGTTGCTGAATTCTCTTCTGGCATCGTATGAGTCATTCAAGGACACAATGTGCACCACGAATAAAACCTTGAGTGTCGACACCATTATATCAGCCCTTCAAGAGAAGGCTATGAGAAAGCTTAACGTTGACATGATGATATCTTCGGATGCACTGGTTACAAGGGGTAGAAATTCTGAACAAGGTACAGGTTCTTCAGGTTCTAGATCCAAATACAAGGGCGAGGGCAAAGGAAAGATAAAGTGTTGGAACTATGGGATGGAAGGACATGTGAAGAAGGATTGTACAAATCCTAAATCTAAGAGAGAAGAATCTGAGGCTTCGTACAGGGAGGCCAATGCTACCACGTCAGATGGATCGATTGGATGTGATGGTGAAATTTTGTCTGTGTCTACGATCAGATGCCCATACGATGATCGTAAGAGGCGAGTGGATTCTAGCCACAGGGGCATCTTTTCACATGACTCCTCATCCGAGTTGGTTCACCAGCTATAAGGAGTGCAATGGTGGATATGTATTTATGGGCAATGACAGTGCCTATATCAAGATGTTGGTACGATGCGTATCAAGATGTTTGATGGGACAAAGCGTACCCTGACTGGGGTGAGGCACGTTCCTGACATGAAAAAGAGTCTGATTTCTCTCGGTGCACTCAAGCCTATAGGGTGCAGGTTCACAAGTATTGATAGTGTCCTTAAAGTATCTAAGGGGGCACGGGTGATCATGAAAGCGTTACAACTCGATAATGTTTACAGGTTAATCGACAACACTTCAAAAGGTGAAGCTGCAGTGGCTGTAGCAGATTCCACCTCTGCACATGTGTGGCATGTTGGGCATGGCCATGTGAGCAGGCAGGACAGGAAGGATGTGACGCGTGGACAGGGATACAGAGCAGGTGGAGCAGCCACCTGTGAGAAGAATCACAAGGCATAATCGCATAATATCGACGAGGTACATGGATGACTCCAATATCGCAGGGGATCCGTCTTTTATTCAGATGGCTCTAGGTGAGCCTGGTGCTGAGAAATGGAATGTGACTATGGGCGATGTGATGGACTCGTTGTACCAGATCGACACATGGGAGCTGGTGGAGCTTCAAGTGGGCTGAGAAGCGATTGGATATAGGTGGATCTTGAGGAGGATACAGCATATATATAGAGCGAGGATAGTAGCGAAGGGTTATACTCAGAGAAAAGGGATCGGTTTCTTAGAGATATTTGCGCTGACGGTATAGCAGGTGTCTATTAGATTTGTGATTGGAGCTGGTTAGCCAATGTGATCTTGAGCTGGAAAGGATGGTTGTGGAGTCTGCACTTCTATAACGGAAATTAGAATAGCAGATCTACATGAAGTAACCAGAGCGGTTCGAAGTTAAAGGGGCTGAGAAAAAAGTTTGCAGGAGGTCGTGGTACGACCTATCGCCTAGGCAATAGTATAAAATTTGATTCCTTCATGGTGAGTCAAGAATTGTATGCTAATGATATGTAGATTGCCAATTATGACATGTCTGAAATCAATGTACTGAAAACTCGGTTAAGTGGGATGTTTCGAATGAAGGATTGGGGGGCTATAAAGATGGTTCTCGGCATTGAGACTGAAAGAGGAGTAGGATTTGGTTATCTCAGGCAGAATACCTTAGGTAGGTATTGATCAAGTATGTGATCGACCAGGTAAAGCCGGAGAATGTTCCCTACACGTCTCTCTTTAAGTTTTCCTTAGGACATGTCCTAAAACAGGTGAGGAAAAGCAGGATATATCTTATGAGCCTTATTTGAATGCGGTTGGTAGTGCATGCCATGGTCTATATTAGACCGGTTATTTCACAGGCTATCAGTGTTGTGAACAAATACCGCGGCAAGTAATATTGAATAGCGGTGAGATGGTAAAAAGACTACGTCTTTACTTTTGGAAAGACAGGAGGAAAGGTGGTTGGGCATGTGGACTCAGATCTGGCAGACATGCTCTCCAAGGTCGTTTCTATAGAGAAGTTTAAGTTCTGTGTAACTTCTCTGGGCTTGGCAATGGTGTAGAAGGAGGACGAAGTTTGCACGAGAAGCTATGATGTGATGCAGAGATAAGAGAAGAGGTCAAGAAGCTACATGGTTGAAGATTAAATATATGGGGGAGATTATTGCAAATGGATGTCTTAAATCTTATTTCACCATGCTGCTCGACCGGTCGAGGGGGTTGCTCGACCAGTCGAGGCCCAGTTGACTCGAAGTCCAGCAGCATTGTTTTTTGGAGTTCGATGGTGCTCGACCAGTTGAGAGTCAGGCTTGACTGGTCGAAGGGGTCCTTCGACCATTCGAAGCCCTCCTTCAACTAGTCGAGGGTTACGCAGATGGTGCACGAATTCTGTGCGGACTACGTAAATTTGAGGTGGTTTCAGAGAGGTGCGTAAGTGGACTTTCTTGAACTATAAATAGGGGTCCCTAGGGCCTTTCTAAGTAATTCTAAGGCTTCCTAAAGGGTTATAGGGTTATCAAAGGGTGTAGCAAGGGTTAGATCTAAGGTTGTTCGAATCGAGCAAGTCCTCTCTCTTTGTAATTTCTATTTTCATAGTGAAGATCTGTCGCTTTGTGCCATGGTTTTTTCCCAAAAGGGTTTTTCATGTTAAATATGTGTTCTCTTGTGTTTGCTTGGTGCCCTTGAATTGCTATCCTAGATCTAGATCTGTGTGATTCCACAACACAAATTCCCAACATCGTTGAAAAGAAAAAGGATGTGGAGCTCGTTAACATCTCAGAGGATTTGAAACCAGTGATGCAAGAGTACTTCAAGGCGATTATGCTTGATAAACTTTCTAAGGAGTTACCTCCTATGTAAGATATGCAAAACCACATTGATCTTGTGTAGGGGCAACTATGCCTAATTACTAACATTATCAGAAAGAATGCAATATCTTGCAAGCACAAGTGAAGGAATTGATCCATATGGGTCAAGTCAAGGAGAGTATGTTAATACATGTATTATATCAACTCAAGAGCCTAATGTAAAGTACAAAGAAAATGCTAATAAACATCAGCGTCAGAAATTATATGATTGTCATGAGTGAAGTCCCAAGAGTCTACCACCCGAGCAAGAGCAAGGATTCGAGTATCAACAACTCCCTTCAGTTCATAGTTCATACATCTTTTCACGCCAAAATGGACTAATCTTTGTATCCTCTCATCAAAACAATTTAGTTCCCAACTACATACCTCATAAATTTTTACACACACACACACACACAATAATCAGGGAAATTAATACCAAATTGAAAAATAAAAACCTTCTTAAATTGGATTGTTGTTCAAAATTCAAGGATGGTAGAAATGCTTAATATAATTAGGATGTATATTCATTTAGATGGTTGTTTAACGAACATGCCAAAGTGTCAGACGCTGATATTCTGGACCATTGGGCCGAAAAACAATCAGGGTATATAGTCTACACTGTGGACGTTTTGGATCATTGAATGGTGCTCCAACCTGCTCCAACTGAAATTAGGCTCAAAAGTATATTAGCATCTAATTTTCCGGCCATGGTTTGACTTGTCGTCCGAAACTGGTATTTCACCTTATATGTATGCGTATCACACATGAATGATATGGTTGTATGGGTTCATATGGGCATGAAAAAACTTGATATTGGGGGCGATAACACTTGTTAGGGGAAAAATATACCAAGTCTGATGGCTCGGATATGGAGTGGACCGACTCCACTAATACCACCCGAAGCCATCCGAGGCAACAATGAGGTCCGAGACAATAAAATGCGAAGCCGGAAGGCAAGGACGACCTAAGTTAACTCAGTTGACGAGTTAGGAACGTCTACGTAAGTCGACTAAGGCCAAATAAGCTATAAGCCACGTGACTGACAGTTAGAAACCGACCGAACAAGTCGGTGACGTCGGCTACAGGATAAGGAAGGATGATGGACGATAACCGAGACTATTCCACCCGTAAGAAGGCAAAAAGCTTATAAGCCGACTGAGACTTTTACTGAGTCGGATACGGTCGAGCCGAGCTAAGGAAAGATGGTGTAAATTCAAATACCGTCCTGCAAATCCAGAAGTACAGGTGTCCAATCCCGAGATCCTCAGGATCGGGTAAAATTTGTTACACAAATCAAATCTCCGAAGATACGGGAAAAGAATCCTCTCACGACAAGTTCTCCCATGCCTAGAAAAATGAAACTTCATTACGGCATAAGGTACGCAAGATAAAACCCTAGAAACCTCTGCTCATCTTTCAGAAGCTGACTTAAGCATCGGAGGTTCCCCAGCTCTAGCTAGGGTCCCCTTTGTTCTTCACACTGTGCAGGTGAAAGAGGTGCAGGGGAAGAGTCAACCAAAAAATCGCATCAATAGTTTGGCGCCATCCTATGGGAAACGGACAAAAAGTCGTTTTTTACACTCTACTTGAAGAGCTGCAAAACATGGTGGAAACTAGAAGCAGAGCAGATGAAGCCGCTGCCAGCACCGCTCACGATGCTCTGCCGTACCTCCACCAGCAGCCCCGCCCGCGGCACCTGCCGCGACGAATAATCAACGGAACCGAAGTAACGCACGACTGGATCGGGAGGTTCAAGAGATTTGATCTGACATGAATGTCATAAAGTAGATGTTGGAGCAGTTGTACCATCAACAGATACAACCGCGTCAGGGACAAGCATCGCATGTCCCCCTGCCAGTTCCTGACCCTCAGCCTGTGGCTCCACCTGCCGAATCGCGCTCGTGTCCCGAGCCAAGTCGGCATCAAGGACCGACTGAACCAGTTCCGACCCGCTTGGTTATAGCTGTGTTGCCCCCTTCTGATCTACGACATACAATAGACCAGAGGAGGCGCAGTCGACTTCCAGCTGAGGAAACGGCAGAAAGCGTGGAACCTTGGAAAGCTGACATCCAAGACTTCAAGAAAGAAGTTCGAGAGGAAATGGCAAAGGAAATGGCAGATATGAAGCACGGTCGGAGTGCTTATTCGACTAGATCCGAGGCAAAAGCATCCCCCTTTGTGGATGAAGTAATGCGGGCTCGGTTACCGGAAAGGTTTCGTTTACCCAAATTATGCCTTTCACCGGGAAAATCGACCCAACTGAGCATATCGAATGCTTCAGAACCATATGGAGTTGCACGATGCCTCGAATGGGGTTATGTGTCGAGCCTTCTCCCTCACGTTGGCCGACGTGGCTCGACTCTGGTTCAAACAACTAACGCCAAAATCTATCAGTTCGTTTGCCGAGCTAAGTGACGCCTTTCTCACCAACTTCATCGGTGGGAAGAAGAAACTGAAGCCACCTGCTCACTTGAACAGCATAGTTCAGAAGGCGGGAGAGCTACTGAAGGACTATATCAAACGTTTCAACTTCGAATCTCTCCAAGTTTGAAAGCATTCAGAAGAAACCGCACTTAACGCGCTCATGCAAGGAGTGAGGGACAAGCCATTCCTGGCCTCTCTAGACAAAAATCCGCTGGAGACTCTGGCCGAGTTTATGACTTAGTCGGATAAGTACGCGAATGCCAAGGAAACGCAACTCATGCGCAAAACAGTCCAGAACACAAAATCCCCAGCCAAAGAGTTGTCCAAAAAGGAAGTCGACTCGGCCGGAGGGAAGAAGCGAAACGATGATCGAGCCCGTGACGATCGAAAGTCGGGCAAGCGACCCGACAGAAGATTTTCCACATACACCCCTCTGAATAAGCCCCAGGAGTAGGTATTGATGAAAATCAAGAGTGAAGGCTTCGTCAACTGGCGTGGGAAACTCCGAGGAAATCCGAATCGGCGGAGTAAAAACAAGTACTGCTACTATCATCGTGATCACGGGCATAACACCAGTGATTGTTATCACTTGAAGGAAGAAATCGAGCGACTCATCAGAGAAGGCCGACTCGGAGAAAACATGGAGAGAACCGGGATTGCGGAAGAGCGCCCGAGTGAAAACTGACCCACTGAGGAGATTTGAACTATCGTCGGTGGTCCTCGAGGTGGGGGAGACTCCAATAACGCTCAAAAAAATTATGTCAGGAGCATTAACCGCCCCGAGTCCGAGATTCTTCTATTGTCTCGGCCTCCTAAAGAAAAGAAACGAGAAAAGTATCATATCTCGTTTACGGAAGACGACGCTCGAGGAATCTATCATCCCCATGACGATGCGTTAGTCGTCACCCTTACAATTGCCAACAGAAAAGTATTTCATATACTCGTGGACACTAGGTCATCTGCTGACGTACTATTCACTCAGGCGTTCGATAAGATGGGTGTAGAACGCTCGGCTTTACGCCAGGTTCGAACCCCACTAATCGACTTCTCCGGTGGACAGATTCTTCCTGAAGGAATCACGTCGTTACCGCTTATAGCCAGGAACCCACTGCATCAGACGACTATGATGGTCGAGTTTTAATCGTCGATTAGCCATCCGTTTACAACGCTATCCTCGGTCGACCCTCTCTGAATCTCTTGCAATTCACTCAGGCATTCGATAAGATGGGTGTAGAACGCTCGGCTTTATGCCCAGTTCGAACCCCACTAATCGGCTTCTCTGGTGGACAGATTCTTCCTGAAGGAATCACGTCGTTACCGCTTACAGCCGGGAACCCACTGCATCAGACGACTATGATGGTCGAGTTTTGACCGTCGATTAGTCGTCCGTTTACAACGCTATCCTCGGTCGACCCTCTCTGAATCTCTTGCAAGCCGTGGTATCTACTTACCACCTTTTCATGAAATTCCCGATTGAGTTGGGAGTAGGAGCGGTAAAAGGAGATCAACAAGACGCTCGACGCTGCTACACTACAGCAGTCAAAGCCCCAGACGAGGTATCAATGATCGAATCCCTGGACCCTCATATTGGATCTCACGAACGAGGGCAGCCGGTAGAAGAACTTGTCTCGGCACATCTAACCGAGGCTAATGAATCGAAGGTAGTACGAATCGGTTCATCCCTGGGGTCATCCTTCAAAGACAGCTTGATAGCTCTACTCCGACCTTACGCCGACGTATTCACATGGAGCCATGAATATATGCCCGGAATCGATCCCTCGGTCATGACTCACCGACTCAACATCGATTCGACTTACCTGCCAATCCGACAGAAAAGACGTCCTCTTCGCCCAGAAATGTATGCTATCATCGAAGAGAAAGTCGGCAAGCTCCTCAAGGCTAGATTCATAGAACAGATATACTATCCGGAATGGATGCCAATGTCGTACTAGTGAAAAAAGCCAACGGGAAGTGGCGAGTCTATATTGACTATACAGACCTGAATAGAGCCTGCCCCAAGGACAGCTTTCCCCTTCCAAGGATTGATCAGCTGGTCGTCAGTACTGCAGGGCATGAATTACTTAGTTTCATGGATGCTTATTCTGGGTATAATCAAATTGTAATGCATTAATCTGATAAATCAAAAACTACCTTTGTCACCGACAAAGGCCTTTATTGTTACCGAGTGATGCCTTTTGGTTTGAAAACGTCGGGGCGACATATCAAAGGTTGGTGAACAAAATGTTCGCTCGGCTGATCGGCCGAACCATGGAAGTATACATAGACGACATGCTCGTCAAAAGTATACACGCGGCCGACCATATAGCAGACCTAGAAGAGATGTTCCTAATCTTGCGCAAATACAAAATGAAGTTGAATCCAAGCAAGTGCGCCTTTGGCGTCAGCTCAGAAAAGTTCCTCGAATTCTTAGTTAGTTAGCGAGGTATCGAAGCAAATCCTGAGAAAATTAAAGCATTACTCGACATGGAGTCCCCAAAGACGATTAAAGATATACAAAGGCTGACCGGACGAGTAGCCGCACTCAACCATTTCCTATCCCGAGCCACTGATAAATGTCTCCCGTTCTTTAAACAGTTAAAGGAAGGGCAGTCGATGGAATGGACGGATGAGTGTGAAGTAGCGTTTCAGCAGTTAAAATCTTATCTCGGGTCTCCACCCTTATTATCAAAACCCGAACCAGGAGAAGCTCTATTGTTATACTTGGCTGTATCTAACGCAGCGGTTAGCTCGGCCTTGATAAGAGAGCATGATGGGAAGCAGTTACCGGTCTACTATGTCAGCAAGGCATTACTACCGGCAGAAACGAGGTATCCCCCCTAGAAAAGGTTGCCTTGGTCTTGGTAGTATCTGCGCGACGACTACGACCGTATTTTCAAGCTCACACCATCATCGTCATGACCGATCTTCCGTTGCGTCAGATCCTTCAAAAACCAGAGGCCTCCAACCGACTTACAAAGTGGGCTATCGAGTTAAGCGAGTTCGACATACAGTACAGACCGAGAACTGCTATTAAAGGATAGGCCGTGGCTGACTTCATTGCCGAGGTAACTCCACAAGCCGACACAGTGAAGGAGTCTGGCCCGATTGTTGACACATCGGTGTCCCATTCGCTCGGCACCACACCCGACCCTGTCCCTTGGAAGATCTTCGTCGATGGCTCCTCCAACTCTAAGGCAAGCGGGGCTAGAGTGGTCTTAAAAACCTTCGATCAGACTTACATGCAATATGCCTTACGACTTGGATTTCAAGCCTCGAATAATACAGCATAATATGAAGCGTTGTTACTCGGCCTTCGTCTCGCGGCAAGCTTGGGCATAACCCATCTTAAGGTCTTCAGCGACTCACAATTAGTCGTGAACCAGATCACCGGTGTCTATCAGACACGGAAAGAGCAGATAAAGGCATATATGGAAAAAGCAAAGGAGTTAATCAGCAGATTTCGGCAATGTGAAGTAACTCGGATCCCTAGAAACGAGAATGCCAAAGCAGACCTGCTAGCAAAACTCGCTTTCGCCGACATAGACGACATAACCAGGCCCATCCCGATCGAATACGTGCCCAAGCCGAGTATCGATGAACCGTCTAAGTCGGCTGTACATGCCATTGAATCGGGACCTACCTGGTTTGATCCTATCGTCCAATATCTCAACGATGGGAAACTGCCTGAAGAGCGTGTCGAGGCTCGACGATTGAAGACACGAGCCTCCCGTTACACCATGTTGAATGGCATCCTGTACAAGAAAGGCTTCTACGCCCCCTTACTTCGGTGTTTAAATCCTCATGAAGCAGACTACGTGTTACGGGAGATACACGAAGGGGTATGTGGAAACCATTTCGGAGGATGATCACTCGCCCACAAAGTCCTACGACAGGGGTATTATTGGCCGACCATATAGCACGACGCTCAGAAGCTCATCCAAAAGTGTGACAAGTGTCAGCGGTTCACAATCATTCTGAGGCAGCCATCTGAGGAGCTGACTCCCTTGACTGGTCCGTGGCCCTTGGCCCAATGGGGGATTGACATCATCGGACCACTCCCTTTGGGAAAGGGTCAAGCCAAGTTTGTTGTGGTGGCAGTGGACTATTTTACGAAATGGGCCGAAGCCGAGCTACTGGCAAAGATAACTGAACAGAACATCACAAAGTTCGTATGGAGGAACATCGTGTGTCGGTTCGAGATACCGCAGACTATCATCACCGATAATGGCAGGCAATTCGACAATAGACAGTTCCGAGAAATGTGCAGTAATCTCGGGATCAGAAATGTGTATGCTTCGCCTCATCATCCTCAGACGAACGGACAAGTCGAAGCAATTAATAAGATTATCAAACAGCATCTCCGAACGAAGCTTGACCGAGCCAAAAGAGCATGGGCAGAAGAACTCTCGAATATACTGTGGGCATATCGGACCACAGCTCGAACCGCCACAGGAGAAACTCCGTTCTCCCTCTGTTATGGCTCGGAAGCAGTTGCCCCGGTCGAGATCGGGATACATTCAGCGCGAGTCAGTTCCTACAACGAACAAGACAACAAAGAACTCCTATCACTCGGACTTGACCTAGTGGAAGAAAAAAGAGAAGTAGCTCGGCTACGAATGATGGCTCGACAGAGACAAGTGGCTCAGTTCTACAATGCCCGAGTTAAAGTCAGGCGGTTCCGAGCCAGGGATATGGTCCTTTGAAAAACGTTCCTTAATATAAAGGAAGTTGGTGCAAGCACATTGGGACCCAATTGGGAAGGACCCTATGTCGTCTCAAGTACCATCCGACCCGGAACGTATCGACTGGAAGACCTAAATGGCCAGTTACTCCCCCATCCTTAGAACGCCGAGCATCTCAAAATCTATTATCCCTAGGTCGATCATGCATGAAAAAGTGAAAAGATTTGTAAAACGACCCGAATGAATAAAGTCAATTTTCATTCATCTTTCCAAGTGTTTTTAAAGCAGGTTACATTATCAATTACAACGAACTTCCCAAAATAAAAAACAAAGGCAAAATTAGTCAGAACTACAGAGGGCCTTCTCTCGGCTGGAGACGCTCTTGATTCGACTCTAAAGAAAGGTCGGTCCAAGGAGCCGATGATGGTACCAAAAGAAGCTCTGACTCGAACCACGCTGGTGTGAGTGCCAAAAATGTAGCACGGTCACTGCCCCTCAGTCGGAGGTACTCCCGAAGCAGTCCCAGATTGGACTACTCCCGAAACAGTCCCAGGAGCATCGGCCTCGCCCCTAACAACAGTAGTAACAAGGGCTCCCTCGCCGGCAGTGGCATCGGCATGACCAGCCTCAGCGACCTCGGCTTCCGGACTACCGGCCCCAAAAGTAGAGAGGTCGAGGTCAGGGAAAGCAGCCACCATCTCCACGACGCAAGCCCTGAATACGCCCTGATACAGGCAGTCTCTCTCTTCCTCGAACTCTTGAGACTCAAGAAAGGCGTCTACAGCTTGTTCCTGAGCCTCCTTGGCTTGGTTGGCCTCCTCTTGCGCCTGCTGGATACTCGCCGCGGCCTCAGCTTTGACCCAAGCAAGAGTGCCTTCGCATGCACCGTGGACATGTCGAAGATGCCGGTTCTCTTCCTCAGCCTTCGCCAAAAGCGATGCCAAGAGAGCACTTTCGGCCTTGGCGCCTTCAAGAGCTGACTTCGCATCCTCAGCAGCCTTCTTGGCAAGGGCCAAATCACCAGTTAGTCTGCCGATCCAACCTTTGGCGATCTCGCAGCGTCCGTTAGCCTCGGTCGCAATCTTCTTCACCGACTCTGTCTCGGCTGCAAGCTTCTGAGTCGTAGCCAGCTCCGAGTAAGCCTTGACCAAGCAAGGGGCCGACTGCGAACAAAAATTGCTGGATTACAACAAGAACCTGAGACCAGAAGTGATAAAGGAATAAGAGGAAAAGGGTATTACCTCGAAGAGCACCTTAGCTATGTGACCAAGGGTCTGCATCATGGGAGCGTTGTAAAGACTAACAAAGTCTCCCTTGCTCCCGTGAGCAATGGCCCTGGGGACCATTCCCGACATGACTTTTTAGAAGGGAGAGGTTTCCTGTTGAGTCATCTCCCCTCTTGAAGACTCCCCGCTCGGACCTTCTCTCTGACTCGGGACCTCCTCTGCAACAGGTCCTGCTCAGGAGTTGCTTGAGACACAGCAGGCGTCGCCTCCACTTCTTCTGCCCTCTTATCATGGTCAGGAAGAACGACCACGGTCGGGGCAACCGGAGCAGGGGTAGCCGAGGTAACAGGCTCCTTGGCCTTTGGAGCTGCTTCGGCTGTTTCGAAGGCCGGGGCCCCGACAGGGTGGACGACCTCGAAGGTGCCTTCACCTTCGAAATGTGTTTGAGGGATGGCCGAGTTTCAGCCATGTCTGTAGAAGCCGCCTTGAGAATGGACCGAGCCTCAGGCAGATCTGAAAGAAGAACAAAGATGACTCAAGCAAAGTTCAAGGAGGACATGACAGAGTAGAAGGAATTACCTGAGACTGCTGAGTCTAGACCTGCGAGATGAAGACGCTCTGGTTGCAGCAGCACCTTCCAAGACCGTTCCTCCGCACTTATCTTTTTCAGATCCTTGATCCGAGCTAAGTCGTTGGATCCGATTTTCTTCTTCTTCTTCAAGAGATCTACAAAGCATCATAAGGTCAGATTCAAAGTGTCAAAACACAGAAAGATAGAAAACGTTAAGCCAAGTCACCTGCTTTGCGAAACGATCGAGAGACCCAGGCTCGTAAGGCCAAGGTTCATCCGACTCCCAACGGCCACACGCCCAGAACTATCTCTCTTTCCAGTGTTTGTTGGAGGTTGGTGGGTCGATTATAAGAGAACCACCTTTGCCTCGCCAAGCGCTCAGAAAGTAAAAGCCGGGAAAATTTGGATTCGGTTTTACTTGATACAAGTAAAGGAATTCATCGACTGTTAATGGGGGCTGATCAAGCTCTGCCCACAACTCTGCGCACCCGAATAGGTTCCTCTACCCATTCGGGACTATCTGTCCGGGAGCAAGTTGGACACGAGATAAAAAAATCCCGAGCAATGGGGTGAAGGGGAAGACGCAGGCCACATTGCATCGAGACCTGAAAAATCGCGACCATCCCGGCCGGCGGGTGGTCGGGTAACTCATCCAGTTTGGGAAGCCGAATTATGACTGAGTCCGGGACATGATACCCGACTCGGATTCTGTTTAAATTTGACTCAGTTAAGATTGACGGGACGGGACCACTCAGATCATCCTCAGCCCCCTCTCCCTCAGAAGATGACTCAGAAGCCCGAGCCAACTCGGAAGCCTATGCTGATTGATTAACAGGAGCCGACTCAGAGGCTCCTTCTTCCTCCTCTAGCGAATCCAATACGGGATTGGGCCTCCTAGGACGAATGACCAAAGATGGCCCCCCTCGAGAAGGACCAGCTGGAGTAGGATGCTCCGCCGTTGGTCCATCGACCCTCCTAAATAATCGGAAAGCAACATCTACACCAACCGTAAATTCTACAAGCAAGGAGGGTGGTTCCGCAACATTCCAAAAATGCTGTGACTCACCCTCGTCACCGGAAGTTCCCTCCCGGGGACTGTGACAGCCATGCATTGCCATTAATTTCAACGGAGAGGGAGAGAGAAGCTTATCGGAGAGAACAACGTTGGAGGCAAAGGAAGACAACCGAGGAGAAATGACAAAGGGGGGAGCTTAATGCGCAGGTAAGAAGAAGAGGAGCAAAGAAGAAGAGAGGGACAAGAAGAGGACAGCGAGTGGGAAGAAGGAAACGAAGAAAATGAAATTTGCATGTTCCTCCTGCCTTTTTATAGCCGAGCCACGTGGCAGGGGCCATGAATGAGCAGACGAAATGACGCCCTCCTTGACTCCCTCGCTCGACACGTGGCACACGCCGACTGACGACGGTAATGTCCTTGCCACGCGTCTGACGTTTATTCGCGGAAACGTTGACCCGACTGCTGGCCACTCGTGCGACCTCGGGCAACGAACCGTCACACATTAAGGACGATGTAAGGAGCATTAATTGTCTCATACTGACCTCAGCTTGAGTTCCGAACCGACCTAGAAACTCGTTACTCCTTAGTGCCGTAAGAGGCATAAGGAGTAAGGGGGCTTACTGTTGGGGAAAAAATATGCCAAGTCCGATGGCTCGGATATGGAGCGGACCGACTCCACTAATACCACCCGAAGCCATCCGAGGCAACAATGAGGTCTGAGACAATAAAATGTGAAGCCGAAAGGCAAGGACCACCTAAGTTAACTCAGTTGACGAGTTAGCAACGTCTATGTAAGCCGACTAAGGCCAAATAAGCTACAAGCCACGTGACTGACAGTCAGAAACCGACCGAACAAGTCGGTGACATCGGCTACGGGATAAGGAAGGATGACGGATGATAACTGAGACTACTCCACCCGTAAGCAGGCAAAAAGCTTATAAGCTGACTGAGACTTTTACTGAGTCAGATACGGTCGAGCCGAGCCAAGGAAAGACGGTGTAAATTCAATTACCGTCCTGCAAATCCAGAAGTACAGGTATCCGATCCCGAGATCCTCGGGATCGGGTAAAATCTATTACACAAATCAAATCTCCGAAGATACGGGAGAAGAATCCTCTCACGACAGGGTTCTCCCATGCCTATAAAAATAAAACTTCATTACGACATAAGGTACGCAAGATAAAACCATAGAAACCTTTGCCCATCTTTCAGAAGCTGACTTAAGCATCAGAGGTTCCCCGACTCTAGCCAAGGTCCCCTTTGTTCTTCACACTGTGCAGGTGAAAGAGGTGTAGGGGAAGAGTCAACCAAAAAATCGCATCAACAGCACTAATACTAAAGACAGAAATAGGTTTTAAAATCATGATCTTAGCCGATCTCAGTGGGGCTCACTTTTGTAATTCTTGTTGTAAATCCAAACTATCTACCATTTTAATTTTAGCCATCTCATTTTAGGGTGTGGGTTCAAAATCTAAGCGAATCCAATGCAAATGTGGATCCCGATATAAGAAAAAGTTGGTTGGTTACTACCATTGAAACTATAAATGGTTTTATTATTATTATTATTATTCTAAAGTTAAATGTTCGTAGGCCATGTAAATTGTTGAAACGACATTCCTAACCCTTCGGAAGGTCATTCATGGTAGGCTGAAGGTAACCATCAGATTTTTATGCCTGATCTAAAATTGCTTTGACCCATGATGGTTTGAAGGGTATGTATTCAATATGCACTTTTGCTTGCCTTGTGGCACACTCTAGCTTTTGATCTAGATTATTTTCAGGCCCAAACCTCAAAATCGTATGAGAGAAACAGTGGATGGCTCAGATATTTCATAAAGAATAGTGTGGGCCCCACGATAGCAACCAAACAATACACACTCACACCGCAAAGCAAACACGTTCCAAATCGTGTAAACAAGTTCAAACCGTATCGGGATATTGAATAGAGCAAGACCATGGTTATTCACTTTTTGAGGAGGGCAATTCTCACTTAACAGAAACTTTCCACCAATAAAAAATAAAAAATAGGGTTGAAAGTCAGGCAAGTTGGGTCGGGTTGGTGCTCAACCCTAGCCCAACCCAAGGTTTCTATACATCAACCCTAACCCAACCCAACTGCGGATTAGGAATTCTCAACCCAAGTCCAACCCAAGCGAGCTCGTTCAGGTTATTTGGGTGGATACATGCTAATCTATTATACTTTAATTTACGTTTTATTTTTAGTACCTACGATTTTATTGATTATAATGTAGTTATTTATCATAAAGAACTTCATTCTTTCTGAACAAACAAACTAAAATATACAACGATAACTTCTTTAAAAGTAGTGTTGTGTAGAATGTAATCTATTTGGGAGAGAGAAGTCAAGCGTATCTTGTTAACTTGAGTCATCGGAAATGATGTGGACCAATGAGACCCGATGGTACTGGAATTTCATGTGCCTTCAATACAGACGATCCACACTCAATTATAATTTATAAGTAACTTATGTATTGATCAGGTTTGGGATGGGTCGAGCAACTCGAGACCTCAACCCGAGCCCAACCCAAGTTTTATCGGGTTGGTGTTTGTATAACCCAAGCCCGAGACCAAACCCGATACATCCTGCCCGGGCCCAACCCGATGTTGAGTCGATCGTGTTGAACCCGACCAACTTTCATCCCTAATAAAAAAGTTGTTTAGGCAATAAAGGTTCCATATATAGAAATAGTAGGTGATTTTAGAGAAATAGCTTAAAACTAATAGCTTCTTGTTCATATACCAAAGCAGAAAAAAAAAGTCCCTAGTTTTTAACACCAATTATTTTTTGTTTGCATGGTCCAAACAATGATTTTATCTAACGGACAGAGTTGATTTTACATATACAACTTAGTGGCCCCCTTAAGTGTTTTCTGTTATACATTTAACGAGATGAAGACTTAGTTGGATAATTACTAATGGAAAGAAAATGACAAATGAAATGAGCAAGTGGTCTATTATCTAAGTAGGATGCTAAACGACACTAAAATGTGACATTTGCTAATTGAAAAGCTATGCTTGTTGTTTTCACTGGATTCTAACCAACAAATATAGATCGAAAAAAAAATGTGCCCTCTGATGGATCTGCAAAAGATAAAGAAGATGTGGATATCGAGGGGGGTGCCGATGACTGGCTTTGGACCCTCTAATGCCTAAGCTAGGCTTGTGGATGATGATCAAAGGTGTAAACTAGGGTTTTGATCTTACCTCTCACTTCTGGTCTTAGATGGTTGTATATATAGGGTTTCAGAGGAAGTTTTAAAATTATTGTGTATTAATGTGATATGCTGGAGAGTCCATGTTCTAATGGGAAACTACCTCCGAAGATGTCGTTGAGCCCTCCTTTCTTAGTGTATTCTTTGGTTGAGATCAGTCTAGGTCCTCTTATGGGTCTGAGGCAGGATCCCCCTTGGATTCCTGATATCGAATTTGGCGGTGATCGACCTGGTTAGCCGGGGTGCTGGGGAGCATAGGGCTCGAGCTCCTTCCCTTATGGGTCTCTTTCTTGCAACATTCCTGGTGAGGCGAGTCTTCTCCCTTCGAGCTCTGTCCTCGGACAGCTCAGCTCGAGGGCTCATCTATATGTCAGAGGAACTTCTCGTCCTGTGTTGATGACCCTTCTACTTGGACTTTGGTCACCCCAACTTGGGGTCTACCTCAGTTCAGAGGTATATCATATTTAGTTAGACAGTCGTTCTTCCCATGTGAGGGACCAGTTCAGTTTTCCCCACAACACTTGTCATTATACTTTTTAGTAGTAAAGTTGCAGTATTACTTATTATCCAACACGGTCAATATAATTACTTTAAGTGATCTAATAAAATACATGCTAATATGATCGATTTTGAGAGGCTATATTGGTAAATGGATCTTTGTATTATCTGAGTTTTACTTTAAATATGTTCCCCAAAGGGCTATAAGAGGGTAGGCCATAACAAATTTCTTGGCTAATCACCCTTTGAGTGTTGATAGCCAGATCCTTCAAGATATGGTTGAACTTTGTACAATTTAGATAGTGCCCTGAAAATTGATTTTTGACGGATCACGAAGTGATTAAACACCCAAAAGAGGGGTAATCTTACTTTACCCTACTAGAAAGTTAAATATGTATTTCAACTCGAGTTTAAATGCATCAACAACCAAGCATAATACGAGTCCTTAATTATCAGCCTTGAGATTTTATTAGAAGTAGGAGTCATAATGGTCGAACTAATGGGAGACTCCTAGTTGATAATTAACCAAATTAGAGGTTTTTATAAATGCACAAGTTTAGCTTTGATGTTGTATTATGTCATGACAATCCAACTAATAGATAATTTTGATTAAGTGGACTTAAAGTTTATCCTCAGGAGCTTAATGAAGATGCCAATGAGATGTCCTAACTTGCAATGAGACTCCAATTACCTAAAGGAATATGCTAAAGGTTCATATCAATGTAGAAATGACTTTTACCATTGATTTTTCAAATAGAACCAACATTAGAAATTTATTAGCAGGATGTACAGGAAGATGATTGATGATATCCAATCATTAAGTACTTAAAATGCCCTAAAAGGGTAAAAGACGTAACAATTAGGAGGATCATGCCGAATTACGTTTTATACAATGGCGATCTTTACAAAAAAGAGAGTTTGATAGCCTTCTTTTAAGGTAGCTTGGCCAAACTGAGGCAATGATAATTGTGGGAGAAGTTTTATGAGAGAATATGTCAAATTAAAAAGAGTTTGATAGCCTTCTTTTAAAGTAGCTTGGCCAAATTGAGGCAATGATAATTGTGGGAGAAGTTTTATGAGAGAATATGTCGAACTCATCAAGCTAGATAGAAAATTAGAACGATTCAACACTATGACTATTACCAGCCAAAAATCATGAATGATTGTATACAGTTTACAAAGGGTATAAAGCTTGTGAAACGCATGGACCATTATTAAATGTATCAGCCATAGAATTCTACCCTATTGTCAAAGCATGGCAATTTTGACGATGTATCATTGATTTAATCGAGAAAATATACCCTCCATCGAATTTGGATAGCTTCATAATAATGGTGATTAATTGCTTCACAAAGTAGGTAGAGGCCAACACCCATATGCATAGCTCAAGTGGTAGACTGAGTGAAAGATACCTCGTTTCAACACCTAGGTCTTGGCATCGATTCCCTAGTGGGGGTGGCTAACAGTGAAGTGTGATCTAACAGTGGGTGTACTAACAAGCTAACAAAAAAAAAAAAAAAGAGTAGGTAGAGGCTACACTAATGAGAGGAGTGAGACAAGCCAAAATGATTGAGTTTATTAGAGAAAACATTATTCACATATTCAACATTCCAAAAACTATTATGGTTGATAAAGGTTTTGTATTTTCAGGAGCTCAGGTTAAAGCTTTTGCTGAAGAATACATGTTTGAGTACCTTAATTTAACCCTGTATTATGCTCATGCTAATGGACAAGCCTAGTCTACCAATAAGATCCTCAAGAATATTCTAAAGAGGATGATTGAGGATAACTCATAGTCATAGAACTATACTTTATCAGAAGTTTAATGGGCCTATCAGACTTCATAAGGGACCATAGTGCTAGTCCATTTACCTTAATGTGCGAGTATGATGTCATGCTACCGATGGAAGTAAATGTACCTTCACTAAGAGTGCCATTTTAGTCCAATTGACTGAGGTCACACTAATTGAATTAGAAAAACTTGAAGAGACTAGGCTTAGGGCTTTAGATTCACTTAAACATCACAAGTTGAAAGTGTCTAGAGCATATAATAAAAGGATTAAAGGAAAATTATTCAGCGAAGGATCCCTTATTTCGAAAGCCATGAACAAAGAATCACTAGTATGGAAAGTAGTCCCCAACTTGGGATGGTCCATAAATGGTTAAGAGATGTTTCACGGAGAAGCATACATATTACAATATCTTAATGGATGAGTGTATAAGATGGCCATCAATGGTTGATTCCTAAAAAGTATGTGCCTTTTAAACACAAGAATGTCTTGCCGATCATTTAGAAAACGACCACTTGTTGTGAAAAGTTGGCTATACACAGACAAAAAGGCTAAAATATCTTACAAAAGATGGGTTGCAAATGATTCATAAAATCATAAAAGACATTTACATGTTCACAAAATCAGGGATAAAGAATCATTAAGGGCCTCAAAGGCTGATTAAAATAAAAAAGAAGAAGGATATTATAATCGGCTTTAGGCTTATTCATTAAGGATCTTAGAATGGAATAAACGGTAACAAAGCTCGTATCATGTCTTAAAAGGCTTTTTAGTGAATCTTCTTTCAAGAACAACTTTCATGAATAGCTTATTGAAGAAAGTTACACACCTTGTTAGGTTGGTATTCCAATTCAATAGGTCTTTTTTCCTAAAGGCGTAGTTCCTCCTTCACTAAACCTTCTACTGTGTGCACTAAACCAATGCGGGATGGCACTAGGGAGTGGGTTGAAAGAAGATTTGGAAATCATAAACAAGGGGACAACATGCAGATAGGGAGATGCAGCAAAATGCGGGCCTCGAAATATGCACGGTAGATGTTTGCAAAAATGCCGTGGAGAGCCCTGTCCGGTGTCACCCAGCTGTTGAAATGCCAGAACTAGAGGATATTCAGCCAAGACCTCCAGACAAGAGATTGGTTATTACTTTAGAGAGGTGTCAAGATGATAGAACAGTTCAAGAAATGGGATCGAAACCAATCTTGCAGAGCCCTTCTCAGCATCAGCTCAACCAGATTACAGAAAACCATTATGGAAACAATCACCTATCCTTATTCTCCGTGGAATCAGAAAAATCGCCGCAAATAGAATGCACTCTCCGATCTTCTATTGATCGGCAGGAGCCTGATAAGGCAGTAGGACACTCCAGAAACTGTCGTGGCATTTCAGTGGACAGTAGACCAGACAACACCGCCCAGGTAGACCAACATTTCTTCTTGGCAACTGGGGATGTTGCTGTTGAACATAATCTGTGGGAAAAGTCTCTTTCTCCTAGATTGATAGGGTCGCTCATGATACCTAAGGAGACAGCCGACCCCCCTGCCTAACAACAACCGAGTCAACTGACCTCCCCTTTCCCGAGACCGCGCCTAGAAGTGGACTTATCTCCTTTTTTTTCGTCCATCTTCAACTCAGCAACAGAACTCAAAGAGCCAAATGATCTACTACAAACCACTCCCATTTGCCAGAAGGCACAACAGTTTGAAACAACCTGCCCAAAGCCCTTAAAGGTCAGGTTGATTGCAACGCTAAGCCAGGAAGCCAATGTTCAAATTATGGACCATCAGAATCAGCATGAGATAAATGAAAAGGAACTCGCAACGAAAACCCTCAGGAAGAAATCCGAGATTCAGAAACTTCGAAGACCCAGAATTATTTACTCTAAAGGTGACTGGGAATCCAAACTACGTCGACTCAAGAGAAGGGCTGTAAATATTGGTTGTGTAACTGATGGATAAGACAATTGTGTGGAATGTCCTAGGTGTTGGAAATCACAAATCAATTAGAACTTGCAAAAGATTAATCTCAGAGCATAACCTGTGGATTGTGGTTCTCCTGGAGCCGATGCTTAGGGACGAGAGACGCACTGGGGTTGGTTCATCTCTCGGCTACCACAACTCCTGCTCAAACAGTGATGCCGGTGGTAAGATCTGGGTGTTCTTTTCAAACCAGATTGCCCTCTCGGTGATAACTGCTTCAAACCAATCCATAACTATTTCGGTTGTAGCCCCTGGAAACCAGCCGATTTTGCATTTCTCCTTTGTATATGCGAGTTGCGACAGATATATCAGAAGGGAGCTGTGGGATGAATTGGCTACTACTTCCGGCTCTTTGCAGGGCCCATGGGTTGTTTGTGGTGACTTCAATGTAGTGGTCAGTCCATTCGAGAAGAGAAGCCGTGGAGAGCTGGACAGAGCTAGTGCCGTTGATTTCTCTTCTGCTATTAACACGGCTGGTCTGATGGATGCGGGTTTCAAGGGAAACTATTTCACGTGGAGCAACAATCAGGTAGGAGCCAGCCGCGTCTGGGCTCGATTGGACAAAGTGCTGATAAATGCTACCTGGCAGATGCTCTTCCCTCTTTTTCAAGCCCTCCACCTACCGCGACACTCCTCTGACCATGCTCCTCTCCTCCTGCAGTGCCCGCAGTAACTGTTTGCTGGCCCGAAGCCTTTCAAGTTCCAATGGATGTGGATCCTTCCTGACTCTTTTATGTCGATGGTTCGCTCGGCATGGACCCGGGTTGAATCTAACCATCCCATTTATAATTTTTTTGTTAAACTGAAAGCTGTTAAACATGCATTAAAATCCTGGAACAAAGAGTGTTTTGGCAACATCTTCTCTCAGGTCAAGCAAGCGGAGGAGACCCTTGCGACAGTGGAGCTGGAAATGCAACAGACAGCCCCTCGTACTGCTGCTCAGGAGATCGAGCTCCAGAATAAGCTGATCGAGGCATCCGAAAATTTGCGTCAGAAGGAAATATGTCAGGAAATTTTCTGGAAACAGAAATCTAGAATTTCCTGGCTAAAAGACGGTGACCGCAACACAAAATTTTTCCACGCGTCGGCAACTGCGAAGCATCGTAAATCAGCGATCCTCAACATAACGCTGGACTCGGGCGAGGTTTTGGCAGAGTAGGCGAAGATCCGGGATGTTGCTGCTCTCCATTTTCAGTGGCTCTTCACCTCTGAGACGACTTCCACCTCGTCGGACATCTTAGACGCCATCCCCCCCCCCCCCTCATTACTCACGAACAAAATGACCACCTTCTTGCTCCGCCGTCTTTGGCAGAGATTCAAGCTGTTATTTCGTCCATTCTCACTGACGGGGCGCCGGGCCCGGATGGCTTTTCAGGTGCCTTCTTCTCGGCCTACTGGAGTATTGTCGGCCATGATTTACACAAGGCAGCTCTCTTCCTATTCCAAGGTGGAAAGCTCCCTAGAGTTGTCTCAGCTTCCCTCATTTGTCTTATCCCGAAATCTCCTTCCCTATCAAGATTCTCTGATTTCCACCCAATCAGCCTGTACAACTGCTTCTATAAGGTTTTAGCAAGTGTCATCACGACTAGATTAAGCACAGTACTACCTTCTATCATCTCTCCCGAATAGGGGCGTTTATTCAAGGGCGTTCGATTTCTGAAAACGTTGCATTGGCGCAGGAACTTTTCTGGGACATAAACAGGAAAGTTCGGGGTGGGAACATCGTCCTCAAACTAGATATGGAAAAAGCCTATGACAGGGTCGAGTGGACGTTTCTCAAGCTGGTCCTCGCTCAATTTGGCTTCAGCCCCAAGTGGATTCAGTTAGTGGAAAACTGTTGGGGAAATGTCTGTTTTTCAGTGCTTATCAACGGCAGTCAGGCGGGGTTCTTTAAGTCTTTAAGAGGACTTCGTCAAGGGGACCCTCTTTCGCCTAGCTTATTCTTCATCGCGGCAGAAGTTCTTAGTAGGGGTTTTAAGAGATTGGTGTTGCAGGGTCTTTACCAGCCGTTTAAGGTGGCTAGGGGCTGTCAGCCAATATTGCACCTCCTATACGCTGATGACACTCTTCTTTTCTTGAATGATGGCTTGAATTCCGTCCGGAGGGTGAAACATTTCCTCGACAACTATCAAGCGGTCTCGGGTCAAGCGATAAATGTCCGGAAAAGCTCCTTCTATGCCTCTAACAAGCTTCCCCTTGCTAGAGTTAGAGCCATTGAAAGTACTCTCGACATCTCCAAGTCCAACTCACATCTGGTGTATCTGGGTGTTCCGGTGACGAATGGCAGATTAAAATCTAGTCTTTTTTAGCCCCTCATAGCCAAAATCGAGGGTCGTATTGGTGGGTGGAAGGCGAAGTGTCTTTTCTAGGCGGGGCGTTTGGTTTGCTTAAGCATGTGCTTAACAGTATTTCGATCCACACCCTAGCTGCTACCCACCTCCCAGTCCAACTCCTAAAGGCCTTGGAGAAGCGTTTGGTGGAATTCCTCTGGGGATGGTCCGACGGTAAAAAGAAACTTCACTAGCATAGCTGGAATACGGTGTCCCGCACAAAATAGGAAGGAGGTCTGGGAATCCGAAAACTATCTGAAATCATGAAATCTTTTCATATCAAAATGGCATGGATAATCTGTTTCAATCGCAGCTCCAGCCTCTGGGGATCATTTATGTCTTCCAAATACAAAGACGATGTGGTCGAGTCCCCCATGTCGCGGTGTTCTCACCCCTCATTGCCGCTATGGAACAGAGTTCGCCAGGAGCTCCTATATTTGTGTTCTGCAGTACAATGGAACATTGGTTCTGGTTCTTGCACCTCTGGAAGCGAAATTGGATGGGCTTAGGTCCTCTCCAGAGACTGTCAATAGCTCTCATTCCTGCCTCCCTCCACTCCCTGCAGGTTCATCACTTCCTGGGCACTAATGGCCCCCTCCCGCCTTCCGCAGTGTTCAACTGGCTCCCCAAAACGTCATTGATTTAATTTTCCAGCAAGGGTTCTGTCTGGAGGAGGGACCAGAGACCCCGGTCTGGCCTTCCACGTTATCCGAAAGTTTCACAATCAACTTGGCATGACAGGCTACTAGAGTTTCTTCACAGAAAAAAGACTGGGTTGATTGGGTGTGGCACGCCCGTATCCCTCCGAGAATCTCGGTCTTCCTATGACGCCTCCTCAATAATGCCCTTCTAGTGGATGTTACGGTGCAGAGTAGAGGTATCAGCATAGCCTCAAGATGTGATAGTTCCCAGTGTAGCTCGTCTGAGGGCTGGTCAGTGGAATCAATCCCCCATTTGTTTCTGAGTTATGACTTGGCTACTCAGGCCTGGCAGCAATTGGGCGGAAAATTTCAGATTGCAGTGTGCCCTGCCACCTCCATTATGGCCAGATTGCAGCAGTGGTGGAGCGCCCTGGTAGCCAACCATTTCTCCTCGTTGGATCGCAAGCTGGTCCGTGCTTTTCTTCTTTGGGAACTCTGGAAGGCAAGAAACTCAGCTTGTTTTGAAGGGAAAAGTCCCTCCCTGTCAGCGCTGGTGGGGCGCGTGCTCTGGTGGACGTCAAACTCCCGTTCGATCTCAAACGATCCTCCAAGGATTTCATTCCCCATCCGGGGAGTGCAGCAGAGTAGAGGAACGGTTGCTAAAAAGGTGAGTTCCAGCTTCTCCCCCCTCCCCCCTTTTCTCCAGGTGTGGTGATAAAATGGATCAGGCTGTGCTGGAAGTGGGTTAAACTAAACGTCGATGGCTCTTCTAAATTGAATCCGGGTGCTACGGGGGGAGGAGGAATATGTCGAGGTGACAGAGGACACTTCTTGTTTGCCTTCTCCTCAGGCTATGGCATAGCTTCTAATACGTATGCAGAGCTCAGGGCAGTGTATGGTGGTCTTGAAACCTGTCTCGCGAGGGGCCATAATCAGATCCTTGTTGAATCCGACTCTCTTCAGATAGTAAATTTTCTGAATGGTCACATCAAAGTGGGCTGGAAGTGGTCTTACTAGCTTCGCAGAATCATCTCCCTGAGGAATGGAGGGCGGGTGGAATTTGCCCACATCTATCAAGAAGGGAACGCCCCGGCAGACGCTTTGGCCCGTCTCGGCAGCGACTCCCAGTCCTTGGTCTTTTTTGAGCGCCTGGCAGATCTCCTGGCTCGAATTCAAGGTATGGTCTTTCTAGACAAGACAGGTTTAGGTGCGATGAGACAATTTTAGGGTGCCCCTCGCGTTTCTGTCCTCATTTTTCTTCTTCGCGTTTAGCTTTTGTTCGCCTCTTTCCCTGTTGTATAGCGATATGATAGGCTTCCCTAAGTCCTTTTTCTCCTGGGGTCTCCTGAAATCTGGGCTTTTGTAATTCTCCTGGCTCATCAATGAAAGTTCCTTGGTTTATAAAAAAAAAAAAAAAGATAAAAAAAAAGATGTTTTAATTGAGGTGGTTGCGTTTGAAGAGGGGAGAAGAGTTGGGTTTTATGTAGGAGAATGTTTTGAGGTATTCCAGAGAGTTGGGTTTTGTGTAGGAGAATGTTTTGAGGTATTCCAGAGAAAAAAAAAGTTCCTCCTTCACTGCCTCCCTATGTTGGTGAAGCTCAAAAAAGTTGATTCCTGACCCATACAAGCTTACCACATAAATAGCCTATCTTCTCTTTTCATTCATCATATTTCAGTAGTAACTTCTTGCCTTTTTAATTCATGTCAGTCCCGTACTCAAATAGTAGATCCCCCAACTTAGTATGTTCTCTCTTTGCACCTTCCAACTCCCTAATAGTCATTATGAACTTATTTAAAATTTACAATGCAATTTGTGGATTGGCATTTGCAATTGCAAAATTTTAAAGGCGATTAATCTATGGCGAGGCCTCCTTGAAATGGTCAGATCCATTGTAAAATAATTAAAAAAAAAAAAAAACTAGTCCAGCAACAAGTATCAAGCTTGGATGAATTCAGAGGAGACTACTACTCGCTATTGTTGAGGGAGAAGTATTAAGGTAAGAGTAGTCTCTAAACGAGCAAGTAGGAGGAATGAAGGAAAGAGGGAGAAGGAGACCTTAAATAGAAGATTATTGTTGAGAGAATGTGCTCACCTTTAATGTGGCATCGTGGCAATAAGCAACCCTTGAAGCAGATACAGTGCAGGTGATCGACGAATCGATGGGTTGACACCACTTGGAACTGATGATTTTTCATCATATGTAAGAGATCCAACATTTTATCGATCTTGCAAACCATAAATCGATTGAGTGCTGCCACATAGAAGATGTCGATATGACTCTCTATAAAATGCATCTATCTTTTTTCATATTTCGGTTGAATGTGAAGAGATGTGGGTGGTACTGTTTACTCTTTGATCTAACTATATAAGAACTAATGACTCAGATGATGCCTGTAACATCTTGAATTTTCATGATCAGAGTTTATACTCGTACCTGAGAAAACTGGGGGTTACTAATTGAATGAATTAGATGCTTTAAAAATCACACCATATATATATATATATATATATATATATAAATCATTCATGAGAATAAAATTGACTATAAAGAATTTAACAAACTATCAAATGCCCTCTCAATGAGAACTTATTATATTATCAAGTTTATGGTGGAAACATAAAACTAAATCATAAAACTATCTTTATCTTCATTCAGTATAATCTTTCATAGGGATGTGGTCCTCCTGGTCTTCAATTTGTACATCACCCGCATCATCTGTACAGTTGGAGAGGGTCAACGTCCTACTCATAGTGATGGTTATCCTTTAAGATTAACAATAATTCAAGATATTCATAAAAGTAATATAAAGGTTCCGATACGTCTCGTACTCTACTACTATGAGGGGTATTAGTATGCGCAACAAATTATATGAATGCATGCCTAGCAAAGTGTGTGCGGCTCATCATATGCAGTGATCATCACAATATAGAATATAATTCATAGAAAACCCAACTCGCCCCACATCCCATAATTATGGAGATTCCCCAGCGTGTCCGACACTACCGTAGATTTACGTGAACACCTCAAGGCGGCACAACACATGAGTCGAATGAATTATGTGACACAATTTGTTCATGGAGCAACTATTTGCAGCATCCAATCTCGAAAGTGATGTAACACACATTGCGAACTATTTACATCTATATGTGCACCGCTACCCAAACCCATGGAATTACACTCGACCAAGAGGGTCACTACCTAGAGCGCATTACGTCCACGATAAATATTTGAATCACTAGTTGTGATACCTTTAACACATCACTTGGAATAAAGAGAACATAAAATGAATCATGGGAGTTTTGGAATATCAAGACATATGCTCAAGCCATAAAAATAGATAGTACAAGGCTAACAAAATAAAGAAGAGAGTAGTAATGGTTAACCTAACAAAGAGGAGAGTGGCAATGACCAACCTAACAAAGAGGAGAGTAGTAATGGCTAACTCAACAAAGAGGGGAGTGGCAATGACCAACTCAATAAAATGAGAGTAGCAAGGGCTAACTTAACAAAATTGGCAAAGGCAAGGGCAAGGCTTGTATCCATCGCCCCACATAAAATAATACAGATCACTCATAATTATCATACCATAATTTCCAAAGGGTAAATAATTGTTGGTGGTAAATTAAACAATTGCAGAGAGAAAACCACAGTAACATGAAAGCATAGTATGTAAAAGGCAAGATAAAGCATATCAAATTAAATCAAGGTAATCTTAAAGGAATCCCTCACCTCTTTTAAATCAAATTGCCTTTAACATTGTTAAATGTTTGCAAACACACTTTAGACTAGATTTCTACGATATATCACAAAACTTGTACAGTTAGGGTTTATTCTATGATGTATTTTGTGGTTTAGGGTTAGGTTTGATCTTAACTATTTATCCAGAAAGGACTTAAATAAGTGATTATTTAGATGAGTAATTTACATTGCTTAACGACTATACTCAATAATGAATCCCATAGTTTGGTGAATGCTTCTGCTGAGTCGACTTAGTTCGACTTGGCTTTTAGACAATCTTCATTGTGCATTTCCTTTGGTATTTAGAACTCATGTAAATCTAAGAATGTTGGTGAAGGTTTCTGAAATAACTTAGTTACCTCTAAGGTGTTGGATTCAACTTAGGATTGGGTATGAAATTCCTTTCGACCAGGAGAATTCATGCACCCTGGCTGCTGCTGGACCCAGTGGTTCTGGGCATCAATTCCGGCGCCCAATCTCCTTCTCCTTTCTTTCTCTCTCGTTTATTTATCTCTTTCTCTCTCCTTTTTGTTGTGTCTTTTACAGCGTCAGGTGAGGGAGGTTTTATAAGGTCTAAAATTCTCTAGACTGTTCATGTATAAGCCCTACGGAAGTCTCTGTTGCACAACGAGGAAAACGGAGCAGTGCGATCCCTGTCCACAGGCATCTGATCTCCCTTCAGATCTCTTCTTCTTTCCTCCGTGGGTTAGATCGAATTTAGGCATGCCACCGTGTGGACGTCTTGGATTCTCTAGTTGGATCAGAGACGTTGAGTAGTAGCATATTTAAAGACAATTTCTTGGACGATAGCTTCCGCAGGCTTTAGTTCGTCTCCATGGAAAACGGCAGAACGCCACGTTCCCTTTTTTCTTTTTCTTTCTTTCCGCGAACTTGGGAAAGGTCGGAATTCCCTTATCCAAGGTGTGGATGGTTTAGATTGGAGAGAGGTTTCAAGATTCGGTCGTTCTACATGCAGAGGCTTGGGGTGAGTCCGAATTTATCGTTCTGTAGTGTTTTTGCAGAAAGGTCTGGGTTTTGGTCTTCTATTTAGAGTCGGTGTGGCCCACTTGTGGCAGTCCCTTGGCAGATCCACACTATTCGTTTGTTTTTTATGGTGGTGCTCAGTCATGGGCCAGAATACCGGGTGGTTCTATATCCTAGGTGGGCCGCAAGTTGTAGGAACGTGGGAGTGAAAATCCATGTTTAACCTGGTTTTGTCACCTACTATTACAACATACGGAAGGGTGTTTCTTCTGATGGTTTGTTCAAAACTGGTGGGGTCCACTATGGTCATTTTTCGGGAAATCCACTCCCTTCATCGACTTCAGCTCGCTATGTGGGCCCATGGTCCCAAGTTTGAAGTAAATCCGAGCTATGGGTGGGCCACACATTTTAAGAATGTGTTTGTGAATTCACTCACACTAAAAATCTAGCTGTGTATATAGGTTGTGAGTTTATATTTACAATCTTTACCCACTCCATTGACCTAACTTTTGTCATCCATTCCTCCTAATTCCATCGTCCGAATGAGATGAAATTTCACCACTAATCGTTATTTTTCACTCTTTCTAACGCCTCAGTTTGGGCCCTGATCTCTCAAGGATGAATAAGATGCTCTTTTAATGGCTAACACGTTTCAAAATTCTAAAATAACGTTTGTACACACCTAATTGACTAATTATCAAGTAGTTTGGACCTATACCCTACGATCTTCATGATGATCGGTTTACCATGATATTCGCATGACTCATTTGGCAGATCTAAACATGACGGACAGATAGATAACTTGCTAAAAATGAGAAAACTTGATGGTTAACACTCCGACCACCTATGTAGGTGGATATACGGTCAGTTTTGTAGATGGATGGACATAAAGTGGGTTTCTGGACTGACTAGGGGTAGGACATGTATACTGTTAGATTCGAGTGTCTTGTTTACATGTATAAGTTTCTCATATTATAATTCTGATGATGGGTTAAGAATAATCATAGGTGATAAACAAGATGAATGGATCAGAATCTCAATCTGATAAGTGTATGAATGGATGTAGAGGTCAAGTAGCTAGTTTACTATGATCGGGTGGTCCAAAATCAAAGTGGACGGTCAGATGTCTCTATCTATCAGTGGATATTTGATTTGAGTGGTTGGTTATGATGGACAAGTGAGGATACTTAGATATATGATGCTCTTGTCTTAAGACCAACGGTCGAATGGCTTGATCTAGGGATGAAAATTGCTTCCAACGGTTAGATTCATGTTAGAGAATAGATGTAAGGTTAGGATACCTAGATAGATATCACACACATGTACATATTAAGTTAGATTTTGGTAACACTCAAGAACTTTCAATGCTTGGGTATTGAAAAGTTTGAGATGTTACAATGTCAAATGACAGCAAAATCTCAATAAGAGACAAATGAAAAATCTTTTTAGTTGGTCAAATTTGACCAGAATTCAAAAAGTTATGAGTGACCCAAAAAGGATAAGTCCAGTTGATTACTGTGATTAGATGTATGTCACATATCTTGCTCATGTGACAAAGTTATCTACTCACTTGATAGCCTCATGGCTAATTATGGGTGACAACCAAAATACGGTCATGGCTAGTGAAGGATTTAGCCAATGTATCATAATTTTATATAGAAGAGGTCCTTATGGCCGAAACTGCTCAAGGAGCTATGGAGAAACGTAAAGGTAACGTAAGTTGGCTGATTTTCACGACACACAATAAACATTTAAGTAGAAGAAGGGATAATAATCATCTACATGTGGCATCCTATGATGGAATTTTGCCTACTTAATGGACTCTGGACATGTCCATAACAAATTTCTAACCCACAACAGATGACTAACACACATGGCATTACATTATAAACTACAACTATTTGTGGGCCCAGTTAGTTATTTCTATATGAGTAAATGTGAGAAGTGGCTATGAAAATCTCTCTCTAGCTACTGCCTAAAATTTTTATAAATATGAGAAAGATCGAAAAGCTCTTGGTCCTTGCATACCCAACCCAATATAACTATATAGTGTGATGCTATTAATCCTATTTTATATCATAGCTTAGCCTAATTTAGATCTTAGTGTAATCCAGTTTGTCTATGTTGCTATGTTGGACTGACTTTAGCTTAGAAGTAGTGTAATCCATTTCATTTACATAGCTATGCTGGACCAACTTTAGTTTAACTTGTAGTGTAATTCTCTTCATCGATGCATATGTCAATGGACCAAGGAAGTCCTTAGTTTTAGGACCTTTCCATCTACACCCAAGTTGCTTGATCAGCAAGGATTTTTTTTTCTTTTATCTGTAAGTGTTTATCTTCGATAAATACAAATTTTCTTTTCTAATCATTCCCATGTTGTATTGATTGATCGAAAACTACTATCACTATGTGAAAAAGTTCTTTCAACTGAAAGACATGAAAGAACTTATCAGAAGAATTAACAATCTCCTTTGTAAGTCGCTCGGTCTTTATTACAAGTAGTTAAATAGACGGTCGAACCGCTAAGTTATCGGTCTCTTAGTCATCCTCACGCTTGCGGTCAAAGGTGTTCGGTTCATATCAAGTTGTATCATGCTTTGGTACACCCAGCACTGCACATGGTATCAGTGATCGATTTTCGAGCTAAGCATAATTGACCAATTGTTTCTTCCAGGGACACCGCTATGTAACAGAAAGCTTTGTGAGCCCCATCATATCCTTGTAGCATTTACTCTGTCCATTAGTTTTTCCTGTTAGGATGTGACCTCAAAAATGAGTCGGATACAAAAATCATTTGGGTGCCACACCACATGAAATAGTTGTGACTGAGTGGCTACTATTGAAACCTTCTTGAGTGTGCAGAACTTTGGATCATCCTGATATTTGTGTTTTTCCTTCTATTCACAACCCCAAGTATAGGGTCGCGATATAGTAATAATCTCGGTGAGACCGAGGTCGAATCCACAAGGACTAATCTTGTACGTTTCTAAAAATAACTAGAAGTAGAACTAGAAGAAGATGTGAAACTAAATATGAAGTATTTGAGAGAGTAATTTTATTTAAGGTAATTAAAACTTATAAATTTAAAGGTGGGAACTAAGGTGCCAAGGATCCACTTGTAATCTTGGGATGCTACCTTACTTGATTCAAGAGATCCAATTGGAATCAAAGTCCTATCTTATCCAAGTGGAAAGAGAGATGATCAAATCTCTGAACTTCTCATTGATCCAGTCTCAAAGGAGGAGAATTGTGAGGATTTAGAAGAGATTTCATCACCTAACCATGCCCCAGAGATGATGGCAAATAACAGGATTTACCAATCCCACAATCTCAATTAAGAAAAGTAGGTATCTAAAGCAATCGCAAATCTATTATAATTTGAGTCATAACAAACCATTGAAAACTGAAAATATTCCTTAAAATCAACTAGAAATCAATGAAGTTCTTTTTTCAAAAAAAAAAAAAGAAAAAGAAAAAGAAAATCCAGCAATTTCTATATATGATGATCAACTGATCACAGCTTTACAGAAATTTCGGATTGCCCAGAACAAAAAGAAACTGGGGCAACCTATCGTGAGAAAAAGAAAACTGCACTAAGACTACAAATTTCTCGTCGAACCTAAGCCCACCTTGTCTAAAAAGATGAGACCTTTGGTGTGAGGGGGAAGGTCCTCCAGGGTGCAGGAGAAAAATGAGGTTTGGGTTCCACTACCCAACCTAGCCATGGCATCTGCGGGGGCGTTACCTTCCCTCAGGGTGTGGGAAAAGATCACATGGGCAGAGGATACCAAGTCTCGAATTCTGGCGATCCAGGAGAACCATTTCCATCCTGGGGATGCAGAGCCAGAGAGGAAACTGATGACTAATTCTGAGTCTGATTCAAGATTGATCAGCTGATACCCTTTTAAGAGTCTCAAGTGCAAACCACCATCGATGGCTCTGAGCTCCACATGGGTGTTGGAGGTCGTCCCGTAGCCTTCCGCAAAGGTAAAAAGAAAGCCACCAGAATTGTCTCTGCAAAGTCCCCCACCGCCTAAAAGACCCGGGTTCCCAAGCGACAACCCATCAACGTTGATTTTGACCCACCCAACAGGGGGTCGCTACCATTTTACAATTGAATTGGAGGGGCGGGGATGAGCAAAGGAGGAAAGAGGGATATGCCCTGGAGTTTGCATGCGACACTGAAAGTGGGTTGGAGATGGTTACATACCGGTCTTCTTCCTGAAGTATTTGAGCCACCAGCTAATACAGGCCACCAACAACTGGCTTGAAGGCATGGTATCTGTGAACATCGCAGCATTCTGCGCTTTCCATACCTCTCAGAGTAGGACGCAAGTAGCCAGCTTGTGGGACGAGGAGAAATGTCGATCAGCACTGAGCACTAACCACCATTGGACCAAGCATTGTTCAACAGTCGTAGCTCATCGAATGGCCATCGTGAAGGAAGATCCGACGAAGTCCCGACCCGTACTCGCTAGGCCACCTTCCAAGAATAAATGGGAGATGGACTCGCAATCTCTGCCTGACTTGTCTGGATCGACTAGTGACTGACCGCTAGAACAACGTACGCATCTGGTCGCCGTTTAGAAACCCTTTTCTTATATACTAACTTCGATCGGGACTGCCTTCATCAAGATTTTCCACACCAAGGTAGATATTTTCGGGGGGAGGGAGGGATGCCAGATCCATCTAGCCCACTGCTTTGCACGGCTGGCCTGATTTACAAAGGTCCCAGGCCGAAGAGACCGAGAACTCCCCGCATGGCGTGAACGACCATAAAAGAATGTTTGGGCCTGAAGTTCTGCAGAAACCCGCTTGAAAGATAAGATATATCACCTCTTGAGGAAGAATTCTCAGAACCGAAGAAGGGGGAGGAGGGCCTGATCTTCCTAAAAATTGATTTATTTTGAGATGACGCAGGGTAGTAGGGATGTGGATGCCTTCGATCCTCTGAAGTGGGCCCAGCCCGGTCCAATTTGTGCTCTATAGATTGCTTTCTCCGGAACCAATCTGCTGCTGCGAGGTCTCCAACATGGGTACCAGCCATTAGATCTGTTTCCAGATGGGGGAGGCGAAAGCAGGTATAACCCGTTGTCCGTTCGAGTTGCGGCCTTGACCGTATTTAGCTATCATGAAATTCCTCCACAAGCCGTGGCCTGTCTGGAAGTGAATAGACTAGGCAATCTTCAGCCTGAAAGCCTACATGATATCGGCAAGCCTCCTAATACCCAGGCCTCCTTCCACTTTGGGAAGAGTTATCGTCCTCCAACTACGCCAATGGAGCTTACCTTTTCCCTCTGACCAACCCCATAGAAAGTTGGCCGTCTGCCTTTCCAGGAATTGCAATACCTGCATTCGAAGGTGTGAAGTTGCAAGGGAATGAAAAGGGATATTGCCGAGAACGTTTTGAATCAAAACCGATCTGCCTGCTTGAGATAGACACTTGGCCTGCCATCCCGTAATTCTGGCCTCAATTTTCTGAACGATCGGTTGAAATGCGGCAGCCTTGATCCTGCCAATGACCAGAGGAACCTCGATGTAAGTGAAAGGAGCAACTGCTTTTTAGATACCGTTGGCACGTTCAATAGCTCTTATTCTGGATGACGAAAGAGAGTTTCCACACACAAAGGAACTTTTGTAAAAATTGATGGTTTGACCAGAGACAACTTGGTAATCATCAAGGAACTTCTTCATGGCCCTGATCGAGGATAGACTATCGTTGAGGAATAAAATGTGTCGTCAGCGTAAAGGAGGTGGGAAGCAGTTTGGCAACCTCTTCTTAGCTTGAAAGGCAGGATAAATTCTTGGGCGATGTGAGCCTTCATCCCATGGCTCAGAACCTCCGCGGACAAAATGAAAAGCGCCGGGGAAAGTTGGTCTCCTTGCCGAAGACCTCTCGAAGATTTGAAGAATCCTAACGCCTCATCATTTACAATGACCAAAAACCAGACATTTCCCCAACAATTTTCCACCAAGCTAATCCACCTATGATTAAAGCCGAAATGGGCTAAGACTTTCTTGAAGAAGCCCTAGTCCACCTTGTCATACACTTTTTCCATATCCACTTTCATCACAATGTTGCCACCTCGGTTCTTCCTGTTAATATCTCTAAAAAGTTCCTGAGCAAGCGCAATCTGCTCGGCAATGGGGTGGCCTTAGATGAAAGCGCCTTGCTCTAGAGAAATCAGGGAAGGGAGAATAGTGCTTAACCTGTTGGCAATGATTTTGGAAAATATCTTATATAGACAGTTGCATAGGCTAATTGGTCTGATGTCGGTGAAGCTTGTTAGAGAGTTGGACTTAGGAATGAGGCAAATGAGAGAGGCGTTGACAGCACGCGGAATTGCCCCACCCTGGAAGACATACATGGTAGCGTGATGAATATCCTGGGCGACAATGTTCCAGCAACCCTAGTAGAATGCTCTGGAGAAGCAGTCCGGACCAGCAGCTCCATCAGTTAGGATGGAAATCGCGGCCTGATGCACCTCGTGCATGGAGGGGATGGCTAATAAGTCTGTATTTTGCTGCTGAGTGACCAGCCGTGGAATCGGGTCTGGCAGGGCAGGGCAATCATTGCAGCCAATCACAGAAAACTATTCTTCGAAGTGATCAACTGCCATCCGTTTGATGCTGTGTGGGTCGAAAATGGTTTCGCCAGATTGTAACCTTATAGCTCTGATTTCAGCTCTTCTCTGTTTTTCCATTGCAACTACATGAAAGAATCAGGTGTTTCTATCTCCCACGTCCAGCCAAGTGACTCTGTACTTCTGTTTCCAAAACATTTCTTCCATGACTTCAAGCTGGCTGAGCTTCGATCGGCACTCTCTAAACTTCAAGTGGAGATCAGACTGCAATGGGTTGTCATCAGGCTGACCCTACATTCTGCTGTTCAACTCTGACAGTTCCTTCTCTGCCCGAACAACTTGTGTCGAGATGTTACCGAATACGTCCTCGTTCCATTTCTTTAGGGCCTCTTTAACTCTCTTGAGTTTGAGGAGAACGTTATGTCTCGGGTGAGCATTGTTCTCCAGGTTTAAAGAAATCCACACCACCTGTTGGAAAGAGTCATGGAGCAGCCACATACGCTGGAAACGGAAAGGCTTTAGGCTGCTAGATAGCCTAGGTGGGAAAATCAGAAGAAGAGGTGCATGGTCTGCATTCACATGTGGGAGGTGGTTGACTTGAAAGCTCGGGAAGGTAGTGGACCACTCCGCATTAAATAGAACCCTGTCAAGGTGGGCCCAGACCTGAGCTTGACCACCTTGGTTGTTAATTGTCAAATATTGCATAGAACCATAAGAAGAGGTGCATGGTCTGAAATCAATGAAGTTTAACATATATATGAATCAAAGCAAAGTAAATATCCTAATGACACTACAAGCTTCACCTCTTAGCCCTAGCTAAGAGTTTTAGCCAACCACAGACATGATTGAACTAAGAACTCTTGAGAAAAGCATAAAAACTACTAAGGAAGAAGAAGAAAGACACCTGGGGGCGGCTCTCCACCCTTTGGCTCCACTCCTTAAACCCTAAATGATCCCTAGGAACATCCTAGGGACTCCTATTTATAGTTGTGAAACACCACCTTACGCACCGACTTAGAATTTCCGCAATTCGTTGCGAAATCACCTCAATTTACGCAGTCCACAGATTTTCCATGTTATGCTTCGGTCAGACCAAAGGTGACTTTAGTTGGACCAAAGTCGAGTCCGAGCTTGAGAAGGATTTTGTTTCTTCTGTTACTCGATTTCGGTTGGACCAAGCTGGGTTCGGTTGGACCGAACGTAAGTCGTCGGTCGGACCTAGTTAATCTTCGATCGAATCGAATTAACTCCAAAATCCATCGTTCTTCGTTGGAGCTTTTTATGTACTTTCGATCGCACCAAATCCTCCCTTTGGTTACACCGAACTAGGTCTCGGTCTAACCAAATTAGCTCTGAATTCTGTCTTTGGTTGCTGGACTATTTTGCACGATTTTAGTCGGACCGAATTGGGATTCTGTCGAACCAAACCTATTTGTTTTCTGCTGCAGATTCTGAAATTTTTTTAGTCCTTTCTCTAGCTTTGGTACTTGGTTTCCTTAGATCTTTGGCATGTGAACTCTTCATTCTTGGTTTCCTAAGATCCATCTTTTACCTTGGTGATTCTTGAGCACTAAATCCATGCTTTTAGCTTTCTTTTCAATCTAAGCTCTCAGATTCTCCTTGCAACACAAACATGTATAAAATATACCATTAAGCCTTATCATGTTCATAAAACCAAGATATAAATAGTGGAAATATGCAATATTTGACAATCAACACCTTCGGTCTAATGTGATTAACCTTATGAACAGGCTAGATGGCATATAAGCCTCATGATGGATGATAGGAAGGTTTTCGTTGGTGGGCATTTCCATCGTATTGATTCTTGTGGTGGGTCCATTTGACTTCTAAATCTCATTGATTTTCAGTTTCTAAGCGTATCATGATATGACAAAAATGATAGACGAAGTGGATGTCACATAGATATCATGGTGGACCCAACTTACTTTTGTTATATTGGCTACAAAATTGGATTCGACTTTAAATGTGACGGGTCGAAAACGTAAGGGTGATCTTGCATTCATAGTAACGGTCACCCATCAGGCCACTTGTATGGTTTATGTGGAATCAAAACTGTTCAAATGCTTTAATTTCCACCATAAATACCAAGTAACATCTGGATCCAAAATGCTGGTTGGACACACCACAGGGAGAAATGTTAGGACCATACTACATCTATTTAGTAGTTTTAGGTACAATTTTATGGGGTAGCTAATGTAGAGCAGGTCACAGACGCTTTCATGGTGAAGATGAAGTATAGAAGGCCCGATCTAAGGCAAAAGTGATCCGGACCGTCAGGACCTTATATCGGTCGTATCTCGCAAACTAATATGAGTTTTTCGACATATCATATATAATTTTTAGGTAGGAAAACCTACTTACGCCAACCAACCCGCTATATCAGGTACCGCATGCTAGATTTGCAAGATTCCATCATATCGATGGTCAAAAGTCTAATTTATTTTCATTTTTACTATAAATAGTAAGTTTTAGTTCGAGTATAACTCTTGATCCTCTGAGTTGTAGAAGTTGTGCTCAACATGAAAATCGCTCAAAAAAGTTAAGAGAATAACGTGGTTAGGCTAAATTGGATACTTAATATTTTTGGTCGAAAACCATAAAGTCTAGTGGAATAGAGGTTATTTATAAATAGTAAGTTTATTATTTATAGTAAGTCACATTTTTAGGGTATTTGAGTTAGGGTGTAAGTCTACAACTGTCTTAGTGTTGAGCTCATTATTTAAAGAGTTATAATTTTATTTTCTATCATTAATAAAATGATTTTGAATTTATTAAGAATTATTCATGTTTTAATAACTTGTGGATTCAAGGAAGCTCTTTGAGGAGTCCAAAGGGTTCCGTGGATTCAAAGTAGTTATCCTTTGAGGAAGACGGTGATCGACCTCATCACGTCCTTCCCAGCATCAAGTGGTATTAGAGCGAGAACTCCCTTTGCACCGATGGCAACTAACTACGGAATACACTATAATCCTATGGATGGTGATCTAGGGATTCGTTATCTATCGGAAAGAATGAAAGCTTTTCACCCAAAGAGTCAGTTGAACATGCAAGGGTTGTAGGCAATCCTCGACCGTATTACAGATGCGCTAATTTTGCCTTGAGCCCAATGCAACGTTCAGCCGACCGTGATCGTTGTACAACATATCCCCATTCTCCGTATAGTGCTTCTAGAGGCAAATCGCAGGGCTATCCTAGATAAGTCGAGCTCTAGCAACAAGGATGTAAGTGGTGTCGTTGCTTGACGGTCGGTCCATAGAGACAATCAACTAGATCGTGCTAAAAGAGACTATCGACGTAAACCTGAACTTTTCAATTTTAATGGCTTATTACGTATAGAAGACTTTCTCAATTTGTTAGCCGAAGTAGAGAGATAATTTGTAACGCCCTGAAATTCGAGGGTCGAGTAGCAACTCAACTCTTGAGTTCCAAAACATCACTTATGCAACATAGATAATGATAATTAAATGTTGTCTGTGTTAGAGCAATAAACATGAGTGAGATTATACCAAAACAGTAATTCATACTCCAGATCAATTGTATAAAGGCAAGCGGAGGACTGAAACTGTATATATATATTTATGTAAAAGAAACAAAACTATCTCAATCTCCAGAGTATGAACACCAACTGAGTAACCATATACATGTATTGTTTCTGAATCAAAATTCAAAATACAACTAAAAAGATAAATCCTGAAATCCCCGCGATCCAGTCAGGCTAAGCAAAGCCGTCCGAGTACTGCCTGTATGAGAACTCGTCCTAGTCCTCATCGTAATCTGGCTCGGCCTCCTGAATCAACGTATCATCTACACAACACCGTCCCGTAACGTGGGAATGAGTAGCTAACTCAGTGGAACAATAAAGCATAGGTTAACATGTTATCAATTCAGTCAAGCAGTAATGATAAAGTAGTACAATTAAACAATCCTAACTACTCTTATTTAATGCAAGTATGAAATGACACGATGAATGCCCTTGCCAAACCACCCTCATGCAACACCATCTTACGTTCGCGACATGCGTTCATCCCTCAGTGCTCCACATCTACCAGGTACATGCAGTGCGATGATGAGAATGATTATCGAGTTGTTATTAGTTCATTTCCAATAGCAGGATTGGGAAACTAAGGTACCTCCCTTGTATCATTCCCAAACATGATCCATTCTAGGGTTGTCAAACCTGGATAATCTCATACGATAGTGTGGTTCTAGGGCATTGCAAAGGCTGTCAGGGCTGTTACACGCATTCGTTACACCACTCCCCCATCACCTTTTTAACGGTTCATCACTAAGTTGATACAGGCCTAGTTCATACTCTATTTACTGTGGCAAAACTCGTCGCCTCACCACGGATTTAGAGTATGCTCACGGTCACTACAAAGGGCTGCCAGGGCTGTTACTCGCAGTCGTTGCACCACTCCCCCATCACCTTATCAATGTAGGTCGACAGCTCGAATATAGTGTCCCATACCACTATAATCAGCTCACGAGTCTGGTTGCTCAATGGTCACTACGGGGAGGCACAAGGCCCCAGCGTAGGCAGATAGCTCAACCACGGTGTTCCATACCACCATGCCCGGCTCATGAGTCTTAGCGGATCGAGGTACCATGGTTAACGGGATTTCACTGGTAAGTTTGGTACCCGAGGTTCAAGCAGTAGCGTCCAAACATGGTGAACATACATTAGACATATCGGGTTACTTGGTGAGCCTGACTAGCTCGAGCGCACAATTAATTGAACGACATGAAGTGCATAAGCACTTCGCGTGGCCTAGCCACTGTCGCCAACTGAAGTACGACTCGGGTTCGTCAAACACATCCTACGTGGTGAAATAAATCTCAACCATGAACTCAACTCTGGTACCAATTGTCTGGACTATAATCATAGTCCCAAATACAATCAATCCTTATTCAGAGCATGTGGAGTAAAGCATAATAAACAACGTAACTCAAGCATGTTAACAAGCATGTCATAAAGCATGTTATAAAGCACCATATAAACAGGAAATACAAACACATATATTTCATAAGTAAGAGGTTAAGTTAAACAACCAACATGAAGGAAATCATATACCTCTTTAAAGTAGTTGAGAATCCCATCTCAACACCTACCTAAGACACCATCATCCAAGCACTTACTCTCACAAGCATTTTCACAAACACTTAGAATACACTATTTCTACATACATAGTGTATATTAGCAAAACATGTATTCGGGCGAGTCCTTTCGCCAAACAAGTATTTTTCACATATATAATATGTTCATACAGCAAATAATCATGGCAAACACATTTCCAAAATTTATATGTATACGGTACTTTCTACAAATACCTAGAATATGTAAAATTCCATATTCCACGTCTTTAATCGAAACGGAAAATAGACAGCATTTTGTACATGTGCAATTGCATGCAGATCATGAACCTATCATTATCTGACATTGAAAGCATTGAAAACCATAACCTATACACCTGAAGTCTGCACCTTTTATCATAGAATCGTAACGAATCCGATAGGTTTGCTAAGCTTCCGTATTCGGCAGTTTGGTAACCTATAGAATGAAATATGTTAGCTATCTCATAACTTACAACCATCACAACCCTAAAATAGATTAGGGTTAGGGTTTCTTACCTAGAAATGAAGTCGGAATCGCCGGAAAAGCGATGAGAATAGAGTGGTGAAGCTTGTGTAGCAGCAGGGAAAGAGGGTAGGAAGAATCCTCCCACAACTCTCTAATTTTTCTCTCTCTTTTCTCTTTTCTCTCTTCTCCCTTAGGGTTTTTCTCAAATTCGTATGGCTGGATGAGAGAGGGTTCTAAGGTCCTTATATAGCCTAAAATCACTCCAAAATAGGTTCATGGTCAAGGTACACTTAGGTTATAACCAAAGTGAGCCTGTTCCAGCTCAACGAAGCACTTCTGGCTGGCCCTCTTGAGCCAAAGGTCAGACTTAAGCTCACCAACCTTGGATCTATGTACCATTAAGTTTTCGTTCCAGTAGGATTCCTAGATCACGCGTGGCGGACCAGTTTCAGTTCAACGGTCAGTGAAACTCGATCAGGGATTTCGAGTACACTGCCATGTATATGAAATTTTTTCTGATCCGAGGGTGTATTTAGGTCAGATTTTGACGGTCTGGTTGCCTAATACTAACCCGCAAGTAACAGGTCTCAGATTCATTGAATCTGGAATTTATTTATAATTATTTTCATGTTTCTCACACTCCTCACTCCGGGCTCTAGCGAATAGCACTGGAACACTATCTGGATTTGATTTCCGAGGTGGTTGTCAAACCCAGCAAGGCAATCCTAATTCCTTAACTTCATGTTAATCGGATTTTTGATGTGCGGTCTAGATCTAATACGGAGTTTCGATGTGCTTCTGAGAGCAACCGGGTAATGAGATTGATCCTAAGTTATAGGGTAACATAGTGCTCACTGTTCTACTTGTTTTGGGTCTTACAGATCATATTGAAAGCCATTAGTGCGGATTTCGTATGAACTCTAGTTTAGCACTAGGTAAACTTTGTCTAATTCTTAAAGGGATTGATCCTAAGTGATTTCTGTTCAAGATAGTACTTGGGTCTTTGTACGAAAATTTACGAGTCGTTACAATCTACCCCCCTTAAACAAAAATTTCATCCTCGAAATTTGTACCTTTTCATACTCCTCGAGAATCTGAGGGTAGTTCTTTCTGACCTTAGCTTCAGTCTCCCAAGTAGCCTCTTCCTCAGTATGATGCGTCCACAATACCTTCACAAGTGGGATGACCTTGCTACGCAACACCTGCTCCTTCCTATCTAAAATATGCGTTGGTCGCAGGACATATGTAGCGTCCTCGCTCAACTGTACCTGCTCCCATCGGATAATGTGTGAAGGATCAGGAACGTACTTCTTTAGCATGGAAACATGAAATACGTTATGCACGCCCGTGAGTGGTATGGGCAAAGCGAGACAGTACGCCACAACACCCACTCGATCAAGTATCTGAAACAGACCGATGAACCTTGGTGTGAGCTTCCCCTTCTTCCCAAACCGAAGGACTCCCTTCATAGGGGAAACCCTAAGGAACACATGGTCACCAACCCCAAACTCAAGTGGTTGCCGCCTCGTATCGGCGTAACTCTTTTGTCTGCTCTAGGATGTAAGAAGTCGACGCCTGATAATGTCGATCTTCTCAGAGGTCGCCTGTACCAAATCTGGGCCAATCAAACTGTACTCGCCGACCTCAGCCCAGCAATGCGGTGCCCTGCAAGGACGACCATACAAGGCCTCATATGGAGCCATGTCAATACTCGCCTGGAAGTTGTTGTTGTACGCGAACTCTGCATAAGGAAGACAGTCATCCCAACTATCCTTGAAGTCCAAGACATAGGCCCGCAATATATCCTCCAAAATCTGGTTCACCCACTCTGTCTGCCCGTCGGTCTGAGGCTGAAACGCAATACTGAACTTCAATTTCACACCCATCGCTTCCTGGATACGAGTCCACAAGATAGACGTGAACCGCGCGTCTCTGTCCGACACGATCTCTAGGGGAACTCCATGCAGACGGACGATCTCTCTGATGTACAATCTGGCTAAATCATCTGCAGAGTTCGTAGCTCTGATAGGGAGAAAATGGGCCGATTTGGTCAACCGGTCCACAGTCACCCAAATGGAATCGTGTCTCTTCCTCGTCTTCGGCAACCCTGTTATGAAATCCATGGAAATGAAGTCCCACTTCCATTCACCTATGGGCATGGGCTGAAGCAGTCCAGGAGGTCAGCGATGTTCTGCTTTGACCTGCTGGCACGTCAAACAACATGAAACATACTCTGCTATATGCGCTTTCATGTTGTCCCACCAATACGAACGTCTCATATCCCGGTACATCTTCGTGCTACCAGGATGCATCGTGAGCTTCGTATTGTGAGCAGACTGAGAAGCTCCTATCTCAAGTCAAGAATACCAGGAACGCATAGGCGGCCACGGAATCGTAGACCCCCATCTGAACCAACTCTCCACTCGGAGTCCTCGGCATCGCTAGCTTACTCTCGAAGCTCAAACAACCACTCATCGCCCTTCTGGGCCTCGATAATCCGATCATCGATAAGTGGTCGCACCCGAATGTGCGCGATACACTCAAATGGAGTCTCCACTGTGAGTTTCTACTTGAAGTCCTGCACGAACTCAACCATGTCCCACTCTACTATCATCAACTGGGCCGTAAATGCTATAGCCTTCTTGCGGCTCAACGCGTCTGCCACAAGGTTCGCCTTGCCAGGATGGTAGGAAACCTCGAACTTGAAGTCCTTCAAGGTCTCCATCCATTGGCGTTGTCTCATATTCAAGTCTCACTGCATAAATATATACTTAAGGCTCTTGTGGTCGTAGAAAAGCTCGAACTCCTCTCCGTAGAGGTAATGTCTCTAGAGCTTCAATGCAAAGATGACAGTTGCCAATTCCAGGTCGTGTGTAGGGTAATTCTCCTCGTGCTTCCTTAATTGTCTCGAGGCATATGAAATCACCCTGTCCTTCTGCATAAGGACACAACCTAAACCAACGCGAGACGCGTCAGTGTATATCATATACTTAACCCCTTGCTCTGGCAATACTAGCACAGGGGCGGACGTCAACCTGTCCTTTAGCTCCTTGAAAGCTGCTTCTGCCTTCTCATTCCAGCAAACTTTAGGTCCTTCCGTGTCAACTGAGACAACGGCCTGGCAATCTTCGAGAAGTCCCGAATGAAACGTCTATAATACCCTGCTAGACCAAGGAAACTCCTCACCTCTGTAACCGAGCCAGGCTGCTGCCAATCCAGAACCACGGCTACCTTAGCAAGGTCCACTGTTATCCCATCCTTGGACACCACATGTCCAAGGAACTTGACTTCCTCCTGCTAGAAGTCACACTTCTTATACTCCGCGAACAACTGGTTCTTCTTCAACGTATCCAACACCGCTCTCAGGTGCTCCTCGTGCTCCTCCCGACTCGTAGAGTATATCAGAATGTCATCAATAAAGATGATGACAAATCGGTATAGGAATGGCCAAAATACCCGGTTCATCAGGTCCATGAACACGATCGGTGCATTCGTAAGACCGAACGACATCACTAGAAACTCGTAGTGCCCAAAGCATATCCTGAAAGCCGTCTTCTGCACGTCCTCATCTCTGACGCGCAACTGATGATACCCTGACTGCAGATCAATCTTCGAAAAATACTTCGCCCCCTTCAACTGATCAAACAGATCATCTATCCTGGGCAAAGGATACTTGTTCTTCACCGTGACCTGGTTCAACCTACGGTAATCAATACATAACCGTAGTGACCTGTCCTTCTTCTTCACAAATAGTACAGGTGCTCCCCAAGGAGACACACTGGGTCATATGAAACCCTTCTCTACCAACCCTTCAATCTGTTTCCTCAGCTCCTCCATCTCACATGGAGGCATATGATAAGTTGGCAATGAGATAGGTGTCGCACCAGGCGTAAGATCAATGGTGAAGTCGATCTCGCGCTGAGGAGGCAAATTAGGAATCATTGCAAACACACCTACAAACTCCCGAACCACAGGCGTATTTCCCAACGTTGGACCATCAATCGGTTCTAATATAGTAGTATAACACTCAACACGGCAGGGCCAACTAACCTGCACTGGGAATATAAAGGCCGTGTCATCAGGTTCGTAGGCTGTCACGATCCGACTATCGCAATCGATCTCTGCCTTCACCGCAGTGAGCCAATCCATGCCAAGGATCATATCGTAGTGCCATAATGGTGCGACGATGAAATTAATGAACACCGTCCTACTCCCCAAATCCACTGAACACCCTTTACATGTGCGGGTGACATCCGAGAATGTCCCTGTAGCCGTAGTAAGTCTCACCCCCTCTATAGGAGTAGTATGTAAAGCTAGGCGCTTAACCGCCGAGCATGAAATGATGGAGGTAGTGGACCCTGTGTCCACCAGTAAGAAGACAGGAGTACCTCGAATGTGTGCGGTGACCTCGAAGGCCATAGCTGTTGCAGGTGTCGTCTTAGGCTCATTTGCCGTAATTCAAGGGTCGAGTAGCAACTCAACTCTCGAGTTCCAAAACATCACTTATGCAACATAGATAATGATGATTAAATGTAATCTATGTTAGAGTAATAAACATGAGTGAGATTATACTAAAACAGTAATTCATACTCCAGATCAATTGTATAAAGGCAAGCGGAAGACTGAAATTGTATATATATATGTACGTAAAAGAAAAAAAACCATCTCAATCTCCAGAGTATGAACACCAATTGAGTAACCATATACATGTATTGTTTCTGAATCAAAAGTTAAAATACAACTAAAAAGATAAATCCTGAAATCCCCGTGATCCAGTCAGCCTAAGCAAAGCCGTCCGAGTACTACATGTATGAGAACTCGTCCTGGTCCTCATCGTAATCTGGCTCAGCCTCCCGAATCGACGTATCATCTACACCTGAGACAAAATCTGGTTGGTGTGTACAATACCATCCCGTAACGTGGGAGTGAGTAGCTAACTCAGTGGAACAATAAAGTATAGGTTAACATGTTATCAATTCAGTCAAGCAGTAATGATAAAGCAGTACAATCAAACAATCCTAACTACTCTTATTTAATGCAAGTATGAAATGACATGATAAATGCCCTTGCCAAACCACCCTCATGCGACACCATCTTACGTTTACGATATGCGTTCATCCCTCAGTGCTCCACATCTACCAGGCACACGCAGTGCGATGATGAGCATGATTACCGAGTTGTTATTAGTTCATTTCAAACAGCAGGATTGGGAAACTAAGGTACCTCTCTTGTATCATTCCTAAACATGATCCATTCTAGGGTCATCAAACCTAGATAATCTCATACGATAGTATGGTTCTAGGGCGCTGCAAAGGCTGCCAGGGCTGTTACACGCATTCGTTACACCACTTCCCCATCACCTTTTTAACGGTTCATTACTAAGTTGATACAGGCCTAGTTCATACTCTATTTACTGTGGCAAAACTCGTCGCCTCACCGCGGATTTAGAGTATGCTCACAGTCACTATAAAGGATTGTCAGGGCTGTTACTCGCAGTCATTGCACCACTCCTCCATCGCCTTATCAATGTAGGCCGACAGCTCGAATATAGTGTCCCATACCACCATAATCGGCTCATGAGTCTGGTTGCTCAATGGTCACTACGGGGAGGTACAGGGCCCCAGCGTAGGCAGACAGCTCGACCACTGTGTCCCATACCACCATGCCCGGCTCATGAGTCTTAGCGGATCGAGGTACCATGGTTAACGGGATTTCACTGGTAAGTTTGGTACCTTAGGTTCAAGCGGTAGCGTCCAAACATGGTGAACATATATTAGACATATCGGGTTACTTGGCGAGACTGACTAGCTTGAGCACACAATCAATTGAACGACATGAAGTGCATACGCACTTCGCGTGGCCTAGCCACTGTCGCCAACTGAAGTACGACTCAGGTTCGTCAAACACATCCTACGTGGTAAAATAAATCTCAACCACGAACTCAAGTCTGGTACCGATTGTTTGAACTATAATCATAGTCCTAAACACAATCAATCCTTATTCAGAGCATGTGGAGTAAAGCATAATAAACAACGTAACTCAAGCATGTTAACAAGCATGTCATAAAGCATGATATAAAGCACCATATAAACAGGAAATACAAACACATATATTTCATAAGTAAGTGGTTAAATTAAACAACCAACATGAAGGAAATCATATACGTCTTTAAGGTAGTTGAGAATCCCATCTCAACACCTACCTAAGAGACCATCATCCAAGCACTTACTCTCACAAGCATTTTCACAAACACTTAGAATACACTATTTCTACATACATAGTGTATATTAGCAAAACATGTATTAGGGCGAGTCCTTTCGCCAAACAAGTATTTTTCACATATATAATATGTTCATATAGCAAATAATCATGATAAACACATTTTCAAAATTTATACATATACGGTACTTTCTACAAATACTTAGAATATGTAAAATTCCATATTCCACGTCTTTAATCGAAACGAAAAACAGACATCACTTTGTACATGTGCAATTGCATGCAGATCATGAACCTATCATTATTTGACATTGAAAGTGTTGAAAACCATAACCTATACACCTAAAGTCCGTACCTTTTATCGTAAAATCGTAACGAATCCGATAGGTTTGCTAAGCTTCTGTATTCGGCAGTTTGGTAACCTATAGAATGAAATAGGTTAACTATCTCATAACCTACAACCATCACAACCCCAAAATAGATTAGGGTTAGGGTTTCTTACCTAGAAACGAAGTCGGAATCACCGGGAAAGCGATGAGAATGGAGTGGTGAAGCTTGTGTAGCGGCAGGAAAAGAGGGTAGGAAGAATCCTCCCACAACTCTCTAACTTTTTTCTCTCTTTTCTCTCTTCTCCCTTAGGGTTTTTCTCAAATTCATATGACTGGATGAGAGAGGGTTCTAAGGTCCTTATATAGCCTAAAATCACTCCAAAATAGGCTTATGGTCAAGGTACACTTAGGTTATAACCAAAGTGAGTCTGTTCCAGCTCAACGGAGCACTTCTGGCGGCCCCCCTTGAGCCAAAGGTCGGACTTAAGCTCACCACCTTGGATCTAGGCACCATTAAGTTTTCATTCCAGTAGGATTCCCAGATCACGCATGGTGGACCAGTTTCAGTTCAACGGTCAGTGAAACTCGATCAGGGATTTCGAGTACACTGCAATGTATATGAAATTTTTCTTGATCCGAGGGTGTATTTGGGTCAGATTCTGATGGTCTGGTTGCCTAATACTAACCCGCAAGCGACAGGTCTCAAATTCATTGCATCTGGAATTTATTTACAATTATTTTCATGTTTCTGACACTCCTCACTCTGGGCTCAAGCGAATAGCACTGGAACACTATCTGGATTTAATTTTCGAGGTGGTTGTCAAGCCCAACAAGGCGGTCCTAATTCCTTAACTTCGTATTAATCGGATTTCCGATGTGCGGTCTAGATCTAATATGGAGTTTCGATGTGCTCCCGAGAGCAACTGGGTAATGAGATTGATCCTAGGTTATAGGGTAACATAGCGCTCACTGTTCTACTTGTTTTGGGTTTTACAGATCATATTGAAAGCGATTAGTGCGGATTTCGTATGAACTCTAGTTTAGCACTTGGTAAACTTTATCTAATTTTTAAAGGGATTGATCCTAAGTGATTTCTGTTCAAGATAGTACTCGGGTCTTTGTACGAAAATTTATGAGTTGTTACATAATTTAATTGTATGGACATGCTGGGAGAAAAGAAAGTGCAGTTGGTTGTGTACAAATTGAAATCAAGTGCTTCTACATGATAGGTGCAATTACAGCTCTCACATGCCCGACATAACAAGGTGCCCATTTAATCATGGTCGTGGATGAGATGAATTTTTTTATCACAATTCCTACCTAGTAATTATGAGCATGTGTTATTTCAGCAATACCAAAATTATAGACAAATGAATCAGACCATCATAGATTACGCTAAAGAATTTTAATAGCTAGCAACATGGAATGATTTATCAGGAACGAAATCATAGAAGGTAGTATGGTTTATAGACAATTTACGACCAACAATTCAGGACCGAGTTCAGATGCACCCAGTCAGGATTGTGGATGAAGCGGTTAAGTTGACGGGTATGATAGAAACACAACTGGCAAGAGTCCCTACTCGACCTTATCCTTCGACTCGGGCCTCCGTGAAGGGTCCCACACACGATTTGGCACTGGCCAAAGGAAAGGAACTAGTATGAGGGGTCCTCAGCCTCCTACAATTGCAAACCATGACATAAGGAGAGGTCCGTTTAGGCCTCAACGTGTAATGTCCACAGCAACGGGTCCAAGCATGATTCCAAATTCTTATGGTTGACCTAGGTCGGACCATTGTTTCCATTATGGCCAATTGGATCACTTTTTGAACAATTACCCACAACACCCCGCAGTCCACTTAGCTGTTAACGAAGGGGGTGTTGAAGGTGAAGAAGTGGAAGAAGACCCTGGATTTGATGAGAATGAACAAGTTGTTGAAAAAGGAGCTTGTGACGAAGAATGGTTGGCCGAGGATCATTGCGAATCCTTGGTCATGAGGTGGTTATTGTACACTCTAGGGAAGGAGGTGCACCCACAGTGGCATAGTATATTCTGCACACGGTGTACTATTAATGACAATGTCTATGATTTAATCATAGACAGTGATAGTAGTGAGAACATCGTCTTAAAGGTGATAGTGGACACGTTACAGCTACCTACGAAAGAGTACCATTCCCCTTACTCAATTGACTGGATAAAAAAAGTGAACGAGACCAAGGTAACTGAACAATGCACTATCTCCTTTTTAATTAATATGAATTATATGGATCAAGTACTTTGTAACGTGGTCGACATGGAAATATGTCATATGTTGCTCGGTCCACCATGGCAATCGGACATGATACGACGCACCGAGGACTAGACAATGTCTACATCTTCATCAGGGACGGTCCCAAGATGATCCTTGCCCCTATGGTACTAAAGAACCACCCCAAATCTTCTAAAGTGAAGGGGAGCTCCCTCCTAACCATTCGAGATTTCATGGAGGAATCCAAGGAAATCGCGCGAGGTGTACGCCATAGTGGTAAAGGATGAAGAATCTAAGCCCTTAAATATTCCTTCAAGTTTAAGGCCATTGCTGAACAAATTTAAAGAAATATGACCCAGAGTGACCTGATGGATTTCCCTCCATGTGGGACATCCAACATCACATAGACCTTGTCCCTAAGGCTAGCTTGTCCAACCACCCTCACTATTGGATGAGTCCGAAGAGTATGAGATACTTCAGGGGTAGGTGGAGGAATTGATCCATAAGGGTGCTCTGAGAGAGAGCATGAGCCCATGTGTCCTGCCAACATTATTAACGTCGAAGAAAGATAGAGTTAACACATGTGTGTCGACAGCCGGACAGTTAACAAGATTACCATTAAATACTGATTTTTGATACCGTGGTTGGACACCATGTTTGATATGTTAGAAGGTGCCAAGGAGTTTTTTAAAATAAATATGAATGGGTACTATCAGATTCATATATGACCTGGTGAAGGGTTGTATGAGTGGTTGGTCATGCCCTTTGGTCTATCGATGCATGTAGCACTTTTATGCGTCTGATGAATCAAGTGTTGAGGCCGTTCATTGGCCAGTTTGCGGTAGTATATTTTGATGATATCTTGATATATAGCTAGAATGAGATGGAGCACATGGAACATCTCAGGTAAGTGTCATAGGTCCTGAAGAAGTGCAATTTTTAATGGACAACCTGTTATTCATATAATTTGTTGTGACATTCACAGGCATCCCTGTGGACTATGAAAATGTGTGAGCCATCAGGTAATGGCGGATTCTGATAAACATTCATGAAGTGAGGAGTTTCCACGGATTGACGACATTCTACCATCGATTCGGGTGAAATTTGAGCACTATCGTTGCACCTATTATATATTGCGTGAAAGAAGGAACGTTTCAATAGACTAATGAGGCTGACAAAAGCTTTGTTGAAATCAAGCATCAATTGTCCATAACAATGATCTTGGGTCTTCTTAGTTTTGACAAGTTGTTTGAGGTTGAGTGTGATGCCTCATATGTCGGAATTGGAGGAGTCTTATCACAGGAAGCCAGGCCGGTAGCCTTCTGTAGCGAGAAACTCAGTGAAACCTGAAAGAAATGGTCGACTCAAGCTTTGTGCTTCTGGATCGAGCCATCTTCATTGTACTTGGTCTTGTAAATCCATTTCAAACCTATGACATCTTTTCCTTTAGGTAGATCAACGAGATCCCATGTGCGATTCTTCTCAATAATTATAATTTCTTCATTCATTGCCTTAATCCAAGCTTCTTATTTTATTGCTTCTTGAAATATCTGTAGCTCATATGCAAAGAAGGCAACATCACATTTATCATAAATTTCTCTTAGAGAACGTACCTTCCTTTGAGGTGAATCAAAATCTAATAAAAAGCTGCTTGATGGGCTTGAAGAATTAGTTGAGCTTGAATTTGGTGTAGTTGGGCTTTGTGGAGGAGAACATGGAGCTGTAATCACCTTTGGCATAATTTCAGGTTCTTCAAATGTCTTTGGAACATATTTTTATTTCTCATTCCATTTCTATCCTATTGTTTCATCAAATACCATATCTCTAGAAATTACCAATTTACCAGAAGTAGGATTATAAAGGTGGTAAGGCTTTAGAGTCCTCACTATAGCCAATAAATATGTATTTTTCACCCTTTTCATTGAACTTTTCTTTTACCTTTTGTGATGGAATGTGAGCATATGCAATGCATACAAAAAATTTAAAATATTTTACCAATGACTTTTTCTGATGCCATGCTTCATATGGAGTCATGTTCCTTACTTCTTTGTCATGTACCAACAATCGTTATCTATGTGGCCCAATTATTTTCATATGTTGCATTTGTTGTAGCAATAATCTTTGTCAATACGATTAGACTTTTTGAAAATATAGCATTAAGAATCATTTTTCTTATTACCACTTGAATTTCTTTGGTTGTTGAAATCAGACCTTCCTCTACCTCTTCCACGACCACAGTTAGAGTGTCCTCCAGCGACCTCTTCTGGATTGCCATCTTTGATTTGGATATGCCTCTTTACTTCTCTTGTCGGCTTCCATATTCATCTTTTCTGAGATATTTATTTTAGACTAAAAGCTTGTTATACGCTTTGCTCCACTAACCTGCTCATCCTTTGTTCATGTGCTTGGAGAGAACCCATCAACTTATGTAAACTTTGATAAATCTTTAGATTCTTCTATATTAACTATTACATGATTTAATTTTACCAAAAGAGTTCTTAAAATCTTTTTCACAAATTTTTAAATTTTAGATTGTATCTCTGTAACTCTAATTTGATTAATGATGCAAAATTACGAGAGAAGTAAGTTTAAATTGACTCACATTCCTTTATTTGTAAGTTATTGAAATCTTTCCAAAGAACTTAAAGTTTGATAGTGATCACCTTTTTTGACCCTTGAAATTCTTTCTTCAAAATCTCCCATACTTCTTTTGAAGTTGTTACAGGCGGGAGTCTGGGAAGGATGTTTTTCCTCACTCCTTGTTGGATGAAAAGTAGAGCTTTGGCATCATTCTTTTTGTTCTCCTTGAATGCTTGTTGTCTTGCATCCATCCATGTTGCTAATGCTCTTGCATTTTCTAGTGCTTTATAGTCCTTTTTCACCAACTCCCACATGTATTGTGAGATGAAGATAGTATTTATTTGAATGCTCCAATAGTCGTAGCTTTCTCCTTTGAATATGGGCACCATATTTTGTGAATATTTAATGATGGTGTTGTTAGAACTTGCTACCATATATGTATCTTGAACCTTGCTCTAATACCAAATTTGTTGGAGAAGATGAGATGAAAAGAATTTGGACTCAAGAGTATTGGAAGTGGAATGTTTTTGTATATTTTGAATTATGAAAGTGGATATTACAATGCTTTGAATTGTTGGAAGGGAGGATTTCTCTATTGTCTCTCACATGCATCTAAGTCCCTTTTTATAGACTCTTAAGGAGGAATCTACGTACAAGAGTAAATGTAATTCAACTTACTATAAAGAGCATTAATTACTTATGAAACTCAAAAGACACTTTTTAGACTAGATTAGGGATACTTTTTAGATATTTCTCAAATATATTTTTTTTATTTTTTATTTTTTATTTTTAAATTATATTTCAACACATTTCCAGTATCATTTTTTTCCTTAACGTAGTTTTGTCAGCTATGGTTACAGTGAGATGCAAGCCGAATTAACCAACTATATTGGTTGAACTTGAGTTTTTATAAGATATACTTGTAAATAAGTGAAATCTAGTTGTGTTGAACAAGTTTCATTAATAAATCCAGTTCAGCCATCAGGTGGGCCACTAGAAGCAGAAGGTTGGGGTTTAAAAATCTTAGCCAAGTGTTTTTCTTTTTCTTTTTCTACCAGTACATTTCTTTAATAAATTGTGGCCTACTTGAATAGTAGAACGACTTAATTCTTGGGCAAGAACATCTACATAGTGGTACATTGCTAGGGAATGGATCAAATATCGTATTCATGTTCTATTTTTATTTTTTTTAATAAAAGAATTTATTAATAAGAAGGGAGGAAGAGCAAAGCTCCCACTGGATACATTCAGGCGGTCCTAACACAAGAAAACCACGAGCCTCCTACCATATATAAAAGATGTACACAAGCACAAAAGGGAAAAAATACTGGGAAATGAAATCCAAACCTCTCTTAAATAACCCAGGCCCACCCAATCAAGAAAGAGGATCCCATGAATTGCTTTAAGGAGATCACTAAGATTATGAAAGGACATCCTACATTGAAAATCACTCCCTAAGCGGGCTAAGCCGTTTGCAACATCCTTCACCTCTTTAGCCACAGAAGATATGATCACTTCCACCATCTTTGAAAGAGAGGTAACCTGGGCCCACCAATACCACAATATCCAAATGAATGGACGATCCTTGTTTAGGATCCCTACCACTATTCGAGAATCACTCTCGACAACAATCTTAATGAATCCATGATCAATGCAAAGTGATAGGCCCTCAACTATAACTTTAATCTCAGCTCTGACATTCGTACCCAGCTAATGTAATCTTGGAGAAGGCAATATGAAGCTTGTGCAAGAGCGGTGAGGGCGTATTTTCAAGGTTCGATAGAAAATATCCGCCAGAGGATATCGGGTTGGAAGTGCAGAATTCTTTCCCAAGCAGGTAGGCTGACGTTGATCAACAACGTGCTCTCTAGTATGCCTATTCGCACCCTTGCAACAACGGACGTTCCCATTAGCATCGTGGCTGATCTTAAAAGAGCCTTCTCCAACTTCTTTTAAGGTTGGGATGGGGACAAGTGCATTGTCATTGGCTTAGCTGGAAAAAGATATCCCTCTTGAAATCAGGAGGCTTGGGTATGCGAAATCTCAAATTGGTAATGCAAGCCTTCCGTATGAAATTGGCTTGGACTATTCACTTCAGAGGAAAGTTCGACTGTTGGAACAACTTCATGAAGGCTACATACGCATTGGATCACCTATCGCTAGAGGAAGTGAGCAATGCTGCCTTCGCATCCCCTTTCTGGAAACACTTCTGCAAACTGAGTCTTGTTGTTGCTGCCCGAATGCGCTGGATCATTGGACGTGGGGATTTTGACTTTTGGAATGACGATTGGATAGGGATGGGTCCTCTACATGACTGAAGGCTTCAGTTTCCCCCTCAACTTTACAATCTACCACAGTGAGTGAAATAATTGGACCCAATGGCTAGATTTCGCTGAACTTTGTGCATAACCTCCTCCCTCAGACGATCATTGACCATGTTTTAAATGAAAGAATCTGCACCTGGTGTTTTAAATATCGATGATGTCAGCCAATATATCCCACGATATATCTTGTATCCCACTTGTACGATATGAAATGCACAGGTAGTGCCGATATATCCCACCTATTCGATCTAGTGAGCATTTTTCATTTTCGATCCATACTTTTACTGTAAATCACATTAAACCAGTGTCAAATGGTTACAAATCTATGATTCTTCATGTTTTCCATGAAAAATCATGGATTTGAAACTTCGATTTCGAGATTTGAGGGAGACGGGTCAAGTTGTGGAGAATTGAGAAAAATAAAAAATTCTCAATTTCTCGCAAATCAGTTGCAATCTTTATATCCAAACACAAAATTAAACATGTATGTAACTTGATAGTGATTCTTCTTTTGCTTTTAAATGTATTGCTTGTGTTTCCATACATGCCTTCTTACATTTATAAATTATATGAATAGACTTTGAATATACTTGCATTAATTCAGTTGAAAAGCGCATATGTTAGGACCCCATACAAAGGAAACCCCTATTATGTGCTTTTTTGTAATGTTTTGATTTCTGTGTATTGATATCTTTTTCAACAATTCCTGAAATTTCATTGAAAAATTCAACAAATTTTCCAATGTTCCCATGTTTCCCAACAACAACGATACATTATGTGATACAACCAACATATGCCATGCGATAACCAATATATATCTGTATCCCAAGGGTGCGATACATTACGCGATAACAATATTTAAAACATTGTTTGTACCTCCCCTTATGACGATAAATGCATCTGATTAGATTGTCTCTGGTGACCTTGTTATGGGCTTGGCTTGGCAGAGTATTAGACCTCATGCTGATAGGAAGTACTCCTGGTCCAAGTGGATCTGGCACGCAAAACTCCCACCTCTCTCTCTCTCTCTCTTCTCTCTCTCTCTCTCTCTCTCTCTCTCTTCTCTCTCTCTCTCTGTTTGCCTGGAAGATCATTCATAAAGCAATCTCGATTGATGCAAGAATTCAAAGTAAAGGCGTCCACATCGCTTCCAAGTGCGTATGATGTTCATCTCCTGCAACTCCTCAAATCGAAACCATCGATCATGTGTTCTCCTCGAGTAGCTCAGCTATACAGGTTTGGCAATACTTTGGGGGGGGGGGATTTTCAATGTGCATAGCCATCCAGAATGTTCAGCGTTAGATACGGCCAATCAATGGCCACATCTCCAATTTCAGGTAGGTTGTTCCTCCTCAAGGGTCTCATCCTCATCGTCATATTCTATGAACTGTGGAAATCCAGGAACTATGCCCACTTCGAAGATTTAGAGTTACATGTGGTAGGAATTATCGTCAATATCCACCATTGGATCAGTCTTGTTGGCCCCCTATTGGCGCTGCCCAAGCCCCTGAAGCTATCCATGGTGCTAACTCTCGATTCGTTAGGGATCAAAGTCACAGCCCCTAAAACACCCTAGCCCGAAGTGGTCAAATGGATCAAACCTCATCAGGGGTGGATTAAAATTAATGTGGATGGTTCAACTTTAGGAAACTCAGGCCCGTCAGGGGGAGGAGGAGTCGGTAGAAATAGTTCCGATGAATTCATCTTCAGGTTCTCATATGGTTATGGCTACGGGTCCAATACATGGGCTGGAATTAAGGCTATTCCAGATGGGCTTGCTCACTATGCTATAATTGGATACACCAAGGTGGAGGTGGCTAGTGATTCCAAATCTGTGGTTCAAGTCCTTTCAAACAACCCTCTTCGCTCATGGTCGACGTGGTATTGAAGGGCCCAGTTCGAGTACTTCAAACTTGGTAGGGAGGTTCGCCTTCCCCACACCTGTTCATGTGATAGGTGGGCCCGTAGAGTTTTCTTTGGCCCTACCCGAAATCTTCCCCTGTATAGTTTTCATGTGCTCCACATCCTTTGAATATAAGTGTTTTGAAAAGAAAAAAAAAGTTGGTAAAGCCTATTTTAAAGGAGAATGTCTAATACTATCTAGGGTGAAATTATAGTCAATGAGGTAATTGGGTAGAAGGGTTAAAGGGTTTAGGTACTATGATAAAAGAATTAGGATTTTGGATGGAAGGATTGTAAAGATTTGGACTTAATTGAAGGATGTGTACAATTAGGGCTTGGTAATTTGGGGAAATAGGAAAATTAGGGATTTATAGGGTTAGGGTTAGGGTTAGGAAAAGTGAGAGTAGGGTTTTGATGCAATGGTAATGGAAAACCAATGGGACAAGAGAGTGGCCGCACGACCAACCCTATGGATTCACATGTCTGGCCATACGGTCACATATGTGGGCTAGGTTATGAGGGTTTGGGTCTTTAGGGTTTGGTTTGTTGATAAGTGTGGAAGGATGAAGGATTAGAAGAACGGGGAAGGTTTAGGATAGAGAAAATTGAAGAACTTGAAGAATATCGTGATGGTTGATGAAGGGATGATAATAAGAGTGATAGATGGAGACATCGCACCACCGTTGATGAAGATTAGCTTCACACCAATATTCATTCCAAATCATATGGAAGTCATCTTCAAATCACATGAAGATGAAAGAAGAAGAAGCAATGAGCTTTTGTTTTGAAATTATAAATTCAACCTTGTCTTATGAAATTTGATGAAAAGGGGCCTAGTCTTAAAAAAAATCAACTAAATTCACTCATAAGGTGTCCAAATATAAATTAATCATAAACTAAACATTTTAAAAGATAATAAAGTCTAAAAACTGATGAAGACGATCCATGATTAATGGCCTGATCATGTGATCCAACGGTCCGATCGTCATGTCCCTCAAATTTGAAGGTCCAAACCACTCCCTAAAACAGCCCATGTGCATCTTCCCACTGTGGGGTCTCTAGATGCTTGCATATGCACATGGGGTCTTCACATGATTAAGGGTACTCACTTAATCACAGGAAAATCAATGTGGCCCACCTCCTCCTATGATATATACATAAAGGTGTACGTGAAGTGATGTCCTCATCACAACCTATAGCCACTGAAAAATGCAAATAAGATATCACATCTCCTATTAATGTTCTATGATGACAAGTGTGTTGTGCACATGAGTTTGTAGGGCTAAGAAAAACTCTATTTTAAGGTATTATACAACGCTGTGTCAAGAAATTAAATAGCATCATTTAGGTTTTAAGTTTGAGTAAGGGAGATTTTTTGTTCGACACCAAAATCTTCAAATGATAAAACCATGGACCTCTCAATAAGTGGCAAAATAAAAAAAAATAAAAAAAAAAGTTGATATTTGATGTAGAACGTATCATAGATACGTTCCTAGCATGGTTAGGCCAAAAGAAGGTGGATCGTAAATTGACCATAACTTTTGATTCGGGTATCGTTACGGGATGCATAACCAATCAATCTTTACTGAAACAGGCCATCCGAGGTGAACTAACTCACAAAGTGGGATGTAGACGTCTGTTTCATCCAAAAATGCACGCTTTCAGCTAAAAATGAATTTTTAGAAGAAAGAAAATACCGTTTTTAATAATTCCAAATTTTTTAATAGTTTCTATTTTTAGAGTTTTAGATTTTCTTTCTTTTTAGAAATAACTTATAATTATGCTAGGACTTTTCTAGCAAAAGTTTATTTGGAATTTTTATTTTTCGAAGTCGAGCTTTAGAAAAGTTTTAATAGAATAAGATTTTTATTAGAGTTAGAAATTTGCTATTTTTGGTAATTACAAATTTTGGGTTTTTTTTTTCTATATTAATTGTCTAACAGGTACATAGACATGAGACAATCATCAATAAAATTATTTTGAATATTTTAGAATTATTTCTATTTTCTTTTCCTCGTAGATTCGAGGTTTCTTTGTGAGGAGTCTAGAGAAGTTCCGTGGATTCGGAACAATTATCCCCCTGAGGAAGACGATGCTCGACCTCATGTCCTTCCCTGCTTCAATACTAAAGATACATTAATATTACCCATTTACAATAATATTTCCCATTTACCTATAAAAGGATCAAACATTCTGTAACTAGGGTTTTCAATCTATAAGATTCATGGCCATCCGCAGTGAGTCTCATTGTATCAACATTTTGGATCAGTGAACCAAGGGCCTTTTCTCACCTAAACTTTAAAATAATAATGATAATAATAATAATAATAAACATTATACGTAATCTATTTGGCCCGTCGATGTATAATATAATTTCTTATGATTTTCTATCCGAATCTTCTGCAACTTTTTTTAATAAGCTTATTTTATAATGTTGTGTAGAGCCCACCATTGTATGCATATGGACTAATCAGGTTCACCCCACTATGAGAATAGGACCCCCTAAAAATCAAGCTGATCCAACATGGGCCACCATGGAAATTTGGAGGCTTTTGGCTGGTTGCCTATATTTTTCTATATGTGGTCCACCTACTAATGGATAGGCTTGATTTTTAGGGCTTTAGTTTTTTCAAAAAAACTTAGGCTGCTTGTAATTCATGAGGAAATGAGCCAAAGGTTGTACATAAGTGTGGTTCGGGAGGGCTACCGACAAAAGGGAACCGGCCCCCTATCATGTACGAAAAGAGAAACTAGCAAAAACAGAGTTATTAGGCCTTCCGAAGGTATCCCAATCCCACCTTATCAAGGAAGTGCTGGCCTCTGGAAGGGGATGGAAGGGATTCAAGCGAATTGAAAATGGATATCAATTGGTTCAAGCTGGCCATTCTTCCCAGCCCATCAGCCACCACGTTGGCTTCTTTAGGGTGAGAGATCCTAACTTCCAAGCCTCTTCTCAAGGCTTCAATTCTCTTCCTCCAGTACCACGTGGTACAGGACTCCGAGGAACTACACGATAGGGAAGCCACTACCAAGTTGGAGTTGCTGGCTACCTCCACTCTCGAGAAGCCCAAACGGGCAGCCTGCGTTATACCATCCAGAATTGCCCTCATCTCTGCCCCGAAGTTAGACCCAACACCATACCCAATGGCGAAGGCAAACAGAAAGTCCCCATGATGGTTTCTTCCCACGCCTCTCCCACCTGATTGGCCTGGGTTCCCTCTCAAGCATCCGTTCACATCAACTATGATCCAGCCCATCTGGGGTCTAGACCACCTCACTACCTCTAAAGTAGGTTGCTCAGGAGGAGGGACTTTGATTCCTAGAATGTTGAGAGTGAGAAGAAAAGGGAGTTTCATGGACTTGGGCCTCAGAAGGAAGGGGCCCACTAGTTTGATCTAGCTGAGAACCTTCACGATGACCTCAGAAACTCACATCCCCTGATTATTGAATCTCGCCTTGTTCCTTGCCATCCAAAGCTCCCAAAAAATAAAGGTGGGGATGAGACCTTTTAGGAGAAGTATGGACTTCAAGACGGATATGGCCGCCCACCATTGGTTGGCTCTGACCGAAGCTGCGGACCGAGGGGAGGGGCGCACATTAAAGGTTGTGCCGAAATGTTCCCAAACTTGAGAGGCAGTGTCGTTGAGGGAGAATAGATGGTCAATGGTTTCCACATCTAAGATCAGGGGGAGGGGGCAGCAGATCTTGAGGCAAGATAAATGCCCTTCCTCTGGATGCAATTGTCCACCGGGATTGCCTTGTGAAGAAGCTTCCAAGATAGAAGGGTGATTTTTCGTGGAAGTTTAGTGTGCCACACCCACCTAGCCCACTGCTTCTCATCTGCCCTTAGCCTGATGGTCTACTAAGCTTGACCCACCAAAAACTCTCCACTACTTGAGTCCTGCCAGATGCATCTATCCTCATCTGTCAATGTGCAAATGCCTTCTACTGCGATATGGTCAATGACTTGTTGCAGCAGGAAGTTACCTACCTCCGAAGGAGATTTCCTACCTGATGGGCCAATCATGTCCAGCACCTTAAGATTCAGGAGATCTGCACGAGGTGGCCCCATCCCGAAACTTTAGAGAGAGCCTAGGCCCGACCAGATCCTATCCCAAAAATTCAAATTTCCCTAACCCACAAGCCAATGAGTGTGCTATGTCATTGTTGGAATCATCATATAAATGTGTTTCCAGTCAGGGGAAGCCGAGCATGATCGGCTTAATCCTCCATCTGAATGATTGTCCACTGCGTATTTTACCTTCATGAACTTACTCCAACAGTTGTCCGATCCCCTAAATCTGAACGTCCAGGCAAACTTCATCCTGAAGGCCTCCATGATAGATTTCAGACATCTCATCCCCAGCCCGCCTTCTGATTTAGGAAGGGCCATTTTCTTCTAAGAAACCTAGTGGTATCTTTTCTTATTTCCTTCCCACCCCCAGAAGAAGTCAGAAAAGCTCCTTTGAAGAACCGCCAACACAGTAGTCGGGATATCCAATGCAGCCAGCATGTGCACGGGCATGCTCGAAAGAACGTGGTTAACCAACGTTAGCCTTCCCACCTGGGATAGGATCCTGCTCTTCCAGCCAGCGATTCTTTGTTGAATTCTATAAATCAAACTCTGGAAGTACACCCTCTTCGGCCTACCCTGGTAAATCGAACTCCAAGGTATGTGAAAGGGGCAGCTGTTGGTGGCTGATCTGTTGTGGGCTTCGGTCTGAGTCAACGAACAAATGAAGAAGCTCTTATCGGAATTGATTTTCTTCCCTGAAGCATTCTTGTAATCCTTTAGGAAATTAGAGATTTTTGTGCAAAGAGGAGGTGCGAGACCAACGGACAATTCCGGGAAGTTTTAAAGGGCTGACAATAGCCTCTCACCATGATTTGGTTGAATCTCCTACTGAGTACTTCCGCAACCAAGATGAAGAGCCTCGATGAGATATGATCTGTCACGACCCTAAATCTAGTGTTGGTAATCCATGATTACTATATACCAAATTTTGGTTGACAGCCTCCATAGAACTCCGATTTTGGGACTTCCAACTATCACATACTAAGTCCCATAAGCGGGGCTCCACAAGGAGGATTTCTGAAAGTAAAGCCAATAAACACATATCATTTCTCAAAATTTCATCATATTCAATATATATTACTTTGTACAACTGAGCACATCAGGGCAAAACCAAAACATAAACCATGTCATATTTACTATACCTAATGTACATATTTAGGGTATTACAAAAATATATATACACTAATATGTACAAAATAAAAAGGACAACTGGAGTCTGTAGCCTCTACTCCTGCAGCTCCATACTCTCACCTGTAAAAAATAGAGAGGAAAGCTTAAGCTACTAAGCCCAGTGAGTGCGTGTGTGCAGTGACAATGCATGTTTCATGTCATGCTCATATAATGCACAGGAATGCATAGGCTTTCTGGATCGATAACAATAAAATAAAGATACAATGCATTATGCCAATTTTTATGTTCCAAATCATTTTTATATACAGAGGTGGGACTTCTACCCACTTGTAACATACATACTCTTTCAACGTTTCTACAACTTTCCATATTTTTCAAGTGGATCACCAAAGTCTGAAACAAAGGTGGTACTCGCATATGATTGCTACCCACTTGTATAGACATTTCCACCGAGGTCAACTACAGAGGTGGGACTACATAGTTCATGGCCGAACTAGTCTAACCCACTTGTGTTGAACCTCACTATCTGCCTAACAGCGAGAAGTCATAAGTCGCCTGGCAAAACGATAGCGGACAATTTATGAGCTCATCACACACAACATATCTTTATTTTTTCATAAGTAGGTCAAGTCAAACCTCTCAACCAATCGACATACATCGATGGGAGTCACTGCCTACTTTGGTATTTCGGCATTCCAATGTTCTGTTCTTCCACCCAATCTAGGCATTGGTTGCTCCCAATGGTACCAATCGGGGTTTAGGGACTTTTACCCACGGACCCTCTAATCATGTCCTGTTGAATTTTACATTTTCGGTGTGGTGTCCAACTCAAGTCATAACAAAGTATGTTTCATCGCATTTACAATCATCATATGCATGAGTCCATACACAATCACAATATATATAGTTTTCAAGACAAGCAAGGGATGACCTTCCTCATGTGGTCGCCTTATGAAGTTTAAGTGTCTCATCGGGGCTCATGTAATGCATCCTATATCTTGACGGTTCACATACTAATCATAGACACATCATCTGTCGCAACACAACCCACTATGATCAGAATACCATGATATGAATCATTCACTCTAACTCAAACAATGATACAACACCTATGAGCCATGCATATGATATGCACATGACTTAGCCAATCTAACTCCAATCCGAGATTTCTTTCGTTATAAGACTTCATGTCACAAGCATGCTTTTTCTCAAGAATTAACTACATTAAAAGGAGGAAGGATAATTCTTTTAAACATTTTGTCAAACAGGTAACGGACGAACTTTGTAAGGGACAGAGAGAAACCGATGGCAATACATATGAATTTAAACAAAACTAAATCATCTCTATTATCCAACCTTCCATTAATAATCTCACTAACTAAATCAGAAAATCCAACAAGAACCTTCAAAAAATCCAGCAATAACCTAACCCTAGATTAGTAAATTTAGCAATCACCTAACCCTAAAGTAGAAAATCCAGCAACAACATAACCCTAAATTAGAAAATTCAGCAATCACCTAACCCTAAATGAAAATCCAGTAATAACCTAACCCTAAAGTAGAAAATCCAGCAGTAACCTAACCCTAAAACAGAAAATCCAGCAATCACCTAACCCTAATAGAAAATCCAGCAATAACCTATCCCGAAATTAGAAAAATTTAGCAATAGGGTTTTCAAGGAAACCTCAACGTACACATATGCGTGCTCCTAATCTATGCACTCACCTGTAACTATCAGAGGATTGGTTCTCAACCTCAGCTTCTATTTCCTTTTCTTCTTCTTCTTCTTCTTCTCAACTTCACACTCAACAAGAAAGAGAGTGCTGGAAATGGGATATTGAAAGAGTGTTTTTATGTTTTTATGTTTATATTTATGTTTGGGAGGTGTTTTGTGATGTTTTTAAGAAGTGTAGGCTTATAGTAACAATATAACAATGTTATTTAAGTAATTTGAACTAACGTATTCAAAGGAGTTTAAAAACATTGAGGTCATTTGAGTATATTTTCTCAAAATATACATGTGCATATTTATGCATAACTTACAATCCGAGTATCCTATTGACATGTCATTTTTGCCAGTAACTCTGTAACTTGACTACGCCCACAACGGTTAGGCTCTCGGACCTAACGGATTTTAAAAACTCGATGTGGGGCTCCGCCAGATAAAATAAGGATATAATTATCATTTCTCAGATTGTTCAATTTTAAGTCCGTATCTTAAAATTCAGACATAGGGTTGAAATATGGCTTGCAGATCGATAACATAACAACATTATGATCAAGTCAAAACATTCTTGGGGCCAATGGACCTACAGCTAACAGCTATCCAGTGTACGAACCAGATTTCGGGGCCTCGGCTCTTACATGATCTCCCTGTCGGAGCCCCCTTAACGATTTAAAGAAGCTAAATGACTCGCCGTTGATGAGAATCGGAAACCAAGAATTAGACCAACATCTTTCCAGCAAGGCGATCTAATCCGTGCCAAAGTCGAATTTGGATAGAACCTTCTTTAGGAATGCCCAGTGGAGCCTGTCATATGCTTTCTCCATATCCAATTTCAGCAGGATATTCCCTCTTGTTTTTCTATTGATGTCACGAAAGATCTCCTGGATAGACGCACAATATTCCTCTATAGATCTACCTTGTACAAAAGCACCTTGTTCGGGCGAGATGATACTGGGAGCAATCCTCCCCAATCTCACCGCGATAATTTTGGAAAAGATTTTGTAAAGGCAGTTACACAAGCTGACTGGTCTAAAATCAGAAAAAAAATTAGGAGAACTTATATTGGGGATAAGGCATAAGAGGGTCGTGGTGAGACTCCTAGGAAGGCTGCCTCCTTTGAAGAAAAATCTCACTGCCGCTAGGATGTTATGGCACACCGTCTCCCAGCACGCTTGAAAGAACACTCCCGATAAGCCATATGGTCCCGGCGCACCATCCGGTAGAAGAGCCTTGACCACATTATGGACGTTGTTCACACCCTAAGTATAGGGTTGTGATGTAGTAATAATCTCGGTAAGACTGAGGTCGAATCCACGGGGATTGAACCTTGTACGTAATCTGAAAGTAACTCAAACTAGAACTAGGCAAAGATATAATCTAAATCAGGGAAATTTAAGGGAAGAATGGTGAAATCTTAATCTAAAACTTGTGAAATTCAAAGGTGGGAAACTAGGGTGCCAAGGATCCACTTGTAGAGATCAAGAAAATCTATGCTTAATTCATAACCGCAACTGGATTCAAAGTCCCATCTTCATCCAGTTGGAAGATATTTCATTAAAATCTAAATACGAACTTCCTTTGATCCAGTTTTCAGGAGAAGATAGGTATGAGAATTAGAATTGATTCCATCACAAAACCATGCCCATGAGACAAAACAAATAACAGAATTTAGCCAATCCACATCCAATCTAAGGGATGTATGAATGTTAGGAAGGATTTTGTCATCCAACCATGCCTAGGAGACGATGGTGAACAACAGAGTTCCAAAATTCACCAACCCTATAATGCTAAGAACATGCTCAAAGCTAGTGCAGATCCATTGTAATTTAAGTCACAACAAACCATTAAAAACTGAAAGCATTCCTTAATATCAAACTATAATCAAAAGAAAGTTCAACTAAAGTATGAATCAAAGCATAAAAAACCATCCATCACGCTACAAGCTTCACCTCTTAGCCCTAGCTAAGAGGTTTAACTCATCATAGGCATGACAAAACTATGATCTTTGAAAGGAAAGATATAAAGGAAGCATGAAAAAGGAAGGAGGAAGGTTGATGAGGTCGGTCACTTTTTTTTCTCTCTCTCTCTTTCTTCTTGGCTTCCCACATCCCAAAGATGCTTTCCCACATCCTTCTCTCTCTCTTTTATAGGTTGGAGAGGTGTTAGGTCGGTTCCTGCAAAAGCTTTATGCACCAACAGTCGCGTGTGCAAAGAAAACGCAAACATCTTGCGTTTGAACAGATCTTTCAGCCGAAAGATGTCCAAGAAACCCGTTCTGGCTCCATGGTTGGGGTAAAGACCCCCCCTCTGAAGGTTCTAGACAGTTTGGATCACCCATCCAACCACAAACAGTGGCCCACAACACCCCACAACATTCGGGAAAACCACACGTGCGTTTCTTACAAAAATTCCTGCGCTGTGATGCTCGATGGGCCCCACAGTGATGTTTTCTGGAAAATTCACCCTACTCATTAGATTCCTGGCGAAATTTCAATTGGAAAGGAGTGGTTTTATTCAAGTTTTGGTGCGGTCCATTGTATCAAATCAACTCATCATTCATCTTGCATTTTCTGGCAATCCATGTGTACCTGTGCATGGGGCCAAAATCCCACCATCGCTAGGGTCGTCCCTACCCCTGGGAGCATATGGACAGTCCGGATCATCCGTTTGGATGACGGGTGGGGCCCACTATCAAAACCCAACCTGATCAGCGTCTCTTGCTGGACGCTGGATGCGTGAGAGAGAAGGGGACGGGTCAACGCCTATTTGACCGACCGTCCCAGTCCAATGCACCTTGAGTGCACTTGTGCACTATGCACAAGCATGTCTAGTGGGATCCACTCATGATGTGTGTGGGAAATCTGCTCTGTCCATCCATTTTCGCACCTCATTTAAGGGGCTAAGACTAAAATTAAAGCATATCCAGATATCAGGTGGGCCTCAGATCAATATTTTAGGGGCTGATCTGTCCGTTGGGCCACTTTTACAAGGATCCAATGACTAAAATTCGACATGTACAGTTAATTTAGGGTCCTCAGGCCAAATATAAAGTTTCGATCCGAACGAATGGTGGGAACCCTGTGATCTTGCATTATGAACGACTTTCAGGCCGACTCGTTTAAACTCAATCACTTGATTTTCTCAGATCTTTGGCATGTAAATTCTTCGATCTTAGTCCCCTAAGGTCCGTCCCTTTCCTTGGTGATTTCTGAGTGTTAAATCCATGCTTTTACTACCTTTTTCTAGTTCAGGCTCCTAAATTCACCTTGCAACACAAACACGATTAAAACAAGCTGTTAAACAATATCATGTTCGTAAAATCAGGTTATAACTAGAGTCTAATATGCAATATTTAACCCTCAACAGACCTCATCCATCGAAGGTTCCAAAAGGAGAGCCTGATTTTGTTCCTCTGTTACCGAATGGGGAATAGAAAGCAGGAGGTCCCCCAACTGAGTTTCCTGGTCTTCCAGCATAAGATTTTGAAAGAAGACGGTGGTTGAGTTCTTAATATCGTCGATGTCTGTTAGAATCACTCCCCCTCCCTAATTAATCCCTTAAATCTTGGACCTCCTGATATTTGTTGTAACACTGGCATGGAAGAATTTAGTGTTCCGGTCCCCTTCCATCAGCTAATGGGCTCTCAATTTTTTGTTTTCGGATTGAAGAAGGGTTGAATCAGTAGTCCCTTGGGTAGCCTCTTCGACTCTACGCAGGTCATCCTCTACTGACTTTAGATTTTAGAAGAGGTCCCCAAATACATCCCTGTTCCAGCTCTTAAGCTCACCCTTCACTGTTTTAAGTTTGTCGATCAGCGCTTGAATTGGGTTCACAACAAAATAGCGGGCCGAGGATCTGTTGATGACATCCTTGGAGCCTTCATGCATAATCCACATTTGTTGGAACCTCAAGGGTTTATGGGTTGAAGGACGGGGCGCTAGGAAGGCTAGGAGAAAAGGGGCATGATCTGAGTTCCTCCTTGGTAAATGTTTGACTTGGAAGTCCAGGAAGGCATGAAACCACATATCGTTGCAACAAATCCTGTCAAGCCTAGCCCATACCTGTGGCTGGCCCCTCTGCCTGCTGCACCACATAAATTTGTTCCCCGAGTAATGAGCGTCTTGCAACCCAGCTTTATCCAGCCCTTCTGCGAATTCCGTTGAATTGTGAGCATCAAAAGAGGTTGCCTCGAGCCTCTCCGACAGGGAGAGGACAACGTCAAGTCCCCGCACACTGCCCATGGCATTGATATTCCGGCTCCCTAGATAGCTAGTTCCTCCCACAGGTCTCTTTTCATGATCCTGGAGCATTTGGTATACACGAAGGATAACAACACCTTATCTACGCTGCCTTATATTTCTACTAAAAGGGAAAGCATCTAATTGGAGGAATCGACAATGTCTAATGTAAGCAAAGGGGTGTAGAAGACCCAAATCTTCTCTCCGTGATCCCCAATTGAGCAGGAGGAGTGAAATTCCAACTTTAAATCAATACAGATTCATTTATCATCACGAAGCATGGGTTCCAGGATAGCTATGATGACCAGATCATACTGCCTCGAGATACATTTTAAAGAACGAATGGTGGGAAGATTTCCCACCCTGCATGCATTCCAAATGAGGACACTATCCATGTGTGGACTTAACTATTTTCTCACCCCGACGCTTTAGATTTCTAAGTCTTCCATACCATTTCACGTTGTTCAACTCTTCTTGGGAGATCGAGCCTGCTTGGCCTGGAAATCTGCTAGTTGGGCACTCTCAGCCAACCCCTGATGGATGGCCTGAATACGCTTAGGATCAATAACATGGTCCTTAGAAGCTTGAGGAATTGAGAGAGCGGTAAAGTCCCCCTTGTAACAAGGTCGACAGTTGAAGCAAGAGATGGTCCGCAATAGGACCGTGTCTAAGGGATAGGATGGTCCCCCATGAAGATGGAGAGGTTTGAGGACCGATCTCTTGATTAAGAAAATTTTGCCTTATAGGAGGGAAATTAGGATGATCTAGAAGAGACTAAATCGACTTGAGAGATTTGGAGGGAGGCTTGCTCGATCCTGGCCTAACAGTAGATGAGGAAATGGTAGCCGGAATGAAATATGGAGATAGATCAACCGCTATCTTCCCACCTTCGATAGAGCCTATTCTATTTACGGGCTGTGGCCTTCCGAGAGAGCCTTCCTGGATGGTCGGGGGGACAAGAAGAGTGAGGCAGTTCCTGTAATCGGGTGGTATGAGAGGGGGATATAATTGCCTGATCAACTGTTGGGTTCGGGTGAACTGAGGAAAGCCTTTGACCCTGAGAAGGACTTGAACTTACAGTGGATTATCTGTGGTGGCCAGGACTCGAACTTGGGATGAAACGATCAACAGAACAATCTTTGTTCCCAGCCTTGATGAAAGGAGCCTTGCTGCCTCAATCTCACAACTGGATGCACCAAGGGGAAGAGGTTAAGGAGCTTCTAGTGTGTGTGTGTGGGGGGGGGGGGGGTCGGGTGGGTGTTTTAGCAATCTTGGCGGGTGAATCCAGGTGGTAGAAGGCTTGTTCCACTCATTACCTCATGGAGCCTTTATATAGATTCCTAGAAGCCATCCTTATCTCCTCTGCATTACTAATAAACTATGCCATTTCTGGGACTGGCCGCACCTGCAATGACTTCCCTGCCACCTCCAACTGTCTAGTTCGTTGGGTGTCCATGCTCGAACTAACAACGATCTTCACTCTAGTTGCGACTTGTACCAAACCCAAGAGCAAACATCTGTCGATTTCAATAACCCTACCAAACGTATTACCCAATGTTATGAAAACTAATTCGAGCCAGGCGTGTGCCAGGATGCCATAAAGATGAATCCAGATGCCCTTGTTCACCAAGCTGAAATCAAGGGTCCAAGCTTCCACCTTAGACAAACCCATCCTATCATGGAGAGACACATCTAAGTAGAAATAGATCAGTTCCATCCTTGTCTTAAAGACAAGCAGGAAATGATCCGGGTTTAAGCATAAGACATAGATGGCTGAAGAAGCATACCTGAAATTGTTCAAGCCTTGGATCAAACGGATGAGAGGAATGTCTGGGGACTCGGCCTGACCTACCAAAGCGAGCTTCAGTTGTTGCATTTTCTCAGAAACATCTCTACCCTCTGCCCTGACCTAGGCTTTCTGAGGTGCACAAGGACAAACATCTGATGTGCACCCATTGAATTGAGCATCCGATATGTGGCCATCAGCTCCCTCGACCGCCAAATTCCTTAGTGCATTATGTCGAGCACCTGGGGGACCTTCGAATGTTCCCTTACCCGCATAGATGCCTTGGGCATTATCGCAAACACTTGATGTGCGCCCGTGGGCCCTGTTAGTGACTGCTTCCAAAAAGGACATGATACCTGGGCCCGAGGGTTGCTGGGTTGAGGAGGCACACGGATGTTAGTAAAATATCTTCTCTTGGTGATAGGAGGGTGACACATTAACCGCTCTTCCCCTGGCCTTTTCCACTGTGAGAGTCCTTCCGTCCACCAACTTCCCATTTAGGGATACCAATGCTGCCTCAACAATCTTCTCGTAGCAAAAACGGATGAAAGCGAATCCCCCTGGTCTTCCAGGATTATGATCCCATGGCTTGAAGATATCAACGATTTTCCCAAATCTACTGAAGATTCTGTGCAGGTCTATTTTGGAAGTGTCGAACAACGTGTTGACCGTGAACCAGGTAAAACACTTGGGTGTGGAATCCCTGGAGCTAACTTCTGTCCATTCTGAAGCCTTCCCACCTAAATCCTGACCCATTGCCTCTTTTTTGGGGCATTTATTAGTATCGCAGGGCTCACTGCTTCGGTTGGATAGCATACATTTGACACGGTGGACCCAAACATGCAGTTGAATATATAACTTCCATGCATAAATGAATAAGTTTTCTACGTAAGTGAACATGCTCCATGTAGGTGAATAAGCATTGTAGAATAGCTTAATTCTACAGGCTTTAGCGAGGATCCAGCCTCTTCTATATGTTCTTAAGAAGCCAAACAATTTGAACTTGCCATTTCTAACAGAACTGTTGGTACTGTTCATCTAAAATGTCGGTAGAATAGGCTAGTTTATTCTACCGAGGTGTATGCGGCCCATCTTGATGCATGTGTGCAAGGCATCCAGTCCTTCCGTCATGTAAAATCCCTCACATTCTCCTTCGATCCCAAAAGTCTCGCTGATCCAAAATTCCCATCCATCGCACCCCATTAAATCATGCCTAAAACCTCTAAAATCATATGCAGTAGCCCACTTTTTTTTTTCAAAAGATGAATTTCATTCCAAGAAACAAAAGGCTATACAGAGCTCTGTCGACACAAAGAAGTCAACCCCTCACAACAAGAAGGGGGGAGAGGAAGCACCAAGGGCGCGAAGGCCCGACTATCTACAAGCGAAAGGAAAAGAAAGAACCAAACTAGGCATGGGTTCTGAGCGCACCTAAGCCAACCCTATCCAAAAAGATCATACCACGGATAGCTTTAGGAAGGTTTCTGGCTTGGAGAAAGATCAAGGATTACTGGAGGCGACTCCCCTCCCGAGCCAACCCATCAGCCGGACCATTGCCTTCTCTGAGAATATGCATGAACGTAAACTCTCCCAACCGGCAGAGACGGTTGATTCTGGATAACCAGGGATTCCAATTCCAGGGGGATTTTGAGTGCCTCATGAGGACGTTAATTAGCAGTTTGGAATCAGATTCGACAATAACCCTGTCCAAGCCCCGCTCCAAACAGAGCATCATCCCGTCATGAATTGCTTGGAGTTCTGCCAAGTTATTTGAACCAGCCCCATAGCCAGACGCAAAGCCGAACAGAAAGATACCGCTTTCGTTTCTGCAAACGCCACCCCCGCTTGAAGGGCCTGGGTTACCCCTCGCCGAACCGTCAACGTTTAATTTAACCCAACCCAGGGTTGGTTGACACCACTTCACCAACGAAGAAGCATTGCAAATCTGACCCGCTGCAGAAATCCCGGAATGAATACCATAATTTTAGCCAGCTTCATCCTTTAGATCAGTCCGAAGGATCAGATTAGTCCACCATCTGATACGCGCCACTGATTTGCCAAAGGTCATAGGGGAATTGTTGAAAACTGCTTTGTTTATGGACCGCCAGATCTCCCACAAAATCAAAATGGGAAGCAAGCATCAAAGAGATTTCGGAGCAACACCAGGCGTAGAGGCATTTCTCCAATGGGCCAACCTGCCAACAATGGAGCTATGGAGCAGCAGAGAGACACCACTAAAGGAGCCAAAAAAAGTCCATAGGGCTTGGGCGTGATGACCAAAAAGAAGGAGGTGGGGGATAGATTCCTGATGGGGAGAGACGTCCAAGCCTAGAGGGCAACACCTACAACAAGAAGCCAAGGCAACACCTTCCTGTTGAACTCTGTTATCTACTCGGAGGGCGTTGTGGAGAGCTCACCACATGAAGATGGAAAATTTTGGGGGAAGATTAGGAAACCAAATCCACGAAGCCCACTGGAAGGGTGGGGAGGGTGAGCGCAGCAGCTTTCAAGTTGAGCGAAGTGAGAATCTTCTTGACGCTTCATGGTGCCAGAAGCATTCTAGCGGCTCATCGGAAGTGAAAAATCCCCCATTGATTATGCTATCTGAGAGGTGTTGGGGCAAGATAGAGAAAACCTATGAAGGAGGGAAGAGACCGGAGTGACCCAGCACGTCACTCACTTTCAGCTCAATGAGTTCCGCAGGGATTAGGCCGTCGATGAGGTGTTAGATGGGCCCTTTGCCCAACCAGTTGTTGGCCCAGAAGTTGATTTCGCCATTACCCATAGACCACTGAACTGAATCCGAAAGAAGAGGAAGAAGGGATCTGACTTTCTTCCAGAGAGGCGAGGGGTTTGAAGAGGCTGGGACGTGGATGTTGGTGTGTAGATCACTAGCATACTTGCTGAACATCAGACTTGCGCCCAGGGGCTAGGCGGCTTGTTGTACCTGACTCCCCACGCTAATTTTAGGCGGTGAACAACCATGACTTCTTTCAGCCTTCTGATTCCCAGACCGCCCTCCTCGATGGGTCTGGTGATCCACTTCCAAGCTAGCCAATGCAGCTTCCTGTTCCCATGAGACCAGCCCCAAAAGAAATTAGAGAAGCTTCTTTCCATCTTGTCAATTACTTGGCTAGGGATATTCATTGCTGACATGATGTGGATGGGAAGACTGGTCAGGACATGACGAATAAGTGTAACTCTTCCTGCTTGAGAAATCAATCTACCCACCCAACCCGAAATTCTCCTGTCCACCTTGTCTAATAGAAACTGGAAGGCCGCAGATTTGACTCTACCAATGCAAAGTGGTGCTCCCAAATAGATAATGTCATCTCTAGCTTGCTGGAAACCGAGCGTGCGCTCAGTGGCTCTGATCCGAGCAAGAGTAAGGGCTTTAGAACATATAAATTTGCTCTTCCGATTGCTGATTTTTTGACCTATGACAGCCTGGAATATAGCCAAAAACTGATTGAGTTGCATGAGAGATGCCCTTTTACCGTTGGTGAAGAGGAGGATGTCATCTGCGAAGAGAAGGTGGGACGGGCTGGGGCAGCCACGACTAATGACGTACTGTTGGCATCCACTGCTTGCGACCATGAGGCTGAGGTTGGCGGAGAAAGACTCCATCGCAATGATGAAGAGCGCCGGAGATAGGGGGTCCCCTTGGCGCAAACCCCTATACGATTTGAAATAGCCCGTGGGTTCCCCGTTGATAAGGATGAAGAACCAATTGTTCCCCCAGCAAAACTCCATGATCTGAATCCATCTCTGACTGAATCCAAACTTGCAAAGCACGTGCTTTAAATAGTCCCAGCTCACCCTGTCATAAGCTTTCTCGAGGTCAATCTTGAGAATGATGTTTCCGCCTCTAACTTTTCTGTTGATATCGCGAATCATCTCCTGGGCGAGTGCAATGTTCTCTGCGATCGATCTCCCCTACACGAAAGCACCCTGTTCCTGTGATATCATCTTGGGTAATAAGGAGCTTAAATGGTTAGCCAAGACCTTTGCAAAAATTTTATAAATGACATTGCATAAGCTTATGGGACAAAAATCAACAAAGCAACCAGCTGCTGGGGACTTTGGGATAAGGTAGATGAGGTTCGAGGTGAAAGCTCTTTGGAGAGCGGTCCCAACAATGAGGTCTCTTGCCGCTTTAAGAATATCTTCACCTACAATGTCCCAACAGGTAGTATAGAACGCTGCGGAAAAACCATCAGGACCAGCGGCCTTGTCGCTAGGCATGGTGAAAGCCGCTGCTTTAACCTCCTCCATGGATGGAGGGGCCAGAAGGGACTGATTATCACGGCTGGTGATAACATGGGGGATGGCCTGGAGAAAGTCAGTGTTGAAGCTGATAGGTTCATTTTAATAAAGATCTTGGAAGAAGTTGATCACTTCAGCTTTAATTTCTTGGATAGATGAGACCGTATCTCCAACCAAGTTTTTGATGGAGGAGATAGTGGACCTTTTGGCTCATTCGTTGGCTATGGAGTGAAAATACTGTGTTGTTGTCCCCCTCCTAGAGCCAAGAATTCCTGGATTTTTGTTTCCGGAAAGCCTCCTCCATGATCTGCAATTGATTGATCTTTTGTTGGACTTCAATGAACTGGCGGGAAAGCTCTTCAGAAGGGCCAGACTGCAATCGAAAATCGATTCCTTCCAGTTCCTCTTCAGCTATCCGGATCTGTTGAAAGATATTTTCGAACGTTTCCATGTTCCACATCTTTAAAAGCTGTTTAGTTTTTTTCAGTTTGAGCTGAACATTAATCATCGAGAGGTAGAGCAATCGCCCCTCCAAGCCTTTTGAATAATCTGCAAAAATGAAGCATGCATGGACCACATTCTAAGGAATTTAAATGGCCTAACCTTTGGAGGATCCTGGGCAGGGAAGATGAGATGTAGCGGCGCATGAACTGAGTTAATACGAGGAAGGTGTTCGACGTGGAACATCTGGAATGCGGACATCCAAGCGGGGTTAAAGAGCACTCTGTCCAATCTAGCCCAAACTCGAGCATTTCCTTCTCTGTTGTTGCACCAAGTGAACCGATTGCCGACAAAACCTGCATCAATAAGCCCCGTATTGTGAATCATTTCAGCGAACTCCTGCATACTTGATCTATCAGCCCCTCGGCTCCCCCGTCTCTCGTCAGGACTGACCACCGTATTGAAATCCCCAGCAATGGCCCAAGCGCCCCGAGTTGACCTGCCCAGATTCTCTAACTCGCTCCAGAGAGTTCGCCAAAGTATGCTGCTGCATTTAGTGTAGACGACCGAGAGAGAAATGGGCACAAAACGGGAAGGAACAATGAAAGAAACCGACAACAGCTGATTAGAAACTGAGGTGTGGACAGCATTGAGTTGATTGCAGAAAAATATCTAGATTTTTCCACCTTGATCAGCGTTTGAAACTGAGCAATGAAAGCCTAATTGAAGCCCAAACACTACCCTCTTACCGTTAGGCAGCATAGGCTCTAAAATCGCCAAAAGACATGGGCTATGATACTTCACCAACTGCTTGAGGGAGTTAACTGTAAGCACATTACCAATACCACGCGCATTCCATATAATCGCGTTATCCACCTATCACACATCTAGAATTAACTACCCGTCTCTTCAGCTTGCGCAACCTTGAGCTCCAATTTCCTTTAGTGTAGAGATTCCTGTGTCTTCGGGACTGTTTCACTGACTGCTCTGCTATCTGCCTTGAGTTTCTTTTTTTGTGCAACAGAAGCTACCAGGATTCTGTTCTGAGTTCTCCCAGTGTGACTCTGGCCCCTGAAATGAACATCCATCTCGGTCCTGTCCATCTCCCAGATTATCAGTTGGACTGGAGTAGCCTTCTTCCGGATCCCCATCAAAAGTTGTTATGGGATTGCAAGCTGAGGCAAAATAAGGAGAAAAATCCACCTCAAGAGCTGCTCTTCCCTTTCTAATATTATTCCAGTTAGACTTTGAAGTTAGGACAGACAGACTGCCCTTTCTGTTCATTGCCTTGTGGGTGTGGGAACTAAAACTATCCTCTCTGTTGTGCCTCGTATCTATCCCGAATGATATGTCACTGATTTCTGCCGTTCTCAAGTCCATAGGAACATTTTCTTTTCCTTTCACCTGAGTCCAATCAGAAAGATGAACCTGGTGATGCCGAGAGGTACAGCCATTTCCAGAAGGGAAGTGAGCTGTTCCTGCAGAGGTGAATTGCTCTTCGAGCTCAGACAGGTCGAAATGGCTGCTTATTGGGACAATGTTTTGCAGAGGTTGGACGTAAGGCTGCAGCCCGCTCAGCATATCAGCTTCGGCTTGACTTGGAGAAGCGTTGCCTGACCTCTGGGAAACCTGAATAGGCTGCAGGATTCCCTGAATGTTACCAGAATGGCAGCCCAGAATTTGAATCCCCGAAATATGAACTTCCTAGTTCAAAAGAGCTGCAGACAATGGCAGTTGCATTCCCAAATCTGGCTGGTCGGCCCCTTCATGATGACCATAATTACTCCTCACCACCCTTGTTTCCTGTGAACAATACACCTTGTCTTCCTGAAAACCCCGTTCCTTTGTCCGAACTGAAGAGTCCTTCCTCCCTTCACCCGCTGAGGCACTCCCATTAAGAGACGCCCCTGAGACAGCATTAAGACAGGCAGATTGTGGAACCAATTCACCGTCGCCACGAGCATCCACAGCACCCATCTTAGCGGGATCCCTGGGCTCAGAGATAGGAGGACAGCAAGCAAATGCATTGATAAGAGGCCCACTAACAGAAGCATTGATATGCGGCCTACAACCAGTAGCATTGATGAAGGATCCTCCTGCTGTTGCACCCAACACTTGGTGATTACATCGATCTGCTGTTTGAATACTAACTCTGTCCTACTCATCTCTTTCCCCCTGGTAGACGCATATCCACAACCCTCTGATGGGGGACCTGGTAGCCACATTTCCCCCCTAGTAGTCGCCTTTCCATAACCATGTGATGGGGGTCCTGGAAGCTGCATGTCCCCCCTGGTAGCCGCATTTCCACAATCATCTAATGGGGGTCCTGGAAGCTGCATGTCCCCCCTGGTAGCCTGTAACGCCCTGAAAATCGGGGGTCGAGCATAAACTCAACTCCCGAGTTCCAGAACATCACTTATGCAACAAAATGAATGATGATTGAATGTTGACTGTATTCGTGCATTGAACATGAGTGAGATTAAGCCAAAACAAAGATATCATACTCGAGACAGCTTAAATTTGCAAGCGGAAGACTATGATAGATAGATAAAATATATAAACTATGGTGAGTCTCCAGAGTGTGATAACATTACCAGGTTAAATAATTACAAGTACAGTTCTAAAATATACCAAATGTGTAAGTTTAATGTCTTCTATCCCAAGTACCATAACCCCGTCAATACAGTATCAGGTCTTCAGAGACCCGTCAGAGAGTTACATGATAAGAGAACTTCTCCTCATCACCATAGAAGTAGTCCGGCTCTGCTCCATAAGCATCGCCATCATCTGAAATTCAACAAATCTGGTTGGTGTGTACAACACCGTCCCGTAACGTGGGAGTGAGTAGCTAACTCAGTGGAACAATAAAGCATAAGTTAACATGTTATCGATGCAAATCAAGCAAGAAATGATAAAGCAATAAATCAAGCACTCCTAGTTACTCGATTAATGCAAGTATGAATGCAGGTATGATGGATGCCCTCCCCGTCATACTCCCTCATGCGATACCATCTCACGTTCGCGCATGCTTACATCCCACAAAGTTGCTCCACATCTTCCAGGCACATGCGATGTATGATGAGCATGATTACCGAAGTTTTTAATTAGTCCGTTTCAAACAAAGGGATTGGGAAACTAAGGTACCTCCCCAGTATCATTCCCAAACATGATCCATTCTAGTGGTCGTCACCCTAGTTAATATCGAGACGATGGTGTGTTTTCTAGGTCACCGCAGAAAGTTGCGCTGCAGGTCATTACGCACAAAAGGTTGCACCACTCCCCATTACCCCTTAAACGATTCATCACTATACGTAAACAGGGCCTAGTTCATACTCTATATATCGCGGTGAACCCTAAGGCGCACTGCGACTTCAATATGCTCGCGGTCACTACAAAGGGGCTGCGTGGTCATTCATACGCACGTAAGGTTGCACCACTCCCCCATCACCTTATCAATGTAGGCCGACAAATGCGAATATAGTGTCCCATACCACCATAATTGGCTCACGAGTTAAGTTGCTCACTTTGGTCACTACGGGGAGGCACGTAGCCCCAGCGTAGGCGACAAATTTCGACCACGGTGTCCCATACCACCATGCCCGGCTCATGAGTCTTAGCGGATCGAGTACCATGGTTAAAAGGGTTTCACCGGTAAGTTTGGTACCCTAGGTTCAAGCAGTAGCGACCAAACATGGTGAACATACATTAGACAAATCGGGTTACATGACGAGCTCGGCTAGCTCGAGCGCATAACAAGTTGAACGACATGAAGTGCATAAGCACTTCGTGGCCAACCACTATCGCCAACCGAAGTACGACTCGAGTTCGTCGAACACATCTCACGTGGCGACATGAAACTCAACCACGATCTCCAATCTAGTACCGATTGTCTGGACTATAATCATAGCCCCAAGCACAATCAATTGTCATCCATAGCATGTGGAGTAAAGCATGATAAACAAAGTAATTCAAGCATGATAAATAAAGTAATTTAAACATGCTAGTAGGCATGTTATAAGCATATTATAAAGCATGTTGTAAAACACTACATTAATAGGAATACAAACACATGTATTGTAAGTAAGTGGTTTAGGTGATCAACCTCATGGAGGTAATCATGCACGTCGCTAGGATAGTCGAGAATCCAATCTCAACACCCTTAAACATTACAATTTACTAACTACTACTCATTCAGACATTTCAACAAACACTTTAAAATACAGGAATCAACATACATGACATATGTTGATCACAGTAGGTATAAGGCCAAATCCTTTCACTAGGGAGTTACCCCAATCATAACACGCATACACCCATGACGGATAGTCATGGCAAGCAGGAAACCAAGTTCCATATTCATTCAGTCATTTCCACAAACACTTGGGCCACACATTTTAGCATATATATAGTGTGTATCGGCTGTGGCGTGATTTAGGGTAAATCCTTTTTGTCAAAGGGTATTGCCAATACAACAATCAATTATCCATGACAATTAGTCATAGCGAGCACGAATGAGAATTCTATACTCATTCAATCATTTTCACAACACTTAGAATACACTATTACAACATACATGGTGTATGTTAGCAAAAACATGTATTAGGGCTATCCTTTAGCCAAGTGAGTATTTTATCCATGTATAATATATTACTACAACAAATAATCATGATAAATACATCTCCAAAATTTATACGTATACTGATATTTTCTAGAATACGCATTTTCAACATACATAGTGTATACAAGCAAACATGTATTACGGCGATTCCTTCGCCAAGAAAATATTTTATACGCACATAATATATTTATACGACAATTAATCGTGACAAATGCATCGTTAAAATATACATGTATATGGTACTTCTTACAATACCGTATTTCTACATACATAGTGTTTATTAGTAAACATGTATTTAGGCGAATCCTTTCGCCAAATAAGTATTTTATCCATACGTCATATATCCATACGACAAATAAACATGTCAAACACATTTCCATAAAAAAATACGATATACGGTATTTTATACGAATACCTAGAGTATGTGAAATTCTAAATTCTACAATTCTAATCGAAATGAAAAACGAAGGCACTTTGTACATGTGCAATTGTATGCAGATCATGAATCTACCATTATCTGACATTGAAAGCGTTGAAAACCGTAACTTATACACTTAAAGTCCTCACCTTTGCCCTTGGAATCACAACAAATCAGCAAGGGTTGTTGAGCTTCCGTATACGGGAGTTTTCTAGCCTAAAGAGCGGAATCGGTTAGTCTTTACACAACCTACAACCTTCCTACTTCAAATCAGACCTAGGGTTAGGGTTTCTCACCTTCAAACGGAGCCGGAATCGCCGGGAAAGCAACGAGAATCAGGCGGTGGAGCCCGAATAGCGGCAGGGAACAGCAGCAGGGAATTCCTCCCACATCTCCCTCACTTTCTCTCTCTTTTCCCTCTCTCAAAACCAAATTCGTATGGCTGGAATGGGAGAGGGTTTAAGGTCTTTTTATAGTCAAAAATATTCCCAAAATAGACTCAGGTTCAAGGGTTACTGCTAATATAGGATATTCGTCACTTTTCCAGCTCAAATGAGTGTTTCTGGTGGCCCTCCTTGAGCCAAACGTCAGACTTAAGCTAACCACTTATGGATCTATGTGGGATTACGTTTTCGACTCGATCGGATTCCCAGATCGCACGTGGCGGACCACTTTCGGTTCGACGGTCGGTGGGCCACGATCGAAATTCCAAGTACATGTAAATGTTCACAAATTTTTCTTAATCCGAGGGTGTAATTTGGTTCGATTCGGCGGTCGGGTTGCTTAATACGACGCGTCCAACGAATGATGCGATCACTATTCCAGATATTTATTTTGGATGGGAATAGTGTTTTTCACACTCCCTCGCTCCGAATCGAAACGAATGGCCATGGAACATCGGATGGACCTGATTTTTGAGATGATTGTCAAGCCCAACGAGGCGATCCTAAGTCCTTAACTGCGTTAATCGGATTTCCATGTGCGGTCTAGACCCTAATACGAAGTTTTGTTTCATTCCCGAGAGCAAGCGGAGGAAATGAGATTGATCCTGATTTTGGGGTAACCTAGCGTCAATGATTCTACAAGTTTTGGGTCTTGCAGAAACGTATTTAAAGCGATTCGAACAATTTCGTAGCTAATCCGGTTTCACACCTAGTTACTTTGTCTCATTTCTAAAGGATTTAGTCTAAGTGAATTCTCGGTCGAGGTGGTACTCGTGCCTTTGAGTTTGTATATAAAGTGATCCAAGTTATACTACTTAGCTAGTTTAAGATAGCGTCTAGGGTGAAAGTTATTAGAAAAATTGGAAGATCAAGGTGATGAAGGGTGGGGTTTGTGAAGGAAATGAGTTCAAAGGCGGCTTTAGACTTTGGGATTCAGTTCTGACAAGTTAATGAGGTATTACGATCGACCCATTGCCTAAGGTCATCTAATCCCAGGTTGGCAAAAATTCGGGGCGTTACATAGCCGCATTTCCACAATCATCTCCTGGGGGTCCTGGAAGCTGCATGTCCTCCCTGGTAGCCGTATGACCACAATCATCTCCTGGGGATCCTGGAAGCTGCATGTCCCCTCTGGCAGCCGCATTTCCACAATCATCTAGTGGGGGTCCTGGAAGCTGCATTTCTCCCCTAGTAGCCACATTTCCACAGACATGTGATGGGGGTCCCGGAAGCCGCATTTCCCCCCTGAGAGCCACATTTCTACAAACATCTGATGGGGGTCCTGGAAGACTCTTTTCCCCCTGGTAGTCGTATTTCCACAAACATATGGTGGGGGTCCTGGCTGGCCATGGAATCTTCTCATAACCCACTCTCTAGTGCCCTCATTCATAGCTGGGCGGGCGGGGGGGGGGCAAGGAGGCTCCCAACCTAAATAGGGGTTCCACTTCAGCAATGATGGGGTACATCTTCTCTAACACCTGTAGTCGCAGCACTTCTTTGAAGCTAAGTCCCGGTCGGGGAATAATTTTAATTCGAGCGAAAGCCTGGAAATAGCCAAAGCGGGAGTTAGAGTCAATTTGAACGACCTTCCCAAAGTAACTCGCCAAATCGAGGATGACCGATTCAAGCCAGGCGTGAGCTAGAATACCCAAAAGTCGGATCCAGACCCCATCGCCGCCAACAACCTCTTCCGGAGTCCATTTGACCACCGATTACAGCCCCATTTCCAACTGTAATGCAGCGTTTTTGCTAAATGCGTCAAGCAAGGACGCAGTCTTGAAGGAAAGAAGGAAGTTCCGGTCTGAAATCCGCACAATCTCTATCTCAGAGGGCGAGATATTTGAATTTTTCAGAGCACCTGTTATGCGGTCAACACCTACATCCAGGTCCGCCACAATCCCCACCAGAGCTAGCTTTAACCGATGAAGTCTTGTTTCCACAGCCCTGGGATCAGCAATGGATGTTGCCTCCATCCTCTCCTGTGCCGGATTGCCGCCCGCTCTTAAAGAGCAGCTGACTGAAGAAATGTAGCCGGTACAGGATCCTTCTGTCGGGAGAGAGGCCGAGAAGGAACTGGTTGCGCAGACCTAACCCCAATCTGCCTTTTCGCCCAATCCACGTGAGCAATCCTCCCGTCAATCCGTCTCTCATGCAAGTAATGGATAGCATTAAGCGCATCCTGTTCGTAATAGAAGCGGATGAAGGCGAAACCACGCGAACGATTAAGCTGACGATTCCAAGGGATGTAAACATCCCGGATTTTCCCAAAACGGCCAAATATACGGAGCAGATCATCTTCATTTGTATCAAAGGTTAGGTTTGCTACAAAGAGACAGAAGGGGAAGGTTTCAGGGTACCGGGATCTCCTGGAGGAGACCGTCTCCCACCCAGCATCCAGCTCTCGCTCCCCTGAATGCGCCCGTACTCTCTCGCTTTCCTCCATCCAATGCAGTGGCCCACTTGAGTGTTGGAATGGTTTGATTTTTGAATGTCAGGAGTGTCCATTCATCCTGATGAATCTCATCATCTTAATGGATTAGATGGAATATACAAACCGTTGAGCCCCAAACAAACAATCTGAAAGGTTTTAATGGTGGGCGTTCCATCCCAACTGTTCCCTAAGGTGTGACGTTCCTGTGTTTTAGATCAACCTGATTTTACATTACAGATGGATTGGATGTGGGTCGTACATCATAGTGGGCCATATGCACTACGTTGTAGCATAAGCTTCTTTTATAAACGCTGCGGAGGACTGGGCCTCAAGAACTAGTTGCGATGTGTTGTCATAAATGGAGTTGGCCCTTTGATGACAACACAACTCACATTTCATTCTGTCTACAAAATCTCACTTGCACCAAGATGTCCCATGAGATCACATGCATGTTCACATTTTTCTTCCCAACAACCTTTGTTAGGAAGGAAACTTGAATATGGATTCCCACCGACAATCAATGGACATTAAAAAATGTTTGGCAAACAATCACAAGTGAAGTCAACCAAATGTAGTGGACAAATCCTGAGTTTTTTTAATTACTAACTTGTCATTGAGCTAAATCTAGTTCCCTAGAATGAGTTTCATTAATACTCGTCTTGAAAAATAATTCAGTTTTTCTTCTCGTTATCGTGGTTATTTATGATGTTGTGTGTGATGAATAGGCAATGGAAGAAGCCAAAATATCAGGTGGACCACACTATTGGAAACAGTGCTAATTGATTTGCCAAATCATTTTAGTATACAAGCCAAAAATTAAGTTAGAAGGCTCAAGTTGACCATATATATTTGGGGGATTAAACATATACCATTGAAAACATTTTAGGGGCCACCAAGTTTTGGATCAAGCTGCAAATTGTTTTTTCCTTTCATCTAGGACTATATGACTTTATGAACAGGTTGGATGGAAAATAAACATCACAGTGGCCCTTAAGAAGGTTTCAACGGTGGGTGTCATTATCACCACTACTTCCAGTGGTGTGGTCAACTTGAGCCTTGGATTTACCTCATTTCAGGGCTCAAAACTTAATCATGGTATGAGCCCTTGCTTGGATGGATTATGGTTGCACAGCAATGTTTTCTTCTTAGGTAGCCTCATTAATTAGTGGCCATTTTTGTCATTTTAAAAAAAATTATAAGGAAAGTTAAGAAAAATTAACAGAAATTAAGTTGCTCTCTGATAATAACTTAATTAATGAAGTATATTACTGAACGTACCAAGATGTATATAGTGTACCAATGAGGTACTTTACAAAACTCCGCCAAAAAAATTGAAGCAGATACAATTCTAGATTAATTCAGGAAAGAGTGGTCATTCAACACCCATCATTAAAAACCTCATAACATACTGTAAAGTTTATTTTCCATCCAACCTATTGATAAGGTCACTCAGACTTGGATGAAGTGAAAACACAAGTAGCAGCTTGATCCAAAACTTTTATTGCCCCTAAGAAGCTTTTAATGGTGGGAATTCAATCCCTACCATATGATCCACCAGAGATCTGTTTCTGCTTCATTTTTGGGACTATGCACTAAATTAATAAGATGTAAAAATGGATGGACATTGTGGATATACAGCATATACATCAAGGTGGGCCCCACTGTCAGGGTCAAACCCCCTGGCTGTATCTGGCATCACAGCTAATTCGGGTTCCATGTAGTTAACATGCGGTGTTGAATAGATTATTCTACTACATATAGCTTCATGATTTATTCCTGGGAAGCCAAACAATTTGAACTTAATTTGTGTTGCTAAAAGAAGTGCTGGTGTTGTTCATCTACAATTTTCTAGAATAGGCTTATTCTACAGTGGTGCATGGGGCCATCGTGATGTGGGCAATGAATCCAATCCTTCCATCATGTGAAATCCCTCATATTCTCCTTTGAGCCCAAAAATCTGGCTGATCTAAAATTCAAGCGGACTACGCCCGGCATCAAATCTTGTCTAGAACCTCTAAAATCATGTGTAGTAGCCAACTCGAGCGTTGGAATGATTTGATTTTTAAATGTCAGGGGTGTCCGTACATCCTGATGGAGCTCATCATCTTAATGCATTAGATGGAATATACAATAAGTTGAGCCCCACACAATCTGAGTGGCTTTAATGGTGGGCATCCTATATATCCCAACTATTTCCTATGGTGTGACGCTCTTGTGATTTGGATCAACCTGATTTTTCATTATTGATGGATTGGATGTTGGCAGTACATTATAATGGGCCATATACACTACGTTATATCATAAGCTTCTTCTATAAAACGCTTTAGGGGGGAAGTGCCTCAAGAACTAGTTGCCATGTGTGTTGGGATGCCTTGCACAAACCTTAGGATCTAGCCTCCCGAAACAAACCAGAATTATGGATAATAAAAGAGCAATGAAATAAATCAAAGCAATAATCACACACCACACAAGAGATTTTTACGTGGAAAACCCTCGAAGAGGTAAAAACCACGGGACCTCGTCCAGATCAACAATCCACTATGAAGTAGAACGTTACAACCTTCTTCACTCATGCAGGAGTGGATAAGCAATAAGAGAAACAGAGAAAACGGAGAGATCTCACCGATTACGAGGACATAGAAGCGCTGAGATATAGATTGCATGGTAGATAACCTCCACGAGCATAACCTCCCTTCTATAAGCTTCCTCTCTCTCTTTCATCTTCTCTCTCACCTTTGATAGCCCTAAACTCTTTAGCAAATCCCTTGTAAAGCTTTAGAAAATCCTCTTGTTATCCCTAGAAAACCCTAGGCAACCCCTTTTATAGTTTAGGAAACTTCCCTTTCGCATCCCTGTTGCAAAAGGACTCAAATCCGCAGTTTCGCGTAAAATCACGGAATAAACTGTGTAACCTACGACTAGTCCTGGAAATTTCGAGACTGGTCTTAGCCTCCTTCGACTGGTCGAGGCTCACCAACGACTGGTCGAAGACCACCTTCGACTGGTCGAAGCTCACCTACGACTGGTCGAAGACCGCGGAGAAAAATTGTCCGAACTCGCTAGACTTTGAATCGTGCCACGACTCGAACCCACTACTGGTCGAACACCAGCCCACGACCGGTCGAGCAGGACTCACAACCGGCCAACGACGGGTCAAGAAAAACCCATCAAATCTCCCCCTTTTTGACCCAAGAGGGATCTACCTTCTTCAAGCCAGTCAGGTTTCTACAAACCTCAAATTTGTCCTTGAGCAAAGCCTTGGTCATCATGTCTGACCCATTATTGTCCGGGTGGACCGTCTCAAGCTGTAACACCTTCCGTTCCAAAGTATCCATGATCCAGTGATACTGTATCTCAATGTGTTTCGACTTGGAATGCTGACTTGGATTCTTGCTCAAGTGTATAGCACTCTGACTATCATAATAGATCATGTGCTCCTCCTGCTTCAGGCTAAGTTCCTATAGGAACCTTTTCATCCAAAGCATCTCTTTGCATGCCTCTGTGACTGCAATGTACTCGGCCTCTGTCGTCGACAATGCTACGACCTTCTTAGCTTGCTCTGTCAAGAAACCGCTCCCCCTGCAAACGTGAACATGAACCCTGATGTAGACTTCATGGAGTCTATGTTACTTGCCATATCTGCATTTGTGTAGCCCTCTAACACAGGTTTACTATCACCATGGCATAGGCTTAACCTGGATGAGCCTCTTAGATACCGCAATATCCATTTCACCGCTGCCCAATGTTCTTTGTCAGGATTGGCAAGATACCGGCTGACAACACCAACCCCATATGCTATGTCTAGGTGTGTACACACCATAGCATACATCAAACTTCCTACAGCTGACGCGTAGGGTATCTTCTGCATCTCTTCCACCTCTGTCTTCGTCTTGGGACACTGCCTGTCGCTCAATCTAAAGTGACCATCTAGTGGAGTACTGATCGGCTTCGCTGCATTCATATTGAACCACTCTAGGACTTTCTCAATATACCGCTCTTGTGACAGTCAAAGCTTCCTGCTACTCCTGCCACGAGTTATCTTCATTCCTAGGATCTGTCTAGCCGGGCCCAAGTCTTTCATCACAAAAGACTTGCCCAACTCCTGTTTCAGCCTGTCAATCTTCTTGATGTCTTTTCCCATGATGAGCATGTCATCAACATATAACAGCAGAACTAAGAAATTACCATCTGAGAACTTGCGCGTGAACACACAGTGGTCCGACTCCATTCTGTCATACCCATGTTTTAACATAAATGAGTCGAACTTCTTATACCATTACCGTGGAGCTTGTTTCAGCCCATACAAGCTCTTCCTCAGCCTACACACCATATGCTCCTTGCCCTTGACTTCGAACCCCTCTGGTTGGTGCATGTAGATCTCTTCTTCCAGGTCACTATGGAGGAAGGCAGTTTTAACATCTAACTGCTCTATCTCCAGATCCATGCTAGCCGCCAACCCAAGCAACATCCGTATGGATGTCATCTTCACTACTGGTGAGAATATCTCCTCGAAGTCTATGCCTTTCCTCTAACCAAACCCTTTCACTACAAGTCTGGCCTTGAACCTCGTCTATGAATTCTTCTGCTCAATCTTCTTCCTGAACACTCACTTGTTGTTCAGTGCCTTCTTGCCCTTAGGCAGTTTCACCATATCATTGGTGTGGTTCTTATGCAAGGATTTCATCTCCTCTTGCATAACTTTCAACCACTTTTCCATATGTTCGTCGGCTAGGGCCTCAGAATAATTTTCTGGCTCTCCCCCATCAGTCAGCATAATGTACTCACGTGGCGAGTACCTCTTGGACGGTTGTCTGTCCTTAGATGACCTCCTCACCTGTGGCTTAACAAGTGGATCAAGTGAGGGCTGCTCCCCTGGTCCATCTTCTGAAGGAACTCCCTCGTCCTCTGCACCTTGCTGTACACCCCCGTCATTAGGCACCACGGGAGGAATAATCGGATCCGTGTCCTCTAGCTCACCTGAACTAAGCTGATTCTTCTCTAACTTACCAATGTCTTCTATACACTGATCTTCAAAGAAAACCACATCTCTACTCCTGATGAGCTTCCTCTTGGTCGAATCTCATAACCTGTAACCGAATTTTTCATCACCATACCCTAAGAATACACACTGCTGGATCTTCATATCGAGCTTGGACCTCTCGTCCTTTGGTACGTGAACAGATGCCCTGCATCCAAACACCCTAAGATGACTGTACGATGGATCATGTCCAGTCCACACCTTCTCAGGTACTTCTCCATTCAACGGGGTTGATGGAGACCTGTTTATCAAATACACCGCCGTGTACATTGCTTCTCCCCAGAACGTCTTGGGCAATTTTGCATGGGATAACATGCATCTGATTCTCTCAATAATGGTGCGATTCATTCGCTCAGCTACACCATTATGCTGGGGGGTCTTAGGAACCGTTTGTTCATGCCGTATACCCAGGGACTTGCAGTACTCATGAAAGTTGCCAATGTATTCACCACAATTGTCAGTGCGGATGCACTTCAATGGTCTACCTGTCTCTCTCTCGATCATAGCATGAAATAATTTAAACACACCAAAGACCTCATCCTTGGATTTCAAAGCATAAGCCCAAACCCTCCTAGATGCATCATCTATAAAAGTAATAAAATACAATGCCCCACCCAAGGTTTTTGTCCTCATAGGACCACAAATATCAGAATAAACCAAATCTAATGCATGCACTTTATTAACATGAGAAGCAGTTTTAACGAATGAAACTCTATATTGTTTCCCTGATAAACAATCAAGATAGGTTTTGAGAGGCATACCTGTCACGTCTGGAAGAAGCCGCCTCTTTGCTAGTACATGAAGCCCTTTTTCACTCATGTGGCCTAGACGCCTGTGCCACATATCAATAGCTGAATCTTCCGCTGCGTTCAACCCACCCTTGCACATATTGACACTTGCCTTGTAAAGGGTGCAACACTTCTTTCCTCTGGCCATGATCAATGAACCCTTGATGAGCTTCCCGCACCCACCAGCAAACCGGCTTTCATAGCCATCACCATCTAACCTTCCCGTCGACATCAAGTTGAGGCGAAGGTCTGGGATATGCCTCACATCCCTGAGAACCAATGTGCAGCCCACATCGTTCTTCACACAAATATCACTGACTCCCACGATTTTTGATATGCTAGAATTTCTATCTTCACAGTCCCATAGTCACCTGACTTGTAGCTTGTGAAGAAATCCCTACGTGGAGTCGCATGAAAAGAAGCCCCTGAGTCAATCACCCAGTCGGTGTCCTGACTCGTAGCCGTGAGACATATTTCATGATCTACTGAAAGAATGACTACCATGTCGCCATCTGAAGTGACCGTAGTGGAATCTGATTCATCTTCCTTTTATTTTCCTTTCTTGTCATTCTTCTTACCACGACATTCATTCTTATAGTGGCCCTTCTTGCCACAATTCTAGCAATCAACATCTTTTCTGTTACCCGACTTGCCTCTTAATTTATCTCGGGCCTTCCCGCCCTTCCTGTTCTTTCCTCTCCTTCGTTCCTGTGTCACAAGAGCCTCTTGCTGAGTAGACTCCTAAGACTTCCTCCTTGTCTCCTCATTCATGAAGAGACAACTAGTAACTTGTTCCATGGATATCTTTCCATCTGGCACGGAGTTGCTTAGAGACACCACCAATGTCTCCCAACTATTAGGCAAAGAACTAAGCAATAGTAAAGCCTGCAATTCATCATCCAGAACCATCTTCATAGAGGAGGGTTGGTTCACTATATTGTTGACCTCTTTCATGTGCTTGGCCACAGAACCACCATCCTTGAACTTGAGATTCACAAGTCACCTTATCAAAAAATTTTATTACTGGCTGCCTTCCTCTCATACAGCCCTTGTAATTTCAGCCATAAGCTAGCGGCTGAGGTTTTTGTAGACACATGGTGGAACACAGAATCATCCAACCATTGTCTAACAAACCCCATCGTCTTCCGGTCCATCTTCTTCCAATCATCATCAGTCATATCCTTGAATTTTGTTGATATGCCTAAAATTGGAGAATATAGGTCCTTGCAATAAAGCAAGTCCTCCATCTTAGCCTTCCATATGGTCCAGTTAGAACCATTGAGGCTGATCATCCTTGATGAGACACCTTCCATAATTCAAACCGATCCTACCCGTTCAATGAACTTAGCTCTGATACCACTTTGTTGGGATGCCTTGCACAAACCTTAGGATCTAGCCTCCCGAAACAAACCAGAATTATGGATAATAAAAGAGCAATGAAATAAATCAAAGCAACAATCACACACCACACAAGAGATTTTTACGTGGAAAACCCTCGAAGAGGTAAAAACCACGGGACCTCGTCCAGATCAACAATCCACTATGAAGTAGAACGTTACAACCTTCTTCACTCACGCAGGAGTGGATTAGCAATAAGAGAAACAGAGAAAACGGAGAGATCTCACCGATTACGAGGATATAGAAGTGCTGAGATATAGATTGCACGGTAGATAACCTCCACGAGCATAACCTCCCTTCTATAAGCTTCCTCTCTCTCTTTCCTCTTCTCTCTCACCTTTGATAGCCCTAAACCCTTTAGCAAATCTCTTGTAAAGCTTTAGAAAATCCTCTTGTTATCCCTAAAAAACCCTAGGCAACCCCTTTTATAGTTTAGGAAACTTCCCTTTTGTATCCCTGTTGCGAAAGGACTCAAATCCGCAGTTTCGCGCAAAATCGCGAAACAAACTGCGTAACCTACGAGTAATCCTGGAAATTCCAGGACTGGTCTTAGCCTCCTTCGACTAGTCGAAGCTCACCTACTACGGTCGAAGACCACCTTCGACTGGTCGTAGCTCACCTACGACTGGTCGAAGACCGCGGAGAAAAATAGTCCGAACTCGCTGGACTTTGAGTCACGCTACGACTCGAACCCACGACCGGTTGACGACGGGTCAAAAAAAATCCATCAATGTGTTCTCCTAAATGGAGTTGACTCTTTAATGACAACACGACTCACTTTTCATTCTTTCTACAAGGCAATAGAGATTACATGAACGTTTACATTTTTCTACACGAGAAGATTTTTTTAGAAAGGAAACTTTTGACCTTGGATTCCCGCCCACAATCAATGGACGCTAGCTAAAGTATGTTTGGCAAACAATCTCAAATGGAGTCAACCTAGTGTAGCTGCTGAATCCTGAGTTTTTTTAATGATTAACTTGTCATTGAGTTAAATCTAGTTGACTATAGAAGTTTTATTACTACTCATTTCGTAAAATAATTCAGTTTTTCTTTGTTCTTGTTATTTTTGTTGTTTATGATGCTATTTGTGTTGAATAGGCAATGGGAGAAGTGCTGGGTTCAGCTGTAGTCGAGATCGGAAAGTGTGCATGTTCTTATCTTGAGGAACATGTGGGCTATCTTAAGCATTTTAATGACAACGTTAAGGATCTGAAAGACCGCGTACAAGATCTGGTGGCCAGGACGGACTACATAGATCGATTGGTAAGCTCCAAACACTCCAATGGTGAAGAAGAAACCCCAGGAGTTAGGCTATGGCTAACACGAGCTGCCAAAATGATACAAGAAGCAGAGACGATACAGCAAAAAGTGGCAGAAAACAGGGGATGCCTACATTGTCAGAATTTGAGATGGCGTTACAGTATAAGCAAGCAGGCGAAACAGATGACGAAGCGCATTGTTAGGCACTATGATGATGGGAATCCCGAGAAGATGAAGATGACAATGCCCCCATCCCTTCCGACCGTCAGAAACGAGGAAGCTCCATCAATCCAGGGTCTACCATCAGTAGGATTATCTCTCCAAGAAGTCATGAGTGCTTTACGTGATGAAAAGACCAAAATAATTGGAGTATGGGGCATGGCTGGTGTGGGCAAAACTACCCTCGTAAAAAATGTGAACAATAAGTTAGATGGGACACGACAATTCAAAAAAGTCATAATGGTAACTGTTTCAAAGGACGTGGACATCAAGAAGATCCAGGACGACATTGCGGAGAGATTGGGTTTCACACTCCAGGATGGTACCGAGTCCTCAAGAGCACGTGACCTTCGTCGCAGATTAATGAAAGAGAAGACATTCCTCATAATCTTGGATGATTTGTGGGAGCCGCTTGTTTTGGCCGAGGTAGGGATTCCCTCCCCTACCAGCCACACGGGTTGTAAGATCATATTCACAACACGGAGTAAATATGTGTGCGATGAAATGGAAAGCAGACCTAACATACAAGTAAATGAGCTCTCGGAAACGGAATCACAGAAACTATTCAAAGAGAAAGCTGGTGACGTTGTTGATGATCCTCTCTTACATATCACGGCAATGAAGGTTTTGGACGAATGCGCCGGTCTTCCACTAGCAATTATAACAATAGGAAGGGCACTGAGAGATGAAAGAGATCCTAGAGTGTGGGAGGATGCACTACTACAGATGAGGACACCAACAGAAATCAACGACATGAATAAAGCAGTGTACCAGTCTATCAAAATCAGCTATGAACGTTTGCAAGATCTAAAACCATTGTTCTTGTTCTGCTGCCTGTTTCCTGAAGATTATGATATTCATGTGGACCAGATGATTCATATGTGGAAGGGTGAAGGCTTTTTAGATGACCTTGAAAGTTTGGAGGAAGCGTTAAATAGAGGGCATACTTGGGTTAAGAAACTCAAATCTTCTTGTTTGTTATCAGAAGGTTCAGAGGAAGGGCATGTAAAGATGCATGACCTCGTTAGGGATGTTGGCATTTGGATTTCGTCAAACGAATGCAAGGACTACAAATCTTTTGTGGGAATCCCACAGAAAGGTTTGTCGCATGTAAAAAACTGGGAGGAATATAAGAGGATTTCTCTCTGGCGATGTGGAATTAATAAACTGCCAGAAGGGATGCATTGTCCTGAATTGCTGACATTGATGATGCCGGAAGATGAGAAGCTGCCTGAATTTCAAGATTGCTTTTGGGAAGCAACAAAAGACCTTCGGGTTCTGGATCTAAGCAAAACAGCTATCAGTAAGATACCACTGTCAAACCTAGTGAATCTACGGGTGCTTTGCCTGAGGAGCTGCAAGTTTGAAGAAGGGAATTGTTTGTCAGCACTTGGGGGACTGAAGCGGCTTGAATTTCTCGATCTGTCATTTAATGAATGGTTATGTGAGTTGCTAAATGAAATTGGAGAATTGGTCAATCTGCGGAGCTTGGACTTAACAAATTCTTACAATCTTAAAATTGTTCCAAGTGGTGTTATATCAAGGTTGACTCTCCTGGAAGAATTGAAGATGTGGAACAGTTTCGACGCGTGGAAGGCTGAAGAAAAAGATGCAAGCAGCAGCAGCAGCAGTAGCAACGCCTGTTTGAGTGAAGTGGCATCTTTGAAAGAGTTATCTAATTTACATCTCTGTATTGTGGAAGTGGAACGTTTCCCACAAGACTATCCTCTGATTAAACATCCGACAAAGTTGAAGACGTTTCGCTTCCGCATCGGCCCAAGGCCTGATCGTGCTTTTTCCAACCCTGAATTGAACGATGATGAGTGGAGATATATGGAGATTGTTGGTTGTAGTCTCATCCCCGAATGGGCTCTAATGCTTTTACCACAGACCACCCATTTAAAGTTAGAAGAATGCAAGGGTCAAGAGGCACTTAATCGCGGTGGAGGATTCCCAAGTTTGAAATCTCTTACAGTTTATGGATGTGATGATGTGAAATTTGTTGTCAATGCAAAGGAGTCTCCTAAAAATGCATTCGGTAATCTACAGAGTTTAGAGTTGAGACATCTGCGAAATCTAAAGAAAGTCGTGACTAAGTATGAAGAGGGATTGCTTCCCCCCGTTTTATTTCCTAACCTTGAGGAGGTGGAAGTGAATGGATGTTGTGAACTAAAGCATCTACTTCCATCCGTTATATTGCAAGGAATGGATAATTTAACCGATGTCAGAGTGTCTGAGTGTGAAGGAATGGAGCATTTATTTGATGGACCACCCACGGTGGAGCAACGCAAACGCAATGATGTGCTCTCCAAACTCAGATCCTTGCGTCTTTGTTTTCTCCGGAGCATCACAAGTATTTGGCCGATGGAGTTAGTGGTTAAGCTCCAAAATCTCGTTACTCTGGACGTTTGGTATTGCCCTGGCTTGAAGAAGAGCGTTGTGTCTGCGATGCAGATGAATGGTGGGCTCCCTAACCTTTATGCGCTCAGTGTGACAAGCTGCGAAGGAGTGGAGGAGATCATTTCAGATGTGGTGGATAATGAGGGTCTCCTACCTAAACTAGAACAACTGCAATTACACTTTCTACCGGAATTGGTGCGAATCTATGGAGGAGGAGAGGCTGTTCCACCGCCGCAATTGGATTGGGATTCATTGAAAACAATTGATGTGTTTGAATGTCCCAAGCTTAAAAAGGTGCAGCCTCTGCAAGGTGGGGCCGACAGTGTGCCGTCGCTTGAAGAGGTAAGGGGAGAAACGAATTGGTGGGAGGGGTTAGATTGGGAAGGAGACGACAGAGACATCTCCCAATTCCATTCCCTGTTTAAAGAGGTATCGTATTATATTGGGACGCAGATTTCCTGCGAAAGCCTTTCGCAGGAAGTTCCTGTGCTGGGTCTTGGATCCTACTCACATTTGGTTTCATGTCATAGTATGAGCTCACAAAACAGATGGACGGAGTGGATTCCACACAAACATCACGGTGGGCCCACTTTGGTTTCCAGCACAGGAACTTCCTGCGAAAGCCTTTCGCAGAAAATCCGCGTCCATTATATTGGTATATATAATGTGTCCAACTGGTTGGACCACAGTTTAAAATACCGTCTAATTGATAACTTCCAAACGATTGAGTTCTTGTTAACTCCAAACCTTCTAACAGGTTGGCCCCATCATGATAATTAACTAATGCAAAAATCAACGCTAGATACTATTCAAGTTAACCACACAACATATAAGAGCATGAATCCATTGATAAAAATGCAAAATAAAAGTGTGGTCAAATTAATAAGTGGATAGCGATGATTTTTTTGAAAAGTCTTCAACATGGTGGAGCCAATCCATTAAACAGGTTGGATGTCCCATGAACGTTTTTAGTTAGAATTTGTCTGATGGATGGACCATAACCTGCAGTTCAACCGGTTGGACTTAAGGTATTCTCTTTCTCTCGAGGATTGCTTATTGCACAAGCGTGTGGAACCGCACATATCTACGTGCGCGTGCAAGTAGAAATCACACGTCTGAGATAGGAGCTTTCCGTAAGATAGAAATAATTCTTAACATCCATCTTACTAAAACGTCAGAGAATCTCACTCTTTAGGTGTCCCACAACGTACACAATAAATTAACAGTTTTTTTTTTTTTTTTTTGTCACAATCTCTAACCAATGTAGCACGCTTGATGGAAAGTTCGGATGTCACATATTTCTCACATTGTGACACGTACAGTTGTGTATGGTTCCCACGTGTTTGTGGAATTAGCCAATCCCTTTTAATCTTCATGCTTTCTTTCTTCCTCTGGTATGCTAATGCCACATTCATTACATGTTCTAATTTCCTCTAATGCCTCAAAGACTATTTTAGTATTATTGTTTCTACATTGTGGCCCACCTGAAGAGTGAAATGGCCAGATCATTATGTCAAACACATTACCATAGCCCATGTGGCTGCATGTTTATGGCAGGGTGTCTGTCTCCATACCAGCGGCTTTAGCTAGCCTCTTGATTTCCATTTATATTATTATTATTATAATCATTTGGGTTGGAATACAATGCATATCAGACTTAAGCTAATGTTTATGTACACCCATGGATGATGCACAGGTACCGACGGATTATGAAGATGACCGGGAGAAGAAATTAAGGTACCGAGAAATTGTACACTGTGGCATACACATAGGAAAGTTAAAAATGGATCCCAGTTTGCATGTATCACCGATCAAAAATTACATTTGATTGATTATCTAACAGTCACATTGGCTCCAACAAATGGAACCCAAGGGGCCAGTTTTGAATCTATGCATTCTTCAACAGTGGTTGAAGGCCCAAGGCCTATTGTGCATCTAAAATTTCATTCCATTTGTAATAGCCTCAAGTGGATTCCATATGACTGATTTATATCACTCTTGTGGATTCCATATCATTCTTGCTTGGCATGTTTAGAGAGAAAGAAGTAATTGCATTGTTTCCAAGAAATCTCTCTCAAAGGAAAGTATTCTAAGAAGGATTCTTCATCATGTTAGGAGTATGGCTATTTTCATTATCAGCCCAATCATTGCAAATTAATCTTTGTACACTGTATGTGTCACTTGGTACCTCCTCACCTCTTATATCCATGTTCAGGTGCCTTCTACTCTGCAGAGACAGGGTTGTGAAGCCCCTTCAATCCCGTGCTAGGGATTGTATATATAATGCTACTCTTTGAGATTCTAGGATTAGTTGTGTGCGCTTTTTCTCCACTGGAGATGCCCTTTAGGATGCTTGCATCTGTAAAGAGTTGGGCAAGCATTGTGGACCAGAGTATTAGAATTCTACTTTTTAGTTTCTCTAACCTCTGCTTTGTTGTCTCCTCAGGCATCGGTTATATTGAAGTTTATAATATGAAGACGCTTGCTACTATTCAATCCTCAGACTGTTCCTCTTGGCAAATGCAACTCTTCACTCACCATTTAAATTCAAATATCAATTGTCTAGGTATCATATCAAGAATTAGTGACTCAAGAAGGAAGAAAACAATTGAAAATCTTAGTTATGTTCTTTTATCCACTCCCCTTATCTGTCCTTTCGAATCGCTTGAGATGCTAAGCATTCTCCATGGACGAGAGTCCTTTCAGTTTGAGGATTGCTTTTGTAGGCTTCTAATGTCATGCTTTTTCTTGGCTCAGGAGGGGGCTTTCTCTCACTAGGCCAGCATTGGGCTTTTTTCTCTTTTCCTGGTCCGGGATGTGGGCATTTTAGTGTGTATGTTTTTCTTTTCTCCTAGCGTGAGATGTGGGTTGCTGCTATCTTTTGTCTTTCATTCTCCTTTCTTGTAATCTTTTTTACTTTGGGCAGTCTAGATGATAATATAATTTCTTTCTTGCCTACCAACGAAAAACAATAACAAAAATATTTTCATTACGAAGTAGATCCCATATTCAAGAAAGAATCAAAACTATTCCCCACAATTATGATATTGACTTTTAGCTTTCTCACTCAAACTAACAAATGGCTTTTCGTCTTTCATGTGCTACACCAAAGATTCTTAATTGCTTACATGTTCACCAATGCCTCACACAACTATCACTGTTGACTACATATCTAGAGTGCACAAAATGGTCCATACATGTATATTCACACAAGCACATTTACCAAAGAGTGATATGAGTTTTCCATCACATCACCTAAAACCTCAAAGTTGTGCGGTAGTGTCTTGCATCCAACTGTTTATCACAAATCATTTTTAAGGAGAATACGTAAATAACAAAAAAAAAAAAAAAAAAAAAAAAAAAAAAAAGGAAGAGTGATTGTTCTAGCCCAATGCTGCTGCAATTTCTCTATCTTAATCTAATAAAGGGATTTATAATGCTTTGAAATTATTCTTATTTAGATTTTAATTATCAACCATTTCTAACGAGTAACCATGTGGAGCCCTTTTCACAACTCCTTAATATCTATAGGCTTAAAGAGAAAAGCTTTGATATTCCAGCAAAGTGTGGTGGTTGATATGCAGGCACAAAAATATTCGACATCTGGAATATTAACGAGTTCAGTTAAATTTTTCAAAACATGACTACGGGTCATAGATTAGAAGTTACACTTATTTTCTTTTCTAAACAGAGGGAATGGTAAACATTTAATGAATGTTTCAGACGAAAAAATAGTCAATGGTATGAATTCAACAAGGAAATATCCATGGTAGACAAGGTGAAGATAACCTCGTTTCAATCTTGGTATCAATTCCAAAAAAAAAGAAAAAGGAAATGTCCATTATTCATAATTTAGAATCATTTAACCAATCATAATTTAGAAATGTCCATTAATCATAATTTACGTCATATTTGAGCAATTCAATCAAACACAAGGCCACATGTGTTCGATGACCTATATTCGGATTTGGGTGTGTGTATGATGTGCAGGTGTGCCAGAGTTCACTCAACTCAATGTTTGATTGAACGTTGGTAGCCCCTGTACCGAAATGAATATGTTGGACCGGACTCAAAAATCCATTTATCAAGTTAGCCACCACCTATAATCAGCGATAAGGCGATTTGCAAGAGGATAGGGGTGAGTCCTTACTTGTGGATTTTTTTTACCTTACGACTTCCGGACTTTTCTTTCACCACTACTGGCATTGAATGTATTTCTTAAAGGAATAAAGATGAATGATTACACTAAAAAAGCAAAAATAATATCAATTTTATTAATATATGAATATGGGTCATTACAATCGATAAAATACTAAATAAACTAGAGAAATAAACACAAACAATGATAAATATATGATTTCTCTATAAAAATAGATGATTGATGAAGATGGTTAGCAGGATGTGACCAGAAAGATGACGTTCTAAGTAAGAACTTAGTTTAGTAGGATTCAACAACTTAGGGTTATAGACATTTAATATAATTTACAGTACTATAGCAATGGCGCTGGACAGTAGCGATTTATGCTAAGATTAGGCAATGCTATGATCGGACGAAAGTAAAGATAAATGTAAAAAGAAGATAGATTATGTTTAACGTGGGCCCGGAGCTCTTTGTCAATCGTTGATCTTATTGGCTTTTAGGAGGTGGTGGCCTTATGTAGTCTTTAACATCATAAAGGATTTGGATAATCGGTTATAGAAATCTCATTAATTCTTTCACGTCAGCATAGGCTATTGCGTATGGCTATGCATACAGGAGAGAGACTCTCACTTCTTCAAATCGTGTGTTGGCTAGAGTCCTCCGTCAATGGACTCCCGCATAGGAAGGTTGTTGGAGTCTTTATGTTACTTGGCTTTGGCAAGAATAGTTTTAACATGACCTTAGCATTTAATGCTAGATAAAGATATGTCTTGATAAGATTTTGAAATTTAATACTGAGAAAGAGAAAAACTCTTGCTTTCGCAGATGAAGAATTAAAACATTTAATGTTCTCTCATGTGCACATCTTTAACTCTTCTTAAAGGTTATCTACACCACACATGGCACTGTTATCATGTGCCATCTTTTGGATCATTTGATCTGGCCGTGCCAAGTCAGGTTGGTATGCGAGTAAGATTTCGTCCATTATTTAGTGCATTTTGTTTTTACAAAAACTTATGAATTTTGAGTACAGTGATCAATGTAATATTGATTAGAGCATATATAGGATGTGTAGAGCGCCATTGTAAGACTTCCTAGCTCTTAACTCTTTGAATGCCTGATTACAGTTAAGTAAGAGAATTAAAATGGAAAAGAGCTATTAACATAATCATTAATACCTAGTAAACTGTCCCAAAACTTCCCCATCCTTTCTTACTACTTTAATGAAAATTCCTTGTTGCGGCTCTTAGTTTTTTAATCTTTTTTTTTTTTTTTCAAAATGTGTGAATATATATTAGATGAGGGAAATGTACAACATCGATACACAATTTCTATTTGGGTCACTCCATTATTTAGCACATAGTGCCAACACGTGGTGACATCTCATTGGTCCACAATTTAAATGGTTGAATTTAAAGTATTCCATTTGTATAGTTTCCAAGTGTTTGCACACTACCCATCAGTCAGTATCAAATAACTATCTAATATCTAATCAAAATGAGTTGTCATGGCCTAAACATGACCTTAGGTGCTCCAATAAAGACATACATCAGACCATATCTTATCATCAACTGATATGTAAATTAGACCGGTCCAGTCATTGAGTTGGACACAACATCAAAATCAATGTACGGCCAATGGCATGATTCAATGAACTGGTGTAACCCACCCACAGAGTAGATTGCCCCAACTTTTATTTTGAGTGATATAAAGATATGGCCCAACTTTTGGATCAAATATTCTAACATATGATACATTTTCCTCGAGAAAAAAAAAATGTATCATAATTTCTGAGACAGCTCCATGTCTTCATTTCTCTCTGCATATTTGTTAACAAAGTATGATTTATGAGACACTCCTCCATGTTCATTGTGGAACAAGATTTTACACTTGAAAAGTGAAAAGATGATTTTTACTCGAAAGTTTCAAACAATTAAAATATATGTTACATATATACTACAAAAATCACACAAATGGAGAATCATAAACCCATCAATAATAGGTGGCCAAAAGTTCTCATTCAACCAATAACAGGCTAAATATTCCCATTATTAGGATTTCCAATGGAGTGATTTTTTGTGCATGGGCCATCTCCATTGAGTCCCATCTTATCAACATTTTGAATGATGTAACCATGGGCCTGCTTGTAAAAATTAAAAGCCTAGACAAACCATACAATCACTCAGCCTGAAAATTATATGATACCTCATGATCCTTTTTTTTATTTTTTATTTTTTGGATAGATGTATAATAATACCTCATGATTTACTCCTACCAAGTGAAACAACTTGCCTTTTCATATGAAGAAACATTTGGTATTTTGACCAATCCAAGAAGGACAAGATCTTTTTACCACGGAGCACTGTTCACGTTTCTTCTTTGCTACAAAATCTCATGTCTACTAATTTCTCCCACAGCCCATTGCTGGTGGATAGGGATCATATGCACATTTGAATCTTTGATTCCCTCCATAAAATTTGTTAGGAAAGAAACATGCTCAAGAATTCCCGTCCACACTCAATGGACAAAGATTTGGCAATAGGAGCACTAAATCTTTTCCTAAAGTCTGTTGGAGTTTGTTTTGCTGATCACATGATGACATGATTTGATGGTTCGAACCATTAATATTCTCACTTCTGCCAGAAACACGCTATTGTCCCATATTCGTGTTTCGATAATAATCTTGACCATTGATTCTTAGAGTTGAACGTGAGCCAATTGAAATTTTCTTTCCAATGTTCTTAATCTATCCACAGATAGTGATGGTCACAATTATTTGTTCAGCATAATTTTCTTACAGTGACTCACTTATGATGCTAATTGTTATTGAATAGGCAATGGAAGCAGTGGTTTTTCAATTCTCATCAAAATTGAGAAGTGGCCATGCGCTCCTCAAGGGTAAAGATTGATTGGCATGGGCTACTGCTGATGAAGAAGAAAGTGAAGAAGTTGGCTAGAGCAAGATGTTCATATGGAAGTAGGAGAAAGCAAGAGATGTTTATGTTGCCCATATCCAATTTGACATTATGACAGTAGACCAAAAACGTCATTTAGGAACGGTTTGAAACCGTTCCTAAACCCCTCACAAACAGTTTTAAACTGCTTCTAAAAGAGGCGTCACAAAAAAACTGGAACGGTTCAATACCGTATCAAGTATCGTTTCAGATTTTAAGAACGACCTCTTAGGAACGGTTTTAAACCGTGAGTAGGGTTCTTTAAATTTAGGAACTGAAATTTTAGGAACGGTTTTAAACCGTTCTTAATGTTTCAAATTATTGGAATAGTATTTTTTATTATTTACAAATGGCCAATAAAAACGGTACATTTGTTTTTATATTTAAAAACCAAAGAATATTATCTACAATAAAAATATATATATATTGAACAAATATGGTACAACTTTATAATAAAAATTATATATGTTTACAAGTTTACAATTGCACGAATAAATTAAAAATAAATAATAAAAAAATCCTGCATGATGTGCTCCACTCCTTGAGAAAACACAAGGTCCCACCATTCCTTGGGATGGCTTTAACCAATCTCAATCCTCTCTCATCGCCGCTCTCATAAGGCTTTTGAATCAAATTTTGCCACCTTGAAAAAAAGAATGTAAGGAATAGAATAGAAGACAATGAATAGGAATTATCAAACGTGTCTATTGTTTGATCTTCATATACATGTTACCATTTCTCACATGAGAGGTGGTCCACATGCAAGCAGAGTTGTGTGATGGTGTACCTTTCCCATTCAATGCTGACTGACCATCACCAATATTATTTTACATCATCTTCAATCAACAAGGTTTTCCTACAATGGCCTATTCACTGCAGGACCACCCAACAAACAGCCTGGATCATGGATCAATGTTGTATAAACTAGTACTAGTTGAGGTTAGATTTTAAAATTTTAAATTTTCATTCAATTGCATCATTAAAAGAATGCCAACTTTTAACTACAGGATTAGAAGTAAACATTTTATGGAATGAAATGAAATCTTACCTTCCACTGGCCTAACAATGCCATTGGACAGACAACAAGAGTTCCTCCTTTAACTGTGGGCAGGCTTTTGGTTTGAGGATTTTTCTGACCATTCTTTGTTTTCTTGTTGTCAAAATCCTGATTTTGTTCTTCAACTTGTTGGTCATCTGGACTCTCCCTAACTGGTTTTCCAAGAATTAATGCAATAGTCATTACAGTCTTTCCAAGCCCCATTGCATCTGCCAAAATCTACATTGAAAAACATAGTCAGATGGCAGTAGCAGCAAAAGATCACCGAACAAAACCTACTTTTTCCTATACCATTGTACATCGTCTAAACGCTCTTTGAACTATACGTAAAATGATGAAAGAAATCTTTCCACAATTAAAAGAAGAAGAAGCAGATAGGACGAGAACCAATCATGCATTATTGCATTATTTCTTGTCCATTAGCAATAATCCACAATCCAAACTCAATTGCAGTTCTATCCTATAAAGACATTCCTAAAAGTACAAAAAGCATACCAGCAAAAAAAGCAGTTGTAACAGGTGTACCCCTGTATAAGAATGGCATGGATCTAGTTCAGCTTGAAATTTGAAAACGACATGTATATATGATGCAAATTTATGACAACTGTACAAAAGGGTTACCTAGTTCAGCTTGAAATCCTACCTCATAAAATGGAGGCGCCTCATAAAGACTGTCCTGGGGAGTTGCAGGGGGGTCTCGCTCCTCAAGAAGCAACCTTTCAGTGAGATCTGAAATTGCTGATGAAACTCCTTGACGAAAGCAGAATCCCTTATGTATGCTGAAGATTATTAGAAGAAACGGTAAGAAATCAACAGGGGGAGACTGATAGAAGTCAAGGGTACTCATTACCCCACCAGAGAACGAAAGACCATAGCAAAATGTGGACAAGTTCAACATGAATGCATGTCCATTAGTAACCGACATTTGTTTCTGGACCCAACAATGGCACAACTCTGGCCATGGCTCCATAATCTAAGTTGTTCATCTGTTGGTCTCCATCATGGGATGGGCCAGACCCTAATATCTCCCATATCAGATGATCCTAGCCATCCCATTAGTAGTGGCAGATTTAGAAAAGAGAACCGAGTGGACAGTTAGGACAATCTGGTTAGGGAGTAGCTGTTTGGCATCTCTCATCCACACAAGTCCCACCAGATGAATAGTTCATAACACCAAAAGGTAGGCCCTGAATGTCAAGTTTTCTGTCTCAAGCAAATTGCTTAATCCGAAAGCTCCAGAATTCCTCTAGAATAACAATTGGCTAGATTTTGCACAGATCAGAAAATGGAAGAATAAAGAAAACCATATTTACAAAATTCAAGAATTTAAAAAAGAGAAAAATAAAATCATATTTCTGAAATTCAAGAATTTAGAAGGAAAAAAAATATATATGATGATGATGATGATGATGAGGACGATGGAGAGAATGAATAAATAAATACGCAAATAATAAATCAAACAGCAAATAATTTCAGCACACAGCAGGCTATCAATGTTTAGGTAACTGCCAAATTCTATGGTTGCATTCTTAAATGTAATAACAATTAAATGTCATTCATTGAACTGTGTAAAGTTATAACATAACATTGTATCTGCAATGCCCATATCCTATCTACAGTGTGATGGTTTGAGCCATGGTACTCCAAGCACTTGTTTGATAGTTATTTTAAAATTTCTAGTTCCATGCTCACCTTTTTCAACCTTCATCATTCGACTTAAAAATGATGTCTTTCCTTCGCCATTAGTTCTGCAGGCAAAAGATGAGAAATGACTTTTTATTAATTGTCTTTAGTATGATCTTTTTGTGATTGCTAGAAATGAACATGTCTCCTCTCCTAAAGATCCACCAAAGAAACGAAGAAGGAAAGATTCGACCAAACATCAAAATGAAGTGGACGGTGAGCATTTGCCAAATAAGCATGTAAAATTAGGCAACATGCATATGAAAGGTGCTGCGAGGAGTGAACCATTGATGGGGAGCAAGTTGTCAAGTCCCTCTAAAATTTCAAATGCTACCAAATTTGAATAACATAACATATGGTACCAAAAAAAAAAAGTAAAATGTTACAACTTGTGGTCTCAGGTATTGGGTTTGACTTGAAGAAAGGCTTCAGCTTGTCTTATAAGGATGATACCACAGTGGATGTATAACAAGATCATTTGGATTTATAAGGACTCACAAAAAATTCCAAAATAATAATAATGAAGCAATCATATTACTTGAAAAATCATCAAAAGTTGCCCCTGCAGATATAGTAAAAATCATATATGAAACATGGTTTATGAGGGAACACTGTCCTACCAATCCCTAACCCCATTTCAGAAGTCGCAAGAAGGGGGTCACTGGAAGGACACTTTCCTGAGAATTGATCCAATAAGCCTCCCAACAATATATTGCTTTCAAGACCTTGTAAATGTTAATTACGGACCACTCATTTAGCAGTGCAATTATCAGACAAATAAATGAATCAAACATATGATATCAAAAAGAAAGTACAGCATGAGACCAATAAGACACCATGCAGAAATAATTGCAAATTAGGTAGAAGACATCAGATCTGAATAAGGAAACAGATAAATAAAACCTCAAGAACTAAAATGAGCAACCAGCCACAGCAAAAACCAGCATCATCCGGTCTTAAATGAAAATGAATGATCCATCTTAGAAATAATGAATGCAAGAACACATAGATTCACGGGTATCACATTTGAATGCATTAAATGTAGAGGCAAAAGAAGGGGGGGGGGGGGGGGGAATGTCACTGCATTCAAAAGGTTGAAAAAGAAATAATAAAGCAACAAGTGCTACTTTTCCTTTCCAATTGCCGAAAAAATAATAATAAAGCAGGGATATTAAAACTAATTACTCATTCTACTGCTGATATGAAAGGAAAACAACTAAAGCTAAATGAAAGAGAAGATGTATGCATGAAGAAGTGAGAGTAAGCAAAATAAGGATGAAAAGAAAAAGAAAAAGGAAAAAACACTATTTCTCAAGGTGGATTTAGAAGAACAATGACCAGAATGAGAGAAGCAAATAGACTGTAGATTCAAACTAATATAGGGTGTGTTTGAATGACCCTAGGAGAGACCAAAAAATAAATAAAAATCGCCGCACTCAAAAGTACTACTTTTCAGTTGATTGATGGCAATAGAAAGAAAATGAAGAATATGAGCAAAAATTGCTAGTTTTCCTTCGAATTGCAGAAGAAAAAAAAAAAAAACCAACTCATTCTTCTTCAGATATAAAAGAAAAAACAACTAAAACGAAATGAAAGAGAAAGATGTAAAGATGTATACATGAAGAAGTGAGAGGAAGCTAGATCAGAATGAAAAAAACAAAAACACAATTTCTCAAGGTGGATTTAAAAGAACAATGACCAGAATGAGAAAAGCAAATAAACTGTAGAATCAAACCAATATAGGGTGTTTGGATGACCCTAGGAAGGTGGGCACAATGTCCCATTTCAAATTAATATCTTATGCATTGCGATTCAAGCAAGTGAAAAATGAGACATTGTTGGGAGCAGTGTTCTTAATGTGCCCAAGCTTATCGCCCTTTACGCTTCTTTAAAGATTCAATTAGAAAAAGCAAACCTCCGAGAGAACCTGCTGCTAGGTGTTTGGATTCCTAATAGTATGCTCTTGTCAGCTTGATGCAGGTTGTCCAGAGTACTCAAATCCTCTTTGCTGCTGGACTCCAAATCATGTACATGTGAAGTGAGGCCATTATTTAGAAATGGTTTTCTGTGGTAAGTTGAAGTACCAGTAGGATCAAAGTAAAGGAATTTTGCAAATCCAACAGGCACATGGGAAAGGGGTACCAAACAAAAGCAACACTATTCATCGGATCAAATAGAATCCTTTTAAGCTATGTTTGGTTGCAAGTATGGGTCATCACAGTCTCTCCTGTAAGGGGGAAAAAAAAAGGAAAAAGAAAAAAAAAAAAAATGTTAGTTACATGCTAGAATTTGTTTGCTTCAAAATTATAGCATCAGTTGAAGCATCTACTTTAAAACTAAGTCAAATATAAAAGGAGGAAGTACAAGTTCCTGCCATTTGGTTGAAGCATCATTGCAGGAGCATATCGTACAAGTGGGCTGGTAGTTTGGATAGCATATATAAGAAGTCTAGAAGAATTGTACCACACATCATAGAGGTTGCTTACTCTCCTAGAATAATTGTGAAAACAAGAACCAAAACACCCTGCCAAAGTTTGCTCTCCTAGATTACCGCCATTACAATTTGTGAGGCAGCAAACTGTCCAAACTTCATCATTGATTATCCTTCAATTTTTGCCATTGTTCCTTTTAATAGAACAATTTATGGAAAACATTAAGGCCCTTCCAATCTAAACCTCACATCATTTGCATAGAATAAAGGCAATAGATTTCAACCTAAGGAATCTTGCAGGAGTTACTTCCGAAGCTCACAATTGCTGCATCAACAAATGCCAATTTCAATATATATAATACAAAGCCTGCACCAAGAATATAAAAAATGAAAAATGTTTCTTACTTTTCAAGAATTTGGTTGCATTAGGAAATGCTTTCAACACCTGGAAAAGAGACCAAATAAAGAAAAAGAAAAAAAGGTTTTAAAAAAAAATAAATAAATAAGCATATAGTGCAATATAATCTGCAAAGTTTACAAAATAAAAAATGATAATGGATGACACTTCAAGCAAATAAACATATGTCAAAATATTTATGGAGAGATTTTAAAAATAATAATAATAAAAAAAAACATAAACACATCAAGCATTTATGATGCAAAATCCTGCACCAATTGAACTTCATTTATGATTACTGAAAATCAGTCCATGCACAAGTGAATCCAGTGAGAAGTTGTGATATGCATACCAAGAAACGTCCACAATAAGAAACACAATAAATCCCATGAGCATTGCAGGCCTGCAGAAGTTATGCAACATCAATAAGAAACACAAAAATCTAAAAAGGAGGCTCACATATAGAGTTTAGAGGTGTGTTGAGCATACACATGTATAACCTAGCCCATCTAAATGCCACCACATGTGCCAGCCAGGCACAAAGGTGTGAAATCCTATATATGTGAACATAGGTTCATTCCCTGTTGATCTCATTTTAGCAAAGATAATGACAAGAGCTCCCAAACTCGTACATAAAAGCAAAAGAAGAGGAAAGTGGTTCCTACCAAGTGAATTTAGAGGTTTTTCCCCTTTATCAATAGGTATTCCTTAATATGTAAATATATAAATATATACATGCATAGATACACATGTACACACGCTCTCTTTGCCCCACCCCATGCATGTGTGGGCACACACACACAAGAAACGTCCACAAGTGAGTTTTAGCTCACAGGGGGAAATGCTTGCTTGTCTCAAAATACACATTTGTCGGTGGACTCAACAAAAGCACAAAGACTTTCGCAAGAGAAAGAAACATCCGAGGGAAATGCTAGATGGTTCTTTGTAAAAACCTGGAATCTGTGGTAATATAGACAGAAGAAGATGGAAACTATCTTGACTATGCGACAGGGTACAACTGACCTTAGAAATTAGAATATAAAACTTGTATCCATAAACCTTAAATAAAAAATAAAATAAAATAAATAAAAACATCTATCAACTAAAATAAATTCTGCAAGCCATATATTGAAGTTCCAGAGGATGAACATTCAATTGCATGCAGCCTGTTAAGTAAAAAATTAAAACCAAAGCAATACAAACAAGGGACAAAAGGAGATTTGGTTAAAATTTGACTATAAACAAGCCTAGATATGGTGATCCTAGCTATGGTCAAAATGGATAGTTGCAAGCAATGGTCCACATACAACCTTGCCCAATTGGATGGTTAGGATCATCCAAAGTGAACATTTTTTTAATTTTTTTTACAAATCTACAACAAGTGAACATTTCAGTCATGTTTAGCCATCAATCAGAGAGGGGAAATCATTTTGATGAAATGCATTTATGTTACATAAAAGCAAACAAGTGAATGTAATTAAAGGTAAATATGTAGAATCTCATGCTTTGTACATCCTCTGTTCATAAATACAAAAATATATGGGTGGATGCATCCACATCACCAAAGATGCAATTCCAATGCCAAAAGCTTTAACAACCGTGCTCTTTAGAAAGGTATTGCAACAAAAATAAGTAAATTTTGCTAACTGTGCCCGCCCTGACCAGTGCATCAATATACGAACAAAGAAAAAGGCAATAGATCAAGTTCACATATCAAAATTATCTGAAGACAAAGTACTAGAAGAATAACCATTTGTTAGTCTGATTCCAACAATAAATAAGTTCATGGAAGTTAGTAATGCCAGACCGTGGTCTTTAGTTCCCATGTTAGCTAAATGTAAAGCTGATTAGAGGCAAGAACCATCAGAAAATTCCTCGCCATCTTCTCATCACTCATAATCCCTTTGATTTATTAGAGCAAGCCACCTAGATGTCCATACTAACTGCAAATTTTGAGATTCATTTGAATATTGGTAAGTTCAAAACAAATGAGAGACAGACTAAAATCTACTTGGCATGACTGCTACAACTTTGCAGGGTTGCTATATCATCCATCATCATCGATATGTAAAAATTGTTGGAAATACCTAAGAAGAAACATATAATGTTTGGCCAAGTAAACAAAAATGGTTTTGGTTCAAATTTTAAACCTAAAGGTGGCCCACTTCCATGATCCAGGCCGTTCATCCGTGGGCCCTATTATGAATGAATCATGCCCCAAAAACTCCCCACTCATAGAATCTTACTGCGGGATCAGTGGAATTTTGCAGTCGAATACAGATGATTGGGCAAACCATCCATTTGTAGACCACAAATCAAACATCGAAGATCACCTAATGGAGTTTTTTTTCCAACGTGGCCCATCTAAGGGAACCCACTATATGGACCATCTGGATCACTGAAAGGTGGAAACTAGCTCTAAATGTGTGGGGTGAGCAAAAGAAGAACAGCCAAACATCATATAACACCAGAATTTCCAAATAATGAAGGAATTGCACCAGTGCCATCACAAGTATAACTCTAATAGTATCTCAATTTACTTTTATTTATTATTTATTATTTATTATTATTATTATTTTATTTTTGAAATATATAGCGTCTCAAATTATCGCCTGTTAAACCAAAATATTCGCAATCTGAGATTCAACTCATATAACAAATTTAAAAATACAAGCTTCTCAGCAATTCTAGGCCAAAAAAGATACCAAAGAAGTAGAACTAAATCATTAAAAAATCAAATCACAACAGTAAGTCACTCGAAGGCGTACCTAAAGGAGGATCGAAATCATCCTGGCCGTGAAGAAGCAAGAGGTCGTTCCGCTCCTTCTCCCGCTTTCCGCATCTCCAGAAACAGAGCAAGCTCCTCTTCCTTCTCCTTCATCACCGTTCCAAGATTCCTCCCTTGCCTCTGTTGCACGGAGCCTTTCGTATGCGACTCCACCGCCCTAAAACTACGATTCATTGCCGAATCAGAGCGAGGGTAATCAAATCTCTATTAAAAAATCGAAAGAAAAAAAATCAACGACCTAAAACCTAACTCCCATCTAACTCCTCCAAACCACCCCTTCTACACGAAAACGCCGTTGGATCTGAAATCTAGCGGCATTTCGCACTTTTTCACAGGGTATCTGAGATCCATGAAGAAAGGATTTTTTTATTATTAAAAATGGCGATCTCCGATCTTGACCTAACTCCTATCTAACACCTCCAAACCGTGTCCGTTCCGAAACAAGAAACTCCTTCAGATTTCATCAGGACCGTTCGATCGGATCGGCTGCCCCCTCAAATAAGCGAGTGATAGAGTGGAAAAGACATGCTGGATTGAGATTCGAAGAGGCGAAAATGGGCAGAAACGGAGTGGCATTTGGATTTTTGGTCATTTTATTTCGGGAGTAGAAGCGAAGTATCAGAGATAAACAAGAAGGGCGCTATTTTCTATGAGAGGGGGGGGGGGGGGGGGAGGGAATGGGAGAGAGAGAGAGAGAGTTTGGCTTGGCTGGGAATATTATTATTATTATTATTATTATTATTTATTTTTTCTGTGGTACGGTTCTAAAATCTCGAACGGCTTAAAACGTTAAGCCGTTCCAGAACCAAAATCTCGTTTCATTCCTTAATTGATATTTTGGTGTAGTGTGATATAAGCAAGCAGGCAAAAGAGAAGGTGGATATTATTGCTGAGCACTGCAATAAAGGGAAGACACCATCCCAAGTTAACATCAAGGTGGATGTGCTCTAAAATGATGAACTGTGGAAGCTATTCAAAGATAAAGCGGGCGACAACCCTACCTTGCACTCCATAGGTAAGGGAGGTTGTCAAAGAATATTGCCGCCTTCCACTCATGATTACAACACTTGGAAGGGTATTGAGATGTGTACACAATCACAAGGTGTGAAATAATGCACTTTGACAGCTGAAAATGTCTACCCTAAGTGAAATCAAAGGCATGCCATGGAGGACAGCATGTTAGTCTATCAAAGTCAGCTACGAACATTTTCCTATTGAGTTGAAACCAGGCTTCTTGCTCTGCTCCCTGTTTCTCGAAGACTGTGATATTGACGTGGATTCAATGATCAGATGTTGGAAGGAGGTAAAGGTTGGGTCCTCACTCATGCCTTGGTGGTAGACTCACAAGAGTTTCATCACATGGGTTCAAGTACCCATTGTGGTGAAATTCCACTGAGGTGTGTGTGGAGAGAGTGAGTGCGTGAAAAAAAAAAAAAAAAGCCAAACAAACAAACAAAAAAACCAATGAGGTAAAGGCTGTTTAAAGGATACTGGATATCTGAGGAAATAATTAACAGAGGGCATACTTGGGTTAAAGAACTGAAATCTTCTTGTTTGTTATTAGTGTACCTGCACGCTTGAGCAGTTGAGCCTTGATTGATAATTTATATATTTGTAACTTTTTATTGTTGTACGTATTATGACACATTTCAGAATTTTCAAAATAAAATTTTAATTAATTTGCTGTTATTTTGTAGTAAATTTAAATAATAATATTTAAAAAAAAAAAAAAAGTAGAGAGAGAGAGAGAGAGAGAGAGAGAGAGAGAGAGAGAGAGAGAACATAAACACTTGTATTGAAGAATGGAACACATCATATTGTTATTGATAATGGAGTTTATCAGCTACATGTTCAATTGGATTTTTAGATCTCAAATGTAACTGCAATGTGGCCTACGTCCTCGTTATGAATAATGAAGCATGCTACAAAATTCTATCTTATCTTTGATTGAATTAATGGTTCACAATTCTAAATCAATTGTGCATCCGAACGCAATATCAACAAACATGAGAATTCTTTTACTAGAAACTAACATTGCTGAATGAAAATAAAGGAGGATTACCAAGACCCATTATCAGTTAGGATTAGAAAAATTATCAATTATTGGAATTATGGGCCTCCAAAGCAGCACTTACAATTTTGGTCATTCAATAGCTAATGTGTCTACATTATGTGTAAAGCAGAGACTACAACTGAATTTAAAAGAAGAAAAGATAGAAAAAAAAATCAACATTAAGCGATCTTTGGTTTGGCAAAAGGAAACTGGATGAGAATTACAACTTTAAAGAAATGGCAGGGAGATAAAAAGAAGAAGAAAAAAAAAAAAGATGTTTAGAAAAAATAGAGAAGAAAAGGATTCCAGCGGAGGCATATGACTAGAAAAATCTCACATAGTCAGAAGTTGACTAGTCAAGCACCCACACACAACACTTTAGTGTTGGGGATGCATAAATTAGCCCACACAAACCCGTGATCAACCATAGCATGATTAAGAGGAGGTATTGCCAATGGATTCACTTGCCTTACAAATTTTTATTTTTTTTTCTAAAATCAGATATTCAAGTAAACCTAAAATATTAATATGAAATACAAAAAGCAATAAGAGCCAACAAGGAAGTGTTGTTGAGTCTAATTGTGGGGGCATTTTTCTGGGCTAGACTCTTATGTTAGTTTTGCAACATTTAAAAAAATTGGTGGTGACTCATCCATCTTGTATGTGGCATTGATGTGATGCTATCCAGACCATGCAGATTGTGCCTCCCATTGTGGATGGAGCATATAACTAAGATGACACTGATCAAACAATCCTAATCATCCAATCAATGGCTAACAAATGAATGGTTAAAAGTAAAATAGTGGGTGATCCAAATTCAAATGAAAAATAAGATGGTTTACCATCTCATCGGCGCAATGGTTTTGTAATTATCCGTCCACAGTTACATCATTGATTTGCATGGTCCGGATTGCAATACAACTATGCCATATGTATGTTGGAAGAGTCACCACCATTTTTAAATGGTGTGAAAATAACAAACCAGTCTCGCCCTTCTTTCTCTACCTTGTGGCACTACAGAACTCCTTAGTCACATTTGCGATGCTTGAATTAAATGGTTGATTTACAATCCCCAATTTGTATCTCTAGAACGAAAGAAAGAAAACAAAGTAAATAAAATATGAAATGTTCCTCTTTTTGTTTAATTAAAGGATAATTAATCAAATTATGGTATGTTTCATCTAAAACAGTGAAGTTGCTACTTCTCTCTTGATATACCGTATGTTTCGGTTGTGGCAGACCGAAACCTGACAATACAAGCAGCAGCAGCATCATCATCGTCATCATCAACAACAACAACAACAACAACAACAACGAGCTAACTTAAACAACATTACTAAACACATTCATTTGGCCAGTTAAGAAGGACAAGGCACACCTGACCAAATGAAAAGAAGAAATGAACACATACATGGCCTACCCAGCTAGCCTTTACACATTGCAGGCCTTCGAGAACTATTCTCCCATGACAGAAGCTTACACAACAAACCATGTATATAGCCCAAGGAGACCGGGAGAATGGAACTACCTGTTGGCAGTAAGCTCAAACACCATCATCATTTAGCTGTTGAGGAAAGCTTTCAAAGAAAATGGTGGAGGCCCATCCTGCCAATTCACAAGAAGATAAAGAGTATGAAGTACCATCTGCCCCCTTAAGGCCATTCACAATAATTACTTCCATAAGTCCTACCAATCTTTAGAAATGCCCTACTCAAACCACTGCAGATCAACCAGCTGATTGGTTGATCCAACTTACACAAATCTCCATCTTTTCCTCCCGAATTGATGTTTAAAAAATTATCCAGTGCTAAATGCTAGTACCTAAGCATCAGTTATCAAGCACTTAATTCCTAGGCATGGGGTACATATGCACAAGATCTGGACTATTCACCCACCGTGCCCTATTTTGAACAGACCATAGACCTCACAATAAAACTAACACCAGCATATGATGGTAGCCATCGATAAGAGATTTTACCAATAAAGTCAACCATTGCTTGGCCTTTTTCTTCACAGTCAATTTGTAGTCTGCAAGATTCTATCATGGATCAGAATCACCAATTGATGTGATTCTTTACCCCATCCACAGCAGGGCCAAATAGATGAAAGGCAACCTTGTACATGTCCACCCCATTTAAGGATATTAATGCTTCATGGCTTAACTCAGATAATCTTGATAGCACTACATCTTTTCTCAAGATATTTATTTCTTGTTTGACATGAAAGACACAATCCTGTTTGTGGCATGCATGCATAATGAAAACTGGATGATAAAAGCTTTTTATTAGAAGTACAAATTGGACGTAAACATTAATTGAAAACACGTGAGAAACATGTGACAGTGTTTTATGCCCGTATCACACCCTTTGGACACAGAAATATATCGGTGGCGCATTGGAAATATCACATGTATCAGGGAATGTATCATTGTCTGGGAAAGAGATGGAACGTTTCAATGAAACTTCAAGAGATTAAAAGAGACGTGATTACACACTTGGAAATCAAAACACTACAAAAACAAGTATGCACAATAAATTTACATAGTACAGGGGACTAAACCATGTGTTGTCTAACAGCAGTGATGCAATTATTTATCCAGAATGAGTTAAAATCATTAGACCATCCATACAAGTAATACATTCGAAAACAAAACGAAAGAGTGTGACCAATCCGTAGATCATAGCATACTCATATATGATTTCTCCACGTATATTTGCAATTTAAAAGGGTGAAAGTGGAACAATTTTGTCAATGCATGAAAGTCTTCCATGTATATGTGTTAGTCAATTTGCTTCCTAATTTGTAGGGAAAAAAAAAAAAAAAAAAAAAAAAAAACTGAATTTAATACAATTGTTCTCACCAAGTGTCTCCAGCCAGTTTCCACTCTTGGGTCACAATTTCTCCACCAAAATCTTGTCTCAATGGGAAACACCCCAAATATATATATATATATATATATATATATATATATATATATATATATATATATATATATATATATATAATAATTTTGAAGGAATCCCTGTTCTGCCTCTTTGTGGCAAACCTCACGTTTGATACAACGGTGGATGATCTGCTCCGCATCTTTGGACGTTTTGGAAAAATTAGGGAAGCTTTCGTTCCATGGAATCGAGTCCTCAATCGATCGCGTGGATTTGCTTTCATTCGCTTTTGTTATGAGCAGGATGCTCTTAATGCTATTAATTGCCTCCATGGTAGAAGAATTGATGGGAGGGTGGCGCATGTGGATTGGGCGAAAGGAAAAATCGGTGCTAGGGAAGAACCGGCTGTCAATACTATCCCCCATTCGCAACTGTATAAGCCAGAGTCGGAACGGCAGTTCGTGAAGGCGGTCTTCAAACCCTCGCTGAGACCTAATGCGATGCAGGAATCGTTAGGGTTAACTACTGTAGCTGATCCGCGAGCGGTGGAGACACGACTCCGACGTTTGCATCTATCTATGGTGGGGACAGCGGAGGACTACGAGGTTCGCATTGATCGCCTACAGAGTTGTTTGAAAAATTCAGCATTAAAAGATTCAGAGGTGGGGATTGTGCGACTGTCTGAAACGAAGTTCCTTATGTCCTTTGGATCGATTGAGGAAATGTCCAATTTCACCAACAACTCTGCTTTACATTCGGAAATGCGGCTTCAATCAGTGGATAAATGGTCTCAGGAGGAGGTGATTGGAGGAGATGGTGTCTGGGTGAGACTGTTCGGCATTCCGGCCCATGCCTAGATTGAATCGGTCATCCTTGACCTAGCTAGCTACTTCGGGAAGATCCTTCAAATCGATTCCAATTCCCGATTTGGCTATTTCCAGGCGTTTGCCCGAGTGAAGGTGATCCCCAAACCTGGTATTAGCTTCAATGATGTCTTGTGCCTCCAGGTGTTAGGGAAGGTATATCCCATCATGGCTGAAATGGAATCCCTTTTCAAGATCGGCGGTTCGCCGGGCCTTGGGCCCGCTATCAAAGAAGGTACTAGAGCGTGGGTGCTGCGCCGATTTCATGGAAATTCAGATCACACCTCAGTTGCTCAGTCAGGACGGATCCTTTTCTCCAGCCTAACTGTGGGTCAATTACCAAAGAATCCATGGAACACTACGAACCGTTGTCGCACCACCTTTGTTGATCACCCCCTGCTAATGAAATAGCCAACAAAGGCAAATGCTAATGCGTGTTTTGCTAATGCAAATGTGGGTGTTTCAAAGATCTTTGTGTGAGAATACTCCACCAATTACGCTTGTTCGACAAAATGCTCAAATTACATCGCTAATGCTTATGCGGGTTCCACAGCGAATTTTTGTGTGAATGCTTCATCCATTACAGGTGTTCGACAAAACATTAATCTGGAATTAACTGCCACTGCTAATGCTAAGACGGGTTTTACAGCCAACTTGTGTGAGGATGATGCACCCATTACTGGTCCTCAACCAAATGCTGAGCCCGGCGAGAGCAATACCAATTCCATCTCCTCAAGAGCTATTGATCATTTCTCTACTGAACCGGAGTTCCAGATCATCAACCTACTGCAGAGAACATCAGATCAGAATATCAGTAGTTGTGGTATTTTAAATATGGGAGAGGAGGCTCATCTTAGTAAACAGGCAGGGCAAGATAGGGGCGTTTCCAACAGCCAACTGCAGAGTGATCCTCATCCGGCATCTCCACTCCTTCCAGCTAATGCAGGTACCCAGTTTAGGGCTAACTCTGAGGCCTACCTTCTGGCCACAAACCAGGGAGTTTTACAGCAGATTCTGAATAAAGACCATGCAGCCAGACACCTGAATATGTTTTATCCTGATGAGTTTCAGCAAGTTTTAGTAGGAACTCATGATAGTTTCTGTAATCGTCAAGATAACCAAGTCCATCCGTTTGAGACGCCGCAAGCAAATGGAAATGAAAATGGTCCTCCAGATATTTCAGCTCTAGCAATACAACCCGAGATGGTGATGGTAGAGCAGGCAGTAAAAAGACTAGATTCGCAAAGGAAAACTTCTACCAGGGTGGGGAACAGCCAGGGCAGATCTCCCCCGCCTCCTTCAACGTTGGAAAGGATTCACTCCGTTGAGGAGAGTGCGACTCTAGAGGTGGATCTGTCTCCTTATTTCGCCTCAGTTATCAGACCTGTTAGTGCTCCTGTTGGAATTCCGGAAGATGGTTGTGCTACCCCAGCTACCAATCAACGCGTGGGACAGAAGCAGAATCAAGATATGGAACCGGATCCTGATTTACAGTGGGATAGCAGGCTTCAGGGCTGGGCCGATTCTGGTCTCCATGGAGAAAAGGTTAGCCAGACCAAGGACAGACAAGAAGATTGTCTAGACGAAACAGGATACTATACACGAAAGGAAACTGGAGCTCAAGGCTGCGCAGGTTGAAGAAACGGGCCGTAAATTCTGGATGTGTTTCGGATGGATAACGCAATTATTTGGAATGCGCGAGGGGTCAGCAATGCGCTTACGATTAAATCCCTTAAACAGATGGTTAAGAAATACAATCCTTATCTCCTGGCAATCTTGGAACCTATGCAGGCTGATGGGAGAAGGGTAGCGCTGGGCCTGAAACTAGGCTACCATTGTTCAGCTTCCAACAGTGAACAGGGGGGGAAAATCTGGGTTTTCTGCCGCAATCAGCTCAATGTCCAGACGATTGCGGCTTCAAATCAGATGTTGACCTTATCTGTCTCTATCCCTTTGCGAAATGACCCTGTTTCCTTTTCAGTAGTATATGCTAAATGCTGTAAAACGCAGAGGAGAGCTCTTTGGAGTGAAATTCAGAATATTGGCAGACTGACCCAAGGGGTCTGGGCTATTGGAGGGGATTTCAATGTGGTGGTTAATCCAGATGAAAGAAGAGGGCGTCGTGCAGGTGATGGCCCTAGCATGGACGAATTCGCTGATATGATTCACAACTCCGGCCTTATTGATGCAGGTTACGTTGGAAATCGGTTCACTTGGTGCAACAATCGTGAAGGTAATGCTAGGGTGTGGGCAAGGTTGGACAGAGTGCTTCTTAATGCTTCCTGGTTGTCGGAGTTTCCTTTATTTCGAGTCGAACATCTCCCCCGAATTAACTCAGATCATGCACCACTTCGTCTCGTCTTCCCAGCCCAGGAGAACCCAAAGGTCAGGCCATTTAAATTCCTTACTTTGTGGACCATGCATGATTCTTTTCTGCATCAAATTCATAAGGCATGGGAGGGTGTTTGCTCCCCTCATTCGATGATTAATGTCCAGCTAAAGTTGAAAAAAACTAAACAAATTCTAAAAATGTGGAACAAGGAAACTTTCGGGAACATTTTCCAACGGGTTCAAACTGCTGAAGAGGAGCTGGAAGGGATTGATTTCCGTATGCAATCATCCCCTACTGAAGATCTCTCCAATCAATATGTAGCAAAGAAAGCTCAAGCTTAACCAGCTCCAGGACATGGAGGAAACTTTCTGGAAACAGAAATCTAGAAACTCGTGGCTTCAAGAGGGAGACAGAAACACAAAATACTTTCACTCAGCTGCCAATGAAAAAATCAGAAGAGCCACCATCTCTTCTATCAAAAACGAAGCGGGGGATTTGGTCTCCTCCACCCGGGAGATTAAAGATGCAGCGGTCAATTTCTTCGAAAAGCTTTTTCAAGCTGAGCCCACTAGTTTGGATGCAGACTTCCTCCAACCCATTCCACAGGTTATATCCCATCAGGACAACGTCTCCTTGCTGGCTCCCCCTTCAATGGAAGAGGTCAAAGCGGCGGCTTTTTCTGTGCCTAGAGATGGGGCTGCGGGTCCGGATGGCTTCTCATCGGCTTTCTATTCCTCATGTTGGGATATCGTAGGTGGAGACATTCTCCAAGCAGCTAAGGACCTTTTTACTGGGACTGCCATGCCGAGAGCTTTTACTTCAAACCTCATCTGCCTTATCCCAAAATCCTCTTCAGCTGCTTGTTTTGCTGATTATCACCCCATTAGCTTGTGTAATGTCATCTATAAGATTTTTGCTAAGCTATTAGCTAACAGATTAAGCATGTTATTGCCCAAGATGATCTCTCACGAACAGGGCGCCTTCATTAAGGGGAGATCAATTGCAGAAAATATAGCGTTAGCCCAAGAGATGATGCGTGATATCAACAGAAAGACTCGGGGAGGCAACCTCATTCTCAAGCTCGATCTTGAAAAAGCTTACGATAGGGTGAGTTGGAATTACCTGAAACAGGTGCTCTTCAAATTTGGCTTCAGCCAGAGATGGGTGCAAATATTGGAACATTGTTGGGGAAACAACTGGTTCTCTATTCTCCTCAATGGAGAACCGACGGGCTACTTCAAATCATATAGGGGCTTAAGACAAGGGGATCCCCTATCCCCGGCTCTCTTCATCATTGCTATGGAGACTTTCTCAGCAAACCTCAACCTTATGATCGCCAGTAGTGGATGTCAGCAGTTTGCCATTCGTCGGGGATGTCCCTCCTCATCCCATCTTCTCTTCGCCGACGATATCCTACTATTCACCAATGGCAAGAGGGAATCTCTCCTTCACCAATCGCTTTACAGCTTTGTTTCAAGCGATCACAGACAAAAAATCGGCCAGACCGTAAGAGCCGATTCATCTGTTCCAAAGCCCTAACTCCAGCTAGGATCAGATCCACATAACGTATCCTCGGGTTCCAGAAAGCCCGAGACGACATCATCTACTTGGGTGCCCCTCTCTGCACTGGAAAAATCAGGCCTTCGACCTTTCAGTTCCTGTTGGAAAGGGTGGATAGGAGAATGTCGGGTTGGGCAGGTAGACTGCTATCGCAAGCAGGCAGAGTAACGTTAATTCGACATGTGTTAAGCAGCCTCCCCATCCACATCATGTCTGCAATGCACATCCCGTGCCAAGTTATCGATAAACTGGAAAGAAGTTTTTCAAATTTCCTTTGGGGGTGGTCGGATGGAAACAGGAAGCACCACTGGTTGGCATGGAAAAAAGTTACCAGGCCATTTGAGGAAGGTGGGTCAAGGCATCAGAAGGTTGAAAGACGTCATGGAAGCTCAGCACCTCAAACTGGCTTGGGCGGTCAAGTATGGGGATCCTCCCAGCCCATGGGCACAGCTGATGAAATGTAAACATGCCAGGGATATTCACGCCTTTGTCTTGCGGCCCTCTGCTTCAAACCCTTCGCCCCTTTGGAAGAAAATTCGCTCCCTTTTTCCTACTCTTGCGAGTCAGTTCAGTGGACAGTCGGCAATGGAGATCTCAGTTTCTGGTCTGATAATTGGACGGGCAGAGGCCCCCTCCATCGTATGCTTGCTGGCCCCGTCCCAACCGAGCTGGTCGAGCTGAAAGTGAGAGATTTTCTGGGGCGTGCAGGCCCCTTCCCTCCTTCCCGAGTCTTCTCCCTCCTTCCTCATCAGATAACAGCCGAGATTATCAATGGTGGATTCTCTACTTCTGATGATTCTCCATCTTGTTTCTGGCCACTCGAAAAATCGGCAGATTCTCGGTTCGTTCAGCTTGGCAGCTCCTGCGTCCTCATTCTCCGCCTATCCAGTGGGCATCTTGGATCTGGCAAAGTTCCCTCCCTCCAAGGTTCTCCATCTTTATGTGGAGGCTTCTGCAAAATGCGACCCCCGTCGATAGTAGAGTTCAAGATAGAGGCGTCGCCATGGCCTCTAAGTGCAGATGTTGTCTTCAAGGTACAAATGCTTCTCCCCAGACTGTAAACTATTCCCCACTTGTTTCTCTTTGGTTGGCACGCGCAGGCCCTTTGGGGCTCCTTCGGCTCGAGGTGCGGGATCCCTCCTCTGCTTCACAGCTCCATTGCTGGCAAGATTAACCACTGGAGGTTGGCGTCGGCTGATGGAGCATCGCATAGCTCCGTTCGTTTCCTGCTGCCTATTCTCATTCTCTGGGAGCTTTGGCGGTCCAGAAACGAGGCTGTATTCAACAACTCAGGGATGAACATTGGGATGTCAGAAGCCCGAATTCGCTGGTGGGCAAATTTGCTACTAGGCGCAGATTTTATGGAAGTTGTTGGTAGGAATCATAGTTTCAGTCCCTCAATTGCAGCAGCTGTTCAAAGGCGGAAGGCTCCCTCTCTGGTCAAATGGATGCAACCATCCCCTGGATGGGTCAAATTAAATGTTGATGGATCGGCGTTGGGTAATCCAGGGCCTTCAGGTGGGGGAGGCATCTGTAGGAATGAAAACAGAAATTTCCTTTTCGGGTTCACCGCGGGCTATGGGGTTGGATCAAACAACATGGCGGAGCTCCGTGTTATTCACGACGGGATGATGCTATGCTTAGAAAAGGGATTGAACAGGGTTATTGTCGAATCCAACTCAAAAGTTATGATTCACTGCATCCAAAACCATGTCGTTGCCCAATGGAGGTGGAGACCATGGCTGGATAGAATCCCCAGGTTACGCCAATTGGGCGATTTTGCTTATGCTCACATTCTCAGAGAAGGCAATGGTCTGGCGGATGGGTTAGCGCGGGAAGGCAACCGTCTTCAACAGAATATGATCCATCTTCATTCCAGGTCTCTTCCTTCGCTAGTCCGAGGTATGATCTTTCTGGATAGGGTCGGCCTAGGGGTGCTTAGACCGACTGGCTGACCTGTCTCTTTGGGGCGCATCTGGCAGCTCGTGTGCGTTTTTCTTTTTGTTTGAGGGCGGGTTAGTTTTCTTTTGCAGAGCAGTGTATAGCCTTTATTTTAGCTCAGTCACGTAGTACATGATAGGTGTGGCCCTTCTACTTTTTGTGGGGGCCCACCCGAAGGGTTGTAAATTTTTTCGGTGGTTAATGAATTCGTGGCAGCTGCCCTCCTTTAAAAAAAATAATAATAATAAAAAATAAATAAATAAATAAATTTTGAAGGAAAAATGGATTTTTCTCAATTTTTAACAATTTTTTTTTTTTTCTGAATTCCGCAGGATTTTCGATCTGCATTGTCGATACATGCGATATTATCTCATGTACTAATGATACAATACACTCTATAAAGAGTTGTCTGCAGTATATCCCAATTCCCAATACCAAATCACCGATACATGCAATATTATTGCATGTACTGATTTATTTATTTTAATTTATTTTTGAAGCAATGAGAAAAAATTTATTAGAAAGGTCGAAGCCTGAAAAAAACAAGGACAAAAACTAACCAACAGCCTGCAAAGTCCTACAACTCAGCCCAATTTTCCAAGATGATACGATACATTCTATAAAGAGTTTTCTGCAGTATATCCCAATACCAATACGTGTCACGATATATCGGCCGATACATGCGATATTTATTGTGATACAAAGGGAATTTTTCAATACCGTGTGAACTTGGGGTCCATTCTACAATAAAACTCTTGATTTTAGAGTGCTCCCCAGTATCTGGTGTTGCCGACCGGCGATACTGATACTATCGATCTTTAAATATTGCATGTGACCAAGTATCCTAACTGCTGTTATGTAAGCCACACGGATCAAACAAACAGCCGGTATCAAAAACAAGAATTATATGATCATTGGGCCATGTATATGCATGGTACCCTTGGGTTTTCAGTTTTCACAATACATCCATCGTTCAGCAATCCAGACCATTGATTGAATGGACTCTACCACAGATTGGGCATTCCCTCTGATGTTTACTTAACGGGGCATCCTACGTTCCTAAACCTTTGATTGTAGCCTGCTAATATACGGTTAAGAAAAGAAATACAGCTGGTCACACTCAACAGAATAAAGGCCAACTATTGGACGGCTAGGATCTCCCATTCTGGGAGGATAGGGCATGCTACACTGAGTGGGATCCATCAGATGGCCTGGATCACTGAACCATGAACTCTACTGGTACAAAGTGTAAACATAAGATAATGCATAACCTAGAGTTGAGGATCATGGAACTCGTTAAAAAGAAGCCGCCTCAACAAATTCCAAAGTACAAAAACCATAATCAAATACTACCTTGCCAAGCTCTTGATGTAAGCATTGTCTAACCACTGTGGTCTGTTGTATCAGCCTTTCCATCGATGAATGACTAGGCAAATTAGCATGCGCTGGCATCACAGAAGGGAGAGGGGTAAAGGCTTAAGCACTGATGATAACATCATTAACTCAGGGAAGCAACAAGGAAAGAAAATGATCTTGGGAAGGAAAAATGATTAATTGGATAACAGCCTGGAAAAGAAAAAGGAAGCAAACTCCAAATGCAGTAAAAGATATGAGTTGGAATGTAAGTAAAGGTACCAAGAATTGCTCGATTCAGATTATCTGCAACACTCTGCCTATACTCCATGCTTAACAGATGAAACATCGGGGACTTTTCTGGCTCCTCATATGCTAGCAGAGCCATAAAGTCCTGCAGCAGCAGTGAACTCACTTCAATTCCACAAGCCTACAGCTACTTTTGACCATGTAAAAGAGAATGAGGGTGTGTATGCATGTATAATCTACATGTACACCGTACATGTACACCCATTTGTTCTGGGTACATGCACAGAACCATAGCCACTACTTTTAGCCACCCTTGCTGATAGCAGCAACCATACTTCCAGTTTGGTAACAGAACAGTACAAAGTTATAGTTTTGTATTACTCAAGGATGCTGTTATAAATGAGAGTGGGGTGTAGAAATCAATTCCCATATACTGGACACACCCATATGCTGAAGATAGCTAGAAACTTGGAAGAGAGAATATTGGTAAAAGACATACTTCCAGCTTCTCGACATATTTGTCGACATTACCAAATGGTGTCAACTTGGTCTGAGCAAACTCCAGAGCTTCTGTGCTGCCATGAAAGTTAAGGTGAATATTGCTTTCCATATAAGGGCAAGAGTATAATTCATAAAGGGCACTCTGATGATTCTCTTACCATTTTCTAGAGCAGACGAGCTCAACAAAATGAAGGCTCAAGAGATCAAAATGCAGGTCCTTGTTTTTCTCCAGTAAGTCATGCGCTGGCTCTTCGGTCAGTTCTATAGCCTTGAGAGCATTCCCCACCAATGCAAATTGGAAAATTGCTAATATGTCATCGAGGAAAGCATACAATTAGCAACACCATCACCCATGCACAATTAAATAAATCCTTAACTATTTTAAAACCATGTAATGATATTATATTGCTGTGTAAGGATACATTTTTTTTTCTTTTCAAAAATTCATGATGTGTGGTAATGAGGCTTAATAAGCCACACACGTGTACGGAAGCGAATCTACATGTCACCATATGTGCCATCCTTGCACGTGGGTAAAAGATTTTTTAAAAATCCATCGAGTTGGTACAAACATGCGGACAAGATTGGGCTGAAAATAATCTGGTCAGCTCATCATGTGGGCCAAGAGGTCATGAGATTAAGTGATAGAGTAACTGCCAGAGTGGAAAAGCAAATACCCATCATTAGGACGTAGAGTCACTCTTATTAAGAAAGGCAAATCTCTCAAATATGCTGGTTTACTTCATGCCATTGATCAATGTTGGACGTAGGCCAGTGGGGCCCACTGGTGAGCAATCACTAGTGGGTGGGTCCCACGAGTTTTGGTTTCTTCCGTCCTTTTTCCTCTTCTGTTATATTTCAAATTCAACTTTGAATTTGATTTATGATAGGAGATAGGGATAAGACCGGATGATGTGGCCTTATCCCAATCCCACCCAAACTCTCCTTCCTCTGTTATAAAAAGGAGTGCGCTTCTCTCATGGAACGCATCGAATCATACGAAACACCGAGAGTATACAGAGAGAAATAGAGTGCACTATAGTTTGTCCATCTTAGCTTGTCCTTGGTACGATCTGATCCATAGATCGCAATCCGGGGCCACTATATACCGTAGGATCAGAGGTGTGAATAGTTCCATCTGCTCCAGTAGTAGATAGACGGGCCGTTGGAACACCGTCCTTCTGCTTTGTGAGGGTCCCAATCATCGTGTAGACCGTCAGATCTTGAGGGCTCATCTTCCGCGCTTCCCTATAGTGGTATCAGAGCATTCAACGGCGGATCTCCGATTATTTTCATCTAAAAAGATAAGTGGCCCATCCTTTCTTTTTGGATTAAAATCCATGGCTTTCGAATGGTATCGAATCAGTATGTGCAGATGTAAAATTGAAATTTAAGATCCATCTCAGTGGTGCTTAAAAGTACATGCATTATGTGTATTTGCATTGTATTTATGAATTGGACTTATCGACTACATCATGGCCCTCCATGTTCTCATAAACTCCGCACACATTCCTGAGGACTTGTGTAGGAGTCGGTTTATCCCTGGATGAGAGAATTTCGGTGGAAGTTCTCCAGTGAGCGAGAAAATCGTGCGTTGTAACGTGCGGAAGTTTTTTTGCTTCTGGTTCGATTAAGAAGGTCAAGGTGGGAACCACCATGATGAGTTGTCGATAAATCCACTCCCTTCATTATTTTTGTAGAATAATGTTAGGCCATGGGCCCGAATTTTAGGTGGATCTATGGAGTGGACGACCCACATTTGGAACAAAGAAAATGGGATAAAACCCATTAACGTGGAAAGATTCTGTTGAATTTGGGTTGGATAGGTAAGGTGCACTAATGATGCCTTCTCGAAGATCCACTCCAATCTTTATTTTCTCGGTATCATGTCATGATATGGAGTTAAAAATGAGGCAGATCCACTCATCTAGTGGACCACACCACAGTAAAACAAAGGTGTTCAATGACCGTTAATCAGTTTAATCCCATTGATGATTAGACTATTCCCTAGAACAACATGAATGCTAGACTAAACCAATCACCATACGGCTACCATGTGTATAGAATGGACGGTTCAAAATAATTCACAAAGGGCCAAAAGTATCCCTGTTTAGATTAACGGTGAGACCCACTTGTTAAATGACGTATACAACTAAAACACGTCATGTATTATATTCACGTTGAAAGATATATATTGTATTCACGTCAGCAACACATAGGTCTCATCATCAGATATGTGTTGAATCCAAACCGTCCATCCATCTGGTGATCTTGGATTTATGCTTGAGAAGAACAATAAGTACTTGGATGATGTGCACGTGTACACGTCTGTACACATATTGGCTAATATGGTCATGTACACGTGTGTACACATGATTGGCTAATATGCACATGTACACATGTGTACACATTGGCAGATGTCCACATGTGTACACGTATTGGCTAATGTCCATATGCTGTACACATGATTTCTGTACACGTGATTGCTGTACACATGATTACTGTACACGTGTGATGTACATCTTCTATAACTAGTCTACACGTGTTGCCTACACATGCTGTACACGTACTGCGTGTTGTACTTGTTGCCTACATATGCAGTACATCTGCCTACACATGCTGTACATGTTCACGTTTCATATATGAGGACTCGTTACCACGTGTATGTGAAACACGAGTTTGTCTATGTATTCTGCACATATAATACACGAGTTTTTGGTGTACCATATATGAAACGTTTCATATATATACACGTTTCTGTTACCACATGTATCAGATGAAACGTTTCTGCAAATATAACAGGAACGTGTACATATCTAATGAATGCTGCACATGATCTCATGTACACGTTGCTGTACACGTTGTTGTACATGTTTCTATTTCATAGCTGTACACGTTATTGTCTAATACATGTTTCTGTTTCATAGTTGTACACGTTACTTTTTCATTCCTTTGATGTACAGTAATATCTATGATATGCATGGTAGTGTACATATCCGTGTGATGTACAGTTACATCTATGATATCCGTGTGATATATTCACAAGTACATGTACAACAAATTATATTTATGACATGTTATAGTACTTCATACATGTATGCCAATATGAAACGTGTACAACTATACCAATCTGTGTTCACGTGGTGGATTAGTTTTAACTACTATGTTTTAGTTTTACTAATTCCACATGAGTAGATCTGTTAAAAGATAAATGCAGATATTTGTTGAATTCATGTTTCCTTTATTGTAACTTCTTCACTGTTGATCTAAAACTCATTAGTGATCGAAACGATTATTAACTGTGATGATCACTGTTGATGAAAGGATCCATCATCAACAATGATCATTAAAGGTAATGATCGGATCCATCACTAATGGTCATGATCACAGGTGAAGATTATACTCTCTTGATATCTTAGTACTTGATTTTTCTTTTCTGATGATGATGTAAATATGCATGAATATATTCGGCTTGATGTGTTTAGATCTTAGCCTCCTATATTTTTCATTAGAAATCACAAAACTTAGTGCTTAGATGCTCCCTAAAATAAAAGTTGTGCATAACCTGAGTGGGAGTTTATTCTCCTCCACCAAATGATGCATGCAACTATGTAACGTTATACTAATTTATTCTTATAAAAGCATTAAACTCATCTTATATTGAGAACTTGATTGTTCTACACCGCCCATTCGGGTATGTGGACTTTCAGATCTCATTAAGATGTGTTGATTACTTTTATACTCTGACAATTTGTATAACACGTAGAAATGCTGATGATTAGTGTCAATACCTTAGATCATAGCTAAGTAGTGATACTCATGCAATGTAGAGATGGCCACCAAAGCGTTAATCGCTGAACAGATGAAAGAACAACATTTCGACGGTAAGAACTACGAAGACTGGTCCCGTGTGGTGCGATGCCTTCTGGAAGAAGAAAATATATCACACACACTCGATGTAGTTCAAGAGGAACCCATCTTGGCTGAAAACGGAAATTTATAAGAACATAGGGTTGCGATGACTCGCTATAATAAATGGCGAAAACAAAATCGTCCAGCCCATAATGTCCTTCTTAGCACCATGCACAAAGAACTCATACCTACGTATGAAGTGCATGAAACCGCTAAGGGAATCTGGGAGCACTGACAGATGCCTATGCACAAAAGTCAGATGCAAGAATTAGGGCAATGGAATTGGAATTCCAAGAGTATAGGATGCCCGTCGGCTGCCCCATCAAAGATCATATTCGTAAGATGGAGTAAATGATAGGTGCCCTTGGGAATGTTGGGTGTGTATGGACTGAAAATCAGAAGATTATAGTCATGCACCGTTCCTTGCCTGAATCTTGGGCTCAAATCAAAAGAATTCTGAACCATACTGATTCTATCACTACGTTCAGAAACTTTTTTGGTCACTTGGTACGTGAGGTTGAAATGAATGCAATTCAGCCAGGTTTGGCCAAGGCCTTTGTAGCAGAGACCCATAACCGGAAAGCTAACAATAAACGGTCCAAAGCTCGTAAGAAGGCGAAGAAGGAATAGGACACTATTGGACATGGTTAGATCGATGATGGCACAAGCCAATCTCTCTACCACATTCTGGGGAGACGTACTGTTAACAGTCATCTACGTCCTTAATAGAGTTCCATCTAAATCCATTCCTAAGACTCCATATGAGATGTGGTCTAGGAGGTTTCCTTCTCTAGCCAACCTATGCCCTTAGGGATCTTTGGGATATGTTTTGCTACCTACTCCGCATAGAGGTAAACTTGATAGTAAAACCATTGAATGCGTGTTCATAAGGTACCCTATGCATTCAAAGGGATACATTCTAGTTTATGAGGACCATGGACGATGGATTGAGATAGAATCCCGAGACGTGACTTTCGTTGAAGATAGATACCCAAGCCGAATGAAGCAAAAGGTTCCAATCCAACTTTTTGAAATACCCGATGTATCTCAGGAGAGTGGAAATTCTGCTTCACAAGACGATGATACTCCTATAGTTCGTCAGGACAGTGGGAGGACATCTCAGCAGGCTCCTGAGTTACGTCGAAGCGAAAGAAGATTGATTCCCCGAAGATATTTTGATATTGAAGGGCAAACATTCTCTTGCGTTGCAGTTGATGATGATGAACCTGATTCGTATCAGGATACATTATTATCTTCTAACTCGGCCGATTAGGTAAATGCTATGGACGAAGAGATCGCGTCCATGGAGAAGAATAAAGTCTGGGAACTTGTTGATCTGCCTTCCAATCGCAAAGCGATAGGTAACAAATGGGTACTAAAAATCAAAAGAAAGGCGGATGGTACAGTGGACAAGTATAAAGCATGATTAGTTGCTAAAGGTTTTACACAACAAGAAGGCATTGATTACAAGGAGACCTTTTCACCTGTTGCAAAGTTCTCCTCAATCTGCATGATCTTGTCCATTGTCGCAAGTTTAGACTTAGAGTTATATCAGATGGATGTAAAGACCGCATTCTTAAATAGTGACTTGGATGAAGAAATATACATGCAACAATCCATGGATTATGTGGACAAAAAGCATCCAAAGAAAGTCTGCAAATTGTTGAAATCTATCTATGTGCTGAAGCAATCTTCAAGACAGTGGTACATGAGGTTCCACTTGGCCATCACCACTTTTGGATTCACGATGAGTGAAGAAGATCATTGTGTATACATGAAACGGTCTGGAAGATCTTTTCTGATATTATCTCTATATGTAAACGATATCCTGTTAGCTGGTAATGACATGCAATTGTTGACATTGACTAAAGATTGGCTATTCTCGAACTTTGAGATGAAAGACCTCGATGAAGCCAACTTTATCCTTGGGGAAAAAAATTCATCAGGGATCGCCCTAAGAAATTTTTTAGGTTTGTCTCAAGCAACCTATTTACAAAAGATCTTAGAGCAGTTCAGGATGGAAAATTCAAAAGCTGTTGAAACCCCTATGAATAAAGCTACCAAGTTAGACAGGAAATCGTGTCCCCAGACTGAAGCCGAGAAATTGGCTATATCCTCAGTACCTTATGCAAGCGCAGTAGGAAGCTTAATGTATGCTATGCTTTGCACCAGACCGGATATTAGCTATGCAGTTGGCATAGTCAGCCGTTATCAGAGTAACCCGGGACAGTCTCATCGGCAAGCCGTCAAACGTATATTCTGCTATCTTAGAGGAACAAAAGACCTAATATTGTGTTATGAAGGCACTAGCCTCGAGCTCAAAGGATATTCTGATGCTGCTTGGGGTAATGACGCCGATGAGGGTAAGTCTACTTCAGGTTATGTATTCTTACTTGGAGGATGAGCTATCTCATGGTCGAGTAAGAAACAGACATCCACAGCTCTTTCATTTATGGAGGCCGAGTACATTGCATGTTGTGCTGCAGTTCAGGAGTGTGTATGGGTTCGCAGATTTCTATTGAGTCTGGGTGTTGTACCGAGTGTTCGTCAGCCTATATCGCTGAAGATTGACAATACTTCTGCTATTGATTTGGCAAAGGACCCTAAACACCACCAGAAATCTAAGCACATTGAGATCAAGTATCATTACGTCCGTGATCAAAAGGTCGCCCTCAGCTACATTCCTACTAAGGAGATGATGGTTGATCCCATGACGAAACCTATAGCTAGAGATATATTTCAGGTTCACGTCAGGCAGATGGGATTGAGGAAAACCTGATTGATGTACTTGTTTGTAGTACCTTTGATCTTTCATTAATGAATAATACATTCCGTTTATTCAGTATTGAACACTAATATAAACTAGGTAAGAAGATCATCAGCATTTACCTTGAGATCATGTAGGATTTCTATTTTTGTCGGCAGGCCGGTCACCCACTCGCACGGGTTGACCAACCTTAAATGTACGAGAGAGGTACATTTGGGGCTATGTTTATACATTGAGGTATGAACTTCTCTTTATTGTGAATAATAAAGGATGAGGATATGAGTGAGTCGTATCCGCCTACAATCTTATAAAGATTGTAGATGAGACTGATAAAGTCGAATAACATAATCGCACCATTCATTTACATGCGATCAATTAAAGCCAGGTTATGAGGTTATGAGATGAGTCGTACCTTATGTAGAATAACCTGCGTACTGTAGACCCGACTTACACCTAGTATTGTCTACTTTACGATGTAGGTTGTAGCCACGTGCTGGGACCTATTACCTACAGATTGCTTTGATTCGATCTAATCATTGCAACGTGCGAGTAGCCAGTCCCGTAGGTGACTCTTTGTGTCCTTAGCTACCCTCCTCTTGTGTATATGAGGATGAGATTGAGTGACGCTACTTTAGTGTACAATGACGAAAGGTCCTTGATTGACCAGACTTGGTTACGCTAGGAAAGCGGCTTGATTAATTCCAAATTACACATCTCATGGGGAAGATCCCGTGATGCAGCTACACCAAGTTTCTAGAACTATTAATACGCACTTGAAAACTTATCCGCCGACAGTATCGAGTTGTTTTTATTAGATTTTTGCAAACTGTATTTTTCTTAAAAAGCATATATATATATATTTATATATATATATATAAGTATTGCTTTGAATTGGTTTTTGTCGAAGTTTGTGAAAAATCAAGTTTTCAGAATAACTCGATAAGTTGGATAAGTGCGTATGTTGGCCGAGTACTCCAGACGGAGTCAACTCCATCCGATGTGGTCATGCGACTAGACAGTGCATTGCAAAGCTTGGGTTATTGAGTACTAGTTAGGTGGTCACTTAGTACTTAAGCACTTGTGAGAAGATTATGGTGATCCAGCTGGTCCCACGCCTCTGATTCTTTTGATCGTGATATTTGGTATTTGATTGTTATAAGGTAAGTTAGTTGGACAAATTTTTGTGCCTATCCCACAATGTGATTGAGTGGGAGATGTTGGACGTAGGCCAGTGGGGCCCACTGGTGAGCAATCACTAGTGGGTGGGTCCCACGAGTTTTGGTTTCTTCCGTCCTTTTTCCTCTTCTGTTATATTTCAAATTCAACTTTGAATTTGATTTATGATAGGAGATAGGGATAAGACCGGATGATGTGGCCTTATCCCAATCCCACCCAAACTCTCCTTCCTCTGTTATAAAAAGGAGTGCGCTTCTCTCATGGAACGCATCGAATCATACGAAACACCAAGAGTATACAGAGAGAAATAGAGTGCGCTATAGTCTGTCCATCTTAGCTTGTCCTTGGGACGATCTGATCCATAGATCGCAATCCGGGGCCACTATATACCGTAGGATCAGAGGTGTGAATAGTTCCATCTGCTCCAGTAGTAGATAGACGGGCCGTTGGAACACCGTCCTTCTGCTTTGTGAGGGTCCTAATCATCGTGTAGACCGTCAGATCTTGAGGGCTCATCTTCCGCGCTTCCCTACAATCAAAATACCTATCATTTGGTGAATTCAACAGAAGTCCAATCCTCAGCAAGATGGTCATAAAGGCATAAATGATTAACAATCATGAATTGGGCACTCATTGGCAAGTGGTTATGGAGGTTTGGCAACCAAGATAACTCTTTGTATGAGACAAGTAATTATCGTAAAGTATGGCATGCAGGAAGAAGGGTGGTTTACCAGGTAATCCTCATACAGGGCATTAGGTTTGTGGAAGTAATGAAAGGTAGAAAGGAATTCAGCAAAGGAATTTCCTGTCCTTGGGATGGTGTAGAATAATGTTTTGGTAAGATACATTGGCGTCAGGAGAGTTAGTTTGCAGCACATTTCTGTAACATATACAGGATCGCCTTCGACAGGAGGTTAAAGATATCATGTGTTTTAAGTTAAGAGGGAGGTGCATTTACATGGAATCCTTGTTATCGCAGGAACCTAATGCAAAAACAGAAATTGAGGAGTTTGTCATATTACAAGAAAGATGAAAAATATTGTTTGTCTCGTAGAAGAGGGATAGGTGGAGATGGGAGTTGGATTATAATGGGACCTTCATAGGAAGGCTTTCTATCACGAAATCAATAGGCAGGTTAGGGAAAACAATGACCAGTCAAATGCACACATTTGGCGACTCCCCGGGGTGCCAAGAAAGGTGGGGTTTTTTTTTTTTGGATGGTTAGTTGCAAAAGGAAAATTTCTCACTATTGATCAACTCTAGAAAAGAGAGATGGTTTTCACAAATGGTTGCATCTTATGCCAAAAAGCAGAGAATCAGTTACTCATATCCAGTGCTTGAAATATCGGTATCACGCTACGTATCGCATTCTTGGGATACAAATACGTATCGATTATCGCATGGGATATATCGGTTGTATCGTGTAATGTATCGTTGTTGTTGGAAACATGGGAAAACATTGGGAAATTGGTTGAATTTTTTTATGTAACTTCTGTGATTATTAAAAAATGACATCAATACACACTTATAAATCAAAACATTACAAAAACCAAGTATACATAATAGGTTTTCTTTGTATGGGATCCTAATCTATGCGTTGTCTAACTGAATTGATGCAAATATATTCAATGTCTATTCATATAATTTATAAATGTAAGAAGATGAGTGGAAACACAAGCAATATATTCAAAAGAAAAAGAAGTATCACTAGATTAGGTTACAGACGTGTTTGATGTGATGTTTGATTACAATGATTGCAAACGATTTGCGAGAAATTGAAAAATTTTTATTTTTTTTTTCAATTTTTCACAACTTGGCCCATTTCCTCCAAATCTCGAAATTGAAGCTCCCAATCCATGATTTTTCATGCGGAACATGAAAAATCATGAATTTGTAACAATCTGACACTAGTTTAATATGATTTACAGAAAATAAGAGCATCGAAATTCGAAAATGCTCACTAGATCGAACATGTAGGATATATCGCACTACTTGTGCATTTCGTATCGCACTGGATACAAGATATATTGTGGGATATATTAGCCGCTATCGTCCATATTTAAAACAGTGTTCATATCTTCATCCACAGTGAATTTTCCTCAGTTATATGGAGGAGAGTTCTTGGGATCATTGGGATGCATTGGGTTATTCCAAAGTTGGTTTCAAATCTATTCCAGGCCTGGAGGGTATAACATTTGAGAAAGGAAAGCTATCTAGTGGTGTTTAATGATCCTAGCAACACTTTGGTCAATATGAAAGGAGCAAAATAATAGGACCTTCAAGTTTTAACAACAAAGTGCAATCAGGTGTCATGGCATTTTATAGGGCAAAGTTCTTGGGTTTCCATTGTTCAAGGGTTACCAAATGGAAGATATAGAGTCAATCCTTAGCATCAGTGACTAGCCCGGCTCAGGGTGGATGGGAATGACTTCTCATCAATCCTGTCCACAGGATCACTACACCTTTCTTTCTTTTTTCTCTTTTCTAATAAAACTAATGAACGGTCAAACAATTTGGCCAAGTTTTGTTATCCATGCATATATTGCATTAACTGCGGGTAACCTAATAAATGGACTGTCTTTATTTTGGGAAAGCATCTACCCACTGAGAAACGCCTGATGGACGGCTTGGATCTCATACCAATTTTCCATGTTGGCACATGTGGAGAAATGTAGATGGGCTGTGTTCTACACGTGTGTGGGCTTACAAAAGTTCTTAACGTAATGCATCCGGGGTCAGACACATGCCAACCAGGAAAACCAGATTTCTTGTCAATTGTTCAAGTATCCCTGTATGTAATGAAACAAATAAAAATAAAAATAAAAAAGCTTTTGCATATCCAGATGTCCTTGATTACTCCTCTCAGGTTCTCCAGGATTTCCTTGTCCAGGTCTGGCTGACGTCTATATGGGTTTGTGTCCAAGTTATAAAAGATAACACTCACGTTTTCTTTTGTCCACATCCACAGGATAATCAGCTGGCTGCTTAATCCCGCTACAGGCAATGAATGTCTCTGCAGTCTCTTTGAAGCAATTGTGCATAAGGTAAGATAAGACAATGTTGCGGACATCATTGTCACTGATAGCCTGTCATGCAGAAGACAATCCTCAGAATTTAACGGGACAATGAGCACCAGAGATAATTCAACCAAAAAGTATATCAATAAAGAATTGCATCAGGGGAGTATTTGAAATGCTGGCAGAGTATGACAGCCATAAGCATGAACCCAGCAGTTGGAGATATGGCATATATGCAACTCAAATTAAACCATGTGAATCGCAGGATCCACTGCAGATAGGTCATATCGATCCCCAAATCAGACTGGTTGGACGACCATATCCTCTGACTGATACACATTTGTCAACTGAATTTAGAAATTTAAATATTTAGATTTCAACCATATATTTAGAAGTTACCGTCTGGCCAGGTAAGACATCAGTTCAGCGAAATTTTTGTTATTGGCCCACCTAAGGTGGGCACACGATTTGCATGGTTTAATTCGGTTAACTGTATGCAACATTACGATTTCTGCATGCATGCCTATGAAACATCACATTCTCCCGCAGCAGCAAATTTTATTATCCATACCAATTTGATGGGTTTTTTTGACCCATCTTCGACCGGTCGTGAGCCCCGCCGACCGGCCGGTTAGAGTCGGTGGCTCGACGGTCGAAGGTTCGAGTCGTGACTTCGACTCAAAGTCCAGTGAGTATTTTTGCTGTTTTTACTGTAGCTACGAATGGTCAAAGGGATGGCTCGACTGGTCGAAGGGGTCCTACGACTAGTCGAAGACTAAGCTCGACTAGTCGAAGGTTACGCAGTTTGTTCCACGATTTTGTGTGAAACTGCGGATTTGAGTCTTTTCGCAACAGGGATGCGGAAAGGAGTTTCCTAAACTATAAAAGGGGTTGCCTAGGGTTTTTCTAGGCATAACAAGAGGGTTTCCTAAAGCTTTACAAGGGATTTGCTAAAGGGTTTAGGGCTATCAAAGGTGAGAGAGATGGAGAAAGAGAGAGAGGAAGCTTATAGAAGGGAGGTTCTGCTCGTGGAGGTTCTCTACTGTGCAATCTATATCTCAGCGCTTCTATGTCCTCATAATCGGTCAGATCTCTCCGTTTTTCTATTTCTCTTATTGTTTATCCACTCCTGCGTGACTGAAGAAGATTGTAACGTTCTACTTCATAGTGGATTGTTGATCTGGACGAGGTCCCGTGGTTTTTACCTCTTTGAGGGTTTTCTACGTAAAAATCTCTTGTGTGGTGTGTGATTGATGCTTTGATTTATTTCATTGCTTTATTATCCATAATTCTGGTTTGTTTCGGGAGGCTAGATCCTAAGGTTTGTGCAAGGCATCCCAACAAAGTGGTATCAGAGCTAAGTTCATTGAACTAGTAGGATCGGTTTTGAATTATGGAAGGTGGCTCATCAAGGATGATCAGCCTCAATGGTTCTAACTGGACCATATGGAAGGCTAAGATGGAGGACTTGCTTTATTGCAAGGACCTATATTCTCCAATCTTAGGCATATCAGCAAAATCCAAGGATATGACTGATGATGATTGGAAGAAGACGGACCGAAAGGCGGTGGGGTTTATTAGACAATGGTTGGATGATTCTGTGTTCCACCACGTGTCTACAGAAACCTCAGCCGCTAGCCTATGGCTAAAATTACAAGGGCTGTATGAGAGAAAGACAGCCGGTAATAAGATATTTCTGATAAGGCGACTTGTAAATCTCAAGTTCAAGGATGGTTGTTCTGTGGCCGAGCACATGAATGAGGTCAGCAATATAGTAAACCAACTCACCTCTATGAAGATGGTCCTGAATGATGAATTGCAGGCTTTACTATTGCTTAGTTCATTGCCTGATAGTTGGGAGACATTGGTGGTGTCTCTAAGTAACTCTGCGCCAGACGAAAAGATATCCATGGAACAGGTAACCAGTTGTCTCTTCAATGAGGAGACAAGGAGGAAGTCTCAGGGGTCTACTGAGCAAGAGGCCCTTGTGACACAAGAACGAGGGAGAGGAAAGAACAAGAAGGGCGGGAAGGCCCGAGATAAATCAAGAGGCAAGTCGAGTAACAGAAAAGATGTTGATTGCTGAAATTGTGGCAAGAAGGGCCACTACAAGCATGAATGTCGTGGTAAGAAGAACGACAAGAAAGGAAAAGGGAAGGAAGATGAATCAGATTCCACTGCGTCGCTTCAGATGGCGATGTTGTAGTTATTCTTTCTGCAGATCATGATGTATGTCTCACGGCTACGAGTCAGGACACCAACTGGGTGGTTGACTCGGGAGCTTCTTTTCATGCGACTCCACGCAGGGACTTCTTCACAAGCTACAAGTCAGGTGACTATGGGACTGTGAAGATGGGAAATTCTGGCGTATCAAAAATCATGGGAGTCGGTGATATATTTGTGTGAAGACCGATGTGGGCTGCACATTGGTTCTCAGGGATGTGAGGCATATCCCAGACCTTCGCCTCAACTTGATGTCGACGGGAAGGTTAGATGATGATGGCTATGAAAGCCGGCTTGCTGGTGGGCGCTGGAAGCTCATCAAGGGTTCGTTGATCATGGGCAGAGGAAAGAAGTGTTGCACCCTTTACAAGGCAAGTGTCAGTATGTGCAAGGGTGGGTTGAATGCAGCAGAAGATTCAGCTATTGACATGTGGCACAGGCGTCTAGGCCATATGAGTGAAAAAGGGCTTCAGCTACTAGCGAGGAAGCGGCTCCTTCCAGACGTGACAGGTATACCTCTCAAAACCTATCTTGATTGTTTATCAGGGAAACAACATAGAGTTTCATTTATTAAAACTGCTTCTCATATTAATAAAGTGCATGCATTAGATTTCGTTTATTCTGATATTTGTGGTCCTATGAGGACAAAAACCTTGGGTGGGGCATTGTATTTTGTCACTTTTATAGATGATGCATCTAGGAGGGTTTGGGTTTATGCTTTGAAATCCAAGGACGAGGTCTTTGGTGTGTTTAAATTGTTTCATGTTATGGTCGAGAGAGAGAGACAGGTAGACCATTGAAGTGCATCCGCACTGACAATGGTGGTGAGTACATTGGCGACTTTCATGAGTATTGTAAGTCCCTTGGTATACAGCATGAACAGACGGTTCCCAAGACCCCCCAGCATAATGGTGTAGCTGAGCAAATGAATCGCACCATTGTTGAGAGAATCAAATGCATGTTATCCCATGCGAAATTGCCCAAGATGTTCTAGGGAGAAGCAATGCACACAGTGGTGTATTTGATAAACAGGTCTCCATTAGTCCCGTTGAATGGAGAAGTGCCTGAGAAGGTGTGGACTGGACATGATCCATCGTACAGTCATCTCAGGGTGTTTGAATGCAGGGCATCCATTCATGTACCAAAGGACTAGAGGTCCAAGCTCGATATGAAGATCAGACAGTGTGTGTTCTTAAGGTACGGTGATGAAAAATTCGGTTACAGATTGTGGGATCCGACCGAGAGGAAGCTCGTCAGGAGCAGAGATGTGGTTTTCTTTGAAGATCAGTGTATAGAAGACATTGGTAAGCCAGAGAAGAATCAACCTAATTCAGGTGAGCTAGAGGACATGGATCCGATTATTCCTCCCATGGTGCCTGATGACGGAGGAGTACAGCAAGGTGTAGAGGATGAGAGAATTCCTTCAGAAGATGGACCAGGGGAGCAGCCCCCACTTGATCCACCTGTTGAGCCACAGGTGAGGAGGTCATCTAGGGATGCATGACAGCCCGTCCAAGAGGTACTCGCCACATGAGTACATTATGCTGACTGATGGGAGAGAGCCAGAAGATTATTCTGAGGCCCTAGCCGACGAGCATAAGGGGGAGTGGTTGAAAGCTATGCAAGAGGAGATGGAATCCTTGTATAAGAACCACACCTATGATATGGTGAAACTGCCTAAGGGCAAGAAAGCTTTGAGCAACAAGTGGGTGTTCAGAAAGAAGGTTGAGCAGAAGAATTCACAGACGATGTTCAAGGCCAGACTTGTGGTGAAAGGGTTTGATCAGAGGAAAGGCATAGACTTCGAGGAGATTTTCTCACCAGTGGTGAAGATGACATCCATACGGATGTTGCTTGGGTTGGTGGCTAGCATGGATCTGGAGATAGAGCAGTTAGATGTTAAAACTACCTTCCTCCATGGTGACCTGGACGAAGAGATCTACATGCACCAACCAGAGGGGTTCGAAGTCAAGAGCAAGGAGCATATGGTGTGTAGGCTGAGGAAGAACTTGTATGGGCTGAAACAAGCTCCACGACAATGGTATAAGAAGTTCGACTCGTTTATGTTGAAACATGGGTATGACAGAACGGAGTCGAACCACTGTGTGTTCACGCGCAAGTTCTCAGATGGTGATTTCTTAGTTCTGCTATTATACGTTGATGACATACTCATTATGGAAAAAGACATCAAGAAGATCGACAGGCTGAAACAGGAGTTGAGCAAGTCTTTTGCGATGAAAGACTTGGGCCCAGCTAGACAGATCTTAGGAATGGAGATAACCCGTGACAGAAGCAGCAGAAAGCTTTGGCTGTCACAAGAGAGGTATATTGAGAAAGTCCTAGAGCGGTTCAATATGAATGCAGCAAAGCCGGTCAGTACTCCACTGGATGGTCACTTCAGATTGAGCGACAAGCAGTGTCCCAAGACGAAGGCAGAGGTGGAGGAGATGCAGAAAATACCCTACGCGTCAGCTGTAGGAAGTTTGATGTATGCTATGGTGTGTACACGCCCAGACATAGTATATGCGGTTGGTGTTGTCAGCCGGTACCTTGTCAATCCTGGCAAAGAGTATTGGGCAGCAGTGAAATCGATAGTACGGTATCTAAGAGGCTCATCCAAGTTGAGCCTATGCTATGGTGACGGAAAACCTGTGTTAGAGGGTTACACAGATGCAGATATAGCAGGTGACATAGACTCCAAGAAGTCTACATCGGGGTTCATGTTCACGTTTGCAAGGGGAGCAGTTTCTTGGCAGAGCAAGCTACAGAAGGTCGTAGCATTGTTGACGACAGAGGCCGAATACATTGCAGTCATAGAAGCATGTAAAGAGATGCTTTGGATGAAAAGGTTCCTACAGGAACTTAGCCTAAAGCAGGAGGAGCACGTGGTCTATTGCGATAGTCAGAGTGCTATACACTTGAGCAAGAATCCAAGTCAGCATTCCAAGTCAAAGCACATAGAGATTCGGTATCACTAGATCAGGGATACTTTGGAGCAGAAGGTGTTACAGCTTGAGAAGGTCCACACGGATGATAATGGGTCAGACATGATGACCAAAGTTTTGCTCAAGGGCAAGTTTGAGGTTTGTAGAAACCTGGTTGGCTTGAAGAAGGTGGATTCCTCCTGGGTAAAAAAGGGAGAGATTTGATGGGTTTTTTTGACCCATCGTCGACCGGTCGTGAGCCCCGCTGACCGGCCGAGCCGGTGGTCGACCGCCGGTCGAAGGTTCGAGTCGTGACTTCGACTCAAAGTCCAGCGAGTATTTTTGCTATTTTTACTGTAGCTACGATTGGTCGAAGGAATGGCTCGACTGGTCGAAGGGGTCCTACGACTAGTCAAAGACTAAGCTTGACTAGTCAAAGGTTACGCAGTTTGTTCTGCGATTTTGCACGAAACTGCGGATTTGAGTCCTTTCGCAACAGGGATGAGGAAAGGAGTTTCCTAAACTATAAAAGGGGTTGCCTAGGGTTTTTCTAGGCATAACAAGAGGGTTTCCTAAAGCTTTACAAGGGATTTGCTAAAGGGTTTAGGGCTATCAAAGGTGAGAGAGAGGGAGAAAGAGAGAGAGGAAGCTTATAGAAGGGAGGTGCTGCTCGTGGAGGTTCTCTACTGTGCAATCTATATCTCAGCGCTTCTATGTCCGCATAATCGGTTAGATCTCTCCGTTTTTCTATTTCTCTTATTGTTTATCCACTCCTGCATGAGTGAAGAAGATTGTAACGTTCTACTTCATAGTGGATTGTTGATCTGGACGAGGTCCCGTGGTTTTTACCTCTTTGAGGGTTTTCCACATAAAAATCTCTTATGTGGTGTGTGATTGATGCTTTGATTTATTTCATTGCTTTATTATCCATAATTTTGGTTTGTTTCGGGAGGCTAGATCCTAAGGTTTGTGCAAGGCATCCCAACAAATTTCTCTCTTTACACCAATGGTACTCATAAGAAAACGAAAACATGTATAGGGAAAATAAAAAATATATAAATTTCAAAAGCATAAAGAGAATTACAACAACAACAACAACAACAACAACAACAACAACAACAAAAAAGGCACCCAGCTGACTACTTGCACTCTGCTCACATGTATCCATAAATTATTTTATTGTTTATCTAACTAAGATTAACAATCAATGACACCAGACAAACGTAGGGAGGGTAATATTCTGAATGACTACTGAAGACATGCTATATGTAATATGCAAATCGATCCAACGTTACATATAAAATTAAACTCTCATAGGAAATAGAAGGGTACTTTCAAGGCAAAAAGGATTATAAGTTGGCGAGAAATGAGATTATACATGAACCAGTTGTCAAGAGGAATGAAAACATTATCTTAAAGAAAATCATCATCATCATCATTATCTAAGCCTTATCCCAACAAATTGGGCTCAGCTACATGAATCCTATTTAGCCATTCCACTATCATGGAACTTTTTTTCATCTTAAAGGAAATATCATCAAATCTCTGGTAACTGGGTACAAAACCATGCCGAAGCATATGTAAGGTCTTTAATCTATATAGGATAATATACTAATATGAAAGGAAAATAACTCCACAGGAGAACAGCAAAAAGGTGAAAAAAGGTGATAAAAGACTTCAGCTGCTCCAACCTACACACTACCAGATACTCCTACCCGTTTCGCACTGAAAGTGATAGATGAAAATTTGATTGAGGCAATGGAAATCCAGTAGATATCAGTTGTATTTGATACAGTAGAAAGGAGAAAAGAAAGAGAAAAACAAGGAGATGGAATGAAGAAGGCGAAGAAGAAAGAGAAAATAACGATTTACGATTTAAGACGACTCGACCCCTATTATGATATGCAAGACAATAACGATTTTAATAACATTGCCAGTAACAATAATATCATCAACATAGATGACCACAATAGAGAGGCCCACAGCACACTTGATGGAGAGTATAATCATTGTTCGAATTATCTTCGATATTATCAAAATATCTTCAATATTATCGTCATCTCTAGCTTGGTGATACTAATAACACTGGTAGCGATACCGATAACACCGGTAGTATAAAAAATTCTAGGTATAAGCAATGTAACGTTAAGTATCGCCAACATGTCGATGTCACCAATATTTTCAATTGTGTAAATTCCAGGCATCGCTTATATCACCAATATATCAATATCGCCAATATTTTCAACTGTGTAAATTCTGAGTGACGCTTGTATCACAAGTGTATCAACGATATTTCAATAATATTGCCAACAAAGAGATATCACAAAATAATAATAATAATATTATTATTATTATTATTAAAAAAATTCTATTTTAAATTTTTTTTATGAGCATGGTTGTATTCAGTGTTCAATTTGTCACTAATAATATTGATAATATCTCAATATTATCGTTATTTCAACATGCGCAATATCGAGACCACAATCTTTCATTTCCTTTCTAGTTGTTGATGATTTCTTGACAAAATATCATGAGTCATCAATATTTTACAATATCGATGGATGTTTGGATGGAAGGTTGGATGGTTAGATGGGATGAATGGGATGGTTAGACTGTTTTTTACGATAGAACATGTTTTTAGGCCCCCATTAAAAGGAAACTTATCGTGCATAAATTCTTTTTGCAATTTTTTTATTCCTAAATATGCAAAAATGTGTATTTTAGCATCTCTTGATGTTTCACTGAAAATTCCACCATTTTTTTCTATGTTTCCTTGCTTTTCCAATTATCAGCGATATTATCGGTGAAATCGATATTGTTTCCGTATCCCCGGCCAGCGAAACTTGTAGCGATACCGATACTTCAGACACTGATTAGCATGACTTCCGATATATCCAAACTTTAGTATGGTATGACTAAAGCACTCAAACCACACTCTAAGAGATTACTTCAAACCATAGATATTTTTTTGACAAAAACAACAGACCCTCTTTTGACAACAAGGAGGAACTGGGAGGAGGAGCCATATACACATTTCTTGAAGATCCTCATGCAGGAAGGCATTTTTAACATCGAGTTGATGAAGAAGCCAAAAGATATTGGCAGCTAAGGAGTGCAAGACTTGCACAGAATTCAACTTAGCAACAGGAACAAAGATCTCATGGAAATCTAGACAATAGTTCTAAGTAAAGCCTTTAACCGTAAGCCAAGCCGGATAGCAAACCACTTCTCCATTAGGCTTATGCTTAACTGTGAAGAGTGAAGACTCACTTACATCTAAGTCTGGCCACTTTCTTCTTTGCAGGTAACTGAACTATATCCCACATCAGTTTTTTTCCCAAAGGTCTACATTTCTCCCCACATGGAACTTTTCCACTCTGAATGAGAGAGGGCCTATCTACGACTAGAAACAGAAAGAGAGGAAAGCTTGGAAAGAAACGCACAATATGAAGGTGAAAGAAAGTGAGATGAAACAAAATTGGTAATTGGATGAGTAATTCACGACATCTTCCCTTTTGCATTAAAGCAATAGGACGTTCCATTGAAGAAGAGTTGAAGGGTATACCTCATGGTATGCCACAACGGTTACGTAACAACTGACAATGGTAATGATAACACATTTCAAGGCCGAAGCGGCAATAACAGCCATTACCAAAAAAAAAAAAAGAGGGGAAGCCCGTAATGGGGCCAAAACAATTTTTTTCGAAAAAAAAAATGCCATAATGACAATTACAGCCCATATCATAATGCTAATGATGGTGGCAATTACAGCCACCGTTACTGTTGTGGAATACCTTGGTATACTTTGTTTTGGAACAACCGAGGAGGGTGGTCATGAGGTGACAATGGATTACCAATATTCTTCCATCAAATATATGTTCTCAAGAAACATGCAACTATGAGGAGTTCGGCAAGAAGGTGGAAAGAGAAGATAGTAAGGGGAGAGACGCGCAGGAGGTAGACTATGAGAAGATGAGGACTCCCTCTGAATTTTATAAACAACAAACTTGAATTCGTGCCTTTCCTTAAGATGAATAGAACAGTGTGTCTTCAAAGGAGGTGACAACCATAGATAGCCAAGGGAGTAACAGTTGTGTCCCTTTTGAATCCATGAGTAACCTAAGATGATACATTTGACGGCTTTGGCATCTAATTTAACTCAATGAATACTAGAAACATGAACAAAATAGACACAATCAAATACTCTAAGATGAATAGCAAAGAGAGATTGACTAGTAGTAAAACTTGAATTGGTGCCTTTCCTCCTCAAATCATAGTGGAGGCATTCTATTGATCAAGTTAAGCAGCGCTTAAAACAACATTGCCGCAAAAACCCTACAGGACATTCATTTCAAGGAGAAGGCCACGTGCTACTTTCAAAAGATGTTGATTCTCTGTCACTCTCATCCACCCCATTTGTTATGGGGTATATGGACAAGTAGTTTGAGACTCAATACCATGATCTAGCAAGTATAACGAGCAAAATACTGTCCCCAATTATCGAACATAAGCCTTTGAGTTTTGCATCAAACTGAGTGATAACCATCTTACAAAATATATTAGTAAAAAAATCATCTCCAAATTTCATAAGATAGATCCATATGGCACAAGAGCAATCATCAACATAAGATAAATGTATTTGCACCCAAATGCAGACACAGCCAGGGATGGACCCCATTTGAGTGAACTAAAGAAAAAAGAGCATCACTCTTTTTGTTCGAACTGATAGGATAAGAGTTCCAATAATGCTTTGAAAGCTGAATGCAAACAAGCTTGTCTTTGAGACCAGCAGTGGAGTTACCACTAGCTTGGCCTATAGCGGCAATATGATCACCATCATCACAATGACTATGAAATTCATGGTTCATTCGCAGTGTAAATTAGTAATAATGCACCACAAGTACCTACAAAATATAAAGTTCAATGCTGCAGCTCCAGTCCACACTAGACAACACTTAGCCTGTGCCCACAAATCAATCAAGACATGCACCGCTAACCAAGCATGCACCAATTCAGACTACACTCGCACTCCATAAATGAGTATACACACAGCCGATCACATCTTTTCACTGAAATCCATGGAAAATCAACAAAACTGGTACCAAAAATAGGTCACACATGGCAGCCATACATAACAAAAAAATTTTATCTCTCTCAAAATTCATCAAAGTCACTTAAAACTTGTTTCTATAGTTAGGAAATACTTAACCGCCCCAAATGCATGTTTAAAAAATAAATAAATAAAACCCACAAAAATCTTCTAATAAAATATTACATCAAATAAATATGAAGCTCAAGTGGCCCGAAATTGGTCCAGAATGCAAGATCACAGGGTTCCCATCATCCGTTTCACTCAAAACTTTATATATAGTGTGAGGACCCCAAATTAACCGTACACGTCGAATTTTAGTCATTGGATCCTTGTGAAAGTGGCCCAATGGACAGATCAGACCATAAAACTCTGATATAGGACCCACTTGAAATTTGGATATGTCTCAATTTTGGATTCAACCATTTAAATTATACGGGGAAGTGGATGAACGGAACGGATTCTCAAGATACATTATGATGGACCCCACATGTATATTGCATATACAGAGGTTACACGTGCACAAGATGTGTACCGGACAGAGAGTCCGGTCAAACAAAAGCAAAAGGGCTGACCGACTCTCTTCTTTCAAATCAAGAAAGGCCACAGCGTCTAACGCACGCCGGTCGTTTTTGGCTTGTGGGCCCCACCCATCAGGTATTCTGATAATCATAACCTTCCGTTGTGTCCAAGGGGTGTTTATAACCCTCACCTAGTGTTAGTTTGGACCCATGAACATACGTACAGGCAGATTACCGTCCAAACGGAAGATGGACGGTGGATTAGAAGAACCTTTGGGCCACATCAACAGAAGGTCAAAAATATACTTTCCCAACTGAAATTACGAGAATATAAATTCAATGGATGGTTCGGATCTCTCTGATGACATCAATCATGGCCCCACCAACGTCGCAGCGCAAGTGCCGTTCGTAGGCCCTGTTTTCATGGGGACGCTGGGCGATTTTTTTTGGCCATTGCACGATCATGGCCATGATCGGATGGAAGATCTGATCCGTTCATCACGTAAGCCACCAAAAATGTCCTAGGAGACGTTATTCCTTTGGGTAGAAAGCAAGGAAAATGGGCGCTTTTTGCGCTGTCTTTTTGATTGCGTAAAAGGACTTACGCAGGGGAGTTCATAGCTGCATAAAGATTGACACGCAAGCCACTGTCGGCACCTCTCCACCGACTTTAGCAGTAAAGGAAGCTTCTCTCCACCGCCCTTTCGTGGCTATAAAGAGACAAGAGAGAGGAGAAAAACCAGGATGTAGTTGCTGGGAGCTGGGGACGTCCGTGAGTTTGTGAGACAGAGAGAAAATTTAGAGTTTTTTTATTTGTTTTATTTAGTCTTTTTATTATAAGTTTTGATAGATCTAGCCTCCCCATGTCAGGTTAAACCTCTTAGCTAGGGCTAAGAGGTGAAGCTTGTGGCGTGATGGGAAAAATTCTACGGCTCTGATTTATGTTAGACTGAACTTAAGTTGATTCTAGTTTGATTTTAAGGAATGCTTTCTGTTTTTAATGATGTGTTGTGACTTAAATTACAATATATCTGCGATGGCTTTGAGTATGTCCATTCCCTTAGTGTGATTATGCGGTTAGGAAGCCCTGTTGTTCACCATTGCCCCTTGGACATAGTTGAATGACAGAACTCTTCCTAACATTCATACATCACTCAGATTGGCTGTAGATTAGCTTAATTTTGTTGTTTGTTTTGTCTCATGGACATGGTTTTGTTATGGAATCCATTCTAATTTACATCCGTCTTATCTTTTGAAAACTAGATTAAAAGAAGTTCAGATAGTCACTACCAAAAAACAGGGCAAAGTTGAAGGACAAATCCGTCAGCATTGCCGACGGCTAAAAGCCGTCGGTGAAGCCCAATAATCCGCTTAGGTTTTGAATGGTGGACGTTCAACCGTCCAGCATGTTCTCATTTTGTGGTCGACTTGAGACTTAATTAGGGCTCAATTTTGGGGATCAATCCCAAAATGATGTGGAGAAGTGGATGGACGGCGTGGATGAATCAAATGGATCATGGTGGGGCCCATAGAGCCATACCTGGTCCAAAGCTAAATTTAACGTTTTCATTGTTCTGGTTTTCACTGTGAGTTTTGCATTTGATGTAAAATAGTGGTGACTTGTTAATAACAATAGTGACTAAGATATAGAGTTATCCAGACCATCCAAATAATTGGTCTAGTTGTAAATGATAAATATTTATACATTTTTATTATATAATCCATCTTAACGTGTACGGCCGTTAATAGAGTTTGTGTTATTGTGTAGTGGAAAACTCACAAGATACGGATTTGAAAATGCTATGTTATTTGAAAGAGGATTTCCAAATCCATCGAGCGCCTTTCCTCTTTTCCCTCTTTTCCTCGTTTCCTCTTTCTCTTTCATCTTTCATCGAGAAATCCTCCATCGAGCGTCATCTTCCATAGAGAAATCCTCCATCGAGAGTCATCTTCCATCCTGCAGTCTGATTAGAGGTAGATCTACTCGTCCAAACGCTTGTAATCCGATTTACGGTCATTCAAACGGCCCCTTAGATTTCTCTCCTCTTTTTTCCTTTTCTTTCATGAGTCTCCTCTTCTTTTATTAGATCAGGAAACATTGCAGAAAGTAGCGATCTCCTCTCTGCACTCTTGTGATCTTGGTGTCTTCTGCCGCTCTTTGAGAAAAGCAATTCAAAATGGAACAATGGCAGCAAAGATGCATAAAAGAGGAAAGAATCTGATGTGGGTATCTCTTTTTCCTTCTACTTTTAGTTGGGTTTTTTGGTTTCTAAGGCCTGACTGATTTTGGGGTCTTTGGAATGGGCTATTTTGGTATCTGAAATCAATGTGTTTCAATCCATCCGGATGCATGAGCAGATCCCCTTATGAGATTACACTCCCAAGTATAATCGCTTGCATAGTCGCATGAGTTGGACGGTGAGATTGCTAGAACACGTGGAAATGTGCGAGACATATACGGGATCCTAGCCATTCAGCAGTCATTTTCCACTGTGAACAATCCAAGGCCCGAAAACGATGGCCTAATCCACTTCTGATCGTCCATTTTCTTACACAAGTGTGGCTTGTTTGATGAATGGGCTTGTTTATTTTTGGGCAATGGCATGTCAATGGTGGGGACCACTTGAGGAATGGCCCACATCTCAAATGCATGTGCCATGAACATGGTAACACATTACTGGTTAATAGGGAGTATATCTCAGACAACCTGACTATAATCCTGATAGTCCATTCAGGTAACATTGGAATAGACTTTCATCCTTCATCGATACAGTAAATGGAACATTTTCGTAAATTGAAGAGTTAAAACACATTACAAAAATATCATAGGTTCCCAGAAATTTTCGGGTAAAAACCACTAAAATAAATCATTTCATATCTTCCAATATTTTAAACTAAAATTTATTAATTTATAATCGATAATTTTTAAGTATTTTATTTTAAGGGAGATCTTTTCAATAACACTGCAAGAAAAATGTGAAATATTGAAAATAACTAAAGAAATTCATGGCCGAGAAATTGACAAGAACTAGATTTGTCACTGTGATGAAGCTATATGGACAGCCTTGTTTGATTTCTATTTTACATGTCGTCTCGTCACACGACTTTTGTGTTGATTTTGCTGAGATCATTGGATGATAAGTGGAGTAAAATTTATGAACAGAACTGGTGACACAATCTTGAATGAGCATATGGAAACCCGCTACTGGCTGATAAAATTTTTTTTTTAAAAAGTTAATTAGAATAAAAATATAACATGCTTGTTACTGTTTTACAAGATCATTTTACCTAGGAAATGATGCGATAAAATATCCATAGACCATTTCCCATAAATCATACTGATCAGATGATCCTCACTATCTGGTTTCAATCATTGAATATGGGCTGCAGACCATTATCTCTTTCAAACAGTTAAGCCTACGATCTGGATGGAATGGCCCAGTTTCTGTTATTTCTTGAGTAAATGATTTATTATTATTTGATTAGCTTTTTTATTGCATTTCTTCATTCAATGATTTGAATATATTTTCTCATAATTGATGAAACTAGAGGAAAATTCACTTGTAATTTTGTTTAGATCTTGAAACATTTTAGAATTCAAACTCGATATTCAGCTATGATGATGATGATAATTTGGGGGGCACAAGTGAATAGGCTTACAGAATGGATGGTCTTAACAACTACACGAGTGGCATGGGTACATTGGAGATGTTCTCATGTCCCACTTACAGGTGATTTGTGATGCATCTCCACATCAACCTTAGATCTGATTCTCATAAAGTGGAGTTAGGTTCCACTTCTGGGGAGTTCAATCTACGGTCTCCCTGTTTTGAATCTATGGTTTTTACTTGATTCTGATATATATATTTTTTTTCTTTTTGTTTTCTTTCCCATTTCTAACACCTTCAAATTTGGACTACTCACTATTTACTTTTGACCATCTACTTGATAGTCATCAATCGGATAGTAAGGATTGCTTGATCAGTGTGATTTTTGAGATGCTCCACCCATAATGAGTTATGAGACCCACAATTTCGATGATCTGTATAGCTGCACATCAGATGTTTTTGGGGTTAGATTCAGGCAGTTTTGGATATTCTATTTATGTGATTTTAGTGTTGCAGCAGGTAATTAGATTTGGGCAGTTTTGGATATTCTATTTATGTGATTTTAGTGTTGCAACAGGTAATTAGATTTGGACAGTTTTGGATATTCTATTTATGTGATTTTAGTGTTGCAACAGGTAATTAGATTTGGACAGTTTTGAATATTCTATTTATGTGATTTTAGTGTCGCATGTGAGTAATTAGATTGTTTTGGGGGTATCATCAGTGTACCTTTGTTATTGACCCAGAAGATATTGACAATGGCTTCAATGGACTGGTTTTGCATCTTTCAACGGACAATATCCTGGCTTATTGTCTATTCAAGCTTCTAAATGAGGTGGGTGAGATTATGTTATGCATTACCAAAACATCTGTTGGATGATCCATGCATTTCCTTTTGTGACAAAAGATTAGGTGGATAGTGGGGTGTGTACTAACAGGCTAACCCAAAACATCTTCCTTCTTCCTTCTTCTTCGTTCATTTTTTTTTTGTTTTTTTGCTTTCTTTTTTGGTTTTGTGCTATGTGCGTCCGCGTGCACACGTGCCAGGATGTACATCAACCAATATGTGCACAATGCATACTGGTTTCGACTGATACTTTACACCTTGTTGACATATGAGATTGAGGGGATGGAATCATTAACTGAAGTGAAGTAAGCCAAAGATCTTAAATCAACAATGTAGTGAATGCATCCACTAGAGTTGCATAGTTAACAGAAGCTTTGTGTTATCTATTATTTTTATACGTAATTGAGCTCAAGTGTGGTATGGGTATGGGTTAGGAAATGCTTTGTTGACTGAGATTGAATGCATGATAACTAAGATCTTAGCATGCCTAACCAGATACTCATTCTGGTTTTGTTTTCTTTACATGCTTCTTTCTTGTGTTGTAGGCACGATTGTTCCAATGCTTGAAGCTGTGATAGCTGCTGTCCATGTTGAGAAGCTTGTTGTACATTTCCATGACACATATGGGCAATCTCTTTCAAATATTCTCATTTCCATCCAAGTAAGCAAAACTTGAATAAATTTGTTGTACTAATGCAAATTGGTCAATTTGTGAAGATAGTTTCTTATTTGATATGTGGCGCAATGCTGAATGATTGAGAAAAAATGGGAGTTAGGAAGAGGAATGCTACGATTTTTAAAAGTTCAGGTACAGGTAGGATTATCCAAAAGCTTTGGCACTTGTTTATGGATGCTTGGCCATTGAACTCTTGATTCTTATAGTATTCTTTTAAACACCATAATAGCTCTCTTATTAGAAAACTGATCACGTACAACTGGAAGTATGGTATGACGATTCTTTCGTATTCCAAATTTTTTATTTCTACTTTTTTCCCTTGAAAATCTTTTATATTTTCAAGAGAAAATGTTTATAGGAATGGATTTTAAGCTAACCTACAGCCAATTGTCGGTGCAGTCTTTTTATTTTGCAAAAAAAAAGAAAAGAAAAAAAAAAGTACTTATTCACTTGTGCATATTCTTTGGTAGTTATGGAACGATGGATTTGTTCCTTAGCTTGTGGCTACATTTGCCAATGATTTCCAATCCATGCATCAGGTGGGCCCCACCATATGGATGACATGAACCCTGACCTTAGATGGATGACAGCCATAACATAAAAGTTCTCAGATGGGAATTTTCTAACCATTTGATTATTTGACTCCTTTCCTTTGGAGTTTGGACATGGACGACCTCCTTAACTTTTGAATTAAAGAATTGCCCCTGTGGAATGCATGTGATTTTGGGTTAGAGGATATTTGTTGGGCTTTTCTTGATAAACAACCCAGATATCCCATGTGTGCCATGTTGGCATATGTGGGACACCAAAATTTGGCGGTTGTAGATGCACATCTATAGGTAGCATTTTCCCAAGCAATTCTAACGTGAGAAAACATAAAATCTTTAAGTGATGTTGTGGTTCTGTTGGTCATTGGTTGACACTGGTTATGTGGCCAACCTCATGAAAAGAGAGCATATATAACTTTGGTTTTGTTGTTATTGCAAAGATATATCACACTCATCTCTCGCAAGAGAGTAGACAAGGGAGTATACCAACTTGACCCCTTGTAGTGTTGGGGCTTGACATTCAGGACAGGGATTCTCCCATATCAGTCATAAATGGCCATGGGCTAGGTTTGGGTTTCAACAGCAATGCTGTTGAACCTTAGACTTGTCCGGCATACTTAATAATCAAGTCTTATTTCAAGCTCATGCATAGTCTTTGGGACCAACCCACATAAAGAGTGAAGCGGTACAGTTGAGGAAACTGCTCTGTTCTTATCTGCCCACACATTGTCTCTTGGGGCAATTATATCATGGGGTTTTCTTTGGCTGTTCATCAGCAAACGTGCTGGTGATTGGAACCTGGATAACCTTGTTATAGCAATGACTTCAAAGGTCTCTATGGATACAAGCAATAGTAAAATCACTTTTTTGGTAGTGAATGTATAAATTCCACTAATGAAGTTTGCTAAAGAAACATATTGATGTATAAATTCTTATTATTTTTATCTTTCCTTTCTTGTTTTTTTTTTTTTTTTTTTTTTTTTGTTTTTTGTTTTTTTTAAAGGTCTTGATGAACTCATTTTGGATATACTAGTCAATCTCTAGTTTTGAACCTCTGATTTGTGACCTCTAATTTGTGGACAAACTGTAAGATATTTTTCATTTCTCAATGTTGTATATCATCTATCACGCCCTACCAGAGTATCAAACTGAATTGACTGAGGGTAAACTGCAGAAATGCATGGAGAGCAAAATTGTGACTATAATATTTATATATCAACATCAAGCTTAGAAGTTCCTGCACCTTTTCTCTTTCATAAGGTCATCTACAAAGCTGCTGAAGAGCAAGGTATCCCGTATCGGTATCGGTTGACGTAATGGTGCCCTCAGAAACCGATACGGATACGGGGGCGTAACGGCCCGTAACGGCGCAATTTTATTTTTTTTGTCAAAAAAATATGAAAAAATATCGATTAAATCCGGAATATTCTAAGCATTCCAAATATGCATTTATTTATAAATTGGAACATGTTTATAGTGGTGTAACGGTCCACTCTTTGGTGAGAAGTTGTATCGGACTGTCTGATGAATTTATGAACTAGATAACTTGAATTTGACTACAAAATTCATATATTTAATTTTCTAACTATCTACTATTAATGATAGATATATTAGAATGAATGTAATATGAAAATATCTTACATTTAGGTGTTTGCAATTATTTTTTAGGGTCAAAATTCATGCATAAATAGAAAATATATATATATATATATATATATATATATATATATATATATATATATATATATATAAAATGGCACCCCAAATATGTAAAATGCACATTAACATGTTCAACTATGATTATCACATCATATGACATCATTAAAACAACAAAGGAATTATTAAAAAATGATTTTTTGAATTTTCAAAAAAAGGGCCAAAATAAATGTGTAAATAGAAAAAATTATTTAAAAAATATAAAATAGCACCCCAAATATGTAAAATGCACATTAACATGTTCGACTATGATTATCACATCATATGGCATCATTAAAACAACAAAAGAATTATTAAAAAATGATTTTTTGAATTTTCAAAAAAAGGGCCAAAATAAATGCGTAAATAAAAAAAATATTAAAAAAATATAAAATGGCACCCCAAATATGTAAAATGCACATTAACATGTTTTACTATGATTATCACATCATATGACATCATTAAAATAGCAAAAGAATCATTAAAAAATGATTTTTTGAATTTTCAAAAAAAGGGGCTAAAATAAATGCGTAAATAGAAAAAAATATTTAAAAAAATATATATAAAATGGCACCCCAAATATGTAAAATGTACGTTAACATGTTCTACTATGATTATTACATCATTAAAACAGCAAAATAATTATTAAAAAATGATTTTTCGAATTTTCGAAAAAAGGGCCAAAATATATGAGTAAATAGAAAAAAATATTTAAAAATTATAAAATGGCACCCCAATTACGTAAAATGCACATTAAAATGTTCTACTATGATTAACACATCATATGGCATCATTAAAATAGCAAAAGAATAATTAAAAAATGATTTTTCGAATTTTCAAAAAAAGGGCAAAATAAATGCGTAAATAGAAAAAAATATTAAAAAAGTATAAAATGGCACCCCAAATATGTAAAATGCACATTAACACTACTATGATTATCACATCATATGGCATCATTAAAATAGCAAAAGAATCATTAAAAAATGATTTTTTGAATTTTCCAAAAAAGGGCTAAAATAAATGCGTAAATAGAAAAAAATATTTAAAAAAAATATAAAATGGCACCCCAAATATGTAAAATATACGTTAACATGTTCTACTATGATTATTACATCATATGGCATCATTAAAACAGCAAAAGAATTATTAAAAAATGATTTTTTGAATTTTAAAAAAAAGGGCCAAAATAAATGCGTAAATAGAAAAAAATATTTAAAAAATATAAAATGGTACCCCAATCACGTAAAATGCACATTAACATGTTCTACTATGATTAACACATTATATGGCATCATTAAAACAGCAAAAGAATCATTAAAAAATGATTTTTCGAATTTTCAAAAAAAGGGCCAAAATAAATGCGTAAATAGAAAAAAATATAAAAATGGATGGACGATAACCTATAACCTACAACATTAACCTATGGTGTGGTCCACCTGAGATTTGGATATTACTAATTTTTTGGATCTGGACCTAAAATGATGTGGCAAAATGGATGGACGATATGGATAAAAAATATATATATCATGGTGGGGCCCACTCGGGTCAGATTGGATGGAAAATAAATGTTACCGTGCGCCCTACAAATTGTTTAACCGTGAAAATCATTATTTCCGCTGCTATTTTTGGTGTGGTCCAGATGATCTCTGGATATAATTCATTTTTTGGGGGGTGCTCTAAAATGATCTCTGAAAATTGATGAATGGTGTAGATGTAATAAATACATCACTGTGGAGCCCATATAACTTTGATCTCCTTTGAACCGTTCGTACAACTCGCAGCTTGAGGAGTGTCAGCGACTCGGCTAAATCTTTGCGTGACACGTATATCTGACAATTCTTCTTTGAAATAAAATAAAATAAAAATAAAAATGAAGAGAAACCGAAAAGAAAAAAAAAAAAAAGAGGGAAAGAAAGAGAAAAGAAAAAAACGGAAAGGGAAAAGAAGAGATTGAGAGAGAGAGAAAGTGAGAGAGAGAGGAAGAAGAAGAAGAAGAAGAAGAAGAAGAAGAGGAAGAAGGCAAGACCTTGTTCGACTGCCGAGAAGAAGAAGAAGAAGATGAAAGAAAAGAAGAAGAAAAGAATGCAAAAAAAGGTATGTTTTTTTTTTTTTTTTTTTTAGGGCCATGTATCAGCCTGCTTACGGGTCCATGCTGACCATTATGGCCCGTAACGGCCCCGTAACGGCCGTTACGGTCACAAAATTCATAACGGCCGTTTTGACCCCGTATCGCGTAACGGGTCCCACCGTTACCGTTACGTATCGGCCGTTATGGCCGATACGTAACCGATTTGGCACACCCTGCTAAAGAGATTAATGTCCTTTTTTATGTACTGATGCTTCACCGTTGCCTATCTATGCATGAGGTTGTTGATAATTATACATTTGGTCATACATGAAGGTAAAGTCTGCTACTGAACTTGCTTCAAGAGGCCTTCTAATGGATGAAGTTGAAGCAATGGCTGTTGTAGACCTTCTACAGTTTGTTGATATCTTGCAATCTAGCATGAAATCAGCACTCAAGGAAGACCTTTACTGGTGAGTTGTTAATGTGCTATGCAAAAAGAAAAACAAATCCTCTGTGTAATATAGTTTCTGTTTGAACTAGTGAATATCTGATTGTTGTGTCATTTAATATTTATTAAGCCACTGAAATTCAATTGTTGAATGTTGTCATATTGCTTTGTGTTTGTTGATGTTGTTCAAGGCGCTAATTTCCAGCATCTTTATGGTGGGTGCACATTTGGGTGATCTATCCAATTGAATTGAATACTAATCTAATAAAGATGGAATGATCCAATTGCAATTAATTTCTTTTATGATACTAAGGAATCGGAGGAACACCACTTGCAACTTTTTACAAACTAGACTATTTAAATGGAACGTTCACAATTCATCTCACATGCGCATCCAAACATGGCCAACTAGGTTCACCTGTGGAACCCACTTCATCTTAGACTGTAGGACCCCCAAGTAACCCATGTATGTATGGTCCAATTCATCTGTGAGATCCAGAGAACCTATTGAGAGTTGTAAAGGACTTTTTGTATCATTCATATGCATGATTTTGGCCTCTACACCCAAACAGTAAGGCTATATTTATAGAGATCCATACATAAATATTTGGACTCTATGCATACACTTGTGCCACTACTTTATTCATGAAAGTCTGGGAAAACCTTAAAAGAGTCTAAAATCCTGCTTTAATTCCCCAAGTTTTCCACTCCCCACCTAGAAGTTGGGGCAAGATTTATGACCAAAAGGAATTCATGGGAAATTTAAAAACCAACCAAGAGCTGATTTTTTTTTTTTTTTTTTTTTTTTACAAGAAACCAAGGAATTACTAAGCTGAGAAATGTAAAACTCAGCAACCAAAATTTTTCCTCACTTGATGAATGTATTTTATTCAAGCCCACCATTCATCTTTTCAACTCATTTTCAAGCTTGAATCCGAAAATGAGGCAAATCCAAATCTAAGGTGGGCCACACCATAGTAAATTACGTAATTGAATGGCCACACCATTAAAAACTTCTCATGGGCTACAAAAGTTTTGTATCAAACTGATATTTATGTTTTCCCTTCATTCAGGTTTTTGTACCAAACTGATATTTATGTGTGCAGAACTGATATTTATGTGTTCATCCCAGCTCAGCTACACATGCTTTTGACTGAGATTTTACAAGTAGGGATAGCCCGACAGTTTTTCCACATTTTATGCACATGTTTCACTTGGAGAAGGTTTGCCATGTTAGTATTTTTAGAGTCTTTTACAGGAACTATGCAAGTTTAGAACTGCTCCTAGATTAATCCTAATAAAGGATAGTTAGCTTCTATACTCTTTGTACTAAGATTATAGATAAATGGATTTTGGCTCAATGGATTGAGGTGATTTGTTAGACAAGATCTACACTAGCTGACTTAAGTCAATCTACAGTAGGTGATTTGGATGTAGTATGATCATGAGCTATGCAGGTTCATTAAAATTGTGGCTTTGAGTGTGGTGGATCATTTTTAAATACATTTCTCGTGTCCTCATCTTCTACCCTTTTTTGTCCAAGCTTGAAATTCTATGTGCATACGTGTGTTTTCTTATGCATTGTTTTAATGAAGCATGGTGAGAGGTAGCTGAAAATTAGTTGTCCGTAGGAGCATGTTGTTGTCCATTGTGTTAATGAAATATGTTGATAAGTACCTGAAAATTGGTTATATTATTAGGATTTGTTATTTGGGAATTTTCTTGCAGAGTTCCCTTATATATTTGTTGTGCCTTTCTATTCAGGGTTGAACCAAGGTGTCAGTGGTCTTCCATTAAAGGGTTGGCCTTTAACTGTAAGTCATATACTAAATTCATCTGCAGTATGGGTTTTTGGTGTTGGTATTTAGTTTGGATATGCACATCTTTCCTGACATTGAATTATTTCTATTTTCCCGGGCATTGACCAACTACGGCAAAATTTAGGCGCACAAGTATAGAAGCCTTTTCTCTGATCATCAAATCAACCGCTCAGATTTTGACACCACGAAAGAAGAAGTAGCTTGCTCTACGACACGAGGCTCGAGGCACAGGGAAGTCTTGGGAGCTCACCTAATTATGGAGATTTGGATCCTCGAAGATTTAGGCTTTTACCTAGGGGTAGCTTGAATGGGAAAGATGGTCAGCCCACAGAAATGATGGTTCTGTAAGCAGAATTTCTCGTGAAGGTTAGTTTTTCTAAGCCATATATGACTGTAGCCATTGCTTAGTCAAATGAAAAAAAGATAAATACAAGTGAGAATCTAGTTGCATTGTATCAACATGTCATAATCAATCAAAATATACTGGAAACTAAGAGATAAATTAATTGAAAGAAAAATCAGTTTCTCGTCCTCCATACAATCACAGGTAGAACCAGAACCATGAAAGATATACTTCATGGTTTATCTGCAAATCTACGAACTTCCATATGTATGTATCAATGTGGCTATTTTTTAATAACATGAGTTTCTATCAATGTGGCCATGCATAAACATACTCATGTCCTTATGTGCATTCTCCAACAGTGTATGCCCATCTTAGATTCTCAGCCTTCTCAATCAATAGTATTAATTTAGCATGAAAATTCTGGAACCTGCTTTAATATTTATCATCGGTTTTTTCTAACATTGTGAATTTAAACTTGAAAGCCCCCAAGCCCATTGATAGACCTGCACCTAGGGGAGCGCAAATAAGAGGATTGATCTTAACAGTATGGTCATCATGCACATAGACAGAAAATGCTTGCAATGAATGTTTATGAGTACTAGGTGGCCTATTAATGAAAACAATGTCTCCGTCCATAATACGCCTGTTTATGATTTGACCAACTTTCAAATATGTATGTCCCTTTGAACCTTCCCTAATTGCATAAGTGGCTGAACCATCTCTGTATGTTACACATAATTTGTCATCCACTAGTTTCTGTAAATGATCCATGTTTTATGCTGTGACCTTCTCTTCAAATGTGATCTTTTGAGCAATTTCTAATGGTAAACCGATTTCATGAATCCCTTTATATGCGTCCCCTGTAATCACACTACGAGAAGAGAACCCTGATCCCTTCCTGATAAACAATGTCTGCGTCTTTTCAAGTCATGCCTTTGTAGAAGAATCATCAACCTCTTTAACAGCCCCATACTTCCTAGTAATGTCATGAGAGGTGCAAAGGCCTCCATGTTACACTAGGTAAGCTCTAAGCTTATTACAACATTTTTCTCTCTGCCCTCCTTTTTCAGATGATAGTGCTTCGTCATCAATTCCATCACACAGTCAACAGTTAATGTTGTTTTCAATTTTTATTACATGATGAGAAATCAATTGAGGCACTTTATTAGAAAATAATGAATATGTAGAACTCAATGGTCAGAAACTTACAAATGGATTTGTTAGGCCTGGGTCTAGATTCCAAGTCCAATCTCTGACCTTGTAAAAATTGAAGTCATTACTTCTATTGCTATCTTGAAATCTTCAGTGGCAACATTTGAGAATTTTGCTTGGCACTTAGGGCAGTTATGTAATTTATCCTCATAATTGTGTATTCTCTTTATTGACTCATCCACCAAATCGGAGTTCAAGTTAACTCAGTTCAGCAGCTCTGAATACCAAGTCCTTGAAGCTTTTATTTGCAAGTACCCTCTGTTTCACTTCTCTAATTTGCTCAAGAATCAAGATAACCCCCGTGTATAGCAGGTGGTAAAAATTGTATTCTGCAGCCATTTCATCGGTAAATAAAACTGAATTGAAGGAAAGGGGAATAATATTTGATTGTGGGACCCGACATAACCCATCACCTGCTAAAATATAAGAGCAGATGATGAGATGTGAGGCTCACGGTCCGGTCAAGATTGGATGGGTGATGAGATCCTCATGATACTGGCATAATGTTGATTCATTATTTTGAAGCAAGCATTGAACTATTTCCCTTAATAATCAAACTTCTTTTGAACTGTTTCGCTTTGTGTGGGGCGATATGTAGAAATATGTAAACTCATGCTGTATATGCACATGCCCATGTCAAGTTTTCCACAAACCAAATTTCTACTCTTTAAATTCTTTCATCTGAAAGAAAATTTATGATTAAAAGAAACTCCTCACTTTGCTGAATTTCTGATTTTTGAATTTTACATGTTACATGTTTTCTAAGGGTGTGTTTGTCTGCCCCAAATTTCCTGATTAATCAGTCTAATTTGGTGCAACCAAACACACCCAAAACGAAGCAGCTAGAGATAATATGGCTGTGGGATATTGAAAGGCAAGTCCACTGATTGGATCGATTCTGAGGTTCACTCCTGGGATGCATCACGGCATCATGAATGTATGTTCATGAATGTTTGTACGTGATTTAAACAACAATTATTCAGCACAAAACTGGTGAACAGAGAAATTTTATTTAGATGATCTTACGTCATTAATCAACAATCCTCTGAAAATTGCATTCATTCAGTTGTCTCCGTAGCTGAATATGGATAGGCATAGAAGTCCAGAAGAGCAGTTATCCATCATTTTGATTGTTGTGATCATATATATATGTATGTATGTATATATATATATATATATATATATATATATATATATATATATATATATATATATATATATATCTTTTCTGAAACATTCATGGTTGCAGGGTGTTGGCGGATGGGCATACCCATGGGCGTGTGAGTCATTCTCAAGGCTACACGGACGGGACCTTGTCCGAGCGCCGGCTCTGATTTGGTAGCAAATCTCTACCTTTTGTAATTTGCATCGTGACATGTACATGCGTACATACAGGCATGAATACATGCATGCACACACGTAATTTGCATCACGACATGTACATGTGTACATACAGGCATGAATACACCTGTAAATCCATATACACACATGCACATCACATATCTACTTTTTTTTTTTGAAAGGTACATATCAACCTTGATGATGACACAGATGTGTAGTTGCACGTATCCATACTCTCATAGCTCATGTACTCCATATGAATGACTCTTAACCATTATGTATGTAAGCCCATAACCCACTTCTGATGTGAAGGCGGTGGGATGCAGAAATCACAGCTTCCACATTCTCATTCCGAAAGCAAATCATTCTCTCATGGAGATCCCAGAGATGTGCAAGAAAATTCAAGTTCCCAGGTCGAGGCAGGACCTTCTGAATGCTCCACTGAACATTTGGAATCTTCGTTGGCAGGACAAGTGACAATTTCTAGTGGTGATGGGCAGAAGAAATTTGCTGCACTCGACTCTTCTAATATTATCCATTCAAGTATTGAAGATGGTAAAGAAAATCTCGGCAAAGCCAATTCTTCGCCTGGTGCTTTGATGAAAATTCATCCATGCTCAGAAACTGAAATTGACACGAATGGTAGGGACCCTCAGGCCGAATCTATCAAACATTCAGATGTAAACCAACAATTTGAAAAATCCAAAGCCGTGTTTGAAGCATCTAATAAACAGGATACGACATTACGATCTCCTATCTCCGACAGTGAGCATTTGGGATCAAATATTGTGGAGGATGATGTAAGCACTAACTCTTGCTTTTTTGATATTTCACTTCTTAGTATTGCAATTGTGAATTTTAATTGCATGCATTGATGCTCATGTTGTTACTTTGAATTGTTGTGTTGTGTTCATCTCTATGGTTTTCTGTAGTGAACAGAGTTTAGTTGGTGTTGGTTCTCTTTTACTTTAACATCATACATTAGTGGTCAGGAATATAAGCAACTGGGGGAAGTAGTTCAAGCTTTTGAGGTTTGTCAATTTAAACACCAAGGAGCAAAAAGATAACAGAGTTATTTTTTAACCCTGAGATGATACATTTGAATGCTTGAAATTGCATGCACCTTAAGCATTTATTTGAGTCAGTTGGCACATATGGAGATCCATGATTACACAAAAATATACAAAGTGAAGAAAATTGTTCATCATCATCATCATCATCATCATCCAAGCCTTACCCCAATTTGGGGTCAGCAACATGAATCCTCTTCTGCCATTCCATGCTATCAAGGGCTTGACTTTCAGTTAGACCATAGGTGATCAAGTCTTTTCTTACTACCTCTGTCCGCATCCTTTTGGGCCTTTGTTAATTTATATTCGGTCTTTGTTACTTGCAGGAATATCATTCGTGGGAATCCAGATGTGAAGTGGCACTACGTGAAAAATGGAAAAAAATGACGGATTTAGAGACGGTTCTGGACCGTCTCTAAAATTGCATGGTTTAAGGACGCTTTAGAGACGACTGTAAACCGTCTCTAACTTTTTAGACGGCCCTTGACTGTCCTTAATATTGTCTTAAAAATTTTAACGTCTAAAAATCATTTAAAACGGTCAAAAACCGTCGTTAACTGTGGATAAAAGACGGCCATTGACCGTCTAGAATAAGAGACGGTCTCTGACCGTCTTGTATGCGACTTTTTGAGCGGTTGAAGACCGTCCGTATTAGAGACGGTCATTGGCCGTCTCTTACTGGTAATCTGAGACTGCCATGGACCGTCTCAATTAGAGACGGTCATTGACCGTCTTTTCCTATAATTTGAGACTGCCAAAATTTGTCTGTATTAGGGACGGTTTTTAGCTGTCTCCATTTGAGACTGTCAAGGACCGTCTCTATTAGAGACGGTCGAAGACCGTCTCATATGCGGTCATTTGAGACGGTCAAGAACCGTCTTAATTATAGACGGTCATCGGCCGTCGTTCACTGATTTATAACCTCCGTACGTCTTTAGCAGGTTCCATTTGAGACCGTCGAAGACCGTCTCTATTAGAGACGGTCCTTAGCCGTCTTATAGTGGTCATTTGAGTCTGCAAAGACCGTCTGCATTAGAGACGGTTGTAAACCGTCTCTAATGCTCAACTTAAAAATTAAGAACAAAAAAATTTATGAATTTCGAAAAAAAAAAAAGGAGTTAAAAAGCTTAGAAAAATAACTAACAATGTTTAAGAAAAAATTTTAGATTTTGAAAAAAAAAATTGTAATTTTATAAAAATCTAGATTTTGAAATAAAAATTAAGAACTTTGAAAAATGTTGATAATTTTGAAAAGAGAAAATTTGATAAGAAAGTGATATTTTGAAAAAGAAAATTTTAAAAATTAAACAAAATTGTGAAAAAATTGACAAATTGTAAAAAATTATATATTTTTTAAAAAAGAAAACTAGATTTTGTATTTTGAAAAGAAAAATTAAAAAGTTATATAACAAAAGTGATATTTAAAAAATGATATTTTGAAAAATAAAATTTTAAAAATTAAACAAAATTGTGAAAAAATTGACAAATTGTAAAAAAATATATTCTTTAAAAAAGAAAACTAGATTTTGTATTTTGAAAAGAAAAATTAAAAAGTTATATAACAAAAGTGGTATTTAAAAAATGATATTTTGAAAAAGAAAATTTTAAAAATTAAACAAAATTGTGAAAAAATTGACAAATTGTAAATAATATATATATTTTTAAAAAAAAAACTAGATTTTGTATTTTGACAAAAAAAATTAAAAAGTTATAACAAAAGTGATATTTAAAAAACGATATTTTGAAAAAGAAAATTTTAAAAATTAAACAAAATTGTGAAAAAATTGATAAATTGTAAATAATATATATATTTTAAAAAAGAAAACTAGATTTTGTATTTTGACAAGAAAAATTAAAAAGGTTATATAACAAAAGTGATATTTAAAAAATGATATTTTGAAAAAGAAAATTTAAAAAATTAAACAAAATTGTGAAGAAATTGACAAATTGTAAATACTATATATATTTTAAAAAAGAAAACTAGATTTTGTATTTTGACAAGAAAAATTAAAAAGTTATATAACAAAAGTTAAATTTAAAAAATGATATTTTTTAAAAAAAATTTTAAAATTAAACAAATTTGTGAAAAAATTGACAAATTGTAAAAAATATATATTTTTTAAGAAAGAAAACTGAATTTTGTATTTTGATAAGAAAAATTGAAAAGTTAAATAACAAAAGTGAGATTTTGATGATGTGTTGTCGCCCCTGTGTTTCTCCAACCCATTTTTGGGCCAGGTAATAATGTAAAAATGTTTTAATTTTTAAATATTTTTGTCGGTAAAAATGAGTGTGTGTGTGTGTGTGTGTGTGTGTATAATATTAAAAGGTAATATTTAAAAAATATATATATATATAATTAAAAGGTAATATTTAAATGATTTGTAATATCACATGAAAAAGAATATTGAAAGGTTTAGAAATTTTAACTGTGTTTAAGAAAAATTTTGAGAACATAATAATGGTTTTGAAGAAAAAAATCGGCATTTTGAAATTTTTGAGAAAAAAAAAATAAAATATGAGAATTTTTGAGATTTTTAAAATAAAAATTCAAAATTTGTATTTTAAATTTGATGGATTTTCCTGATGGATGGAGCAGACACAACCCAGTAATGGACTTAGGGTTCGTGTCCCTTCACAAATTTCTACATGGGAAGATCCTAAGCTTTCAATAACCATCCATAAGTGATAATAAAGTAAAATAATTAAATGATTAAATGTCAAATTATATCAATAAAAAATTAAATCCCATTGTGGTTTCTTAGAATAAAGGAGAATTTACTATTATGAGACGCGTTTTGTTCTTTAGCCTTTGGGCTTGGATCATTAAAATATGATCCAAGCCGTTCACATGATAGGTCTCACCTTAGATTGAGTGACCCAAAAATGAAATTTTACCTCTCATTGAAATATTTCAACAAGTTGATCATTTGATTTTTTTTAATTTTTTTTAATTTTTTTTTAACTTTTGACTAATTAAATGGTTGAAATATTTCAATATAGAAGTATTTTTGAACATCCTATCTAGGGTGAATCATGTTGTCTAAATGATTTGGGTTATCATAAAGGACCCTAATCCTACAGCTAGAATACTAATGTATCCTATTGCAATCCGCCTTGATGTATTGTAGGAAAACTCTTATCTTTATACGAAACTCAGGTGGGCCATAGCATCTAAAACTATGTGAAGACATCCTTAAAATATATAAAAGCATTTAATTGGTGGGGCCCACATGAGTTTTGGATATGTATGAAACTTGGGCTGACTCCTCATTCAAGTGGGACACACATAATGAATGGGCTGGATCTATGAACCACATCTAGGTGGGCCCAATAATGATTATGAATGTTTTAATGGGAGGGTAACCCTCTCAACTATATATAGTATGTGGTGTGGCCCACCCTCTCAACTAATGAAAAATAAATTTATAACATTAGTATGTGGTGTGGTCCACCTATAGCTTCGATTTGACTCATTTTTTGGATCAACCCTAAAAATGAGCCATTAAAATTAATGGACGGAGTGGATAATTAACATACACAATGGTGGGCCCCACAAGTCCTAAAATAATGAAAATTCGGGATCAACCTACACTGTTCATCCATTTTTTGAGATCATTTTAGAGAACTATCCCAAAAATTATTCATATCCAAAAATTAATTAAATGAACCACACAACAAATAAGGGGAACAAATTGGCTACTCCCCCCACACCATCCAATGGCTTGTGGTTGGTGCTATGTGGGCCCCACCATGATGTATGTGTTTAATCCATGCCGTCCATCTATTTTTAAAGATCATCTTACGACATGCGACAATGAGGCATATCCCAATATGAAATGGACCACATTATAGGAAAAAGTGTTGAATGAGCGTAAACCATTTAAAACATTTCGGGGGCCATAAAAGTTTTGGATCTAGATGATTTTTGTTTTTCCCCTTTATCTAGGCCTGTATGACCTAATCAACAGATTGGATGTCAAATAAAAAGTACAATGGGCCTTAAGATAGTTTCAACGGTGGGACAGTGACGCCCACCATTAAAAACTTCTAAAGGCAACAAAAGTTTTATATCAAGATGATATTTGTGTTTTCATGTATTTTATGTATTTTATAACTTTTCAACAGGTTGGATTTCAAATAAACATTACGATGGGCCTTAAGATAGTTTCAACGGTGGGAATCACTCTCCTCGCTGTTTTCTGTGGTGGGGTCCGCTACAGATTTTTATTTGCCTCATTCTTTGGCTCATGACTTAAAATGATATCTCAAAATGGATGGACGGTGTGGATATAATAAATACATCATAGTGGGCCCCACAAAACTTGGTGTCGTCACGGTATGGTGTCCAAGAGGGAAACGGATTGGCTACTCCCCTGACACCATACCTGTGGCTGGTGGTCGGTGCTCTATGAGTCCCACCATGATGTATGTGTTTCATCCATGCCGTCCATCTATTTTTACATATCATATTAGGGCTTGATACCAAAAATGAGAGGGATATAAATCTCAGGTGGTCCACACCACATGAAAACAATAGTGATTGGATATCCACCATTAAAACCCTCCTAAGGCCCACTGTACTTTTAATTTGACATTCAATCTGTTGATTAGGTCATATAGGCCCAGATGAAGGGAAAAAAAATATCAGATTGATCAAAAACTTTATATGCCCCCCGAAAGGTTTTTAATGGTCGACGCTCATTCAACACTGTTTCCAAATGAATGTTTTAATGGGAGGGTAACCCTCTCAACTATAGTATGTGGTGTGGCCCACCCAAGTCATGGATTGAGTTTATTTTTAAGCTTGTGGCCTACCATGGAATGGTGCATTTGACTGACGGGGCAAATCCAAAGTTCAAGTGGACTCACACTATAGAAAAGAGTGGGATAGTGACACCCACTATTGAAACATTCTTAGGGCCCACTGCGATGTTTATTTGAGATCCAACATGTTTATAAGTTAATACAGACATGGATGCAGTTGAAACTTGGTCTGACCCCTCATCCAAGTGGGACACAGGATATGTGAATCACATTTAGGCAGGCCCAATATATGATTATAAATGTTTTAAGGAAACCCTTCTCTACTACATTTAGGTGAGTTACTCGTTACTCTTACCAGAGTAATTAAACTCTATGGGGTCCACTGTTATTTATTTATTTTATCCACTCCATTCATCCATGTTAACAGATAATTTGACGTCTAAAGAACAAAAAGGAAGCATATCCAAAGCTCAGGTGGACCACACCATAGGAAATAGTGTGATTGAACCTCTACCATTTAAAATTTCTTGGAGGCCATAGAAGTTTTGGATCAAGTTGGTGTTTGTGTTTTCTATTCATTCATACATTTTTTATATTATGAACAACCTTTAACTGTTTTTTGACAATCTGATTAATCCAAATTGAAGAGTAAATAACTTCAGATGTTTAAATCAAAATTCACTCAATTTGTTGATCAATCTTGTTTGCTCAATATCTTTCTCATATGTAGCATGATTGAGGCCAGTAACTATATGGAAAAGGTTCTACACGTCATGGGAACTCCCCACGAGGTCGAGTTGTGTAGGCCCCACCATGATGTGTGTCGTAAATCAACACCGTGCATTTGATGGGTCCCCTTTAAATTATGGGATATCCCAAAAATCAGCCGTATTCAGAACTCTGGTGGGCCATACCATCTAAAATCATGTGAAGACATGCCTAAAACATATAAAAGCACTTGGTGGGGCCCACCTGAAATTTGGATGCGTCTGAAACTTGGTATGACCCCTCATCCAAGTGGCACACATATAATGGATGGGCTAGATTTGTGAACCACATCTCTGTGAGCCCAAAAAATAATTATGAATGTTTTAATGGAGGGTAGCCCCTCTCAACTTTTGTGTTCGGTAGTCTGTGGGGCCCACCATGATGTATGTGTTTCATCCATGCCGTCCATCTATTTTTATAATTCATTTTATAATATTACAAAAAAAATGAGTTATATCCCAATCTCGAGTGGACCACATTACCGGAAAAAGTGTTGAATGAATGTCGACCATTAAAAACTTTTTGAGAGCCATAAAAGTATTGGATCAAGTTGATCTTTGTTTTTTCCCTTCATCTGGGCCTTTATGACCAAATCAACAGATTGGATGTCAGATAAACAGTACAGTGGGCCGGAGGAGGATTTAAATGATGGATATCCAATCACTATTGTTTTCCTGTGGTGTGGTCCACCTAAGATTTATATTCCTCCTATCTTTAGGATTAAGGCCTAAAATGATCTTTAAAAATGGATGAACGGATTGGATGAAAAACATACATCATGGTGGGGCCCATGGACCACCGAACACTAGCCACGGGGCTGGTTTCAGCGGGAGTAGCCAATCCGTTCCACCCAAATATCTCCCCGCGCGCGCCTGCAACCCAAATCCCTAAATTCTCTCCCTCCCTCTCTCTCTCTCTCTCTCTCTGCAATCCGCTCTCCCTCCCTCTCCCGATCTCTCTCGTCGGTAGCTAATCCGCGTCCCGCTCTCCTCTCTCTCGTCCTCCTCTTCTCTCTCTCGTCCTCCTCCTCTCTCTCTCTCTCTCTCTCTCTCTCTCTCTCTGTCTCTCTCAACCTGTCGGTAGCTAATCCGCGTCCCCCTCTCTCAACCCGTCCGTAGCTTATCCGCGTCCCCCTCTCCTCTCTCTTTCTCTCGCCCTCCTCTTTCTACTCCAAACCCTAACCCATCATCCACCGACGATGTCCATGGTCTTCCCCATCGGCGTAGCAGCGGATCAAGTCCCAATGCATGGCCGCCCAACCTCCATCAACGACAGCTACCGTCAAATCGAAGGTACTCTCTCTCGATCTCTCTTCCTTCATCTCTGTCTATCTCACTTCCCCTTTCGATTTGGGGATTTTAGGTCTTATAGATTTGGGGATTTTAGGTCTTACAAATTTGGGGATTTTAGGTCTTACAAATTTGGGGATTTTATGGCTTACAGATTTGGGGATTTTAGGGCTTATAGATTTGGGGATTTTAGGGCTTACAGATTTTAGGGATTTTAGGGCTTACAAAATCCACTAACTCATTCATGCCATTTATGCGGTGAGCTAGAGAGATTTACATTGCGTCCTCAGTGCCATCCCTTAATGTTTCCTTCTATATATGTTTATAGACATGAATGAGTTAGTGGATTTCGCAGCTAAAGTGGGGTTATTTCACTCTGCTGTCAATCACAGGCCTCATAGCTCTTCTGATTCATATTTATGATGGATTCTATATCTTTTTCCTCCAATATTTTTCTTCACTTATAAGAGGAGTTATTTGATATGCTGGTGCCATATGGCATGCATGTATCTACATTCAAACCAACCAAATAGTGGACCTCACTGTAGATGAAGCATAGCCCCAAAATCGATTGATTAGGCAAATCTTAACCTCTGATGAATAGACATCTGTATCTTGAATTTGGACTGCTTACTGTTTTCCATTTTGACCATTCATTGGATGCCCACTGAGCTGCCAGTTAGGATATCATGCACTCAATGATACAAGCATTTGAAGCATTTGAAATGAAGGCAATTGCTGTGGTGGGGAACAACCTCATATGTTTGTCTTTTCAGCCTTCGGACTTTTACTGCATGTCTGTCTTCAATTAGTTGGGTTTCCGGTGGTGCTATGTAGCTTATAATTTTCTACTATCATTTCAATTATCTCATCATAGTGTTCTTGCACCTGCAAGTTATGACAAAAATCTGGATTGCATGTGGTTGTATTACTGAAGAAGTCTTCCGAGTCAAAGCCTAAACAATTTGGGATTTAAGATTTTCCGCTTTGTTATGAAAATGTTGTGCATTAGCAATGTATAATTTCCATTATTGGTTGGTATTAACGAGATGGTTCATTAGTTTGACAGGTTTCCTCTGTTTGTGCAGCTATGACTTAAATAGTACCTAACCATCCCATTTTATAGGCTATTTGTTGGATGATTAGAATATTTGATTTGTGTGTTTTTGAAGTGTGGTCCATTGTACCAAAATGACACACTGTACAGGTGGAGTACAAAAGCCTTGTGAGCATACAGGTTTGGATGTTAAATCATTATTTGGATGCTCATTTCAGGTTTTGGTTTGTATCAAAGATACAGTTTGAAACGATTGTTTTGGTTGTTCATTATAGATTTCACATTTACATGTGTATACTGAATTTTTTATTTTTGCTACTCATTTTAGGTTAAGGTTTGTAACATCTTACACGTTTGAGCTCGGACGATAATTGTTTATTTTGCCTACTCATTTTAGGTTTTGGTTTATAACAACTTAAAGATTTAGCTTAATCATCACAGGTTTAGTGTTAACTTTTTCCTCGCTAGGTTCCAGGTTTTGATTGCCTGCAGGTTTTGATTTATCAACTATTTTCCTCGCTAGGTCCCAGGCAGAATTCATGGGTTGTGGCACGCATGTTGTAAAGTTTAAGTGGTCTAGTATGGAAGTTCTTCTTCATCAAACTGATGCCCATGCCTCTGAAAGATTTGGATTTTAGGTACATGGAAAATGTTTGTATATGTCTGACACCGATAGCATAGTAGTTAGAATTTACAAACCAAGTCAGTTTGCTTTGCCCCCAAACTTTGTAATGCCCTTTTGTTAAATCTATCTTACAGGCGAAAACTATGAAAAAGATTGTGCTGAGGCTACAATGCTAGAGCTGCAAACATGTCTCCCAACACCCAATTAAGGTTGGCTTCTCATATTATTATTATCATTATTATTATTTTATTTTATTTATTTATTTTAGGCAAGCATTCAACATTCCATGCTAGGCAAACATGTCTCCCAACACCCAGTTGTTTTTTTTCTAATTATAGTTATGATCTCAGCAGTAAATTTACAAAATTGCTATCAAGACTCAAGAGTACTCAATATGAAAATATAATATAGTGAACTGGTACTGCTAAAAGAAACTAATTTTTCCATTTCTAAATAACGCTGTATACACAGCCGTAAGGACCAAAGAGCCAACTGGTTTCTGCATCTTTCCCCAAATATATCAACAGTTATTGCTTCTTTCCATGAACAGCAACTTCTCGATGTAAAGCTTCCCATACTGCAACTCAATGCTCCATGCTTGCTGATATCTGAATAGAAATCACTGAAAATAGGAAACCAACTTGTTGAAGTCGTGAAAATTGATTCAGTGCTATAACTTGCTAAAAAAGGATTCTGGGTGCTGTAAACTTTTCGAGAAATCACTGCTAGGCCAAGAAATTGAACAGGAACTGCAGGGGCATGGATATGGTTGGATTTGTGGAGCCCGCTGTGTAATCAGACACCCTACCAAAGACTTCCCTCACAAACGTGTATCAACTGGACGCCATCTCGGGACCTCTGCAGGCCACTATGGCCTGGGTGCTTCACAATCTCTCAAGGACTAAGCCTCTCTAGGGTCAGTTTGGGCAGTGGGATTAGAAGGGATTAGGTGGGGATGGGATTCATCTGGTCCAGCGCCAATTCCACTCCATGTTTGGGAAGAATGGAAATGCTTGGAATTACATTAAATGAAATTGCATTGGGTCTTGTGCCAATTTCACTCAATGTTTGGAAAGTTGTGTAGGTCCCAACATGATATGTGGGCTATATCCACACCATCCACCCATTTATCAAGATTATTTTCAATCATGGGCCAAAAAATCAGGTAAATCTAATGCTCAAGTGGACCCCACCATAGAAAGCAACAGGGATTGAATACTTACCGTTGAAAACTTCTTTGGTGCTACATAAGTTTTGGATCTATCTCATTTTTAGGCCCATGCCATAAAATGAGGTTACGAAACAAATGAACAGTTAAGATTAACATATGCGTGTTATTCTCAATAATTTCAAATGATGATGAGTATATTCATTCAATGTACCACCGTATTATCAACAAAGCAGGGCATTAATTTTATCCCATGGTAACAGGGAACAACCCGTGCCATGAGCAATAATTATGTTTTTTTTAATCCCATCCCACCTAATCCCTTCTAATCCTACTGCCCAAACTGACCCCTAGGGATTTGACCAAAAGCAACAGAAGACAGCGAAATCATCCACCTATTTCAATTGGGCCAGGTAAGATTAAATCCGAGCGGTTACAATCTACCCCACTTAAACATAATTTCATCATCGAAAGTTATTTATGTGTTCCACTTGCACTGATCCGTTATGTTTAATATTTTACTTTATCACTCGTGAGGTGGATGTACATGTATAGGCGTGAGTGTAATTGGCTACGTGAAAATCGGGACACTACACTAACTTTAATTGTTAAGTGGGACACACTACATGGATGTCAAATTACTAATATTCGACATCTTGATCATTCAACCAGTCTCAATGGTAGGATTGATTCATAACCAGTTATCAGTAACCCTGGGGGTCCTAGGGGTTGCTTAGTTGAAAATCTATGGTTGAGTGAGGGAACATGTGACCTAACATGCTTTTAAAATGTCGGATATTATTTCACAATATTAGTATTATCATTTATATGTACTTCTATCATTTATATATACCAAAAATAAAGAATTTGATTTTTTTCAAAACTTGGAAAGACTAATCAGTCCTACTTATTGTAACTTCAGCCACTGCTTCAAATGGAGGGACTGTACAGATTTGGTTAGGGAGACTACTGATGGTGAACTAGCAGCTGTAACAAATATGAGAGTTACAAAGGTGAAAAGAAACATAAGGCGGTCGGTAAGATAAGATAGATTGACAGTACTTGTTTTAATTTTCTTGGATGGATGATGAATGTATTTGGGAATGTAAATGAAAATAAAAAACTTATAATATATATATATGTTATCAATGGAGGATACCTTGTTTAGGGGGACATGAAATTCTTGTAGCTTATGGTATGGTGCCCCAATATTGGTTGTATGTTACTAGTATGTAGTAGATAATACTAGAGAATCTCTAAACCTAAACCTACACCTAATCCTAATCTACTCCTTAACCTAAACCTAAACTTGAAAACCCAAACCTAAATCCGTACACAAACCCAAACCCGAACCCGATTTCCTAAACATAAACCTTAACCTATTCTCAATTCCCTAAACCGTAACCTATAACCTACACTTATAACCTAAACCTATAACCTAAACCTGTAACCTTAACCTAAACGTAAAACCTAAACCTAAACCTAAACCCAAACCCAAACCCGATCCCGAACCCAAATCTGAATCCCTAAACCCTTAGCCTAAACCTAAAACCCAAACGTAAACCCGATCTCGAACCCGAACCCAATTTCCTATACCTAAACCTTAACGTATTCTCAAATCCCTAAACCTAAACCTACACCTAATCCTAATCTCAACTCCCTAACCTAAACCTAAACCTAAACCTAAACTTGAAAATCCAAAACTAAACCCGAACCCAAACCCGATCCCGATTTCCTAAACCTAAACTTATGACCTTAACCTAAACCTATTCTCAAATCCCAAAACCTCAGAACCTAAACCTAAACCTATAACCTATAACCAAAACCAAAACCTATAACCTAAACCCGAACCCATTCTCAAATCCCATAACCTATAACCTAAACCAAAACCAAAACCTATAACCTAAACCCGAACCCGATTTCCTAAACCTTAACCTAAACTTATAACCTATAACTTAAGCCTATACATAAACCTAAAACCTTACTTATAACCTAAAACTATTCTCAAATCCTTAAACCTTAACCTATAACCTAACCTAAACCTATACCTATAACCTAAAACTATTCTCAAATCCCAAAACCTATAACCTAAATCCGAATCGAAACCCGAACCCGAACCCGAATTCCTAAACCTTAACATAAACATATAACCTATAGCCTATAACTTAAGCCTATACCTAAACCTAAAACCTTACTTATAACCTAAAACTATTCTCAAATCCTTACCTTAACCTATAAGCTAACCTAAACCTTAACCCGATCCCGAACCCGAACCCGATTTCCTAAACCTATACCTTAACCTATTCTCAATTCCCTAAACCTATGGCTTATAACCTTAACCTAAACCTAAACCTATAACCTATAACATATAACCTATAACCTATAACCTAAACCTAAACCTAAAACCTAAATGTATTCTCAAATCCCTAAACCTAAACCTACACCTAATCCTAAACTCAATTCCCTATCCTAAACCTAAACCTAAACTTGAAAACCCAAACCTAAACCCGATCCCGAACCCATACCCGATTTCCTAACTTATAGCTTATAACCTTAACCTAAATCTAAACCTAAACCTTAACCTAAACCAAATCCTATGACCTAAAACCTAAATGTATTCTCAAATCTCTAAACCTAAACCTACACCTAATCCTAATCTCAACTCCCTAACCTAAACCTAAACCTAAACCCGATCCCGATCCCGAACCCGAACCCGATTTCCTAAACCTAAACCTTAACCTATTCTCAATTTCCTAAACCTTAACCTAAACCTATAACCTAAACCTATAACCAAAACCTAAGCCTAAAACCTAAACCTATGACCTAAAACCTAAATGTATTCTCAAATCCCTAAACCTAAACCTACACCTAATCTTAATCTCAACTCCCTAACCTAAACCTAAACCTAAACCCGAACTCGAACCCGATTTCCTAAACCTATACCTTAACCTATTCTCAATTTCCTAAACCTTAACCTATAACCTAACCTAAACCTAAACCTAAACCTATAACCTACACTTATAACCTAAACCTAAACCTAAGCCTAAAACCTAAACCTATGACCTAAAACCTAAATGTATTCTCAAATCCCTAAACCTAAACCTACACCTAATAATAATCTCAACTCCCTAACCTAAACTTAAACCTAAACTTGAAAACTCAAACCTAAACCCGATCCCGAACCCGAACCCGAACCCGATTTCCTAAACCTAAACCTTAACATATTCTCAATTCCCTAAACCTATAGCTTATAACCTAAACCTAAACCTAAACCTAAACCTATAACCTATAACCTATAACTTATAACCTAAACCTAAACCTAAAACCTAAATGTATTCTCAAATCCCTAAACCTAAACCTACACCTAATCCTAATCTCAATTCCCTAACCTAAACTTAAACCTAAACTTGAAAACCTAAACCTAAACCCGATCCCGAACCCGAACCCAATTTCCTAAACTTAAACCTTAACCTATTCTCAATTTCCTAAACCTTAACCTATAACCTAACGTAAACCTAAACCTAAACCTATAACCTAGACTTATAACCTAAACCTAAACCTATAACCTAAACCTAAGCCTAAAACCTAAACCTATGACCTAAAACCTAAATGTATTCTCAAATCCCTAAACCTAAACCTACACCTAATCCTAATCTCAACTCCCTAACCTAAACCTAAACCTAAACTTGAAAACCCAAACCTAAACCCCCGATCCCGAACCCGAACCCGATTTCCTAAACCTAAACCTTAACCTATTCTCAATTCCCTAAACCTATAGCTTATAAGCTAAACCTAAACCTTAACCTAAACCTATAACCTTAACCTAAACCAAATCCTATGATCTAAAACCTAAATGTATTCTCAAATCTCTAAACCTAAACCTACACCTAATCCTAATCTCAACTCCCGAACCTAAACCCGATCCCGAATCCGAACCCGATTTCATAAACCTATACCTTAACCTATTCTCAATTCCCTAAACCTATAGCTTATAATCTAAACCTAAACCTTAACCTAAACCTAAACCTATAACCTTAACCTAAACCAAAACCTATGACCTAAAACCTAAATGTATTCTCAAATCTCTAAACCTAAACCTACACCTAATCCTAATCTCAACTACCTAACGCAAACCTAAACCTAAACTTGAAAACCCATACCTAAACCCGATCCCGAACCGGAACTCGATTCCTAAACCTATACCTTAACCTATTCTCAATTCCCTAAACATATAGCTTATAACCTTAACCTAAACCAAAACCTATGACCTAAAACCTAAATGTATTCTCAAATCTCTAAACCTAAACCTACACCTAATCCTAATCTCAACTCCCTAACCTAAACCTAAACCTCAACTTGAAAACCCAAACCCAAACCCGATCCTAAACCCAAACCCAATTTCCTAAACCTAAACCTTAACCTATTCTCAATTCCCTAAACCTATAGCTTATAACCTAAACCTAAACCTTAACCTAAATCTAAACCTAAACCTTAACCTAAACCTATAACCTTAACCCAAACCAAATCCTATGACCTAAAACCTAAATGCATTCACAAATCTCTAAACCTAAACCTACACCTAATCCTAATCTCAACTCCCTAACCTAAACTTAAACCTAAACTTGAAAACCCAAACCTAAACCCGATCTCGAACCCGAACCCGATTTCCTAAACCTATACCCTAAACCTATAGCTTATAACCTAAACCTAAACCTTAACCTAAACCTATAACCTTAACCTAAACCAAATCCTATGACCTAATACCTAAATGTACTCTCAAATCCCTAAACCTAAACCTACACCTAATCCTAATCTCAACTCCCTAACCTAAACCTAAACCTAAACTTGAAAACCCAAACCTAAACGCGATCCCGAACCCGAACCCGATTTCTAAACCAATACCTTAACCTATTCTCAATTCCCTAAACCTATAGCTTATAACCTAAACTTAAACCTAAACCTAAACCTAAATCTATAACCTTAACCAAAACCAAAACCTATGACCTAAAACCTATATGTATTCTCAAATCCCTAAACCTAAACCTATACCTACACCTAATCCTAATCTCAACTTCCTAACCTAAACCTAAACCCGATCCCGAACCCGAACTCGATTTTCTAAACCTAAACCTATAGCTTATAACCTAAACCTTAACCTAAACCTATAGCTTATAACCTAAACCTTAACCTAAACCTATACCTTAACCTATTCTCAAATTCCTAAACCTACACCTACACCTAATCTTAATCTCAACTCCCTAACCTAAACCTCGATCCCGAATCCGAACCCGATTTCCTAAACCTAAACCTTAACCTATTCTCAATTCCCTAAACCTAAACCTACACCTAATCCTAATCTAAACTTTCTAACCTAAACCTAAACCTAAACTTGAAAACCCAAACCTAAACCCAATCCCGAACCCGAACCCGATTTCCTAAACCTAAACCTAAACCTAAACCTAAACTTGAAAACCCAAACCTAAATCGGATTCGAACCCGAACTCCGATTCCCTAAACCTAAACCTTAACCTATTTTCACCCCTAAACCTATAGCTTATAACCTAAACCTTAACCTAAACCTAAACCTATACCTTAACCTATTCTCAAATTCCTAAACCTACACCTACACCTACTCTTAATCTCAACTCCCTAACCTAAACCTAAACCTAAACTTGAAAACCCAAACCTAAACCCGATCTCGAACTCGAACCCGATTTCCTAAACCTAAACCTTAACCTATTCTTAATTCCCTAAACCTAAACCTAAACCTAAACCCGATCCCGAACCCGAACCCGATTTCCTAAACCTAAACTTGAAAACCCAAACCTAAACCCGATCCCGAACCCGAACCCGATTCCCTAAACTTAAACCTTAACCTATTCTCAATTCCCTAAACCTATAGCTTATAACCTAAACATAAACCTAAACCTTAACCTAAACCTATAACCTTAACCTAAACCAAAACCTAAATGTATTCTCAAATCTCTAAACCCGAACCTACACCTAATCCTAATCTCAACTCCCTAACCTAAACCCAAACCTAAACTTGAAAACCCAAACCTAAAACCCTATCCCGAACCCGAACCCGATTTCCTAAACCTAAACCTTAACCTATTCTCAAATCCCTAAACCTAAACCTACACTTAATCCTAATCTAAACTCCCTAACCTAAACCTAAACCTAAACTTGAAAACCCAAACCTAAACCCAACCCGAACCCGAACCCGAATTCTTAAACCTAAACCTTAACCTATTTTCAAATCCCTAAACCTAAACCTAGACCTACACCTAATCCTAATCTCAACTCCCTAACCTAAACTTAAACCTAAACTTGAAAACCCAAACCTAAACCCGATCCCGAACCCAAACCCGAACCCGATTTCCTAAACCTAAACCTTAACTTATTCTCAATTCCCTAAACCTATAGCTTATAACCTAAACCTAAACCTTAACCTTAACCTTAACCTAAACCTAAACCTGAACCTATAACCTATAACCTAAATATATTCTCAAATCCCTAAACCTACACCTACACCTAATCCTAATCCTAATCTCAACTCCCTAACCTAAACCTAAACCCTAAACTTGAAAACCCAAACCTAAACCCGATCCCGAACCCGAACCCGATTTCCTAAACCTAAACCTTAACCTATTCTCAAATCTCTAAACCTAAACCTAATCCTAATCTAAACTCCCTAACCTAAACCTAAACCTAAACCTAAACCTTAACTTGAAAACCCAAACCTAAACCTAATCTTGAATTCTTAAACCTAAACCTTAACCTATTCTCAAATCCCTAAACATACACCTACACCTAATCCTAATCTCAACTCCCTAACCTAAACCTAAACTTGAAAACCCAAACCTGAACCCGATCCCGAACCCGAACCCGATTTCCTAAACCTTAACCTAATCTCAATTCTCTAAACCTATAGCTTATAACCTAACCTAAACCTAAACTTATTTATATGTATTATGCGTGGATGAATGTAATGTGAATAAGATTGTTTGTGTTTGGATGGATTTACGTAGTTTGGGTTTAGATGGATGTGAATGTGATGAAATGTGGATAAGATTGTTTTTTTACTTATGAAGTTAAACTTATATGTATTATGCGTGGATGAATGTAATGTGGATAAGATTGTGTTTGGATGGATTTACGTAGTTTGGGTTTAGATGGATGTGAATGTGAATGTGATGAAATATATTGTATAATAGGTGTATATCAGGAAGATTGTGTGTTTGGATGGATTTACGTAGTTTGGGTTTAGATGGATGTGAATGTGAATGTGATGAAATATATTGTATAACAAGTGTATATCAGGAAGATTATGTGTTTGGATGGATTTACGTAGTTTTGGTTTAGATGGATGTGAATGTGAATGTGATGAATGGATGTGAATGTGAATGTGAATGTGAGACAGGTGATGTGAATGTGAATGTGAATGAATGTGAATGTGAATGTGAGACAGGTGATGTGAATGTGAATATGAATGGATGTGAATGTGAATGTGAGACAGGTGATGTGAATGTGAATGTGAATGGATGTGAATGTATAACAGGTGTATATCAGGAAGAAGATTGTAATAGGTCAAATTTGAAGTCCTGTAAGGGTCATAAGAGACGGCCCATAGCCATCCTTTTAAAGGACGGTCCATGACCGTCCTTTGAAAAACTCATACGGACGGTCTGTCTGATGACAGATCCTTTTAAAGGATGGTCCATGACCGTCCGTTTAAAGATGATCTATCGCCGTCCTTTGAAGGCCCATAAGAGACGGTCCATGACAGTCTTTTTTAAGGACGGTCCATGACAGTCCTTTTAAAGGACGGTCCATGGCCGTCCTTTTTGGGCTCATAAGAGACGGTCCATGACAGTCCATTTTAAGGACGGTCCATGACCGTCCTTTTTTAGGACGGTCCATGACCGTCTTTTTTTCGTCAATAAGAATGACGGTTTTCAACCGTCCTTTAAGTAATAGGACACGTCAAAATTTGACTGCCTATGCGACGGTCCATGACCGTCCTTTTTGGTCATTTGAGACGGTTTTGGACCGTCCTTTTTTCGCTGTTTTGGCGTAGTGTGGGAAAGCATCAAGGGGTTAGAGAATGCAAATCGCCTTCTCAAGGAAGCAATTGTGATGCCAATAAAGTATCCCAAGTAGGTCTCATTAAGTCTGGCAATGCCTCATGGATGGTTATATTAAAATTGTTGTGAATTATTTGAATTTTTTTTTTTTAGATGAATACTTTGTTAGCTTTTGATAGCACTGATATTTAGTGGAAAGTCCAAAGGGATTAAAATAATGCAATTTTGTTAAACTTCTCTCTTGTTTCTTTTTTTTTTTTTAAAGCATATATCCAATCCAAATATTTGGAATTTGAATGATATATTTGATTTTGATTTCCTCCTCTTCTTTTGTATAGACTAACCTTCTCAAATAGGTTGGTTCGTTCAGAGCTTTGGAGAAATTGGTATATCTAGTTTTGGATGTGTGCATTGATTAATACACATCCATAACTAGATATACCAATTTCTCTATTCTCCAAAGCCCTAACAAACCAACTTATTTAAGAAGGAAAAGTCTACATAATAGAAAATGAAGAAATTAAAATCAAATATATCATCCAAGTTCTTAATTTTTTTTATTATTATTAATGAGAATCGCCGACGGTTTTTAGCCGCCGACAACGCTGACGGGTTTTAGCCACCGAAAACGCCGACGGTTTTTAGCCGCCGACAACTCCGACAGTTTTTAGCCTTCTCTCCATTATTCTTCTTTTTGTTACAATTTTCAATCTAAAGCATGGTACTGTCCTAGGTAATTGGAAAATGCAGGTTCAAAATCATCAAAATATAAAGTACAATGGAACAGTACAATGCTTGAAGTATATATGGAGAACTGAAGATTTTCGTGGCCTATTTAATGGCAATGGTACCAATTGTGCACGGCATAGTGCCAAACTTGGCAGTCAAGTTTTTTTTAGCTATGAGGGATCATCTAGGTTTGGTTTCTTTGCATCGAATCATTTTCTTGCCTTGTTTGAAGGCTGATGCCAATATCTCTTTAATTTTGTTTGTGCTGATTGATGTGTATGAATTTATAACATTTTGTCATGATTGATGTCAAGTTCTTTAGACATCCATGTTCGATGCCTATGATCCTTGTTTAGGTAAATGGCATAAAAGTCCCCTCATTGTGCATACCAAAACATTTACTTGGAATGTTATTGTAAGAGTGCATGACATAATCATCAAACATGCCATCCTTTTGGCTTTTTATATTGTTGCTAAAGAGTAATTTATTAGAATGCCTATTAAGTAGCTCACAAGTTAAAATAGAAAAAAAAAAAAAAAAAAAGAGTTGGACCATGATGCTGCTATACATATTCACTGCACATGAACATAGCAGGTGGAACTGGCAGTTGGACTGCTTTGAACTAAACGGTGGCAAAAAAATGGCTCATGGTCTAGTTCTGGTTTTAAATAGTTGATTGAATTTTGTATGTTGCTTTTCCTTTTGTCTTTGAACATATGGGTTATACATTTGAATCTGATTGCTAACTTTATGGATGTTTGGATGAGAAGATTTTGGAGTTGTGTTTTATTGCTTTGGAAAACATTTAGGTCCGTTAGACAATGGTTTAACAATCGTACCAGCAATGTCGTTTTAGAGACAATGGGCCATTAACAAATGACAAAAATGCCATTTTCTTCAGAAATTGTCTAAACAGAACCAACAGAGCGAAAATTCAGATTCATGTTGACCAACCATTCTAAGTTTCTCGATTGATATTTATAGCTCTCCAAGTTAGTCCTTAATTTAAGTCAATCATAGCAAAGGTGTTGATAAAATGGATTCCTTACACAAAGTCCTTGATATTGCACTGGTGGTATTTGGAGTCATTCTGCAACAGCCTCCTATGAATTAAGCTCCGACTTCATGCCATTTGCTAACATAAGAAATGAAATCTTCATCTGAAACCCCTGTAGATGCCTGTAGCAGGATAGAAAAGGAAAGAGAAGTTGAAGTATTTTCAATAAGCATTTTGTGGGCATCTAAAATGCAGAATTACATGAGATTTGGTTCCATGTCACTAGCATCTTAGACTAGTTTGTTCATGGCTAAGACTGCATTAGTACGTTGTAGACAATTTAACAATCGAGTTGTTGTCTAAATCCCATGAAAAATGGAACTAAACAAATAAAAGAAGGAATTTCTTAATATTGGAGAATTGGTTGTATTCATGTTCCACATGTTTTGAAATGACGACTCAATTGCTGAGTTGCCATCTAGCTGGTCCACATGTTTTGAAACACGACAAACTTATAGTATAACCATTTAATCATTCCATTGAAATGGTAGCTTGTATTACTGTTGAGTTCTATTGTTGCCCATTCTTATTCTGCTTGATCTACTTGATGTCGAAACTGTAAAGGTCTAACAGTAAACAACCTTTTTAAGTTTCCAACCTGTTCTCCCTTATGGTTGTAAATTGTAATATCTATGAGAATTTTCTTGATATAGTCATTTTCATGCAAAAAAATGTTATTTAGACAATCTATATATGCATCTTTTGAGATGCTTTGCTTTGTTAATGTATTTTCATTTATGATCAATGATTTGGGTTATGTATTTTCCTAATAGTTTCTCAGCTGTCATATCTTGAACCTGAGATTCTTCCTATTTATGTGTGTTCTGTTGAACTTGTCTTGAATTCTAATAGTCTTGAAAATTGTATTTTACTTGCCATAGTGTGGCTCATTTCTTGGAATCTCGAGGTATGTTGGAGGATGCACTTGAAGTCGCTACCGATCCTAATTACAGATTTGATCTAGCTGTCCAGCTTGGGAGATTAGAGAAGTTTAAACTCATCAAGCTCATCAATCAAACCGATGCTAGTTATGTCGGGACAATGTCTAAATCGATGACACATTTGGTGATTTTTGAAATGAAGGAATCAATTATAGTACCGGTTTGAGTGATGAGTTTGATGAGTTACTTTCTCAGGAAATATAGTCTGCCTAAGGATTTAGGAACAAAAATAGTTAACCATCTTTGGTTTGAGAATTGTATGAAGGAAGGGAAATGCCTACCAGAGGATCCATATACCATGCAAAGGTATTATTGCTATTCCTTGTGCTGCTTAAATAGAAAAGCCAGAACTGCATTTTAATAGTTATATTTTTCTTTTTTGTTTTGATGAAGCTGTCCATTTCCTATGGACAGCATTAGAAGGGCCTAGCCATTTGGACAGGCCATGTTTATGTATTTGCTCGAAATTAATGGAGCAGACCCGGATGTGCGTCGGAGCTATCCAGAAGAGCAGGGGTCCCTGGAAGGTGAGAACCGCTGTTATGACCATGATGAAGCTATCCATTTCCTATGGACAGCATTGGAAGGGCCTGGCCATTTGGACAAGCCATATTTATGTATTTGCTCGAAATTAATGGAGCAGACCCGGATGTGCGTCGAAGCTATCCGGATGAGCGGGGGTCCCTGGAAGGTGGGAACCGTGTTATGACCATGATGAAGTCAGTCCATTTCCTATGGACAAGATTGGAAGGGCTGCCATTTGACAACAGCCGTGTTTATATCTGTATTTGAGGACCACACCCTTAACCTAAACCGAACCCGAACCCGATTTCCTAAACCTAAACCTTAACCTATTCTCAATTCCCAAATCTATAACCTATAACCTATAACCTAAATCTAAACCTATAACCTAAACCTATAACCTAAACCTTAACCTAAACCAAAACCTATAACCTAAACCTAAACCAAAACCTATAACCTATAACCTAAACTTATAACCTTAACCTAGACCTAAAACCAAAACCTAAACCTATAAACCGAAACCTAAACCTAAACTAAAACCTATAACCTAAACCAAAACCAAAACCTATAATCTAAACCTTAACCTATAACCTACAACCTATAAACTATAACCTATAACCTAAACTTATAACCTTAACCTAAACCTATAAGTTAAAACCTAAACCTAAACCTAAACCTAAAACCTAAATGTATTCTCAAATCCCTAAACCTAAACCTACACCTAATCCCAATCTCAACTCCCTAACCTAAACCTAAACCTAAACTTGAAAACTCAAGCTAAACCCGATCCCGAACACGAACTCGATTTCCTAAACCTTAACCTTAACCTATTCTCAATTCCCTAAAGCTAAACCTACACCAAATCCTAATCTCAACTCCCTAACGTAAACCTAAACCTAAACATGAAAACGCAAGCCTAAACCCGATCCCGAACCCGAACCCGATTTCCTAAACCTAAACCTTAACCTATTCTCAAATTCCTAAAGCTAAACCTACACCAAATCCTAATCTCAACTCCCTAACCTAAACCTAAACCTAAACATGAAAACGCATGCCTAAACCCGATCCCGAACCCGAACCTCGATTTCCTAAACCTAAACCTTAACCTATTCTCAAATCCCTAAACCTAAACTTACACCAAATCCCAATCTCAACTCCCTAACCTAAACCTAAACCTAAACATGAAAACCCAAGCCTAAACCCGATCCCGAACCCGAACTCGAATCCGATTTCCTAAACCTAAACCTTAACCTATTCTCACCTCGCAAAGCTATAACCTAAACCTAAACCTAACCTAAACTTATAACCTTAACATAAACCCAAAACCTAAACCTTAAGCAAAACCTATAACCTTAACCTAAACAAAAACCTAAACTTATAACCTTAACTTAAACCCAAAACCAAAACCGAACCTATAACCTAAACCTATAAACTAAAACCTAAACCTAAACCTATAAACTAAAACCTAAACCTAAACCTAAACCAAAACCTAAACCAAAACCTATAACCTTAACCTAAACAAAACCTATAACCTAAACCTTAACCTATAACCTATAACCTAAACTTATAACCTTAACCTAAACCTATAAGCTAAAACCTAAACCTAAACCTAAAACCTAAATGTATTCTCAAATCCTTAAACCTAAACCTAATCCCAATCCCAATCTCAACTCCCCAACCTAAACCTAAACCTAAACCTAAACTTCAAAACCCGATCCCGAACTCGAACCCGATTTCCTAAACCTAAACCTTAACCTATTCTCAAATCCCTAAACCTAAACCTACACCAAATCCTAATCTCAACTCCCTAACCTAAACCTAAACCTAAACATGAAAACCCAAGCCTAAACCCAATCCCGAACCTGATTTCCTAAAACTAAACCTTAACCTATTCTCAATTCCCAAAGCTATAACTTAAACCTAAACCTAACCTAAACCTATAACCTTAACCTAGAGCCTTAACATAAACCCAAAACCTAAACCTTAACCAAAACCTATAACCTTAACCTAAACCTAAAACCAAAACACGAACCTATAACCTAAACCTATAAACTAAAACCTAAACCTAAACCTAAACCTATAACCTAAACCTATAACCATAACCTAAACAAAAACTTATAACATAAACCTTAACCTATAACTTATAACCTTAATCTAAACCTATAACCTAAACCTATAAGCTAAAACCTAAACCTAAACCTAAAACCTAAATGTATTCTCAAATCCCTAAACCTAAACCTAATCCCAATCCCAATCTCAACTCCCAACCTAAACCTAAACCTAAACTTCAAAACCCGATCCAGAACTCGAACCCGATTTCCTAAACCTAAACCTTAACCTATTCTCAAATCCCTAAACCTAAACCTACACCAAGTCCCAATCTCAACTCCCTAACCTAAACCTAAACCTAAACATGAAAACCCAAGCCTAAACCCGATCCCGAACACGAACCCGGTTTCCTAAACCTAAACCTTAACCTATTCTCAATTCCCAAAGCTATAACCTATAACCTAAACCTAAACCTAACCTTAACCTATAACTTTAACTTATAACCTAAAACCAAAACCAAAACCTATAACCTAAACCTATAAGCTAAAACCTAAACCTAAAACCTAAAACCTAAATGTATTCTCAAATCCCTAAACCTAAACCTACACCAAATCCTAATCTCAACTCCCTAACTTAAACCTAAACCTAAACTTGAAAACCCAAACCTAAACCCGATCTCAAACCCGAACCCGGTTTCTAAACCTAAACCTTAACCTATTTTCAATTCCCAAAGTTATAACCTATAACCTAAACCTAAACCGAACCTAAACTCAGTAACCTTAACCTATAACCTAAACCTATAATCTTAACCTAAACCTAAAACCAAAACCTAAACTCAGTAACCTAAACTTGAAAAGCTAAAACCTAAACCTAAACCTAAAACCTAAATGTATTCTCAAATCCCTAAACCTAAACCTAATCCCAATCCCAATCTCAACTCCCCAACCTAAACCTAAACCTAAACTTCTAAACCCGATCCCGAACCCAAACCCGATTTCCTAAACCTAAAATTTAACCTATTCTCAAATCCTAAACCTAAACCTACACCAAATCCCAATCTCAACTCCCTAACCTAAACCTAAACCTAAACATGAAAACCCAAGCCTAAACCCGATCCCGAACCCGAACCCGAAACCGATTTCCTAAACCTAAACCTTAACCTATTCTCAATTCAAAGCTATAACTTGTAACCTATAACCTAAACCTAACCTAAACCTATAACCTTAACCTATAACCTTAACATAAACCCAAAACCTAACCTTAACCTAAACCAAAGCCTATAACCTTAACCTAAACCAAAAACCCGTAACATAAACCTTAACCTAAACTTATAACCTTAACGTAAACCTAAAACCAAAACCTAAACCTATAAACTAAAACCTAAACCTAAACCTAAACCTAAACCAAAACCTATAACCTCAACCTAAACAAAAACCTATAACCTAAACCTTAACCTATAACCTATAACCTATAACTTATAACCTTAACCTAAACCTAAACCCAAAACCAAAACCCAAACCTATAACCTAAACCTATAAGCTAAAACCTAAACCTAAACCTATATCTAAACATTAACCTATTCTCAAATCCCTAAACCTATACCTACACATAATCCCAATCTCAACTCCCTAACCTAAACCTAAACCTAAACATGAAAATCCAAGCCTAAACCGGATCCCGAACCCGAACCCGATTCCCTAAACCTAAACCTTAACCAATTCTCAATTCCTAAACCTATAGCTTATAACCTAAACCTAAACCTAAACCTTAACCTAAAACTAAACCTAAACCTTAACCTAAACCTATAACCTTAACCTAAACCAAAACCTATTACCTATAACCTAAACTTATAACCTATAACCTAACAAGAACCTAAACCTAAAACCTAAACCTTAACCTATAACCTAAAATTTAAACCTAAACCTAAAACCTAAATGTATTCTCAAATCCCTAAACCTAAACCTACACCTAAGCCTAATCTCAACTCCCTAACCTTAACCTAAGCTTAAACCTGAAAACCCAAACCTAAACCCGATTCCGAACCCAAACCCGATTTCCTAAACCCTAAACCCTAAACCCTAAACCTATTCTCAAATCCTAAAACCTATACTTATAACCTAAACCTAAACCTGGAGGAGCTGGCGAGGTAGAGGGAGGAGCAGGAGAAGTAGAGGGAGGAGCAGGAGAGGAGGATAGAGGATCAGTTGGCGAGGCAGAAGAGGATGGAGGAGGAGTTGGTGAGGCAGTGGGAGGAGCAGGAGAGGAGGATGGTGGAGATGCGGGTGAAGCATGAGCGACGGATGACAGAGGTGTTTCAGGCTTTCGCTGCACGCTTACCCACCGATGCCCCACCACCTCCGCCTTCATCTTTGTGATTTTTTATTTATTTGTTTATGATGTTAAGTTTATATGTATTTATGCGTGAATGAGTGTGATGCAGATAAGATTGTTTGTGTTTGGATGAATGTAGTTTATGTAGTTTGGGTTTAGATGGATGTGAATGTGAATATGATGAAATGTGTATATCAGGATGAATATGATGGAATATATTGTTAACAGGTGTATATTAGGAATTTTGTACGGATTTTGAGCTGGAATGTTTTTTTTTTAAAAAGAAACTTTTGGCGACGAAACTTTTCGTCGCTAAAAGATATGTTGGTTTATTTTTAGCAGCGAACAGTTTCGCTGCTAAAAACAGAAGGATTTTTTGATAATTTATCGCAGCGAAAATTTTCGCTGCTAAAAGTCTTGTATAGTATTTTTTAGCGATGAACATTCTCGCCACTAAAAGTTTATGTAGTTTGGGTATAGATGGATGTGAATGTGAATATGATGAAATGCGTATATCAGGATGAATATGATGGAATATATTGTTAACAGATGTATATCAGGAATTTTGTACGGATTTTGAGCTGGAATATTTTTTTAAAAAAAGAAACTTTTGGCGACGAAAATTTTCGTCACTAAAAGATATGTTGGTTTATTTTTAGCAGCGAAAATTTTCGCTGCTAAAAACAGAAGGATTTTTTTGTACAGTTTTATCCTTAAAAGTTGAAATTTTTTAGCAGCAAAAAGTTTCGCTGGTAAAAGTCTTGCATAGTATTGTTTAGCGACAAACATTTTCGCTGCTAAAAGTTTATGTAGTTTGGGTTTAGTTGGATGTGAATGTGATTATGATGAAATGTGTATATCAGGATGAATATGATGGAATATATGGTTAACAGGTGTATATCAGGAATTTTGTACGGATTTTGAGCTGGAATAATTTTTTTAAAAAAGAAACTTGTTCGCTAAAAGATATGTTAGTTTATTTTTAGCAGCCAAAATTTTCGCTGCTAAAAGTCTTGTACAGTACAAGACTTTTAGCAGCTAAAATTTTCGATGCTAAAAATAGAGGGATTTTTTGTAAAGTTGAAAATTTTTAGCAGTGAAACTTTTCGCTGCTAAAAGTCTTGTATAGTATTTATTAGCGACGAACATTTTCGTCGCTAAAAGTTTAAGAAAATTCCCCCCCCCTCGGTAGGAAAAATGTTTGGAGCATTTAGCGACGAAAATTTTCATCGCTAAAAGTCTAATGGACGATTTTTAACTACAAAAATTTTTAGCTGCGAAGTCTTGTATAGTATTTATTAGTAACGAACATTTTCGCCGCTAAAAGTTTAAGAAAATTTTAGGAAAAATGTTTGGAGCATTTAGCGACGAAAAATTTCGTCACTAAAAACCCTCTTTCTTGTAGTGTTATTTGGAAGTGTAAACAAACAAATGCATATGAGTTCTACTGTGTGCTTGTAAGTAATCAGATTACATGCAAAATCATTTATGTTGATAGCTTCCAACATTCTCAATCTGCAAAATCATTCTTGTTGATAACTTCCAACATTCTCAATATGATCTAACATGAACCATGCATGTATTTGGTTCTTTTGGAATGGGTCTGCTTCCATGTGTGGAATATGTCCATCCAGCTGTAAGTTAGAGCCATAAATCTAGTTGTAGTGATTTCATACTTGTGTTTTTGTTGCAGCATTTGTATCTAAATCAAATGAATAATACCCCTCATCTAAATAAGGATGAGGGTCTGTAGAGCAATCCCAGTAATCATTGCACTCCAAATTCCCCTAATACTAAAGACAAATAAATAAAATTTCACACACAGAAATATAGAATTGTAACAGAGAATCAAGCCTACCATAAATAGTGATAAAGCTTGTGCAAATGAATGGCGAAAACACCAAGTTCTTTGATCCATTTTAGAAATATATAAATCATTCCACGAAACATGCAATAATGTCATAAGTAGACACACAACAGGAAGTAAATGCAAACTAGTGAACAAATCAAATGGCTAAAGGAAGCATATACACTGATAATGGTAGCTGGAAATATGAATATTTATTCACACCAGGAAAAAAAGAAAAAAATTGATCAGAGCTAAACAAAAGTTAAAACAGAATGTTGGTTAGAAAACAATAGCATGCAACCAACAGCAGTTGCTTCACAATTCCAAAATCACTGCCACATAAATTTTCTGGAAGAAAGAAATTACATATATAAATTTTCCGGAAGAAAGAAATTACATACATATTTTTGTATGACATATACATATGAGCAAAGTGACTATACATATGACATATCCACAGATCATGCAGGAATATGACAAGCATGTCAAATTACATACCTAGAATTTAATGAAAGAAAAATAGGCATCCATCACCAAACCAAATTAAAGAATGTAGTCAAGCTCAGGCAAATTACATTTGGGAAACAATGTGATGGGGGGCGTGGGCAAGTAGATAAAAGGGTGTATCCTCCATGTAAAAATTATTGGGTCCTGATGTGTCACACCATGAATGACTCCTAATACACCTATTTTGTACAAGCAAGCCAATGATAAAGAGTGCTAATCTGATGAGGCCCACAGTCTTGGGGGATATCTAAAAGATCTTCCAGATTAGAGGATCATAAGCCATCCAAATGTTCAGCCTTGTTTTACCGACCATTGTTGTCCATTTCCATTAATTTTCTACCAAGGATACCCAAATAGCAAATTGTCACTCCTCTTGAATCCCGCCCTACTCTCACTCAGTACTTTCTGGAACTAAGCTTTTATCTTCTCCAACTCCCTGCCACCACCATCATCACATCTCTTTCATTTGTCAATTTTGATCTAGATATTCAGCTATTTATTGGTTATGAAATTTATTAAATGAATCTTACCCAATCAAAATTGAAGGGAAAATTTTATAGGATTGCCATTAGATCAGTCATGCTTTATGAGAGAGAATGTTGAGCAATAAACGAACAACATGTTCATAAGATGAGCGTAGCTGAAATGAGAATGATGAGATGAATGAGTTGCAAGAAGAGGATGGATAAAATTAGATGAACACAGATTAGAGAATTTAGGAGTAAAACTAATAGGTAAATAATATGAGAAGTTGACTTAGATGGTTTCGCCATGTGCAACAGAGACCAAGATCGAACTGCACTGGTGTGGAGTGAGTTGGTTCAAGTTGATGGCCCTAAAAGGGCAAAGAGATGCCTAAAAGGATATCGGTAGGGATCTAAGCTGGCCCAACCACCTGGTCCAAATGTTAGGCTGGTCCAGTCATCATGCAGGCCACTGTTGGCAATTTATTTGATGCTCATGTTGGTGTGACCAGCATGATTAGTGGACCACCTCCATCTTTAGGCCAGGTTATCAACACAATGTGGTCCACTTGATGCATGGGTACGGTGTCACACACAAGTGCCATTTTGAAATGATTTGCTACTTTTTGAAGTGTGCAGGTGCATGTGAGCTTTAGCAGAACTCTAGAACAGAAACATGTTGTGTTACCAACATCTATCTTTTATTTACTAAGGTATGAAATAACATTAGTATCCATAGAAACTTACTGACAGTAAAGCAACAGAAATTACATTTAACCATAACAAATTCTCATACAAATCCAGAAAGCTACAATCTCTTTGTGGAAGCCAACTATCAAAAACAACACTCAAATTTTACAGTGAATACAATTAAAATATAAACCCTTGGTCAGAAGTTTCTTGCGGCCTTGACTTCTAGGCTTTGGCTATTGTTTACACCTGTAATTATAGTTAACATGGCTCCATTTCTCCATAAGTAGAATCAGTCTTTATAGGATTACATGGATTGAATACAATAGACATGTGATATGTTGGCAAGAAAGGAAGTTGCATGTGAAAGTTCACAATCACATGCATCCCATGAATGGAAACTTCACCTGGAAGCAATGCATGACATGCATCAACTAAACCCAAGCGCAGTTAAAGGAGCAGAATTAATGTCCAGTAACCAGCCCATTGTAGAACTTTTGCCAAGAATCATAAGAATTCTTGCTTTGGATATGATTGGCAAAATGGAATAGTAATGCCAACCCCAAATAGTTGGGGCAAGGCTATAATGATGGGTTGAACACAATAATAAAAATTTGCACATGAGGTGCGTATATTTATTAGCTTTGTTCACCTGTGAAGATGTCTCCTGATCATGTTCTGTATTTGCTGGTAATCCCAGAGATTGCAAATAGAGTTTCCTACCAATCTGAAGTTCTATCGAACCAATGTAACAAAAACAGTAGCTACATACAAGGCAGTCAACCTGCAAAACATAAGAAATTAGTGAGTGATATGTATATATGAGAGGCCAATGTAAGATGAGTGAAACTAAACCAATGCATGACCTCTACACTTGTTGGATGGCACTTACTCATCCACCATACACGTGGGACGTGGTGTATATGTATTTCAATGCCAACCACCAAAATAGTCAGCCCCACTGTGGGTGCAGCAAAGCCCAAAAATCACACCGATCTGCTGATCTTAACCATACATCCAATTAATTTGGACATTTGACCATTTTTCCTCTTAGGCATATGTTGGATGCAAATTGGACGGCTACATACATCCAATAAGTGTGATTTCAGGATACGATACATCCTCATTAGAACCGAGTGACCGTGTATGCCACATGTACAGTGCATGAGGCACCACCATCAAGAAATCACAGAGAAACCATATAGAAGTATAGCCCAAGAGTATGAAGAAACTGCAAATTCCAAAGAAAGAATGGAAAAATGAAAGATTAGATAGAGATAAAAGCAAAAACATGGTCATTGGCACAACCTTATTCGAACTGTGTTATCACACATTAGTAATTGAACACAACTTTTTAGACCCAGTCTGCAAAAAACCATAATCTTCAGCAAAGCATTGGAATGCAGCTGTAATACGCTATAACAGAACTATACTATATAGTATATACTGTACCAAAGTGGGTTGGATGTCATAAAAATTATTGGGTGTGCACAAAAAATAATATGGAGGTACTATCATCGAACAGATTCTAGGCGATACACTAAGATCACATGCATACGCATCATTTCTTGCATTTGCATTTTCAAGCATGAGAATATTATCCAGGTATGGGAATGTTATGAATTAGTTCATACTCTGGCAGAGCATGACCATCCATAAGCATGCACATAGCTATTGACACACTTAGCATATACATGCATGCTGTAATTCAGTCCAAATCGCACCCAACTATAGATAGGACATGCCTCAAAATGGACACATGGACATACTGTTGAACTAGACCCCTGACCATTTTACATTTTAACTGTATACTTGATGGCCGCTGACTTGGATATTTCAGATCATACCATCTTGTTGCAACATAATCCTATAAGCAAGGGAAATTGAGGTAGAACGTGTCACAGATACGTTCCCAGCATGGTTGAGCCAAAAGAAGATGGACCGTGAATTGACCATAACTTTTGATCCGGGTATCGTTATGGGGTGTATAACCTATCAATCTTTACTGAAACGGGCCATCCGAGGTGAACCAACCCACAAAGTGGGTAGCATCTGTCCGTTTCGTCAGAAAACGTGCGCTTTCAGCTCAAAAACGAATTTTTAGAAAAATTTTACTATTTTTAGTAATTCCAATTTTTTAATTTTAGATTTTCTTTCCTTTTAGAAATAACTTTTAGTTATACTAGGACTCTTCTAGAGAAAGTTTATTTGCAATTTTTATTTTTAGAAATTAGGCCTTAGAAGAGTTTTATTAGAATTAGGATTTTTATTAGAGTTAGAATTTTGCTATTTTTGGTAATTACGAATTTTAGTTTATTTTTTTTCTATATTAATGGTGTAAGGAGACACATTAGATAATTATCAATGATTCATTAATCAATTTCGAATTTATTAGAGTTTATTTCTATTTTTTGCTTTCTTTCCTCGTGGATTCGAGAAGTCTCTGTGAGGAGTCCAGAGAAGCTTCGTGGATTCGGAGTAGTTATCCTCATTACATTTATCCCTGCGTCAATTGGTATCAGAGCGAGGATTCCCCTTGGGCTGATAGCAAACAATGAAGGTATGAATCAAAATCCTGTGGACGGTGATCCAGGGATTCATTATCTTTCGGAAAAAATGGAAGCTTTCCATCGGGAGAGTCAGTTGACCATGCAAGGGCTACAGGCAACCCTCAACCATATTGCGGATGCGCTAATTCCGCCCCGAGCTCAAAGTGATGCTCAACCGCCCGTGGCCGCTATACGACACAACCCCAAGCACCATCGGATGATGGTAAATCACAGGCCACCACTTCGATTATGAGGAAGCCGCTATACGTGCCAAAGGTAGGAATAGAATTACAGCGAGACAACATCTTCCGCATAAGGTGCACTGCATACAAAAAAGTCTGCAATGTGATCATCGATGTCAGGAGCGATGAGAATTTCGTGTCAAAAATAATGGTGGAAAAGCTACAACTGAAAACAGAAAGACACCCATTTTCCATACACGATTGGATGGATCAAGGAGGTCAACAAAATAAAGGTAACTGAACGATGTCGTATATCTTTTTCCATTGGTAAATATTATAAGGATGAAGTAATGTGTGACGTGGTCAACATGGAAGCCTACCACATGTTACTTGGTCAACCCTGGCAAAATAATATTAATGCTACACATAGGGATCGGGATAACCTATTTATCTTTATTAAAGATGGTAAAAAGATTATCCTCGCCCCTATGGGAAGAGAGAACCAACCCAAGACTTCTAAAGTTGAGGAACAATCTCTCACAACTGAACAGGCTTTTGTTAAACAATCTGAGGAAACAAGAGATATATATCCATTAGTTGAAAAGAAAGAATATATGAAGCCTGTGAATATCCCAAAAGATTTGAAGCCAATGTTGCAGGAGTTCAAGGAGATTGTTCTCGATGAACCCCCCAATAAGTTGCCTCTCACACGAGATATACAAAATCACGTTGATCCCGTCTCAGGGGCAAGTCCGCCTAATTGCTCACATTATCAGAAAAAATATGAGATCGTAAAGACAGATGTGAAGGAACTGATCAATATTAGTCAAGTCAAGGAAAGCATGAGTACATGTATTGTGTCAGATGTGAAAGAACTGATCAATATTAGTCAAGTCAAGGAAAGCATGAGTATATGTATTGTGTCAGCTCAAGAGCTTAATGCCAAGTATGAAAAAAGGGCTAATAAACATCAGCGTCAGAAGTTATCTCAGACTCATGTGCCAAGTCCCTTGCGTAACTCGAGGACGAGTTTTTTTCAAGTGGAGGGGTCTGATGTAGAACGTGTCACAGATACGTTCCCAGCATGGTTGAGCCAAAAGAAGATGGACCATGAATTGACCATAACTTTTGATCCGGGTATCGTTATGGGGCGTATAACCTATCAATCTTTACTGAAACGGGCCATCCGAGGTGAACCGACCCCCAAAGTGGGTCGCATTTATCCGTTTTGTCAGAAAACGTGCAATTTCAGCTCAAAAACGAATTTTTAGAAAAATTTTACTATTTTTAGTAATTCCAATTTTTAAAATATTTTTAGAGTTTTAGATTTTCTTTCCTTTTAGAAATAACTTTTAGTTATACTAGGACTCTTCTAGAGAAAGTTTATTTGCAATTTTTATTTTTAGAAATTAGGCCTTAGAAGAGTTTTATTAGAATTAGGATTTTTATTAGAGTTAGAATTTTGCTATTTTTGGTAATTACGAATTTTAGTTTATTTTTTTCTATATTAATGGTGTAAGGAGACACATTAGATAATTATCAATGATTCATTAATCAATTTCGAAGTTATTAGAGTTTATTTCTATTTTCTGCTTTCTTTCCTCATGGATTCGAGAAGTCTCTGTGAGGAGTCCAGAGAAGCTCCGTGGATTCGGAGTAGTTATCCTCATCACGTTCATCCCTGCGTCAAAAATGTAATAAGTCCAATAATTTAGGAGCTCTAAAACATCAACCCTACTTGTACCAGCTTCAAAAAAATAAGTCGGAGCCAACTACATATTCTTGGACTTGCATTCTTTTATAAGCACCATAGATGCAATCATGTTTCATGGACCATTCCCAAAATACACATATTGGAGATTATATTGCACCACCATTGCTAGGCTTTTGGTGCCATAAAGTTAGTAAGTGCTTCTCAATGAATACAGGGAAATGCTATTTGAAGCACACAAATGAATGCTCCACATACAAGCCCCACACATGCGTCATGGCACATGCATACAAGATCTGGGATGTTCATCAAGCATATGCAGTGGATGCTTTCTAACCTGAAATTAAGGCCACTCATCAAAGTGGGCGAGACGGGGATGTTAGTTGCAGACAGTTGGTTAATCCTTCTACTCACTATGTAGCCATCCTTTTTTTTTTTCCCCTCCACTTCTAACCCACCTGACAGGTGTGCCGGCTGGATCTTTGGGCCAGGAATATTCACTTGGAACGCAGCTGATGAACAACCTGGATCTCACACACATGTGCCACATTGATTCATCTGGGCTGCTTGCATTGGCGCCCACCTACAAAATTGCATTCCTCAACAGTGAAAGAAGCTGGAAATGTTCTAATATAAACGAGCACCAAAGATCATAAAAAATCACAACACAACCATGAACTCAAAGAAATCACTCTCACGTCTTACTAATGTGAGATACATTGGTTTCTTCCAATTTGAACACATTATCATCGTGTATTCAGAAGTACATGTACTCCTTAAATGGAAATCCATTCTCACTGCACAATCTCTCTGTTCATGGTCACTCTCCAATGCTAACCATTGCATATGGATTGAAGGGGAAAAACCCAATTCGAAGTCATGAATATTATCTCCAACTAGAGAAATTTATTTAAAAAAGAAGCTTATCTATTTCTTGCATGTAACAATGTCATCAAATATCATTCTCAAACTCTCAAATTACTGAAAATAAACGAAATAAAAAATATTAATGAAGGAAAAATTCATGGAAAAAATTAATTTCTAGACACCGTCAGTGATCAAACAGTCGATACAGAGAAATTTTCACATACAACGTTGTACGAGAACTTTCACATACAATGCTTTCCTTCCATCAAACATGGCACTTGTGCAGAACATCTGAGCCATGGAGAAAACCAGACGAATCCACTCATCAGGGGGGCCAAACCCGTACATGGAGTCAGACCATCCTCTGTCCATTAATTTCGCCGGGTATCTCGCCTGATAAGTGGACCACGCCCCAGGTAATCTCTATGGTGTGGCCCACGGCATGTACGGCAAAGAAATTCTACAAAAATGACAGCGTATATCAAATCTGAAAGACAGGAAAAGAGATACAAATAGAAAAAGATATCAAACCTATGGAGAGGAGCTTCACGGCGTGAGTTTCTTCGGGTAGGAGATTCACGGCTGCTGCAATGGAGAGAGAGAGAGAGAGAGAGAGAGAGAGGAGGGCATTCACAGCCTGTGTTTCTTCACGGCTGAGGCATTGGATAGAGAGGGAGGAGAAAGAGAGATGGAGCAGAGATCGGGAGGGAGAGAGTGGAGTAGGGAAAGAAGGGTTTAGGGAATGCTCTGATTAGGAACGGAGAGAGAGTGAGACCTTATGAAATCCCTAATTTTGGGCGCGGCTTTGTTTCGAGCGCGCGCCCAAATTTGGGAGGCGGATTGGCTACTGGTGGTGGGTGCTCTGTGGGCCCCACCATGATGTATGTGTTTCATCCATTCCGTTCATCTATTTTTAGAGATCGCTTTAGGGCTTAGTACAAAAAATGATAGGTATATAAATCTAAGGTGGACTACACCATAGGAAATCAATAATGGTTGGATATCCACTATTAAAATCCTCCTGAGGCCCACTGTACTGTTTATTTGAAATCTAATATGTTGATTAGGTCATAAAGACCCGGATGAAGGGAAACAATAAATATCAGCTTGATCCAAAACTTTTATGGCCCCCAAAACGTTTTTAATGGTCAACGTTCATCCAACACTTTTTTCTGTAATGTGGTCCACTTGAGATTTAGATATACCTCATTTTTCTCTCATATTATGAAATGATCTATAAAAATAGATGGACGGCGTAGATGAAACATATACATCATGGTGGGGCTCATAGAGCACCGACCACCAGCCATTGCTTGGTAAATGAATATCAGACCGACCACACCACGTAAAAACAATAATAATGGGTTATCCATCATTAAAACCTCTTAAGGCCCACTTTACTTTGTATTTGACATTCAATCGGTTGATTAGGTCATACAGGCCTAGATAAAGGGGGAAAACAAAAATCATCTCGATCTAAGACTTTTATGGCCCCCAAAATGTTTTAAATGGTTGACGCTCATTCAACATTGTTTCCTGTTAATGTGGTCCATTTCATATTGGGATATGCCTCATTTTTTATCTCATGCAATAAGATGATTTTTAAAAATAGATGGACGACATGGATTAAACACATACGTCAGGGTGGGGCCCACAGAGCACTAACCACAAGCCATCGGATGGTGTCAAGGGGAGCAGCCAATTTGTTTCCCCTATTTGTTATGTGGTTCATTTAATTAATCTTTGGATATGAATAATTTTTTGGATAGTTTTTTAAAATGATATCGAAAAATGGATGGACAAGCCAATGATCCCAAATTTTCGGTAAATCCAAAACTCAAGTGAACCATGCCACACGAAACAGTGTGGAATAATGATTTCCACTGTTGGTACCTTCCTTGGGCGCATAGTAATGTTTATTTGACATCCAACATGTTCATAATATCAAGAAGATATGAATGCAGAAAAAACACAAGAATATATGAATTAATGTGGACCAACTACGATGACAATGTAAAATATACTCCGTCCATCATTTTCTCCGAACCATGATAGAATGAGATCTAAAAAATGAGATAGATCCATTGTCGAAGTAGGCCATAACACGGGGAAACAGTGAGAATGGAAACAGTGAGACCCGAACTTTAATGGAACATTGAGCTATATGGTCCAGGCTGGATTGGTTCATCTAGCCCATCCCATTGGTTATTTATATGGCTGGGTTGGGTTAGGTTGGATATGGTTCAACCCTACTCAGACCCATACCCATTTGGCTTACTCCAACCTTCATTAGGAACAGCTCGGGTCTATTAACCTACTAGTTGACCCAATACATTGTCACCTGTAGTTCAAAACCTGAGAACAGACTGACCAAGCCAGGGCCCTTAGACAGCCCTAATTGATGGTTATGCTTGAAGCCATCTAGGTCCATTGCCAATTATAGACAGGGGCACCATGTAAATTATGGCTCACAAACGATGGATGGTTGTTAGCAAATTGGCTCCATTCAAAGGGTTATGATCATCTGACCGGTGTGATTATTACATCATGGCTTGTTCCTAATTGTATGAATGAGTGAATGGTTAAGGTATCACTACTTTTAAATCATTGTAAGTGTACCATTGTTTATGTACCTAGACATGAAGGGAGTTTTTCAATTTTTATTTTTTATTTTATTTTTAATATCCTTTCATGCAAAGGTCGGCAAGTCAAGCGAAGAACGCGTCCTTTCGGCCAACCATACTATAAGAAAATGATCAGCAACTTCCTCGAAGAAAAAGATGCACCGAGAATGGACACGGATTAGGTGGATCTCTGACTGTGGGGCCTACCACGCCCCATAGCCAATGATCCACCAAAGCCCCGTTCACATAGAATGAGATTTTATAAAGATCATCAGGTCAAGTCAGTCCTTGAGAAAATCACCAGTAGCTTCCTTAAGTAAAAAAATTACACATATCAGGCAATTAAGGTACCTATGTCCCACCAGACCAAAAATTCTAATCACTATATATGTGCTACATCTAAGACAATTAGCTGTTCATGCTGTAGAGAGTTGGGCCATGGCCCAACACCTGAGATGAATCATACATGTCTATGGTGGTACCTCAAATCGCGTCCCTCACCAAATTCATGGCAAGAAAGCCTAACTAGATGGCCGCATCAACTAATTAGTTGCGATCAAGATCGCACACATGTCTATGGTAGAGATTGGATTGAACACAATTTGTGAAAGAGCTCCCTAGAAATGTAAACTTGATTAATGGAGTTGATTAAATATATACAACATGGTGGCCCACGCACAAACAAACCTATACATGGTTGATATCCCATTTACATCATTTCATGTGGTGTGACCCATTTAATTTGTGGATCTAGTTGATTTTTTTAACCTCAAGACCTAACATCGAGTATAAAATTTAATTAGCAGAGTGAATTTTGTAATTAAAACATGGTGGGGCTCTTAGACTTGGTCACTGGTGTTGAACATCTACCCCATCAGTCAGATGTACCATTCCATGATCGGCTTGAGGCTTAAAAATCAAGACAATCCGTGACTTTTTTGGGCCACACCACATACAAAAGTTGAGAGGGGTTACCCACCATTAAAATATTCATAATCATTTGTTAGGCCCACCGAGATGTGGTTCACAAATCCAGACCATCCATTATGTGTGTCCCACTTGGATGAGGAGTCAGACCAAGTTTCATATGCATCAAAATTTCAGGTGGGCCCAACAAAGTGCTTATATATGTTTGAGCTATTTCTTCACATGATTTTGGATGGTATGGCCCACCTAAGTTCGGTATGCGGATGATTTTTGGTATATCCCATAATTTAAAGGGGTCCTATCAAATGCACGGTGTTGACGGTCGACACGCATTACAATGGGCCCAATTTAACTTTGACATTTTTTAATTCATACAACTCGGAGCTCGAGGAGCGTCAGCGCATAAACGCTCTCCCGACCCGCTCTCTCTCTATTTCTCTCTATCCCCCTTCTCTCTCTCGTGCCCTATACCTCTCCATCCCCTCTCTCTCTCTCTCTCTCTCTCTCTCTAATCCTCTCCATCCCCCCTCTCTCGTGCCCTATACCTCTCCATCCCCTCTCTCTCTCTCTCTCTCTCTCTCTCTCTAATCCTCTCCATCCCCCCTCTCTCGTGCCCCCTATACCTCTCCATCCCCTCTCTCTCTCTCTCTCTCTCTCTCTAATCCTCTCCATCCCCTCTCTCTCTCTCTCTAATCCTCTCCATCCCCCTCTCTCTCTCGGGTGCCCTCATCAGTCCAATCATCTCTCTCTCTCTCTCTCTCTCTCTCTCTCTCTCTCTCTCTTTGATCCAAAAAGCGAGGGAGCCGAACCGATCTGCACATCGGCGGCCATTTCAGCAGCGAGGGGCCATTGCAGCAGGTATTTCTCTCCTCTCCTCTCCTCTCTCTTCAACGTCGAATATCCAAACCCTAATTAGGGTTTTCCAATGGGGTATGTATTTGGGGATTTCCGTTTTTTAATCCCTAATTAGGGTTTTCCAATGTTGCATGTTTTTGGGGATTTCCGTTTTTCAATCCCTAATTAAGGTTTTTTAATCCCTAATTACGGATAATTCATAGAGCCAACCAACACAAGCTTGGATGAGGAGAAGGCATAAATATCAGCCTCATCAAAATTTATGTGGCACCGACAAGTTTTCAACTGTACCCATCATGAGGGAACGCATGCTTCAGCTTTTCCGACTAAAACCAGCTGGCAAAATAGATAAAACACATACATCACATGGGGTGCCGTTGGGAGAGGCAGGGATAACAACTCGGTGGGTGATTGCATGACCATAGTGTATATTCATATGTTTTGCCAGCTTACTTTCATAGGCTCAAAATAAGGGGTGGATCCAAATCTCAGTTAGACCACACCACAAGAAAATAATGGCTCCTAAGGCTCACTGTAATATTTGAATGCTATACAACTTGTTGATTAGTAACATAGATCTCAATGAAGGGAAAACATAAATGGCAGCTAGATTCAAAACTATTGTGGCTCTTAAGAAGTTTTTAATGATGGGAATTTATTCCCAACTATGTGGTTGACCTGAGATTTGAACTGCAATATTTCTAGACCATGCCTTACAATGATATGGCAAAATGGGTGAATGGCCTGCAACACATGCAATGAGGTGGACCCCATGCATGGTCAGGGCCTCGCCCACTCTGCTACCCTTGCCTTGCCTAAACTGCGCCCTGCACCAGGCTGTCCACGTCCCACATAAGCTGTCACGACATGAAAAGAGCGCAGGGCAACAGGAGTTCAATCAGCCCATGACCATGGAGCCAACTTGATATATTTGTTATATGTTTATGCTGTCCATCCATTTTGCTAGCTTATTTTAGGTTTTGGTCCTAAAAATTAAGTTGTTACAAATCTCAGGTGGACAACACTCCACGAAACTGTAGTAATTGAATGCCCACTGTAAAAAAGTTATTGTAAGTCATTAAAATTTTGGATCAAGCTGATATTTGTGTTTTACCTTCAATCAGGTCTTTGTGATTTATTAACAACTTAGATGGCAAATACACTTTTTCAGGGAAAGTAAGAAAGGTAAAAATTTCTTTTTTCTTTTTATTTTTTCTTGCTGCATTTGTGTTGATTCAAAATCTTACTAGATTTGTGTTCTACGTGAGCATATTTGCATAATTTTTCAATGTTTTATATTTTCACCGTTTTAAAATTAGTTTCTTGCAATTTATTCTTTTTTTTTTTTTTTTTTTCATTTTTATCTAAAATGTTTGGAGTTTAGATATCTTTCCCAAAAAAGGGAAAAAATGTTTGCAGTTTAGATTAATGAGTAACATATATGAAGTTTAGATCTATAATGCATGCACAAAATCAACGATTTTGAACTCTTTTTCTATTTTTGGGTATTTTAGGCCAATTTTGGGTCATTTTGGGGTTGAATAAAAAATCTTTTATTTTTTCCTCATTTTTCTTAAGCAAAATGATGTATAATGGTTAAGGATATGCTAACATGTTGTTTTGTTCACAACAAGTCTGAGACATCTGAGCAGTGGAACCTTTTTCATCAGTCACATGATCTTACCCTTTAAAGTTTAAACTGTAGAATAGAGGAAATGTAACATAGTTTGTGGTATTTGACATGTTATAGTTTGCTGGATCCAATGTTACTTCAATCGCCAACTTGCTTATGTTTTCCATTCTGAATTATGCAGACTGGATTATGGCTCATTTGCAATCCAGATTGCTGTTTTTACTAACCCAAAATTATGGTTCTATGCTCTTGATGTTGATTAAATTGTCATGTAGATTTATATTGGAATGTAGAGATTTATGCAGTAGAATGCATGTCATATTTACTATGATCTACATTAACAAAATTCATCATATCATATATAAAACTGTGTTGCATATGCCAAATATATGTATTGTAGTGACCTACATGATCATACACTTAGTGTACCACCTATTAGAGGACGTACAACCCATTCACATACTGTGTATGGTGTGCTAGATCTAATTGTGATCCTAGAAACCTTGGTTGGATTGTAGGTATTAGCTTATAGAAACATGAAGTTCCATTTATATTGTATCATACAGTTCTCCATTTCTGTCTGTGATTTTTCTTGAAAGGTTTGGCGTTGACGCCTTCATTACTGGTGACCTTACTATAAGAACTGTTGAGAGGTGGAGGCAAGCATATATACATGTTCTAAATGATACCTTTTAAAAATAAAAATAAAAAAATAAAATCTAAGCACGAGTATAGAAAATGACTTTACTCACATATTTTGGTGTATGCCATTTGGAGTGCTTCCATTTTAACTACAAAAGTATCATCCTTATTCTCTTTTGAAAGATGATGCAATATTATTAAAGGCAAAAGCCAAAAAAGGAAAAGCAAAACAGAACAAAAACAAAAGAAACCAGAAAAAGAAAAAAGAAAAACCTAAAAACTAAAAACTAAAATACAAGGGGTGCAGCCCCCCATCCAACCAGCCCTGGATACAAGCTAAGGAGCCCATTCTATAATAAACAAGCTAACCTGATTACAAACCCCAATCTCAAAGCCCCTCAGATTATGGAAACAACGGTTGTTACATTTGAGCCAAATGGACTACAAAAGGGGAAGCAGGGCCAACCTTCCATCTAGCAGTCCAAATAGAACCACCTCCTCCAGAATACCAAGAATGAAATAGGCCTTCAATCGAACTAGGCGCAACCCAACACATGTTCGCAGATCTAAGGATACCTGACCACACTTCCAAGGAGAAAGAACAATGAATGAAGAGGTGGTCAACAGATTCCTCAACTCCTAAACAGAGAAGGCAGGCATTGGGCACCTCCATAGATCTTTTTCACAGGTTAATCAATTGGGAGAATCTTATTCCTTCCAGTCAGCCATGCAAATGGCGCAATTTTTGGAGGAGCCCCATAGGACCAGATAAAAGTGGCGTGACTCTAGGAGCTAGAAGATACAGGTCGCGAATGCACATAGAAAGAACTCATCCTGCTGAACCGCCAAGGAGTCCTTTATCCCCAGAGCAAGTGAAAACCCCTACAAATGAGATAAAAGACTCACTAGATCAAGAAATTCAGAATACTAGCAACTAAAATATCTGCTATTAGGCAAAGATGGGTGAGGGTAGGGAAGGACTCGTGAAGTGGGGAATCACCACACCACGTGTCATACCAAAACCTAACCCTAGATCCATCCCCAATAGAAAAACACAGGCCTTCAACAATAGACGGGGCAACCTAAGCTACCGATTTCCACAGGAAAGAGGCATTATACAGAGACGAATCTTTGATCCACCAACCCCTGGGAGAGGAGCCATATTTGGCAGCCATGATTCACCTCTAGAGGCAAGACTCCTCTACCCCGAAAAGTCACACCCATTTGCCCAATAGAGTAGAATTGATTGCATTAAGGCACTTGATCCCAACTCCCCCTTTACTCAATAGGATGACAAACTTCTTTCCAGTTAAGTGAAACTTCCTAGAGGAGGAATCACCTTGCCAAAGAAAATCCCTCCTAAGCTTGTCGATCCTGGACAAGACCGACTTCCGACACTGAAAAAGAGTCAAGAAGTAGATTGGGAGATTGGACAGCGAGGCTTTGATGAGAGTGATCCACTTATCCATGGAAAGCAGCTTCCTTTTCCACAGGGACAGCTTTATCTCCAATCTCTTAACTATGCAAAGCTGGCTTTCCCGAGCATAAAGGAAGACCTAAGTAAGAGGATGGAAATGACCCGGATCGACAGCCAAAGGTTTCAGCAAGCGGGACTAACCTCCTCCCCAGGGATATTAATACCCAAAATTTCACTCTTAGCAACACTAATTTTAAGACCGGATATCACCTTGAACCAAAGGATTGCAATCCTTAAGTTGGACAACGTGAGCTCAGATGCCTGGTAGAATAATTGTGTATCATTTGCAAACTGAATATGGTTAATCTCCTGCGAGATATCAACCTCATTCTTTCTCTTTATAGCTTTTTTTTTTTTTTTTTTTTCTCTTTATAACACTGAGAACAAGGAAAGAAAATGATTGTTTTTTCTTTCTCTGTCTCGGGTTGCTGCAGTCAAAGCCCATGTTCAATCTCCCTTCCTCAAAGGCAGTCAGTTGGGTTAATCAATCTTAAATTTGATGGCTTCACAGGGGTGGGGATGGGGGCCTTACTCACCTGCAATTCTGGTAAATTTCTGCTGTTCCTCTGATCATGGTGGGAAATTGACCCAACATTATTAATTGGGGAGAGAGGAGAACAGAGCTTGCTCATAGCAATGTGGTTCCTTTTGATCACTAAAAAAATGTGGTTCCTTTTAAGAAAAAGAAAGGTGATTTCCTGTTCTCTCTAAATGAACAGGAGCTAAATGATGCATTTTGAGTTTTTTTGGTTGTTCCATCTTGTATACGGCAGGATGCCCATCTTTTCCACTTCATTTAAGTAATTACCCTGTCACTGCATTGCTGACTTTCCTATCTTGATTTCTTGTATCGGGTACCTTTCCATTTTCAATCAATTCTTCATCTCTTTACAAGCTACAAATTTGTACTTTCAGAGACTAGCAGCTGGTGAATGGTTTACTGCTCGAGTTTCTTCTTGTGGACTGTTTCATATTGCTTACCCAAGTGCACCAGAGCTGTTGAAGGCAGAACTACGTTCTATATACAGTCAGTTGTGTCAAGATGATATGCCCATGGTGAGAAGATCTGCAGCATCAAACTTAGAAAAGTTTGCTGCTACGGTTGAACCTAACCATTTGAAGACCGATGTCATGTCGATATTTGAGGATCTGACACAAGATGGTATGGATTCTTATAGTGTTTGTTGGAGCTTGTAAATACTTCTGATTTATTTTACTCTCTGTAATCAGTTAATATGCTGGTTTTTTTTGTTTTTTTTTGTTTTTTTTTCTTCCAGTAATTTGACTGTATTGTTGTGAAGTTTTATTGAATACTCGCTGAAAATGCTATCTGATTAGTGCTGATCAGGACTTCTTCCAATGATGAATGTTATCTACTTCATATTTTTAGAAGTGTATCTAGTCTTAAATGTTAGTGGACATATTTTATTTGCATTTTTTTGATCTTCGAGCAACTTAATTTTGACTGGAGAAAGGAAAAGAACAGAACAAAGAATGAAAGGAAGGGGGAAAAAAAAAGGAAAAAAATTCTGGCCTTTTCAACTTGGTGATTTTTATTCTGTTTTTGCATGCCATCCTGCCTGTACCTTTTGTTGTTGACTTTCTTTCTTTGCATGCACTATCTGACTGCTAGCAGCATGACTATCCAATTTGCTGCATTTCAGATAAAGATTCTGTGCGATTGTTGGCTGTTGAGGGTTGTGCCGCGCTTGGGAAACTGTTGGAACCCCAGGACTGTGTAGCACACATCCTTCCTGTCATAGTCAACTTCTCTCAGGTATGCCCATTAAGGATGCAGATGCCTCTTATATTTCTAATGGTGGTTTGGCTCATGCATTTTTTGTTGTTCCTCTTTTCTAGTGTCTACTTGCTTGCATAAGCATCTATAAGAACTTAAAATGTTACTTTATGTTTAGAAAAATAAAGGAATTAGCTTCTTCATGTGTATTTATATTTAACAACAATATAGGAATTAGCTTGTTCAGTGATTTACACTTGAAAGTTGGAATATCTAGAGTCAAAGTTGGCAGAAACTACTACCATTACAGATATAATTGAGTTAACTTAATTGTGGTTCGATGGAAGCATGATGATGGTAGTTGGTACAACCAAGAAAGAGTTGGAGCAGGAGGGCCATACTAAGTAGAAGATTCCTGTTGCTAAGGTTTTTAAATGACCAGGTTGACTCTTACAAGTCAATCTGAGGATTTTGCAAACAGCAGAAGTATACTTTGGTGCTATGTGTCACATGTAATCTCCATGTTTTCTGCAATATACCATTGCTGAATAGTGTCTGTCTGAGGTAAGCTTATGTTGAATGGGTTTTTACTGTTCAATGAAAAGTTTTAATTTAATTTATTAGCTCTTTACTGTGTGTATTTAGGATATTGAACATCTTCGGACTCTGATCAAGGATTTTGTTGAATACTCTAAAAGTTCTTTTTGTTGGCCCAAGTCTCCTAGCATGTCTATTGGTGCCAAGATGCTAAGCATATGCTATAGTGCAGTAATTGCTGCCTCCCTATACCAGCAACTGAGGTCATACTCCAGTCAGTGTTTTGCGGCATGAGTTGGTTGCTAACACTTGGTTATATAGCCATCACCAACACTGACAAACTCAGAAATTGTTCCTATGATAAGATTGTTACTTCTTAATGTCTTTCTTTTTCATAGCATGTTGATATGCAATTTTTCTTGCAGGTAATTGGCATCGATTTATTGTCCCAATCGTTGTTACCAGCCATTGTTGAACTTGCAGAAGATAGACATTGGAGGGTTCGGCTAGCGATAATCGAGTACATTCCTCTATTGGCAAGTCAGTTGGGTGTGGGATTTTTTGATGATAAGCTTGGCGCTCTTTGCATGCAGTGGTTGGAGGATAAGGTTTATCACATTCCTTATTGTTGCTTCCTATATGGCTAATTTATGAAAATAGTTTTAGATTTGATTTTTGTAGGAGTAGGCCTGCCAATGGGCCAGTTCTGGGCCTGGATTTTGAACTGGTCGAGTTAGGCCTTCCGACCGGCCCTATTCAAAATTTTGATTTTTCAGGGCCTGAGCCCGGCTCATTACCAGCCTTATGTAGGAGGTAGCTGTGGAAGAGCTTTGTTGCTGATTTGTGCATGTTTCAGCCCTTTGTCATGATTTTCTCTTTGGGGTTCTTTTACCACTTTCTGATTGTGGTCACAGAGTCAAAGAAGAAATAGCAGTCCAAAGACAATATTAGCAATCACTGAATTAAACAAGTATTCTAGGCTACCGACGACCTATAATACTTGAATTGAACAAGGTTTAAAATGGTCCAAAACCGACATATACTGGTATTGTCCATAAATGATGCTATGGCTGTATCGGCCTAAAACAGGGTGATGTGGGGCCATACCAGTGGTGAACAATGCGATACCAGATACACCGATTTTAAACCTCAGCGACAGCACAATGAATAACATAAGGAGCATCTTGCTGGTTGGCCTAGCGTTCTAGTCCGGCATTAGCTCAGATCTCTATGAAATATGATTGTACATATCCTTGTCCTTTTTGTGTGTGTGTGTGTGTGTGCGCGCGTCTCTTCAATCTCCCTGTCATTTCTCATACCTAGTTATAAGTGATGAAGAAGATGAATAATTAGTGCCTAACTACACGGAATATGTTTCAGGTTTACTCAATTCGTGTATGTTATAGGTTTAGGTTATGGTTGTTTTTCTTTTCATTTGTCTGGATCACCTCTCATATGTTCTCTCTCTTTTCATTTGTTTTTTTTTTCATAGGATTGTTTGTGTTTGGATAGATGCAGTTTATGTTTGGATGAATGTAGTTTGTCTGAATGGATTTATGTAGTTTGGGTTTAGATGGATGTGAATATGAATATTATATTCTAACAGGTGTATATCAAGAAATTTTAGAAGGAATATTTTTTTTAAGAAGAGAATTCTGTCGGGTAAAGTCCACGAAACTTTTCGTAGCTAAAAGTAAACCATCGGATTTTTTTTACAAAAACTATTCACAGCCTTTAGCGACGAAACCTGTAGTCGCAAAAATGTCTCATCTATGTTTTTTAGCAAACAGCCTTTAGCGACGAAAGTTTTCGTCGCTAAAAGTCTCCTTCAGGTTTTTTAATTACAAAAATTTTCGTAGCTAAAAGTTACCTTCAGATTATTTCCAACAACTGTTCACAGCCTTCATCCACGTTTTTTTAACTAAGAAATGTTTCGTAGCTAAAAGTAAAACTTTCGATTTTTTCTAACAACTGTTCACATCCTTTAGTGATGAGGCTCAACCACATTTTTTAGCTACGAAAATGTTCGTAGCTAAAAGTAAAACTTCGGATATTTTCCAAAAACTAGGGGTGCACATGGGTCGGTTTGGTCCGGTTCTGGGGTGAAACCGGAACCGAACCGTTCCTAACGGTTCTACATATTTTGGAACCGGAACCGGACCATTAACACCTTAGAACCGGAACCGGAATCGAACCATGAAATTGGAATAGAACCGGAACCGGAGCCGGCGCAGACGAACAAAGAAATGAAAAAAAACCAATAAAAATGAAAACCCATTTGCCATTTCAACAGAAAAAGGAAAAAAAATAATAATCGTACCTCAGCTGCCATTGAAGGAAATCCGATGGCCGTCCACCGTGTGCGGTGGCGTGTGTCGTAGTGTGGTAGGTGGTGCAGCGCGGCACCCGGATACGGCAAGACGCGTATGTGCTGCAAGCGAGAGAGAGAGAGAGAGAGAGAGAGAGAGAGAGAGAGGGCACTGCTGCGCTGGGGCCGAGATGGCGACAGAGAGGGAGGACGCTGGGACCGGGACGGCCTTGCGCGCGAGAGAGAGAGAGAGAGAGAGAGAGAGAGAGAGAGAGAGAGAGTGGGGGGGGGGGAGGGTGCTTTGGGACCACCGGATCGGGACGAGAGAGAGAGAGAGAGAGAGAGAGAGAGAGCAGAGGGCGGCGAGAGAGGGAGAGAGAGCGAGATCCACGAGAGGGAGAGAGAGCAGAGGGCAACGGGAGAGAGAGAGAGAGAGAGAGAGAGAGAGAGAGAGAGAGCAGCGCTCAAATAGGGCAGGGGTTGGGCGCTTAAATTGGGCGGGCGCCCAAACGATTTATTTTTTTTTTTTTAAACTAAGTTGGATTGACGGTTCAGATCCACGGACCATGGTTTCTGTCACGGTTCTACGGTTCGGATCAACGGTTCGGTTAACGGTTCGGATCAACGGTTCTGTGGTCCTAAACCGGAACCAATCCATAATCAACGGTTCCGAAACTTTGGGAACCGGAACCGGACCATTAGCACCCTGGAACCAGACCAAACCGGACCGATCCGATGGTTCCGGTCCAGTTCCACGGATCCAATGGTTAAATGTGCACCCCTACCAAAAACTAGTCACAGCCTTTAGCGACGAAACTTTTCGTCGCTAAAAGTCTCATCCACGTTTTTTAGCTATGAAAATGTTCGTAGCTAAAAGTAAACCTTTCGATTTTTTTCAAAAACTCTTCACATCCTTTAGCGACGAAAATTTTCGTCACTAAAAGTCCCATCCACGTTTTTTAGCTACGAAAAGTTTCGTAGCTAAAAGTAAACCTTTCAATTCTTCTTAAACTGTTCAAAACCTTTAGCGACGAAAATTATCGAAGCTAAAAAACGTGGATGGGATGTTTAGCGACGAAAATGTTCGTAGCTAAAAGTAAACCTTCCGATTTTTTTCACATCCTTTAGCGACGAAAATTTTCGTCGCTAAAAGTCCCATCCACGTTTTTTAGCTACGAAAATATTTGTAGCTAAAAGTAAACCTTTCGATTTTTAAAAAAAACTGTTCAAAACCTTTAGCGACGAAAAAAAATTTCATCGCTAAAAACCCCATTTCTTGTAGTGTCACCCTACCGCTCACCCTATCCGACCCATCATCTCATCCCCTCCCAATCCCCCCCTAGGTACCCCTCCCTAGCCTGACCTATCACCCCGATAAACCTTCTTCTAACTCTTATCCCGCCTCTCCTGATTACCCTGCCGTCCCTCCTGATGGTACCCCTACCACTCCTCAACCTCCCCTTCAGTCCTACCTATCCCTCCAACCCTATATCTCCCTTAACTAGATCAGGGCTCCTCCCTATTGAGGAGGCCCGGATCCCTGCTCCACTAGCCCAAAGCCCACACCAGTTCTACTTCCTTCCAGGGAGTTCTTTCCACTTCAGGAAATCCCCGTATTCCTGTTCAGGAGAAGGTTGTTCCCCTTGCTTTGTCAGGTCTCGTAGTTACAGAAGGGACTCTCATCAGTACAAGGGACAGTGCCCAAAGGCAAGGCCTTCAGAGAGACTTTCTCACATTCCCCACCCCTAGGGTGGTACCTGCCACTCAGGTGACCCCTCTCATCCTCCATGAAAGAACGAATTGTTCCATTAAAAGGATCCTACAGAGTGATTCTGCCCCATCACCCCTCTCCAGGGTGGTACCTACCCCTTAGGAGACCCCCCCTCCCATCCTGGAGGTACGAATTGTTCCTTTGATAGGAGACCTGAGACAACCCACAGGGATAGGGCCAGGTCAGTTGGTGATTCAACTCTTTTTGAAGGTAACTTAAACATAGAAGAGGAGGGTGATGTGGAACCCATAAAGCAGTATAGTACTTCCCCTACCAGGGAGAATGATTCCAGAATGCGTAAGGGTCTGGGAAACCACTCCCCTGGAGGCCCTGGTCAGTTAGCTTTCGACCTATCTCCTTATTTCTCTCAGGAGGGCATACAGAGGCACGAGGAGGCAGAAATCAGGACTGAGGTACGTGATCGGGAAGTCGCTCAAGTGCATCAGGCTATCACTCCAACCTCTAATCGTACAAATTCCCTAGGAGAGCAGAAGTCGCCTCGGTCCTTGATGGCTCCAGCCCAGAATATCTCACCCCAAGGGCCACTGGGAGCCACCAACAATACAAACACAAGAAAGAGAGGCAAGAATACTAATAGGATTGCGGAAAGGAGGTTTGAGGAAGGGATTTGGTATAGCAGATTACGAAAGTTGAAACACAAGGCCGTCAATTCAGGGTGTGTGACTGATGGTTAACACCATTATCGGGAATGCCCGAGGGGTAGGGAACCTGCCTACCATCAGATCGTTAAAAAAACTGATTAGGAAGTACAATCCTATAATCGTGGCAATTTTGGAACCGATGTTGGGAGAGCACCGGCGCATGGCCACTGGTTTGAAGTTGGGTTTCCACTCCTCCCTCTCCAATGACGATAAAGGCGGAAAAATCTGGATCTTTCACCAAAGCCAACTCCAGGTATCCCTCAGTTTTTCCTCAAATCAATTGCTTTCGCTTCATGTGTGCTTGTAGAATTTCAGGGAGCCAATTTAGCTGTCCGTTGTCTATGCTCGTTGCTCCAACGCTCTAAGGAGAACTCTATGGGAAGATTTACTGAACACAAGCCAAAGTATGGTGGGTCCTTGGGCAGTGGGAGGTGATTTCAATGCCGTTGTGGATGCCTCTGAGAGATGGGGAAGCAGGGAAGTGGACAGAGCCAGCATGAGTGAATTTGCTGACGCCATTCAGCAATCAGATCTTTTCGACGTTGGTTTTTCTAGGAACTCCTTCACCTGGAGTAATAATAGGGCTGCAAATACTAGAATCTGGGCCAGATTGGACCGCGTCCTCATTAACGATAGTTGGGTTGCAGCTTTCCCGTCTTTCTGAGTTCACCATTTACCTAGGGTTAACTCTGACCACGCGTCGCTCTTGTTATCCCTGCCTCCTCAACAGCAGCCCTCCATCAGGCCGTCCCATTTTCCTTCGAATGTGGACCCTCCACGCCTCCTTTAAGGAGGTGATTAAGAAAGCGTGGGAGGAAGAATGCTCCTTCCATCCTATGATCAACCTGCAACTCAAGTTAAAGAAAACTAAGCAGATTCTAAAAGCCTGGAATAAAGAAGTTTTTGGGAATATCTTCACAAAAGTCAAGGAAGCTGAAGAGGAGTTAGAACTAGCTGAACAGCATGCACAGATTTCGCTAGAGGAGGACCATTTGCTTGATAGTCTGGCAGTCAGGAGGAAACTGACCCATCTTCAGCTTATGGAGGAGGTTTTTTGGAAACAAAAAGCCAAGAACTCGTGGTTGGAAGAAGGAGACCGCAACACTAAACATTTTCTTGCAGCAGCTACAGAAAGATTAAGGAGAACTACCATTGTATTAATCAAGGACAAGGATGGAAATCTGATCTCGGGGCAAGGTCTTATCAAAGCTACTGCGGCAGATTTGTTTGAGGGGTTTTTTAAGGCGGAATCGCTTGCTCCAGCTGAGGAACTTTTGTCAGCCATTCCAACGCTTCTCTCCCAACAAGAAAACAATGCCCTCTTATCCCCTCCTTCCATGGAAGAGACGTGGGCTGCGGCAATGGCCATTCCAAAAGATGGGGCCCCTGGGCCGGATGGGTTTTCAGCGGCCTTCTTTTCAGAATGCTGGCAGACTGTCGGCAGAGATGTTCACAAGGCAGCATGTTGCTTGCTCGAAGGGGGCTCATTACCAAGAGCTTTTTCCTCCTCGCTGATTTGTTTGATTTCGAAATCCCCTCATGCTGCCACCTTTGCAGATTATCGACCGATAAGTCTATGTAATGTAGTTTATAAGATCCTTTCAAAAATTCTTGCAGCTCGTTTGGGAACCGTTCTCCCTAAACTCATCTAGCAGAGCAAGGGGCGTTCGTGCAAGGGAGATGCATTATAGAAAACATAGCCACATTAACAGGAAATCCAGAGGAGGGAATGTTATTCTCAAGATGGACCTTGAAAAGGCCTATGACAGAATTGATTGGGGAGTTCTTAAGAATGTTATGGGGCGATTTGGATTGAGCAAAAAGTGGATTGCGATCATGGAATCCTGTTGGGACAATGTTTGGTTTTTGGTTCTCATTAATGGAGAGTCCGCGGGATTCTTCAAATCTTTGAGAGGGCTTCGGCAAGGGGATCCTCTATCCCCGGCTCTTTTCATTCTCGTGTTGGAAATTCTCTCTAGGGGCTTTAAATCACTGGTTGTCAGAGGGTGGTGCCAGCCCTTCAAACTCCAGCGGGGGTGCCCTCCCATTTCACACCTATTATTCACAGACGATACTTTGCTTTTCGTCAATGATAGCCGCGACTGGCTCTTTATCGTTAAGTCTTCCTCTCAGCTTTTTAGGGTTTAACAGGCCAGAAAATAAATTCCAGCAAGAGTACCTTCATTTGCTCCAAGAATTGGTCTCCAGGGTAGATTAGAAACACACAGAGAGTGTTAGGTTTTTCAAAGGCAGCGTCCGATGTCCAGTACCTGGGTGCGCTGCTGATCTCGGGTAGAGTCTCTTCAGCTAGATTCCATTTCCTGTTTGGAGAAAATCAACAAGAGGCTAAGGGGTTGGAATGCCCGTCTTCTGTTTCAGGCGGGCAAATTGACCCTGATTAAACACGTTTTAAGGAGCATTCCCCTCCACATCATGGCTGCCATGAAGATCCCGTCTCAGGTTATTGCAGAAATGGAGTGTAAATTTGCAAATTTCTTCTTGGGATGGTCTTAAGGAAAAAAGAAATGTCACTGGGTAGCTTGGAAGAAAGTGGCTCGTCCAATTGAGGAAGGTGGGCTAGGAATTCACAGGCTTAAAGATGTGCTCGCAGCTTTTCGTATGAAGATGGCCTGACTTGCCAACTACGACAGAAAAGAGAAACCCTGGGTGTCGCTCATGGGAGGCAAATTCGCAAATGACCTGACATCTGATGGTCAGATCAATGCTGCCAGCAATATATCTCCTTTCTGGAAAGAAATTCGGAAGTTCCCGCCAATCCTAGCAAATAAAGTGCAGTGGAACGTTGGGATTGGGGACCTCAACCTATGGAGTTGTAATTGGAGTGGTTTAGGGCCTCTCCTACAACTCATGTCCAGCCCCATTCCGGTCTCGGTACAGCAGTTGCTAGTGAGAGATTTCCTGGGCCTTGCCGGCATTCTCCCCCCGTCTGTGGTTTGCTCTCTTCTCCCTCAAGAGGTAATCTCCGTCATTCATCACCATGGTCTAGCTACCTCGGAGGAGGCACCGTCGATTTCCTGGCCCCTTGACCCATCAGGTGCCCTCAAGGTTAAATCGGCCTGGAACTCAAACAGAACCCCGTCCTAAACCTAAACCTTAACCTATTCTCAATTCCCTAAAGTTATAAGCTATAACCTAAATCTATAACCTTAACCTACACCTAAAACCTAAATATAAACCTAAAACCTAAATGTATTCTCAAATCCTTAAACCTAAACCTACACCTAATCCTAATCTCAACTCCTTAACTTAAACCTAAACTTGAAAACCCAAACCTAAACCCGAACCCGATTTCTTAAACCTAAACCTTAACCTATTCTCAATTCCTAAAGCTATAACCTATAACCTAAACCTAAACCTATAACCTTAACCTAAACCTAAAACCTAAACCTAAACCTAAAACCTAAATGTATTCTCAAATCCCTAAACCTAAACCTAAACATATTCCTAATCTCAACTCCCTAACCTAAACCTAAACCTATAACCTTAACCTAAACCTAAACCTAAAACCTAAATGTATTCTCAAATCCCTAAACCTAAACCTACACCTATTCCTAATCTCAACTCCCTAACCTAAACTAAACCTATAACCTTAACCTAAACTCAAACCTAAATGTATTCTCAAATCCCTAAACCTAAACCTACACCTATCCTAATCTCAACTCCTTAACCTAAACCTAAATTTGAAAACCCAAATCTAAACCCGATTCTGAACCCGAACCCGATTTCCTAAACCTAAACCTTAACCTATTCTCAATTCCCTAAAGCTATAACCTATAACCTTAACCTAAACCTAAACTTAAAACCTAAATGTATTCTCAAATCCCTAAACCTAAAACTACACCTAATCCTAATCTCAACTCCTTAACCTAAACCTAAACTTGAAAACTCAAATCTAAACCCGAACCCGAACCCGAACCCGATTTCCTAAACCTAAACCTTAACCTTAACCTAAACCTAAACCTTAACCTATAACCTAAACCTTAACCTATAACCTATAACCTAAACTTAATTCCCTAAACCTTAACCTATAACCTAACCTAAACCTAAACTCAATTCCCTAAACTTTAACCTATAACCTAACCTAAACCTAAACCTATAACTTACACTTATAACCTAAACCTAAACCTAAACTGTAACCTTAACCTAAACATAAAACCTAAACCTAAATCTAAAACATAAATGTATTCTCAAATCCCTAAACCTAAACCTATAACCTACAACATTAATATAAACTTATAACCTACAACATTAACCCAAACTTATACTTATAACCTAAACCTATTCTCAATTCCCAAAACCTATAACCTAAACCTTAACCTATAACGTATTACCTATAACCTAAACCTATAACTTATAACCTAAACTCAATTCCCTAAACCTTAACCTATAACCTAACCTAAACCTAAACCTATAACCTACACTTATAACCTAAACCTAAACCTAAACCTATAACCTAAATGTATTCTCAAATCCCTAAACCTAAACCTACACCTAATCCTAATCTCAACTCCCTAACCTAAACCTAAACTTGAAAACCCAAACCTAAACCCAATCCCGAACCCGAACTCGATTTCCTAAACCTAAACCTTAACCTATTCTCAATTACCATAAATGGAGGGGTACTTTCATCTGTGACTGTCATGCATTCTTTTATTAGTTTTGCAAGTTAACATAAATTTAACTCTAATCAATGCCTATAAAACATGTTAGGTGCCATGTTCTGAAAATCATTTGATCTATAGTTTGGACCCTGAATGTGTCTGATATATACAATATGTTAGGTGCCATGCTCTGAAAATCGTTTGCGTCTTTAAGATTCTCTCGTATTGTAATATTTTCATTTGCATCGCTTTTATGATTTATCCATTTCGTTTACATCTTTAGGATTCGCTCGTCTTTTCAATTGTTTCTTGGTGGGTATGCTGGCAATGGAATGAAATTTAGGCCTGCGTCAAATCAACTCAGGTTTGATTTGAATTACTTGTAATATATTAATGTTCAAATGTTTGCCAAGCCTATTAAAGACTTCAATATTCCACTGAAATAACACATCAGCATGGCCTATTTTAGTATATTACTCTGTTTTAGTATGACTAATTTTAAATCCTTTAGATTCTAAAGCACCCCTCCATAAACCAGAGCTTAATTATAAAATAAATTGCTTGCCAAGTATTGAAAATTGAGACTCTATGGTAGTGGTGAGCCAAATGATGGTTCAACCTGTGTTTAGAATGAACTTCAATCTCTATTTAAAATGTCATTGCTACATTTCAAGAGTACATATCTTTTCAGCTTCTTACCCTTACTCCATTTTCTTCCTTCAATCTCTATTTAAAATGTCATTGCTACATTTCAAGAGTACATATCTTTTCAGCTTCTTACCCTTACTCCATTTTCTTCCTGATTTTTTTAGTAAAAAACCAAGTATATATCATTGGGTCTAAGTCTAGTCTAACTTTCAAGTTATTTCAAGAAACATGTTTTCATTTTCTTGTTTTTCTTCTCTATGTTCTTGCAGCCTGCAAGGTTTATTTTCTCTATAATATATTGTTTCTCATCTTATAACTGGTAATAAAAAGAGAAAAGATGGCAAGGCTTCAAGAGCAGATAGCTATGCAAAAGGCTAAGGAAACAGAACTGAATAAAACAATTCACATAACAGGTATTGCAATTTCTGCTATTTGTCTAAATCTGGATTGGAACTTTGGATGACTACAAGTTTCACTTATTATATTTCTTTTCTTTTTTCTTTATCCCTTTCATTAGAGGAAATGATGCGGGCAAAACAAATGTTAGCAACTGTCTCATGAAATCTCCCCTTACCGGGGTTAGTATGGCTGAGATCCTTGCCAACACAAATCTAGATCAAGAACAACGGCAGCTGTTAGATGTTATGCTATTTTCTGAAGATTTGATTTTGCAACTTATCAACGACATTCTTGACCTCTCTAAGGTGGAGTCAGGTACAAGTTTCATTTATTTTCTAGTAAGGCATGCAGAGGTGACTTATAATTTCATCTCTATGGACTTGAGAAATAAATCAATACAAGTGGTAATGTGTTTGAATTCAAGTACCTCACACACAATTCAAGTTAATTGTGGAGTTAGAAGTCTTGTTACAATTCTTTTAGTTTCCTTCTCAAAGTACAATCTTTTACTAGTGATAATGTGTTTGAATTCAAGTACCTTATATCATTGTGTTTCCATTTCAACATATTCAAGTATGTCTTGGGATGTTTTAGCTTATCTTTGTTTACTAAAGACAATTCAATTTAATAATGGCTGAAATTGTAGATGAACAAGGCACATTAAGTTATAAGTCTTTCAAACTTATTGCAGATTGCTGATGCTCTTTTACTACAATGCAACAATGACACTTGGCATATTGTAAAAGCTTGGGGTGGTAGCAGAAGTTTTTAATCTCTGGTTTCAGATGCTACAATAGGTTTAAAAAAAGTGGTTTGCATGCTAATTTTAGAAGGTGACTTCTGCTTCTCAGATTGTTTTCCTCCTCATGTTGTAAAACTTTTCCCGTGGCTTCAATAGTCCTATGGTGATTGCAGGGAACATGATAAGAAAGTTTGCTTGTTGGGATTGACTTCACTTCTTGCACTTCCTGTGGACCAGTTACCCGGAGAAGCACTGGAACGTGTGTTTAGAGCAACACTTGACCTGCTTGTTGCTTACAAGGATAAGTTGCAGGTACTGCTCATTTCACTGGATGCTTTTTCTTTTCTTTTTCCTCTTTCCTTTTCTTTCTACTAATAAGCTCAAATTCGTAACTGAAATCAATGTGCATCATGCTTTCCTTATGATAACTCTTTTTAGTCTTACCTTTTTATTCCGCTTATTTTGAGACTTCCAAGAGGCTCGACAATTCATCCCAGCTCAGCTACACATGCTTTTGACTGAGATTTGACAAGTAGGGTTAGCCTGACAGTTTTTCCACATATAATGCACATGTTTCACTTGGAGAAGGTTTTCTATGTTAGTATTTTTAGAGTCTTTTACAGGAACTATGCAAGTTTAGAACTGCTCCTAGATTAATCCTAATAAAGGATAGTTAGCTTCTATAGTCTTTGTACTAAGATTAGAGATAGATGGATTTTGGCTCAATGGATTGAGGTGATTTGTTAGAAAAGATCTACATTAGCTGACCAAAGTCAATCTACAACACGTGATTTGGATGTAGTATGATCATGAGCTATGCAAGTTCATTAAAATTGTGGCTTTGAGTGTGGTGGATCATTTTCAAATACAACGTATGTGCAGGGTCAAAGATTTAGCCAATACCTTCAAACCATGGCTTTTGGATTAAGGGATTGAGGGTTCTTTGCTATACATTATCTACACTGGGCTCTAAACATGATTCATCTGTCATTTGGAGCATTCTTTTTCAAGAAAACAAAAAATAGAGCCAACAAAATATCAAGTTGTGTTGGACAAAATGGACAGTTCAATCAACTTTTGAATAATTTTTTGTATTTTATTTATGATGTTAAACTTATATGTATTTATGCGTGGATGAATGTGATGTGGATAAGATTGTTTGTGTTTGGATGGATGTAGTTTATGTTTGGATGGATTTACGTAGTTTGGGTTTAAATGGATGTGAATGTGAATATGAAATATATTATATAACAGGTGTATATCAGGAAGAATATCTGTGAAATTTATTGTAACAGGTGTATATTAGGAATTTGTGCGGAATTTTGTGCTAGAATATTTTTTTTAAAAAAGAGACTTTTACCTACGAAAATTTTCATAGGTAAAAGTTATGTAAATATTTTTACCTACAAAAATTTTAGTAAGTAAAAGTCTCTTACGTATTTTTTAGCGACGAAATTTTTCGTCGCTAAAAGTTTTGTAATTATTTTTACCGACGTAAAATTTCGTCGCTAAAAGTTTCGCATTTATTTTTTAGCGACCAAAATATTCGTCGCTAAAAGTTTTGTAATTATTTTTAGCGACGAAAACTATCGTCGCTAAAAGTTTAACATTTATATTTTAACAACGAAAATATTCGTTGCTAAAAGTTTTATAATTCTTTTTTAGCGACAAAAACTATCGTCGCTAAAAGTTTAACATTTATTTTTTAGCGACGAAAATATTCGTCGCTAAAAGTTTTGTAATTATTTTTAGCGACGAAAATTATCGTCACTAAAAGTTTAACACTTATTTTTTAGCCACGAAATTCATCGCTAAAAGTTTTCTAATTATTTTTAGCGACGAAAAAATTCGTCGCTAATAGTTTTTAAGCGATGAAAAAATTCATCGCTAAAAAGCTTGCCTTTGCTGTCGATTCAAAATTTTCATCGTTAGCAATGAATTTAGCAACGAAAATTTTCGTCGCTAAAAGTTTTTATTAGGAAAATTTGGCTTTTAGCGATGAAAATTTTCGTCGCTAAAAGTGGGATTTCTTGTAGTGTATTATTGGTAATGCCATGAGATGTTCAAAACCTTTGGAAGTTCTAATTTCTTGTAATTTTATCATGAAGTTGTTATGTTAATAACCTAAAAGCTATATAGAAGTTCATATAATACAATTTCTAGCTATATATTTGTATTTTTAAAAGTAGTTAGTAATAATAATATCTTCTAATATTTTATTTTCCACGAGATTTTATTGATTTTACTGTGAGAAAAAAGATCAAAGCATAAAAATCCTATGGAAAATTCCTAGGCCGAGAAATGGTGGGGAATTAGAGTGGTCACTATGACAACGACCCTTACTTGTTAAGTGCATAAAGATGGATGACACCCATGTGGCAAATGTGGCTCATTGGTGTGGCGTGTTTCTATTCAATCAAATATGAGACCACACATGTTAATGAATGCTTATATTCGATCAAACGTGTATGGTTAGGATAGTGAGGGTGTGCCAGAGTCATACTGGACTCAAGTTTGATTGAACACCAGTAACCCCTGGTGCAGAGATACACCGATTAAGACCAAATCTATGGGATTAACTACCTTCCTAGCTACTGATTGCTACATGATCAGGCGATTTAGAAGGGGAGGGGTTATTCCTTTGGAATGGGTACTTTTTACCTTGCGCTAAATACTTTTATTTTATCATTGATTGTGGACCTTGTATTTCTCAATAATGCAATCAATGCAGATGGTCAACAAAATGTGACTGGGTGTGATCTCCCAAGTAAGGAATCGTTTGATCGAGGTTCCAACAACGTGGATATTTATACTATTCCCATGCTTGCTGTAGCAATGACGTTGTACAATACCGATATGAACTAACCTAAGCTCTGAATATTATGCACGTGGCTAGACAAAAGTGGATGGGTCTAAAGTTAAACTGAGACAAATAGCAAGGCACTATGTAGAAAGATTGTGTTTGGCTTGTGCCCCAAGATCTTCATCACGTGCTCCTCATATAGCTCAGGAGGTGACAAACCCTTCCTGATTTCCTAGTTGGTCCATGATCCTTGGCGATTATAGGATCTGGGAAGCTTATGGTATGAAACCATTTTTCAATCTTCCCAGCATACCTAAAGAGATATTCAAAGGTTATAGGATCAAACCATATTTTTCATCTCCCTTGCCAACATAACTGCATAGATTTATGAACGTTACGGGATCAATCTCATTATATTTGGATTCCTTGCGCTATCTTTGATTAATTTTCTTTTATTTTGAAAAGAATATACTTCTTAGACCTCCATAACCACCACGAGAGCACTAAATGTGTAATATGGCCTCGCCGAGCTTATCCATATTGCGTTAAGATCGTTATCTCAGTGGGTCTTTATATACTTCCCTAGCACACTAGTTCGACCACAAGTGTTGCTTTTGTTAGGACTAAGTGTCTTATTTAGAGACGTGTGCAGCCCTATGCCATTCTTCTTTTTGTAGGTGACGTTTCCAATGAAGGATATATGATGAAAGATATACTCGGTACACTAGCTGGATTTTGTCCATCATTAGTAGGTAGTGCCAACATGTGGTGGTTTTCTATTGGTCTTCGTTGACACACCAACACAGGTGCAAACAAGGCATTTGAAAATAAGGGAGGCACATGTTCACATGATAATATTGACATGTATATAGCACATTCAAATGTAGGTCACTAAAAGGTGATTACTAACACAAGTTGTAAATGTGACATAATGGTACATGTGTGGCACTTTAAGGTATCATTAAAATCAGCGAATTCATCTTCAACACTGGTCAAGTCAGTCTATTGATCTTCAATATAGGTTTACTCATACCATTCATCTCCAACTTTGGCCTCATTAGATTGCTAAAACTTTGATCTTCAATTTTGGCCTTATCAATCTATTCATCTTCGATATCATTCAAATCGAACCATTCTTCATTGGAATTCAATTCAATCGAGTTGTTGGTCTTTAGTATCCACCCAATTGAATAATTGTTGATCTCCATTACCAGCCCAATCGAACCATTCTTTTGAAATTTTGGTCCAACATATTGTTCATTTTTATTATTGGCCCATGTATCCATTCATCTCCAAGATTAGCCCAATCAAACTATTGAACTTCAAAATCTGCCAAATTGGGACCATTATCTCAAATTTCATCTATAGTTCAGACTGTTTGATTTTTAATATTGGTGAAATTTGATATTTATCTCTAATTTTAGCCTAAATAGACCATTTGTCTCTGATCTCATCAAGTTTAGCCTGATCTTGGATTGCCAATCTCTATTAAAATCCATTAGAGTAATTGTCTTAATTAACCATAGGATTGTGGATGAAAAAAACAGTGCATATTGATTATAATAATAATAAAAAATCCATCATTAGTTTGGAGAATACAGGATGTGGGGTCCACCGGGGAGAGGGTGAGACGGAGGGGGGGGGGGGGGAGTAACCCAAAAGAATGATTAAAACTTACTATACTAATTAAATTTATATAAATTAAGAAAATAATTCTTTTTTTTTTTAAATTTTTTTAAAATTTCTTTTTACACACCCCCACACACTCACGCTAGTGGAATTTCACCACATATGGGTACTCGAACCCTTGACCGGGTGTTGAAACTCCTGAGAGTCTACCACCCGAGCAAGAGTAAGGACCCAATTAAGAAAAATAAAAAATTAAAAAAAAATGGCCCTAAAATAATTCATCATGCGTGCATGGCATCTTAAGATTACAATGATAATGAGTGTTCCAAACACCATTCATTAGCTTAATCCTTATTGTACAATACACTACTTTTATAATCTACAGGTAGGTCTATAACAAGCTATCCAAATGGCCCTACCAACTCTACTGTCTAAGAGTAAATAGTTTGAAAATCCATGTATCATCTAGTCCCAATCAATAGAACAAAGCTTGTATGAAAAGTCTCTTCTATAAACTATGCATGCGATATATAATAATGAGAAACATAAAATTATAGAATCTTTTAAATCTATACTAAATATCCCAAGAAAATCTATTTACATTGTACATAATCATGGCGTACTTGTACAGATGCACTTCTAGTAAAGCACAGCAACTCATGATCACTAGCATGCCTCGCATTATTGTGGCCCACAGGAGATATTATAGCGATCCGGATGGTCCATGTTCTGTATGAGATGGGTCATGGTAAGAAAAGGATAATACTGACTGTCATATACATGACGCTGGATGTGGATGACTGCTGAATTTTTTTCAGCGGTTCAGACTCAGCCTATTGAAACCAATGGGTCAAGATCATCATATTAGCATTGATATAATTAGAGAAGTTGGCCTTAGAAATGATTCCCAAGAGAATGGACGGTTCTGATCATCACAACATCTGTTCATTTGGGCCGAGGGTGACACGTACTAGTGATTTGGGGTCGGGTACATAATCTCCTTACCTCATCACTAACAATAAGACCACCGGAGGGATCGAGCGTACCTTAATTCGCTGGGTGATCAACAACCGCAATAACCTTCAGCAATCCAATTCTAAGCAGAAGCTCACCTCCCTCTCTCTCTCTCTCTCTCTCAAGATTACACATTTCCTTAGCTTTCATCAGTTATATAATAACCAAAGCTAAGTAGAGAAAGATATCCTGTCATTTGCTTGGTGAGTTGATAAAGAAGATCCTTCGGTCAATTTTAATATGAAAGTAACGCCTTCTCTTTTGCTTTATAGCCAAGTGTTGTTTATACTTTTGCAAGGTATCATAAGATGGAGATACCTCGTTTCAACACTTGAGGTCTTGGTATCGATCGCTAGCGGGGGTGGCTAACATGGAGTGTGTGTACTGACAAACTAATCCAAAAAAAAAAAAAAGTATCATAAGATGCCTACCAAGAAAAAATTGGATACCTTGACAGAGCATGATGGATGCTACACAAGCATTTGGGAATTATTTCAGAGGCTGCCGATTTGGCATGCAAGTAACTTAAATTAAAATTGTCCACTTTAAGTGTCAGGGACTGAAATCTACCCTTAATTATTTGATTATCTAACTATTGGATTGGATGATATTAATAGCGTTTGACAATATATACAAAAAATGAAAGAAATCAATAATACATAATAATCATCAATGACTATTTTTTTTATTATTTTCATGAGAAGGTTTCAACAGAAAATAGTGGAGACCCGCCACATATGGAAACAGAGTGCTTCACTATTTGTTAAATAAGAGTTGATATATGGGACGTCGACGGTTTCAAGCGTCAAATGCGGACGCCACTTTGGCGGATCTAGGAATCCACCGAGGTCCATTGATCCCTGACTGTCGCACCCGCAGTGATGTATTCCTGGTATATTAATGCCATTCATTTAAAAAAAAAAGAAGATAATTTTAGGGTATGAGATCAAAATTAAAGTAAATCCAAATCTTAGGTGGATCAACAGATTGGATGGAAAATAAACATTCTCTTAGCTCTAATAACTTTTTAATGTTGTGTTCAATTACCACTGTTTCCTATGGTGTGGTCTATTTGAGAATTGAATCTGCTTTGTCTTTTAGCTCATTCTCTGAAATAAGCTGAAGAAACGGATGGACGGTGTGGATATAATACTAAAACATAGTACATCAAGGTGGGTTCCACAGTCAGTAATACACCGACCTCTGTGAATCGAGAAATTGACCACCGTAGATGCGACCTTTTACCCGGCTCTCTTTTCAAAGAGCTCCCAAACTTTACTTTTCTAAGGGCCTGTTTGGCCGGGCAGATCCCATGGTATTAGGAGAGATGGGATCAATTTTAAGGTAATGATGATGGTGTCAGTGAATTGGCTTAAGATCCATGAGATTGCTTATATCCCGGTACAAGTTCACTGGGCCTGTTTGGCACGCCCTGCATATCCCGGGATTTTACCTTCCAATCCATCCAACCAAGGGATAGGATCAATTTTAAGGTAATGATGGTGATATCAGTGGATTGTCTTAAGATCCATGGGATTGCTCATATCCTGGGGCAAGTTCACCGGATCTGTTTGGCTCGTCATGCCTATCCTAGGATATTGCCGATCCCATCTCTCCTAATACCGTGGGATCTGCCTGGCCAAACAGGCAAATAGTGTGTCCGTATAGAATGGTTTACTTTTAGAAAGTAAAGTTTGAAAGCGCTTTGAAAAGACGCTGGGTAGAAGGAGGTATCTACAGTCGTTAATTTCTCCTGTGAATCGGAGGATCCACTAAAGCCGCGTCCGTCAAATTCTACCTGGGCGTCATGTTAGTCCTCTGCCGTTGAATGGTGCCGGGACCTATGGGACGCGGTTTGGGTAGTGACGCTGCCAATAACCGGTTGGCTAGTGGTGCTCTGGGCCACCGTGATTTTTGTTGTTATTCCACGTCATTTATTCATATTTTTTCAGATCATTTTAGGGCTTTAAGCTGAATATGAGGCGGATCTAAATCTCAAAAAGACCACACCAGGAACCAGTAGTGATTGAATGTCCACCATTAAAAACCTTCTAGGGCCCACTGTAATGTTTATTTGACATCCAATCTGCTGATTAGGTCATACATACCTTGATGAAGGGGAAAAAAAAAAAAAAAAAATCCAAATATCAGCTTGATGCAAAATTTTTATGGGCCGCAAGAAGTTTTTAATGGTGGCGTTCAATCAACACCATTTCCTCTGATGTGGTCCACTTGAGACTTAGATCTATCCTATTTTTGGCTCATATCCTAAAATGATCCAAAAACAATGGATAGACAGAATGGATGAAATACATACATTGTGGTGGGGCTCACAGTGGAAGAACCACAAGCCATTGGGGAGTGGCAGCGTGTGCAAACGTTATTATTGGTTTGTGATTATTATTATTATTATTATTTTTTCAAAAAATCGTGCTAAATCTTACTGTTAGATAAGTTGTGAAAAAAAAAAAAAAATGCCTAACATGAATAAAATCCAACCGTCCAAATTCAACGAGCAAATGCCTATTAGGCTGAGGCTTGGATTTGATGGAAATGCACCATCTGAGGACAGATATATTTTGGCCGATTTGGATTGTTTCAAATGCGCGACTCATGCACACTTGGTTTGTGAACGCGTATCAATGGCCCACTCTCTTTCCTTTGGAATTTCGTGGGTATAAAGTGATGGCATTCCTTTCTTTCTCGTTTCTTTCCTTATTCAAAAGTAACGGCATTCCGCATCAGGAGCTGAATAATTTCCCCAGGGTAGAATGCTCTTCATCCGCTGGGGTTCCGTGATCCAAACCGTTGATCTTATGGATTCATCATAGACCACTTGAAAACTTTGTAGATTGGATGATTCTGACCCATCAATCAATGGCCTAGAAAATGACCGTTATGGGAGAATGACTAAGTGTTCACATTCAACAAAAGATGGTCCAAAGATCGAGCGGTTAGGATTGTTAAATATAGAAGATTTCTGCAACACACCTCGTCCCCTACTGGGACTCAAGGGTAAATGGTCTAGATCACCGGATCCTGCGCATTAGTAGGGCTGAAAGTTGGGCGGGTTCAACCCGACTGACCTGACATTGGGTTGGGCTTGGGTAGGATGTATCGCGTTTGGTCTCAGGCTTGGGCTATACAAATGCCAATTTGATAAAACTTGGGTTGGGCTTGGGTTGAGGTCTTGGGTTGCCCGACCTAACCCGAACCCGATCAATATATAAGTTCCTTATAAGTTAATTATAATTGAGTGCAGATCATTTGTGTTGAAGGCACAGGAAATTCCAATGCCGTTAGGTTTTATTGGTCTACGTCATTTCCGATGACTCAATCTAACAAGATACACCAGATTTCTCTCTCACAAATAGATTGCTTGATACACAATACGACTTTAAAAGAGTAGTTGTCCTATATTTTAACTTGTTTGTTTAGAAAAAATATTCTTTATGATAAATAACTACATATATAATTAATAAAATTATAGGTATAAAAAATAAAACTTGTATTGAAAATATAATAGACTAATGTAATAATGAAAATATTCGCATATATCAATCTGACCAACCCGACCGAACCCGCTTGGGTTGGGCTTGGGTTGAGTTGGGTTAGGGTTGAGGTATAGGATCCTTGTGTTGGGCTAGGGTTGAGCACCAACCCGACCCAACCCGCCCGACTTTCAACCCTACGCATTAGGCCCTACAGATGGAAAACGAATAAAAAGAGAAAGGAACCTATTCGCATTCGTTAATGTGCTCAAATCAAAACGCAAGTGCCCTACACAACCATGTTGCTAATGTGTGCAAGATCTCATCCCTTTATCTGGAAACGAAAAACTTAAAACGTATTAGCACAGCTAAGGTAAACTACATGAATACAAAACATTAGACATCAACAACGAATATCTAATGGTCAAGATCAATTTACACGTACTGCGCATTAGAGTTGCCAATAGGCGCAACTCCTCTAAGCTGAAGCATGTGGGTTCCAGTGCAAGAGCTAAGTATCTTATTGCTAGCCCAGCCAGAAACATGATTTCATTAATCGGGGACCGGTCCACAACTGCTCAATAGGTTAGGCTGGCCTAGTCCTTGAGACTGCAAACACAAATACGATCTAATTAGTAGGTGGCCTAAGCTCTGGTACACAAGATCAACCCAAGCGCATCTAGGATAGGTCCAAACCAGGTTGGCAGGTTGGGTCAAGTTGAGGGTCAAACTTAAGCCCAACCTGACCTTAAGAGGTCCCAAACCGCAACTGAACTCAACAATAATTCCAGCACACTTAACCCAAACTGAATTTGCTTAATGCAAACCCAACCCAAGGACCTGGACAAGCAGACCCAAGCCAACCTGAGCTTGGGTTGGATCAATTGGTTTTGGGTTGACCCATACCCAAGTTGCAGCCGTAGTCCAAACCTAGCCCCAAGCGATCTGGACTTGGGGTTATTGTAGAACTCAATTATAAATTTGGTAGAACACATAGCTCTAGCTACAGCCTGATTTTTACTAGTATAATCCATGCATGGTCTGTGTCCAACCTACTTTGGCTGGTTTTTGGCTAAGGTTAAAGGCGTGTTGTGTGGGCTTGTGCGTGAGTTTTGAGGCCCAAGAGTAGCTTGTTAGGCGGGTGTATGGATATGCATAAATACCCAACAAGAGAAGCTTGTTTAACCATGTAGGAATGGGAACTTGGCTAGCCGGATGGATTCGGATTGGAACTTGATGCTTATCTACAGGGCAAAGTGGGAATGGACTAGGTTATATTGATGAAAGGCCATGCTTGAACTCGGACCTCTATCTTCAATGATCTTGAAGTGTTATGGTACTGTCACACAGTACGCCATGTCCGGTAAAATCATCAAATGGCATTTCTTCATGATTTAAATATTTAATTTAGCTTAGGATGGCTTCATCTAACATTAAACCAAAAAAATAAAAAGGAATTCAAGTTGCCATAGTTGGTAAGTTTGGAACCAACCTAAATAAATTTATCAACTTGAGGCTCATTTGGAACCCAAGCATAGTTCTGAACTCTCTAGGGCACCTTAAAACTTGGCTGAGTCAACTTAACCAGACAATTTTGAGTTAAGTCACTAGGAAACTTGCCAGTAACTTGATATTTGGTTTGATTTGTAATTGGGTATAAATATTGTGTAAACATTCACATTGATATCTATAAAGATTTAGAGGTTTTGTAAATTTCTGTAGAAGAGACAAAAAGCATATAATTGAAAAGTTTTTTTTTTTTTAATCTTCTGTTTTTATTACATTTCAAGTTGTGATATATCATGAGCTCTTAAATATGCTAAATGAAGTAACCATTGATTTTGAGACAATTATAGCAAGAAAATAGGTTACTTAAGTTATGATAGAGTTGAAGTTGTTTAATGCAGATGCATAATGTATGTACAAGAAAATAGGACCCGTCTTTCAGCATACTCGCACACCCTTGGAAATGATGCGAATGGTTTTTGTTCAGACGGTTGTTCTTTTTTGTTCTACTATAAAGCAGTATGGATGTTGCAGAGATGTGCTGCTCTGTTCTGTCTGTGATGTGAATAGGCTGCTGTTTGTAGGGATTTCTAATCTGATATTCTGTTGTATGTGGAAAGACTTCGTGAATGGGGTCTGCTGTGTGTAGGGATGGCTATGCTATGATAATCAAGGATAAAAAAAGGAATTTCCAAGCAAGGTATGTTTTACCAAGGAATGCACCAAATTATTGTGTTGGCTCTCTGCCGTTTGATTGTCACATGCATGGTAAAATGTCTTCCTTCTTATTAATTGAGGAAGAAGTCCTATGTGCATACTAGTTCAGAGGATTGACTCTCCCCTGCTTGGTCTACTGGGTAGGCTGGTTGTTTGCTTTATTATTATTATTATTTTAATTTTTAATTTTTTTTTAATTTTGGGTTTTGATTAGGCAGGCTGGACGAACCGTACTTTTCCTTTTTGGTCTAGTTTTGGCTGTGTGTGGAAAGAAGAAAGGGTTGTGTCATCCGATGGCTGAGGTCCGCTTCTTTTTGTGGTGTTCACCTGAATGGTGGTGTGTTCTCACCTTTCTTAAATAAATAAATAAATAAATCTAACCATTCTGATTTTGGGGGCTATGATCTATCTGCAGCGGATCCTACAATTTACCTTGCTTAACTTGAGTTACATATATGCCTTATATACAGCCACTGCATTCATGCTTATGCCTGTCACACTCTGCTAGGGTATCAAATAACTCCACTGATGTTGCAAATATTCATTGATATACTTTTCAATTGAATTATGTTTTGGTGGGCATTGTCCAGTTAAATTCCGAGGATGGCCTTTGCATGACAAGCTATCTGCTCGAATGATGTCCAAACCATTCTCCTCTCTTAACTTGTGCACAATTGCTTGAAAGAGACTGCAGAGACATTTATCGCCTGCAGCAAGATGAAGCAAGGGGCTAATTATCCTATGGACATGGACAAAAAAAAACATGAGCATTATTTTTTCAAACTTACAAAGACAGAAGCTCATACAGGTGTCTGACAGAGCATGTGATGGACATGAAAATCCTGGAGAACCGTGTGGATATGCAAAATCATTTTTATTACATAAAAGAATACTTGAATCGAATGACAAGATATCGGATTTTCCGGATTGACCGTGTGGCATGTCCGACACTGGATACATTACATCAAGAGCTTCGCTAAGCCCATGCGCGTGTACTAGGCAGCCCATCTAGATGGCTCTACATGTGCCAACATGGCAAATTGGTATGAGATTTAAGCTGTCCATCAGGTGTTTCCCACTAGATAATGTCCTCCCCAAAATAAGGCCAGTCCATTTATTAGGTTGTCCATCAGTTGATGTGGCAAATGCAGGGACAACAAAACTTAGCCAAATTGTTTAATTCATAATATTGAAAAAAATAAAAAAATAAAAATTACAGCAATCCCCAAGTCATCCTATTCACTAAGTCATCCCCAAGTCATCCCCAAGTCATCCCCAAGTCACACTATCGCTAAGGATTCACTAAGGATGGACGAGAAGTCATCCCCAAGTCACACTATCGCTAAGGATTGACTATCTGACAGAGAGAGAGGGTGCACGAGAGTGAGAGAGAGAGCACCGAGAGAGATCGAGAGAGACTGAGATGCAGAGAGAGAGGGCGCGGTTGAGAGAGGACTGAGAGAGAGAGAGGGTGCGCGAGAGAGAGAGAGATTGAGAGAGTGAGAGAGGACAGAGAGAAAGAGAGAGACTTGAAGTCTCTCTCTCAGAGGAAACGGATTGGCTACTGGCGCTGACACCAGCGCCAAGGGCTGGTGGTCGGTGCTCTGTGGGCCCACCATGATGTGTGTGTTTCATCCCTGCCGTCCATCTATTTTTCCATATCATTTTATGTTATGAGACCAAAAATGAGATATATCCCAATCTCAACTGGACCACATTATAGGAAACAGTGTCGAATGAGCGTCGACCATTAAAAACCTTTTGGGGGCCATATAAAGTTTTGGATCAATCTGATATTTTTATTTTCCCTTCATCTGGGCCTGTATGACCTAATCAACAGATTGGATGTCAAATAAAAAGTAAAGTGGGCCTTAGGAGGGTTTTAATGGTGGATATCCAATCACTATTGTTTTCATGTGGTGTGGTCCACCTGAGATTTCTCAATAGGACTATTGCAATGAATTCAAAAGATAGCTTGCCCTAGTTATTTAGGATAAGGCTTAGATGACTATGATGATGATCATGGCAGTTAACATGAAGCATCCATTCACTTGGATAGTTCAATCAATTGATCTGAACTGTCGATTCACTCCATAATACATTTTATGGACCAAAACAAAAATTTTACTAACAAGATGATCCAATCCAAATCTTATTAACCATGGATGGGACGCTTACAATTGCATTAAAAAAGTGATTCTCTAAACTAACAAACAATTCATGATGAGCTCTAACAAACTAATCGAGTAAATCATGGATGAAACTTATTTTTGTATAAACAATCTTGTCCATCCATATTAAAGTCCTTTGATTTAGTAATTAATATGTGTTGTATTGTTGTGATGTTTGCATGGTAGCCTATGAGTTGCCCTGATTTGTAACTTTGTGGCTATAAAAATGTTTCAACGGTGGTCATTGAATCCTCACTGTTTCCTATCATGCAGTTCACTTGAGTTTTGGATCCACCTCATTTTCAGTCAGGTCTTAAAATGATCTTGCAAAATAGATGGACTGGGTGGATTTCTCACAAAAATCATAGTAAGCCCACCTAGCATCCCAGCGCAGCTTTCATATGAAATTTGCGTCCTAGTTTAGGCCGGGCTAAGCTCTGTTTAAACCTGACCTGGGCTTGTGATGAGCCAATATAGTTTAGCCGGAGTCCGGTCCAAATTGTTTATGCTAAACAGGCATGTAGGCACACACATATATCATATCTTTCATCTGATGCCTATTTTTTTATGTCTTGGATAGGCACTGGATTAAAATGTCAAAGAAAAACTGTCACAGTTTTGCCATGTCCCGGTAATGTAATCAGAATATTGAAACCTTCTTGATAGTATATAGGGCCCTATTATCAAAAAGGTTTCAATGGGCGGGCATCCACTCTCAACTGTTATCTGTGGTGTGGCCCACTCACCTAAGTCATGAATTGGCCTGATTTTTAGGCCCATGGCTCACTGTGGAAGGGTGCAACTGATTGATGAGATGGATGTCTATCACACATGGTGGTGGGGCCCAGTGTTCGAAATATCGGTATCGCACAATGTATCGCACCCTTAGGGTACAGATACATATCGGTTGTCGCACGGGATATATCATTTGTATTGCGTAATTTATCGCACTTTTTGAAAAACATGGGGAAACATTCAGAAATTGGTTAAATTTTTCAATGAAACTTCATGAATTAATAAAAAATACCTCAATACACAGTTTTAAATTATAAAATCTTCTAGGAAACATTAGAGAAACATTAGAGAAATACACTTCTAGGCCAAAAATTACTCGGTTTTTCTCTATTTTATGTTGGTTGGATGTAGCCTACTTGCTTAGGTGCACACTCTCCTCAAATGTACGAAGACCTAAATAATCATATTATAGTGAGACCAAGACTCTCCATCTTTAAATAAGGGCTTTTGTTCTTTGGTTTTCCACCACCTCAGAAAATTCTCTGCTCGTAAAATTCATTTATGTTCTTTTCTCTAGGTGTGGGTAAACTCCCCACCCACGATAACGTAACTGATCTACATATATGCCTTTCAAGGGAGAGAGAATTGTACCCCTTACCTGGAAAGTCCTGCTAGGATCGAAATGACCACTCAGCAGCAGTTTTTTTTTTTTCTTCAAAATCTCACTATTTAACTGGAAAGTCCCGCTAAGATCGAAATGACCACTCAGCAGCAGTTTTTTTTTTTTTTTTTTTCAAAATCTCACTATTTACCTAGAAAGTCCCGCTAGGATCGAAATTACTACTCAGCATGAGGGGACCCATGGCAATGACACACGCTAGTCATAGAGTGGCGATGGAGGAGAAGACGATATTGTTAAATGCTAACGAGTTTTGCTAATGAAGTGACATCAACAAGTTATAAATGCCCCACCATGATGTATGTGTTGTATCTACACCATTAAATTCATTTATACAGATCATTCCAGGGCAAGGGTCAAAGAATGAAGCAGACCAAAATCTCAAGTTGACCCACCACAAAGAAATAAAAAATAAAAAATGTAGAGATTGAACGCTTACTAAAAAAAAATTTCAGAGAGCTACAAAAGTCTTGGATCCATGCTTATTGTACTGAGTAAACTCTGTTGCGCCCACCGTGAATGTAGATGGTCTATCCACGCCATCCATCCATTTTTCCATGTTATTTTAGGGGCTAAGACAAAAATTTAAGCATACCCAAAGATCAAGTGGACCATACCACATGAAACAGTTGGAATATTGATTTCCACCGTTGAAACCTTTACAGGGTCCACAGTGATGTTTATTTCTCATCCAACCTATTCATAAGATCACAAAAACATGGATGAAGGGAAATCACAAATACAAGCTTGGTCCAAAACTTCTGTGGCCCCCAAGAAATTTTCAATGGTAGATGTTCAATTCACACTGTTTCCTGTGGTGTGGTCCAATTGAGGTTTGGATATACTTCATTTTTTGGTTCAAACCCTAAAATTATCAGGTAAAATGGATGGATAGAGTGGATAAAATACATAAATCAAGGTGGACCCCACGGAGTTTAGTCAGTACAATAAGCTTACTGAGTTACGCAGCACGCAATCCGCACCCTCCCAAAACCAACCCCTCCCAAAACCTATTCCCGCACCCTCCCAAACCCAAATCCCGCGCCCGCCCCTCTCCCAAACCCTCTCTCTCTCTCTCTCTCTCTCTCTCTCTCTCTCTCTCTCTCGCGTCCGGCCACTTGGTTTTCCAACCTCTCTCCCACAAGCAAATGCGCCCGGCCCTCGGTTAGTCTCTTGCTCTCATTTTCAGATTACCAAAACCCTAAAACCCGATTCTAGCTCTCATTTTCCCCCCTCTCTTGCTCTCATTTTCCAATTCAAGAAACCCCAAAACTCGATGTCCATTTCGGGCGAGATTCCGTTTTTACCAGGTGCTCATTTCAGAGGTTTTAGTTTATCAGATTTTGCAGCGGAAGATATGCGATTCGCACCCTCTCCTCTCTCTCTCTCTCTGTGTTTGTCTCTCTCTCGCACCCTCTCCCTCTATCTCCGTCTCTCTCTTCCTCTCTCTCTTTCTCCCTCCATCATGTCGAGGTAGACCACACCACAGGAGACAGTAGCGATTGAACGCTGACCATTAAAAACTTCCTAAGACCCACTGTAATGTTCGTTTGCCATCCAGCCTGTTAATTAGTCACACAGACCTGGATGAAGGGAAAACCCAAATATCAACTTGATCCAAAAATCCTGTAGCCTGGAGAAGTTTTTACTAGTGGGCATTGAATCAACACTGTTTCCTATAGGATTTTCTTTTTTCTAGTTGTATGTGTTGTTGGGTTTAATCACTAGTTTCATATATCATAATGTGATTCGAGTTTCATTTGAATCTATCTGCTTGAGTTTTATCTAGCAAAGAGTTGTGTTTGGACGAACAGTTGAATTGAATTTCCTTTGTAAGTCTGATGAAGCGAATGGTTTCAGTCAGAATTCATATGGAAATAGTTCATAGGCAATCAATTCTTAGCATTCATAAATCATATGGACAGTCAAGACTCCAAACTACGATTGCGTTTCTTCCAAGTTGGTCATGAAACTTGTGTAATTGAATTTTTTTTTTTTGTCATTTCCTCCTAATTAAACTAGCGCAATTCACTTCTCTGATTGGTGATGTACATCTATTAGTTAACTATGCTCCCCTTGAAAATGGAGTTCAACTATTCTCCATACTGGCTACTACCATGGCCATTAAGTTGAAATTACAACTTCTATTGTAGGCTATTTAAATATATTGTTTGCTGATCTTTCTTGCAATGATCCTATTTTTTTATGCATGTGTTCCTTTAGCTTTTTCTTGTTTCATGATTCTGTACCTTCCAATGTGTCCAGTTTATGCCTTTTTGTTCCTATATTAGTCTTGAAGTGTTGTTTTTTCCTGTTCCAAGATGACACACCCTGCCAATACCGTTATTCAAAACCTTGCTTGAGATTCACACTGTTAGCCTGAAAATTACATTCTTTTATTTTTTTTCCCCTGAAAAGCTGAGAGATTTTCTTTCTTGGTGCCATATAGTGTTTGAAAGTTTTCAGCCAAAGATGTGAGTTGAAAATTTCTGAAGTGAACTAAGTTACCCTGTTTAATTTTTGCAAAAAAGAAGAAGCATCATCCTAAAAAACTTTGAAGAAAGTTTATGTTTAATACGTTTCTTATTTATTTTGATTGAAAGATCAGTTTCTAGTAGTCGATGGATGGGTTATATTCTAAGAATCATAGTCGATGGATGGGTTGTATTGACATTGTTTAAATTTATAAGTTCATAGCTCGCACATTCAGTGATGGCACCAGGTGGGAGAGCACGTCGTTCGGGCACTGGATCTACCCCTTGTACCCGTGATGCGATAGAGCCAGCATCGCCGTCACATGTTGCACCGCAGGGGAGTGATCCCTCAGTCGCGCATACACCGCGCACTGCATGTAAGTCTAGACATATATTTCTTTTAATGATTTCTGTTTATGTTTATACTTACATATTTCTTTTGCAACAGCGTAGTCGACCAGCTGACGAGGACGTGGGCCCATGCGTGGGTTGCTTTTACAGCGACTTACATGTGAGGGTAGGGTGACGGTAGAGTTCCCACAGGACTGTATTAGACCTGTTGGGAACAATGCTAGGTTGTTTACGTAGGAGGTCAGTGTCTTATGCCGATCTCTGATTCCCCCACTATCCCCCGTTGGGCAGACGTGACAGATGATGTGCGGCAGCTCATCCGTCAGCGCCTTCAGGTAAATTTATATGTTATGTATTTTTTTAAAAAAAATGTATTAGCTCGAAATTGATGGAGCAGACCCGGATGTGCGTCGGAGCTATCCGGATGAGCGGGGGTCCCTGGAAGGTGCGAACCGCTGTCTATGTTCGTCGGATGTGCGTTGGAGCCATCCGACGAACATAATTTCCTTTTCAACTATTAGTCATAGAGTAACAGTACTTGTTTCAGTTTTCTTGCATGGATGATGAATGTATTTGCTAATGTAAATGAAAATAAACAACTTATGATATATATATATATATATATGTTATTAATGGAGGATACCTTGTTTAGGGGGACATGAAATTCTTGTAGCTTATGTTATGGTGCCCCAATATAAGTTGTATGTTACTAGTATGTAGTAGATAATGCTAGGTTCAATAGTAGATAATAATAGAGAATACCTAAACTCGATCCGAACCCGTAACCGAACCTGATTCCCTAAACCTAGACCTAAACCTATAACCTAAACCTAAAACCTAAACCTAAACCTAAACCTAAACTTATAACTTAAACCCAAACCCAAACCTATAACCTAAACCTAAAACCTAAACCTAAACTTAAACTTATAACCTAAACCTTAACCTAAAACCTAAAACCTAAACCTAAAACCTAAATGTATTCTCAAATCCCTAAACCTAAACCTACACCTAATCCTAATCTCAACTCCCTAACCTAAATCTAAACCTAAACTTGAAAACCAAACCTAAACCCGATCCCGAACCCGAACCCGATTTCCTAAACCTAAACCTTAACCCATTCTCACTTCCCAAAGCTATAACCTATAACCAATAACCTAAACCTAAACCTAACCTAGACCTATAACCAAAACCTAAACCCATAACCTAAACCTAAACCTAAAACCTTAACCTATTCTCAAATCCCTAAACCTAAACCTACACCTAATCCTAATCTCAACTCTCTAACCTAAACCTAAACCTAAACTTGAAAACCCAAACCTAAACCCGATCCCGAACCCGAACCCGATTTCCTAAACCTAAACCTTAACCTATTCTCAAATCCCTAAACCTAAACCTACACCTAATCCTAATCTCAACTTCCTAACCTAAACCTAAACCTAAACTTGCAAACCCAAACCTAAACCCGAACTCGATTCCCTAAACATAAACCTTAACCTATTCTCACTTCCCTAAACCTTAACCTATAACCTAACCTAAACCTATAACCTACACTTATAACCTAAACCTAAACCTAAACCTAAAACCTAAATGTGTTCTCAAATCCCTAAACCTAAACTTACACCTAGTCCTAATCTCAACTCCGTAGCCTAAACCTAAACCTAGACTTGAAAACCCGATCCTAAACCCGATCCCGAACCTGAACCTGATTTCCTAAACCTAAACCTTATCATATTCTCAAATCCCTAAACATAAACCTAAACCTAATCTTAATCTCAACTCCTAACCTAAACCTAAACCTAAACTTGAAAACCCAAGCCTAAACCCGATCCTCGAACCCGAACCCGAACCCGATTTCCTAAACTTAAACCTTAACCTATTCTCACTTCCCTAAACCTTAACCTATAACCTAACCTAAACCTATAACCTAAACCAAAACCTAAAACCTAAATGTATTCTCAAATCCCTAAACCTACACCTAGTCCTAATCTCAACTCCGTAGCTTAAACCTAAACCTAGACTTGAAAACCCGATCCTAAACCCGATCCCGAACCCGAACCTGATTTCCTAAACCTAAACCTTATCATATTCTCAAATCCCTAAACCTAAACCTATACCTAATCCTAATCTCAACTCCTTAACCTAAACCTAAACCTAAACCTAAACTTGAAAACCCAAGCCTAAACCCGATCCCGAACCCGAACCCGAACCCGATTTCCTAAACTTAAACCTTAACCTATTCTCAATTCCCTAAACCTTAACCTATAACCTAACCTAAACCAAAACCTAAAACCTAAATGTATTCTCAAATCCCTAAACCTACACCTAGTCCTAATCTCAACTCCGTAGCTTAAACCTAAACCTAGACTTGAAAACCCGATCCTAAACCTGATCCCGAACCCGAACCCGATTTCCTAAACCTAAACCTTAACATATTCTCAAATCCCTAAACCTAAACCTACACCTAATCCTAATCTCAACTCCCTAACCTAAACCTAAACCTAAACTTGAAAACCCAAACCTAAACCCGATCCCAACCCAAACCCGATTCCCTAAACATAAACCTTAACCTATTCTCAATTCCCTAAACCTTAACCTATAACCTAACCTAAACCTATAACCTACACTTATAACTTAAACCTATAACTTAAACCAAAACCTAAAACCTAAATGTATTCTCAAATCCCTAAACCTAAACCTAGTCCAAATCGAACTCAGTAGCTTAAACCTAAACCTAAACTCGAAAACCCGTGCTTAAACCCGATCCCGAACCCGAACCCGATTTCCTAAACCTAAACCTTAACCTATTCTCAAATCCCTAAACCTAAACCTACATCTAATCCTAATCTCAACTCCCTAACCTAAACCTAAACCTAAACTTGAAAACCCAAGCCTAAACCCGATCCCAAACTCAACCCGAACCCGATTTCCTAAACCTAAACCTTAACCTATTCTCACTTCCTAAACCTTAACCTATAACCTAACCTAAACCTATAACCTAAACCAAAACCTAAAACCTAAATGTATTCTCAAATCCCTAAACCTACACCTAGTCCTAATCTCAACTCCGTAGCCTAAACCTAAACCTAGACTTGAAAACCCGATCCTAAACCTAATCCCGAACTCGAACCCGATTTCCTAAACCTAAACCTTAACATATTCTCAAATCCCTAAACCTAAACCTACACCTAATCCTAATCTCAACTCCCTAACCTAAACCTAAACCTAAACTTGAAAACCCAAACCTAAACCCGATCCTCAACCCGAACCCGATTCCTAAACATAAACCTTAACCTATTCTCACCCCAAACCTTAACCTATAACCTAACCTAAACCTATAACCTACACTTATAACCTAAACCTAAACCGAAAACCTAAATATATTCTCAAATCCCTAAACCTAAACCTACACCTAGTCCTAATCTCAACTCGTAGCCTAAACCTAAACCTAGACTTAAAAACCCGATCCTAAACCCGATCCCGAACCCGATTTCCTAAACCTAAACCTTATCATATTCTCAAATTCCTAAACCTAAACCTACACCTAATCCTAATCTCAACTCCCTAACCTAAACCTAAACCTAAACTTGAAAACCCAAACCTAAAGCCGATCCTTTAACTCCAAACCCGATTCCCTAAACATAAACCTTAACCTATTCTCACTCCCAAACCTTAACCTATAACCTAATCTAAACCTATAACCTACACTTATAACCTAAACCTGAACCCATAACCTAAACCTAAACCTAAAACCTTAACCTATTCTCAAATCCCTAAACCTAAACCTACACCTAATCCTAATCTCAACTCTCTAACCTAAACCTAAACCTAAACTTGAAAACCCAAACCTAAACCCGATCCCGAACTCGAACCCGATTTCCTAAGCCTAAACCTTAGCCTATTCTCAAATCCCTAAACCTAAACCTACACCTAATCCTAATCTTAACTCCCTAACCTAAACCTAAACCTAAACTTGAAAACCCAAACCTAAACCCGATCTCGAACCCGAACCCGATTCCCTAAATATAAACCTTAACCTATTCTCACTTCCCTAAACCTTAACCTATAACCTAACCTAAACCTATAACCTAAACCTAAACCTAAACCTAAAACCTAAATGTATTCTCAAATCCCTAAATCTAAACCTACACCTAGTCCTAATCTCAACTCCGTAGCCTAAACCTAAACCTAGACTTGAAAACCCGATCCTAAACCCGATCCCGAACCCAAACCTGATTTCCTAAATCTAAACCTTATCATATTCTCAAATCCATAAACCTAAACCTACACCTAATCCTAATCTCAACTCCCTAACCTAAACCTAAACCTAAACTTGAAAACCCAAACCTAAACACGATCCTGAACCCGAACCCGATTTCTCAAACCTAAACCTTAACCTATTCTCAATTCCCTAAACCTATAGATTATAACCTAAACCTAAACCTTAACCTAAACCTAAACCTAAACCTATAACCTTAACCTAAACCAAAACCTATGACCTAAAACCTTAACCTATAACTTATAACCTAACCTTAACCTAAACCTAAAACCTAAACCTTAACCTATGACCTAAAACCTAAACCTAAAACCTAAATGTATTCTCAAATCCATAAACCTAAACCTACACCTAATCTTAATCTCAACTCCCTACCCTAAACCTTAACCTATTCTCAATTCCCTAAAGCTATAACTTAAACCTACAACCTAAACCAAAACCAAAACCCAGTAACCTTAACCTAAACCAAAACCTATGACCTAAACCTTAACCTATAACCTAAACTTATAACCTATAACCTAAACCTAAACCTATAACCTAAACCTTAACCTATAGCCTAAAACCTAAACCAAAACCTAAAACCCAAAACCTAAATGTATTCTCAAATTCCTAAACCTAAACCGAAACCTAAAACTTAAAACCTAAATGTATTCTCAAATCCCTAAACCTAAACCTACACCTAATCCTAATCTCAACTACTTAACATAAACCTAAACCTAAACTTGAAAACCTAAACCTAAACCCGATCCCGATCCCAAACCCGATTTCCTAAACCTAAACCTTAACCTATTCTCACCCCTAAAGCTATAACCTAAACCTAAACCTCTAACCTAAACCTAAAACCTAAACCTAAACTTAAACCAAAACCAAAACCCGAAACCTTAACCTAAACCAAAACCTATGACCTAAACCTTAACCTATAACCTATAACCTATAACTTATAACCTAAACTTATAACTAACCTAAACTTATAACCTATAAGTTAACCTAAACCTAAAACCTAAATGTATTCTCAAATCGCTAAACCTAAACCTACACCTAATCCTAATCTCAACTCCCTAACCTAAACCTAAACTTAAACTTGAAAACATAAACCTAAACCCGATCTCGAACCCGAACCCAATTTCCTATACCTAAACCTTAACATTTACCTAAAACTTAAACTTGAAAACCTAAACCTAAACCCGATCCCGAACCCGATTTCCTAAACCTAAACCTTAACCTATTCTCACCTTCCCTTAAGCTATAAACCTAAACCTAAACGTCTAACCTAAACCTAAAACCTAAACCTAAACCTAAACCAAAACCAAAACCTGAAACCTTAACCTAAAACAAAGCCTATGACCTAAACCTTAACCTATAACCTATAACCTATAACCTAAACTTATAACTTATAACTAACCTAAACTTATAACCTATAACTTAACCTAAATCTAAAACCTAAACCTTAACCTATAGCCTAAAACCTAAACCGAAACCTATAGCCTAAAACCTAAACCGAAACCTAAAACCTAAATTGTCATGCCCTAGACTCGGTAACCGGACTCACAAGGAATCCGATAGCCGGCTCTGGCCGCAACAGCCTCCGTAGTACCCCATTCTCGGCTCCTGAGGCAGGTTCCGATCCTGGGATCCTACAAGGAGAATTTTCATAATAGTATAATCATTACCAATATGAGCATACCCAAGATCACAGTAAGTAAATCTGAGAATAACAAAGACACATATCACAAAATCCACTATGAATTTAAACTTTTACAAGCTTACATAAGGTCCAAAATGACATACATAAGATAATAGAAGAAAGAAAGAAAGTCTGCAACACTGGGTCCTCAAGCTCAGCTCTAATCCAAACTCTGCCACTGCGACGCCTGCCTAGGATCTCCTGCACGCATCAATCGTGCATAAGCTTATAGAAAGCTTAGAGGGTAGTGAAAGTGTGTGACAATGGTGCTCAGAAGAAGATAGAGAATGCAGAAGGGAGTCATGATCAATACCAATACCATTAGCTTTATCAAGGCTATCATGAATGCAAAAAACTATACCAAGGCAGTACGATAATGTAGGAAGCCATACCAAGACTATATAATGCAATGAGTACTGTAATACAACGAGTACTGTAATGCAATGAGTATTATAATGCGATGAGCACTGTAATGCAATGAGTACTGTAATGCATTATGAGGCTTACATAGCCGATGCAAATGCAATGCGAAGTAATGTCAGTGCTCATATCAAATCTACATAACAAGTACATTTCCATCATAAGGAAATCACCAGGGTCCATTACACTACTGGATGACTGCCGCTCTACAGACCCCACACAGTCAAACAAGCATAAGAGACCTCATTACCACAGTGGACAGACCAATCACCAAAGAAGGCACGAAGGTAGCGGACCCATTTACGAGCTGGTCAGACTCAGCCTAGCGATGCCCCCTTACATCAGGCGAGTAAGGCCACACCCCTATCCAACCGACTACACGATAGTGGGAGTCGCGGCCTAATGGTATGAGGCCCTCATGCGCTCATATATTCCACCCGGTCAAGCTGTTGGAGCAGATCCTTGGTACCATGGAAGTTTTGAGAATTTCACCCATGGGCATCCTATGCACCCGGTATGCTCAAGTAACATTTTTGGTGTCTAAACATGGCCATTCACGATGTATCTGTGGAGGCTACAACCCTGATGAAGTAAGGGCAATAATGCTCATATGTTATGCAATGCCAGATGCATGAATCATACAATCAACTATGCATCAATTTCAAGCATCTAACGTGCTCAAGAGGGAATACTACGTCCCTCGGGAATGCAACATACAATGCCCAATGGCACAATCATAATCACACATACAGTGTCATCCAAGCATATAATGATGCACATGGGCCATGAAGATGGGTCTAGACACATTATGCGGCGATATACGAAGTAGTACACTCTTCCTATCCAAGAAGGGACCAAGACTAGGTATTTAGACAATATCTATAAGGAATCCCACCTTTAGTAGGGGTCCATTTACCTGTGGTAGCCCACAAGACTAAGCATACAACTACGTGTCTAAGTAATACAGAAGTGAGTCTAGTAAGAGTTTAATATGAGCATCTAATCACATTTAGATTCAATCGGGCCTAGAGGGGTCCATAATGGCGACATTTAACCACCATTCCCCAAGAGACATCTCAACCATGAACTATATGGATACAAGGCCCAAGGCCTACATTCAAGATAAAAACACAGGTAACCACATACATATATCCCTTATTATAGGCCATAAGAAAAGGATATAATACCACCTTTAACAACATGGGCTCCAAGAGGAAAATTAAAGCCCAAGGCTCAATTCCCAATGGTCATAGAATCCATGCATTAAGTTGGACTTGGTGGGGAATCCTCGTGCATAATATACAGCCCAAAAAAATAAGTTTAAGTTTAGATGAAATGGGCCTCGCTACATCAGCCCAATAACTAGCAATTTAAGTGGGCAACCAAGAGCCCAATACTATCCTTACCTCAGCCCACAAGTCCATTAAAATGGTGGAAGTCGGCCCAATATATGGTTGGGCCAAGCTAGGACGTCCCAGCCCACTTTAGGCCTAAGGGATGTTCAAAAAATCTGATCTAAGATGGGGTCCTCATGTGATCACTAAAGGTGACCCAAAGGAATGCACTGATTAAGCCCAAATATTATAAGAAAACATAAGCATGTAACACGTACACAAGTTCTCAATATGGTGGGCCCCACAGCCAACTAAAGTCTCAACTATAACAATGTACATTTAAGGCCCTTTGATAAAGTTTTGGCCCATTTGACTTCCTGGGTCTGCTAAGGTCCAGAAATTACTTAACTATGTGGGAATAATCTCATGAAGGCCAACTATACTCACTGGGGGACCCCACCAGATGGAGAGTGTGTATATATCATGAAAAGATCAAGTGGGCCTATCACTGGGTTGTGAATCTAGCAGCAACCCAAGGCAGAGAGTGCTTCCATAATCGGGCGATCCAAGGCTTCAACGGCCTGGACCAATCATTCGTTAAGGTAGGTTCCACATACATACACATTGAACCTTAAACAAATGGCATAGGGTCAATGGTGGGCCTTTAACCATCCATAGATGAACCCATGGGCCTACCTTAGGATCACCTAGGAGGACATCCAACCTCCACTGGTTTCCAAGAGGTAGCCCGCCACTACTTGTATAATGCAAGGTCTAAAGCCCAAGCAATGCATGGCCTAATGGGCAATACACCAAGCCCAACTCATAGGCCATATAGTGGGCCCTCAAGTAAGGTTTAGGCCCAACCACAAACGCCATAATTCCACATATTGTGGTGGGCTTCATGGGCAACCCAGTAATTCATTTACATGGGTAAGTTTCACATTTGACACAAGTGAGTTGGGCCTCACTTTTGGCCCAAGTACAGGGTCAGTTTAGTGGGCAGCCAAGGGCCCAACTTCTTGTGTATTATTACCCCTAAGCCCATCACAATAGATAGGAGAGTATAGGCCCAAGATCAATGGGCCTATCTAAAAGAATTGAGTCCACAAGACCTACTTGCTAACACAAACATACATATACTATATCACATAATGGGCCCTAAAGAAATGTCCTAAAATAAAAGTCATCACATTCATACATTATGGTGGACTTGAGGGCAGCCCGTAACCCAAGAATACACATAGGCAAGGCCTATACTGACAGTGTGGGCCTTGCCACAGCAGCCCAAAGACTTAGCAAGGTCCTCCACAATATACATTTATGTGGGCCTTGCAAGTCAGCCCACAATAAGTATTTTATGAGGACATCAAGGCTAATAAATATACATGATCAGCTTGTAGACGGCCCATTGGGCCCGTGAATCAATAAGGTCAGCTCTTGCACAATCTTGGGCTCAAGGGATAGGTTTTCAGCCCATTGGGCCTATAAAGCTATAAAAAAATTCTTGTTAAGGCTAGCCCACAAACCACCACAAAGGTGGGCCTCAAGGGGCACTAATTAAGCCCAAAATGTCTAAGGAAGGAGGGCAAAGAGTGTGTGCAACACTCTCTTAAATCTGGTGGGCCACCACGGCTCCAAAAGATCGACTATGCATAAATTTGGGCCCCTTGTTGGAATTCCAGCCCACCCACTTCCTGGGCCTGCTGGAGTCCAGAAATTTATTTAATTTAAATGGGTTACTGACCCATAGTGACCCACACATATCACAGTAGGTCCTATCAGATAAGAAGGGGGATATACAACACTTACTTCAAGTGGGCCATGCCATTAGAATGCAGGCCCAACAGCCCAAGGCAGGGGCATCCCATGGTGGTTAGTCATATGGGCCTGGGTATTTGGCCCAAAACTGACCCAATTTACAGGCCATACCACGGTCAGTCTAGGGGCCTGATGGCCCTGAAAATTTTCAGTATGGTCCTTCCATAGGTGGACCACAAATCCATAAAATTTCAGAATTTTTGGACATCTACAAATAATTTAATTAATTTGAATGAAGCAAGCTGTCCAGAAACTTGGACTGGCCTGGACGTCCCAACGTGGTGGGGCAGTCCAGGCCTTTTCACGGTGTACACAGGGGTGCATTAGTCCTAAAATTTGGTAGGTGAGTCACACCATGAGTGGACCACCTCTCTGTAAATTTTCATAATTTTTGGATACTCAAAAGTATTTTAATAAATTCAGGAGTTACAATGTATCTAGGGTGGAATGTTGCTGGAAATAATCGTACAGAATTTGGCCCATCCAAATGGGTGGGTTCTGGGCCTTCAAAATTCCTGAAATTTGGACCCAAGGTCCCTCATCAAGCCTAAAACAAGGTGGGACCCGGAAATATGGCCCACCTTTTGAGAAAATATTTTTTTTAAATTTATTTTTATGAAACTATGCTGCTGGACTGCACAGCAGAAATTTCTGGCAGCCCACTATATTGGCCCACCCTTTTGGATGCCCAAATGGGGTCCATTGGCCCTAAAATTTTTCAGGTAGGTCCTACCATGGGTGGGACACCTCTCTGCAAAATTTTAGAATTTTTGGGATAGTAAAAGTATTTTATTTAACTCCTACAATTTATGGACAGCAAGGTATTTCTGAAACAATGCTGCTGCCCCTGATTTGTGCACCCCATTAAAGTGGGCCCAGGTCTGCCAAATTTTAAGAAAATGTAGGACCAACATCCCTACACAAGTATACAACAATGTGGGATGCACAAAGGTGGCCCACCATTTCAGAAATAGACTGATAATTATGTTTGTACAGCAAGCAGGGTTGCTAAACAGTCCAGAAAATCTGGACTATCCACCCTCCTTGGCCCACTCTTTTGGGTGATCAAATAGGGACGGATGAAGGTGAAATTCAACATACTTCTAGGTAGGGTCTACACCTCCAGAAATAATCAAATATTGGAGGTAAAACATCCTTTAAATCAGTCCATAATCTGTGCCAAAAACAACCCAAAAATAGTCCAGAATTTTTTTTCTGGATAGCAAGGTATGTTAGAAAATAACTGAACATAACCACTGATTAAATGGGAAAACACCCCACAAAATTTGTGTTAAGATCCACCTTAGTGGGCCTCACAAACATCCAGGCCATACCCCTTTCATAAAACCCATTGCATGTGCCCAAAATGGCGCAAATAGAGTGTCAACGTCCAAGGAATGGACAACCATGGGCGTCCACTTTGCTTGGATGGTCTGGATATTCTAGGGCCACTAAGTGGACCACACACATCAGAGAAACAAGAATAAAATAATGGAAAATAAAAATAATCTAGCCACAAGAGAGGAAAATGACATGCATCAAAGGAAAATGCTATGATGGGGTCCATGGAGAATGACCTCATCCATGGAACATGCATGCAAAGAAATGTGCCATTGGCCTCAATCATGGAGGCATGGGGGACCTCCATCACCACTTGATAGGTCCCACAAGCTCCTAAGAAAGAAATGAAGAAGGATCTAAGAGCACCCACCTTAGATTGCTCCAAACTTGGACCTCTTAGCTCCTAGTGCACCAAGGGATCCATATTCATGGGTGAGATTGGATATAGATGGTTAGATTGAGAGGATTAGAGGGGAAATGGGGCTGGAATGGAGGGAAGATGGGGAGAAGGTTGCTGGATTTTTTTTCAAGAGAGAAAGAAGGAGAGAAATGAGGGATTGAGAAGAAAGAGAGAGAGAGAGAGAGAGAGAGAGAGAGAGAGAGAGAGAGAGTTGTAGGGAGGCAATCATGGCCTCTCTCTCCTTGGTTAGAGAAACCATAATGCCCTATGATGACAATAACAAAGTGCTATGCTTAGTAGGTCTATTGGTAGTGTTTAGGGTGGGTAGTGTCTATTCTATGAAAATTGTGTAGTGTGTGTGGTGTGCATGAGAAATTGTGCCATTGAGGTGGTCCACATGCATTTATACAAAAAGTGGGCTACATGATGAAATGCTCATAACTTGAGATGTACACGTCGAATTAATGCATGAGACGAGGCTTTAGAATCGCGGCGCTGATACGGACAAGATGGCATGGGTCTCGGGTCAATCCGAGTCAGGTCTATATGATGAAATTTAAGGATGACCGCAACACAATCCAAGGGTCGCGAGTCGCTGGGATTCGACCGGTAGGACCGCGGGACCAAAATGAACGAAATGCACACTTATGCATACACATGCACATATGAGAACTCAGGTTGGGTCTTACATAAATGTATTCTCAAATCTCTAAACCTAAACCTACACCTAATCATAATCTCAACTCCCTAACCTAAACCTAACCTAAACTTGAAAACATAAACCTAAACCCAATCCCGAACCCGAACCCAATTTCCTATACCTAAACCTTAACCTAATCTCAATTCCCTAAAGCTATAACCTAAACCTAAACCTAACCTAAACCTCTAACCTAAACCTATAACCTTAACATTTACCTAAAACCTAAACATAAACCTAAACCTAAACCTAAACCAAAACCTCAGTAACCTTAACCTAAACCAAAACCTATGACCTAAACCTTAACCTATAACCTATAACCTATAATCTAAACTTATAACTAACCTAAACCTATAACCTTTAACCTAACCTAAACCTTAACCTATAGCCTAAAACCTAATCCGAAACCTAAAACCTAAATGTATTCTCAAATCGCTAAACTTAAACCTACACCTAATCCTAATATCAACTCCCTAACCTAAACCTAAACTTGAAAACATAAACCTAAGCCCGATCCCGAACCCGAACCCAATTTCCTAAACTTAAACCTTACCCTATTATCAATTCCCTAAAGCTATAACCTAAACTGATAACATATAACCTAAACCTAAACCTAAACCTAAAACTAAAACCTAAATGTGTTCTCAAATCCCTAAACCTAAACCTATACCTAATCCTAATCTCAACTCTCTTACCTAAAACCTAAATCTAAACTTGAAAACCTAAACCCGATCCCGAACCCAAACCCGATTTCCTAAACCTAAACCTTAACATATTCTCAATTCCTAAAGCTATAACCTAAAGCTATAACCCATAACCTAAGCTCTGAACCTAACATACACCTATAACCTTAACCTAAACCTAATACCTAAACCTAAACCTAAACCTATAACCTATAACCTATAACCTATAACTTAAACCTAAACCTCAACAAAAAACCTAAACCTTAACCTTAACCTTAACCTTAATCTTAACCTAAACTGAAACCTAAACCTAAACCTATACTTGTAAATCCTAATTTATTTTATAAAAGTTCATTTACAGTTAAGTTATTTTCTTAATAAGTTTATTGCCTTAATCTATTATCTACGAAACTGCAGGATAAATTTGACTTTGATTTGAGTGTTCCGCACATCTCCCATGCCGTCGACGATATGATGAAGGAGCGGTTCAAGGATTACCACGGTAAGTTATATCGGCAGTACAAGCGGTGCGCGAGCCACGAGGAGGCCGCACAGTCTGCACCGCCTCATGTGACCCGTGAGGACTGGCGGATACTCTATAATAGGTTTTCGTCTGATTCTTTTCAGGTAATATTTATATATTTACGATATCTTAACGTAATAATTAAATTCGCAATTAGTAACAATGTATTATGAATAATGTGTGCAGAAGAGGAGCAAAATAAATTCTGACAACAGGGGAAAGTTAGAAGTGAACCACGTAGCTGGTTCAAAGTCATTTGTACGACATTGTCACGACATGGTAAGAAGTTACTAGTAATTATTATGTTTATATATTCTTTCCATGCATTTATATTAACTCTATTTTTCTTTTGATTGCGTAGCGAGATTCCGTCACTGGCCAGGAGCCCGGACCAGTAGATTTCTACAAAGGGACTCACTGTCGGCAGGCGACGGGATCTTGGGTAAATCCTAGAGCCAGCGAGATTTGGGTAAAAATCCTTACATTGTAAAATTTAATTGCATTAAATTATAATAATGTCATTTATTATGAAAATTCATATGTTTTCATTACAGGAGGAGATGGACACTTTACGTAGTCAGCCCACTCCCGATGGTACTCAGCGGAGTGAGCCAGAGATCCTGAGTCAGGTGCTTAGCACCCGTTCTGGATATGTGTGTGGGCTTAGCCATGGTGCTAAGTTAATGGCACCCGCCAGAGCTGCTTCCAGCCGATCCATCGTCGTTGGCGACAGCGCCATACGCCGAGCTGATGTTGCAGAGAGAGAGAGAGGTTGAGCAGCTACGGGTCGTTGTTGACATTAGAGAGCAGCTGGAGAGGCAGAGGGAGGAGCAGGAGAGGAGGATGGAGGAGCTGACGAGGGAGAGGGAGGAGCAGCAGAGGAGGATGGAGGAGAGCTGAGCGAGGCAGAGGGAGGAGCAGGAGAGGAGGATGGAGGAGGAGCTGGCGAGGCAGAGGGAGGAGCAGGAGAGGCAGAGGGAGGAGCAGGAGAGGAGGATAGAGGAGATGCGGGTGTAGCATGAGCGACGGATAACGGATATGTTTCAGGCTCTCGCTGCACGCTTACCCACTGATCTCCCACCACCTCCGCCTTCATCTTTATGATTTTTTCTATTTTATTTATAATGTTAAACTTATATGTTTTTATGCGTGAATGAATGTGATGTGGATAAGATTGTTTGTGTTTAGATGAATGTAGTTTATGTTTGGATGAATTTATTAGTTTAGGTTTAGATCGATGTGAATGTGAATATGATGATATAACAGGTGTATTTCAGGATGAATATGATGAAATATATTGTAATAGGTGTATATCAAGAATTTTGTATGGAATTTTGTGCTGGATATTTTAAAAAAAGGAGACTTTTACCTACAAAATTTTTCGTAGCTAAAAGCTTTTTAATAATTTTTATCAACGAAAATTTTCGCTGCCAAATGTCTCGTAAAAATATTTATAGCGACAAAAAGTTTCGTCGCTAAAGGTTTCTACGATTTATGGCAGCGAAAATTTTCGCTGCTAAAAGTCTTCAAAAATATTTATAGCAATGACAAGTATCGTCGCTAAAGGTTTTTAAAAGTTTTCTATGATTTTGGCAGCGAACATTTTCGCTGCTAAAACGTCTTGTAAAATATTTATAGCGACGAAAATTGTCGTCGCTAAAGGTTTTTGAGAGTTTTTTTTACGATTTTTAGCAGCGAATATTTTCGTCGCTAAAAGTAGAATGATCATTTTTAACAGCGAAAATTTTGCTGCTAAAAGTCTTGTGAAGTTTTTTTTAGTGACGATAATATTCGTCGCTAAAAGCAGAACCTATTTTTTAGCAGCGAAAATTTTCGTTGCTAAAAGTCTTGTCAACTTTTTTAACAACGAAAACTTTCGTCGCTAAAAGAGTAATGTATGTTTTTAGCAGCGAACCTTTTCGCTGCTAAAAGCTTGTCATTTTTTTTAGCGACGAAAAGTTTCGGAATGGGCAACAGTCTTTCCATTGTTTAAAGTCCTCCACCTGCCCAGGATCGGCTCTGACCTTGCGCCTCTCCTCCTTTCCTTCACGGGGCCTTCGAAGACTTCAGCCCGGCCATTCAGGTTCTTGAAAATGTGGACTTTGCATGCTGATTTTCTGTAGGTTATCAAGGACGCCTGGGCTGGGGAGATCTCTCCACAGCCTATGATCAACCTTCAGCTTAAATTAAGGAAGGTCAAGTTGGTCCTAAATTGCTGGAACAAGCAGGTGTTTGGGAATGTTTTCGCCCTGGTTAAGCAAGCAGAGCAGGAGTTGGCAGCTATTGAAGAGAGCATGCAGGACTTCAGAGAGACGGATCGTCAGCAAGAGTGGGCGTTGGCTAGACAGAAGCTTATTAAAGCTCATTTGCTGGAGGAAGTGCTCTGGAAGCAAAAGGCCAGAAATTCTTGGTTGAAAGAAGGAGATAAAAATAAGAAATTTTTCCATGCTTCTGCTACAGACAGGATCCGCAGATCAGCTATTTTATCTATCGAAGATGATTCAGGGGTCGTTCTCGTCGACCAGAATGACATTAAAGCTGCTACCATCACATTTTTTTATGATCTTTTCTCAGCTGAGGCCACGTCTGATGGCTCCGCTTTCCTCCATGCTATCTCGCCACTCGTCACTGATCAAGATAATGTGGCCCTTCTTTCCCCTCCTTCTCTCTCTGAAGTTCGCCAGGCTATCTCTGACATTCCTCGGGAAGGTGCTGCTGGCCCTGATGGTTTCTCTAGTGCGTTCTTCGCCCATTGTTGGAATATAGTTGGTGAAGATATTCACAAGGCCGCGGTGTTCCTGTTTGAAGGGGGAGCACTTCCCCGCCCGTTCTCCTCCTCTCTTATCTGTCTAGTGCCTAAGGGGTCGGGAGCCCCCTCGTTTAAGCACTACCGCCTGATTAGCCTCTGTAACGTCATTTACAAGATTTTTTCCAAGATCCTGGCATCCAGATTGAGTAAGCTACTCCCCAAGCTGATTTCTCATGAGCAAGGTGCGTTCGTTAAGGGTCGCCCAATCTCGGAAAGTGTTGCCTATGTCCAGGAAGTGATGAGAGAGATTAACCGGAGTCTAGAGGCGGAAACATTATCCTCAAGCTGGACCTTGAAAAGGCCTATGATAGGGTGGATTGGTCCTTCCTCAAGCAGGTGCTATCCAACTTCGTTTTAATAGTAGATGGATTTCTCTGATAGAAACCTGTTGGAGTAACAACCGGTTCTCAATCTTGATTAATGGGGAAGCAGCTGGTTATTTCAAGGCATCTCGGGAGCTGCGCCAGGGCGATCCTCTCTCTCCGACTCTGTTCACTATTGCGACTGAGGCTTTTTCCAAGAGCTTCAGTGTAACGCCCTGAAAATCGGGGGTCGAGCATAAACTCAACTCCCGAGTTCCAGAACATCACTTATGCAACAAAATGAATGATGATTAAATGTTGACTGTATTTGTGCATTGAACATGAGTGAGATTAAGCCAAAACAAAGATATCATACTCAGAGACAAGTTAAATTTGCAAGCGGAAGACGTGATAGATAGATAAAATATATAAACTGTGGTGGGTCTCCGAGTGTGATAAAGTTACTAGGTTAAATAATTACAAGTATGATTTTAAATTATACCAAGTTGTGTAGTGTGATCTAGTCAACATCCTGTAGCCCCGACAATCAAGGCACGGCTCTCACGGCCGCTCGAGAAACATATACGAGGAAGCATTCTCGTCGTCATAGAAGTCCGGCTCCGCCTCGAAGTAGCGTCGCCATCTGCGCAATCGGACAAAGTCTGTGGGTGTTCTAACACCGTCCCGTATCGTGGGAGTGAGTGATCAACTCAGTGGAACAATAAAGCATAGGTTAACATGTTATCAATTCAGTCAAGCAGTAATGATAAAGCAGTACAATTAAACAGTTTTAACTACTCTTATTTAATGCAAGTATGAAGTGACATGATGTATGCTCTTGCTAAACCACCCTCATGCGACATCATCTTACGTTCGCGAATGCGTCCATCCCTCAGTGCTCCACATCTACCAGTCACATGCAATGCGATGATGAGCATGATTACTGAGTAATTATTAGTTCATTTCAAACAGCAGTATTGGAAAACTAAGGTACCTCCCTTGTATCATTCCCAATCATGATCCATTCTAGGGTCGTCAGTCCTAGTTAATCTCATACGATATTATGGTTTGAGAGGCGTAGCGAAGGTATCACAAAGGGCACGTCACCCGTCAGCACCGATACAGATCTCACTGTATGCGGCTTAATTGCTGACCGTCAGCTCGAGTACAGGTCTCACCGTACTCGGCTCAATCACTAGCCGTCAGCTCGAATACAGGTCTCACCGTGCACTCGGCTCAACTCATACTCTAGTTCTTTGTGAAAGACTCGTCGCCAATCACGGACCTTGGAGTATACTCGAAGATACTACAGAGGACTCGTCGCCCGTCGACGGTACGGTCTCTCACCATACTCGGCTCTCGCCGTAAGTATCGACAGCTCGAATACAGTGTCCCATACCACCGTATTCGGCTCACGAGTTTGGGTTGCTCAATGGTCACTATGGGGAGGCACATGACCCCAGTATAGGCGACAGCTCGGCCACGGTGTCCCATACCACCATGTCCGGCTCATGAGTCTTAGCGGATCGAGGTACCATGGTTAACGGGATTGCCACTGGTAAGTTTGGTACCCTAGGTTCAAGCAATAGCGTCCAAACATGGTGAACATACATTAGACAGATCGGGTTACTTGACGAGCTCGGCTAGCTCAAGCGCACAACAAGTTGAACGACATGAAATGCATAAGCACTTCGCGTGGCCAACCACTATCGCCAACCGAAGTACGACTCGGGTTCGTCGAACACATCTCACGTGGCAAATGAATCACAGCCACGAATTTAATTCTGTACCGATTGTCTGGACTACAATTATAGCCCCAAACATGATAACTTGCAGATAGATAAAGCAGTAATGGATCAAGATTTCACTCATACAATCAAGGTATGGTATTATCCGTTTAGGGCTGCCAGGGCTGTTGCACGCACTCGTTGCTCCGCTCCCCATCACCCATGACGGATCATACAATGTAAATATAAATTTAAACATATGCATTACATAGTTATAATCATAAAGCAGTTGAGCATGTTATGAATCACAACACAAGCATGAGTTTATACATGTTCAATTCCTAATCACACAACGATCCAAGGAGATCATACATATCGTTAAAAGAGGTTGAGAATCATATCTCAACACCCTTATACATTACAATTTGCTAACTACTACTCATTCAGACATTTCAAGAAACACTTAAACAAACATACATCAACATACATGACATATGTCGATCACATAGGCATTAGGCCAAATCCTTTCACTAGGGAGTTGCCCCAATCATAACACGCGTACACCCATGACGGATAGTCATGGCAAGCAGGAATCCAAGTTCCATTTTCATTCAGTCATTTCCACAAACACTTGGGCCACACATTTTAGCATATATGGTGTATATTGGCCGTGACGTGATTTAGGGCAAATCCTTTCGTCAAAGAGGTATCGCCAATACAACAATCATGAATCCATGACAATTAGTCATGGCGAGTACGAATGAGAATTCGGTACTCATTCAATCTTTTTCACAAACACTTAAAATACACTGTTACAACATACATGGTGTATGTTAGCAAAATATGTATTAGGGCTATCCTTTAGCCAAGTGAGTATTTTATCCATGTATAATATATTACTACAGCAAATAATCATGATAAATACATCTCCCAATATTTATACGTATACGGTATTTTCTAGAATACGTATTTTCAACATACATAGTGTATACAAGCAAACATGTATTACGACGATTCTTTTCGCCAAGAAATTAATTTATACGAACATAATATATTTATACAACAATTAATCATGACAAACACATCGCTAAAATATACATGTATACGGTACTTCTTACAATACCGTATTTCTACATACATGGTGTATATTAGTAAACATGTATTTAGGCGAACCCTTTCGCCAAATGAGTATTTTATCCATACATCATATATCCATTCGACAATTAAACATGTCAAACATATTTTCATAAAAAATACGTATACGGTATTTTATACGAATACCTAGAGTATGTGAAATTCCAAATTCTACAATTCTAATCGAAACAGAAAACGGAAAGCACTTTGTACATATGCAATTGCATGCGAGATCATGAATCTATCATTATCTGACATTGAAAGCGTTGAAAACCGTAACCTATACACCTAAAGTCCTCACCTTGTGTTGTAGAATCGTAACGGAGTTGATAGGTTTGCTAAGCTTCCGTATACGGGAGTTTGGCAACCTAGAGAACAAAACAGGTTAGCTATTTCATAACCTACAACCTATACAACCCTAAAACAGATTAGGGTTAGGGTGTCTTACCTAGAAACGACGCCGGAATCGCCGAGAAAGCGATGAGAATCAGGCAGTGGAGCCCGAATAGCGGCAGGAAACAGCAGCAGGGAGTTCCTCCCACATCTCCCTCACTTTCTCTCTCTTTTCTCTCTCTCAAATCCAAATTCGTATGGCTGAAATGGGAGAGGGTTTAAGGTCCTTATATAGTCTAAAACTTCACCAAAATAGACTTCTGGACAAGGTTCACCTAAGTTATAACCAAAGCGAAACTTTTTCAGCTCAACGGAGGACTTCTGGCGGGCCTCCTTGAGCCGAAGGTCGGACTTAAGCTCACTAACGCTGGATCTATGTTCTATTAAGTTTTCGTTTCAGTCAGATATCCAAATCACACGTGGCGGACCAGTTTCAGTTCAACGGTCAACGGATCTTGATCGGAGATTCCGAGTACATGTAAATGTGTATGAAATTTCTCCTGATCTGAGGGTGTAATTTGGTCTGATTCTGACGGTCTGGTTGCTTAAAACTGATCCGCAAACGAGAGATGCCAGATAACTATTCAAGATATTTATTTTTAAAGAAAACAAGTGTTTTCATACTCTCTCGCTTCGGACGCGATCGAATGGCCGTGGGACATCGTCTGGACTTCATTTTCGAGATGGTTGTCGAGCCCAGTGAGGCGGTCCTAGTTCCTTAACTTCGTGTTAATCGGACTTCTGACGTGCGGTCCAGATCCGATACGGAGTTTCGAGATGCTCCCGAGAGCAGCCAGGTAACGAGATTGATCCTAGATTTTAGGGTAACCTAACGTCAATGATTCTACAAGTTTTGGGTCTTGCAGATCGTATTTAAAGCGATTCAAACAGATTTTGTAGCTAATCTGGTTTCGCACTTAGTTACTTTGTCTCATTTCTAAAGGATTTAGTCCTAAGTGAATTCTGGTCGAGGTGGTACTCAGGCCTTTATAGTTTGTATATAAGGTGATCCAAGTTATAATACTTAACTAGTTTAAGATAGTGTCTAGGGTGAAAGTTCTTAGAAAAATTGGAAGATAAAGGTGGTGAAGGGTGAGATTTGTGAAGGAAATGGGTTCAAAGGCGGCTTTAGACTTTGGGATTCAGTTTTGATAAGTTAATGAAGTATTAGGATCGACCCATTGCCTAAGGACGTCTAATCCCAGGTTGGCAAAAATCTGGGGCGTTACAATCTAACCCCCTTAAAATAAAATTTCGTCCCCGAAATTGCCTAAGGGTAATAAGGAAAGATTTCTATTGACTAAGACTTAGTGATTTCGAGTTCCTACGCGTGGTAGGGTATATACTAGCCTGGTTCATTTGAGTCTACCCCCCTTAAAACTTATTTCTTTATCCATTTCTCATACCCTAATGTTTTGCTACAATTTATTTCTTTACTTATTTGTAGTCTTGACAACAATTCCCACTATTTAGAGTAAGGTAGTTGTCTTCAATGTTTGACCAACACGGAGAGACGTTTATGGTGGGCTTGATCCCGATACATCGATCATCTACCGAGCTAAGGTAGAAAGCTCATCGTATCCCTTCCGAATCCTAGTGGATCCTGGTCTTCTGCTCGTCAGCAGTGAGTCTGTTGGTAGTCGCACAAGATTGAGAATTGGGTCAAGCCGCGAATGTTTCGCAGTTGTATATTTCAGTAACTCCGTAGTCCGATCACTCTAGAAACGTAGGGAATGTCCATCATTGAAAGGCTCAAATTGTTTATGTCTAAGGTTACCCTTTAGGTCTTAGTCTAAGAGAAGCCGTGATATTATCTATGTCCAAGAAAGTGGTGAATCAAATCTTACTAGATGATCCTAAAATGGTTTCTCATAGTAGAACTTGCTAGGACTTCTATAATGTTCGTATTCAACGCACACAGTTTCGATCTTGGGCCAGTGGGGTAGGGTCCACCACGGTTCATTATTACCCGATCAAAGAAATGCAATAGGTGACCTAAACAGATTGGGCTCATAATGTTCTACCCCCCTTAAAATTTTATTTTCACCCTCAAGGCTTAAGATTTATGTCCTGCTCCGTATATCGGAACAAGGTGTAGTTTATAACCTATCCTTGACATGAAATGAGATGCGGTCTCCCACTACATTAGTCTTGGTACTTAGGATTATAGAAAGGGGCTATCATGGATGGGTGTGAGTTTGAGGCAAGATGCCTAATTCTACCAAGGAAATTTATTTTTTTTTTTGTCGCGGTCCAGACTTATCCTATTTAATCATGTCTAGCTTAATAGGCAGGCTATCTTTTTACGTTCATAAGCACAATATGTATGCCGACATGGCATGTGATTTGAGACCTAATTCCTAACTGTCTGTTGCCCATTTAGGCAATTACTCAGGCCTAAAAGACAAAGTCTCTATCAGCTATATACTCCTAACACTTTTCAAGGACAAAATTATAAACTTTTAGTTGTAAATGGTCGGGCCAACACGGAAAGAAAATTGTGTAGTGGGTCTGAGTCGGTTAAGCCGAATAACTAAGTCTATTATTCAATTGGCTTAGCGTAATTAATTAGTCTTTTACTTTCCTTAGCCTAATCAGTAGTCTAGTCTTAATTTAGGAGTAGCGGGAATCCATAGGTGAGTCCAAAGTCTATACTTATACGCTAGATGATTTCACTTCATTTTTAATACAAGGAAGAGTTTTATTACTTAGGGTCAAAGTTGTATAAGTGGAATGGAGTTGCCCGAACATGAATGTAGCTACGCTTGAGCACTTCACATATGCTCAAACCAACTAAGGGGTTCTAGAGTTCACGTCCTTAATTGGTTGGATTTCCTATACTGTCAGGTCTGTCGAAGCACTGCTCTAGGTCCAAACTCTATGGGCCTATCTATCAAACAACCATTTACTCCAAAAGCTTAAGCCATCAGAGTGTGGTGGGTTAATGTATATCAAGGGACTTTATCACTTCAACACTATTTGGCCAGTGGCCTTAAGTTGTATTAAATGGGACCGCATTACTAATCCTACCTCGGGATTGGGTGTGACATGGTTGGTAGGAGGGTGGGTGGGATAAAAATTAATGGTATAGGCTTTGGGAAATGAGCCTTGGGTTGGAAAGTGTGAGATGGGATTTCCAAATCCTAGGATAATGAATTTCTAAGTGTAAGAGGAAAACCCGGGATATACTTTTTATTGCATACATTCCAAACATGGCATTGGAAAACATGGGATACACCCAACCTAGGAACCATATCTTACACATACAGTTATTATTACTTTTACAATTCTACCCACCTTGCTCACCTAACGCAGTTGGCCGAACGGGCCCTAAAGGGAGAAAAGGAGCTGGAGTTTTGGTTCTCCACAGATTTGGTTCTCATATGGGGTTGTAGAAGCCTAAATGATAGGGGTTTAAGAAAGAGAATGGAGAGAACAGGTGGGTGAGGAAGCTCACACGTGATTTGAGATCCAAGTGGGCGTGTGGGGGTCCAAATGAGAGAAACGAAGAGGGAAAGGAGAAGAAGGCTGCAATGCATGATGGGAGTGGGTAGGTTGTGGTCGAAATCAATAGGGAGGGTGATTGGAAAGGTGGTTTTAAAGAGAAACAGCAAGGTTGGAGAGAGAAAACGGCTTGGAGGGGAGGTTTGTGAAGGAAGTAGGGTTTTGGGGGGTTTTCGATGGATGGGACATACATCAGGGGGGTCCCACAACCCCCAAACTTAATCGGACCGAGCCGCGGGCCCGGCCCATCAAAAAATGTGGCGAGGGCCTCGCCGACAAAACTCCCAGATTTCAAAGGGGGGCCCCATGGGCGTGTCCCTCAGGCCCCCCAGGCCCCAAAAAGCATTGGGTCCCACCTTGGATCCCTCTAGAAGTGCTCTGTTTGGCCCCCGTACTCTATTCCGCTTAAATTCGGATAGTTTCGGGAAAATCGGATGTATCTTGCAATTCGAAAAGAGTTATCTGACGTAAAATATATGAATTTGGGGTAGAATGAGCTAATGAAGCCAACCAACCCAGCTATGCCGGGTTGCGCAGCCCGAAATTGTGAAAAAAACCCTCTGATTGACGGTCATTTTCCTGTTTCAATTTTGTTTTACTAAAAATAGTAGTTTTAGTTTGATTACTCTTCATCTGTTGGGCTTTAGGAGTTACGCTCATTGTGAAAAGAGCTTAGAATAATTAGGGGAACGTTTTGGTGGAGTCAAATAGGACACTTATTATTTTTGGCTGAGAACCCTGCACACTAGTAGACATCACGACCTTATAGTAAGTCGCGACTTCTAGGAGTTCTAGTTGTAGTTTGTTTCTGATTTCTTTCCCATTACTTGGTATTCCTATTTAAAGGGTTGTGAACTCGTTTTTATTTTCAGTCATTCATTAATCAATTTCGAATTTATTAGACTTTATTATTATTATTATTATTATTTTTATTTTCTTTCCTAGTGGATTTGAAAAGTCTCTGAGGGGAGTCCAGAGAAGCTCCGAGGATTCGGAATAGTTAACATCATCATGCTTATCCCGTATTCTACCGATTTTCAACGGTTGGGGTGAGGTGAATTGGAACCTAGAATCATTAATAGACGACATAGGAATGTTTTAAGGTCGACCCAGTGCGACCATGGTTGAATACAGACTCGATTTCGGCATTCGTTTTCAGTGAACTAGCCGTGGGAAGGAACAAGGATGCCTAAGACTGTTTCTACATTCCGTCGCTCCCTCCTAAGTCAGAGTGCGTCATAGTGCGTCGTGTGACCATAACCCAGGTCCGGTTTAATCCAAATCATGCTCTGATACCATCTTGTAACGCCCTGAAAATCGGGGGTCGAGCATAAACTCAACTCCCGAGTTCCAGAACATCACTTATGCAACAAAATGAATGATGATTAAATGTTGACTGTATTTGTGCATTGAACATGAGTGAGATTAAGCCAAAACAGCATATCATACTCCAGAGACAGTTAAATTTGCAAGCGGAAGACTGTGATAGATAGATAAAATATATAAACTGTGGTGGGTCTCCAGAGTGTGATAAAGTTACCAGGTTAAATAATTACAAGTATGATTTTAAATTATACCAAGTTGTGTAGTATGATCTAGTCAACATCCCTATAGCCCGGACAATCAAGGCATGGCTCTCACGAAGCCGCCAGAAAACAGCATATACGAGGAAGCATTCTCGTCGTCATAGAAGTCCGGCTCCACCTCAGAAGTAGCGTCGCCATCTGCAATCAGACAAAGTCTGGTGGGTGTTCGGAACACCGTCCCGTATCGTGGGAGTGAGTGATCAACTCAGTGGAACAATGAAGCATAGGTTAACATGTTATCAATTCAGTCAAGCAGTAATGATAAAGCAGTATAATCAAACAGTTTTAACTACTCTTATTTAATGCAAGTATGAAATGACATGATGTATGCCCTTGCCAAACCACCCTCATGCGACATCATCTTACGTTCGCGAATGCGTCCATCCTTCAGTGCTCCACATCTACCAGGCACATGCAATGCGATGATGAGCATGATTACTGAGTAATTATTAGTTCATTTCAAACAGCAGTATTGGAAAACTAAGGTACCTCCCTTGTATCATTCCCAATCATGATCCATTCTAGGGTCGTCAGTCCTAGTTAATCTCATACGATATTATGGTTTGAGAGGCGTAGCGAAGGCATCACAAATGGCTCGTCACCCGTCAGCACGGATACAGATCTCACCGTATGCGGCTCAATTGTTGACCGTCAGCTCGAGTACAGGTCTCACCGTACTCGGCTCAATCACTAGCTGTCGGCTCGAATACAGGTCTCACCGTACTCGGCTCAACTCATACTCTAGTTCTTTGTGAAAGACTCGTCGCCAATCACGGACCTTGGAGTATACTCGAAGATACTACGGAGGACTTGTCGCCGTCAAAGCACGAGTACAGGTCTCACCGTACTCGGCTCTCGCCGTAAGTATCGACAGCTCGAATACAGTGTCCCATACCACCGTATTCGGCTCACGAGTTTGGGTTGCTCAATGGTCACTACGGGGAGGCACATGGCCCCAGCATAGGCCGACAGCTCGGCCACGGTGTCCCATACCACCATGTCCGGCTCATGAGTCTTAGCGGATCGAGGTACCATGGTTAACGGGATTGCCACTGGTAAGTTTGGTACCCTAGGTTCAAGCAGTAGCGTCCAAACATGGTGAACATACATTAGACAGATCGGGTTACTTGACGAGCTCGGCTAGCTTGAGCGCACAACAAGTTGAACGACATGAAATGCATAAGCACTTCGCGTGGCCAACCACTATCGCCAACCGAAGTACGACTCGGGTTCGTCGAACACATCTCACGTGGCAAATGAATCACAGCCACGAATTCAATTCTGGTACCGATTGTCTGGACTACAATTATAGCCCCAAACATGATAACTTGCAGATAGATAAAGCAGTAATGGATCAAGATTCAACTCATACAATCAAGGTATGGTATTATCCGTTTAGGGCTGCCAGGGCTGTTGCACGCACTCGTTGCTCCGCTCCCCCATCACCCATGACGGATCATACAATGTAAATATAAATTTAAACATATGCATTACATAGTTATAATCATAAAGCAGTTGAGCATGTTATGAATCACAACACAAGCATGAGTTTATACATGTTCAATTCCTAATCACACAACGATCCAAGGAGATCATACATATAGTTAAAAGAGGTTGAGAATCATATCTCAACACCCTTATATATTACAATTTGCTAACTACTACTCATTCAGACATTTCAAGAAACACTTAAACAAACATACATCAACATACATGACATATGTCATCACATAGGCATTAGGCCAAATCCTTTCACTAGGGAGTTGTCCCAATCATAACACGCGTACACCCATGATGGATAGTCATGGCAAGCAGGAATCCAAGTTCCATTTTCATTCAGTCATTTTCACAAACACTTGGGCCACACATTTTAGCATATATAGTGTATATTGGCCGTGGCGTGATTTAGGGCAAATCCTTTCGTCAAAGGGGTATCGCCAATACAACAATCATGAATCCATGACAATTAGTCATGGCGCGAAATAAATGAGAATTTGGTACTCATTCAATCATTTTCACAAACACTTAAAATACACTGTTACAATATACATGGTGTATGTTAGCAAAACATGTATTAGGGCTATCCTTTAGCCAAGTGAGTATTTTATCCATGTATAATATATTATTATAGCAAATAATCATGATAAATACATCTCCCAATATTTATACGTATACAGTATTTTCTAGAATACGTATTTTCAACATACATAGTGTATACAAGCAAACATGTATTACGACGATTCTTTTCGCCAAGAAATTAATTTATACGCACATAATATATTTATACAACAATTAATCATGACAAACACATCGCTAAATATACACGTATACGGTACTTCTTACAATACCGTATTTCTACATACATGGTGTATATTAGTAAACATGTATTTAGGCGAACCCTTTCGCCAAATGAGTATTTTATCCATACATCATATATCCATTCGACAATTAAACATGTCAAACATATTTTCATAAAAAATACGTATACGGTATTTTATACGAATCGCCGGAAAAGCGATGAGAATCAGGCGGTGGAGCCCGAATAGCGGCAGGGAACAGCAGCAGCGAGTTCCTCCCACATCTCCCTCACTTTCTCTCTCTTTTCTCTCTCTTAAATCCAAATTCGTATGGCTGAAATGGGAGAGGGTTTAAGGTCCTTATATAGTCTAAAACTTCACCAAAATAGACTTCTGGACAAGGTTCACCTAAGTTATAACCAAAGCGGAACTTTTTCAGCTCAACGGAGGACTTCTGGCGGGCCTCCTTGAGCCAAAGGTCAGACTTAAGCTCACTAATGCTGGATCTACGTTCTATTAAGTTTTCATTTCAGTCGGATATCCAGATCACGCGTGGCGGACCAGTTTCAGTTCAATGGTCAACGGATCTTGATCGGAGATTCCGAGTACATGTAAATGTGTATGAAATTTCTCCTGATCTGAGGGTGTAATTTGGTCTGATTCTGACGGTCTGATTGCTTAAAACTGATCCGCAAACGAGAGATGCCAGATTACTATTCAAGATATTTATTTTTAAAGAAAACAAGTGTTTTCACACTCTCTCACTCCAGACGTGATCAAATGGCCGTGGGACATCGTCTGGACTTCATTTCCGAGATGGTTATCAAGCCCAGTCAGGCGGTCCTAGTTCCTTAACTTCGTGTTAATCGAATTTTCGACGTGCGGTCCAGATCTGATACGGAGTTTCGAGATGCTCCCGAGAGCAGCCGGGTAATGAGATTGATCCTAGATTTTAGGGTAACCTAGCATCAATGATTCTACAAGTTTTAGGTCTTGCTGATCGTATTTAAAGGGATTTAAAAAGATTTCGTAGCTAATCTGGTTTCGCACTTAGTTACTTTGTCTCATTTCTAAAGGATTTAGTCCTAAGTGAATTCTGGTCGAGGTGGTACTCAGGCCTTTGTAGTTTGTATATAAGGTGATCCAAGTTATAATACTTAACTAGTTTAAGATAGTGTCTAGGGTGAAAGTTCTTAGAAAAATTGGAAGATAAAGGTGGTGAAGGGTGAGATTTGTGAAGGAAATGGGTTCAAAGGCGGCTTTAGACTTTGGGATTCAGTTTTGACAAGTTAATGAAGTATTAGGATCGACCCATTGCCTAAGGACGTCTAATCCCAGGTTGGCAAAAATCCAGGGCGTTACATTCAGGCTCAGTTTGTTGCAGGTAGAAGTCAACTTTTCAGCATCCGCAGAGGGTGCCCAGCCCCTTCCCACCTTCTTTATGCCGACGATACCCTCTTGTTCCTAAATGGCAGCAGAGCGTCCCTTCTCGCTGTTAATGATTTCCTCTCCCCCTTCCAGCGAGCCTCTGGCCAGAGGATTAATAGGAGCCAAAGCTGCTTCATCCGCTCGAATAAGCTCTCTTCATGTAGGGTCAGGGCTATTGAGAGGCTTCTGGATATGAGCTGTGCCACGTCAGGGGTCAGGTATCTCGGCGTTCCTATTGCAAAAGGTCGAGTCAGAGCTGCGGATTTCCAGTCCCTCGTGGATAGAGTTGAGAAGAGAGTCAGTGGTTAGAAGGCGAGGTTCTTATCCTGGGCGGGTAGAGCCATTCTTATCCACCACGTGCTTGGCTCCCTTCCTCTTCACATCATGGCTGCATCGGCCATCCCTTCACAAATCCTAACCAAGCTGAAATCCTGTTTCTCAAAATTTTTCTGGGGTTGGGTGGACGGCAGAAGGAAGTTCCCTTGGATTGCCTGGAACTCTATCACTAGGCCGCCAGAGGAGGGCGGATTGGGTATTCGAAAACTGAAGGAAGTGTTGGATGCATTGAGAATGAAGATGGCCTGGGCAGTGAAGTTTGGAGATTCTAATGGCCTTTGGGTCTAGCTAATGCACGCCAAGCATGGCTCTGAAATTACCGCAGGTCTTACAGCCCCTCTGCCGCCTGCTGTGGGGTCTCCCCTGTGGAAAAAGGTTTCCAAAATGTTTCCTAAGCTAGAAAACATTGGGCAATGGAACGTGGGAGCTGGAGAAAGAAACCTGTGGTCTGGAAATTGGTCCGGATTGGGCCCTCTCCTGTTGCACACAATCAGTCCAATCCCTACTGTGCTTCTGTCTATGAAGATCAAGGAATTCTTGGGTCCAGCTGGGCTGCTGCCTCCCTCCTTAGTCCTCTCCCTTTTGTCTCAAGAAGCTCTGGAGTTCATTTTCCAGGGAGGTTTCTTCACCTCTGCTGAAGCTGACACCTGCTTTTGGCCTCTCGAGCCGTTAGGTTCTTTCTCCTTGAAGTCTGCTTGGGCAAATTCCAGGACGCCTAGCCCTGCTAAAAGCTGGTCTGAGTGGGTGTGGAAAGGTAATCTCCCGCCAAAAATTGCCCTATTCCTGTGGAAGCTCCTGCACCATGCAGTGGTTGTGGATGAGAGAGTTTAGGCGAAAGGTATCCGTTTCGCGTCGAGGTGTGTTTGCTGTAGTGAAGGTAACATCCCGCGGCCTAGCTCAGATCCATCCCTCATCTTTTCCTCTACGACAAGCTAGCTTCTCAGATTTGGCCCCACGTTGGAGCGCAGCTTCAGATCACGTTCTCCCTCAATCAATCGGTGGAGGATAGGGTACGGCAATGGTGGATAGCCTCGGCCAATGGGAGACTCCCGTCATCTATTTGAAAATCCCTCCCAAGTCTGATTTTTTATGAGATTTGGAAATCTCAAAATGCCACCGTGCATCAAAATCAGCAAGTTAGTTTCGTGGCCTGCCTCTCCCGTATCCAGTTCTGGTTGAAGAAGCTATCTGCTTCTGATACAAAGTCCACTACAGGGTATTATGGGAGGTCCCAAATCTGGGAGAGTTTTGGATTGCCTACCCCGTAGTACAGCCAATCTCGGGTGGAGATCATTCGTTGGGTAAGGCCTCCCAGCTCCTGGGTTAAGCTCAACATTGACGGCTCCGCCAGGGGCAACCCTGGGCTGTCCGATGGAGGAGGCCTGCTTAGAAATGATAAGGGGAGGTCCCTGGTTGATTTTTTTTTCTGGCTACGGGAGGGGATCCAACAACAGAGCCGAGCTGAGAGCGACTCATGACGGGCTCTTGTTGTCTCTTATCAGAGGGTACCGGCAGATTGTTCTTGAATCGGACTCCAAGCTGGTCATTGAGCTGCTGGCGGGCAAATCCTCCCCTTCGTGGCAAGGGAGACCCTAGGTCGAAAGGATTCAGAAAATCATGACCACAGGTATCATCTCCCTCAGTTTCATCCACCGTGAAGGCAACTGCCCGACTAATGGGCTTGCTCGATGGGGTAGCGACGTGCAAGAGTCTCGGGTTATCGACTGTGTTGTTGATCTCCCGAAGTCCATCAAGGGGTTGATTTTTCTTGATAGGGTGGGTCTGGGTGCAGTGAGAGAGTTTTTCTGATTTTGTGTAGGTCCTTTTGTATAGGGGTTTGAGTTTTGTCCTGTTCATATCACACGATAGGCGGTCCTGCCCTTTTTTACTGGGCCCTCCCGAAGCTCTATAATCTCTTGTGAAGTAATGGAATCTTCGCTTTGGCGTTTTTTTTTTTTATTATTTTAAAAAAAAACCATTCAATTAGGGTGCAGCCCAAAAAAAAAAAAAACTCCTTGTGGAGGTTGTTTTCATTTTTCACAACACCATACTCAAATTGCATACTAGAGTTTATGAATTGGAAGTAGCAATATCCTAAGCATAGCCAAGTTATTGTTCGGAGGTAACCACTTATAGCTATAAAATCCCTGCTAAAAAGATGTGCCCATTGCTGTAAATGTGAGGGTGTAGAGTAGCAGGATGCAGAAATATAAACTTTCCAAGAAGGTTAGCCCCAAGCACCGGCAATGCCCGATTTTGTTGTAATGTACAGCATCCTTTTTTTTGTACATGTGGCCTACCTGATAGTCAAACAAACTAATTTTTTTGTTAATGGAAGATTTTTCAGGTGTGAAACATCCATATTATGAAACTTGTATTTTGGTGATGAAGACCAAATCTCTTACATAAAAGTGAAGAATGCTGAGAATATTAGTTTTAATGAAGAAATGGAAAAAGAAAGAAAAAAAAAAGTGATGCTTTTTTAGTTTTGTATCCATACATCTAAAAAAAATAAAATCTAATGACCCTCTTATTAGCTTGGATTCACTAAAACATTTTATGGACCCCATGGGGCCCATCCACATGGAGTGTCATGTTATTAGCTCAAATGCACTGTACAATTTCTTGTAATAAGCATTGAATACAATTTCTCTTGTAACTGATTATCATTAAAAATAAAGGATGTGAGAGGAGTATATTACATAACTCCTCTTCTTATTCCTTCTTTTTGTTCTAAAATAATGAAATGAACAAAGAGCTCAAGAAATGTCATTATTGCATTAAAATGATAGAACAAAGAACTCGAGGGATGGCTTCCTTGTACTATGAGTTTGCATAAACTAAAACATATAAAATTTAAAAATTTGTAATCATGATTTGTCAAGCAATTTCAACAGCATGATAGATCTGAAAGAAATTTAACTCACCAAGACTCTTCCGTTTAAATAAAACATATCTTATTGATCTTTATTGCAAATCACCTTTTGACTCATCCGAATCAAAATCACTTGCATTGTAACCTAACCAAAAATAATGATTTGAGTCCAAAAACAAACCATTGTTAAAATAATGCGAAAAGGTAAAAGGGCTCACCTAAGTTCTTTTCACATACCTTCCAAAATGATGATATACTCTTTGAAGCTTTAGTAATCCAAGCCTTTACCTAAATCAACCAAAAAATTAATAAAATAAAGTAAAACCTTACTAATAAACCACCAATAAAGATACAAGAAACTCATTTTACCATAAAGGTAAAAAGAAGTTCCTTGTTCAAAACCCGATTCTTAATGCGTCGTGTACTTTGAGCATATGCCCCAAGACCCCCAACCATCTATTTTTTTCCCCATACAAGTTAGGTAGGCCCACCTGATTAGCGCACCATTTGATTTATTGGCCAGGGAATGATCACAGTGCACACAAATTGATGAATATAGCATTTCTCTTACAAGTGTGCCATGTTAGATTCTTTGCTAGAGAGATCCATTCATCATAATGCAAATTGTTCATTGACAAACAATAACAATTCATGCATAGCCTGGCAGATAATATGCTTTAACAGAATTACATAGAAGTCAGTGCCATAATTTATGTGGGTTTCCTAGCCCCACATGCTACACTTGCCAACATGGAATGCGTGTGGGATAGCTGAGCCTTTAATAAGGTGGCCCACACCATGATGACAGGCCACAAGTTTCCAAAATAAGTAAACAGTTCTAAAGAACTTGCCAGCATTGCACATTCAAAATAGACAAAGCACCCGCAGATATGCGCATTGGCCTGATTTTTATGCTAGATCTGGATGATGGGCCCTAACTTATTCATGTCTCAGATGTTCGAGACAAACCAGATTGGCACATGTGCCACACGTACAAGCGAGTATAGAGAGGGCAAATGTGGAGCTGGCTAACCTCATATTATCTGTTAGTTTTAAGCTGGCACAAATGAAAAACTAAAAATCGGTCCAGTCCAGACCAAATTCAGAACGACATGACAAACCAGAATATTTATGAACAACTTGTGAATATCTAATTAAATGATTCTTCCAAGTAACAATAGTTTTCCAAAGAAACAACACGAATATTTGTGATTTAAAAAAAAAAAAGTATTTTTATGTTCCATCAATTCCATCAAAAAGATATGCACCTGTATTCTAAATATTTCAAAAGTAACAAAACACGTAAAACCAACCAACTTCAGGGAAATTGTTTACCACTTCCGAAATGAAGGCTAAAACTACTAACTGGATCGGAGGCTAGAGAAGCATAAAAAATGGTTTAGCACCACAAGATAGCATGCCATTTCAACAAGACAGCATGCCATTTCATCCCTACAAGATAACATGCCATTTCAACAAGATAGCACCACAAGATATCATGCCATTTCAGCCCTACAAAAAATCTCATCCAGCCATTTCAACAAACAGATAACATGCCATTTCATCAAACAGTTAGCGTATATCATATCTGAAAGACAGGAAAAGAGATACAAATAGAAGAAGATATCAAACCTATGGAGAGGAGCTTCACGGCGTGTGTTGCTTCGGGTAGGAGATTCACTACTGCTGCAATGGAGAGAGAGAGAGAGAGAGAGAGAGAGAGAGAGAGAGAGAGAGAGAGAGAGGGGCGTCCACGGCCTGTGTTCTTCATGGCAGATGCAATGGAGAGAGAGAGGGAGGAGAATGAGAGAGATGGAGCAAAGATCGGAAGGGAGAGAGAGGATTAGGGAAAGAAGAGCTTTCCCAAAGCTCTGATTAGGGAACGGAGAGAGAGAGAGAGAGAGAAAGAGTGAAATACAAGTGTTTGGGCACGACTCTGTTTTAAGCGCGCGCCCAAATTTAAGGGTTTATTGACGGACGAACGTAGAAGGTGCGATCAGGGGATCCATGGGGCCCACCATGATGTATTTCGTTAATCCATTTCGCTCCATAATTTTAATAAATTATTTTACTTTATGATAGTAAATTTCAGGTATATGGAAGGGCCAAGTGAACCGCACCATAAGAAGCAACAGTAATTTAATATCAATGTTTCCTACCGTGTGGTCCACTTGAGCCTTAGATCTAGTTGATTTTTTTTTTCATCCTCTAAAGTAATATTTAAAAATATATAGATGGCTTAGGTAGAACATATAGTTTTTTTAGGCTTCATAGAGCCCCTTACAACACTATTCATTATTAATGGTGTATCAACTTTTTAGCTACGGATTAAAACCGTAGCAACTGTAGCTAAGGTTTATATCCACAGTAAAAAAGTAACGTGGTCTGAATCCTTTGCTCCTTTTTTTGGTAGTGCAAGAATTTACCGACACATTAGTTAGATTGGATTCAAAAACAGATCAAAATTATATTATTACCCTTCCTTATAAGCTACTGCTTGTACTTTACATTTATCTTTTCAGATGGCCCGACTTCATGCAAAAGAAGCAATTTTTCTTTTTTAGCTCTCTTATATCTCGATCGAATCCCAGGTTGATTGCCAATTGGAGAACTTAGAGGACTGGGAGGACCTGAGTATCCCTCATTAGAACCATGTTTCTTTTTTCTATTTTCATTATGTCTAGGTCTATGTCCCGAGATCACAAGATTGATATTCTAAATGTTTTCAAGAGATTTTAAAGGTTCAGATTTTTCTGGAGCAATGTCCAAATGTAAGCATCCTAGGACTGTCTCTATATACTCTATCCGTTGAACATAATCGGACCCGATTAGGACAGGAACTTGATGCATTTGAGTTGAAATTATAACTGGTTGCAAAATATACTCACATTAGCAGATTGTTTCCATAGAACAAATCATAAATAAAACTAAATATTAGGCAAAATTTATCAATTCAATTGATTGGGGCCTTTAATTGAAGTATTCAAGATGAAGATGTGCCCAATCATCCAATCCTGGTAAGAATCGGTTACATCATCATCACTCCTCCTGTGGGAGGTAACCATAACATGCAAGTGACTCTCCTGAACATGAAGTTAAGTGATGCTAATTATGTCAATCTAAGACACTCAACACATGTAGGTAGGATGAGTCTTTCAGCTTTACATCACCAGCACCATTTACTTCACCCCATTCATACCCCTATCAAATAGTGATCTTTTGTATTTTTTCAAGGTTTGCATTGGACATAAACGCAACTATATGCAATCCATAAACTGAATCCCAATATCACAAGTCTGGACCCATAAAATTTTCTCGATTGAGGTCACTATAGTGGCTAACACAATTGAATCCAATATCACGAATACTGACTTAGGATTGCGATTTTAATCCTGCCCTCAATGGATAAAATATAAATCAGTCTGATTTGGTCCATAAGGCAGTTGGTATTGATCGTTGGGAAAAATGAGGAACCTTAAAGAGAAATAGACGGGTAGGTTTCACCACTTCATTCCAACGGTCTATATCAACTTCTAAAAGATGAGTAATGGACCCACAATTAAGCCGAATCAAGACTCTATATCATCTAGTCATCTTCAATTAGCATTATAAGTCTAGCCTTTAACATTCACATGATAGACGGTTGGCATGAAACAATTCATATGGATGATTAGATCCTTACATTAGTGTCCATAAGATGAACAATTCAAATCTAATACTTAAGATCCACATGATGAAAGTTCCATATTCTTTACTGCCCATCTAGTGAATGAACCGGATTAAACACTCATTTTAAACTAAATAGATGGCCCATATCCAAAACAGAAGCACATAAACATGCTTAAAATGGAGGACCCATATACAAACGCTAAATGGCACCCAATAGGCCTTAAAATGGGTTGAATTAAATTTCGCATGCTCCAAAATAAGGGCATTAAACATAATTAACCATAAAGCCTTACCTGGGCCCAAAACTAATTGAAAATGGGCCCATGATTGGACTAAATCTTATTAAAGGAGGCCCATAAAAATGTTTAAATGAGTCCAAACTAAACTATTACAAGCCCATAATGATGGATCGCAAATAGCCCATTGACCATCTTGCCACTTTAAAGACCCAACAGGTGGCCCACAAGCTGAGACCACAATGGTATTCTAAGTGGGCTCAAGCCCATTTGGAGAGCAGAGTGCAAAGCCCATTTACAAGCCAATAAGATTTGGCTCAGGAGTCCCGTTAGATGACCCAAATCGGGCACAAGTCTAACACGGACCCAAAAACAAAACAAAAATAATAATAACAAAATAAGCCCGAAGGGCTTCCCATTCGATTCGTAATGCAAAGGGTTTTTAAAAACCCTAACTCTAGTCACACACCACCAGACTTCTCTCTCTCTCAAAGTCAGCCTTCGCTAAAATTTTGGTTGTTAATAGTGACGTTCATCACTATCCCTGATGGATGCCGGAATTGGAAATGGAGAGGAGATGAAGCTATTTGAGGGTTTGAAGAACCCACCTCTGTTTGAGCATCAACGGTAGCCATTAATGATTGTTGTTACCTACATCAGCTATGGTAACGTCGAGAAAGGATTGGATTTTCATGTCTACGGGATTGGCGAGCGTTTTATACTAATCCGAAAATGAGATTAGGCAATGGCTTTGCCAGAAACCTAGTCCTTCAAGTTGCGGTTGCCACCTTACCTCTCTTGATGGAGACCAATAGTCACTGAAATTTCCAGCCAGAGAGGAGATCCCGAGCAGCCTTACTACCGTAAATAGATGGCAGAGATGCGACCCTCCTCCCTTTTATTTTATTTAATCCTTAATTCTGATTTAGGGATTGAAAATCGAAATTGCTGCATTTAAGGATCGAAGACCCCAATTTTTGAATTGATTCCCTAATTACTATATTTGGGAATGAAAAATCCTTATTTCCAAATCCAAAATAACCATCGATTTGGCTATACCAAGCATGCGATGCTTGCTTTAGTCTATACAATGCTTTCTTCAACCGATAGACTTTATCTTCTTTGCCCTCCACCACAAATCCTTGTGGTTGAGCAACATAAATTTCTTCATCGAGGATACCATTCAAGAAGGTTAATTTGACATCAAGCTAAAAAATGGACCACTTCCTTTGAGCTGCAAGTGCAATGAGAGTTCATATAGTCTCCAATCGAGCAATTGGTGCAAAGGTTTCATTATAATCGATGCCTGGTTGTTGTGTAAATCCTTTTGCAACGAGCCTTGCCTTATATTTTTGGATTGAGCCATCTGAATTGAATTTAGACTTGTAAACCCATTTTACTCTAACAACATCTTTGCTGCTTAGACGATCAACTAACTCCCAAGTAGAGTTCTTCTCGATCATGCAAATTTCCTCTTCCATAGCTTTCACTCAATTGTCTTCTCGAGTTGCAACTTCAAAGCTTTTCGGTTCTACAACCAAAAAATTGCAACACTCATAGATGTCTCTCAAACTCTTCATTTTTCTTGGGGGCAATTCGGATGAAATACTCGAAGTTGTTGATGGAGAACTTGATGAGGCGGATGGAGTAGCTTCTGGTGAAGAGAATGGAGTTGTGGGTCCATAATCTTCTTTATCATTTTCTGCTTCTGTTTCTTCTTCTACATCTTGAGTGCTTTTCGGCTCATCTTCTTTTATAAGAATGGCTTGTTCTTGTATATTTTTCTTTTTCCAATCCCATCCTGTACTTTCACTGAACAAAACATCTCGACCAATCATTAGCTTCCTCGTCTCAAGGTTATATACTCGATAACCTTTCAACTAAGTACTATAATAAATGAAAATACAAATTTCAGATTTTTCATCAAGTTTTTTATGCTTTTGAGATGGAATATGAACATAACAAATGCAACTAAAAATTTTGAGATATTTTACAAAAGGCTTGTGACTTGACCATGCTTCAATCGGTGTTTAACCATCCACAGCTTTGGTAGGACTTCGATTAAGCAAGTAAACAACTGTAGATACAGCATCAGCTCAAAAAGTATTTGGGATGCCTTTCTCCTTCAACATAGAACGAGCCATTTCGACAATTGTTCTATTCTTTAGTTTCACTGTACGCTTTGTTTCTTTGAGGTGTGTAAGCAACAGTCAGTTGCCTCTCGATTCCTTCTTCTTCACAATATGTCTCAAATTCCTTAGAGACATACTCGCCGCCACGATCACTTCTCAGCATATTGATTTTGAGGCCACTTTGTCTCTCAACTTGTAATTTGAATCCCTTGAAGATTGAAAGAGCTTCTGACTTTTGCTTTATGAAGTACACCCACATCATTCTTGTATAATCATCAACAAAGATGATAAAATACAAGCTTCCACTAAGTGATGGAGTTTACGTTTTTCCACAAATATCAGTGTGGATCAACTCCAAGGGCGCCTTTACTCTCCACATGCTTCTTGAGAAAGGTGCACGATGATGCTTTCCCAATGCACAACCCGAACAAATGTCATTTTTAATTTTGACAGATGGTAAACCATCTACTAGATTCTTCCGACTCATCAACTTCAATCCATGAAAGCTCAAATGCCCCAGTCTTTTATGCTAAAGCCAAGATTCATTAAGTATCTCGGCTTTTCGTGTACAATCGATCGAATATCATAACTTAATAGGAAAATTACGATTTTTCTCCACATTCACCTTAGCGATCACTTGATTTGTGTCATTCTTGTCATAGATAATGCAAAAATCATTTTTAAAGAATATAAAGTGCTCATTTTGAACAAGTTGCCCAACACTTAGCAAGTTTTGATCCAAGTCAGGAACAAGTAAAACATCTTTTATATACTTGATCCCTTTCTTGGTTTTGATGGCAATTATCCCCTTTCCATTTATTTCTACAATAACACCATTTCGCATACAGATTTGAGATCTGATGGATGAGTCGATATTTGTGAATATCTAATCATCACCTATCATATGATTGCTGCATCCACTGTTCAAGTTCCATATGTCTTCGGTTTGAGTGAGTGAGTACTGACATGCAAAAAATATATTTTCTTCAACTTTTTTCTATAGAGAAGTTTGTAGCATGCGGATTGTCCTTGAAACGACAATCCTTTTTTACGTGTCCAAACATTTTACAGTTAAAACACTGAGGTTTGCCTCGATTCCAACACTCACTTTCAATATGGTCAGACTTTTTGTAAAAGTCGCAGGTAAGATTTGAATTTTTACCTTTGTTTCAATTTTTCCATTTCCCTTGCATCAATTTTTCACCTTTCTTGTAATTGCTTTGATTCTTTTCGGGACCAGCTCGTGTCTTCTTGGAAGAACTTTGTGAACCAATTGAAAGTTTTGTTTGAAATGCACTTTCGACTGATTTTTCTTCATGCCTCAACAATCTTTGCTTGTGTGATTCTAAAGAGCCCATCAACTCAACCAATGATAATGTTGAAAGGTCCATAGATTCATCTATTGCGGCAACAGCAGCATCATATTTTGCAGAGAGGCTTATTAAAAGCTTTGAACCGCCTTTTCATTAGAAATAAAATCTCCATAGATCCTAATCTGATTCATTACTTCAATCACTCATGAAAGATAATCTTTCATCTTTTCCGAGTCTTTCATTTTCAGATTTTCATACTCCCTCCGGAGAGTTTGTAACTTGATGGCAATCACTTTAGACGTACCTTTGAACTCCTGTTGTAAAGTGTCCCAAGCTTGCTTTGCAGTTTGAGATGGAATGATTCTAGAGAAGATAGAATCAAAGACACTTTGTTGGATGAAGAAGAGGGCCTTCGCATCTTTCTTCTTATTCTCCTTCAATTATTCTTGTTGTATGGCTAAGAGAGATGTGAGATCGGTTGTAGTTGGATAACCGATTTCAACAATCTCCTATAGCCCTTGAGATTGGAACAAGGTCTTCATTTTGATGCTCCAATGATCAAAGTTCTCCCCTCCAAAAATGGGAATTGCGAGATGAATCATTGCACCATTCGTTGCCATCGATGCTACTTCTTTAGATGTTTCTAACACTCAGTCAAGACCCGAAACTAAGCTCTGATACCACTTTGTAGGCTATTGTAGCCTTTTTACTTAGAAAAAATAACTTAGAAGGGAATAGGAGAATAATGATTTTTGTTGTATTGCTTCTTCATACTTGAAAATTAAATCCATACACATATTTATAGGCTTTTGGATACATTCAATAAATAAAAGCTATTTAATACAATGATAAAAAACTAAGGGACATGTGACTCTTCGACAAAGAGACATGAACCTTTTCACAAAATTCTAAGCATGAATACATGCATGTATTGCAACAAATACATGCATTCCAAAAGGTACATGTATTGGAACAAATACAAGTATCTCTTTTCAAGTGCATTAATTCAACATGTTCATCTACAATTTTCTACACGAGAACATCTTTTTAGAAAGGAAACTTGACCTTGGATTCCTGCCCACAATCAATGGACACTAGCTAAAATATGTTTGGCAAACAATCTCAAATGGAGTCAACCCAGTGTAGTTGCTGAATCTTGAGTTTTTTTAATGATTAACTTGTCACTGAGTTAAATCTAGTTGACCATAGCAAGTTTTATTACTACTCATTTTGTAAAATAATTTAGTTTTTCTTTGTTCTTGTTATTTTTGTTGTTTATGATGCTATTTGTGTTGAATAGGCAATGGGAGAAGTGTTGGGTTCAGCTGTAGTCGAGGTCGGAAAGTGTGCATGGCCTCATCTTAAGGAACATGTGGGCTATCTTATGCATTTTAATGACAATTTTAAGAATCTGGAAGTCCACGTACAAGATCTGAGGGACAGGAAGGAGCACATAGATCGATTGGTAGGCATGGGTTGCTCCAATGGTGAAGAAGAAACCCCAGAAGTTAGGCGATGGCTAACACGAGCTGCCGAAATGATACAAGAAGCAGAGACGATACAGCAAAAAGTGGCAGAAAACAAGGGATGTGTACGTTGTCTGAATCTGAAATGGCGTTATAGTAAAAGCAAGCAGGCGAAACAGATGACGGAGAGCATTGTTAGGCACTATGTTGATGGGAATCCAGACAAGATGAAGATGACAATGTCCCCATCCCTTTCGACTGTCGTAAACAAGGAAGCTCCATCAATCCAGGGTCTACCATCAGTAGAATCATCTCTCCAAGAAGTTATGAGTGCTTTACGTGATGAAAAAACCAAAATAATTGGAGTATGGGGCATGGGTGGTGTGGGCAAAACTACCCTCACGAAAAATGTGAACAATAAGTTAGATGGGACACGACAATTCAAAAAAGTCATAATGGTAACTGTTTCAAAGGATGTGGACATCAAGAAGATCCAGGGCGACATTGCAAAGAGATCGGGCTTCACACTCCAAGACGAGACTGAGTCCTTAAGAGCAAGAGCTGAGTAGCAGATTAATGAAAGAGGAGACATTCCTCATCATCTTGGATGATTTGTGGGAGCCGCTTGTTTTGTCCGAGGTAGGGGTTCCCTCTCCTACCAGCCTCAAGGATTGTAAGATTATATTCACAACACGGAGTAAAAATGTATGCAATAGAATGGAAAGCAAAGTTAACGTACCAGTAAATGTGCTCTCGGAAAAGGAATCAGAGAAACTATTCAAAGAGAAAGCTGGTGACATTGTTGATGATCCTTCCGTACGTACCAAGGCGATGGAGGTTTTGAAGGAATGCGCTGGTCTTCCACTTGCAATTACAGCACTAGGATGGGCATTGAAAGATGAAAAAAATCCTAGAGTGTGGGAGGATGCACTATCACAGATGAAGATGTCAGCACTAAGAGATATCGAAGACATGGAGAAAGCAGTGTACCAGTCTATCAAAATCAGCTACAATCGTTTGCAAGATGAGCTAAAACCATTATTCTTGTTCTGCTGCATGTTTCCTGAAGATTATGATATTCATGTGGACCAGATGATTCATCTGTGGAAGGGAGAAGGCTTTTTAGATGACCTTGACAGTTTGGAGGAAACTATAAATAGAGGACACAATTGGGTTGGGACACTCATATATTCTTGTTTGTTATTAGCAAGTACAAAGGAAGGGCATGTAAATATGCACCACATTGTTAGGGATGTTGGTGTTGGCTGTACTAGTCAGAACTATTCTTGGCTTTACAAAGCCTATGATTTAGACTCACTGGACATGTGAGAAGAGAAGAGGAACTTTTGCTATATATTTTTTATATTGCTTACAAGCTCACTGTGTTGGTTCCAAACGGACTACAAGCAATCCTTATATAGACTTTTCCCACCAATGTGAAAAGACACAAATGCCCTCATTAACTAAATTAATTCTATCAGTTTCAAACATTTGGAAACCCACCAGCCACAACATGTGGAAAATGTGGGAATAGCCATAACATGTGGCTGTTTCAAATGCCATGAAAAACTGCAGCATCTGAACCGTCCATTTGGTTTGGACGTTTCAACACTCCCCTTCAAACCAAAACAGGCTTCATTCCAAGCATTGACCTTAGTTGTCTGAATGTATCAGTTAATAATGCCTTGGTGAATATGTCCGCGACCTGTTCAGTGGTGTGACAGTACTCCAATTTCACCACTTTTTGCTTCACTTAATCTCTAAGAAAATGGTATCGTGTATCGATGTGCTTGCTCCTTCCATGTTGCACCGGATTTTTTGCTAGTTCGATTGCCGATTTGTTATCCACATATATGATTGTGGATTCTTCCTGCGGATGCTTCAACTCCTTTAGCATGTTCTTCAACCATATTGCTTCACAGACTGTGGACAATGCTGCCACGTACTCTGCTTCACATGTGGACAAAGTAACAACACTTTACTTCTTTGAGTTCCAAGTGAAAGCAGTCGATCCAAGATAGAATACATAGCCAGTGGTGCTTTTTCTTTCTTCTTGGTCACCTCCCCAATCACTGTCTGAGTATCTAAACAGCATTGCTTCATCATCGTACCGAATTCCATTATTCCTTTTATGTACCTGAGGATTCTTTTTGTGGCTAGCCAGTGTGATTCTTTTGGCGCTTCCATGTACCTGCTTAGAAGTCCAACACTGTAGACGATATCTGGCCTTGTGATTGTGAGATACCTTAGGCTTCCAATCAGGCTCTTGAATAGAGTCAAGTCCATGCTTCTTCCTTCTCATTCTTTTATTAGCTTCAGGCCCGTTGCTACAGGTGTGTTCATGGCATTGCAGTCTGTCATCTTGAACTTTTTAAGTAACTCCTTGGCATACTTTTTCTGTGATATATAAATGCCGCCGACTTATTGTTTTACTTCGATGCCTAAGAAGAAGGACATCAATCCACCATCAGTCATCCCGAATTCATTGAACATAGCATGCTTGAATTCTTCAAACATCGCCTGACTGTTTCCTGTGAACAGCAGATCATCAACATATAGGCATGTTATGATGATGTCGCCATGAGCATTTTTCTTGATGTAGACTACATGCTCATATGGACATTGGGCGAAGCCGTTCTCTTGAAGATAGTTGTCGATGCGTGCATTCCAGGCACGCAGAGCCTACTTCAACCCATAAAGGGCTTTCTTCAGTCGATACACTTTGTGTTCCTCCCCTTGAACAACAAAACCTTCAGGCTGGTTAACATAGACCTCTTTTTCCAGAATTCCATTCAGGAATGCAAATTTCACATCTAGTTGGTAGATCATCAAACTGTGATGGGCTACAAGAAAGATAATCATCCTTATAGTATCAAGGGGAGCAACAGGAGCGAAGACTTCTTCATAATCTACCCCGTATTTCTGTTTGTAACCCTTTACTATGAGCCTTGCCTTGTAGTGATCAATTTCACCATCAACATTTCGCTTGATCTTGCACACCCATTTGACACTAATAGTTCTTTGTATCTGAGGAAGTAAAGTCAGATCCCATGTATTGTTCTTCTCAATGGCCTGGATCTCCTCTTCCATAGCCGTCCTCCAACATTCTTCTTCTACAGCCTCCTCAAATGTAAGAGGCTCGTGGTCCGCATACAAGCAAAACAAATTTACTTCCTCAGTTTTAACATAGATATCGTTTAGGCTACTCATTTTGATAGGAGTCAAGGGTGAAGAAGAACTGGATGATGACATGCTGGCTGAATTTTGATTTGATGGAATACTTTCAAAGGAGATGGAACGTATCGCTGGACTTCTGCGTGTAGACGTTTCGGCGGAAGAGAGTGTTACAAGTGTCTGCTCCTGGTTCTCATGCTTCTCTTCTTCATATTCTTCAACCTCGATTTGATTTTCTTTGGCTGAATCTTCCTCGTTCCATTTCCAGGCTTCTTCCTCGTAAAATACAACATCTCTATTTACCACCACCTTGTTAGTTAGTGGGTTGTAGAGCTTGTACGCCTTCGATACTTTACTGTAGCCGATGAAGATGCACTTTTCGCCACGATCATCAAGCTTTTTCCTTCTTGCTTCTGGAACTTGAGCATAAGCGACACACCCAAAGATCCTTAGGTGCGCCACGCTCGGTTTGTAGCCACCCCATGCCTCCCGTGGTATCATGTTTCTTACGCTCTTGGTTGGACATCGATTAAGAAAGTAGGCAGTACATGCAACTGCCTCTGCCCAGAAGCTTTTTAGCATGCCTTTCTCTTTGAGCATGGTTCTTGTCATGTCGAGGATGGTGCGGTTCTTTCATTTCGCAATGCCATTCTGCTGTGGCATGTAGGCTGCAGTGTGTTGCTGTTTGATGCCTTATTCCCTGCAATACTCTCGAAAGGCATTTGAGGTGTACTCTCCACCTCTGTCAGATCTAAGGGTTTTGATTTTAAGACCACTTTCTTTTTCAACAAGGGCCTTAAAATTTTTAAAATAGTAAAAGCAACAGACTTTTCTTTGATTACATACACCCACAATTTTCTACTGAAATCGTCAGTGAAGGTAATAAAGTATTTATTACCTTTACAAAAATAAAAAATAAATAAACACTTTGACACCCTTACAGAGTGCCAGGGATCATACACGGGCACTACGAAATTGCTTAGATACTGCATAGGTCAGACACAAACAAAAGTCAAATAAACTAACAAACTATCGTTTTTCCAGTTTAGTTGTATCATGAACGAACATATATATGAGCTGCACATACGATAATCTGATTCTTAAAGGACATTTAGTGGACGGTTAAAAATGACAAATATCCCATTATCCATTTTCAGAAAAATAGAAACAATCCATGAATCAAACGTTAGGATTGTTCAAATCATCTTATTTTGAGACCGTGACTTAGAGTAAGTGGGCTCCATAGTATCATCAGTATCATTTTTTATAATGTATGCCACGTGTTCAATTTTAATGAGCCTATGTCCAGTGTTATACGCTGCTAGAGTATTATATAACCCATTCAACCTGCCCACAGGGTCACAAAGACTTTTATAACCCTCAGGGTGCTTTTAATGATGGACGTTCAACCACCACCATTTCCTGTGGTATGGCCCACTTGAGCTTTTGATCTGCTTCATTTTTGAGTTGAACAGCAGGGTTAAAACATACACCTAAGCTTTTGATATGCTTCATTTTAGAATCATATCTTAGAATGAGCTGGCAAAACAGATAAATTATAGATAAAATACATACAAGATGGTGGGCCACATTTCCCGACACCCCAGGTATCAGGGTCACCATCCAATCCACTTTCCTAAGTCAGTGCATTTAAGTTTATTTTAATGATGGCATTGGTATAAGTGGACTGAGAGATATGAATTAGATTGGGTTACGAGCCAACACCCAACATGATACATGTGTTTTATATCACGGTAGGCTGCAGACACTACAACAAAATAGGGTTTAGCCGACTGATGGGCTTACCCTTTGCCCGCAGCCCATTTTAACGGCTGTGGGTAAAGGGTCCCTTTCTATTAAAAAAAAAAAACATAAAGCCATCTATTCACGCCCTGTCTCCGTCTCTCTGTCTCTCCCTCTTCCTCTCCCTCTCCACTGCCTCTCGCTCTCCTTCCCTCTCCCTCTCCCTCTCGCTCTCCTTCTCCCTCCCTCCCTCTCTCTCCCTCTCCCTCTCACACTCGTGTGCTCTCCCTCTCCATCTTCCTCCTTCTCTCTGCCTCTCCGACCCTCTCCCTCTTCGCGCTCTCCCTCTCCCTCTGCCTCTCTCTCTCTCTCTCTCTCTCTCTCTCTCTCTCTCTCTCTCTCTCTCTCTCTCTCTCTCTCTCTCTCTCTCTCTCTCTCCTGGTCCTCTGCTGTAGTTCGGTCTTCTGCTGCTCGTGAATCTCCTATTCTCAGGTATGATGTAAACCTTTTCCCTTCTTTCTGTTGCTTTCTGCAATTTAGAATACCTGGTTAAGGATTTGCATTATCGAATCCCGAAATAGGGATTTGCATTGTCGAATCCCGAATTAGGGATTTGCATTGTCGAAACCCTTTTTGATGGTCTGGTCATGGTATTTTCGTGTTGTGGCCCATCCATTTAGTGGCATCCCAGATGAAATATCCTCATCACTCTTCACACAACGGATGCAGTTGAGGCCAGGTGTTTGATGAAATGACTCAACGAAGTGTTGGCTAGTGGCAAGGAAGGTATGTATATCAAGCAAATACTATTTTTCCTTGAATTTGATGTTCCCTATAAGGTGTTTGATGAAATACTTGTAACCCACTGCTGTTGTAATACATTGAAAGTGCATTGCATGTGTTTGTGAAAATACTGCAGAGGCTCAAACTTGGCTCGAATTGGCCTGAGCGACTGACCGAACTGAGCTGAGTTGCCCAATCAAGCTTGAGTATCAAGCCAAGCCGAGTTCGAGATGGGGTTAGCTAGTGGCCGAGCTGAGGCCAACTCGACTCAGTTCGACTCGATATACAGCTTATGCGAATACAACGCATATTTAGTTATACTTGTGCTCACAGAGCCCAGCCCATCCCAGGTACCCTTTTTATAAGGTCGTCCATGGTAGCTATCACTGGTGTGGGATTCTCTAACCCCACACATATGGGGAGCTCTTCCGATCTACACGCAAGTACATATGCTACATGTGTGGCAAATGGTATGATTGTTAGGCAAGAAGATCCCAACGGTGCGGTCCACCTAATGGAATATCAGATCACAAACACGTGTGGCATATTTTCATGTGTGCTTGCTATGGGTAGACAGGGCTCCACACGCCTGGAGCACATTGCAGTCGATAATCCCGTGTTGTTGGTACCAGTTCTCTACTCACGCTGGTGCGACCGGAATCCTACTCGCGCAAACAAGTGCCAGATCGAGTACGAGATCAGTCTTGCACACCTCGTACAGCTCAGCAAAGCGGCAGGGTCACTTGACTCTTGCCTTTAAAATAAATATTAATTGATACATGCGAGAATGATGAAGCTGCTTGCTTATGTTTCAATTTGATGCTTTTCATCATAGAAGACTTATGCGATTTGACAACACAGCTTCTAACTAGGTGTTGCTCCCGCTTCTAATCACACATCAGATTGTCACTCCTGCTCCTACTTCCTACCTATTTATACTTATTTACATTAATAGACGCTACCCCATGCCTGCATCCAAATCTGTTGCTGCTTCACTTTATTATGCAATCAGTTTCTTCTTCAATTTTGGGATGATTTAGTTCTGAAATCAGCAGTCTTATTGATCATTTTTTAGGTGTCTACCAAACATGGCCTTAGGTGAGTTGATATTGTTTGTTTGTAGTAAACATTATGCAAATATCATTTTCTATTTTTAAATTAATCAATTTGAAGCTTTCTTTGTGCAGATATCTTTATGGCCATGTTACACTTTCCTTTTGTCTAGCATTTTCATGGGTATTTACATATTTCCAACACTATCATTTTTGGCTTACCATCTGCTAGTATCCAACCTGTTTTGATAAAATTAGATCCAAAACTTTTGTGACCCACAAAAAAAAATGTTTATAATGGTCTTCCACCACTGTTTTGTATGTTGTGGTCCACCTGAAATTTGTATATAGTTCATCTTTTGGCCCATGCCATAAAATTCGTATATTGTTTACACCATTAAAAACCATAAAATGAAATGGATCTACTGCAGATGTTACTGTTAATGAAGGTGGTATCCATGATGCTCTATTTTGGAATTATTTCCTCCTCGATTATCTCTTAATAAAAATCTCTTGTTATATCTCATCATATTGTCAGGATTCAAACATTTGGATCATAATTAGACATGTTCAATAGGATTTTAGAGGTTTAGAGGGTACGTTGGTTCGACTTGAGATACTGTCGGTCTAACTGACCATGGACGAAAATAAGTCAGTAAGAACCAGAGACCTGTCAGTCGAACTGACATGACCAATTTCTGTTTAGATTTGATCTATCTCAGCCCCGCCTCCCGCCGGTTGAACCAACAAATTATAGGTCTAACTGAAAGGTAACTATTTTCTAACCAATTTAGATTCATTGCTTCACTCATTTACTTATTGAGTCACTTAAGGCATTTACAAGTTGATGGTATTTTGATAGAGCAAGAGTTTATTTCCTCTCATAAACTGTACTTCATTTAAGATCATGTCATTCCCTCTGTGATTCATAACTTTGAAATAGTAGTACAAGCTCAAGCTAATGGTGCCCATGATCTCTTGCATTCATTAGTGCTTACTCATGTCAAGAATGGTGTATTATAACCCATACGTATGCATACATATCACACATACATACATACATACATACATACATGTCAAAAATAAAAATAGGAAATTGGGTTTGGTGAATAATGATGTTTTACACATACATAACACACACACACACATCAATTGCCTGATGGTACTGATAATGGCTTACCTGATTAGCAGACCCATAATTTTCTCCACTTTACTTTTAGAAAGTAGCTCATGTGATGCCAGAAACCACAATAAAAAAAAATGTTAAAAAGACATCAGCTGCAAAAATCTCATAATAGTTTCTGACATTTTTCGGCTCATGCCTAAATTATCATGTATTGCCTTTTTTATATATACAGGTACTCATAAGAGCTCTGTGAGGAATCTGCTGAGAATCCTAAAAATACAACTCTTTACATATTTGTAGTGGGAATTATTTAGTAGTTTTGCTTGACTAATCTATAAAGATTTATGTTGTGATTTGTTTCAGCTTTTCATCTTCTTATGCGTAACAGAAGGTACACATATTTCTATTATGATTTGTTTTGATTTTTTCTCTGCTTATGTGTAAAATGTTCTAATTTAAATATTAAGAACTACTTGGTGGCTTGGCTTGATCCCAATCTTCCTCCGAACATTGGGTACGTAGGCAACCGTTCATACTAGACCGTATCGGTGCAGCCACAATTTTTTATTTTTTTATTTTTTTCTCTCTTCTTGTAGTGTAGATGTATTTTCATCAGGACTACTTGGCAGTAAGAGAGGTGGATGTAAGTTCTCGAAACCTTAAATTAACCTTGAATCATTTATATCTTTATCGCTTCATTTATATGTTGTCATAAGGGTCAACTTATGTCGTAAGGGTCAACATATAACTAGGATGCCCTCCATCTACATGGTGGAGACTTATGTATGGTTCGGATTTCATAGATGACAAGGTGTATATGACCCCTTGTAGGACTGCATGTGGGCTTAGAAAAGCACCTATTTATTGTTACTAGTGGAGAAGACATTTTACTCTGGGTCTAGCTTGGACTTTCTTGTTGACAGTGCAATTAATATTGTCAACTCAGCCACTAGTATGCGAGAGTGCAGCTGCCACGGTCTTCTGCATGGTATGGTTGTGAGATTAGAACTGCTTATGAAGGATGAAGCAAACCTGTTGGCTTCATCATCAATATCTTCAGGTCCAATGCCCTGGGTCCTGTTGGCTTTATTTTGTGTGCATCTGTTAGTCTACTCTTTTTAATGGTAATCTTATATGATTTCCGTTTTAGTTGGTCTTTGGCTCTTTCATTAGTTGTGTCTATAGAAACCATCTGCCGACGAGATTCAAATGTCGATACCATAACCTACAGATGTGTGAGATTTCCTAGTAGATTAATTTAGCACTATTTGGATATGTAAATTAACTTATGAGCTAAATGTTTAGCTCGATGTTGTTTAAATCCTACAACTTTCTGTTTGGATCCTATGATCTAATTGAAATCTCAGAGGGGGTTGAATTGCCTTTAGGGAAGATGATGAAACGTCTGAAATCCCAAAGAATGAAGAAAACGTCTGATGGACAGCCCGGATCTCTTACAATGTGCTATGTTGGAACATGGGCAGCATCTGGGTTGTGGTGACTGTTGATGGTGGATGCAAGAATGCATTGTTTCTACATTTGAATGTGTCTAGATGCCCAATAGAAATGTCATTTATGTATAGACTGTTAAGGTTGCTTATCTTTGGTTCTAATCCGGATGTGTTTGAGTGGTTTTGCTTCTTTGCAAATTGTTGCAAATCATCGGGATGGAAGACGAAACGTCTTCTATCATCTTCGATTGTTTGGAGGGAACATTGGATTCATGGTCCTTCGAATGAAAAGATCAACTAGGTAGGCCTCTGCTCTGTTACATCCCCTTGTGCATTCGATCCTTGCTCATGCCCCCAATGCAGAATAGAGGAATTATATCTTGCGAGAAAGCACGATCACCACTGCTTCTTTTTGCATGGCCCACGTTTCCAATCCACAATGAAAAGAACAATAACTATTTTCTTGAATCAGAGTACCTATGCTATGCTTGGATGTACACAAGGATGGTTTTGTGCTTCTCTTTTTCATCCTTCTTCAAGGTAACTCAATAAACAAAATTGTTAGTCTTATTCTATGCCAACACTTACATTCTAAGCTGTCTAATCGAAAAGTGCGTTATTGTTTTTAGGATTCATATTACCTGCTGTGGAGCACAGGTTTCTTCATTTGATTTTACTGTTATTTGGCTCAGACTGTAATTACCTAGGAGTTAGTGAAATTAAATGATATGATGATGCAACCACAAAGGGGAATGTAAATAGATCAAAGAAAAGAAAAAGATTGTGGGAAAGAATCCAACAATCTTCTAGTCAAGACTAGAGAAACAAAAACTAATTGATGACATTATCTTCTCGATAAGGCATAAATCTATGTTTGTGTGTAGGTCAAGGGCATTGAGTACAGAGTATAACTCTCTCCCAAACGAATCTTCCCAACCATTTGACTGTGAAAATTAATTTCTGAAGGATCAAAGCATGGTTCAGATCATCATATACATGTGCCAAATGTGTGGAACCCAATATGTAACGTGCCTCTGGAGACTAACGTAAATATGCTCCAGCTAAAGCTGACCACCTATCCTTATCAAACAAAACACAGAAACACTATAAATCTCATGTAGCACTTGGTGTTAGCCATCCATCTCTCTTTTGGGTATTTTCCCTCTTCCTTTTGAGGGTTTTCTACCGTTCTTCTCCTTTTCAATCTCTTCTCCTTATTAGGCGTTTTCAGTTTCTCCTTTTATACTTTCTAGATTTCAATTCCTTCATTTCAATCTCCTCCTATCATTGGGATTTTCAAAATCTCTTCTGGGGTTTCCTGCTTTCATTCCTTTTCACCCTCCTACTTGCATTGGGCTCCTTTCAGTTCTACTCACTAAAGCCTTTTCTATCTCCCTTTTGGGCTTTCTAGCTTTCATTCTCCATTTGCAATTCCCCTCTCCCTTTATGTTGGGCTATTGCCAATCTTTCTGTGTCTTCCATTCTGCTTATTGGTAGCAAGTAGGGAATCTGAATTCTGACGTTTACAATGGCAGGTGTAACGGCTTTTATAACAGGTGTTATGATTTTGTTTTTTTTTTATAACATGAGACTAACGTAAAAGAGAGACTGTTTTTGTGTTTTGGAATGTGGGTCTTCTTGGAAATTGAGTTTTTGATTTGTTTAGTTGAATTTTGTAGCTGAACTAATCCCAAAACAGGGAATGTCTATGGGAATTTCGAAATGTTTTGTGTTTTTCTCCATCCATTTCTTTGCATTTTAGTTGTTGATTTGATAGGTAAATTTCTTGTTTCAGATCTGGGTTTTATCCGGAATGATGTTTCTTCATGAAAACGATGTTTGGGCTATTTTCATTTATTCAAGCCTAGTGATAACATCCATCATTCATCTGATTTGGCCTATGGTTAGTGATCCAAATCCTTCATATGTTGGGGCCATTTTCATTTATTCAAGCCCCCTATGTAGTGATTCATTGTGTTGATGATATACTTGCGCTGATTTTCATTGGTTCTACTGTGTTAACCATTTGATTAACGGCCATCAATTGGCTGGCTAAATGAAAAATAGTCTGGGATCCAAATTTAGTGGATGAGATTGGATAGTTAAGACTGTTCAGTCAATGTGGTTGTTGGACTATGATCCATCCACAATGGGGCCCACAATTGGGGCACTCTGGATAGAATGCATTTGTGCCATGGGTAAGGTGGACAAGCCATTGCTGTTGGACAGAACTACGCTCTGTTCGTCATCATCCTCCATGACATGACCCATGCATCCACCTCCACATGGCATAAATGTATATATGGAGATTCTTACATGCAACCTGAACCATCCAAATCATAAGGACTCTTTTAAATCCTGGATTTCAAATCCTCAAAAGGGCCTCTTTTAAAATTCAGGAGAAAAGGAGTGCAGAAAATCCTGAATTTTCAATCCTCTTCAACTGTCATCATTGAAGATTATTGGTTGGTTCTTGTTTTAGTGCTCTTATCTATGAGCTAGATTTCATAATGCATTGAAGATTATTGGCTGGTTCTTGTTTTTCTTTTTACAGTTTTAGTGCTCTTTTACACAATAAAACAATGTTGGTCTTCTTGTGAGTAAATCTCCATATCCTTATAAATTTTTTGTGTTGGTTATTAGGTCTCACAATTTGTCATTCACGTATAAGGCTTGCATATTATGGATATAGTCGTCAATTTCTACAGGTTGGGTTGTTTTCACATTTCATCTTGCTAGGGGATCTGTTTCCTTTTCATATCATCAATTTCATTACTATATTTGTCTTATCTTTTTGCATTATCTCTGTTCTAATGTGCTTAATCATGTGATGTTTGTCTTCAACATAATCACGTGCAAATGCAACCCAGATCTGAATAGTTGAATGTGGATTGCATTTCTAGATTTAAAGCTAAGGACTTCAAGAAAACCTCCACAGGTCAAGCAGCAAAAAAAAGAAAAGAAAAGAGAGAGACTTAAATGATATGTGGTCTCTTCTATAACACAACTTGATACTCACCATCAACACATTGAAACAAATTTTCTCAGTGACAAAAAGTTGCTATACATGTTGTCTTCTCATATATCTTTTTGGTGATGCTTTTATTCTTCTTCATGTGTAATTTGTTAAATTTCATCTGTTAGTGTTTTTGTTTGACAGTATGAAGCTATAGAGTGATTTCTTTTTTTCTTTTCTTTGGGTGTAGGATCATTTATGGAGATATTGGACAATTCAAATGTGAAATGCAAGTTGGCTTTGGGATCTACAGTAAACGTGCATCACTTGGACCTACATTAAATGTGCCACTATAAAGAAAACACCACAATCCATCTGATGCTTCTAAGCATACATGATTTAGAAAAGTATAGCAATGGCTCACATGCTCTACTTTTCGGCGGTTTCTTCTAGTTAATCACTATCTTTGGAGTGTTCAAATTTGAGAAACAATCTATTTAGCTAAGTGTATAGAAACCAACACATGTACATTGATGCGTTTGGCATCCAAAGTCCCCCTATCTAGCTAATTAGTATTTGCTTCACTTTTGAGTTTCATCCAAATATTTTCTTTGTGAAGGACCATAGAATGGAAGATTACTGTGGCATGACTTGAAGAAAGGCGATTTCTATCATCTAATGGCAATTCCAAAGTCCTTTCACTTATCATCTAAGTCTTGTCATCCAACAATAGGTACGGTTCATCATGTGCTTTCTCACTTTTAACTTCCTTTCTCCTTTAAATATGTGAACTCTAGTGTAGCCAATAAATCAAACCTTTGGAATTTGTACTTTCTATATCTAGTGACAAAAATCTGGATTGCATGTGGTCGTATTACTGAAGAAGTCTTCCAAGTCAAAGCCTAAACAATTTGGGATATAAGATTTTCCGCTTTGTTATGAAAATGTTGTGCATTAGTGATGTATAATTTCCATTATTGGTTGGTATTAACAAGATGGTTGTTCATTAGTTTGACAGGTTTCCTTTGTTTGTGCAGCTATGACTTAAATAGTACCTAACCATCCCATTTTATAGGCTATTTGTTGGATGATTAGAATATTTGATTTGTGTGTATTTGAAGTGTGGTCCATTGTAGCGAAATGACACACTGTACAGATGGAGTACAAAAGCCTTGTGAGCATACAGGTCTGGATGTTAAATCATTATTTGGATGCTCATTTCAGGTTTTGGTTTGTATCAGCATATCGGTTTGTAATGATTGTTTTGGTTGTTCATTATAGATTTCACATTTACATATGTATATTGAATTTTTTATTTTTGCTACTCATTTTAGGTTACGGTTTGCAACATCTTACATGTTCGAGCTCGGACGATAATTGTTTATTTTGCCTACTCATTTCAGGTTTTGGTTTATAACAACTTAAAGATTTAGCTTAATCATCACAGGTTTAGTGTTAACTTTTTCCTCGCTAGGTCCCAGGTTTTGATTGCCTGCAGGTTTTGATTTATCAACTATTTTCCTCGCTAGGTCCCAATGCAGTATTCATGGGTTGTGGCCGCGAGCATGTTGTAAAGTTTAAGTGGTCTAGTATGGAAGTTCTTCTTCATCAGACTGATGCCCATGCCTCGGAAAGATTTGGATTTTAGGTACATGGAAAACGTTTGTATATGTCTGGACACTGATAGCATAGTAGTTAGAATTTACAAACCAAGTCAGTTTGCTTTGCCCCCATACTTTGTAATGTCCTTTTGTTATATTTATCTTACAGGCGAAAACTATGAAAAAGATTGTGCTAAGGCTACAATGCCAGAGCTGTAAACATGCCTCCCAACACCCAATTAACGTTGGTTTCTCATATTATTATTAGTTTATTTATTTATTATTTTAGGCAAGCATTCAACATTCCATGCTAGGCATCACTTTGGTGGTCCCCACATTGTAAGGATTTTATTAGACTTTTGGCATGCAACTGGATGATTAAAATGGCATATAGCCAACAGGAAAATATTTTGTTCCATTGACCATACATGGTGGGATTCATTTTTTCCTCCTGTTTATTCTGTTATGAGAAATAGGGCTGGATTTTGGAGTGTGATGACTTTGATTTGTGGCCTTCACTAAATTTAATGTGATCAGTTAGACACTTTTTGGCTGGTTGATCGGATTCGATTGAAATATACTACTTCAGATATCATATGTTAAGTGAAGCATGCTTAGTACATTTTAAATTAAATTTTGTATTTCAAATAGATGTTGCTACGGCTGAAGGGTGTTACGTACCTTAGCAAAATGTACATTTGTTGAGGCTTTGTACTATACAGTTCATCTTTAACTATGGCCAACTGAGGATTTAGTTATCAATGCCAACATAGAAAAGCTAGATACGCGAGGACCTGTGTCAAAATTTGTCCTTGAGAATTGAAAACCTGGGAATTCTGTGCAAAGCATAAGGTTTAGGATCATATAATGCCCTGAGAGCCGTACTTGAATAATTTGTAAATGATCTCACATGTTTTCTTATATGCAAGTTCCTTTCCTATGTCATTTAAGGGTGTTTTTCTTTTTGTAATTTATACACATCATACCTTTTATTTAGCTGGTTGTTTATTCAAGTAAGATTTCAACAAATATTTGAATCATCTTCCTCAGTAACATTTATACACATCATATCTTTTATTTAGCTGGTTCCCTTTCTATTGAGCCTTGTCAAAAATTGAGATCACGTTCATGCCAGCTTCCATGGATAAAATCTAATTTTTATATTTTGCTTCTTGCTTGTGCCAGGCCAAGAGTGAAGAGCTAGTAGCCAAGGTGCATATTTTGAGTGAAGAGAATCAGGCCCTAAAGAATGAGGTTAAAGGCTTTCTGGAAAATATGAGAAACTAATGTTTGAAAATGGACTATAATGGTTTGCTTTTATTACCCTCTGGTTTTCCACCTTGCTAGTTTCGTCTTTCTTTCTTTCTTTTTCTTTTTTCTTTTTCCTGACAACTTTAAATGGTTGGTAGTATGATAGTTGCTGCAGAACTGTTTAAGTAACTAACCAACAGCTGATCACCAACTTGATGTTGCAAACTAGTCTATTTAAATACTTTTACCTTAGAAAAATATGGAATTCTCTCATTCTACCATGAATTGCTGATTGGGTTTGCATGGCTTATAGCAGTACCTCACAAGTATCATAAACAAGTTCTTCTTCTACATTAGATGATAATATAATAAATATTTCTCAAATATAGATAAAAATTTAGCAAATTGGAAAATACTTGGAGTACTAAAACAAAGAAATATACAAAATATGAACATTCAAATTTCTATCAGATTACTCTATAAAGACTAGAGAACAAACTATTAGCTTAGATAATGAATATGAAACAATAAAATTATTTTCTGAACAAGCAATTATAGAACATATAAAAAAAATATAACTATCTTCATATAAGATTAGTACAAATAGCAGTTAAACCAGAGAAGGATTAAATGCTAGCACTTTAATATGTTTAAGAGATTGTAGACATGTAAACTCTCATAATTTTGTATTAGGAATTATAGAATTCAGCCTATGTAATGGACTAATTTATTTCAATTGTTATCCAAACTTTTCAATAAATCTAAGATATGCAAATATCCTACATGCACTAACACTTAATGTCAAAACTAGCGGATATCAATTAATGAATGGAAGTTTACCCTTAACCATAGTATATAAAATTCATTATAAAGTTATTAACACCAGCGTAATACCAAGAGCTCTTAAAAGTAGTCACAAAGGCCAAACTATATTATTACAAACAGACATAAATAAAGCTAACACAGTAATCCTAAAAGTCATAACATGGAATCAAATTCAATTACCACAAAATTGGAATCTAACACAATTACAAGCTCTTCAACAAGTGTAAAGTACTGATTTAGAACAAATAATAGAACGTTCAGATTGATTGGTAAAAATAAGATTTAACCCTACCAAACATGTTACTTTAAACATACAAGATATAAACAATTCTAGAAGGTCATTATCTATAATAGGAACACTATAAACTCAATTTGAAATTATAATAAGAAATAGGCAATTAGACATCCCAATAGAAGAATTAAGAAATGACATTAACGAATGACCTAGAACACAAGGAACTAAAACACGATCTAACATTACCCGACCATATTATACAGCAAATCAAGAAGACCAAAAAAACTCATCTTCAACACAATCACAAATGGAACCAGGAATATTTGTATTAGAAAAAGAATTCATATTAGATGAACAATTTATAGCCGATGAATTTAAGTAAGACTATAATAAAAAGAATAGAGAAAAATTTTATAGAATATTTCCTCAACAATATAAACAAAATTACATAGAAGAATTACATTTTAAATATTGTGTACAATATAAAGAAAATATCTCATTCTTTCAATGGTTTAAAGATTGGCAAAATAAATCCTTTCTTACACAATCAAAACCTAAACAAGTAAATGTAACCACAAAAATAACTCAAGATGGAAGACAACAGAAAACAAAATAACTACATCTATAAATCCACCTCCAGACTCAATTCAATTATAAGTAAAAAACACAGAAATTCAAGCTACACCTTTTAGAAGTATACAAAAGGGTGAATTAATCACTCCAACTAATTTCACTATTATGAAAGGAGATAAAACCGAAATAGATCAAAACAATTATTCAAACCAATACTTCCAAACAATAGAAAATTCAACAGATAAAATATAAATTATTACAAATAAAATTGAAAACCTAACTGAAAAATTATACAAAACAAAAATAGAGTCAAATCCTACACAATTCTCATTAGATATTAATAATGAAGCACCCCTATTTAAACCACATGAATTTTCAAAAATAATGTAATTTGCTTTCAAAGATTCAACTGAAGAAATGTTAGAAGAAATCACCTAAAAAAAAAACCAACTATATCTATTACATAATCCCTAAGTAACCTATTAAATAAAGATAAACATATATCAAATTCGGTATGAACACAATCTGAATTAGAATTTAACAAGATTAAATATACGAACCCTTTACCAACAACTAGAAATTATTATTCTAAACCAACTCCAGTAGATCTACAATTTGAAGAAAGAAACCAAATAACTCAAAACGCTTATTCTAGCATATCTATATATGAGTGGAACATAGATGGCATGTCTAAATATAACATTACAAATTTAGTATATGAAATGACTATGGTAGCCAATGTTTATAAACGTAATAGACAAGTAGATGATTTTACTTGAACCCGATTATTAGTTTCAGGCTTTACTGGATAACTTAAAGGTTGGTGGGATAACTATATGTCATTACCAGATAGAGAGAGATTTATTATCTACAATCAAATTAAAAGCCAACGGACAACCTATCTTAGATTAAGGACAACCTATACAAGATGCAATTAATACTCTCTTATATAAAATCCTTAAACATTTTGTAGGAGACCCAAACAATATCAGACAAAGAACTAGTGAAATATTAAATCATTTTAGATGTCCAAAACTAAATTTTAGATGGTATAAAGATATTTTTATTAGTAAAGTAACGCTAAGACAAGACTGTAATATGCCTTATTGGAAAGAATAATTTATTACAGGATTACCAAAACTATTTGTAGAAAGAATTAGACAAAAATTAAGACAAATCTATAATGGTACCATGTCATATGATAGGATAACACATGGAGACTTAATAGCTTTTACTATAAATGAAGGATTAACATTATGTACAAATCTTAGACTTAAAGATAAAATGAAAAAAGATAGAAAACTAAGTAGACATGAATTAGGTAATAACTTTTACTACAAATGAAGGATTAACATTATGTACAAATCTTAGACTTAAAGATAAAATGAAAAAAGATAGAAAACTAAGTAGACATGAATTAGATAATAACTTTTACTACAAATGAAGGATTAACATTATGTACAAATCTTAGACTTAAAGATAAAATGAAAAAAGATAGAAAACTAAGTAGACATGAATTAGGTAATTTTTTTGAACAATTCAAATACCAAAAAATAATAGCTCATTCACATAGAAGAAAATGATTAAAGCAAAAACAATTCCAACCTTTCTTTTAGGAGAAACCAACATGTTGTAAGTGTGGAAAAGTAGGACATTTTGTAAAAAATTGTAGACTAAGAAATAAAATTAATAAATTAGAAATAGATGAAAAATTAAAACAAAAACTATATAACATTTTAAAAGAAAATTCATCTTCTGACTTCTCAGAATCCAGCCAAACAGATTCAGAAGGATTAGCAAATGAAATACAGAATATAACTGAAAATACTAGTAACATAGAAACAACATATTCAAAACAAGAAGAAGAATCTAGTTCAGAAGACTTGGATAAACTAAACCAAGAATATAAAATATGTACATGTTTAAAATGTTCAACAAAATCTATATGTACACTAACAAAAGAACAAAGAACTTTATTAGACTTTGCAGAAAATATACAAAACCTAGAATTAAAACGAATTTATTTACAAAACTTACAGGAATCTATATCTAAACTAGTAGAAACAAATAACCAATTAAATCCATATAACATAAAAGATATTTTAGACAGATTCCAAACAACACAAGAAAGAACATTAAATTTAAACCATTTACAATTAGAAGTAAAAGAAATAAAAGACTTAAAAAGACAAGTTAAAAACTTAACAAAAAACTATAATAGTTTAAAAGAACAAGTACACTTTTTAGAATCTAGTAAAGAACACAATAAAGAAGACAATCTAAAAACAAATTTGAAAATCAACTAGACGAATTAAATATTATTACAAATAGATTAGTTGTCTCAACAACAAAAATAAAATTGTTTCAAATAAAAATCAGATTTTTAGTACATCATATATATCAAGGAACTATTAAACCTATAGAAAGAAGCTTAGAATTTGCTGACAAATTTTCTAATGAAATAAAAAAATAAAACACAACTACAGAGATTCTTAGACAGCTTATATTATATAGGAGATTTATACCAAGACTTACATAAAATATGCAAGCCATTATATGATAGATTGAAAAAGAATTCACTTACATGGACTCAAGAACACAAAGAAATAGTAAAATTAGTTAAACTTAAAGTAAAACAATTACCATTATTACATATAGTCGATCCATTAGCTTATAAAATTATAGAAACAGATGCATCATAAACAAAATTTTAATAGATGACAAGCTATTTTATCAAGTTTTAATTTTAAAATTGAATTTATTAAAGGAGATTCCAATTTTCTACCAGATTTCTTATTCAGAGTATTTACAAGACAAGAATGACTGAAAGGCCCAAACCCACAAGCAAACAAGATTATGATATGCATCTGTTTCTACAATTTTATAAGCTAATGAATCAGCTATATATAATAATGGTAATTATTTTAATCTGAGTTTAACTAATTTTACTATTTCTGTGTGTTCTCGAGTACATGCAGGCAGTGTTCGAGTTGTCGGTATCGCTACAAGTTTCGCTGGCCGAAGATAAAGATATAATATCATTATCGCCGATAACATCGCTAATAACCGAAAATGCGGGAAAAAAGGGGGAAACATGGAGAAAATGGTGGAATTTTTCAGTGAAACTTCAGGACATGCCTAAATACACATATTTACATATTCAGGAATAAAAAAAATTACAAAAAGAATGCATTAAATAGGAAGTTTCCATTTAATGGGGGCCAAAAGACATGCATTGTCATAAGAAATCACTCAAATAGTAACTAAAATGAGTTTATATAATATAAATGCAAACTTATAATAATGAAGACATGCAAAAGTAAATGAATTTTTAAAAAAATACACATTTCTGGCCATATTTCATCCCTACATAGAATGACGAGGTGGCTCGTAATCATTGTCCGGATCCCGTGGCAATTGAGAGTACTACTATTGCCTAACATGTTGGGCCCACCATGAATGTGCGTCGATTATCCACGCTGTCCATCCATTTTTTTCAGCTCATTTTAATGGTTGTTTCGAAATTTGAAGCATATCCAAAGCTCAAGTGGACCACACCACATGAAACAGTGGTAATAATGATTTCCACAGTTAAAACCTTGGTAGGGCCTACAGCAATGTTTATTTGTCATCCAACCCGTTCATAAGATCACAAAGACATGGATGAAGGAAAAACACAAATAACAGGAAAAATACAAATAACAGATTGATCCAAAACTTCTTTGGCCTCATGGAATTTTAGACGGTATAATTTCAATTCACACTGTTCCCGTGGTGAGGTCCACTTGAGATTTAGATATACTTAGTTTTTGGGCTAAAACCCTGAAATTATCTAGTAAAATGGATGGACGGAGTGGATAAAATATGTAAATCATGGTGGACCCCACATAAATTACTCAGTATGCAATTAGCACCCTCACATGACACGTGCATACCCGTGTCCGTAGGGACACAAATTAGCTATGACGGGTTGAGTAGCGAGACTTGCTGTTGAAGTGATGTCCAGCGGTTATGTGGCCCCACCATGTTTTATGTTTTGTATCCACACTGTCCAACCATTTGAGGATATCATTTTAGTTTATGGGATAAAGAATGAGTCAGATCCAAATCTCTAATGGACCACACCACATGAAAACAATAATGATTGGATATCCACCATTAAAATCCTACTACGGCCCACTGTACTGTTTATTTGACATTCAATCTGTATGATTAGGTCATACAGACCTAGATGAGGAGAAAAATCAAATATTAGCTTGATCCAATACTTTTATCGGCTCAAAAAGTTTTGAATGGTCTGCATTCATTCAACACTTTCCTTTTCCTTTCTTTTCTTTTATTTTTTTTCTTTTATTTTTTATTTTTTATTTTACACACACACCACCACACACTCACGTCGTAGTGGGATTTCACCACCTATGTGTACTCGAACCCTCAACTAGGTGTTGAAACTCCCGAGAGTCTACCATCGGAATAAGAGCAAGGACCCAACACTGTTTCCTGTATTGTGGTCCACTTGAGATTGGGATATACCTCATTTTTGGTCTCATACCTTAAAATGGTCTACAAAAATAGATAGATGGTGAGGATACAACACATACATCATGGTTGGGCCTACAAAACTTGGTGACGTCACCTCGGTAGCGAGTCTCCCTACTAAAGCTATCAACAGCTAATCCGCATCCCAGACGGTGATTTCCTCCCTGCATTGAGATGCTACGTGGGGCCATCATAATGTTTTTTTAAAAATTAACCTCGTCCATCCGTTTTTTAAGATCATTTTAGGACATCAAATAAAACATCATATGGATCCAAAACTCAGGGCAGCCGCACGAGAGAAAATAGTGGAGATTCAGTAACCACCATTTAAACATAATTGACCACTCATTTGGGCCCACATTAAATGTATGTGGTATATCCACGCCGTCCATAGGTTGAGCCCAAAATTGATTCATATCCAAAGATTAAGTAGATTATACTACTAGAAACAGCGGGGATAATGATTTTCATCGTTGAAACCTTTCTAGGCCCCACAGTGATGTTTATTTTTCATCCAACCTGTTCATAAGATCATACAGACATGGATGAAGGGAAAACACAAATATAAGCTTGATCTAAAACTTCCATGGCCCTCCAAGTATTTTTCAATGGTAGACATTCAATTCAACTGTTTCTTGTGGTGTGGTCCATTTGAACATTGGATATGCTCATTTTTTTTTCTAAAGGCCTACAATTATCTATTAAAATGTATGGACGGAGTGGATAAAATAAATAAATCACAGTGGACCTCACCAAGTTTACTCAAGTTCTAGCCATACGACTTACTCACGTACGCAATCCGCTACCTCAAACGGATTGGATACTCCTTACGACTAGCGTGGTCGGTGCTTTGTGGACTTCAAACATGATGTATGTGTATCATCCATGCCGTCTGATTCATTTTATAGACAATTTTATGGTAAGAACCCAAAACTGAAGTGGATCAAAATCTCAAATGGACCACACAGCGTTGATTGAACTCTCACCATTAAAAACTTCCTAGAGCTACAACAGTTTTGGATCAAGCTGATATTTGTTTTTTGCCTTCATCCAGGTCCGTATGACCTAATCTACATGCCGTGTAACCTAATCCACAAGTTAGATGTCAAATAAATGTTACAGTGGGCCTAAAGAGGTTTTTAATTATAGACGTTCAATCATTACTGTTTTCCCATGGTGTGGTCCACATGAGATTCTAATCAATCTCATTTATAGGAAAATAGATTAAAACGACGTGTAAAAATGAATGGACGGTGTTGATAAAACACATAGATCATGGTGGGCCCACATAACACTTATGACGAATCACCTGGCAGCGTCACTAGCGAAACCGCATCACGCGCTTGACGCTAGCCATGGACTCACGCTACATATCTTCCTTTCTTTTAAAATAAAATAAAATAAAAATAAATAATAATGAAAAACCTAAAATCTCGTTGAGGATTGTTGCCGAGGATTTTCTTACCTGTAAATCCGGTGCTGTCGATCGGCGTTCTTCCGCTGTTGATCGAGGCGTTGTTCGGAGCTCCGACTTTCGATCAACAAGTAAGAGATCTTCCCGGTTTCAATATTTTTTTTGATTTTTTGAAAAAGGGGTTTTCTTACTTATTCATTGGATTTTTGGTCGGTGATAATCCAAGATTTTCATCAATATCTCCGATATTTCACCGATATCGCCGATATTTCGCTAATAATCTGAAGAGAAATGAAAAAATGGGGTTTCGGTGTCGCTAGGCCAGTGACACCGATATTATCAGTGATAATATCGACATTTCGTCAACAATTCGAACACTGCATGCAGGTGTATTTTTTTTCAATCTATCATATAATGGCTTGCATATTTTATGTAAGTTTTGGTAGAAATCTCCTATATAATTTAAGCTCCATAAGAATCTTTGTAGTTATGTTTTATTTTTTATTTCATGAGGAAATTTGTCATCAAATTCTAGACTTCTTTCTATAGGTATAATAGTTCCTTGATATATGTGGTGTCCTAAAAATCTTATTTTTGTTTGAAACAATTTTATTTTTGTTACTAAGACAACTAATCCATTTGTAATAATATTTTATGTGTCTAGTTGATTTTCATTTTTTTTTTTTTTTAAATTGTTTTCTTTATTGTTTTCTCTTAAAAGTTATGAACACTAGCATAATACCAAGAGCTCTTAAAAGTTATGAACACTAGCATAATACCAAGAGCTCTTAAAAGTTATGAACACTAGCATAATACCAAGAGCTCTTAAAAGTAGCCAGAAAGGCCAAACTATATTATTATAAACAGACGTAAATAAAGGTAACACAATAGTCCCAAAAGCCATACCATGGAATCAAATTCAATTACCACAAAATTGGAATCTAACACAATTACAAACTCCACAACAAGTAGAAAGTAGAGATTTAGAACAAATAATAGAATATTCAGATGGATCAATAGAAATAAGATTTAACCCTACCAGACGTGTTACTTTAAACATACAAGATATAGACAATTCAATGTCATTATCCAGAATAGGAACACCACAAACTCAACCTGAAATTATAACAAGAAATAGGCAATTACATGTCCCAATAAAATAATTAAGAAATGACATTACCGAAGGACCTAGAGTACAAGGAACTAGGACACAATCTAATATTACCCGACCATATTATACAACAAATCAAGAAGACCAAGAAAACTTATGTACAACACAATCACACCAAAAATAAAAATTAATATTTATTTTAAATTAAATATATATTTATATAACGAATTCCTTAATGTTTTTACTAATTTTCAACTTAATATTGCAATATTTTAAAACCTTATGAGATTTTGAAAATCTCTTTATGATATCATTTAGTGTATTTTCTTGTTATTGTATTGTTATATTTTCAAAATCTCGGCAACACCGGTCATATTTGAAAATCTCCCACAAACTCGAGGGGAAAAGAGAGAGAGAGAGAGAGAGAGAGAGAGAGAGAGAGAGAGAGAGCGCTTCCAAATAACAATTAATCTATGAGGTGAATTATATAACGGTGGAATAATATTTTCACCACCATATGTCTACTATAGTGAAAGTAAATTTCCCCCACTAAAGGATTTAATATAACAAAAAAAAAACAAACAAAACAAAAAAACTGAGAAAGGGTGGGGGTGAGAATGAGAATATAGAGGCGGAACTAACTATCTGCCGCTGCTGAGAAGATCTAGCGGCGAATAATGTAATCCGCCGCTATATTGAATGATGGCGGTGGGGTAGAACGACAGATTATAGAATCCGCCTTTATAGGTGTGTAACATACAGCAACGAATGATATGATTCACCGCGATATGGGTCAGTAGGAACAAGGTGTATAACAACAAAAGTCAATATCCGCCACTATATGGGTCAAATATAACCAAAAATAAATGCCATGAATGGTGGCAGTGACAAGAACAAGAGGTATAACAGCGGAGGTCAATATCCGCCGCTAAACGTGTTCATGTAGAGGCAGAGAATAACATCCACCGCTATATGGTTGAATACAACAACACACAACAACAACAACAACAACAACAACAACAACAAAAAAAAAAAAAAAAAAAAAAAAAAGAAGAAGCGGGAAAGGTGGTTGTGGCAGGAACAAGGTGTATAATGACGAAAATTGAAAATCTGCCACTATAGATTCCTTGCGGTAGTGGATTTTTATTTCCACCTCAAAATCTGCTGCTATATCCCATAAATCTTGAAGTCGAAAGTGGACCGTCATCATAACATTAGGATAATCAAAGGGTTGAAATATTCAATCCAAGAGATTTTTGAGGAATCCCTCATCCACCAGAAGCCCTATTGGATAAACAGTTTGGGTCGCTAAATGAATCCAATTCTAATGGCTGAATTCCCGAAGTATCATACTACAATACGTCCAGATGTATTCACATTGGTGGGCATTTATTGGATGGTAAAAAATAAATACGTTGAGGTTATCCCATGTTCTTGTTTCCACAAACATGTATCTTTGAATTAGAAGTTAGGATCGTTTAAAAAAAAAAAAAAAAAAAAATTTGGACTTTGACTTGGGTTCTCCAGTTTGGTTGGTTTATCCTGAGCTAATGTATGCCGCAAATGCCATTATTGTATGCCTGCACATCAAGCATCATGCACAGCTAGATTACCAAGTACTCTTCCTTGTCATTCTCTTAGAAAGAGTCAAATGACCCTCACGATACCTCTCTGGTCTCTCTCATTCTCACCTCTCTTATTCTTCTTCTTCATTCACATCCCACGGTTTCCACCACTACCCTGCACATCTCAAGTGACTCTTTATATTTTATCTATAATTTGTATAATAATTGTTTAATTATGAGAAAAGTAAGTCACCAAATGGAGACCTGCCTGAGTCGAGTTTTTGTGGATCAACTGGGTCGATTCCAAGTCCAAGTCCTGAGTTTACTGACCTTGCTTTGGAGTGGTACCAGCTCGGTCCTTTTCCCTATAATATTGGCTATCTTGATGGGGGGTACTTTAATTGATATGGAAAGAAACACTGTTTACCTAATGGCTAATGCATATAAAAACTTAAAAATGGCAGGACATGAAGAGGATACTTACATTCACGTCAAGTAGATTAGAAATGCATCCCATCTCATCAATAATGAAGGGAAGGTCAGGAATGTGTTAGAAATTATACAGATTAATGTAATATCTGTATAATATGGAAACCGAATAAATCACGATAATCAGAAATAAGGACAGGCTGAAGCACGTCTGGAAAACGCTGTCCTTAAAGCGTTATTTGCCCCTACTCAAGTAAATTGAGTATGCTGAAAGGTTACAGGCAAATTGCTTCTAGGATATGACGAGCCTGGTGTGGGTCTGCGTTCAGCAAACACGAAGGCCCACCTATTGGAACTCAATTACACAATTTCTGGCAGTATTACAATATAGAGAAAAATCTCAAGGAAAGAAAAAGAAAGAGAAAAAATGGTTTCGACCACTGCTTTGCTCAGTTCAAATCTTCAGCTATTAGTTCAGTTGAACCGTCCTAGACCACACCACTGGTCTGTTCTTCAAGCTAAGGTTCAAGCCTTGCTATGTTGCTGGAAGGACTAGAGTATTTTAGTTAAGAGGGGCTGACTGTCTCAGTTCGTATGGGTTTGCTGGAGTGAGTTGAAATGGTTTGGAAACCCATCTAGACCCTCCTTTTATAGGCTATGGTGGCTAGGGGGTTATGGTCCAGAGACTTAAATTCCATTAAGTTATTTCTGGCTATTGGAAAACTAGCCGTTTTATGGCCGTTTTCTGACTATTGGGCTAGCCATGCGGCGATTCTGGTGGCCCCAGCATTAATGGCTCATTTATTACGATTCTGTGCACTGCAATGACTCTTTTCGATCGATCTATATGTAGTGAGAGATCTCTCTCTCAGTCCTCTAGTCTCTCTGCCAACTAGCCACCCGCCTAAGCCATATAGTCGCACCGCGACTCACACACGTCTCGCTCTGGTTCGCTCAAGGTCTCGAAGGAGCGACCCTCTGCGACATGATGCGGACGTGCGAAGTGTGAAGTATGCCACTAGCGCCTCTACAGCCACACAGCCACACTGCCTCACATGCCCACGCCCTCGCACAGAGCCCGAGACTAAGACCGAGTCCGAGTCTGAGTCCGAGTCCGAGACTGAGACTGAGACCGAGCCCGAGCGCGAGCTCACGCGCTAGTCCACGGACTAGGTAGGAAAATATTATAATACTCCACATCCTTTATATAAACCACAAATTTTTCTCTTCCCTTTCCCATGTGGGACTATTCCCGAAAACCCACAAAAAAGTGTTTTTCAAAACAACTTTTATATATTATATATTATTTTATTATTAAAATATATTTTTATTAAAATCAATATTTTTTGCAACAATCCCCCACTTGATTTTATAAAAATATTTTATTGGTTAAACAATACTGTCAGAATAATCAGCTTATATGCATAAAGAAAGATATCTTTCGATTTTAATATTCCCTTAGTGTAAGTATCTCAAAACTCTGTCGAAATGACTGGTGGCCGTAGCGTTGAACAAGTTATTCCTAGATAACAAAGTCGGAGAAACCACACACATATTCGCAATATATTTGTTAGAGTTCCCACAATCTTGCTCAACACATTTAATGGCCATGTACTTATCCTAATTCGTGAACGATTCCGAGAGAAAACTCCTAACTCTCATGAGAGACGGCACCATCTCTACGTTCATATAGGTGAAATCCTTCCAATGTCTCCGTTACTATAAGACACTTGTCCTTTAGATTGGATTTTCATTAAGAGTTCTAAGACTCAACCCTCTAACGTAACGCTCAACACTTATCTATTATGGATGGAGTTTTATTAATTTAGTGTTGAAAAACTTTCCACATATCAGTGACTTGTTTTTACCCATTAAACCCAAATTTAGAGATTTTCTAACTTCAGGTTGGGTTACCATCACTGGTGGAAATTTGGTTGAAGAGTTTCAACCCCATCCCTCTATATGTAGCATTTACTACCTCTCTCGGTAGGGGTTTAGTGAAAGGATCTGTCGGGTTATTGCTTGATTTCACATAGGAAATAACAATGATTCCATCTCGAATCAATTGTCTGACATAATCATGTCGAAGACTGATATGTCTAGATTTACCATTATAAGCACCGCTATAGGCTCTAGCTAATGTGGCTTCACTATCACAATGTAGCGACACAGCCGATATAGGCTTTACACAGAAAGAAATTTCTAATAGAAGATCTCTTAGCCACTCAGCCTCTTTGCCTATTGCAGCTAGGGCTATGAATTCAGACTCCATAGTCGAGTGCGTTATGCATGTCTGTTTCTTGGATCCCCAAGATACAGCCGCACCTCCTAGGGTAAATACCCACCCTGTAGTAGACTTGTTGTCCCCTGCACTCGATATCCAGCTCGCATCGGTATATCCTTCCAATACGGTAGAAAAGTCTGAATAGAATAGTCCTAAGTCGTTGGTTGCTTTTAAGTAACCAAGAACTCTACTGATTGCATTCCAGTGTTCAGTACTGGGGTTACTAGTAAACCTACTAAGTTTACTCACAGCATATGCGATATCTGGTCTAGTGCATTGCATAACATACATAAGACTTCGTATAGCACTTGCATATTCTAATTGTGCAACTGTTCTTCCAGTATTTTTTTTAGCTTGATACTTGGATCAAATGAGGTCTTTGCTTCTTTTATATTTAGATGGTTAAACTTGTTTAGTATCTTCTCAATATAATGAGATTGACACAAAGCATAACCCCCACAATATTTTTTAACTTTGATACCTAAGGTAGTATCAACTTGTCCAAGATCCTTCATTTTAAATACGGAAGATAGAAACCTCTTTGTTTTAGTCACACCTTCCATTTTATTACTTATTATTAACATGTCATCAACACACAGACAAATAATAACGATACAACTTTCATCTACTTTAGAATATATGCATTTGTTAGCTACATTATGCATGAAACTATCAGATAGTATTTGAGAATCAAACTTCTCATGTCATTGTTTTGGTACTTGTTTTAATCCATACAAAGATTTGACTAATCTACATACTTTGTTTTCATTTCCTAATAGAACGAATCCTTTAGGTTGTTCCATGTATACCTCCTCATTGAGGTCACCATTCAGGAATGCGGTCTTTACATCCATTTGGTGGATGTGAAGATGATGTATGGAAGCTAGCGCAAATAATATCATAATGGATGTTATCCTAGCTACAGGAGAATATGTGTTAAAGTAATGTATCCCTTCTTTTTGTCTAAAACCTTTAGCCACTAGTCGAGCTTTAAAAGTTTGGATAGTCCCATCAGTGTGATATTTCTTCCTAAATACCCACTTACAACCTATGGGTCTAGAACCTTGAGGTAAGTTTACTAGTTCTCATGTTTGATTTGATAGTATGGATTCCATTTCATCGTTTATAGCTTCTTTCCAGAAAGCTGAGTCTCTAGAGGATACAACCTCTTTATGTGTTTTAGGATCATCTTCTATAGTCATTACTATAGGTATTTGTCTTACAATATTTTCTCTATCTGCTTCTACAAGATGGAAAATGATGCGTTGTGAGTCTATGTAGTCATCTCCTAGATTCTTCTTTGTCCTTGTTCTTTGACTCCTATGAGGTTCAATAGGAGCTTCCACTATCTGTGGAGTTATGCTATCTGGTTCTCTAGTAGGAGTTTGGATTTCATTATCCTTTGACTCCAAGGATAGTGAGTTCTCAAAGAACTCAACGTCTCTTGATTCTATTATTGTATTTGACTCTATGTCTAGAAGTCTATACGCTTTACTATTTAGTGCATACCCTACGAAGACGCACTTAATAGCTCTTGGTCTTAACTTAGTTCTTTTTGGGTCAGGGGTTCTGTAGTATGCAAGACACTCCCACACTTTAAGATGTCCTAGGTTAAGTTTTCTGCCTCTCCATGTTTCATATGGAGATATTTTATACTTTTTAGACGGTATTCTATTTAGAATATGGCATGCTGCAAGCAGTGCCTCACCCCATAGACTTAGTGGCAACTTTGCTCTTATCAGCATTGAGTTGACCATCTCTACTAGTGTCCTATTCTTCCTTTCAGGTATTCCATTTTGTTGAGGTGTGTGTGGCGTTGTACATTGATGTATCAGTCCATGTTCTTCACTGAAGCTATCGAATTCATTGGAGAAGTATTCTCCTCCTCTATCGCTACGGAGAATTTTTATCTTCTTATTTAGTTGATTCTCTACTTCTGCTTTATATATTATGAACATGTTCAATGCTTCATCTTTGCTCTTTAATAGGTACACATACACATATCTAGAGCAATCATCTATGAAGGTTATGAAGTACCATTTACCTCCACGAGTAAGAATGTCGTTTAACTCACAAATATTACTGTGCACAAGATCCAATACTTGAGACGATCTTTCAACACTTGGAAAAGGTTTCTTCGTCATTTTGGATTGTATGTACACTTCACATTTTTCGGTTTCATTATCTGTGTATGAGATTAAACCATTCTTAGCCATGAAATTTAAGGTACTATACCCTATATGGGCTAGCCTATCATGCCACAATCCAACGGATTCAACCATATATGCAGAAGTGCTACTTTCATTCAGAGAAAACTTAACCATTCCGTTACAAGCATATCCCTTTCTGACAAAATTTTCATTCTTAAACAGAATCAGTTTACCTGATTCGTACACCACCCTTATACCTGGTTTTCCCAGAAGATCCCCAAAAACTAACTTTTGCCTCATGTCTGGGACGTGCAGTACATTAGTCAGAATCACTTTCTTCCCAGAGGTGAATATCAGTTCGACAGTTCCTTTGCCGATGACCTTCGATCGGACTTCATTACCCATTTGGATTTCTTGACCATCGGTCAATTCCTCATAGGTTTTGAAGGCAGATTTGTCGTATCACACATGTACTGTAGCGGCAGTATCATGCCACCAACCTGGAACTTTGCCTTGGATGCTATTCACCTCAGTGATCATGGCCACAATATCGCCTTCTTCTACTGCACTTGCCTCTTGTTTGGATTTGCGATATCGGCATACTCGAGCATAGTGCCCAGTTTTCCCACAGACATGGCATGAGTCTTTGAACTTTCCGTTCTTCTTTTGGGTGTTTTTCTTGAATTTCCCTTTATTGGGTTTCAAGGAATTGTCCTTCTCAGGATGTTTGTTATTAGAGTTTTCTACTGCATGTACCTTGGACGAGGTATTCCTGTTATCATTCTTTCTGTCGCGGTTACAGGATTCTTCCTCAATTCTAAGGTGTTTCTGGATTTGTTCCAGTGTATAGTCCTCAGTTTTATGCAGCAACTTCTTTTTATAGTCTTTCCACATCGGTGGCAATTTGGTGATTATAGCCCCGACTTGGAATGACTCAGGAAGATCTATCTTTATCGCTTTGATTTTGTTTACTATTAGCTGCAATTCTTGAATTTAGGGCAGCAGCGGTTTATTATCTACCATGTTGAAGTCGAAATACCTGGCGATGAGAAACTTGTTGGTACCTTCTTCTTCAGCCTTGTATTTGAACTCCAGAGCGGTTCAGATCTCCTTTGCTGTTGACGTCTGTTGGTATAGATCGTACAGACGGTCAGAGAGAGCATTCACAATGTGTCCTTGATACAAGAGTTCGTCTTCGGCTCGTTTGCTGTGGGCAACCACCTGTTCAGGTGTATTTTTGTCTGTTGCTTCAGGCAGCGCTTGCAAATTAGGATCTAGTATGTAGTAGATCTTCAGCGCCGTCAGGAGAAATTTCAGTTTGTCTTGTCATCTTGTAAAATTGGTTCCATCGAACCGATCAAGACGTATCAAGTCCTGATTCATCAACTTGATGGATGAAACACTGTTGGCTTCCATTACCAAATAACGCTTTAAGATTATTAGAAATTATACAGATTAATGTAATATCTGTATAATATGGAAACCGAATAAATCACGATAATCAGAAATAAGGACAGGCTGAAGCACGTCTGGAAAACGCTGTCTTTAAAGCGTTATTTGCCCCTACTCAAGTAAATTGAGTATGCTGAAAGGTTACAGGCAAATTGCTTCTAAGATACGACGAGCCTAGTGTGGGTCTGCGTTCAACAAACACGAAGGCCCACCTATTGGAACTCAATTACACAATTTCTGGCAGTATTACAATATAGAGAAAATCCCAAAGAAAGAAAAAGAAAGAGAAAAAATGGTTTCGACCACTGCTCTGGTCAGTTCAAATCTTCAGCTATTGGTTCAGTTGAACCGTCCTAGACCACACCGCTGGTCTGTTCTTCAAGCTAAGGTTCAAGCCTTGCTATATTGCTGGAAGCACTAGAGTATTTTAGTTGAGAAGGGCTGACTGTCTCAGTTCGTATGAGTTTGCTGGGAGTGAGTTGAGATAGTTTGGAAATCCATTCAGGCTCTCCTTTTATAGGCTATGGTGGCTAGAGGGTTATGGTCCAGAGACTTAAATTCCATTAAGTCATTTCTGGCTGTTGGAAAACTAGTCGTTTTATGGCCTGCACTGCGACTTGCACACGTCTCGCTCTGGTTCGCCATTAAATGCAAAGTGCGCCACTAGCGCCTCTACAGCCACATAGCCACACTGCCTCACATGCCCACGCCCTCGCATTGAGCCCGAGTCCGAGTCCGAGTCCGAGACCGAGACCGAGACCGAGACCGAGCCCGAGCGAGAGCGCGCGCGGAGGCGTTCCAGTGCTATGCACTGGAACACGCAAGGTCCATAGTCCACGGACTAGGTAAGCAAATATTATAATACTCCACATCCTTCATATAAACCACAAATTTTTCTCTTCCCTTTCTCATGTGGGACTATTCCCGAAAACCTACAAAAAAGTATTTTTCAAAACAACTTTTATATATTATATATTATTTTATTATTAAAATATATTTTTATTAAAATCAATATTTTTTGCAACAGAATGTATCTCCGGTCACCATCTACTATGAACTTATATTGGCAGACGCCTGACGGGAGAACCAACCGAATGGAATGATCCTTGCCTGATCTCTGTAGTTTCTTCCTGTAAATTCAAAAGTGCAATCGTTGCCCAGTTTTCGGAAATGTAGCTTTTCTTCATGCTCATGAAACATTAAAGGTTCACAAGCCCCTCCAAAGTGAATAAATTTAAGGCTTGCTGAAACACAGGATTCAGCACTTTTTTTCTTCTTCTTCTTTGAACAAGGACAGAACCGGTACAGTGATCTAGTGGGCCCTGTTGTGGATGGGGATGTACCAAAGATCACCCAGATTGAAAGATCCAAACCCTTCAATCAGTTGCTAAGGGTAGTAGGTTAAGAAAAAACAAACAGCAACGGTAAGCATATGATTTTCCAAGCTGGCTGTTTTTCAGGCACCCCAATCCACAGTTGGTCCTGTCAGATAAAAGTCTGGATCACCAAATCATGGGCCACAAATACAGATCCTGCACACTCAGGAACTTGTAGTTCCTCTTTTCTTTTTTCTTTTTTTTTTTTTGGTGGGGGGGGTTTGCTAAGCCCATGTGAGTGTACAGCCCCACCCATCGACGGGCAAACACAAGCCAATATGGAACAGGTGCAAGATCTGTATCTTTCCATCAGATGGGCAACACTATTCTGATATACTGGCCTAACAGTCTAGAGTTTCACTCAGGTGACCAGTGTATAAAACAAAGGGCTTGGATAGAAAAATTGTTTTTGCCGTACATTGTGGCCCACCAAAGGAGTGAAACTTTCTGATTTTCAGGCAAAGTAACTAACGCACCAGCCACCTTATGGAATGATTTTGCACAGGTGTCATATTGGCATCAGCAGTTGTGTGGGGATGGGCAGGGCCCCATGTACATGTGGGCTGAGAAAACCTCATTTTTTTTTAATCTTCCCATAACCTAAGAGAAACTTATAATGCTCACACACTAACGAAAGGGTACATCTATTCCAAGGATAATCAGCTCACCTCGAATTCCAGTTGTCCCATGACCCTTCGACTGCAACATCATTGCCTCCAAAGTTCCATGTGATCATGGTGGGGATCCCTTGCTCCGGCGGAAGATCCAGAGGTCCATGAGTTTCATTCATCCACATCTGATTGGAAACTGGAGGAATATCAGCAGCCCTCTGCAGGGGAGCTACTGGAACCTACAGCAACATGGAAACAGGCATACCTGTCAATCTCATGGTATTTATCAGAGAAAGGTCTTGAGTTTTCTTGTTGTCCATGGATCAGAGAAATCAGCATGAGAATAACCAACGTTGTCTTATCCTCCATTGTCAGAAGGGTCCACCCAATGCCACTTCAACTGACGGATGATCTGGAGATCTGAATGCCCAGCTAGTTTATAAGGTTATGATGACCAGTACCATTTTATTTAGGAAACTTTTATAAAATTACAAGGAGCCAGTATTTACAACCACCCTGATTGGTGGGTGCACCCTCCCTTTCTTACTCTGGCTAGAAAGTCATGATACCATATCACCGAAGTAGAAACAAATGGAATATCTATTAATCTGGAAGGTGTAGACATTATTCCTGGAATTAAATTAGTTTAAAAGCAGCATCCACTAGTTGATCCGTCATTTATGTCAACCTTCTCATCGTGTGGGTCATTAAAGCACAAAAACTAATGTCATTCTTTGATAGAGTAGAATGGCAAATCAGGATTCATGTACATTAGTTGGGATAGGGCTTGGATGATGATGATGATCATTTCTTATATAAGTTGGGTAATAACAAGATTTTGGAGTTTTTGCAGATTCCCACATAATTAATAGAGTATTTGCAAATACCAACACATACAAAAACATATGTTTTGCAAATAACCATTGTAAATTTGCTGTTATTGTAAATACCCATATGCAGCCAGTTTTCATAACTTTTGTTAGCAACCGTTAGAAATTAACAAAAATGCCCCACATGAAACATATCACAAAAATTCACTTCCACAGGAAGAATATCGCGACCCTTTACTTTGGGGCCTTCAATAGTTAGAAAAGAATTGCAGGATCGGCCCTCTAAGAAAAATCAAAATGTTGTGGATGGCTAGGATCTCCATTTTTTGGAGGTTTTCATTTATGGTTCATCCTTTGTGAAGCTCAACAGATCGATGACGAGATTACTAAATCATTGACCATTTATACAATGATTCCAACCTACATGGATAAATCCAGGTTTTCAGATTTGTATGGTTCTTTAAGATTGATAATGAGGACCGCATGGATGGCCCTAAAAATAATTCCCCCAAATCTGGAGGGATAGAAAAAATAAAAAGAAAAAGAAAAGAAAATTCACTTTTCTTTAAACCCCCCTTTTCGTCCTCTTCCTCATTTCTTCAATCTTCTTCTTCTTTGTTCTCCTTTATTCTTCTTTCGCAACGAAAGAGAGAGGACGATGAAGGGAGGGGGGGAAGGGAGGGAGAAAGGAGATGGATAGAGATGGAGAATGGAGATCGAGAGTGATGGAAAAAGAAGATTGAGAGAGATAGAGAGGGCAAATTGGGCTCAGGACTTCTTTGGGTTCTTTTGAGTTGAAAAGAGAGAAAGGAATTTTGGGTAGGGGTAGTTTTGTCATTTTCAAATTATGCTTTATAGATGTCAGAAAAAATTTATATATATATATATATATATATATATATATATATATATATATATATATATATATATATTTCGAATAACCACAAATTAACAATGTTCGAAGATCAATATTACATAAATGGTTGCTAATGTAATGGTCAGAATTAATATTCTTTGTTCTTTCTAAGAACTGGAATTGGCAATAATGAATTCCCACTTGATTCACCCTTTCAATTTGTGTAGAGTGATGGTCTCTCATGTTCTACTCTTGCATACTGAGGAGGAATCAATAATCCTTATCAATTGACGTCTCCAATCTAATCAGTTGAACTATAAGTTATGGCCCACCCAATGTATAACTTCCAACCTTTTATGTATGTGAGACATCCAACCCATTCAATAGGTTGGCACCATGATAAGGATCACCTTGTACAAAAATTGGTCACATCCATTTATTAAGTGGACCACACTTCTAACTTTCTATTTATAACAGGCTAGAAATTGGTTTTATGGTTTGTCGGCCTGATAAGAACATGGGGTTGGTATTTGCCTGGGTGATCCTCATGAGTATTTCATTTACTTAAGTGGTAGGAAGTCATCCGTTGGATGGACCCGTAACTTGGGTTCCAACGGGTTGGGACTTAAACCACCTTCTAAGGGCTGGCAATGGGCTGGGCCTGCGCCAACAAAATAATAATTGAACAGGCCGGCTGAAAGATTCAGCCTGACTAGCTCAAAATCCAGGCCTGGGCCCAACCCATTGCCAGGCCTAACCACCTCCTTTTTAAAAGGTATAAATATGGCCTCTTATGGCACTTGATGGCCCATCTTTAAAAAACCATAAGGCAGAGATTGGCCATAACACAAGACAGCGATCCAAACTTAAGAGAAAAAGTAGACTTTCTAAGTAACAACACGGTGTCTATTTCATATCTTGATTATTCAAAAACTCTCTTACATGTACCATGCATTCACTCTTTTACACACACACACACACACTTTTTCTATATCTAACTTATTTGAGATAAGTTTGGTTTATAGTTAATTATAAGTAACTATTTTATTTAAAGTTATTTAATTGCTTCAGTTTAATAAGTAGAAACCAAGATAAAGCTACTTGAGGCATAAGTAACTTAGTGATCCAAACACTCCCTAAATGACTTCATGTAAATGCAAATTATAAATGATTAGATTTTCAAAACAAATCTAAGAGCCATTTTGTTTCACCAATTACTACGATAATGTAAAAAAAAAAAAAAAAAAAAATGTATAATAGTTACAAATTATTTCACTTATTTCCTGACAACATCTGTATTTGATCGCATATTCTAATGTTTAATCATCACTAAAATACATAGATGTTGTTGTTCGGATTTGAGTTTTTTAAAAGAATTGTATAAAAATATTCAATGGTTATAAATTTCTTGTCTTTTTAATATATTAGCATTTGATCAATTATTCCCATATTTTATTTGATAGTAGTAAAATGGTAAAGGTGATATATGTTCTTAACATTACCAAAAAATCAGCAAAAGAAACGGGTCCTTGCAGAGATCACTTGGACTATATATGCACAAAGAGTCATGTGACCAATGGAATTAAGGAGTCCCATGCATTAAGAACTTCCAACATGGTGAACTCATGGTTTAAAAAATCAAAAATCTGTATTGATTGGGTTCATTGGTAGTCTGTCACGAGTCTTGAGTTGACTTGGATATTTAATCATTATTAATTGGGTTCACTGGTAGTCTAGCACAAATCTTTGCTGGAGTTGACTTAGATATTTAATAATTATTAATTTAGTAAAATTTAAAGTAAGAAAAATCTATAAAATGGTTAGGGCATATTTAGTTGTTGTTATTGATTTTTTATTTTTTATTTAAAAAAAAACACTTTTAAGAAAAAGCAAACTTTGAAAGTTTAGTTCTAGAAATTTAATTTTAGAATTTTATTAAAAAAAACTACTTAATTAGTGTGGAATTTACATTCAGGTACCTTTTTAGAAAGATAGCTCATTAATCAATATAATTATTATTCCACTACCTTTTGACATGGCCATCGTAATAGCAAATGGGTGGGTGGCTTGGGTGGTCCCCTTCATAATGTTTATATAAAATTTATCTCAACTGGTAGGTGCATCACCCCATGCTAGGTGAAGGGCCCAAAAATTAGCTTCATTTGTGATTCAAGTGGACCACATGATTGGAAATAATCTACAGGGCAATGCTTGCCCTACAAATTGTTTCAATTAGTGTGGTCCATGTGAATCAGAGATGGATATGCTTTTTTGGATATAGGCATAAAATTTTGTTTGGAATCTATTTATTGGAGTGGGCCTTGTAAAAATCAAGGGTGGATCTCTCTCTCCCAATTATTTCCTTTGGTATAGCTAACCATATTAGCCAGTCAACTTCCTGAAAGTCTACCACCCGAACAAGAGTAAGGATCTTGAAAAATAAAAATAAAAATAAAAATAAAAAACTTGGTTATTTTTCCTCTATACCTAATATTTTTCTAAATATCTAATAGTCGGAGTGGATCTTACATAAACATTATGGTGGGCCCATCAAAATCAAGAGTGGTGTCCCATAAAATTCTATTTCTCTCTAATAACTTTTGTATAGTTGGAGAGAGGTACGCCACGTCTTATCTTTTTGTGGGGCACACCATAATGTTTATGTAAGATCTACTCGAATGATAATCTCACCATGGGCAAAGAAAATCCATTTACCTTGTGATTAAGAGAGACCAATCAAAATAAAGTTGGCAGATAGATGTACAACCTCGATTTTGACAGTCCAATGTGACGATTATATGAAATCCACAACAATCATTAAATGCCACCCAAAAATTTAGCCACGGGGGCTTAAAATTCAGGCTCATTCGAGGTTCAGGTGGGCCATACTAATTAGGGAAACAATTTAGAGGATGACTATTGCCTATACGTTGTTTTCAATAATGTGGTGCACTTGGATAATGAATAAGAGTGATTTTTGGACCGCACCTACTAGTCAAGATAGAATTAATGTAGCATCAACATCTGGTCCTTGAAATAGACAACTTATTTGCTCACATGCCCACCTAACTAGCCATTGAAAAGATATGGCTGAAGGTAGTGATATGATAATGACATGGATTAATGAGATAACTGTTTGAACATCTTTTTGAATATATATATATATATATATATATATATATATATATATATATATATATATATATATATATATAAGGAAGAAAATTTCATATTAATTATATAGTTCTTTATAAAATTTCTTCCATGAGTTCAACTTATTCTTTAATTTGCATGAACAACTATTCTCGCTTTTTTTTTTCTTTTTTTTTTTTTTAATTTTTTAATCTTTTTGAGAGAAATTTATTGATTGGACCTTTGAAAAGTGACAAAATGTCAATATTCCTTCTAATAAATGTGTTAGTAATTAGCATTTAGCTAGAGTCAATAGGTAGACCATATTAATGATCTACCAGGTTACTCATTTAATTATAGCAACTTATATAAGGCGGATTTAAACCTGGACTATTTTATTTTTATTTGGTTGGTGGAATGGGCTAAGTTTCGCTCCTTACAAGGTTCTACTTTCCAACTTAGCTTGGTTGAATACCTATTCGTTATTGTCAGCCAAAAAATCACCGGGTACGACACGTGGGGACATAAATTCAGGGGAGCGGATTAGGTGGGGCCGGCCGGCAACAACCGGGAAGATGCGGCCCTTACCATGGGGCCTACCTTGACGTATGTATTCTTAATCCATTCTGTTCATCTGTTTTTCCAGATAATTTTCATATACTAAACCAAAATTGAAGCAGATCCAAATCTCATATGGACCACGCCATATGAAAAAGTGGTGATTGAATGTCCCACCGTTAAAAAATTCCTAAGTCCCACCGTAATGCCTCGATAATGTTTATTTTCCATCCAACCTGTTGATAAGGTCACAAAAATAGAAAAAACAAAAATCAGATTAATACGAAACCTTTTTTGGCCCACAAAAGTTTTTAATGGTCCTTCACCACTGTTTCCAGTTGTATGGCCCACCTGAGACTTGGATCAACTTAAATTTTAGGATCATATAAAAAACTGAGCAGAAAAAACAGATTAATGGTGTGGATATAAAATCACATTCATCAAGTGCCCCTCACGTAGTAAGGGTAACACCTAATCTGCGCCTTAGCCGATTAATATGAAAACTTCCAAATTCCATTATCTTTATTTACGTAGAACAGCAAATAGAATATCATTGTAGTATTGCTTACTAATTAATTTTGGAAGATTTTACGGTTATTCAAGGACCACACGTGATAACCACCCCTACACGATCAAGCTTGTGGATTGCCGCAGGAAAGTCGCATCCGCATTTTTGTCACTGCAGTAAAGGCAAGGGTGCTGCTTGAATTCTTGCACGTGCAATACTTTCCTCACACGTGTAACCAATTCCTTATTGCTAATCACCCCTTTGTTGGCCTTCAACACCGTCTGGACAACGTTACTGAATGCGCCGTACGCCTTCGATCCATCGCCGTTCGGATCCATATCCGCCGACGTCTCGTTCGTCTGACATCTGCTAAGCAGGATCCCATCGTCGGGCCCTACCCAATTAGATGTGCCCGATTGCAAGCTGTGTGACCGGAATTTCGCACTCGCATCACTTCTGAAGACCTCTGATTAGTGCGTGCAGACGTCGAAGGACTGAATGCCGGAGATTTTGGTCAGGTGATCAAGGATCGAATCAAAGGGAATGGTTTTCGGACAGTCGTAGGCCTGCTGTTAGTGTGGGCCCACGATCATGGATATGGGCCCGATGTTGTATTTTGTTTCAAAATTTATATTTAAATTTGAACTATTTTGTTTTCCCTTCGCATTTGAAAATTTTTATGTTTTGAATTGGGTTTCTTCCCAATGTCAAATTTTCTAAAGAAAATATCTTACATATAAGATAAAAGTTTTTTTTCCTTAGGGCTCCAACCTTATTCAAGGAGCATGTGAATTTATTCGTGGAGGTTATGCTAATAGCCAAGTCCGTGTCCGTGTGTGCATATTCTCTCTCTCTCTTCTTCTAGTTTGTCAATTTTTATTTAAATTTTTGTTACTCAATTTTGGATGGGAAAGAAAACTTGAATTGTAAACTGTGGCTTGCCTGACCAGTGGGCGGGGCTGATTCTTGGGACAGGACATGGGCGCACAGGAAGTTTCTACAAGGATGTTGGGTGGGGCCCACCGTGATGTTTACGAGAAATCCACCCCGTTCATCCATTTTTTGAGATCACTTAAGGACTACAAGCGAAAATGACGTGGATCCAAAACTCAAGTGGGTCACACGAGAAGGAAGATTGGAGAAAGAAATTCCTACCGTTGAAACCTTCTTGGGCTCCACCTTGATGTTTTAATGCCATCCAAGCCGTTTATAAGGCCAATCCCACTGGGATGAAGTGAAAACACAGAAAGGAAAAGAAGCCTGTTACAAATCTTTGTCCATAGGATTGTTGCAACGGTGCTCATTGAATCCCTACTGTTTCCTCTCCTCTCGTGTGACCCACTTGAGTTTTGGATACAACTTATTTTTGGTCGAATTTCCTGAAATGAGCTCAATAAACGGATGAACGGGGTAGATTTCTCACAAGAATCTCAGGGGGCTCCAGCCAGAATATGCTGTTGAGTGGATTGGATCTTAGGCTATGTGCTATGACGGCACATGAATGGGTGTACACGAGCTGACTACACGCGTCTGGGCAGTGGTTGGAATATTTTTTTTTAATTTTTTTTTTCCCAGGGTAGGTCTAACGTACGCGTGGTGTTATGCACGCATCCTGTTGAGTCTGGACGCGCATTGCGGGGTGATAACGGGATTCGATTTGAGGACTCTCTGGGCCCACCGTGATGTATATGTTGGATCCACTCCATCCATCCGTTTTTTCAGTTCAGTTTATGTTACTATCCCAAATTGCTCGTAAGGTCAGAAAGATCTGGATAAAGGGAAATACCAATATCAGCTTAATCCAAAACTTTCATGGACCCTAAGAAGTTTTCAACGGCAAGCGTTCAATCCCCATAATTTTCCTGTGGTGTCGTTTACCTGAGCTTTGAATAAGCTTCCCTTCTGGGTTCATTCCCTGAAATGAGCGGGAAAAACGGATGGACGGCGTAGATAAAACACATACATCACGGTGGGCTCCACAGAATCCTAAACCACGTAACTACGCGGTGCTGGTGTCACCAAGCAATCCAGCTCCCTTTTTGGGGACGTGTAGGTCATGCGGACCGGCGGATCTTTCATCCTGACCGTTTATCCAATGGTCCAATAAATCCCAGAAATTTCGATATATGAAGATCTTGACCCGTTGATCAGTGACCAAAAAACCTAAGTTTAGAGATGGTCTACATTCAATGGCGAATTGGCCACCGACCGAACGGCTGTGCTCTTAAAATTACGGAGATTATGGGATATCCAATTAACGGTGGGAGCATTGGCTCAATGATCTAGAGAGAGAGAGAGGTATACACCATCATTCTATGTATACTCGGTCACCAGCCGTATATTCTCAAATGGATATCAAGCAAGTGCAGTCTTTCATAGAAACAAACCACCATCTTAAGATCCTCTAGGAGTGGACGGTGGAAAGCCGACTATACACCATCTTTCTAAACATTTCTCAATTCTAATTCATCCTACCCGTAATAAGATTGAAATCGCAAGGAACAATCGCTTCATCCTTCTTGTTGGGCCCATGCCCATGTGATGGAATCAACGTCCCGTGTCCACTGTAATGAAAGAACAAGATATCTCCTGGCCCAGCTCCATCGATCATCTGATCAAGCACTTTCTTGATATTCGTCCCTGTAGGCATGATCCGCGAGCCAGGTGCGTCGGTCAAGAGCTTAATATCGTCCGTCTCAAAGCCAAAGCGGTCTATGAGTGTGGCCTGCATTGCTAGCACGTCGTTTATGCACCCATGCAGCTCATTTGGGATATTTGCGTAGTTGCACTCAACTAAGACAGCTGATTTCTTCACCTTCGCCATGATTTTTCTCGCTTCTTTTGATTAAATGTACTGATTTAAAATTTCGTATACACCTTATCTGGCTGTATCTATCTAATATTGGTAACTTATATGAACCATTCTCATTTAATAAATTACTTAAATGCCCTCTCCTACTATCTACTCTATTGATATAGACACTTGGGTAATCTAATTGAGTGATCTAGACCATCCATTAGGAAGAATATCAATTTCATGTGCTACGATGAAAATATTATACCAATTTGATAATCATAACCCTATGATCATTATCCTTTAATATGGACGGCTAAGATCAATTACACAAAAATAGGTCCAATCTACAATTTGATCAACCTATCTTTTGGGTCCCACCATAAATTTCTTTTGATTGTAAAGAGTCGCTTTTGTTAAACCATCTTAACCAAATCACATGCCGCTCAACAAAAAGAATAGCTAGAAATCGGGCAGGAAACTCCTGGGACGGAAAGCTAGGTGGGCCCCACCATGATCTTTTTAGGAAATCTACCACGTTCATCAGTTTTAGAAGATCATGTTAGTAAATGGGCCTTAGTTTGATCCAAATCCAAAACTCAAGTAGGCTGTACGTTAGAAAAACGTGTATAGGTAAATTCCTAGCGTTGAATCCTTCCTGGGGTTCATCATGATGTTTATACAGCATCCATACCATTCATAAGGTCATTCCTACTAGGATGAACTACAAACACAAAAAATTGCCTGATTCAAAACTTCTATGGTCTCACGCATGTTTTAACAGTTGAATGTAAATGTCGTGCAGGCCAATTGCGTTTTGGATTTCGGTCCGTTTTGTTCCATGTCCTAAAATGATATGGAAAAACGAACAAAAGGGATGGATATCTCAGTGGGCTACCTAGCTTCCCGTTGTAGGAAATTCATGCCAAAGTCTTTATCAAGAAATCCGTGTCCAGAGAAATCACAGATGGATTGGATCATTCAATTAGTGTCAGTTTTGCATGGTATCCAATAAATCATGGTCGGGACTTAATGGACAGTTCAGATCGAGATCGAGTCCGGATCCTCTGGTAAACAGGGATTTCTCATCATTGATGACATGGTCCACTTCATATGTACGTAATCTGTCATACCTACACTTACTGTTGAAAAAAAAAATGTTGATTTGAATAAAATATATTTTAATAATAAAAATAATATATATATATATATATAAGTTGTTTGAAAAAACACCTTTTCGGGGTTTTTCGGAATCGTCCCACGTTGGTAAACGAGAAGATTTTTTTATGGTTTAAATGAAAACAGTGGAGTATTATAATATTTGCTTACCTAGTCCAAAGACTATGGACCTTGCATGTTCCAATGCATAGCATTGTAACACCCGCGCGCGCCCGCGCTCGGGCATGGGCTCGGATTCAGACTCGGTCTCGGTCTCGGTCTTGGGCTCGGTCTTGGGCTCAGTGCGAGGGCGTGAACATGTGAGGCAGTGTGGCTGTAGAGGCGTTAGTGGCGTACTTTGCACTTCGCAGAGGGTCGTTCCCTTCGCGAACCGGAGCGAGACGTGTGCGACTAGTGGCTAAGGCAGACGGTTGGCTGGACGAAAATCTAAGATGACTGAATGAGAGTCTCTCTGATTATATAGAGAGTTGAAAAAAGGGCTATTGCAAGAAATATGTAACAGCTGTGCCATAAGTGCAGGGTGCAGCAGTAACTATTGCATGGGTAGCCCAACAGCTAGAAAACGGCTAGCTGTTGTCTCACAACAGTCATCATGCGGAAGCTTAATGGCCCATGCACAACAGTCAGAAAACGGCCATAAAACAGCTAGTTTTCTCCAACAGCTAGAAAACGGTCATAGGATTTATTTCCCTGGACCATAAACCCCAGCCACCATAGCCTATAAAAAGAGGGCCTGGATGGGTTTCCAAACCATCTCACAACCCAATCCAGCACTACCATATGAATTGAGACAGCTCACTACTCCTCTCTAATACTCTAGTAGTTCCAGCAAGACAAGACAGCAAGGGTTAAACCTTAGCTTGAAGAATAGACCAACGGTGTGGTCTAGGACAGTTCAATTGAACCAGTGGCTGAAGACTTGAACTGACCAGTGCAGTGGTTGAAACCGCTTTTTCTCTTCTTTTCTTCTTTTTGGGATTTTTCTCTTATATTGTAATACTGCCAGAAAGTGTATGTGTAACAGAGTTCCAATTGGTGGGCCTTCGTGTTTGTTGAATGCAGACCCACACCAGGCTTGTCGTATCCTAGAAGCGATCTGTCTGTAACCTATCAGCATGCTCAATTTACTTGAGTAGGGGCAAATAACGCTTTAAGGACATCGTTTCATACGTGCTTCAGCCTATCCTTAAGTTCTGATCAAAGTGATTTTTCGGTTTCCATATTATACAGAAAATTATAATTCTGTATAATTCCCAACAATCTTAAAGCGTTATTTCTTATGGAAGCCGACAGTGTTTCATCCATCAAGTTGATGAATCAGGACTTAATACGTCTTGATCGGTTCGATGGAACCAATTTTACAAGATGGCAAAACAAGCTGAAATTTCTTCTAACGGCGCTAAAGATCTACTACATATTAGATCCAAATTTGTAAGCGCTACCTGAAGCCTCCGACAAAGACACACCTGAAGTGGTAGCTGCCCGCACCAAACAAGTCGAAGGCGAACTCTTGTGTCGAGGACACATTCTGAATGCACTCTCCGACCGCCTGTACGATCTGTACCAACAGATATCATCAGCAAAGGAGATCTGGGCCGCTTTGGAATTCAAATACAATGCTGAAGAAGAAGGCACCAACAAGTTTCTCATGGCCAGGTATTTTGACTTCTACATGGTAGATAATAAACCACTGCTGCCCCAAATCCAAGAACTGCAACTAATAGTAAACAAAATCAAAGCGATAAAGATTGATCTTCCTGAATCATTCTAAGTCGGGGCTATAATTGCTAAATTGCCACCGATGTGGAAAGACTATAGAAAGAAGTTGCTGCATAAAACTGAGGACTACACACTGTAACAAATCCAGAAATACCTCAGAATAGAGGAAGAATCCCGCAACCGCAACAAAAAGAATGATAATGAGAATGCCTTGTCTAAGGTACATGCAGTAGAGAACACTAATAACAAACATCCTGAGAAAGACGATTCCCTGAAACCCAATAAAGGGAAATTCAAGAAAAATGCCCAAAAGAAGAATGGAAAGTTCAAAGGCCCATGCCATGTCTATGGGAAAACCGGGCACTATGCTCGAGTATACCAATATCACAAATCTAAAAAGGAGGCAAGTGCAGTAGAATGCGATATAGTGACTATGATCCCTGAGGTGAATACCATTCAAGGCAAAGTTCCAGGCTGGTGGTATGATATTGCCGCAACAGTACATGTGTGCTACGACAAATCAGCCTTCAAAACCTATGAGGAATTAACCGATGGTTAAGAAGTCCAAATGGGTAATGAAGTCCGATCGAAGGTCGTCAGCAAAGGAACTATCGAACCGATATTCACATCTGGAAAGAAAGTGATTCTGACCAATGTACTGCACGTCCCAGACATGAGGCGAAACTTAGTTTATGGGGATCTTCTAGGAAAACCAGAAATAAGGGTGGTGTACAAGTCAGGAAAACTGATTGTCTAAAAATGGAAATTTTGTCGGAAAGGGATATGCATGTAACGGGATGGTTAAGTTTTCTCTGAATGAAAGTAGCACTTCTGCGTATATGGTTGAATCCATTGGACTGTGGCATGATAGACTAGCTCATATAGGGTATAGTACCTTGAAGTTCATGGCTAAGAATGGTTTAATCTCATACACAAATAATGAAACCGCTAAATGTGAAGTGTGCATACGATCCAAAATGACGAAGAAACCTTTTCCAAGTGTTGAAAGATCGTCTCAAATCTTGGATCTTGTGCACAGTGATATCTGTGAGTTAAACGGCATTCCTACTCATGGAGGTAAACGGTACTTCATAACCTTCATAGATGATTGCTCTAGATATGTGTATGTTTATCTGATAAAGAGTAAAGATGAAGCATTGAACATGTTTAAAATATATAAAGCAGAATTAGAGAATCAACTAAATAAGAAGATAAAAATTCTCCGTAGCGATAGAGGAGGGAATATTTCTCGAATGAATTCAATAACTTCTGTGAAGAACATGAACTGGCACATCAATGTACAGCTCCATACACACCTCAACAAAACGGAATAGCTGAAAGAAAGAATAGAACATTGTAAAAATAGTCAACTCAATGCTGATAAGAGCAAAGTTGCCACTAAGTCTATGGGGTGAGACACTGCTTGCAGCGTGCCATATACTAAACAGAATTCCGTATAAAAAATATAAAATATCTCTATATGAAACATGGAGAGGTAGAAAACTTAACCTAGGATATCTTAAAGTGTGGGGGTGTCTTGCATATTGCAGAACCCCTAATCCAAAAAGAACTAAGTTAGGACTAAGAGCTATTAAATGCGCCTTCGTAGGGTATGCACAAAATAGTAAAGCTTATAGACTTCTAGACGTAGAGTCTAATACAATAATAAAATCAAGAGACATTGAGTTCTTTGAGAACTCATTATCCTTAGAGTCAAAGGATAATGAACTCCAAACTCCAAACTCCTAATAGAGAACAAGATAGCATAGCTCCACAGGTAGTGGAAGCTCCTGTTGAACCTCGTAGGAGTCAAAGGACAAGAATAGAGAAGAGTTTAGGAGATGACAATAGAAACTCACAACGTGTCATTTTTCATCTTGTAGAAGGAGATAGAGAAAATGTTATAAGACAAATACCTATAGTAATGACTATAGAAAATGATCCTAAAACATATAAAGAGGTTGTATCCTCTAGAACTCAGCTTTCTGGAAAGAAGCTATAAATGATAAAATGGAATCCATACTGTCAAATCAAACAAGGGAACTAGTTAACTTACCTCCAGGCTCTACAACCATAGGTTGTAAGTGGGTATTTAGGAAGAAATATCACACTGATGGAACTATTCAAACCTTTAAAGCTCGATTAGTAGCTAAGGGTTTTAGACAAAAAGAAGGGATAGATTATTTTGACACATACTCTCATGTAGCTAGGATAACATCCATTAGAATATTATTTGTGCTAGCTTCTATACATCATCTTCACATCCACCAAATGGATGTAAAGACCGTATTCCTGAATGGTGACCTCAATGATGAGGTATACATGGAACAACCTGAAGGTTTCGTTCTACCAGGAAATGAAAACAAAGTATGTAAATTAATCAAATCATTGTATGGATTAAAATAAGCACCAAAACAATGGCATGAGAAGTTTGATTCCAAAGTACTATCTTATGGTTTCATGCATAATGTAGCTGACAAATGCATATATTCTAAAGTAGATGGTAGTTATATCGTTATTATTTGTCTGCATGTTGATGACACATTAATAATAAGTAATAAAATAGAAGGTGTAACTGAAACAAAGAGGTTTCTATCTTCCGTATTTAAAATGAAGGATCTTGGACAAGTTGATACCATTCTAGGTATTAAAGTTAAAAAATATTGTGAGGGTTATGCTTTATATCAATCACATCATATTGAGAAGATACTACATAAGTTTAATCATCTAAATATAAAAGAAGCAAAAACCCCATTTAATCCAAGTATCAAGTTAAAAGAAAATACCGGAAGAACAGTTGCACAATTAGAATATGCGAGTGCTATAGGGAGTCTTATGTATACTATGCAATGCACTAGACCAGACATCGCATATGCTGTGAGTAAACTTAGTAGGTTACTAGTAACCCCAGTACTGAACACTGGAATGCAATCAGTAGAGCCCTTGGTTACTTAAAAGCAACCAAAGACTTAAGACTATTTTATTCAGAGTTTTCTGCCGTATTGGAAGGATATACTAATGCGAGCTGAATATCGAGTGCAGGGGACAACAAGTCTACTACAGGGTGGATATTCACCCTAGGAGGTGCAGCTGTATCTTAGGGATCCAAGAAACAGACTTGCATAACACACTCGACTATGGAGTCTAAATTTATAGCCCTAGCTGTAACAGGCAAAGAGGCTGAGTGGCTAAGGGATCTTCTATTAAAAATCCCTTTCTGTATAAAGCCTATATCGGCGGTATCACTACATTGTGATAGTGAAGTCATATTAGCTAGAGCCTATAGCGACACTTATAATGGTAAGTCTAGACATATCAGTCTTCGACATGATTATGTCAGACAATTGATTCAAGATGGAATCATTGCTATTTCCTATATGAAATCAAGTAATAACTTGGCAGATCCTTTCACTAAACCTCTACCGAGGGAGGTAGTAAAGGCTACATCTAGAGGGATGGGGTTAAAACTCTTCAATCAAAGTTCCACCAGTGATAGTAACCCAACCTGAAGTTAGAAAATCTCTAATTTTGGGTTTAATGGGTAAAAACAAGTCACTGATATGTGGAAAGTTTTTCAACACTGAATTATAAAACCTCATCCATAATAGATAAGTGCTGAGCGTTACGAAAGAGGGTTGAGTCTTAGAACTCTTAATGAAATCTAGTCTATAGGACAAGTGTCTTATAGTAACGGAGACACTGGAAGGATTTCACCTATATGAACGTAGAAATGGTGCCGTCTCTCATGAGAGTTAGGAGTTTTCTCTCGGGCTCGTTCACGAAATAGGATAAGCACATGGCCATTAATTGTGCTAAGCAAGATTGTGGGAACTCTAACAAACATATAGCAAATATATGTGTAGTTTCTCTAACTCTGTTATCTAGGAATAACTGGTTCAAAGCTGCGGTTACCAGTCATTTCGATAGAGTTTTGAGATACTTACACTAAGGAAAGATTAAAATTGAAAAATATCTTTCTTTATGCATATAAGCTGATTATTCTGGCAGAAATGTTTAACCGAGAAAAGATATTTTTATAAAAAATCAAGTGGGGGATTGTTGAAAAAAAAATGTTGATTTGAATAAAATATATTTTAATAATAAAAATAATATATATATATATATAAGTTATTTGAAAAAACACCTTTTAGGGGTTTTTGGGAATAGTCCCACATTGGAAAACGAGAAGAGTTTTTTTGTGGTTTAAATGAAAATAGTGGAGTATTATAATATTTGCTTACCTAGTCCAAGGACTATGGACCTCGTGGGCTCGCGCTCGCGCTCAGGCTCGGGCACAGGCTTGGGCACGGGCTAGGAATCAGACTCGGACTCGGACTCGAACTCAATCTCGGTCTCGGACTCGATGCGAGGGCATGGGTATGTGAGGCAGTGTGGCTATAGAGGCGCTAGTGGCGCACTTTGCACTTCGCACATGTGCATCGTGTCGCAGAGGGTCGCTCCCTTCGCGAACCAGAGCGTGACGTGTGCGAGTCGCGGTGTGACTAGTGGCTAAGGCAGAGGGTTGACTGGACGAAAATCTAAGAGGACTGAATGAGAGTCTCTCTGATTATATAGAGAGTTGAAAAAAGAGCTGTTGCAAGAAATCTATAACAGCTGTGTCATAAGTGCAGGGTCTAGCAGTAACTGCTGCATGGCTAGCCCAACAGATAGAAAATGGCTAGCTGTTGTCTCACAACAGTCATCATGTAGCGGCTTAATGGCCCATGCATAACAGTCAGAAAACGACCATAAAATGGATAGTTTTCTCCAATAGCTAGAAAACGGTCATGGGATTTATTTTCCTGGACCATAAACCCCAGCCACCATAGCCCATAAAAGGAGGGCCTGGATGGGTTTCCAAACCATCTCACAACCCAATCCAGCACTAGCATACGAATTGAGACAGCTCACTACTCCTCTCTAATACTCTAGTAGTTCCAGCAAGACAAGACAGCAAGGGTTAAACCTTAGCTTGAAGAACAGACCAGCGGTGTGGTCTAGCTAGGACGGTTCAACTGAACCAGTGGCTGAAGACTTAAACTGACTAGTGCAGTGGTTGAAACCGCTTTTTCTCTTCTTTTCTTCTTTTTGGGATTTTTCTCTTATATTGTAATACTGCTAGAAAGTGTATGTGTAACAAAGTTCCAATTGGTGGGCCTTCGTGTTTGCTGAACGCAGACCCACACCAGGCTCGTCGTATCCTAGAAGCGATTTGCCTGTAACCTATCAGCATACTCAATTTACTTGAGTAGGGGCAAATAACGCTTTAAGGACAACGTTTCATACGTGCTTCAGCATGTCCTTAAGTTTTGATCAAAGTGATTTTTCGGTTTCCATATTATACAGAAAATTGTAATTCTGTATAATTCCCAACAATCTTAAAGTGTTATTTCTGATGGAAACCACTTTTTCTCTTCTTTTCTTCTTTTTGGGAGAGTACGAACTTTCGATACTCGCTTGACAAGTGGAAACCATTCGTACGTGTAAATCGTGTGAGAAATTTCCGACTGTACGACCCATTTATGGCCCATTCCCGAGACGAAGCCCACCTCATTTTACCTTCCAAGAATAAGCCCCAGCTGTACAGACGCATTCCCAAAGGTTGAAAATGCCCCTGCGTTTCCTTCCTCAAGAGGATCGGCCGCTGACGCTCCTCGAACTCCGAGTTGTACGAATGGTTCAAAAGAGATCAACGTTACATGGGCCCCACAGTTATGTATTTGTTATATCCACAACGTTCATCCATATTTCGAGATCATTTCGGAGCATTATCCAAAAATAAAAATCATATCCAAAGATCAACTGGACCACACCACAAAGAGCAGCAGAAAATTGATTTTCACCGTTGAAACTTTTGTAGGGCCCACCATAACATTTATTTTCCATCCAATCTATTCATAAGGTCACAAAGACCTGGATGAAGAGGAAAAACAAATTTCGTAATGATCCAAAACTTCCGTGACCCCTAAAAGGGTTTCAACGGTAGACGTTCAATTCCCCACCACCTTTTATAGTGTGGTCCACTTGATAGTTAGATCTATCTTATTTTTTGTCTCAAGCCTTAATATGAGCTCACCAGATGGACGGTTTGGATATAAAATAGACCTCATAATGGGACCCACAAAAAGCGGTGGGGATTACAACAGCAAAAAATAATAAATAATAAAAAAATTAATAATAAATAAAATAATAGGAACTTGTGGTTACGGGGTTTTCTATTGTTACGGATTATAACCGTAGCTATAGCCATAGCCCTTACCATTTCGATATGTCTTTCGATATGTATCGAAGGTCTTTCGATTAATCGAAAAAGGTCCAGACTTGTCCAGCGAGTGTGCCTAAAAAATCCGGCAATTTTCGACACAAATCGAAGTGTATTCGATATGTATCGAAGCTATAGCTATGGATTATAGCCGTAGCCATAACTGTAGTCCGTAAAAGTCTAGGCAAAATTTTTTTATTTTTTATTTTTATTTTTTTATTTTTTACATGGAGAACTTTATTCTACCTACAATTTTCTCTAATACATATTTATATAAATATGTATATATAAGCATATAAAAATTTTTTCTCTCTTTTTCTCATTTCTTTCTTTATTCATTTAATAAGAATATCTTTTAAACCAAAATTAGTTACTTGACGTACCATATATGATTTTGGGGTAGGAGAAGCTACTTTAGGCAACTAACCTTGTTATTTTCCAAGTTTCCATTAGGTCAATGGTCGAAAATCCATTTCATTCACTTTGCAGACAAATTCAATCAGTTTGCGGTCAATTTCATTTATTTCATTTACTTCGCTTCACTTCACAGTCATTTCGATGCACTCACGGTAATTCCCAGCAATTCTGTGTTAATTCATGATCAATTCGACGCACTTCACAGTCAATTCACTTCACTTCACAGTCATTTCCACGCACTTCGCGGTCAATTCACTTCACTTCACGCCCATTTCCATGCATTTCACGGTCATTCCCGCCAATTCTGTATTGATTCATGGTCAATTCAACGCACTTCACGGTCAATTCACTTCACTTTACAATCATTTCCACGCACTTCGCTGTCAATTCACTTCACTTCACGCCCATTTCCATGCATTTCACGGTCATTCCCACCAATTCCGTGTTGATTCACGGTCAATTCGATGCACTTCACGGTCAATTCACTTCACTTCACGGTCATTTCCACGCACTTTGCGGTCAATTCACTTCACTTCACGCCCATTTCCATGCATTTTACGGTCATTCTCGCCGATTATGTGTTGATTCACAGTCAATTCGACGCACTTCACGGTCAATTCACTTCACTTCATGGTCATTTTCACGCACTTCACGGTCAATTCACTTCACTTCACCATCATTTCCATGCATTTCATGGTCATTCCTGCCAATTCCGTGTTGATTCACGGTCAATTCGACGCACTTCACGGTCAATTCACTTCACCTCATGGTCATTTCCACACACTTCACGGTCAATTCACTTCACTTCACTTCACCGTCATTTTCATGCATTTCACGGTCATTCCCACCAATTTTGTGTTGATTCACGGTCAATTCGACACACTTCATGGTCAATTCACTTCACTTCACGATCATTTCCATGCACTTCGCGGTCAATTCACTTCACTTCATGCCCATTTCCACGCAATTCACAGTCATTCCCACCAATTCCGTGTTGATTCATGGTCAATTCGATGCATTTCATGGTCAATTCATTTCATTTCACGGTCATTTCCATGCACTTTGCTGTCAATTCACTTCACTTCACGCCCATTTCCATGCATTTTACAGTCATTCTCGCCGATTCCGTGTTGATTAACGGTCAATTCGATGCACTTCACGGTCAATTCACTTCTCTTCACAATCATTTTCACGCACTTCGTGGTCAATTCACTTCACTCCACCATCATTTCCATGCATTTCACGGTCATTTTCGCCAATTTCGTGTTGATTCACGGTCAATTTGACGCACTTCACGGTCAATTCACTTCACTTCACAGTCATTTACACGCACTTCGCGGTCAATTCACTTCACTTCACGCCCATTTCCATGCATTTCAAGGTCATTCCCGCAGATTCCGTGTTGATTAACTGTCAATTCGACGCACTTCACGGTCAATTCACTTCACTTCACGGTCATTTTCACGCACTTTGCGGTCAATTCACTTCACTCCACCGTCATTTCCATGCATTTCACAGTCATTCCCGCCAATTCCGTGTTGATTCACAGTCAATTCGACGCACTTCACGATCAATTCACTTCACCTCACGGTCATTTCCACGCACTTCGGGGTCAATTCACTTCACTTCACCGTCATTTCCATGCATATCACGGTCATTCACGCCAATTCTGTGTTGATTGACGGTCAATTCGACGCACTTCATGGTCAATTCACTTCACCTCACGGTCATTTTCATGCACTTCGCGGTCAATTCACTTCACTTCACGGCTATTTCCATGCATTTCATGGTGAAGTGAATTGACCACGATGTGCGTGGAAATGACCGTAAGGTGAAGTGAATTGACCATGAAGTGCATCGAATTGACCGTCAATCAACACGGAATTGGCGGGAATGACCATAAAATGCATGAAAATGGGCGTGAAATGAAGTGAATTGACCGCGAAGTGCGTGGAAATGACCATGAAGTAAATTGACCGTGAAGTGCGTCGAATTGACCGTGAGTCAACACGGAATTGGCGGGAATGACTGTGAATGCATGGAAATGATGGTGAAGTGAAGTGAATTGACCGCGAAGTGCATGGAAATGACTGTGAGGTGATGTGAATTGACCGTGAAGTGCGTCGAATTGACCATGAATCAACACGGAATTGGCAGAAATGACCGTGAAATGCATGGAAATGATGGTGAAGTGAAGTGAATTCACCGCGAAGTGCGTGAAAATGACCGTGAAGTGCGTCGAATTGACCGTGAATTAACACGGAATTGGTGGGAATGACCGTGAAATGCATGGAAATGGGCATGAAGAGAAGTGAATTGACCGTGAAGTGCGTGGAAATGACCATGAAGTGAAGTGAATTGACCGTGAAGTGCGTAGAATTGACCGTGAATCAACATGAAAATGGCGGGAATGACCGTGAAATGCATGGAAATGACCGTGAAGTGAAGTGAATTGACCGTGAAGTGTGTCGAATTGACCGTGAATCAACATGGAATTGGCGGGAATGACCGTGAAATGCATGGAAATGGGCGTGAAGTGAAGTGAATTGACCGCGAAGTGCGTGGAAATGACCGTGAAGTGAAGTGAATTGACCGTGAAGTGCGTCGAATTGACCGTGAATCAACACGGAATTGGCGAGAATGACCATGAAATGCATGGAAATGGGTGTGAAGTGAAGTGAATTATCCGTGAAGTGCGTGAAAATGACCGTGAAGTGAAGTGATTGACCGTGAAATGGGTGTGAAGTGAAGTGAATTGTCCGTGAAGTGCGTGGAAATGACCGTGAAGTGAAGTGATTGACCGTGAAGTGCGTCGAATTGACCGTGAATGAACACGGAATCGCCGGGAATGACCGTGAAATGCATGGAAATGATGGTGAAGTGAAGTGAATTGACTGCGAAGTGCGTGGAAATGACCGTGAAGTGAAGTGAATTGACCGTGAATGAACACGGAATCGCCGGGAATGACCATGAAATGCATGGAAATGACGGTAAAGTTAAGTGAATTGACCGCAAAGTTCGTGGAAATGACCGTGAAGTGAAGGGAATTGACCGTGAAATGCGTGGAAATGACCGTAAATCAACACGGAATTGTCAGGATTTACAGTGAATGCATGGAAATGACCGTGAAGTGAAGCGAAGTAAATGAAATAAATGAAATTAACCGCAAACTAATTGAAATTGTCCGCGAAGTGAATGAAATGGATTTTCGACCATCGACCTGATAGAATCTTGGAAAATAAAAAGGTTAGTTGCCTAAAGTAGCTTCTCCTACCCCAAAATCATGTATGGTACGTCAAGTAACTAATCTTGGTTTAAAATATATTCTTGTTAAATGAATAAAGAAAGAAATGAGTAAAAGAGGGGAAATTTTTTATTTTTTTTTTATGCTTATATATACATATTTATATAAATATATATTAGAGAAAATTGTAGGTAGAATAATTTTCTCCATGTAAAAAATTAAAAAAAAAATAAAAAAAATTGTATAACTTTTACCAACTACAGTTATGGCTACAGCTATAATCCATAGCTATAGCTTCGATACATATCGAATACACTTCGATATGTATCGAAAATTGCAGGATTTTTTATGTAAACACGCTGGACAGTTCTGGACCTTTTTCAATCATATCGAATGACCTTCGATACATCGAAGTACATATCGAAAGGCCTTCGATACATAGCAAAGGACATATCGACAAAGCATGGGCTGCGGTTATGGCTACGGTTATAATCCGTAGCCATAGGTTCCAGGCTTCTTCTTTTTTTTTTTTTTCCCTGTTGTAATCCCCACTGCCTTTGTAGGTCCTTTTATGAGGTATGTGTTATATCCAAACCGTCCATCTATTTGGCGAACTCGTATTAAGTCTTGAGATGAAAAATAAGACAGATTTAGCTATCAAGTGGACCACACTGTAAAAGGCAGTGGAGGATTGAACGTCTATCAATTTTCCTGCTGCTCTTTGTGGTGTGGTCCAGTTGATCTTTGGGTATGAATTTTTTTTGGTAATGCTCTGAAATGATCTCGATATATGGATGAACGTTGTGGATATAATAAATACATAACTGTGGGGCCCATGTAACTTTGATATCTTTTGAACCGTTCGTACAACTCGGAGTTAGAGGAGCGTTAGCGCTCGTCTTCGAGCACCAGCCGATCCGCTTGAAGGAAAAAGCAGGGGCATTTTCGACCTTTGGGAAGGCGTCCGTACAGCTGGGCTTATTCTTGGAAGGTAAAATGAGGTGGGCTTCGTCTCGGAAATGGGCCATATACTGGTCGTACAGTCGGAAATTTCTCCAGATGCGTGCACGAGTAAGATCTACCATCCTTTTGTGTGGTATCACAATACGTAAATGCGACTTCGACTTGGGAGTGTACGAACTTTCGATACTCGCTTGACAAGTGGAAACCATTCGTACATGTAAATGATTAGAGTGGACGCAGATTGCGTACTACCCTGCCCCGTCCGGACGCGGATTGCGTACTACCCCCCCCCCCTAGCTTCGAACGGGCAGTTCTGTGCGCGGGGCCCATCGTGATGTATCTGTACATTCAAACCATCTATCCCTTTTTTCATATTATTTTAAGGCATGAATACAAAATTGAGGCAGATCCAACGCTCAAGTGGACCACACCAAATAATAATCTTGGTTGCATTAAAATGCACAAAGCATTAAATGTCAGTTGCATTAAATGCAAAAGTCAAGTGTGGTGTGGTTCATTTGATTGTTGGATTAATAGGGATAGATGGTTTGAATGTATAGATACATCACGGTGGGTCTGCCCATGGAACTGCCCGTTCGGATATAGGGATGGGCGGGGCGCGGATTTGTTACTACCCCTGCCCGTTCTGAGCTTGGAATAGGCGGAGGCCCCGTGGGTTATTGAGGGGCCACCGTGATGTATTACTTTTATCCGGCCACCATGATGTATTACTTTTGTCCACATTGTCCATCCATTTTTCCATATCATTTTAAAATCCTGAAGCAAAAATAAGGCATATCAAAGGCTCAAGTGGACCACACCATAGGAAGCAGGACGCCCACCATTGAAACCTTCGTAGAGTCTACCTTGTCATTTATTTTCCATCCAACCTATTGATATGGTCATATATGCTTGGATGAAGTGAAAAAATAAATATCATCCTGATCCACAACTTATGTTGTCCTTGATAATTTTTCAACTGTAGGAATTTAATCGTCATTGTGTGGTCCATTTAAGCCTTTAATATGCCTTATTTTTGGTTCAGTATTATAAAATGATATGAAAAAATGGATGAACAGTGTGGATAGAAGTCATACATCACGGTGACCACACGGTGGCCTATGGGGCCACCGCTTGTCCCGAGCTCGGAACGGGCGGGGTAGTACCTAATCCTTGCCCCGTTTCATGGGAATCGGATTGTGTACTGAGTAACTTAGTATGCTAAGAGGCCAGGTACTGAGTTGACGTGTCAAGAGCTAATTGGATCTAAGATGTGGGGCCGCTTCCCTCCTTCAAACGCCAAAATAAACGTCGTTAGCTTCTCTCTTTTTCTCTCTCTTCCGTGCAAGGAGTAAACGTAGAAGTATCTTCTGCTACTTGGAGAGGTTTCAATGGTACCAAGTAAGCTCTGTTGGGTCCACTGTAAATGGATATCATCTATCCACACCGTCCATCCACATTTTAATGGTTGAGACTAAAATTGAATCATTTCCAATGCTCAAGTGAACCATGGAACAAGAAATATTAGGAATAATAATTTCCATCATTGAAACATCACAGTGGCCCTTAGAGAGGTTTCAACGGTGGATGTCATTATCACCGCTGCTTCCTTTGGGGTGGTCCAATGGAGATCTGAATCTGCTTAATTTTTTGGATCATGCAGTAAACTTATTTGAGAAAAGTTATTAACGGCGTGGATAAAATCCTTAAATCACAGTGGACCCCACAGAGCCCTTACCGTCCGGGCAGGAAATCCCATTGCGTCTTATCATACTGAGTAAACTTTGTTGGGCCCACCATAAATGGATGTGGTTTATCCACGCCGTCCATTCGTTTTTCCAGATCATTTTAGGGGTTCAACCCAAAATTCATGCATATACAAAGTTTAATGGACCATACCACAAGAAAAAGTACAAATATTGATTTCTACAGTTGAAAACTTTCTAAGGCCGCAAATGATGTTTATTTGTCATCCAACATGTTCATAAGATCAGACAGACATGGATGAAGGGAAAACATAAATATCAACTTGATCTAAAACTTCAGTTGCCCCAAGAATTTTTCAACGGTAGATGTTCAATTCACACTGTTTCCCGTGGTGTGGTCCACTTGAGTTAAAGCCATAAAATTATGCAGTAAAAGAGATGGACGGATTAGATACAATGCACGAATGGCAATGGGCCCCACAGAGTTTACTCAGTACACATTCTGCTTCCCCGGGCGGGGGTATGACGCAATCCGCTTCCATTGCGTCATAAAATTTTGTGACGTTCATGTGACGTTCTTCATGATTTATGTATCTTATCCACTCCGTTCATCTATATTACCATATAATTTCAACGCTTGAGCCCAAAAATAAATCATATATAAAGTTCAAATGGACCACACCACAGAAACAATGTGAATTGAATGTTTACCGTTGAAAAATTGTTAGGGCCACAAAAATTTTGGATAAGCTTATACCTGTGTTTTCCCTTCATCCATGTCTTCATGATATCATGAACAGGTTGGATGACAAATAAAAATCACTGTAGAGCCTAGGAAGGTTTCAACAGTGGAAATCATGACTCTTATTGTTTCCTGTAGTATGATCCACTTGATCTTTGGATATGCTTAAATTTTGAGTTGAATGCCTTAAATTATATGTAAAAAAATAATGGATGGCGTGGATAGACCACATTCATTCAAGGTGGGCCGACTAAGTTTACTCTGTACGATAAAACCTTACCGAGTAACTCGATACACAATCCGATTTCTATTGGGAATAGAGGAGCGGTAAATCCTCGTTCCTCCTTACACGGAAGAGAGATAAAGAAAGAGAAGCTAACGGCGTTTGTTTTGGTGTTTGGAGGAGGAAAGCGGCCCACATCTTAGAGCCAATAAGTCTGTGACACGTCAACTCAGTACCCCTTAGCGTATTGAGTTACTCAGTACACAATCCAATTCCCATTTCATGAATCTAAAATGCGAAAAATAAGGAGAGTAGATTAGGTGAGACCCCGACCTCACGGAAGACGGTGCTGCCCTTACCGTTGGGCCCGCCTTGATGTATGTATTATATATCCACGCCGTCCATCCGTTTTTTCAGATTATTTTAGAGCATTATCCAAAAAATGAAGGAGCTAGGTAAAATTATTAAGTGGACCATCATATGAAACAGTGGTGATTGACGATCCTATTGTTAAAAACTTCTTAAGCGTACTTTAATGTTTTGGTAGTGTTTATTTATGATCCAATCTGTTGATAAGGTCACATAAGCCTGAATGAAGGGAAAAACAAATATAAACTTGATCCAAAACTCTTGTGGCCCATTAATGGTCACTCGACATTGTTTTCCATGGTATGGTAGACCTGATAAGGGTTTTTCTCAACCGTAAACTCTGACTTTTACCCACCATCTTTTCTAAACGCTCGCAAACTTTACTTTTCAAGAACAAAATCATTATGTATGGACACTATTTGCATATGAAAATACTCTTGTATTGGTGGTGGCACCGTGATATCTGCAGTGCCACTACGGAACTCTATCTTGTCCATGGTGGTAGCGTTCGATACCAGAAAAACTGTCAAAGGCCGTAAAGACCCATGGCTATGGATTAGAACCGTAGCCATTGCTTCATTAGATTCGCAACATTAGTTCTATGACACCCAGATCCATAGCTCAAGTGGTAGACTGAGTGAAAGATACCTCATTTCAACATTGAGGTCTTGCCATCGATTCCCTAGTGGGGGTGGCTAACGGTGAAGTGTGAACTGATAGTGGGTGTACTAACAAGCTAACAAAACAAAAAAAAACCATTAGTTCTATGACTATGGATCTAAACAGTATCCATTGATTCTGTAGTGAAAAGTACATACAACTATGGATAATTGAGCGAGCTTAATGTGAAATTGAACAAGCCTAACATGAAATTTAATGAGGCAAACAGAAAATTCAACGAGGATCAAAGGAAATCGAGCGAGGCAAACAGGAAATTGAGCGAGGTAAACAAGAAATTCAACGAGGCTCAAAGAAAATCGAGCGAGGCAAACATGAAATTCAACGAGGTAAACAGGAAATTGAGTGGGGCAAACATCAAAATTTAGTGAGGTAAACATGAAATTCAACAAGGCTCAAAGGAAATTGAGAGAGGCAAATATGAAATTAAACAAGGCAAACATGAAATTCAGCGAGAAAAACATGAAATTCAGCGATGCAAACATGAAATTCAACAAGGCTCAAAGGAAATTAAGTGAGGAAAATATGAAATTCAATTAGGTAAATAGGAAATTGAGTGAGGTAATTAGGAATTAAGCGAGGCACAAAGGAAATTGAGCTAGTCAAACATGAAATTCAACAACGCAAACAAGAAATTAAGAGTGGCAAACATGAAATTCTACGAGGCTTAAAGGAAATTACGCGAGGCAAACATGAAATTCAACAAGGTAAACGTGAAATTGAGCGAGGCAAACAGGAAATTGAACGAGACTCAATTTCATGTTTACCTCGCTCAATTTCATGTTTGCCTCATTCAATTTCCTTTGAACCTTGTTGAATTTTATATTTGCCTTGTTCAATTTCCTGTTTGCCTTGTTGAATTTCATGTTTGCCTCGCTCAATTTCCTTTGAGCCTCATTGAATTTCATGTTTTCCTCGTTGAATTTCATGTTTGCCTCCTTTAATTTCCTTTCAGCCTCGTTGAATTTCATGTTTGCATCGCTGAATGTCATGTTTGCCTCGTTTAATTTCATATTTGTCTCGTTCAATTTCCTTTGAGACTCGCTAAATTTTTTGTTTGCCTCGTTCAATTTCCTTTGAGACTCGCTAATTTTTTTGTTTGCCTCGTTCAATTTTCTGTTTGCCTCGTTGAATTTTATGTTTGCCTTGCTCAATTTTCTATTTGCCTCGCTCAATTTCCTTTAAGTCTCATTGAAGTTCATGTTTGCCTCACTCAATTTCGTTTGAGGCTCATTGAATTTCACATTAGCCTCGTTGAATTTTCATGTTTACCTCGCTCAATTTCCTTTAAGGCTTGTTGAATTTCATTTTAGGCTTGCTCAATTTCATGTTATACTTGCTAAATTTTATATTAGGCTCGTTGAATTTCATCGTTAGGGTCGCTCAATTATCTATAATTGTATGTACTTTTCGCTGCAGAAGAAATGGGCTACGGTTTAGATCCCACGTCTGAAGAATTTAAACCATTGGTTAACTTTCTAGCTATTGATTTCTCTTGTATCGTTTCTGGCCATATGATGATAAAAAAAAAAAAAAAAAAAGCTGAGATTCTGGATATGGAATTATATTTTTGTGATATGACTGATGGACAACATTGATATTACACACGTGTGCCTGATTTCTAGGTGGAGAGGGTGTACACTTTGAAATTGCACCCGAGCGATTTTCATTCCTCGACACATTCCACGGGGATGTTGTTACCGTTAGGAACAAACCACACTTAGGGAAGCAGATTACTGGTGTATCATGCACCACTGGTGTGTTAACGTCATCAAGCGGACCCATCACGAGGTATGTATTATATCCAAATTGTTTGTCTGTTTTGTGAGCTATTCGTAAGGGTTAATTTAAAAATAAGACATGTAAAGATCAACTCGACCACACTGCAAAAAGCAGCAAGGGATCGAACGTCTACCAATGAAACCCTCTCAGGGTCACAGAAGTTTTGGATAAATATGATATTTGTTTTTCCACTTCATTCAGGTTTTCATGACCTTGAACATACTGAATGAAAAATAAACTTTATGGTAGGGTTGTACAGGAGTCAAGCTAGCTCAAAAAGCTCGCTCAACTCGGCTCGACTCAACTCGAATTGACTCGGCTTGAAAGGTCGATACAAGGCGAGTCAAGCTTGTTTACTAAAGCTCGAGTTGAGTTCAAGCCAAGTTCAACCATGGTGTATTTCAACTCGACTCGACTCGAAGCTCGAGCTCGAGCTCGACTCGGCTCGAGTAATATATTTTAATAATATATATTATATATATTATATTAATATTAAATATATATATATAATATATATTTAAGTTTAATAAAAAAGAAGTTAAAACTTAAAAGCTTTTACTTAAAAACCCTACCCGACCCTTCTCGTCCCCATTCCCTCTTTTTCTTTCCCTTACCCTACCGAGGTAAACTCGACTCGACTCGAGATAAACTCGACTCGACTCGAACCACTAGCTCGACTCGAACTTGACTCGAAAGCTTTGGCAAACAAGCCAAGCTTCAATGTTAAGCTCAAGGGCGAGCTCGAGCTCGAGCTCGAACTCGAGTATAGCATGGAAAAGTCAAGTAGAGCTTGGCCCACCTTGACTCGACTCAATGTACAGCCCTACTTTATCATGGGCCCTACATATGTTTTAACTGTGAGAATCTTTGTCTTCACTACTATTTATAATGTGGTTCACTTGAAATTTGGATATGACTCTTTACTGAGGTCATTCTTTAAAATGATCTCGCTAAATGAATGAATAATGTGGATATAATAAATACTTTATTGCGCCATGTAACTTTGAACTCATTTGAACCGTTCCCAAAACTCGAGCTGGAGGAGCATCAGCGCTCGTCTTCGCAAGACATGTACTCACACTGAAATTGCGGTAATGACCACTTTAGTTGAAGTGGGAATATGCCAATATGTCCTAGAGGCGGGTGAATATGACTTTTTAAATATTTTATGGTAATTTAAAATCCTATCAAATCTATCCTGAGAAAATACGTATAAATCAGGATTTCTTCAAAGTAACTCTAATGGCTTTCAAGCCAAAATAGAGGATCCAGTCATAATACTATTTGGCAGATGAACAAGATGCAATTCATAGATTATGATGGATGTGACTGTGTGTGAGGTGTGATCTTAGATAATTAAATATGAAAGCATTTAGGGAAATCACACAAGTAATCAAAGACAAATATCAATCTCAAACAAAGTCATTTTTATAGTGGTTCGACTATTTGTCTACTCCACTTCCAGCGGACGCACTTAACCCTTGAGTGTATCGGATCTTACTAAAGGAAGTTTCACAACAGGTTCACCTCAAACCGGAGGTTTTAAATCAGGTTCACCTCTAACCAGTACAACCTACACTTAGGTTGACACACTGTGTCTACACGACACACTTTATGCTCCCATGAGCAAGGGTCAACACACAACACCCGACTTTTAGGCCACATAGGCCAAGGATCCACTCAAGGAACCTCACAAGTTTATGCTCCCATGAGCGAGGGTCAACACAAAGCACCCAAGTTTTAGACCACACAGGTCAAGGACCTACACCCTAAGAGTTTATGCTCTCCACAGAGCAAGGGTCAACACAAAGCATCCCCACGTACACTCCCACCGGATGCCTCCTATGAGGACTTGCAAGGGGTGAGAAACGCCTAAGACCCAATCCTACAGAAGGAATGATCAGTAGATGAACCCCATTCAGCGCGTTGTCGAAGATCTCCTCATTTATTGACGAAGAATCTTCTGCTTCCTTGAACCACAACTAAGAAGATGTACCAATACATGGCAACGGGTTGGGTCAAGGTTATGATGGAATCCTACTCTATTAAATGTTTTCCTATAAAGGAGATAAAGTGATTCCAATCATCTATGCATTCAAGGCATCCCAACTTAATGATTTTCCATTAAGGTGGTAGCTGTAGAATCCTTGAATGCGGAAGTTCATTCCCCAATTCACTCTATTGAATGTCAATGATGAGGGTGGATTGGAGGATGAACTTTCATGAGAGAAAAGGCTTAGGGTATATGATCTAGGGTTAAATACTCAAAAGTACTCTCTATTTTCTCTGCCAACAACCAAGGGCAAGCTTTCATTAAATAGGCAAAAGGTTCCAATGGATATAAAACAGTCACATTCTTGACAGAGTTCGATATCATTGAGCGTATACTCTCGATGGCATTGACTGGCTGCTCGATGACGCGAACTTAACTGTCAAACACTTTTGAAACCTTTTGCCAGCTGGTCGAGGAAATAGAACGTGCGTTGATGTCATCGGATTTCGAACTCTGATTTCATCGACACGAGGTTTGATTCCTTGACATTTGAAAATGTGAGAGACCTACCTTTGAAGATTTTCAAGTAAATGATATGATCGAGCATCACTCGATATCATCAAAATTTGAATATCGATGATATCGAGGGAAGTGTCAATTCATCGATAATTCTAATTAATTTTCCTATAAGCTTGCTGAACAATTTGTGTCCACATTCGATGACATCGATCGACCATGCTTCGATATGATCGATATTTGAATATCGATTTTATCGAGTGACCCTCAATCAATATCGATTTTATTGAGTGACCCTCGATCAAAAAAAAAATAACCTGAAAAACTTTGCTGGTTAAATGTGTCACAATCCAATATCATCGAAGGTCTTCTGATATCATCAAGATTTGAATTCTGAGGATATCGAGGAGCTCTTCGATATATCGAAGATTACATGATTTGCCTTAGCAGAACTTTGGACACAACAGACTGATGTCGATTTTATTGAATCTACTCAATGGACTCGAGTTTCAAATTTTGATGATATCGAACCGTCTATCGATACATCGATAATTCCATCCAGAGATCTTTTTGGTTGCTGGACATCTTATGTCCTCATTTCGATAATATCGAGCTAGCTTCAAGGACATCGACAACACGGTTCGATTACATCGATCCATGTATCGATAAATCGACAAAGGTAGAAAACTTAAAGATTTTTCCTGAAGTTTGGGAAAGTTTTCTAACCACAAAAACTTATGGTGTTCTATTCAATTTTAAGTGATTTAAGTACCTAGTGTTTTGGGACATGGGATGTGAGGCTAAGATTTACTTGTGACGAGTTCGGGTACACATCTAGTTGAGGCAAATGCTTGATCAATCTTCCTTTGGGGCTCCTCTGTTTAGCTGACTCAACGATCACGCTAATTGACAAACCAGGACACTTTCACACACCAGTCGGGTCAGTGGTGTGTGGTACACCAGCCAATCTGCTTCTGTCTAGCAGGTGCTTGAGGCTGGACGCGGTTTGGATAGTGATGTTGCCACTAGCCAGGTGGCTAGTGGTCGATGCAAATGTGGACCCCACCACAATGTATGTGTTTTATCCAGGCCATCCATCCATTTTGTAAAATAAATTTAGGACTTCATCCCAAAAATGAAGTATATTTAAATCTCAGGTAGACCACAATATGGGAAAACATTAGTGATTGAATGTCCACCTTTAAAAACCTCATAGGGCTCACTGTAATGGTTATTTAACATCTAAACTGCTGATTAGGTCATACAGACTTGGATGAATATAAAAAATATATCAGCTTGATCCAAAACTTTTGTGGCCCTCAAGAAGTTTTTAATGATGGACTTTCAATCAACACTTGGCCCGGTTAATGTGTATGGGCTGTTGATGGGCCGGGCTTGCGTGTCGAGATTTCAAACAGGCTCGTTTCAGGGTTGGGGTATGAACCTAGGTTTAAGAGTTAGGCTCGTTTAGGTGCGGCTCCATCTCACCCAATAGGTGCGGCCTTTAACGTTGGGCCCACCTTGATTTATGCATTCTATATCCAAGCCGTCCATCTGTTTTACCAGATCATTTTAGGTCATGAACCCATAAATTAATGAATTAGATCCAATTCTCAGGTGGACCATGCTATAGGAAACCGTGGTGATTAAATGCGTCGACACATACACCACTTAATACAAATGATGAGATGGACTACATATCACATGTTTCCTATTCTAGTGTAGGTAGTAAGCATGATATATGCCATGACAGGCTAGGTACTCTTCTCCCAAAATTGATTTCTGCAAAACAGGGGGCATTTATTAGGGGCCGATCGATTACTGAAAACATTACCCTTAGACAAGAAATTTTCAGAGATATTAACAGGAAGGTGCGCGGAGGGAATCTAGTTCTAAAGCTAGACATGGAAAAGGCTTATGATGGGGTCAAGTGGTGTTTTCTGAAATAGGTCCTGCTGAACTTTGGATTTACTTCCAACTAGATGAAGATAGTGGAATCTTATTAGAACAACAACTGGTTCTCTGTCCTTATTAATGGTGAGAGTTGTGAATTTTTCAAGTCCACCAGAGGCTTAAGACAAGGCAACCCTCTTTCTCCTAGTCTTTTCATTCTTGCAGCAGAAGTGTTCAGTAGGGGACTCTCAAAGCTGGTTACAAGTGGACAATGTAAGTCGTTTAAGCTGAAACTTGGCTGTAAATAGATCTCTCATCTGCTTTATGTAGACGACACTGTTTTGTTCCTTAACGGGTCCCATAAGTCTCTTGAAGTGGTGAGAACATTCATCTCCAACTATCAGTCCGCTTCTGGTAAAAAAGTTAACCTGAGGAAGAGTTCCTTCCTCTGTTCAGCCAAGCTATCTGTTGCCAGGATCAGGAGCATCGAAAGAACTCTCAGGTTCAGTAAATCAGCAAGTGGATTCTCTTACCCGGGGGTTCCTATCGTGAAAGGGAGAATTAAATGTAGCTTGTTCAATCCACTGATAGATAAGATGACAGCCAAGATTCAAGGGTGGAATGATAGAGTCCTTTCTTAGGCAGGTAGATTAATGCTGATCTCTTACGTCCTTAGTGGGATCCCGGTCCACATGATGGGTGCCACGGTGGTTCCTAAGAAAGTTTTGAAGATTTTGGAAAACTATTTTGCTAACTTCTTCTGGGGTTGGCGGGAAGGGAAAAAGAAGCTTCATTGGAAAAAATGGAGCTCTATTTTCATGCCAAAGGATGAGGGGGTCCTTTGGTTTAAGGAAATTAAAGGAAGTGATGAAAGCACTTCACCTGAAAATGGTGTGGGGAGCCAAGGTATGGGAAGGACATCAGTCTCTGGGTTGAATTTATGCGGTCTAAATATATGCAGAATGGAACTGACATTAACTCTAGCAAAATTTCTTTGGGTGCCTCTCCGATTTGGAAGGTTCTGGTGGGCCTCTTCCCCATTTTGGACAGGAATGTCCAATGGGAAGTGGGTCGTGGGAACTCTGGCATGTGGGAATGCAACTAGATTGGGTTGGGCCCCTTGGGTACCTTGCCTTTGCTTCATATCCCGCCAGATCTGAGGGGCCTGTGCATTGCAGATTTTATTAGCGTGGACGGATTCAAGCTGGATGCCCCTGTTGTTCTTCCTGGCTAGGTAAAGCTCCATATTCAGCAAGGCGAATTCTACACATCGAAAGCTGAAGACAATCTCCTCTAGCCTTTCAATCCCTTTGGCAAATTCTCTGTCAAAACGGCCTGGGATGTAGGCAGAGAAAGTGGTCGGAAAAAAATCTAAGCTTAAAGAGTCTGACACTCCAAGATTCCTCCTAAAATATCCATATTTTTATAGAGGCCATTGCAGGGGGCCTTACCCATCAATGTCTACATTCAAAAGAAGGGGATTCATATTGCATCTAAATGTATGTGTTGTGGAGACGTTCTGGATTCTAGTCCGCAATTTGAATCTCTGTCGCACCTGTTCATGGCTAGAATTCTAATTGATAAGGTTTGGAAACTGATTGCTGGATTTTTTGGGGTGGCCCTGTCTCATCAGCTCACGGTACTGGACCAGATCCATTGGTGGTGGCAAAGGCCTCTTCCATTTAGAAGCATCCCCATTGTCCTCTGTTTAGCCCCAACTTTCATGCTGTGGGAGATACGGAGGGCCAGGAACAAGGCAAGGTTCGATGGCTGGGGGTTTTCAATTCTCAGGGTATTTACCAAAGTTAAATGGTGGATGGAGTTTTGTTTCCCTCAGATTCATAGGAACCTCCCGCAACAGGTAAATGTTCCTTCTGATCCCTCGGTTTATCTTCAAGCCTATCCGAACCGCCCTTCTCGGGATTGCGAAATCGTTAGATGGAACAGGTCTAGAGAGGAATGGTTTAAGTTAAATGTGGATGGCTTCGCACTTTCTAATCTAAGGTAGTAGGAGGTGGGGGCATTTGTAGGGACAACCTCGAAAATTTGAATTTTGCTTTTGTCAGCGAGTAAGGGAATACTTCCAACAACACGGCTGAGCTGTGGGCTGTATATGATGGTACGAAATTTTGTTTGGCTCTCGTTTTTGCTAGAGCTCATTGAATCAAACTCCAAATGGGTGGTGGGCTGCTTAAATGGGAAGTCAGCCTTCGCCTGGAAATGGTCCTACTGGCTTTTTAGAATTAAAAGGCTTAGTTTTTGGGGAACCTTTCGGATCTCCCATATCTCTAGAGAAGATAATGGGTTGGCTAAAGAGAGGAGCAAGATGCAAGCTGACTGGTCCTACCGAGAGGTTTCCTCCCTCCCCTGGCTGGTAAAGGGCTGTTTTCTTCTGGATAAAGCAGGTTTTGGCTCTATTAGATATCTTCGTAGGAACTCCTTTGTATAGGATATGATAGGCGGGCTAGGCTTGTTGCCTCTGGTCCCCACCCGAATAGCCCAGAAGTGTATATTTTTCCTTATCAATGAAGTTCATATTTCGAAAAAAAAATGTTAATGATCAATCAAATAGTGATATGTTAGAAGATAATAGAGAGAAATCCATTAGACATGGGATTTGGTAGAGTTATCTAAGAAAAAAAAAGGCTATTAGTTGCAAGTAGGTTTTAAAAAAAGGGAAGGTTCTCAAAGTTCTAGAGATGTAATGTGCAAGATAAGATTGGTGGCAAATGGTTATGCATGAAAGGAAGATATTGACTTCAATGAAATCTTCTCAGTAGTTGTAAAACACTCTTTTATTTGGATTTTATTAGCCATTGTTATATTATTTGACCTTAAGTTAAAGTAGCTTGATATATTAAAATAATATTCTTACATACTAAGTTAGAAGAGAAAATATATATACATAAGTTAAAAAGGATTTCAAGTGAAAGGCAAGAAGGACTTTTTTTTTTTTTTTTCAAAATAAAAGGTTTTATAATGATTCTTTCATATATATATATATATATATATATATATATATATATATATATATATATATATATATATATATATATATATATATAATGACATGTTAATAGTTGTAAAAGATATGTCCAAAATTATGTATTGAAGTTTCAACTTAATATGGAGTTTGAGATGAAGAATTTGAGCGTTGTAAAGAAAATCTTCAGCATAAAAATAGGCAGAAATAAAAAGGTGGGCGAATTGTATTTGTTATAGAATAAGTACATTGATAGGATTTTGGCTAGGTTCAACATGAAAAACTTTAAGTCAATAGATATTCCTCTTTTCAAGCTTTCAGCGGCTCTATCACTCAATAGAAATGATGAGATGAACTACATATCACATGTTTCCTATTCTAACGTAGGTAGTAAGCATGATATATGCCATGACATGCACACGACCAGATATTGCACATAGAATTAGTGTGGTGAGTGGAAAACTAACAAGGTTATGAAATAGGTTTTACGCTACTCAAAGAACACTCAAGGTGTTATGTTAGTGCCAGACAAGAATAATGATTAAACGACAATGTCATTAGATATGTAGATGTTGATTTTGCAAGTGATTTTGATAAGAGAATATCTACTAAATGTTATATTTTCACTCTTGCTAGTGGCTCGATTAATTGAAAATCCATGTTACAATCAATGGTTGCTTTATCTACCACTAAGGCAGAATATATATTTGGTACAAAAGCTATATATAAAAGAAGCTTTATAATTAAAATGCCTAGTTAGTAAACTTAATTTAAAATAAGAAAAGACTTGTATCTATTGCGATGGCCCAAATACGTTGAATTTGGCTAAGAATCAAGTCTACTGTGGAAGGTCTAAACACATAGATATTTGATATCATTATAATCAAGAGGTTATCTCTAAAGTTGCAATGTTATTATAAAATATTCACACCAACATCAACATAACGTACATGCTGAAGATGCCTATTATAAGAGAGAATGTTTGGTGCAAGACCTATCTTAGGCTTGGTGTTACCTAGCAATTGGTGATGTTAAAGCATCTATTACTTTAAGTACTTTTAATTTTTGCACTTTTAGATAAACTATTCTTCATGTAGGAGAATGTTGGCATGGGGATGAGTCTTTTAATAGAGACAAAGGACTCTCCCCGTCTCTGTCTCTCTTCGTCACAACGCATGTTTGCATGTACATACGAGTACCTGAAGTCTTGTTTCACTAAGTTTCTTGTAGTACTCTCTCTCTCTCTCTCTCTCTCTCTCTCTCTCTCTCTCTCTCTCTCTCTCTCTCTTTTCATGTGTACGCATGTACATGTGAGTACGTGAAGTCTAGTTTCACTAGGTTTCTTGTACTCTCTCTCTCTCTCTCTCTCTCTCTCTCTCTCTCTCTCTCTCTCTCTCTCTCTCCTCCCATGTGTACGACATGTGCATATGAGTACGTGAAGTAGTTTCACTCGTTCCCTGTAACACTCTCTCATTTGGTGTGTGGTCTATATATGCATGACCACAATTAGAGAGAGTGAATCTTCTTATTGATGTATCTAAGAAGGTTTTCTTGATGAGAGATTTCTTATATAGCAGGAATGAAAGGTAAGTATTATAATTTTGGTTTCTTTTGTTTATCGTGAAGAATAAACCTTCAAATGCTACTCATAGAGTATGCATATTCTCAAGCCGCATAAATTTCTGTCTTTTGTCTCTTGCGTTTGGTTTAGTTGATTTGCTCCCCCCCCCCCCCCCCCCCTCTTTTAGATCTTTGCTTTTATGGGTTTTTAGTGTTAATATACACCAGCTTAGCACATGCAGAACACCAGTTGCATGCTCATAAAAGCTAGGTAGACGACTAGTATTCTAACCTTCAGATATTATTCTCCTTATTCCATACAACAGGTACACAAGTGCAGACATCCCGCTGCAGGGTTAGAGAAACTAAGTAGAAGACTAATAAGCAAACCTTCAAATACTTTTTCTCCTTATTCCACACAATAGCTACACACATGCAGAGCATCGGGTGCAGCTGGGAGAAATTAGTAGATGACTAATATGCAAACCTTCAAATACGATTCTCCTCATTCCACACAACAGCTACACACGTACGTAAGTGCAGACCAGTCGCTGCACTCTCGCAGAATCTAGATAAACTTACATGCAGACCACCCGCTATTCGCTCGAGCTAGCGTGCGGTTTCTGACAGGAAAGGCAATTTTGCATTTTCGTCACAGCAGTAGAGGCAAGGATGCTGCTTGAAGTTTTCCTCACGTAACTTATCCCTCACAAGTGTGACCAAAACCCTATTGCTGATCGGCGCTTGGTTCGCTTGCAAAACCCGCAGAACCGCGTCGCTGAACGCGCCGTGCGCTTCCGACCCATTGCGACTCGGAATGTCCCACGACACCAGTCCTGCTGGCAGCCGCTCAACAGGATCCCATTGTCGGGCCCCACCGGCTTTAATTCGCGGGATAGGAAGCTCTGTGGCAGGTATTTGGCACTCGCGTCGTTCCCGAAGGCCGCTGTTAAGTGCACGCCCAGATCTTCGACGGACAGACGGCCGGAGACGGGGAGCAGGCTATTAATGAAAGAACCAATGGAGATGAATTTCGGGCGGGCGTTGAGCACGTCATCAGGACGGAGGTCGCGATCAGAGTTATGGGGTCCGATCTGCTCTGTCTCCTTGTCCATGAGGCCGCCGCTGTGGCACGATTCGGAAAGGATGATGAAGATTGCTCCCTCCGGCGAGCGGTTGACTAGCCTTCGAATGTCAACGTCTGGAAGGGAATATCAGTTCACGTTATTTAAGTTAGTTGGAGATTTGCGAAGCTCACATACGTGTACATGGAATACCATCTACACTCGTATGGGATTCATAAATCCAATATCCAGGCTGTCCATCATGTGCATCGGATCTTTTTGTATGTTCTATTAAAAAAAAAAAATTAATCCATTAAGGAGGTGGGCCACGATATTGGAAACAGTTGAACGGGTGATTTCATTGTAAACTGTGGCCCATTTGAAAATGTGGGAGGAACTGATTCTTGTAATTGAACATCTACATAATGTTAACCATTGATGAGTGGATTGGATCTCCTGCCTATGATTGTGTGTACGCGCATTTCGATTTGGCACTAGTTGCAGTATTTTTATGGAAGTGATTGCCTGGGCTCCCTGGTTTGGGAAGCTGTGTGGCCCCACAGAGATTACCGTGACAAATCCAATCCATCCATCAGATTTTCAAGAACATGATAGGACATGAGTATAAAAATCAGGCATATCCAAAACTCACGTGGGTCATACCAAATGAAATAAAGGTGATTGGACGCTCACCATTGAAAACTTTATGGGGCACGGAAGTAGATAATATTTGTACTTAACAGTTTATCTGAGTGGTAATAACCTTATGAGAAGTTTGGATGGCGTATAAACATTATGGTCAGCTCAAAGAAAGTTTCAACGGTGGACGTTTCCGTTCCCAATGTCTCGTTTGGTAGGCCCACTTGAGTTTTGGATATTATTGATTTTTAGATTCCGGTCCTATTGTCGACTTAAAAAACTGATGGAAGGAGTAGATTTATCACGAGCATTTCTGTGGGCCCCACGGAGCTTCAGACAAGGGTAAGTCTAACACATCGTGGTGTTTCGCATGGACGGACAGAATCACCAGAGCTCCGTGGGGCAACCGCGTGTGTTGTGCGTGTGGCATGTAATCCGTCCATCAAGTGAGATTCTCGCCTCTATGTTAGACCCCGGGGTCAGAAATCAGCCCTATCCGAAACTAAAGTGGGCTACACCACAGGTAAAAATAAGGAGAAGCCGCCAACCATAGGCTTGTATGGAGCGCAACATGGTGTGTATATTCCATCCAACCCGTTCATCAGATCTGCATCACGAGGATTAACAGACATCCCATAAAATTCAGATGATCTAAAAGTCAGGCGGGGCACACCACAGGGACTTAAAGGTTTTGTGCGTATTTACCCTTTTTTTCCTGGGGTGTGACCCATTTGAGTTTTGGATCCGGCAGCGTTTTGTCATGTACTGTGAGTATAAGAAGGAAAACATGATGAACGGAACAGATGTCACATGCATAACATGATGGACACCATAGAACTCTTATATGCATACCACAGGTGATGCAGAGGATCTGGTGCTTATATGAATTATCCTCACTACCTACAGCCGTTGGTTTTCTTAGGTCAGCATGCAGCCCCGTTTCTTCCCACTAACGTGTCACTTGGGTCCGAGCCATGCAATTTCCGGGCCTGCCATGAATATCATATGGCATGAAAAGTAATCCGGTCCTTTGATCAGGCGGGTCAGATTGTCAAAATCAGTGGACAGCCAATGATCAACGATCTGACTCAACATCAGCTAGCTCTGGCCCACCTAATGAGTACATTGGCATTGTTATCGGCAAAAGATGATCTTCATGGTGGGGTTTACTTTCTTCACGGTCCAGAAATATTGTAACGTGGATTGCATGCTAGTAGTGACGTCGCTATTGGACGGTACTCTTTGGCCCCCTCAATGATGTATATAATTTATCTATGCCATTCATCTATTTTGCATCCTTATTTTAGGGCATGATATAAAAAATAAGGTAGATTCAAATCTCAATTGGACTACACCACGGGAAAAAGTGGCGATAAAACGCCCATCATTAAAAACTTTCTAGAGCCCACTGTACTGTTTATTTGCCATCCAGCCTGTTGTTAGATAACACAGACCTTGATGAATACAAATATCCGCTCGATCCCAAACTTTTATGACCCCAAAACGTTTTTAATGGTGAGCGTTCAATCACCATTATTTCATGCGATGTGGTCCACCTGATATCTATATCTGCCTCAGTTTTTTCCTCATGCCCTGATATGAGTTTAAAAAACAAATGTACGGCATGGATAAAAAACATACATCATGGCGTGGATCTAGAACTCTACACTATCATTCTATGTATACTCGATCGCCAACCGTATATTCCCAAATGGATATCAATGAAATGCACTGTCTATCGTAGACAATATAACACCATCTTGATATCCTTTGGGAATGGACCGTGGAAGGCCGACTATACACCTGAGTCTCGGAACATTTCTAAATTCTCATTCATCCTACCCGTAATGAGATTGAAATCACATGGGACGATCGCTTCATCGAATTTCTTGGGCCCATCGCCAGTCAATGGAATGAGCGTCCCGTGTCCACTGAAGTGGAAGAACAAGATGTCCCCCGGCTCAGCCAAATCGATCATATGGCCAAGCATGATGGGTTTTTTCCCCATGCTCGACCGGTCGTGAGCTTTACACGACCAGTCGAGGGCTGGTATGACCAGTCGTGGGATTCGAGTCGTGGCTCGACTCAAAGTCCAGAGACTGGACTAGTTTTTATTTAGGGTGTTCGACCGGTCGTAGGTGGCTCTCGACCGGTCGTAGGTGGCTCTCGACCGGTCGTGGACAGGGTACGACCAGTCGAAGTTACGCAGATTTGTTCCGCGATTTTGTGCGAATTTTGTTTTGCAAGTCCTTTCACAACTGGGATGCGAAAAAAAGTTTTCTAAAACTATAAATAGGAGGTACCTAGGGCTTTCTAGGTGATGCAAGAGGGTTTCCTAAAGCTTTCAAGGATTTGCTAAAGGGTTTAGGGCTATCAAAGGTGTAAGAGAGAGAGAGAGAGAGAGAGAGAGAGAGAGAGAAAGAGAGAGCTTGTGGAAGGGAGGTTATACTCATATAGGAGATCTATTGTGCACTTGATATCTCAGCGCTACTACGTCCTCGTAATCGGTTAGATCTCTCCGTTTTTCTTTTATTCTCTTACTGTTTATCCACTCATGCGTGAGTGAAGAAGGTTATAATGTTCTACTTCATAGTGGATTGTTGATCTGGACTAGGTCCCATGGTTTTTACCTCTTTGAGGGTTTTCCACATAAAAATCTCTTGTGTGCTGTGTAATTGATTGCTTTGATTTATTTCATTGCTTTATTATCCATAATTCTGGTTTGTTCTAGAGGGTTAGATCCTAAGGTTTTGTGCGAGGCCCCCAACAAAGTGGTATCAGAGCTAAGTTCATTGAACGGGTAGGATCAGTTTAGAATTATGGAAGGTGGCTCATCAAGGATGATCAGCCTCAACGGTTCTAACTGGACAATATGGACGGCTAAGATGGAGGACTTGCTTTATTGCAAGGACTTATATTCTCCAATTTTAGGCATATCAGCAAAATCCAAGGATATGACTGATGATGATTGGAAGAAGATGGACCGGAAGGCGGTGGGGTTTATTAGACAATAGCTGGATGATTCTATGTTCCACCATGTGTCTACAGAGACCTTAGCCGCTAGCCTATAGCTGAAATTACAAGGGCTGTATGAGAGGAAGACAGCCGGTAATAAAAAATTTTCAATAAGACGACTTGTGAATCTCAAGTTCAAAGATGGTGGTTTTGTGGCCGAGCACATGAATGAGGTCAGCAATATAATGAACCAGCTCTCCTCTATGAAAATGGTCCTGGATGATGAATTACAAGCTTTACTATTGCTTAGTTCATTGCCTGACAGTTGGGAGACATTGGTGGTGTCTCTAAGTAACGCTGCGCTAGACGGAAAGATATCCATGGAACAGGTGACTAGTTGTCTCTTCAATGAGGAGACAAGGAGGAAGTCTCAGGGGTCTACTCAGCAAGAGGCCCTTGTGACACAGGAATGGGGGAGAGGAAAGAACAGGAAGGGCGGGAAGGCCCGAGATAAATCAAGAGGCAAGTCGAGTACCAGCAAAGATGTTGAATGCTGAAACTGTGGCAAGAAGGGCCACTACAAGCATGAGTATCGTGGTATGACGAACGACAAGAAAGGAAAAGGAAAGGAGAAGGCAGATGAATCAGATTCTACTATGGTCGCTTCAGATGGCGACGTTGTAGTTATTCTTTCTGCAGATCATGATGTATGTCTCACGACTACGAGTCAGGACACCGACTGAGTGGTTGACTCAGAAGCTTCTTTTCATGTGACTCCACGCATAGACTTCTTCACAAGCTACAAGTCAGGTGACAATAAGACCATGAAGATGGGAAATTTTGGCGTATCGAAGATTATAGGGGTCGGTGATATTTGTGTGAAGACCGATGTGGGCTGCACATTGGTTCTCAGGGATGTGAGGCATATCCCAGACCTTCGCCTCAACTTGATATCTACGAGAAGGTTGGATGATGATGACTATGAAAGTCGGTTTGCTGATGGGCGCTGGAAGCTTATCAATGGTTCGTTGATCGCAGTCAGAGGAAAGAAGTGTTACACCCTTTACAAGGCAAGTGTCAGTATGTACAAGGGTGGGTTGAACGCAGCGGAAGATTCAGCTATTGACATGTGGCACAGGTGTCTAGGTCACATGAGTGAAAAAGGGCTTCAGCTACTAGCGAGGAAGCGGCTCCTTTCAGACGTGATAGGTACACCTCTCAAAACTTGTCTTGATTGTTTATCAGAGAAACAGCATAGAGTTTCATTCGTTAAAACTGCTTCACATGTTAATAAAGTGCATGCATTAGATTTGGTTTATTTTGATGTTTGTGGTCCTATGAGGATAAAAACCTTAGGTGGGGCATTGTATTTTTTACTTTTATAGATGATGCATCTAGGAGGGTTTAGGTTTATGCTTTAAAATCCAAGGATGAGGTCTTTGGTATGTTTAAGCTGTTTCATGCTATAGTCGAGAGAGAGACAGGTAGATCATTGAAGTGCATCCGCACTGATAATGATGGTGAATACATTGGCGACTTTCATGAGTATTACAAGTCCCTGGGTATACGGCATGAACAAACGGTTCTCAAGACCCCCCAGCATAATAGTGTAGCTGAGCGCATGAATCGCACCATTGTAGAGAGAATCAGATGCATGTTATTTTATGCGAAATTGCCCCAGACGTTCTGGGGAGAAGCAATGCACATAGCGGTGTATCTGATAAATAGGTCTCCATCAACACCGTTGAATGGAGAAGTACCTGAGAAGGTGTGGACTGGATATGATCCATCGTACAGTCATCTCAGGGTGTTTGGATGCGGGGCATCCGTTCACGTATCAAAAGATGAGAGGTCCAAGCTCGATTTGAAGATCAAACAGTGTTTGTTCTTGGGGTATGGTGATGAAAAGTTTGGTTACAAATTGTGGGATCTGACCGAGATGAAGCTCGTCAGGAGCAGAAATGTAGTATTCTTTGAAGATCAGTGTATCGAAGACATTGGTAAGCCAGAGAAGAACCAACCTAGTTCAGGTGAGCTAGAGGACATGGATCCGATTATTCCTCCCGTGGTGCCTGATAACAGGGGAGTACAGCAAGGTACAAAGGACGAGGGAGTTCCTTCAGAAGATGGACCAGGGGAGCAGCCCCCACTTGATCCACCTGTTGAGCCACAGGTGAGGAGGTCATCTAGGGACAGACGGTCGTCTAAGAGGTACTTGCCGCATGAGTACATTATGCTCACTGATGGGGGAGAGCTAGAAGACTATTCTGAGGCCCTAGCTGACGAGCATAAGGGGGAGTGGTTGAAAGCTATGCAAGAGGAGATGAAATCCTTGCATAAGAACCACACCTATGACATGGTGAAACTGCCTAAGGGCAAGAAAGCTTTGAGCAACAAGTGGGTGTTCAGAAAGAAGGTTGAGCAGAAGAATTCACAAACGAGATTCAAGGCCAGACTTGTGGTAAAAGGGTTCGGTCAGAGGAAAGACATAGACTTCGAGAAGATATTCTCACCAGTGGTGAAGATGACATCCATACGGGTGTTGCTTTGGTTGGCGGCTAACATAGATATGGAGATAGAGCAGTTAGACATGAAAACTGCCTTTCTCCATGGTGACCTGGAAGAAGAGATCTACATGCACCAACCAGAGGGGTTCGAAGTCAAGGGCAAAGAGCATATGGTGTGTAGGCTGAGGAAGAGTTTATATAGGCTGAAACAAGCTCCACGGCAATGGTACAAGAAGTTCGACTTGTTCATGTTACAGCATGGCATGGGTATGACAGAACAGAGTCGGACCACTGTGTGTTTACACGCAAGTTCTCAGATAGTGATTTCTTAGTTCTGCTCTTATACGTTGATGACATGCTCATCATGGGAAAAGATATCAAGAAGATCGACAGGCTGAAACAGGAGTTGGGCAAGTCCTTTGCGATGAAAGACTTGGGCCTGGCTAGACAGATCCTATGAATGAAGATAACCCGTGACAGAAGCAGCAGGAAGCTTTGGCTGTCATAAGAGCGGTATATTGAGAAAGTCCTAGAGCGATTCAATATGAATACAACGAAGCCGGTAAGTACTCCACTGGATGGTCACTTCAGATTGAGCGACAAGTAGTGTCCCAAGATGAAGGCAAAGGTGGAAGAGATGCAGAAGATACCCTACGCATCAGCAGTAGGAAGTTTGATGTATGCTATGGTGTGTACACGCCCATACATAGCATATGCGGTTGGTGTTGTCAGCCGGTATCTTGCCAATCCTGGCAAAGAGCATTGGGCAGCAGTGAAGTGGATACTGCGGTATCTAAGAGGCTTATCCAGGTTAGCCTATGCTATGGTGACGGAAAACCTATGTTAGAAGGCTACACAGATGCAGATATGGCAGGCGACATAGATTCCAGGAAGTCTACATCAGGGTTTATGTTCACGTTTGTAGGGGGAGCGGTTTCTTAGCAGAGCAAGCTACAGAAGGTCATAGCATTGTCGACAACAAAGGTCGAGTACATCGCAGTCACAGAGTCATGTAAAGAGATGCTTTGGATGAAGAGGTTCCTACAGGAACTTAGCCTGAAGCAGGAGGAGCACGTGGTCTATTGCGATAGTCAGAATACTATATACTTGAGCAAGAATCCAAGTTAGCATTCTAAGTTGAAGCACATAGAGATTTGGTATCACTGGATTAGAGATACTTTGGAACAGAATGTGTTATAGCTCAAGAAGGTACACACGGACGATAATGGGTCAGACATGATGATCAAGGCTTTGCTCAAGGAAAAATTTAAGGTTTGTAGAAACCAGGCTGGCTTGAAAAACGTGAATCCCTCCTGGGTAAAAAAGGGAGAGATTTGATGGGGGTTTTTTCCCGTGCTCGATCGGTCGTGAGCCCTACACGACCGGTCAAGGGCTGGTACAACTAGTCGTGGGAGTCGAGTCATGGCTCGAATCAAAGTCCAGATACTGGACTAGTTTTTATTCAGGGGTGATCGACAGGTCATAGGTGGTCCACGACCGGTTGTAGGTGGCTCTCGACCGGTCATGGACAGGGTACGACTAGTCGAAGTTTCGCAGATTTGTTCCGCGATTTTGCACGAATTTTGTTTCACAAGTTCTTTCGCAACTGGGATGCGGAAAGAAGTTTCCTAAAACTATAAATAGGAGGTATCTAGGGCTTTCTAGGTGATGCAAGAGAGTTTCCTAAAGCTTTACAAGGATTTGCTAAAGGGTTTAAGGGTATCAAAGGTGTGAGAGAGAGAGAGAGAGAGAGAGAGAGAGAGAGAAAGAGAGAGAGGAAGCTTGTGGAAGAGAGGTTATACTCATATAGGAGATCTATTGTGCACTTGATATCTCAGCGCTCCTACGTCCTCGTAATCGGTTAGATCTCTTCGTTTTTCTTTTATTCTCTTACTGTTTATCTACTCCTGCGTGAGTGAAGAAGGTTGTAACGTTCTACTTCATAGTGGATTGTTGATCTGGACGAGGTCCCGTAGTTTTTACCTCTTTGAAGGTTTTCCACGTAAAAATCTCTTGTATGGTGTGTGATTGATTGCTTTGATTTATTTCATTGCTTTATTATCCATAATTCTGATTTGTTCTGGAGGGCTAGATCCTAAGGTTTTGTGCAAGGCCCCCAACAAAGCACTCTCTTTATGTTCGCTCCCGTCGGCTTGATCGACAAGTTAGTTACATTGGTCAAGAGCTCAATGTCCTCTGGCTGGAAGCCGAAGCGGTCAATGAGCACAGCCCGCATGGCTATCACGTCGTTTATGCACCCATACAGCTCGTTTGGGGTGTTGGTGTAGTTGCACCCCACCAAGGTGGCCAATCTCTTCACCATGATTTCTGATAAATTGCACTGATCTTCTATGCTCTCTCTGCCTCTATATTTCCAACATCTGCACCTTATATAGACAATTCTCATACTGTAAATTACTTAAATGCCCTCTCCTAAATTTCAATTTATTAAGGCCCACCAAAGAGACTTTTGTTAAGCCATCGTAACCAATTCACACGTGGCTTGGAAAAAGGATGGCTACAAAATAATGAAAAGTCAGAGATGGATTGGATCATTCAACTAGTGTCATTTTTTATTTTTATTTTTGCATAGTATTTGATAAAATAGGTTCTGGACTTAATAGACGGTTCCAGATGGATCAATTGATGGATTGGACTGTTCAAGTGACCTAATGAAATTGGAGCACCATAACTTGTAGTGCTCTGATTGTTAAAAAAAGGGATGATTTTTCCGGTGTTGAATTATATTTCTGTTATATGACTAATGGTCGGATCTGACATCACACATGTACCTCGTTCCCACGTGCAGAGGCTGTTCACCCGAGCAATTGCGATTTGCGTTCCTCATCATGACATTGTCTCTCCTCGTATGGGATGTAGTGGGAAGCGGATTAAGTGCGGCCCTGACAGTGGGACCCACCTGGATGTATTTATTGTACATCCGTGCCATTCATTTGTTTTTCCAGCTCATTTTGGGGCTTGATGTAAAACATGAAGCAGATCTAAATCTCAGGTGAACCACACCGTAGGAAACAGTGACGATTGAATGATCACCATTTAAAAATTTTTAGGACCCACTGTAATGTTTATTTGCCATCCAACCCGTTGATTAAGTCACACAAAAATGGGTGAACGAAATAAAATATCATCTTGATCAAGAAATTTTTGTCACCCAGAAGAAGCTTTTAATGGTCAAGTGTTATTGTTTCCTGTGGTGCGGTTCACCTGAATTGGATCTGCTTCATTTTTTAGTTCATGCATTAAGTTAAGCTAGTAAAACGGATGGACGGTACAGATTTACAATACATTCATCAAAGTGAGCCCCATGGTCAGGGCCACACTGTGTTGTGTGAGACCGGGCTGCACGTAATGCGCTCGAGGAGGTAGCAATGTTAGGAAATGAACCCCGCTAGGGTAGGTCGTGTCGCGCAGGTGCTTTGGCCGCACATGCATGCATCCGTAACACGTACTCTACACGGTGAGCACTAAGAAGGTTTCAACAGTGGACGTTATTATCAACTCTGATTCCTGTGGTGTGGACCATTTGAGCCTTCGATCTCGTTTTATCAACTCTGCTTCTTGTGGTGTCACTACACCAAAATCACCGAACTGGAACGCGTCAGAGTTTGGTTTGGAAACGGCTCTATGCCGTTTTTGATCGGAAACGGTAATGAACCGTACTCCAATTGCTTCTTGTGTTCCAACTCTGTCATTATTTACACTGTTTTATTGGTGTGTCCTAATTAAGTGTTGGATCTTCTTAGTTTTTATCATTTCGTTTTATTGTTTTATTTTAAAACAGATGAATGGAATGGATTCAATTAGAAACCTCTTAGTGGACCCCACAATCCCAAGAGGCACACTGTTCTATATCTGCCGCAACCTATCAAATCATTACCATCCTTTTCTTACGCCAAAATCCCCCAAAACCTCATTTCACATCCGGCCGTGTCCCTCTCCCTCTCCCTCTCTCGATCCCCCTCTCCCTCTCCCTCTCCCTCTCAATCTCCCTCTCTTGCGATCTCCCTCTCCCGATCTCAACCCTCTCTCTCGATCTCCCTGTCACTCTCCCTCTCCCTCTTCCGATCTCCCTCTCCCTCTTCCGATCTCTACTCTCTGTCTAGATCTCCCTCTCAATCTCCCTCCCTCTCTCGATCTCCCTCTCCCTTTTTAGTGGTACATTCTTTGAATTGATCAGCTAGCATGCGTATTTATAGTGAAGATGTATGGCTTGGATCCTGCAGAGTCCAAGGCACGTAACATATGGTGAGTTGTAGCACAATTAATTCATCCCTAGGGCTTGTCTAATGGCTATTTTGTTATGGCGAGAATTTTCTCTATTGATCTTATTTTCTTTTATTTTGTTCATTGTTTTTGGTTCATTTAGTTTCACACAACTATTTCAGGTAATATTTACATATTTACGATATCTTAACGTAATAATTAAATTCATAATTAATAACAATGTATTATGAATAATGTGTTCAGAAGAGGAGTAAAATAAATTCTGACAATAGGGGAAAGTTAGAAGTGAACCACGTAGCTGGTTCAAAGTCATTTGTACAACTTCGTCACGACACGGTAAGAAATTACTGGTAATTATTACGTTTATATATTCTTTCCATGCATTTATATTAACTCTATTGTCCTTTCGATTGTGCAGCGAGATTCCGTCACTGACCAGGAGCCTGGACCAGTAGACTTCTACAGAGGAACTCATTGTCGGCAGGCGACGGGATCTTGGGTACATTCTAGAGCCAGCGAGATTTGGGTAAAAATCCTTGCATTGTAAAATTTAATTGCATTAAATTATAATAATGTCATTTATTATGAAAATTCATATGTCTTCGTTACAGGCGGAGATGGATACTTTACGCAGTCAGCCCACTTCCGATGGTGCTCAGCGGAGTGAGCCAGAGATCCTGAGCCAGGTGCTTGACCCCCATTTTGAATGTGTGTGGGCTTGGCCATGGTGCCAAGCTCATGGCACCCATGCAGAAACTACCTCCGGCCGATCCATCGTCGGCGGCGGCAGCAGCCAGTCGCCGAACATTGTCGCGAGACGGGTTCAGCAACTACGGGTCATCATCCATGACATTAGAGAGCAGCTGGATAGGCAGAGAGAGGAGCAAGAGAAGAGGATGATGGAGGAGCTGGCGAAGCAGAAGGAGGAGCAGGAGAGGAGGATAGGGGAGATGCAGGTGGAGTATGAGCGATGGATGACGGAAATGTTTCAGACTCTCGTTGCACACTTACTCACCGATGCCCCACCACCTTCGCCTTCATCTTTGTGATTTTTTGTATTTTTGTTTATGATGTTAAACCTATATGTATTTATGCGTTTTGATGTGGATAAGATTGTTTGTGTTTGGATGAATGTATTTTTATGTTTGGATGGGTTTACTAGTTTGGGTTTATCTAGATGTGAATGTGAATATCATGAAATATATCATATAACAGGTGTATATCAGGAAGATTTATGATGAAATATATTATAACAGGTGTATATATTATAACAGGTGTATATCAAGAAAAATATTCCAGCAATTTTGTGCTGGAATATTTTTTTTAAAAAATGAGACTTTTAGCTACGAAACTTTTCGTAGGTAAAAGTTTGGTAAAACTTTTTCATCGCTGTAAGCTGGGTGAATATTTTTTAGCAACGAATATTTTCGCTGCTAAAAGTCCTCTAATAGCTTTTAGTGACGAATATTTTCGCTGCTAAAAGTCCTCTAAATTTCTTTTAATGACGAATATTTTCGTCGCTAAAAGCCTGGCGAATATTTTTCAACGACGAATATTTTCGCTGCTAAAAGTCCTCTAATTGCTTTTAGCAACTAATATTTCCATCGCTAAAAATCCTGGCGAATATTTTTAGCGATGAATATTTTCGCTGCTAAAAGTCCTCTAAATTGCTCGCTAAAAGCTGGGCGAATATTTTTCAACGACGAATATTTTCGCTGCTAAAAGTCCTCTAATTGCTTTTAAAAATCCTGGCGAATATTTTTAGCGATGAATATTTTCGCTGCTAAAAGTCGTGCAATTGTTTTTAGCGACGAATAGTTTCATCGCTAAAAGCTGGGCGAATATTTTTCAGCGACAAATATTTTCGCTGCTAAATGTCCTCTAATTGCTTTTAGCGACGAATATTTTCGTCACTAAAAGCCTGGCGAATATTTTCGTTGCTGAAAGTCGTGCAATTGTTTTTAGCGACGAAAATGTTCGTCGCTATAAGTATTTAGCAGCGAATATTTTCGCCGCTAAAAGTATTTAGCGACGAAACTTTTCGTTGCTAAAAGCCTGCTTTTGGCAACGTTTGAAATTTTTCGCCGATAAAAATCATTTGCTTCAGGGCTTATAGCGACGATTTTAGTGACGAAAATTTTCGCCGCTAAAAGTGTGTTTTCTTGTAGTGTGGCTCCTCCAGATCGGTAAATCTATCGCCTTTTCCTTACCTTTGAAGCAATCGAACGTGCTGACTCTCCATACCTTGAGGATCCCCCTGTCCGCTCCATGTGGGCGGATGCAGATTATTAGATGGTCCCGTCCCCTGCCCGGTTGGTTCAAGCTAAATGTTGATAGGTCCTCGAGGGGCAACCCCAGGCCGTCTAGTGGAGGCAGGATTATGAGATCAGATAATGGGAATGTAATCCTTGCATTTTCTGTGGGCTACGGGGTTGGCTCCAACAATTTTGCAGAGTTCAGAGTCATTTGGGATGGGCTTGCTTTATGTATGGCTAAGGGGATCTCCAGTATTGTTGTAGAATTAGATTCCAGGCTTGTGGTGGACTGCCTCACCCATTCCTCCAACCCTTCTTGGCCTTGGAGGAATTGGACTTCAAGAATTGTTTCTTTGGGGAATTTCGGGCTTTTGGCTTTTCAACACGTTCTCAGAGAAGGCAACGCCCCGACTGATGGTTTAGCTAAGCTTGGTAGTGCTTGTCAAGCCTCCTCAATCTTCGATATATAGCTTCACTTCTCTGCCCCACAAGGTTCGTGGTCAAGTTTTCCTTGATAAGGTGAGGCTGGGGTCAATCAGGTCCTCCTAGCCTCGTCCTATCCTTAGCTCCTCTCTAGGCCTTTCTTTTCCTTTAGTGGTTTGGGTTTGGTTTATATGATAGGTGAGGCCCGGTTCCTTTTTGTCAGGGCCCGCCCGAAAAGTTGAAAAGTTCTTTGCTTTCAATAATACTTGAGGCCTGTCCTCCTTCTTGAAAAAAAAAAAAAAAACACTAGAAATAATGGATGAGAGAACTCAATGCATAGCCCAGTGGTAGACGAATTGCAACATTGATGTCATGTGTTTGAGTGCCCATGTGGGTTTTGTGTTTAAAAAATAAAAATTAAAAAATTAAAAAACTCTTTTGAAATAACTACAAAACAAGACACGTGAAGCCTAGTTTTTTTCTATTATTTATTTTTTTTTAAGGAAAGGTGGACTCATTCCACCTAAATTTTATTAAATGTAATAGATTGTACAGCCATTCGGGTGGGTCCCAATAAAAAGATTTCGGACCTCGCCTATCATATACCAAAATTCTCCCACTAGGCTCTGTTCAAAATTGACTAAAAAGACTATCCATTGATATCAGCATCAGCACCGAATCAGAAGTAGGAGGATGCCATTGATGCACAGCCAAATCACTTTAGGGCTTGATCCCAAAAATGAGAGATATAAATCTCAGGTAGACCACACCACATTAAAATAATAGTGATTGTATATCCACCATTAAATTCCTCCTAAGGCCCATTGTACTGTTTATTTAACATTCAATCTGTTGATTAGGTCATACGGGCCCAGATTAAGGGAAAAAACAAAAATCAAAGTGATCTACAACTTTTATAGCCCCCAAAATATTTTTAATGTTCGACACCCTCATTCAACACTGTTTCCTATAATGTGGTCCAATTGAGATTAGGATATAACTCATTTTTGGTCTCATACTGTAAAATGATTTTTAAAAATACATGGATGGCATGGATGAAACACATATATCATGGTGGGGCCCACGGAGCACCGACCACTAGCCGTTGGTTGGTGTCAGGAGGAGTAGCCAATCTATTTCCCCCTGCCACCAGCCCAATGGCTAGTGGTTGGTGTTCTATGGGCCCCACCATGATGTATGTCTTTCATCCATTCCGTTCATCCATTTTTACAGATCATTTTAGGTCTTTACACCAAAAATGGATGGGATATAAATATAATCTAGACCACACCACAGGAAAACAATAGTGATTGGATATCCACCATTAAAATCCTTCTAAGACACACTGTACTGTTTATTTGACATCCAATCTGTTGATTAGGTCATACAGACCCAGATGAAGGGAGAAAAATAAAGATCAGCTTGATCCAAAACTTTTATGGCCCTTAGAAAAATTATAATGGTCAACGTTCATTCAACACTGTTTCCTGTAATGTAGTCCACTTTAGATTGGGATATACCTCATTTTTTCATCTCATATCATAAAATGATATATATATACATATATATATATATATATATATATATATATATATATATATGAACGACATGGATGAAATACATACATCATGGTAGGGCACACAGAGCACCGACCACCAGCCATTGGTTGGTGGTAGGGGGAGTAGCCAATCTGTTTCTGCAAGACTCCTACTGAAGTGACGTCACTAGTTATATGTGTTCCACCGTGATGTGTGTTTTGTATCTGCACCGTCCATCAATTCGGAGAGATGTATGAATTATATCCACACTGTCCATCCATTTTTTCATATCATTTTATATTATAGTAGATTTTTAAAAAATGCATATCTACGTATCAAGTGGACCACACCACAGGAAATGGTGCTAAGGATGGCCACCATTGAAACCTTTTTAGGGTCCATCATATTGTTTATTTGTCATCCAACCTGTTGATATGGTCATATACACCTGGATGAAGTGAAAAAGTAAATATCATCTTAATCAAAAAGTTTGGTGGCCCCTAAGAATTTTTCAATGGTAGGAATTTAATCCCCACTTTGTGGTCCATTTGAGCCTTGGATCTTCGTTATTTTTGGGGTCATACTCTAAAATGATATGTATAAATGGATGGGCAGTGTGGATAGAATTCATACATCTTGCTGGCCCCTTAGTGGCCCATCGGAGCCTCATTCATCTCATCCCCCATCCAACCATTGCATCCCCCGTCCAACCATTGCATCCCCCATCCAACCATCCATTCATCTCATACAATCATCCAAACATCCATCAATCCATCTATCCAACCATTCCATCCATATATATATCCAGTCATCCAAACATCCATCCATCCAACCATACTATCCATCTATCTAACATCTAACCATCTCATTCATACATCTGATCATCCCATCAATCATCAAAACATCCATCCATCCATGTCATCTATCCATACAACCACCCCATCCATCCATCCATACATCCATCCAACCATCCCTTCCATCCATTCATCCATCTATCCCAGCTATCCGTCTAACCATCCATCGAACCAACCCATCCATCCATTCATTCTATCCAATCATCAAAACATCCATCAATCCATATCATCTATCCATCCAAACAACCACCAATCCATTCCCATCTCAACCATCCAATCATCTATCCATCCCATCCAAACATCCATCCATTCCATCCAACCATCCATCCCATTGATCAATCTATCAATATCCATCCATCTAACCATCCAACCATCTCATCGATCAATCTATCCATCCATCCATCTAATCATCAGATCCGTCCATATAACCATCCAAACATCCATCCATCTCATCAATCCATCCCAAATATCTCATTCATCGGTCCATCCATCCCATCTATTCACATATTGATCCATCCAACCATCCCATTCAACCAACCATCCAACCATTCCATCTATCCATCCATCTAACTATTCCATCCAACCGTCCAAACATCCATCCATCCACCATTCAATCGATGATTGGAGCTTGATTTAATGGTCGAAAGCACTTTGTGTTGTACGATCATTGATTGGGAGGTTGATCTTGTGATTATCAAGGAATTGCAATATTCGATTGTTGATTGGGGACTTAATGAAGTGATGTACGATGATTTCCACCATTCGATAAAGGATTGGAGGTTGATCAGATGGTCAACAACACATTCTATCGTTCGATTGTTGATTCGAGGTTGATCAAGCGATTGTCGATGTGCACCAATTCATCGTCAATAGGGGAATTGATAACAAGATTTATGTTGGTTTATACTGTTCAATCATTAATTGGAGGTTCATCAGATGTTCAACAATACTTCGTGTCATCCGATTGTTGATTAGGAAGTCGATCGAGCGATCATTAGTAATGTGCACTGTTTGATCGTCGATCAGGAACTTAATGAGGCAATATACATTGGTTTCCACTGTTAATTGATGAGTACACAGACAGATGAAGGAAAAATATTCAGAGTACACGGGCAGATAATTTACGATGTTATTGCAAATACTCTACCCTTTCGCAATGAAACTACATTCGTTGCAAAAAGTTTCAGTTGGAATTTGTTGCAACGAGTTAACCTAGTTGTTGCTAAAACAAATTATTTGCAGCATTTTTTGTGTCGTTGTAAAAAATGATGTTTTGCGATGACACTCAATTCGTCGCATAAAGTGGACATTAGCGATAACAATTGAAACACATGGCGAAATGTCTTTCCCGACATGTAATTTTTTCAGAAAAAATTGGTGGGAAATATTTTAACGATGATAATTATAGCTCATCTCAAAAACGGTAACTATTTAGTAAGTACTCTAACATTTCGTAATAAAACTACATTCATCGCAAAAAAGTTTAAGTTGTTATTTGTCGCAATGAGTTAACCTGGTTGTCGCTAAAACAAACTATTTACAGCGACTTTTGTGTCATTGCAAAAAATAATATTTTGCGACGACACTCAATTCGTCGCATAAAGTGGACATTAGCGGAAAAATTGGTGAGAAACATTTTAGCGATGATAATTATAAAACGTCACACAAACATTAACTATTTGCAATGATTTACAATGTTGTTACAAATACTCTAACATTTCGTAATGAAACTACATTCGTCACAAAAAAGCTTCAGTTGGTATTTGTCGTAACAAGATAACCTGGTCGTCACTAAAACAAACTATTTGCAGTGATTTTTTGTGTCGTTGCAAAAAATAATGTTTTGCAACGACTCTTAATTCGTCGCATAAAGTGGACATTAGCGATGACGATTAAAACGCATGGCAAAACATCTTTCCCACTACAATTTTTTCGGGAGAAATTGGTGGAAAATGTTTTAGCAACGATAATTATAGCTCATCGTAAAAACGTCGACTATTTGTGATGATTTAAAATATTGTTGCAAATACTCTAACATTTCGCAATGAAACTATATTCGTCGTAAAAAGCTTCAGTTTGTATTTGTCGCAACGAGTTAACTTGGTCGTCGCTAAAACAAACCATTTGCAGCGACCTTCATGTCGTGGCAAAAAATAATGTTTTACCACGACACTCAATTCGTTGCATAAAGTGGACATTAGCGATGACCATAGAAACGAGCGTCGAAACGTCTTTCCCACCATGTAATTTTTTCGGGAGAAATTGGTAGGAAATGTTTTAGCGACGATAATTATAGCTCGTCACAAAAACGTCGACTATTTGCGATGATTTACAATGTTGTTGCAAATACTCTAACATTTTGCAATGAAACTACGTTCGTCGCAAAAGTTTTCAGTTTGTATTTGTCACAATGATTTAACCTGATCGTCGGTAAAATAGACTATTTGCAGCGACTTTCATATCGTAGTAAAAAATAATATTTTGCCACGACACTCAATTCGTCGCATAAAGTGGACATTAGTAATGACCATAGAAACGCGTGGCGAAACCTCTTTCCCGCCATGTAATTTTTTCGGAAGAAATTGGTGGAAAATGTTTTAGTGACAATAATTATAGCTCGTCGTAAAAACGTCAATTATTTGCGATGATTTACAATGTTATTGCAAATACTCTAACATTTTGCAATGAAACTACTTTTGTTGCCAAAAGTTTCAGTTTGTATTTGTCGCAATGAGTTAACCTGGTCATCGCTAAATCATACTATTTGCAGCGACTTTCATGTCGTGGCAAAAAATAATGTTTTACCAAGATACTCAATTCATCGCATAAAGTGGACATTAGCGATGACCATAAAAACGCGTGGCGAAACGTCTTTCCCGCCATGTAATTTTTTAGGGAGAAATTGGTGGGAAGCGTTTTAGCGAAGATAATTATAGCTCGTCGCAAAAACGTCGACTATTTTCGATGATTTACATTGTTGTTACAAATACTCTAACATTTTACAATGAAACTACGTTCGTCGCAAAAGGTTTCAGTTTGTATTTATCGTAACGAGTTAACCTGGTCGTCGCTAAAATAGACTATTTGTATTGACTTTCGTGTCATTGCAAAAAATAATATTTTGCCACGACACTCAATTCATCGCATAAAGTGGACATTATCGATGACCATAAAAATGCGTGGTAAAATGTCTTTCTCGCCATATAATTTTTCAGGAAGAAATTAGTGGGAAACGTTTTAGCGACGATAATTATAGCTCGTCGCAAAAACGTTAACTATTTGCGATGATTTACAATGTTGTTGCAAATACTCTAATATTTCGCAATGAAACTATGTTCGTCGCAAAAAGTATAATTCAGTATTTTTTGCAATGGGTTGAACTAGTCGTTGTAAAAGCTACTATTTGCGACAACTTTTTTGTCGTCGTAAAAAACTTTTTTTTTACGACACCTAATTTGTCACAAAAAGTGGCTATTAGCGACGACTGGTTAAGATCATTATAAAAAATTCATATGAAAACTTTTTGCGACAAGTTTTGCGATGATAATTGAAGCTCGTCGCAAAAAAGTTAACTATTAACAACGATTTAAACCGTCATCGTAAATAATCTATTTTTTTGCAATGACTTGAAATGTCGTTGTAAAAAATTGTATTTCCCAATGAAATTAGACTCGTCGCTAAAAAAATCGTTGCAAAAAGTCTAATTTGTTGTAGTGCTACACTATTTGATTTGAGGACTCTGTGGGGCCCACCGTGACGTATACGTTTGATCCACCGCATCCAATAGTTTTTCCAAATCAATTTATTTTATGATCCCAAACTGCTCATAAGGTCAGACAGATCTGGATAGAAGGGAAATGCTTAATCCAAAACTTTTGTAGACCCTAAGAAGTTTTCAATGGCAGGGTTTCAATCCCCATAGTTTTCCTGTGGTGTAGTTTACTTGAGCTTTGAATATGCTTCCCTTATGAGCCCATCCCCTAAAATGAGCTGGAAAAAACGGATGGACGGCATGGATAAAACACATACATCACGGTGGGCTCCATGGAGTCCTGACACCACATAATTATGTGGTGCTGGTGTCATCCTGACCGTTTATCCAATGGTCCAATAACCGATAATTGATGTCCCAGAAATTTCGATATATGAAAATCTTGACCCGTTGATCAGTGCCCAAAATACAGAAGTTTAGCGACGGTCCACATTCAATGGCGAATTGGCCACTAACTGATCGAACGGCTGTGCTCTTAAAATTACGGAGATTATGGGACAACTAATCAACGGTGGGAGGATTGGCTCAATAATCTAGAACTCTGAAACACGGAGAAAGAGAGAGAAAGAGAGGTATACACCAGCATTCTATAAATACTCGATCACCCGCCGTATATTCCCGAATGGATATCAAGTGCACTGACTCTCATAGACAATATAACACCATCTTGAGATCCTCTAGGAATGGACGGTGGAAGGCCGACTCTACACCATCTCTCTGAACATTTCTCACTTCTCATTCATCCTACCCGTAATAAGATTGAAATCGCAACGAACAATCGCTTCATCCTTCTTGTTGGGCCCATGCCCATGTGATGGGAATTAGCGTCCCGTGCCCACTGTAATGAAAGAACAAGATATCTCCTGGCCCAGCTCCATCGATCATCTGACCAAGCACTTTCTTGATATTCATCCCTGTAGGCATGATCCGCGAGCCAGGTGCGTCGGTCAAGAGCTTAATATCGTCCGTCTCAAAGCCAAAGCGGTCTATGAGTGTGGCCTGCATTGCTAGCACGTCGTTTATGCACCCATGCAGCTCATTTCGGGTATTTGCGTAGTTGCACCCAACCAAGACAGCCGATTTCTTCACCTTCGCCATGATTTTTCTGGCTTCTTTTGATTAAATGCACTGATTTAAAATTTCATATACACCTTCTCTGGCTATATCTATCTAACGTTGGAAACTTATATAGACCATTCTCGTTTAGTAAATTACTTAAATGTCCTCTCCTACCATCTACTTTATTGATATAGACACTTGGGTACTCTAATTGAGTGATCCAGACCATCCATTAGGCCGAATATCAATTTCATGTGCTACCATTCAAATATTACAGCAATTTGATAATTATAATCCTATGATCATTATCCTTTAATATGCATGGCTAAGATCAATTACACAAAATAGGTCCAATCTACAATTTGATCAACCTATCTCTTGGGTCCCACCATAGATTTCTTTTTATCGTAAAGTGTCGCTTTTGTTATACCATCTTAACCAAATCACATGCGGCTCGAAAAAAAGAATGGCTACAAAATAAGAAATCAGATTGGTATTGACTAAACTCTGTTGGGCCCACTGTGAATGTATGTGGTTTATCCACACCGTCCATCCGTTTTTCCAAATCATTTTAGGGTTTGAGCCCAAAATTGAAGCTTATCCAAATATAAAGTGGACCATAACACACAAAAAAGTGCAAATAGTAATTTCCACCATTGAAACCTTGCTAGGCTCTAAAATGATGTTTATTTGTCATGCAAACTGTTCACGAGATCACATAAGCATGGATGAAGGGAAAAAAAGCGTATATAAGCTTGACACAAAAATTCTATAGGCCCCAAGAAGTTTTCAACGGTAGACGTTCAATTCACACTGCTTCATGTGGTGTGGTCCATTTTAGATTTTTATGTGCTTTATTTTTTTGGTTAAACCATTAAATTATCTGGTAAAATAGATGGATGGCTGGAATAAATTACATATATCATGGTGGACCCCATATAGTTTACTTAGCTCTTGAATTGTATTAGATGGGATTAACATCATTATTGCACAATGAATGCATGTCTGGAAATTTCAGGGTAATGTGGCCATCAAGGGAAAAACATGGGATTAAACAAAATCATGTTTGGTGGACCATGAATTGTATTCAGTGGACGAAATTTATACATGTATAATTGGAAGGTCACGTGTAAACAGTTTTTATGGATGGAAGGCATGGGTAAGCGTATGCATTAATGTAAGGCCCACATGTGTAGTAGATTTCAAAATTCACAGAAATCTAGCATGGGACCAAATACAATTCCATGAGACTAAATAAAATTCCATCCCACTTAATCCCAACCTTTCACATCCTCTCTAAATACGAATTGCATGGATCAAATGCAATTCTATCCCACCTAATACCATCTAATGCTCAGTACATAGTCCGCTTCCCAAAATTAGGAGAAATTGAACGCGGATTCCCTACTAAAGCCTTTTGCACAAACCTCTTGCCATAAGAAGCTAGGTGGTGCCCACCATGATCCTTTTAGGAAATCCGCTATGTTCATCAGTTTTGAAAGATCATTTTAGGAGATGTGCCTTAAAATGACTCAAATCAAAAACTCAAGTAAGCCGTGTACGTGAGGGAAATGCGTGTAGCTAAATTCCTAGCGTTGAATTCTTCCCGGGGTTCATCATGATGTTTATATAACATCCATACCGTTCATAAGGTCATTCATACTAGGATGAACTGAAAACACAAAAATTAGCCTTATTCAAACTTGTGTGGTCCCATACATATTTTAATAGTGGATGGTCAATCCTCTGTAGCATGGGCCACTTGAGTTTTGGATTTGTGTCAGTTTTGGGCCCATGTACTAACATGAGCTAGAAAAACGAATACAAGGAGTGGATTTCTCACAAACATCACGGTGGGCCCACCTAGCTTCCTGTTGCAGGAAGTTCATGTGAAAGGCTTTCGCACGAAATCCGTCTCTAGAGAAATCATAGATCGATTGGATCATTCAAATACTGTCAATTTTGCATGGTATCCAATAGATCATGTTCTGGACTTAATAGACAGTTCAGATCGATCAGTCCGGATCCTATAGGAAACAGGGATTTCCCATCATTGATGACATGGTCCAATTACAGCCGGGAGTAACCAAGAGTAACCAAACGATTGGTGGCATTCCTGTAATTATGTTGAAGCCCTAAGGTTATTTTTGTGCCATTGCAGTTTGCTAACCCTTCATTTCTGCTAAAGCCTTGCGTGCAAGCCAAAGAATCAGTTTCTGCTTGTCTTTGTTTGTTCTTCTCATTAACGTTGAAGCAACCTAATTACTTGAAGCAATGGAATGAGAGCAGAAAAAAAAAAAAAAAAACCTTTGCATTTTGGGAAATTACCAAAATTGCCCACTGCTTGCCAGTCGCAGGTTTCCCACCGTGGATCTTGTGATTAGAATGATCTGAACCGTCTATGTTCTTTTCCCATTATCTTGTTCTCATGCTTCATAATTATCCTAATTTTTATAAGCCAATGATTATTCATCTTCGTACACAGTCACCCGTTCAACAAATGATTCTTAGGATGGCCCGGGCGGGCTGGGACGTTGAGGTTTGGCCCACCGTTATGTTTGTGATAAATCTATCTCGTTCATCCGTTTTTTCATCTCATTTTAGGAAATCATACAAAAAATGAGGTGGATCAAAAACTAGAGGACGCCACACCAGAGGGAAAAGTGGAGAAATAAATGCCTACGGTTGAAATACTCTTAGGGACCATCTTGACGTTTATATACCATCCAAACCGTTTATAAGGTCATTCCCACTGGGATGAACTGAAAAATCCAAAATCTTAACATGATACAAAACTTCCATGGCCATTCCAATGTTTCAATGGTGGTCATTCAATCCCACTGTTTCCTCTCGTGTGGCCCACTTGAGTTTTCGATCCGCCTCATTTTTGGTCTCGTATCTAAAATGAGCTTTCAAAATGGATGGACCAGGTGGATTACTCAAAAACATCACAGCGGGCCCCACCAAGCTGCCAACGCACGAGCATCCTACGAAAGTCTTATGCAGGCAATCCGCGTCCCGGGTATCATAGGGTTCAGAAATGAACAGTTCAGATAATCATTTAAACTGCAGTTGGACTGTGGAAACCTGTAGGGTACGGTAGCACCGTACACTATCAAAACCCATCCAAAAAGAAGCTATGGTGCCTTAGATAAGGACGGTTTGTATGAGAAATAAGTATCTATCGATATCATACACGCAGCGGCACAGCAGTTCATCCAGACCGCCTGAATCGTGGTCCACTTTGGATAGGTCATAGCAAAAAAGATTATTCTAGAGGACGGCTCCTGACTGATCAACGGATGCTAAGCAACTGTAAAATGAAAAGAAAATGTTGAGCGGTCCAGATTGAAGTGGGTGGTCCCATCAATGGGTGGTAATTTAAAAGTCAAAAAGAAAAGTGTGAACGTCCATATTCAATGGGGCCATATGTTCACTGATTGGAAGGCTATGATCGTCCCATCAGTGAGTTTTTCTTCTTTAACATCGAAGGGAGATGCCAGATTTTGGACGTTCTGGATTGCCGGGCGTGCACTATATGCATGGTGGATGCGTGCACGAGTAAGATCTACCGTTCTTTACACCCTGATCTATAGCTCAACTGGTAGACTGAGTGGATATACCTCGTTTCAACACTTGAAGTCTTGGTATCGATTCCTAGTAGGGGTGGCTAACAGTGAATGTACTGACAGTTGGTGCTTACTATCAAGCTAACCAAAAAAAAAAAAAAAAGATCTACCATTTTTTTTTTCGGAGAAAATGACCACTGTAGACAAACCCTTTTACCCAGCGGTTTCTATGAAAGAACACAAACTTTAGTTACCAATCTAAACTATCACGTGCGGACAACGACGTTGAGGACGAAACTACCCCTCCTTTTCGCTGCGAAGACGTGCGCTGACGCTCCTCGAACTGAGAGTTGTACGAACGGCTTAAAAGGATTGGGTACTCCCCCTGCCACCAGCCAATGGCGGATGGTCGGTGGTCTGTGGGCCCCACCATGATGTATGCTATTCATCCATGCCGTCCATATATTTTTCCATATCATTTTATGGTATACGACCAAAAATGAGGTATATGCAAATCTCAAGTGTACCACATTACAGAAACAGTGTTGAATGAGCGTCGACCATTAAAAACTTTTTGGGGGCCCACTGTGATGTTCGTGAGAAATCCTCCCCGTCTAAGTTCATTCATAGGTCACAAAGACCTGGATGAAGAAGAAAAACAAATTTCATAATGATCCAAAACTTCTATAACCCCTAAAAGGGTTTCAATGGTAGACGTTCAATTTCCCATTGCCTTTTACAGTGTGGTCTACTTGATAGTTAGATCTATCTTATTTTTAGTCTTAAGCCTGAATATGAGCTCGCCAAATAGATGGACGGTTTGGATATAACACATACCTCATAATAGGACCCACAAAAAGCGTGGGATTACAAAAAGAAAAAAAAAAAAACAGTCGATATATCGACGACACCATCGATATATCGAAAATGGTCCAGAACTGTCCAGGTGAGTTTTCTTCAAAAATCTTACAATTTTCGATATATCGACGTCTGTCGATATATCGAAAAAGGTGTTTTACCTTTAGCTACGGATTATAACCGTAGCCATAATTGTAGTCTCAATCTGTGCGTCTATGAAATTTTTTATTTTTTTTTATTTATTTTTTATTTTTTACATAGAAAAATTTATTCTACCTACAATTTTCTTTAATACATATTTATATAAATAAGTATATATAAGCATATAAAAATTTTTTCCCTCTTTTTTTTCATTTATTTCTTTAATCATTTAACAAGAATATCTTCTAAACCAAAATTAGTTACTTGACGTACCACATATGATTTTGGGGTAAGAGAAGCTACTTTAGCCAACCAACCTAGTTATTTTCCAAGATTCCATCAGGTCGATGGTTGAGCGAGGCAACGTAGAAATTGAGCGAGGCAACGTAGAAAATGAGCGAGGGAACCTACGATTTGAGCTAGGCAACCTAGGAATTGAGCGAGGGAAGCTAGAAATTGAGCGAGGCAACGTAGAAATTGAGCGAGGGAAGCTAGAAATTGAGCGAGGGAAGCTAGAAATTGAGCGAGGCAACGTAGAAATTGAGCGAGGGAAGCTAGAAATTGAGCGAGGCAACGTAGGAATTGAGCGAGGGAAGCTAGAAATTGAGCGAGGCAACGTAGAAATTGAGCGAGGGAAGCTAGAAATTGAGCGAGGCAACGTAGGAATTGAGCGAGGGAAGCTAGAAATTGAGCGAGGGAAGCTAGAAATTGAGCGAGGCAACGTAGAAATTGAGCGAGGGAAGCTAGAAATTGAGCGAGGAAGCTAGAAATTGAGCGAGGCAACGTAGAAATTGAGCGAGGGAAGCTAGAAATTGAGCGAGGGAAGCTAGAATTTGAGCGAGGCAACGTAGGAATTGAGCGAGGGAAGCTAGAAACTGAGCGAGGCAACGTAGGAATTGAGCGAGGGAAGCTAGAAATTGAGCGAGGCAACGTAGAAATTGAGCGAGGGAAGCTAGAAATTGAGCGAGGCAACGTAGGAATTGAGCGAGGGAAGCTAGAAATTGAGCGAGGGAAGCTAGAAATTGAGCGAGGGAAGCCAGAAATTGAGCGAGGGAAGCTAGAAATTGAGCGAGGCAACGTAGGAATTGAGCGAGGGATGCTAGAAATTGAGCGAGGGAAGCTAGAAATTGAGCGAGGCAACGTAGAATTTGAGCGAGGGAAGCTAGAAATTGAGCGAGGGAAGCTAGAATTTGAGCGAGGCAACGTAGGAATTGAGTGAGGGAAGCTAGAAACTGAGCGAGGCAACGTAGGAATTGAGCGAGGGAAGCTAGAAATTGAGCGAGGAAACGTAGAAATTGAGCGAGGGAAGCTAGAAATTGAGCGAGGCAACGTAGGAATTGAGCGAGGAAAGCTAGAAATTGAGCGAGGGAAGCTAGAAATTGAGCGATGGATGCTAGTGTAACGCCCTGAAAATCGGGGGCCGAGTAGTTACTCAACACCCGAGTTCCCGATGTCACCTATCACCCATTTTTATGGTTTATGGTTTATCAAATTAAACATTTGCGCAAGTTGGAACAACCTGGAACATGAATCACAACCACACATCCACTGAAATGAAAGGAAGCAACGTAAATCACTATATACAGGTCCAAAAGAATGAAGGGGCGCCCATGGCGCCATACAACTAAATCACAAAAATATAACAAGTCCAAAAGAATATAGCTGAGCTCCGGCCCGCGACTCCTCGGACATCTACGGGTCCGATGCGCACCGCCCATCAATCCGAAAGTAGGAGTACTCCTCTTCCTCCTCCGTACTCGTCTTTGTCGGCTCCTCTTGGTCGTCGCCACCGCATCTATGGAAGAGTCTGGTTGGTGTTTTAAAACACCGTCCCAGTGGGGGAGTGAGTGATCAACTCGGTGTGAACTATTAACCTTAAGTTATAACAGCATCAATTTGAACATGAAGTTAATGAAAAGCGACCAATCAACAACACCTACAACTCTTATTAAATGCGTATGCAATGCAATGATATGATGCATGCCCTCACCGCAACGCTCCTCGGCGACTCCATCTAACGATCGCATATGGCAACACTCCCTCGGAGCGACCTCGACTGCCGAGTCGCCACCCTAACTAATGCGATGCAATGCGATCGTGTTAGCCAAGTTTTTAGTTAAGTTCATTCATTCAATCAGGTTGGGGATTCTGATTCACCCTACCCGTCACTGCCCTAATCAGGTTGCGAGGCCAAGGCCCCATCAATGCGTGAGGCCGAGTCCCCGATCCGTGATCTGTCGGGGTCCTCATTCCCGACTCCAAGCACATGAGGCGTGCCGATAGGGAAAGGATCGCTCGCGGTCACTACGGGAGGCGCGGTACCCCGGCGTAGGCGAAGCAGCTCGGTCACAGTGTCCCATTCCACCATGGCCGGCTCACGAGACTGTGGACCAATTTTTAGTCTTGTTATCAATGGGCCACCAAGGGTCGTAGGGTGCATCAGGTTCCATGCATATGTGGGCAAACATGGTTAACAAACGGGGATGATCAGGTAGTAGGCTAGTCTGCACAACTAGGCGGGCATGAGACGAATGGCCTCGGGAACAAGGGTCCCATGTAGTCGAACTACAGCCACCCGAACACTTCCGCCCAATCTGCCAGACTAGCCTTAGAGTAGCCCTACCAATGGGGCTACCCTCTCTCGTCCATTTCTAACCATCCCAAGAGAGTAAAGGAGATCTACCGCATGCCACGATTCATGTTATCATTCATCACATCCATATCACATTCTCATGCATTCCAATCATACAAATCAAATACCTTTAACAAGCTAGCAATTATCATTTAGAATTAAAGTGCATGTGAGTGTGTGAGTGGGGTGAGAAAGTTTTCACTTTCTCCATCTTGAAAATCATGAGTGTCCCAGCAATTATTTACACATACAATGAAGCATCACACATGAAAGCAATGAATCACATCTACAAGCATGTTATCATCCAACCTCATAATATGAGAAGGCACAATGCATATCACATTTGGAAATTAAACATGCATAATCTAACAAATCCAACCAATCATGAAAACTCCTAAAGTTCTCTCTAGAATTTCAAACAAGGCATCCAAGCACTCAAAATCATTACATCCATGCTAAAATTGGTGCTAGGCCACCTAAGAGCAATAGTCCGCACCTTAAAGTCGGCGGAGGCTCGGAAACGACCTAAAGGCGAGGGTTTCGAAGGTTGGCCGGCCGGAGTCCCTAAAACGATTCAAGCATGAGAGGAATCTACCCCATTTCTCCTTCAAGACAAGGATTCTAAGGAAAATAGTGAGGGATCTTACCAAGGTGACCCACAAACGAATTCCGGAGTGGCGGTGGAGAGTTTCCCTTTTCGGAAGGGATAGAGTGTTGAGAGATCGGTTCTCTTGAGCCCCCAACTCGGTTTAGGGTCCACCACAACCTTCTTGCCTTCTCTTCCTTCCTTCTACACTTTCCTTGGTCGTTGGAGAAGGGTGGAAGCTACAAGGGAGGACCTTGTTGTAGTAAGGTGGTGAGGATGATGGAGGAGAGGTTGATTGTTGGAGATTGGGGAAATCAAGAAGGAAAAGGGATGGGTTGTTGAGAGTTGAAGGAAGAGATAGGAGGGAGAGAGAGAGTTGTTGTTGAGAGAGTGAGGGGTTTATGAGAAAAGGGTTAGGGCTTATTTCCCTAGAGTTGGGCCCTTTGGCCCCAAGCTCCCAAGTCTTCCTAAAATAGACTTATGAGACACCTATTGGTGTTGAGGTGGCCCCAACACTCCACAGGCCACCAAATTCGGCGTGGAGGTGTCTTATGACCCAACTAGGGTCCATGCAAAAATTGAGGGTGAACGGATGAACGGATATATGATCTGAGCAGTACTTTCGTCCCAAAATGGCCCCGTGGGGGCTGATCAGTGATTGGGGCAGTTCTAGCGGCCCTCGGCCATGAAATTTGTAGGGTAAGTGCTCCATGGCCCGATGAAGGACCCCGCAAAATTTGGAGGCAAACGGATGCGCGGTTTGGTCGTATGGGTCCAATTTGCAATCAACGGTCACTGTTCCACGATCGGTCCCGATTTGGTGGACGGCGTAGAAAAATATTTTAAACCACCACCACAAATTTGGAGAAAATCCGACGGCCGGATCGCCCGGAATCCGGTTTCATTGTATGTGCCGAGGCTCCATTTACATTTGGCATTGGTGGGATGCATTCGGCTGTGCGGATCCTGTTCGGGGTGTCCACCGGGTCCACCGTCCGCGATGGCCCACAAGCCCGGTGTGATATATGATTTTCGAAAATTTTAGATTTTTCGACCATCCTTGATCACTTTGGGTGGCCCACACGGCTGTTGACGAATGCACACGGCCATCGGGCTTGGCGGGCCACGCCAAATTCCATCATGGTCGCCTGACTGTTCTAACGGGTTGATCCTAGCCTAATCCTTTAATTGCGGGTGGTACCTCACCCAGGAAAGCGGCTTAAACGGACGGTCTGCGGCGGTTGAGACGTGGACGCCCCGAGATACGATCTTTGGTTGGACGGGACGTTACAGCTAGGAATTGAGCGAGGGAAGCTAGAAATTGAGCGAGGCAACGTAGAAATTGAGCGAGGGAAGCTAGAAATTGAGCGAGGGAAGTTAGAAATTGAGCGAGGGAAGCTAGAAACTGAGCGAGGCAACGTAGGAATTGAGCGAGGGAAGCTAGAAATTGAGCGAGGCAACGTAGAAATTGAGCGAGGGGCTAGAAATTGAGCGAGGCAACGTAGGAATTGAGCGAGAGAAGCTAGAAATTGAGCGAGGGAACGTAGAAATTGAGCGAGAGAAGCCAGAAATTGAGCGAGGGAAGCTAGAAATTGAGAGAGCCAACGTAGGAATTGAGCGAGGATCTTTAGAAATTGAGCGAGGAAGCTAGAATTTGACGAGGAAACTAAATTGAGCGAGGAAGCTAGAAATTGAGCGAGGCAACGTAGAATTGAGCGAGGAAGCTAGAAATTGAGCGAGGCAACGTAGGAATTGAGCGAGGAAGCAGAAATTGAGCGAGGAAGCTAAAATGAGCGAGGCAACGTAGAAATTGAAGCGAGGGAAGCTAGAAATTGAGCGAGGAAGCGAAAATTGAGCGAGGCAACGTAGAAATTGAGCGAGGAAGCTAGAAATTGAGCGAGGAAGCTAGAAATTGAGCGAGGCAACGCGTAGGAATGAGCGAGGAAGTTAGAAATTGAGCGAGGAAGTTAGAATTTGAGCGAGGCAACGTAGGAATTGAGCGAGGAAGCTAGTAATTGGCGAGGCTAGAAATTGGCGAGCAACGTAGGAATTGAGCGAGGAAGCTAGAAGCGAAAAGGCAACGTAGAATTGAGCGAGGAAGCCGAAAGTGAGCGAGGAAGCTAGAAATGAGCGAGGAAGCTAGAAATTGAGCGAGAAACGTAGAAATTGAGCGAGGAAGCCGAAATGCAAAGGGAAGCTAGAAATCGAGCGAGGCAACGTAGGAATTGAGCGAGGATGCTAGAAATTGCGGAAGCTAGAAATTGAGCGAGGCAACGTAGAAATTGAGTGAGGAAGCTAGAAATTGAGCGAGTAGAAACGTAGGAATTGAGCGAGGAAGCAAAGCGAGCGAGGCAACGTAGGAATTGAGCGAGGAAGCTAGATTGAGTGCGAGGCAACGTAGAAATTGAGCGAGGAAGCTAGAAATTGAGCGAGGCAACGTAGGAATTGAGCGAGGCCAGAAATTGAGGCGAGCAACGTAGAAATTGAGCGAGGAAGCGAGAAATGAGCGCGGGAAGCTAGAAATGTGAGGGTAACGTAGGAATTGAGCGAGGATGCTATAAATTGAGCGAGGCAACGTAGGAATTGAGCGAGGGATGCTTTAGAAATTGAGCGAGGCAATAACGTAGGAATTGAGCGAGGAAGCTAGAAATTGAGCGAGGGAAGCTAGAAATTGAGCGAGGCAACGTAAGAATTGAGCGAGGGAAGCTAGAAATTGAGCGAGGCAACGTAGGAATTGAGCGAGGGAAACTAGAAATTGAGCGAGAGAAGCTAGAAATTGAGCGAGGCAATGTAAAAATTGAGCGAGGGAAGGTAAAAATTCAGCGAGGAAACCGAGAATTTGAGCGAGGTAACCTAGGAATTGAGCGAGGTAAGTTAGAAATTTAGCGAGGGAAGCTAGAATTTGACGAGGAAACTTAGAAATTCAACGAGGCAACATAGGATTTGAGCGAGGAAGCTACAAATTGTGCGAGGGAAGAAATTGAGCGAGGTAACCTAGGATTTGAGCGAGGGAACGTAGGAATTGTGCGAGGGAACCTATGTTGCCTCGCTCAATTTCTAGCTTCCCTCGCTCAATTTCTAGCTTCCCTCGCTCCTACGTTGTCTCGCTCAATTTCTAGCTTCCCTCACTCAATTCCTACGTTGTCTCGCTCAATTCCCTAGCTTCCTAGCTCAATTCCTCGTTGCCTCGCTCAATTCTCGTTGCCTATCGCTCTTCAGCTTCCCCCTCACTCAATTTTTAGCTTCCTCGCTCAATTCCTACGCTTGCCTCGCTCAATTCCTGGCTTCCAAACGCTCATTTCACTTCCTCAAACAATTCTCTAGCTTCCTCAGCGCGAATCCCTACGTTGCCTGCGCTCAATTTCTTGACCTACCTCGCACCTCAATTCTACGTTGCTCAGCTTAAATCGTAGGTTCCTCAAGCTCATTTCTAGCTTCCCTCGCTCAATTTCTCGTTACCTCGGTAGAAATTTCTAGCTTCCTCAAACTCGATTTCTAGCTTCCCTCGCTCAATTCTCGTTGCCCCGCTTTCAATTTCTAGCCTTTTTCCGCTCAATTCCTACGTTGCCTCTCTCAATTTCTAGCTTCCTCGCTTCAATTCCTACGTTGCCTCGCTCAACTTTGACGTTGCCTCACTCAATTTCTGGCTTCCTCGCTCAATTTCTAGCTTCCTCGTTCAATTTCTACGTTGCCTCCGTTTCGAGGTCGCTCATTTCGCAGCTTCCTTCGCTCAATTTCTGCTTCCTCGCTCAATTTACAGCTTCCTCGCTCAATTTCTAGCTTCCTCGCTCAGAGTCCTACGTTGCCTCGCTCAATTTCTAGCTTCCCTCGCTCAATTCTCTACGTTGCCTCGCTCCTATTTCTAGCTTCCTCGCTCAATTTTTACGTTGCCTCGCTCGATTTCTAGCTTCCTCGCTCATTTCTCGCTTCCCTCGCTCGATTTCTACGTTGCCTCGCTCGATTTCTAGCTTCCTCGCTCAATTCCTACGTTGCCTCGCTCGATTTCTAGCTTCCCTCGCTCGATTCCTCGTTGCCTCGCTCATTTCTACAGCTTCCTCGCTCGATTTCTAGCTTCCCTCGCTCAATTCCTACGTTGCCTCGCTCAACTTCGACGTTGCCTCGCTCAATTTCTAGCTTCCTCGCTCGATTTCTGCTTCCTCGCTCAATTCCTACGTTGCCTCGCTCGACATCGACGTTGCCTCGCTCGATTTTTGGCTTCGGTCGCTCGAATTTCTGGCTTCCTCGCTCAATTCACATTGCCTCGCTCATTTCTAGCTTCCTTCGCTCGATTTAGCTTCCTCGCTCAATTCCTACGTTGCCTCGTTCGATTTCTGGCTTCCTCGCTCGATTTCTGGCTTCCCTCGCTCAAGTCTTCGTTGCCTCGCTAAATTTCTAGCTTCCTCGCTCGATTCCTCGTTGCCTCGCTCATTTCTAGCTTCCCTCGCTCGATTTCTAACTTCCTCGCTCAATTCCTACGTTGCCTCGCTCATTTCTAGCTTCCTCGCTCAATTTCTCGCTTCCCGCTCAATCGATTTCTACGTTGCCTCGCTCAATTTCTAGCTTCCTCGCTCACTCGATTTTTAGCTTCCTCGCTCATTTACTAGCTTCCTCGCTCAATTCCTCGTTGCCTCACTCAATTTACGGTTTCCTCGCTCGATTCTTCGTTGCCTCGCTCGATTTCTAGCTACCCTCGCTCATTTCTGCTTCCTCGCTCAATTCCTACATTGCCTCGCTCGATTTCTGGCTTCCTCGCTCATTTCTGGCTTCCTCGCTCAATTCCTACGTTGCCTCGCTCAATTCCTACGTTGCCTCGCTCGATTTCTAGCTTCCTCGCTCGATTTCTCGTTGCCTAAGCTCGATTTCTGGCTTCCTCGCTCGAGTCCTCGTTGCCTCGCAATTTCTAGCTTCCTCGCTCAGATTCATACGTTGCCTCGCTCGATTTCTAGCTTCCTCGCTCGATTTCTAACTTCCTCGCTCAATTCCTCGTTGCCTCGCTCACTCGATTCTAGCTTCACTCGCTCAATTTCTCGCTTCCTCGCTCAATTTCTCGTTGCCTCGCTCGATTTCTAGCTTCCTCGCTCGATTCCTCGTTGCCTCACTCGATTTCTGATTCCTCGCTCGATTCTACGTTGCCTCGCTCGATTTCTGGCTTCCTCGCTCATTCCTACGTTGCCTCGCTCAATTTCTAGCTTCCCTCGCTCATTTCTAGCTTCCTCATTTGAATCCCTACGTTGCCTCGCTCAATTTCTACCTTCCTCGCTCGATTCCTACGTTGCCTCGCTCGATTTCTAGCTTCCTCGCTCAATTCTGGGTTGCCTAGCTCAATCGTAGGTTCCTCGCTCATTTTCTACGTTGCCTCGCTCAATTTCTAGCTTACCTCGCTCAATTTCTAGATTCCTCATTTGAACTCCTACCTTACCTCTCTCAATTTTAGGTTCCTCGCTCATTCCTACCTTGCCTCACTCATTTTTTCAATTTGCCTACTCAATTTCATATTTGTCACTCAATTTTTAGTTTGTGCGAAGTGGTGAAATTAATGACGAAATGAATGAAATGTATTTTCAACCATCGACACGATGGAATCTTGGAAAATAACTAGGTTGGTTGGCTAAAGTAGCTTCTCTTACCCCAAAATCATATGTGAGTACGTCAAGTAACTAATTTTGGTTTAGAAGATATTCTTGTTAAATGATTAAAGAAATAAATGAAAAAAAGAGGGAAAAAATTTTTTATATGCTTATATATACCTATTGATATAAATATGTATTAAAGAAAATTGTAGGTAGAATAAATTTCTCCATGTAAAAAATAAAAAATAAAAAATAAAAAATAAAAAATTTCATAGTACTGCAGACTACTGATTATAGGCTGATTATAATCCGTAGTAAAAGGTAAAACACCTTTTTCGATATATCGAAGACAGATCTATATATCGAAAATTATAAGATTTTTGAAGAAAACTCACCGGACAGTTCTGGACCATTATATGGTGCATTTGTCGATATATCAACGTTTTTTTTTTTTTTTTTTTTTGTTTGTTCTTTGTTGTAATCCTACCACTTTTTGTGGGTCCTATTATGAGGTATGTGTTATATCCAAACCGTTCATATTTTTGCAAACTCGTATTAAGGTTTGAGGCGAAAAATAAGACAGATGTAGCTATCAAGTGGACCACACTATTAAAGGTTGTGGATGATTGAGCGTCTACCATTGAAACCCTTTTAGGGGTCACGAGAAGTTTTGGATCATTATGAAACTTGTTTTTCCTCTTCATCTGGCCTTTGTGACCTTATGGATAGATTGGATGGAAAATAAATGTTATGGTGGACCCTACAAAATTTTTAACGGTGAAAATCAATTTCCCATTGCTCTTTGTGGTGTGGTCCAGTTGATCTTTGGATATGAATTTTTTTTTTGGATAATGCTCCGAAATGATCTTGAAATATGGATGAACGTTGTGGATATAATAAATATATAGGCGTGCGGCCATGTAACTTTGATCTCTTTTAAGCCGTTCATACAACTCTCAGTTCGAGGAGCGTCAGCGCACGTCTTCGCAGCGAAAAGGAGGGGTAGTTTCGTCCTCAACGTCGCTGTCCACACATGATAGTCTAGATTGGTAACTAAAGTTTGTATTCTTTCATAGAAACCGCTGGGTAAAAGGGTTTGTCTACAGTGGTCATTTTCTCATTTTTTTTGCGTAGTATCACAATACGTAAAAGCTAATTCGACTTGGGAGAGTACGAACTTTCGATACTCCCTTCACACGTAGAAACCATTGGCACGTGTAAATGATTAGAGCGTCCCCGCAGGCGAGGTGACCCTTGCTTTTAGGTTTCCTGAATCTAAAATGTGGAAAATAAGCAAAGCGGGTTATGTCATGAGACCCCGGCCTAAGCCGCACTGGCTCTAACCCTTTTTTTTTTTTCTTTTTTTTTTTTTTGTCAGTTGGTTTTAAACATGTAAAGAATCATATGCACATGTATTAAGGTATTTGATTCATGTGCAGCGAACAGACACTGGTAGCTTTTTCTTTGGTGATTCTAACGGTGCGGCTACGTGAAAATGGTTTTACCTCAGTGACTGTCGTTAAAGCAATGAAAATATATTGTAGGATAAAGATCTCCAAATGTGATGGAGTATTTTTTTACGAATCACAACTAACATGATAATAAGACAAGAAGTATTTAGGAAGATTTTAAAAGAAAACTAAGCAATCGACTAAGCGGCCGATAGCCATACAGGAGGTTGAGCAAGCGGTCAATGGTCATTCAAGAGCTAGAGCAAGCAGCCCATAGTCATCTATGAGATCAATTAACCGATCGATGGCCATCTAAGAGATCAATCAAGCACCTGATAGTCATCCAAAAAGCAAACCAAATGGTCGATGGTCATCTAGGTGCTCAATCAAGTGGAAGATGATCATCCAGGAACTCGATCGAGCGGCCGAGCAGAATGCGCGCGATTGAGTGAGCAAGAAGACTTGGATTGGTTACAACAACCGTTAGAATATGAAAAGCATTCAAAAAGTCAAGTAGTGCTGAATCAATTGTCAGTAACTTTTTGAACGTAGAAAGCATCCGGAAGGTAGTAGTGCTGAATGGTTATAGCAACCGTCAGAACGTGGAAATGATTCAGGTGACCAGATTAAATTTATAAATAATAAAGGAATGACAAAATAAAATAAAATTCGTCTATACCAACCCAATCAAACCAAACATTATCTTTCAATTATCCTTTCAATTACTAGTTAATTTACAGTCCATAGTGTAATACTTTATTGCACTTTACTTTTCCAACCAAGTAAATTACATTTGTTAGTGTAATCTATAGTGATAATCGATCGAGTAGCTAATAGTTTTAGTTGTAATTTAAGTCTATGCTTGCACGCTAGATTTAGTTTTTTATTTGAAAAAATGTTTTGCAACTCTTATTCAGGACCGACTGTAAGAATCATTTTTCTCGTTTCATTTTATCTGTATTGAAAAGTCCTTTCATACGGAAGGCAAATGTGCAACCCATCTTCAGAGGACGAACCCCACCTTCTGAATATCGTCTGATCCTATTTACGCATTGAGTGAGTGAATGAATAGGCGACCGATCTCATCAACACTTGGGGTTATAGTTGTTCGGTTTGAATTGAGCCGTAATTTCAATTTGGCACACCCGCCCACATATAGTCGAAAACAAAGCAACGTAATAGTTTTTCACACGCCCTGTGTAAACTACTTGGTTGCCATAAATATTTACTATGCACCAGTTGTGTAATGCACTAACATTTTTGGTACGCTCGGTGGGACACTAATTACTAGACAGTCAGAAAATTCACTGCACACCGACCATATATACCAAGCAACAACAGTTTTTGGCATGCCATAACATAAGTAGGTATGAAAGTAATGAGAAAGAAAGATGGGCGACAAATCTTTCTGAGATAATGATGACTTAGTTAAGTGATATGCACCATTCGATTACACGATGTATGAACCAAGTTATGCTATCCGACGAGTTCAGGTGACCAGAGTGGGAGGTCAGTTGGGGGGGGGGGGGGGGGGGACTTCACTATATCATGGAAGACAAAATCAAGTAGGCCCTGAATCACCTCTAATGGCTAAATCGTGGCATTTGAATCGTGACCAAATTATTCAAATGGTTCAGGAAGTAATAGGCCAAGTTCGTTACCGTATTACTATCTCGATCAACCATAAGCCTTATTTGGAATAGATTGACCGACAGTCTTTATTGTCACAACTAATTTTATCGTTTTCCGACCAGGACGGCCAAGTTCAACCAGGACGGCTGAATTTTCCATTATTTGATCATGATGATCAATTATGACCAAGATGACTGAATTTACCATTTTTTTATCATGATGATCGAGTTTGACTAGGATAGTCGAATTTATTTTTTTCCAATCATGATGGCCGAGTTTGACCAGGACGGTCGAATTTGCGGTTTTTTTATCATGATGGCTGAGTTCGACTAAGAATGTCGAATTTACCATTTTTTGATCAACATGGCCTAGTTCGGCCAACTCATTCAACTTTGACATTTTTCGACCAGGATGGCCGAGTTTGACCAAGACGGTCGAATTTGTTGTTTCTCAATCAGGATGGCCGAGTTCGACCAAAATGACTAATTTTGTAGTTTTTCGATGTAGATAGCCGAGTTTGGCCAAGTCGCCCGACTTTAATATTTTTCGATCAAGATGGTTGAAATTGATGTTTTTACATGGATGAACAATCACAATTATTGCACCAAACAACGAATTAACATCGCATTTATCTTTTACTAAAGGCAAAGCGACATAGGTGGCAATGTTGTACCATATTCCTATTCGTTCTTATGAAATTCAATTGAAAAAGACATGTGTTATGGCAATGGAAAGATATTGTATGCTTAAGATCTCCAAGGATGCTTGAAGGCCTTTTTATGGAATCATAACTGACAAGATGATAAGACAAGGAGTAGTTGGGATGAAATCAAAAGCAATCCAAGCAATCAACTAAGTGGCCGATAGCTATCCAAAAGATCGAGCAAGCGGTCGATGGTCATCCAAGAGCTCGAGCAAGCAGCCAATAGTCATTTAGGAGGTCAGTCAAGAGGCCGATGGCTATCCAGGAGATTGATCAAGCGCCCGATAGTCATCTAGAAGGTCAATCAAGTGGCCAATGGTCATCTAGGAACACGATCAAGTGGCAGATGGTCATCCAAGAGTTCGATCGAGCAGCTGAGTGAAACGTGATCGAGTCAGCAAGAAGGCTTGGAGTAATGAAGGTTTGTTTCCTTTCTTTTGCTCTCATATGTTTTTGCTTGAATATCCATGTGCTTGTACATGTGTTAAATAAGTCTTTTTTAGACTTCATATGATAACTTTACGTTCTTTGACGTTTAAGTGCAGAGAAAGAAACTTCTAAAGTTGTTAAAAGTAAAATTGGGAGTGATGGATTTGACAATGTAGCAATCTAGATGATCAATATGATGGACCCCACTGCAAATTTTTGCTAATGACAAGTTCATCAACCAAGCCAAAGTCATACCCAAATCTTATATTGTGACTGTGTTACTTGTGGAACCTAATGCCATGTAACATTTTAATTAAGTTTGTTTTGAAAACTTCAAATATATGGTTGTTAACTATTTTGTTGGTATTGTGCTTTCATGATCGTTGTCTTGATGAATGAGTGGATTGAATGAATGGATGAGTAGTTTAAACAAATATTTTAAAAAATTAAACATTTTTAACCACATATTGTAATATTTTTAAACTATATCTTCACCCATGTCGAACTTGGTAGTTTTGCAAAGGCATGATCCCAAGTTATATAGAGGAACACTATGAATGAGGAATTGGCAACCTTTGTAAAAAATAATAATTAGGTACGCTTTCCTAAAGGAAATAAATAATTAGTTGCGAATGGGTTTATTAAATCAAATACAATAGTGATGACACTATAAAAAGGAATAATGCTAGATTTGTATCTATAAAAAATTACTTAGACTTATGGTATTGAATATGAAGAAATATTAACACCAATAACTAAGATGAGCTCTCTACGCATGTTATTATCTACTGTTTCTAATCAAAAGTGACCTTCCTATTAATTACACATGAAAAATACCTTTATACATGGAGATCTTCAAGGGGAAGTGTACATGAAATTGCCTCTTGGACATCTCTAAGAGGAAAGCATAATTTAATATGTAAGTTAAATAATGCAATTTATATATTTAAATAGTTGTGAAGGGCTTGGTTTGAAAAACAAGGGTATGACTTAATTTCTTTGGGATATGAACAAAGTGGAGTCGACTAGACGATGGTTATAAAAAATGGTGATTATTTTATTATATATTGATGATATCATAATACTGGAAATGATGATCTGTCCATCTTATCGCTAAAGCATAACTTTAAAACATGATTTGACATAAAATACCTTAAAATTTTAGATTACTTTTTTCTTATAGAAGTAATATCTTTAAAAAAGAGAAATTCCTTATCATAGAGGAAATAAGCCTTACACTTCCACACAGAGAAAGAAAAGTTAGCTATAAAGCATACTCAGCTAACTGTAATATTTGTCTTACCGAGAAAATGAAAAATCCTGTTGAGGTCATTGGGTGGTATCAACAACTAGTTGGACGTCTCATATGTCTCATTATTATCCGTCCAAATATTGTTCAAGCTGTTTCTTTGGCTAGTTAATTCATGCATAGCCCATCCTCTATCTTTATGGAAGCTGTTGATGCAAAAATCTAGTTAACTCTTCTTGGACCTTTGAGTACCTGCACATGAAGAAGACAAAAGAGACCCTGGCTGCAATAGGGAAGCCTCTGATGCCTAAGTCAGAAAAGGTTAGAAACTTACCGGTGGAAGCTCTTCTCCTCAAGCCTCACTTCTCTCTCTCTCTCTCTCTCTCTCTCTCTCTTCTTTAGGGGGTTTTCTGGAGAATTCTCTACGATCCCCCCTCCTTTTATAGAGAGAAGTCCTGTATGTAGAAGATTCCTCCATGGTTATGTAAATTTGCATAAAAAGTTAAATATTACGATGATTGGAATTAGTCTTTTGATCTTACCCTCCACCGAAAATACATTTAGAAACATGTTAAGTGTTTGGTTATTATTATTAATTTAAAGTTTAAATTTATAATACTAATAATCAATCCATTTTTATGTATTCCAAAAATCAAGGTCGTTATTACAATGGACCATAGATCGATTGTCTTTTACCCGAAACCTATTTAATCTATGAAAAATTAGACAATTGCATGTTTGTAAGCTCACTTTCATAGCCCACTTGCGGCTTGAAATTACCTCAATTTTTAACCCCAAGTGTATATTTTAATGAGCTTATTACAATAGCTATCTATAATGTTACACATATATGTCATTTTGAAATATTGTAGATGATTTAGTTAATCAAATTCAGACTAATATACTGTAATGCTTTCATAACGTAGAGTATTAAACAAAAACTTTGGATTGCATTGCATTCCAATTACAGAATGCCAGGATTCCATATGGAATCCAATGCACTCCAAATACAAGCATTCAAACAAATGAGGCATTAGTGAAACTAGGTAGAAGACACTTGTATGCAAACCATCAAACACCGGTCTCTTTATTCCATACAATAGTTATACACGTGCAGGCTATCCACTACACGCTTGATGAGGAAACTGGATATACAACATTATAAAAACCTTCAAACACGGTTCTCTTTATTCCACACAAGAGCTAGATAACGTGCAGAGTAGTACCCGCTACACACTTGGAGAACCTAGGTAGAAAACTAATATATAAACCTTCACACACAATTATCTTTATTCCATGCAATAGCTAGACAATGTGCAGATCACCCACGAGCCACATAGCCGCCCAGGAAAAGTGGATCCACATTTTTCCCACTGTACTTGTAGTACGGGTGTTGAGCGAAATCATGAATGCCCAAAAATTTCTTCAAAAACTCTTCTACATCACTGTTGGTTTTCCCTGCGGGCGGGTTCACCGCATGGGGCGACTTAAACATTTCCTGGATTGCATTGCTGTATGCGCTGAATGCCTTCGACTTATCGCCTTTTGGATACACTTCCACCGATTCCTCGTTCGACTTCGAACTGGTGAACAGGATACCATTGTTGAATGGATGCACCTTAACATCCATATCCCGATGCTCAAGTATATTACGGGGAATGGTTTTTGAGCCCAAGTTTGGCACATTAACAGCGACATTGGATTGATTCGGATCATTCTGTTGGAAGAGGCCGCCGCTGTACGACGAATCGAATATGAAGGTGAGGATTGCATTGTCCGGCAACGGTTTGATTTTAGAAAGGATGTGCGCACCTGGAAGGGGATTCGGTTCATGTTAGTTGCAGTATTTTTACCAAAAGGGGTATTTGAAACACTAGTGGTGTTAGGTATGCACAGATCGAATCCTCTACAACACCTGTTGTACGTGTTGTGAGTCTGGCATGGCACGTAATTAATACGCCCATCGAGTGAGATCCTCTGGGTTAGAACGCGAGGTCAAAAATCAGCCCTATCCACAACTGAGGTGGGCCATAGGTTTGCATGGAGCTGATCACCATGGTGTGTATATTGCATCCAACCCGTTCACCAGGCGGTGCTCGCCACACCGAATTAGAGGTGTGGCCCATCGTCGTTTTGTATTGATCAGTGACCAAAGAAGAGAAATTTAGCAATACTCCATATTGATCAATGGAGAATTAGCGCGACTCAACGACCGTGCTCTTAAAATTAGGGAGATTTTGGGGGCGGCATCGGTGGATCCCGAGATTCACCAAGGTGGGTAGAACCTTGACTGTTTGGCCCACCACGATTTATATGACTATATCCATACCCCCAATCTGTATTGAAAGCTCATTTTAGGGCATGATCCATAAAATGAAGCAGATCCAAATCTCAGATGGACCATAGTGCAAGAAACAGTGTAATTACTTTTTGTGGGCTAAAAAAGCTTTGGATCAAGATAATATTTGTGTGGTCTTTTCATCTAGGTCTTTGTGACCTTATCAATATATATATGTTGGATGGAAAATAAACACTCCGGTGGAATCCATGAAGTTTTTAATGGTGTGGATTCAATCAAGACTTTTTCCTACTGTGTGGTCCGTCAACTTCGTTTTTTGGATCATGCACTAAAGTGAGCTTTTAAAATGGTTGGACGGTGTGGATTTAACGTACAGAAATCACTGTGAGACTTACAGTCAGTGTCCCACCCACCTCGGTGGATTCCACGCCTGAGATTTTGTGCAACCACATGTACTATTGTGTCAATGATACAGAACTGTTAAATATGAAAAATAAGAGAAATAACTTATACACCATCATTCTATGTATAGTCCATCGTCACCGTATATTCCCAAATGGATATCGAGGCAGTGGAGTGTCTCTCGTAAGACAATATCACACCATCTTTTGTCCATTGGGAATGGACGGTGGAACGCAGACTATGCATCCACCATCAGAACATATCTCAAATTTCATTCATCCTAACTTGTAATGGGAATGAGATCGGAAGGAACGATCGCAGGAATGCTTCCGTTAACCAGCGCCCCACCACCACTGAAGTAGAATAACAATACATCTCCCGGCTTTGCTGCATCGACCATCTTTTCAAGCTCATGTTTAATATTCTCAGCAGTGGGCTTCTTCTGCGTCTCATCGGTCAAGATCTTAATGTTGTTGTCGTGAAAGCCGAAGCGGGTTTGACTGATCAGGGCCTGCATGGCTTTCACGTCATTTATGCACCCATGCAGCTGGATGTTGGGTAGGTTGGGGTAGTTGCATCCCACCAAGAGGGCCAATTTATTCGTAACCGCCATGATTTTCCTCACTTTGATAAAATGCACTGATCTAAAATCTAGTACACACCTTCTCTGGATCCATATCTCTAACAATATCAGCTTATATAGACCATTCTCATTGGTAAATTACTTAAATGCTCTCACCTGTCATCTACTCTATGACGTAAAAACACTTAAATGCAATCCAATTGACTGATGTAAACCATCATCCATTAGGTCTAACATACATTTCATGTGCTACCATGCAAATATTGCATCAATTTCGCATTTACAACCCCATCATCACCACCCTTTAATATGGACGGTGCATAGGTCCAATCTACAATTTGATCAATTTATTTATTAACGCCCACCATAGATTCCTCACTGGATTTAATAGACAGTTTAGATGGATCGATCAATGGATTGGAATGTTCAAATGACTGAATGCAGAGAGGAGCACCATAACTTGTACTGCTCTGATGATAGATTAAAAAATAAAGATTTTTTTGGTGCTAGACTAAATTTCCGTGATACGACTAACGGTCGGCTCTGATACCAGATAGGTACCTGTTTCCCACGTGCAGAGGGTGTGCACTTTTAAATGGCACCCGAGCGATTGCGATTTGCATTCCTCTCCTCCTCGGATGGATGGAACGTGGACATGTAGTTGAGAGTGGATTAGGTGAGACCACGGCCTGAACCAACACGGTGTGGCCTGGCCTTGGGACTCACCTTGACGTATGTATTATACATCTACGCCGTTCATATGTTTTTCCGGCTCATTTTAATATATGTACTTAAAAATGAAGCAGATCCAATTTTGAGGAGAACCACACCGTAGGAAGCCATGATGATTGAATGCATGCCATTAAAAAATTTATATGGCCCACTATAATGTTTATTTTTAATCCAACCTGTTCAGTACGTCACATGGAAATGGATGAAGGGAAAAAACAAATAACAGCTTGATTAATAACTTTTGTCATCCACAGGAAGTTTTTAATGGTAAATCATTATTGTTTCATGTGGGGTGATTCATCTGAGATTTAGGTCTACTTCAATTTTCAGCTCATGCCTTAAAATAAGCTGGGACAATAGATGGACGGCGTGGATATGTACATCAAAGCCGCACAGTCAGTGCAGCGCTGTGTTAGTTGAGGCCGAGGAGCCTGTAATCCGCTCCGGATGTAGTGACTTCAGGAAATGAACCGCGCCGGGTGTACAACACACCACCGACTTAGGTGGTGTGGTTACATGTGGTGCGAAGACGACCGCTGACGTGCCTCGATCTCTGACATGTATGAATGGTACAAAAGATATCAAAGTAATACGGGCCTATTATCGTGCATTTATTATATCTATATTGTTCAACCATTTGGCGAGCTCATTTTAGAAAATTATTCGAAACATGAATCATATTCAAAGCTTAAATAGATCACACAACAAATAGCAGTGGAGAGAAGGATTCTCACCATTAAAACATTCATAGGGCGCACCATAACGTTTATTTTCAATCCAATCAATTCATAAGGTTACTCATATATACTTGGATGAATAGGAAAAACTAATATCATATTGATCCAAAACGTTTGTGGCCACTAAAAGGCTTTCGATGGTAGACGTTCAATTTCCTACTGATTTTTGTGGTGTGGTCCACTTGATCTTTGGATCTATGTTATTTTTCAGCTCAAGCATTATAACGAACTCGTCAAAATTTTGTACTAAAGTTTTGATATAACATATACCTGATAGTGAGATCCACGGAACATAGTGACCTCAACACAGCAGCCAGTTCAGTGGTGTGTGGTACATCAGGCAATCCGCTCCTCTGCTAGGGTAGGTCCAGCAGGACGGATTGCATACTAAGTTACTAAGCATGAAAGAGCATAATGAGTAAACTCAATTGGGCCCACCTTGAATGTATGTAGCTATTGATGCCGTCCACTCGTTTTTCCATTTGATTTAAGAGGTTGATCTCAAAATTGAAGCATATCCAGAGGTCAAGTGGATCATACCACAGGAAAAGTGGGGATAATGATTTCCAACAAGAAACCTTGCAAGGCCGGAAAATGATATTTATTTTTCATCCAACATGTTCATGAGATCATACAGACATGGATGAAGGGAAAAAACAAATATAAGCTTGATCCAAAACTTTAGTGGCCCCCAAGAATTGTTCAACAGTAGACTTTCAATCCAACTGTTTCCTGTGGTGTGGTCCATTTAAACATTGTATATGCTTCATTTTAGTATAAAGTGCTAAAATTATCTATTAAAATAGATGGACAGAGTGGATAAAATACATAAATCATGGTGGACCTTAAAGAGTTTACGCTACGCATGGTGAGTTACTCACTACGTCGCAGGTGCTTTTGGCAAACAGGTATATGTAGACACGTTCTCTACACCAGCGGCTGCAAAAGAAATCTAAACATCATAGTAGGCCCATGAAGGTTTCAATGGCGGATGATATTATCACCTCTGCTTCCTTCCTGTGATGTGGTCCATTTGAGTCCTGGATGAACGGCGTGATAAAACCCATATATCATGGTGGCCCCACAGAGCCCCTTCCAATTTTCTGTCCACACTGAGGTAGGATGCAATCTGCATCATCCGTTCTTACCCTATTATTAAATTTAGCAATATTAATTAGCATGCTTGAGAGAGACAGCAGTATCCAAAACTCTTGTGTTCTGACTCCACGCCTTCTTTATTAAAAACTGTTTTATTATGAAAACTGAATTCAGTATTTTTTAATATTTTCTATAATAAAGTTATTCTAAAAATAATATTTATTATCTTTTTCTCTTTATAAGGTATTTCTAAAATTTTAATTTAAACAAAACTAAAAATTGAATCATCCAATTATTTAAAGAAATATCTGATTTCTTAATCTTTTTCTCTATAATTTTTTTATTTTATTTTATTTTTTTTTTATTTATTTTTTTTTTTTTTAAGTTTGGAATATTTTTACTAGTTGAGATTTGAATATATTTTTTTTTTCATATTTGGGGCCATCCCATTTGTATATACACACCACCATATATTGAAATATATAAGAAAATCAATCAATTATATTCTCCAAATTCATTTTGCATCCTTCAAAAAAAAAAATTTTGATTCTTTCATTTTTTTTTTTTTAAGAGAAAATCTAAAACATTTTTCTTAAAAGAATTTTAAAAAATCTATTAACTCCATCGGTATGCAGTCCCGTCTTTCCCACTAATGTCTTATTTTTTATGCTATCTAAGCCCATGTGAGTGGTGGGTCATACCAAAAGATCACCAAATAAACAATCGATAGCCCAAGATAGTGAACAAATCAAATCTTTATAAGAGACTAACACTTTTTAATACAGAAAAATTACTTTTGCAGAAAAAAACCTTTGACACCCTTACAGAGTGCCAGGGATCTTACGCAGGCACTACGAAATTGCTTAGTTGTACTGCATCGGTGAGACAAAACAAGTCAAATAAACTATCAAACTATCGTTTTCAGTTTAGTTGTATCATGAACCAACATATATATGAGCTGCACATACGATAATCTGATTTTTAAAGGGCATTTAGTGGACGGTTAAAAATGACAAATATCCCATTATCCATTTTCAGAAAAATAGAAAGAATCCATGAATCAAACGTTAGGATTGTTCAAATCATCTTATTTTGAGACCGTGACTTAGAGTAAGTGGGCTTGATCCATAGTATCATCAGTTTAATTTTTTATAATGTATGCCACGTGTACAATTTTAATGTGCCCATGTCCAGTGTTATATACTGCTAGAGTATCATATAACCCATTCAACCTGCCCACAAGGTCACAAAGACCGAAAACACAAATATCAGCCTTATACAAAACTTTCATAACCCTGGGGATATTTTTAATGATGGACGTTCAACCACCACTGTTTGCTGTGGTATGGCCCACTTGAGCTTTTGATCTCCTTCATTTTTTAGTTGAACAGCATGGGTTAAATATACACCTAATGATTTGATCTGCTTCATTTTAGAATCATATCCTAAAATGAGTTGACAAAACAGATGAACCATAGATAAAATACATACATGACGGTGGGCGACATTGCCCGACACCCCAGATATCAGGGTCACCATCCAGTCCACTGCATTTAAGCCTATTTTAATGATGGTGTTGGTATAAGTGGACTGAGAGATATGAATTGGATTAGGTGGCGAGCCAACAACAACCAACGTGATACATGTGTTTTATATCACAGGAGGCTGCAGAGCTATCATGTCATTCATCGAGGCCAATCATCCGTTTTACCAGCTCATTTCAAGGCATGAGCCAAAAAGTGAACCAGATCTGAAGCTTAAGTAGACTAGACTAAATAGACTAGAAATTTTTCTACACCCTGTAAATCCAACCAGGAATAATGACACCAATGGTGTGGTCCATTGGAGCTTTTGGTTAGCTTCATTGAAATGAATCAATGATGGTGTTGGTATAAGTGGACTGAGAGATATGAATTGGATTAGGTGGCGAAGCCAACAACAACCAATGAAATTTTTTCTAAGGCCACTGTAAACTGTCTTTTGCCATCCAACCAGCTGATAAAAAGGTTACATAAACTTGATTGAAGGAAAAAATGAGCCAAAAAGTGAACCAGATCTGAAGCTTAACTAGACTAGACTAAACATCAATAGAATAATGATCCAACCATTGAAATTTTTCTAGCCACAGGAAGTTTTTCCAAATAAAAGGTTACATAAACTTGATTGAAGGAAAAAACCTTCAATCCACTTTTGTAGCCCCCTTTTTATTTTCACCACTATTTTTTATGGTGTGGTCCATTGGAGCTTTTGGTTAGCTTCATTTTTAGGCTCACAGTTTACAATGAATCAATGATGGTGTTGGTATAAGTGGACTGAGAGATATGAATTGGATTAGGTGGCGAGCCAACAACAACCAACGTGATACATGTGTTTTATATCACAGTAGGCTGCAGAGCTATCATGTCATTCATCGAGGCCAATCATCTGTTTTACCAGCTCATTTCAAGGCATGAGCCAAAAAGTGAACCGGATCTGAAGCTTAACTAGACTAGACTACACCCTAGGAAACAATAGGAATAATGACACCAACCATTGAAATTTTTCTAAGGCCACTGTAAACTGTCTTTTGCCATCCAACCAGCTAAAAAGGTTACATAAACTTGATTGAAGGAAAAAACACAAATATCAGATTGATCCAAAACTTTTGTAGCCCCTTGGAAGTTTTTAATAGCAGGCCTTCAATCACCACTATTTTTTCTGGTGTGGTCCATTGGAGCTTTTGGTTAGCTTCATTTTTAGGCTCACAGTTTACAATGAGCTTGCAAAATGAATGCATTACAATGGCCTCACAACACATGACACCACTTAGGAGTTGTTGGGGTCACCACCCAATCGCCATCCATAAATGGGTGCCATTTAAGTCAGCTTTAATGACAATCAATATGGTCGGAAAAAAAAAAAAAAAAGTGGTGACGGGTTGGGCATTATGGGACCAAAACCTTCTATGGGTTTTATTTCCACATAGTCCATCAGTTTTGCCATCTCATGTTATGGCATTGGTCCAAAAATGAATCAATGTAAAGTTCAAGTGGATCACACATATGAAGCAGTTGCAATATTGATAGCCACATTTGAAAACCTCCTACGTTATAATGTATATCTACCATCTAAGCTTTAATGATATTTAATATGATTGGATTGAGATGATGGAAAGGCAGCAGATTGGATGGTGATGTGTTGGGCATTATGGACGACCATGATGTATGGGATTTATATCCACATCATCCATCTGTTCATGGATCCAAAAATAACGAAGCAAAAGCTGGAGTGGACCTCATTATAGGAAACAGTTGTAATAATGACGGCCACGGTTGAGAACTTACAAAGGCACAGTGTAATGTTTATTTACCATCCAACATTTTGACATTTCAAGTAATTCTTATTTGCCATCCAACCCATACTTATTAATGTCACATCCACCTCGATAAAGGGAAAATACAAATATCAATTTGATCCGAAGCTTTGGTGGCCCCAAGAAGTTTTTAATGGTGGGTGTTCAGTCACCACTATTTTATGTAGTGTGTACCGCTTAAGCTTTTGATCAGCTTCATTTATAGGCTCATATCCTACATTGACCTGGAAAATGGACGGATTATGTGGATAAAACATATACATCACAATGGACCCTACAACACCTGGCACCACCTAAATGAGTGGTGTTGGGGTCACCACCCTATCAGCTTCCCTAGGTGGGTGGTGCCAAACTTAAAGACCTATGTAATCCAGTTGTAATCATAGTTGTTATGATTATATTCATATAAGGATGAGAAGAAGTGATTGGTGGTGACCCTAACACCACTCATCTACTTGTTGTGGGGTGCTATAGGGCCTACCATGTGTGTTTTATATCTATGCCATCTATCCATTTAGCCATGTCAATTTAATGCACGAGCTCAAAAATGAAGCAAATATGACGCTCAAGTGGACCACACCAAAGGAAAAAGTGAGGAAAATGACACCCACCTAAAAAACCATCCTAAGGCCTACCATAATATATTTTTTCCTCTCCAAAGATAAACATTCAATAATATTGGGGCACAAATTTAATCACCATAACGATTTATTTGCCATCCAACTTGCGGATAAGGTCATGTAGACTTGTACACAGTGAAAATGGAAGTATATGCTTAAACAAAAACTTTTGTAGCCCTCAATAAAATTTTAAAGTTAGGCATTCAATCGCCATTATTTCTTATATGGTACTCGACTAGACTTAATTATCTGCTACTATATTTTGGACTCATGCCATAAAATGAGCTAGCAAAATAGATGGACGGTGAGGATAAAACACATAGATCATGGTAGACAACAACGCTTATCACAACCTAGCAAGGTAGCAAATCGGTGTCACCACCTGATCCACTTCCTATGTTGGTGGCTAAAATTTAAAGAGGTTTATTAAGCCAATTTAAATGATAGTTGATAAGATTAATTGGATTAAGATGACAATGATAGAAAGCGGATTAAGTGGTGGCCCAACACAACCTCATCCTCCGGCTGTTTTGTCAAGTCATTTAAGGACACAACGCCAGCAGTTAAGTAAATCGGTGTCACCACCCTGATTTATAGCCCAAGTGGTAGACTGAGTGAAAGATACCTCATTTCAACACTGAGGTCTTGGTATCAATTCCCTAGTGGGAGTGGCTAACAGTGAAGTGTGAAGTAACCGTGGGTGTACTAACAAGCTAACCTAGAAAAAAATAGTAATAATAATCCGAAACTCAAGTGAACCACGCCAAATGAAACAGTAGGGAGACACCACCCGTGAAACCTTCGTAGCCCAGGCTGAGATAATGTCATTTTTACACCCATCCTATTGATAAGTTCACACATAAGTAGATATATGATGAGAAAACACAAATACCACTTGATCCAAAACACATGTGGCTCCAAAGAAGTTTTTAGTGGCAGATGATTAACTGCCACTGTTTTCTATAGTGTTGCCCATCAGGACTTTTGATAAACTTCATTTTTTGGCATGAGCTCAAAAATGAGCTTACAAAATGGATGTACACGTAGATAAAACACATACATCACAATGGCCCTACATTGCATGACACTACCTAGTTGGGTGGTGTTGGGGTCACCACCCAATCCACTTCCTTAAGTGGTTGACATTTAAGTGGGGCGTATTGGGTGGTGACCCAGTGTATGGGTTTTTATATCCATGCCATTCATTTATTTCGCCATCTCATTTTATGGTATTGGCAAAATGAAAGTGGATCCAAAGCTAGAGTAGACCACACCATATGAAACAATTAATGACAGTTGGGGTTGAAAACTTCCAATGGCACACTATAATGTTTACTTACCATCCAAACATTTGACATCCCATCATTATTTTTGTTTGCCATCCAACCATTTGATAATGTCACATAGACCTTGATGAAGGGAAACCACAAATATTAATTTGATCCAAAACTTTGGTGGCTCCTAAGAAGCTTTTAATGGCAATCATTTAGTTATCATTGTTTCTTGTGGTGTGCTCTAGTAGACATTTTAATCACCTTTATTTTTGGGCTTATGCCTTAAATTGAGCTAGAAAATTGGATGGATGGTGTGGATTAAACATATACATCACGGTGGGCCCTACCGTGCTTGACACCACATGAATGGGTGGGGTTAGGGTCACCACCCAATCCACTTCCCTGCGTGGGTGGTGCCAAACTTAAAAGAGGTATGTAAGCCAGTTTTAATCATAGTTGTTAAGATTTAATTCATGTCATGTTGACTGGAAGCAATTGGATGGTGACCTCAACACCAATGTATATGTTCTCAAGTGTTGAGGGGCCACCATGATGCATGTGTTTTATATCCACACCATTCATCTATTTTTTTTCAAGTCATTTAATTGCAAAGTCTAAAAAACAAAGCAAATCTAAAGCTCAAGTGGACTACGCATTAAAAATAGTGTAGAATATGACACCAACCCAAGAAACCATCCTAGGGTCCACCCTGATGTTTATTTGCCATCCACCTTGTTAATAAGGTGATACAAACCTTGACAAGGGGAAAATGAAAATATAAGTTTAATCCAAACTTTTGAGGCCTCAAGAAGTTTTTAAATGGGGGCATTCAATCACAATTGTTTCTAGTGGGGTGCTCCACTAGGCCTGTTGATCCACTACAATTTGGGCTCATGCCATAAAATAAGCTAGCAAAATGGATGGACGGCAAGGATGGTAAATGCCACAATACCTGCCCCCACCTAGCTAGGTATTATTGGTGTCACCACCTGATCCACTTCCATAGGTTGGTGGTGCAAACTTAAAGAAGTTTAGCAAGCGAGTTTTAATTATAGTCAATAATATTGGATTAAGATGACAATGATAAATATAAAATAAAAAAATAAAATAAAATAAAAATGGATTTGGTGGTGACCCAACAAAACTAATTAATTGACAGGCGGTGTTAGCATTTTGAGGCTTACCCTGAAATATATACATTTAATTTATACCCACATCGCCCTTCCGTTTTGCCGGCTCATTTAAGGACAACCCCAAAATTCAAGCAAAATCGAAGCTCATGTAAACCACGCTAAAGAAAACAGTGGGGATATTAACACCCACTCTACCCTTGAAACCATCCTATGGCCCACCATAATGTCATTTTTCCATCCATCCTGTTCATTAGTTCACACATACCTGGATGATGGGAAAACACAAATACCACTTGATCCACTTGTCCACGTGATGTTGGGTGTTGTGGGCCCAAGAGATAAATGTATCACCAATTCCATTGAATGGTTTGCAATACTTAAACACGGCTGCCTGGAGGTATGTGTTTTATATCCATGCCATCCATATGTTTTACTATCTCATTTTAAGACAAGCCTAAAATAAAACAGATCTGAAGTTCAACTGCATCACAATATAAGAAATAATGTGGACAATGATTCTCACACCAGAAACCTTCGGAAGGCCCATTGTAATGTTAAAGTGCCTTCGATGTATTGATAAGGTCACACATAAGGAAAAACACAAGTATTAGATTAAACCAAAACTTTGGTGGCCCCACGAAGTTTTAAGGGAGGACATTCAACCGCCATTGTTTCATGTGCAGGTTGTCCATATGAGCTCTTGTTGGGCAGTTGCTGACACCACTAGCTGGATAGTGTTAGGGTCACCTCCCAATCCACTACCCTAAGTTGGTGGAGACAAACTTAAATAGGTATGTAAGTCGGATTTGATTACAGTCGTTATAATTGGATTCATTTGATGGAAATAAGAAGTGGATTGGGTGGTGACCAAACACCACCTACATGATTTTGGGTGCTGTGGGGCCCACCATGATATATGTGTTTAATATCCGCGCCATCCATCCATTTTGCTAGCTCATTTTAGGTCATGTTCTCAAAAAGGAAGTACATCTGAAGATCAAGTGCACCATACCACATGATACAATAGGGATAATTACAACCAAACCTGTGAAACCTTCCAAGGGCCGACTGTAATATTGATTTGCCATCCAACTTGTTGATAAGGTCACACGACCTGGACAAAGGGAAATGCAAATATAAGCTTGATTTAGAACTTTTGTGGCCGATGACCATTCAATCACCATTAATTGTTTCCTATCAAAGTGCTATCTGAGCTGTTGATCTGCTACACTATTGGGCGTATGCATGCCATCAAATGAGCTGGAAAAATGGATGGGCAGCTCAAATAAAATGCATACATCAGAGTGGGCCCCACAGTGCCTGACACTGCCTGACTCAGGTAAACTGCACCTCAGGAAACAATGGGGATAATGACACCAAACCTTCATAGGGCCCACTGTTTAGTTGCAATCCAACCTGCTAACAAGGGACACACACGTACAGGGATAAAAGGAAAGCAAAAATATCAAGTTTATCCAAAACTTTTTGGAAGCTGGCTGGCATTCTGTCACCACTGATCTGGTGGTTTGGTACACATAAGCTTTTGATCTGCTTCATTTTAGAATCATATCCTAAAATGAGCTGACGAAACATATGAACTGCAGATTAAATACATACATTATGGTGGGGCCACCGACATCCCCATGTATTGGGGCAACCCCAGTCCACTTTCCTAGTGGGTACATTTAAGCCTATTTTAAAGATGGTACGATGGTAGTTGATATGAGTAGACTGATAATGGACTAAGTGTTGACCATACAACACCCAACGTGATGCATGTGTTTTATATCATGATAGGCTACAGAGTGATCATGCCATTGATCCAGGCCATTCATCTGTTTAACCAGATCATTTTAAGGCATGAGCCCAAAAGTGAACCAGATCTTACGCTTGACTAGACTAGACCACACCATAGGAAACAATAGAAACAATGACACCCACCATTGAAAATTTTCTAAGGCCCACTAGAAATTAACCTTTTCCATCCAACCAGCTGAAAAGGTCATATAAATATGGTTGAAGGAAAAAAAAAAAAAAAAAACAAATATCATATTGATCCAAAACTTTTGTAGCCCCCGAGAAGGTTTTAATGGCAGGCGTTCAATCACCACTATTTTTTATGGTGTGGTCCACTTGTGCTTTTGATTAGCTTCCTTTTTAGGCTCATGTACTAAAATGAGCTTGCAAAATGAGCGTATGGTGTGAATAAAACATATACATTATGTTGAGGGTCAAATATTATATATTAGACCCCATTTATTGCCTGGATTTACGAGCATGATACTGTTTAACGCCTGATTTTAATAATGTTTGTGATGTAGGGTGTATTTGAGAGCATGGACGGCAAAAAGTTGTTAAAAGCATAGATTTAATGATCTGAAGACACCAAGGCAAGGGACGGACCCCAGGAGACCAAGATCAACAGATTTGTACACCAGAGATCCAAGAAAATCGAGAAACTGAAATTCATGTGGCTCGAAAGACGTTCAGAATGCAAGATCACAGGGTTCCCACTATCCGTTCAGCTTGAAATTTCATACATGACCTGAGGACCATAAATTAACCGTACACGTCAATTTTCATCCATTGGATACTTCGGGAAGTGAGCCAACGGACATATCATCCCATTATTCTTCAATTTGGGGCCCACCTGATATCTAGATCTGCTTCAATTTCGGTCTCAACTCATTAAATGAGCTGGAAAATGAATGGACGGAATGGATTTCTCTCAAACATCACAGTGGACCTCGTGTATACATTGCGTGTACATGGGGTACACGACACCCGAGCTGCACCGGACAGTCAGCCCGGTCAAAGATGGGCTGACCCGTCTCTCTGTTTTTCGCAGGAGCAGCGGACGCACCAGCGTCCGCTGGTTTCGTGTAGTGGGCCCCATTCTTTGTCTGGTTTGATGATCAGGACCATACATTCGGTCCAGGAGGTGTTTAATACTCTCACCTAGGTGATCTTCTGGTCCCATGCAAGCTATTAGAATATCATGGTCATTAAAAGCAGGATGGACGACGAAACAAAATATCAAGTAGGCCACACCGATTTCGCTTCAAAAATACACCTTCTCAGACGATTTTCCGTGCCAAACCTCGTGGATGGTATGGATTTCTTCGTAGCTGTCAAGGTGGGGCCCACCGATCTTCACAGCGAGGGCAGCGCGTGCCCTGTTTCGCAATGCAAGCTACGGACGATCCGGATGGGCCACTCTCAAGATCGTTCAAGATGATCCACTCCGTCCATCTTGATCAGAATGGAAAACCGTTCGTAGGGACGTTCTTCTCCATGCCGTTTGTGGATGCCTCGCACACCAGGAAGAGACGTAAGATCCGGTCATTGGCGCTGGCCGTTTCCTTTACGCAGTGTGAACTAAATGTTTGTTCACACATTCGACGGCGAGACTCCATCTCAGACTCTTGCAGCTTCTCACCACCTAGCCACTCTCCTTGCTCTATAAAAGAGAAGAAGGGATGGAAGAACAGGGATCCATCGACGGCTAGAACTCCAAGGGCAGTGACGTGGAGACTAAGCAGGAGGGAGAAAGAGTTTATATTTTTTTTTTGTTTGTTTCTGCTTTATTTTCCTAAAAGATGTATAGCCTATCCATGCTAGGGCTAAGAGGTGAAGCTTGTAGTAGGATGGGAGATTCAATTTTATGCTTTTAATTTGATTTTAATTTATGAATTGAATTTGATATTCGTTTTATTAAGGGAATGTTTTTAGTTTTTAATGGTCTTTTGTGACTGAAATTACAATGGGTCTGCAATGGCTTTGAGCATGTTCATTTTCTTTATATTTATGACGTCAGGAAGCCCTGTTGTTCACCATCGTCTCCTGGGCATGGTCGGATGACGGTACCCTTCCTAACCTTCATAAACATGTTGATTGGTTGGTAATTAGTTTAATTCTGTTGTTTGCTTTGTCTCCTGGGCATGGTTTGGTGATGAAATCCATTCTAATTCATATACCTCTCATCTCTTGAAAAATATATCAACGGCAGTTCAGTTAATTTTCCTGATTTTTAATCCAGGCATAAGATCTCCCTAATCTCTATAAGTGGATCCTCTGAATCCCTAGTGTCCTCCCTCTGAATTTTTCCTCAGTTTTAGATAATAATTTCATAATTATTCTTCAAATCACAATTGATTTAGAATTCATCTCATTCTAGTTCTATATCTAGTTAGTTTTCAGATTACGTACAAGTTCAGTCTCTTGGGATTCGACCTCGGTCTCACCGAGTTTATTACTACATCACAACCCTGCACTTGGGGAGTGAACACATTACAATGCCCAGCAACACATGACACCACTTAGTTAGGAGTTGTTGGGGACACCACCCAATTGGCATCCCCTGGTGGTTCCCATTTAAGTCAGCTTTAATGACAAACAATATGATTGGATTGAGTTAGGAAGATTAGGTGGTGACCTGTTGGGCATCATGGGACCACCACCATCTATGGGTTTTATATCCACACAGTCCATCTGTTTTGCCATCTCATCTCAGGGCATGGGTCCAAAAATGAAACAAATGTAAAGTTCAAGTACATCACACATATGAAGCACTTGCAGTAATGATAGCCACAGTTAAAAACCTCCCGCATTATAATGTTTATTTACCATCTAAGCTTAAATGATATTTAATATGATTGGATTGAGATGATGGAGATAGGAAGCAGATTGGATGGTGATGTGTTTGGGCATGATGGGGACCACCACGATGTATGGATTTTATATCCACATCGTTCATATGTTTTGCCATTTCATCTTAGGGCATGAAGCCAAAAATGAAGCAGATCCGAAGCTTGAGTGGACCACACTATAGGAAACAGTTGTAATAATGATGGCCATGGTTGAAAAATTCAAAAGGCACATTGTAATGTTTATTTACCATCCAACCTCTTGAGATACCAAGGTAATTATTATTTGTCATCCAACCGGTACTTAATAATGTCACATGGACCTGGGTAAAGGTAAAACACAAATATCAATTTGATCCCAAGCTTTAGTGACCCCATCAGTCACCACTATTTCATGTAGTGTTTACCCTCTGAGCTTTTGATCAGCTTCATTTCTAGGCTCCTGCCCTAAATTGAGCTGGAAAATTGGATGGATAGTGTGGATAAAACATATACATCACAATGGGTCCTACGAAATGAGACACCACCTAAATGGATGGTGTTTGGGTCACCACCCTATTCACTTCCCTAGGTGAGTGGTGTCAACCTTAAAGAGGGATGTAATCTAGTTTTAATCATAGTTGTTAAGATAAGATTCATATAATGCCGAGAAGGATTGGGTGGGTGGTGACCCCAACACCACTCATCTTCATGTTGTTGGTTGTAATGGGGCCCACCGTGATATGTGTTTTATATCCATGCCATCCATCCATTTAGCCAGTTCATTCTACTGCACGAGCTAAAAAATGAAGCTCAAGTGGACCACACCATAGAAAAAAGTGAGGAAAATGGCAACCACCTAGTAAACCATCCTAAGGCCCATTGTAATGGTTTTGTTTTTTTTTTTTTTCAAAAGATAAACATTCAATAACATGGGGCAGAGATTTTAGCACCATAATGTTTATTTGCAATCCAACCTGTTGATAAGGTGGTTAAGGTCAGGTAGACTATACAAAGAGAAAAATCAAAATATAAGCTTCATCGGAAACTTTTGTAGCCCTCAAAATTTTTTTAAAGGTAGGCATTCAATCACCATTGTTTCCTGTAGGGTGCTCGACTGACCTATTGATCTGCTACTATATTTTGGGCTTGTACAATAAAATAAGCTAGCGAAACAGATGGATGGCAAGGATAAAACACATAGATCATGGTGGACACAACAATGCCTGACACCACCTAGCAAGGTAACATTGGTGTCACCACCTGTTCCGCTTACAAGGTTGGTGGCCAAATTTTAAAGAGGTTAGGTATGTCAATTTAAATGATGGATGGCTAGGTTAAGATGACATTGATAGGTTAAGATGAGATTGGGCCAACGCAACCTAGTCAGGTGGTGTTAGCGTTGGGGCCCCATTATGAAGTATGCATTTTAATACCCACGTCGTCCTTAGCCTGCTTTGCCAACGCAACCTATCCTGCTTTGCCAACTCATTCAAGGACACAACCCCAAAAGTCAAGTAAATCCAAAGCTCACATGAACCACGCCAAAGGATACAATGGGGAGACACCCTTCCTATGCCGAGGTAACATCATTTTTCCATCCATCCTATTGATAAGTTCATACATAAAGATATATGATGAATACCAATTGATCCAAAACTCATGTGGCTCCAAATAAGTTTTTAATGGCAGATGTCTAACTGCGACTGTTTTTTATGGTGTTGTCCACCAGGGCTTTTGATCAACTTCATTTTTTGGCAACGAGCTTATAAAATGGATGTACAGCATAAATAAAACACATACATCACAATGAACCCCATAGTGAATGACACTACCTAGTTGGGTGGTGTTGGGGTCATCACCCGGTCCACTTCCTCGGGTGGTTAGCATTTAAGTCAAGTGAATTGGATGGTGATCCACAGTGTATGGGTTTGATATCCACGTCATCCATTCATTTTTCCATCTCATTTTAGGGCAAGAGCCAAAAATCAAGTGGATCCAAAGCTAGAGTGGACCACACCATAAGAAACAATTGGGATAATGACAGCTAAGGTTGAAAACTTCTAAGGGCACACTATAATGTTTACTCACCATCCAAACTTTTGACATACCATTGTGATTTCTATTTGCAATCCAACCATTTGATAATGTGACATAGACCTGGATGAAGGGAAACCACAAATATCAATTTGATCCAAATCTTTGGTGGCTCCTAAGAAGCTTTTAATGATGAGCATTTAGTCACCATTGTTTCTTGTGGAGTGGGCCACTAGATCTTTTAATCAGCTTTATTTTTTAGCCTAAATTGGGCTAGAAAAATGGATGTATGGTGTGGATAACATATACATCATGGTGGCCCTTGTAGTGCCTGACACCACCTAAATGAGTGGGTTTAGGGTCACCACCCAATCCACTTCCCTACGCAGGTGGTGCCAAACTTAAAAGAGGTATGTAACCAATTTTAATCATAGATTTGATTCATATGATATTGATAGGAACCGATTGGATGGTGACCTCAACACCAAACTATGTGTTATTGGATATTGTGGGGTCATTGTGATGTATGTGTTTTATATTCACACCATTCATCCATTTTTCCAAGTCATTTGATTGTAATGAGCCTAAGAAAATCTAAAGTTTAAGCGAACCATACAATAAGAAATATAGCGAGGAATATAACACCAACCCAAGAAACCATCCTATGATACACCCTAATGTTTATTTGCCATCCACCTTGTTAATAAGGTGATACAAACCTGAACAAGGGGAAAATGAAAATATAAGTTTAATCCAAACTTTTGTGGCCCCAAAAAGTTTTTAAATGGGAGCATTCAATCACAGTTGTTTCTAGTGGGGTGCTCCACTGGGCCTGTTGATCCGCTACAATTTGGGCTCATGTCCTAAAATAAGTTGGCAAAATGGATGGACGACCAGGGTGGTGGATCCACAATACCTGACACTATCTAGCTAGGTATCATTGTTGTCACCGCCTGATCCACGTCCATAGGTTGGTGGTGCAAACTTAAAGAAGTAAAGTAAGCCAGTTTTAATTATAGTCAATGAAATTGGCTTAAGATGAGAATGATAAGAAACAGATTTGGTGTTAAGACGACAATGACCCAACACAACCAATCGTCAAGTGGTGTTAGCATTGCCAGGCCTACCGCAACATATTCAATTTATACAATTTATACCCATGTCGCCCAGCTGTTTTGCCGGCTCATTTCAGTACAACCCCAAAATTCAAATAAATCCAAAGCTCACGTGCTCCACGCTAAAGAAAACAGTGGGGATATTAACACCCACCCTACCCTTGAAACCATCGTATGGCCCACTATAATGTCATTTTTCCATCCATCTTGTTGATTAGTTCACGCATTGCTGGATGATGGGAAAACACTGGATCCACTTGTCCACGTGATGTTGGGTGTTGTAGGCCTAAGAGATAAATATCTTCACCAATTCCATTGAATGGTTTGCAATACCGGTAGGTATGTATTTTATATCTATGCTATTCACCACTTTAATTTTGTTTTGCTATCTCGTTTTAAGATACAAGCTCAAAATTAAAGTAGATTTGAAGATCAAGTGCTCTAATGTGTAAAATATGATGGGGACAATGGCATTCACCCGTGAAACCTTCTGAAGGCTCATTGTAATGTTAAAGTGGCATTCAAGCTATTGATAAGGTCACACATACCTGAATGAGAAAACACACCCATTAGCTTAAACCAAAACTTTAGTGGGCCCCAAGAAGTTTTTAAGGGATCGAGGACATTCAACCACCATTGTTTCACGTGGTGTTGTCCATTTTAGTTCTTGATCAACTTTGTTTTTGGCTCATTTCTTAAAATGAGCTGGCAAAAAAGATGGGCAACATGGATAAATCGTATATCACTGTGGACCCCACAATGCTGACACCACTAGCTTGATAGTGTTAGGGTCACCTCCCAATCCGCTATCCTAAGTTGGTGGAGCCAAACTTTAATAGGTACGTAAGTCAGATTTAATTACAGTCGTTAAGATTGGATTCATTTGATGGAAATAAGAAGCGGATTGGGTGGTGACCCAACACAACCCATCTACAAGATTTTGTGTGTTGTGGGGCCCACTGTGATATATGTGTTTTATATCCATGCCATCCATCCATTCATTTTGCTAGCTCATTTTATGGCATGATCCCAAAATTGAAGTACATCTGAAGATCAAATGCACCACACCACATGACACAATAGGGATAATAATGACCACCACCCATGAAACCTTCCTAGGGCCAATTGTAATATTTATTTGCCATCCCACTTGTTGATAAGGTCCGTAGACCTAGACAAAGGGAAATACAAATATAAGCTTGATCTAGAACTTTTGTGGCCTACTAAAAGTTTTTAAAGATGGGCATTCAATCACCATTGTTTCTTATGGAGTGCTCTACTTGAGCGTTGATCTGCTGCACTATTGGGTTTATGCTGTCAAATGAGTTGGAAAGATGCATGGACAACTCAAATAAAACACATACATCAGATTGGGCCCCACAACACCATTAGTGGCATTGAGGGCCTCCACTCGGACTCATTTCTAATTGGGCGGGCCTAACGGGTCTCGTTTTCCCATGTTATTTGTTAAGGTATATAAGTATTTTTACCAGGTTTAAAACTGAGTTTGGATGGGTCCTAATTTTGATAGATCTCTTTCAACATAGACCATACCCCCCATTTACTAAATGGGTTCCGGTCAGGTCGGCCAGGGCTAGGTCTAATATAAAGCAAACCAAATTTAGACCCGTTTAGCAACTAGGTTTGCTCTCAGACCCATACCATTTAATGAAGATGTTGGGTCAGATCTGGGTACCCATCGGGTCCGTTGACCCATTTACAACTCTAGTGCTGCCAAACTTAAATAGGTACATAAACCAATTTTAATTATATGCAGTAAAATTATATTCATATGATGAAGATGGGAAGAAGATTTGGTGGCATTCAGTGCCGCCTATGGGGCCCACCGTAATGTATGTGATTTATATTCATGCTATCCATCCATTTTGCTACCTCATTTTATAACAAGTCTCCAAAACTAAATTAGAGCCGAAGCTCAAGTGGATCACACCAAAGGAAACAGTGAGCATAATGACTCCATCCTTGCAGCGTTTGGGTGATGGCCCAATACCACTTAGTTCTATGTGGCCCACCATAATGTATATGTTTTACACCTAGTTCACGAGACCAAAAATGACATAAATACAAAGCACAACTGGACCACACAATAGGAAACATTAGGGTTAATGACACCCAATGTTGAAACCTACCTCAGGCCCACCGTATTGTTAGTTAATCATTCATCCTATTGTTAAAGTCATGTAGACCTGGATGAAGGGAAAACATAAATATAAGCTTGATCCTTTAAAGTCAATCACCAATATTTCCTGCCGAATGGACCATTTGAGCTCTTAATCTGCTACATATTTTGGCTCATGATAAAATGAGCTGGAAAAATGGATGGATGGCAAGGATAAAACACAATATACATCATTGAGGGCCCCACGATGACTAAATCTATTAGCTAGCAGGTGTTGGGGTCACCACCTAATACACTACCCTAGGTTGGTGGGCCCTACCTCAGAGGTTTGTAAGCCAGTTTTAATGATATTCAACAAAATTGGACTAAGAGTAAGGAGATGAGGTTTTGACCCAATACTACCCGCTAGGCGTGTTAAGCGTTATGAGCCCACTACAGTGTATGTGTTTTATACCCATGTTGAGTCCATTTTGCCTGCTCATTTTAGAACTCGACCTCCAAAATGAAACAAACCTGAAATACAATTGGACCACACCACAGGAAATAGTGAGAAATAGTGACACCCACTCCTGATACCTTTCAAGGCCCCACAGTAATTTTTCTTAGTCATCAAACTAGTTGATAAGGTCACACAACACCTGGATGAAGGTAAAACACAGATAAAAGCTTGATCTAAAACTTAGGTGAGCCCCAAAATGTTTAATGGGGGCATTCAATCACCACTATTTCATATGGTGTGGTCCACTAGAATTTTTCTATCGACTTCATTTTCCAGTTCATGTCCTAAAATGAGCTGGAAATGGTTATACAGTGGGATAAAATACACACACCATGGCGGACCCCACAATGCCTAACACCACCTACCTGGATGGTGTGTAATATTCTAGATTTTTTTTTTTTTGCGTTTTCTTTCAAGGGTTGTATTAGGGGATGCATTTTTTTAAGTTGTTGTTTCAATTTAGTATGTAACTTTTATTTCTTCGATCATCTAATAGTTTGAGTTTATTTAGTAATTTTTGTACTTTTTGGTTTAGTTTTCATGTTGCTATTAAAACGGATTTTTTCTTTAAATTCTCAAAAGTTCCATAAAATAATAAATGTTAATAGTTGAATCATCTTATTGTCCAGTAATATATTTGACCTATAGTTCGATTTGTGACTGGACCACTCAATCATAGAAAACCAACAACGAATCAATATTCGTTCATATATACATCTATTCAAGATTTTGTTCCTTTTATCATCACCTATGTATATACTTAACATACCATTGAATTTTATTTATTTATTTAAAAAAAAAAAAAAACAAACAAACAAACCTACGTACATTAATCTAGTAATCGCATAATGATCCCAATCATCCATTTATTTTTTCACATACTTAACCCAAATCCATCGATCATGAACCAAGGGTCAAGATCTCATTGATAGCTTATCCAAACACCAAACCGTTGAACACTAACATCTCTTATATAAACATTGAATTCTATCCGTCTATTTTTTATTGAATGTACACGCTAGTAGTAATAAGTCAAGGGTGTACACAACCATACCCTTAACGATTCTCAAAAACATAATTGCATGTGTTTAATCATGGGGGAAAATTAACCTAAGGTCACTTCATTTATTTAAGCCATACATATTTAATGTCTACACCTGGATCACATTATCTAACCTTCTATCATAGTTTTTCATCATACCACTAGATGACCCACCCAATCATCAAACAAAAATCACCAATATGATCCCTACATTTTTCCATTGAACCCATCGAGTTATGTAACAAAATATACATCTTATGTTTGTCATCACGTATCTCCCAATATGATAATTTATCCACCGATCATAATCTCTATTTTTTTTATAAAATATACATCTTATGTTTGTCATCACGTATCTCCCAATATGATAATTTATCCACTGATCATAATCTCTATTTTTTTAAATTTTTTTATTTACAAATTTTCTCAACCATCCATCTTACTCACCATCGTTTGAATTTTTTAACACCTATGGATAATGTGAACCTTTAATGAAACGAACGAGTGGAAATCCTAACACATAGTCTACCACCTAACATAATCTCTATATCCATTAAGATATCCTATGGAACACTTATTTTTTATTTACAAATTTTTTCAACCATCTATCTTATAAAATCATTATAGCCATCAAACGGCACGTTTGAATATAATTTTAATAATACAATACACAATGTGCAAAAATTTCATGGGGCCCACCTCAACGTTTTTGGATATAACACATACATCATGGCCTAAAATGATATGGCAAAATGGGTGAATGACTGGGCAGCTCAAAGGGGTAGGCAGGTGAGGCAATCGCCTAAGGGACAGAATTATGTCTCGGTTCCCTATATTATCTGAGCAAAATTAAAATTTCTTAATTTAGAAGGTCCACAGTGGCCGTATATTATGACAAAATTAAAATTAAGGAGGCAAAAAACCTAAAATTTTTGAAATAAAATTTATTGAAAGCCTATAAAATAGTGAACATCTAAAATTAGTTTACAAATTTGAAATTAAAAATAAAAAAACAAATCATCAGGTGGGTAATATCTTATCAATAATAAACGACATTAACTCTATAGTCTCTTTTCAAAATAATAGCATCATTCGAATAAATTCTTCTCCGAACAAAGAAGGCTAAGATTGTGGGGAACTGTGGCTACTTTATTGCTGCCAGTTAAGTTTTCAAAAAAAAGATTAAATTCAGCATAAAATACCTCATTTTTATGACTTGCCTAAGGCCCCCAAAAATGTTGAGCTGCCCCTGGTGAATGGTGATGGATGGTGTGGATATAACACACATCATGGCGGGCCCACAAAACTTCAACATGTCAACAGACATTCGTGCTGTGTTCTACGCTGCGCAATCCGATATCCAAGGGATGCCGATTACGTGATGCAGGGTTAACAGGGTGAGGATCTGACGGTGGGGCCCACCTCAATTTGTTATTTGTTATATATCCAACATTTAGTCCATTCGTTTTATAGTAAATCGTCATGAGTCCCAAATGAGGCAGATCCAAATCTCAAGTGGGACCAGATTCGGGATTCAATTCCCCAACATACATCATGGAACAGAATGTCTCGGTTCCCGCACATGCATCTGAGGACATAAAAGGTCACAAATTCAAATCAAAGTTACTCTCGACCATCCATTTCATTCCTGAAATAAAAAATAATAATAATAAATAAATAAATAAAATCATTAGAATTGTTTCATGGGTGTAAAGTTATGATATGAACCATCCAAGGTGTGGCCTACCTGATGAGTGGTTCAGATGTGCACCAGTGTGTGACAATCATTCTTAGAAAGCAACGGAGATCTCATGATAAAAGGAGACATGAGAAGCCAACATGTGCCAGACATCCCAGCCATGCAATAAGTGGACCCCATTGTGCAGATGACGTGGACCAAAAATCAGATTAGAAACAGAAACATATGGGGCGCAATCTACATGGCCCACCTGATGATTTTACTTCCTGGGCTTTCAGGCCAAAGGTAATATACAGAGATGGGGGCAATCTACAACATGGACCACGCAGGCATGGCCCACCAGTAGAGCTGCATCCGTTCATCTAATCAGCAGAATGCTGACCAGGAAAGCACTAGTTGGAGAATAAAATAACAGAATAAAGAGGACAGGAAAAAAGAATTCCCCAGCAGAAAATAAATAAGAAGAAGAAGAAGAAGCTGATCTATTAACAGAAACATATCCGCCCAACAATCATAACACTCCTGTACATAGAAAGAAAAAAAAAAGTTCTTTTTTCAGTAATTTACTTACCTTCGGAGGGGCTTGTAGAGTACAACAGTGACGTACTTGGACTGGAACCGGTGGGTGAGGCCGAGGGCGACCAGAGACTGAGATGCCCACCCTTTCTCTATGAACAGGTGGTTGAGGACTACATGTTGTGGCTTTGGTGGGAGAGATGAGGATGAAGATGGCTCCGTGGTGGAGCTTGGCATCCCAAGGACAGTTAGATGCAGCTGGGGTGGGACAGCGAGTGGCTCTGTCACAAAGTCCTCATCCGCCAGGAATGGATGGTCGTAGCTCCAGTCTGGGGATGGTGGGGGCTCAAACTCAGCTACACTTTCCAGATTTTCTGGCACATAATCCTGCAGCACAGAGATGATGAGCAGATAGAAATTGGGTTTTTGGGAAATGGCAGTTTCTATTGCTAGGTGTGTCTTCCCTTGATTGAGATTCCACAAAACAAACCAAATTATATCATTATAATATTGTTACCCCCTTTCGTAAAACCAGTAGGATTAGTTATTGTCTTTATAATACTAGATATCTTAGGTATTATCATCTCTTCATTAATTAACCTGTAAGAGACATGACTAGATTTACAGATAAAATACAACCCACAGCCAAAATTGTAGACTAAGAAATAAAATTAATAAATTACAAATAAAATTAATAAATTACAAATAGATAAAAAATTAAAACAAAGACTATATAACATTTTAAAAGAAAATTCATCTTCTGACTTCTCAAAATCTAGCCAAACAGATTCAGAAGGATTAGCAAATGAAATACAGAATATAACTGAAAATACTAGTAACATAGAAACAACAAATTCAAAACAAGAAGAAGAATCTAGTTCAGAAGACTTAGATAAACTAAACTAAGAAAATAAAATATGTACATGTTTAAAATGCTCGACGAAATCTATACGTACACTAACAAAAGAATAAAGAACTTAATTAGACTTTGCAGAAAATATACAAGACCTAGAATTAAAACAATTTACAAAACTTACAAGAATATATATCTAAACTAGTAGAAACAATAACCAATTAAATCCATATAACATAACAGATATTTTAGACAGATTCCAACCAACACAAGAAAGAACATTAAATTTAAACAATTTACAATTAGAAGTAAAAGAAAATAAAAAAGAAATACAAGACTTAAAAAGACAAGTTAAAAACTTAACAGAAAACTATAATAGTTTAAAAGAACAAGTATGCTTTTTAGAATCTAGTAAAGAGCACAATAAAGAAGACAATCTAAAAACAAATTTGAAAATCAACTAGACGTATTAAATATTATTACAAACGGATTAGTTGTCTCAACAACAAAAATAAAACTATTTCAAACAAAAATCAGATTTTTAGTACACCATATATATCAAGGAACTATTATACCTATAGAAAGAAGCTTAGAATTTGCTGACAAATTTCCTAATGAAATAAAGAATAAAACACAACTACAGAGATTCTTAGACAGCTTAAATTATATAGGAGATTTCTATCCAGACATGCATAAAATATACAAATCATTATATGATAGATTGAAAAAGAATTCACCTACATGGACTCAAGAACACACATAAATAGTAAAATTAGTTAAACTTAAAGTAAAACACTTACCATTATTACATATAGTCAATCCATTAGCTTATAAAATTGTAGAAACAGATGCATCATAAATAAATTTTTACTAGATGACAAGCTATTTTATCAAGTTTTAATTTTAAAATTGAATTTATTAAAGGAGATTCCAATTTCCTACCAGATTTCTTATCCAGAGAGTATCTACAAGGCAAGAATGGCTGAAAGGCCAAAACCCACAAGCAAACAAGATTATGATATGCATCTGTTTCTACAATTTTATAAGCTAATGAATCGGCTATATGTAATAATGGTAATTGTTTTAATTTAAGTTTCACTAATTTTACTATTTTTGTGTGTTCTTGAGTACATGCAGGTGGATTCTTTTCAATCTATCATATAATGGCTTGCATATTTTATTTTTATTTTTTAAAGACACAGGGTGTCCCCACCTCTTTTTTGAAGTGAGACTAGAAGTGAGACTAATCCCTGCGGATACACGCAATCACCCACAACCATATGTATCGGGTAAAGCCAAGGAGGGGAATCGAAACCTCACCTGTAGGGAGCAAACCTATGGTGAAGATCCTATAATGGCTTGCATATTTTATACTAGTCTTGGTAGAAATCTCCTATATAATTTAAGCTACCTAAGAATCTTTGTAGTTATGTTTTATTTTTTATTTCATTAGGAAATTTGTCATCAAATTCGAAGCTTCTTTCTATAGGTATAATAGTTCCTTGATATATATGGTGTCTTAAAAATCTGATTTTTGCTTGAAACAGTTTTATTTTTGTTGCTAAGACAACTAATCCATTTGTAATAATATTTAATGCGTCTAGTTGATTTTCAATTTTTTTAAAATTGTCTTCTTTATTGCGTTCTTTAGAAAGTTATGAACACTAGCATAATACCAAGAGCTCTCAAAAGCAGTTAGAAAGGCTAAATTATATTATTACAAACGGACATAAATAAAGCTAACACAGTAGTCTCAAAAGCCATACCATGGAATCAAATTCAATTACCACAAAATTGGAGTCTAACACAATTACAAACTCCTCAACAAGTAAAAAGTAGAGATTTAGAACAACTAATAGAACATTTGGATAGATCAATAAAAATAAGATTTAACTCTACCAGACATGTTACTTTAAACATACAAGATATAGACAATTCAATGTCATTATCCAAAATAGGAACACTACAAACTCAACCTGAAATTATAACAAGAAATAGGCAATTACACATCCCAATAAAAGAATTAAAAAATGACATTACCGAAGGACCTAGAGTACAAGGAATTAGAACACAATCTAACATTACCCGACCATATTATACAACAAATCAAGAAGACCAAGAAAACTTATCTACAACACAATCACACCAAAAATAAAAATTAATATTTATTTTAAATTAAATATATATTTATATAATGAATTCCTTAATGTTTTTACTAATTTTCAACTTAATATTGCAATATTTTAAAACCTTATGAGATTTTGAAAATCTCTTTATGATATCATTTAGTGTATTTTCTAGTTATTGTATTGTTATATTTTCAAAATCTCAGCAACACCGGTCATATTTGAAAATCTCCCACAACCTCGAGGGGGAAAAGAGAGGAGCAGAAGAGAAGGGGAGAGATGAGAGAGAGAGAGAGAGAGAGAGAGAGAGAGAGAGAGAGAGAGAGGAGCGCTTCCAAATAACAATTAATCTATAAGGTGAAATATATAACGGCGGAACAATATTTTCCCCACTATATGTGTCTACGGCAGTGAAAGTAAATTTCCCCCACTAAAGGATTTAATACAACAACAACAACAACAACAACAAAAACGAGAAAGGGTGGGGGTGAGAATGTGAATATAGAGGTGGAACTAACTATCTGCCACTGCTGAGAAGATCTAGCAGCGAATAATGTAATATGCGGCTATATTGAATGATGGCGGTGGGGTACAACGACAGATTATAGAATCCGCCTTTATAGATAAAGATGCAGATAAAGATGATTCAACGTAGTGATACATGATTCAAATGGAAATTTTTTAAAAAAGAATCCATCTCAAAGAACTGCATAAGATAAAGATGCAGATATCACATGTTTCAAACAAACCACCAGCTCAAAATCCACAACACAAGGAAAATAATAATAATAATAATAATAATAATAATAATAATAAATGATCTTTTACGAAGAAAAATCCACCCGATCTAAAACAATCCCCACCTATGCCATCACAAATCACAACACAAACATACACCAAACGAGAACGGATCAAACCCTAATTTTCTAGGATCTAAGCCAAAACCCCACTGATTTCAACGAATCCAAGTGATACGCCATCAGATCTGATGAAATCAACATCAAATCAAATTTTAAAAAAAAAAAAAAAAAAATCCCTCAATCGCAAAAATGCTAAAAAAACTCACAAAATCAACAGATTTTCCAGTAGAAAGAGGGGGGAAAAGCAAAGATCGAAGGGATCTGACCGTCTCCGCCCTTGTCAAACAAGCTAAAAGCCTCCTTGAACTCAGAGATCTGGTCGTTCGTGAGCTGATCCGCCATTTTTTTCTCGAAAATCGAGCAAAAAACGAGAGAGATGAAAGGAGAAAGAAAATTGCAGGGAAGGGAAGGAAAGGGTCCTTTGCTTCTCTCTCTGTAAGGAGAGATGGCGTGCGTAAACCACACGCTGTGCGTTATGCAGCATGAAAGATACGACGTGCTGTCCCCATTTTTCTGCACAGAGTCGATCAGAACTGCGTGCAGACCACCACTCTCCTTCCGATCACTTCTGCTAGCATGGAAGTGGTCGGATCTCACATTCCTAGGGTTTAGATGGCTCGGATCAGGGCCACGATCCTGATCTTGATCGCCCAGCGAGCTGAAATCTCGAGTTACGTCCGTTTCTTCCACCGATTGCATCTGCTGCGGAATTCGTGGATCTGCGTTATTCGGTGCGGCCCACGATGGGAAATGTCTGGGAAATCCACTCCTTCCATTGGATTCCTCTCGACATTCTAGTTTACATGGTTGAGGTGGCCCACGGGATCCTCCTTAGTGTAGTTTACTCAGCATCCGAACGGATGGAGGTCGGCTTTTGCTCCCTCTTAGCAAGTTTTCTTCTAAACCTTAATCAGACGGTCCGTCCGAGCCTGATGGACGGTTCAGATCTATCATCTAGGTCGATCTTGGTGGCCCATGGGTGATGTCAACGGTACCCTGTTTGAATCTCGCGATGGTGAGAGGCCTGTTAGAGAGAGGACTCTTTCTTCTAAAGGAAAACACGGGTCAACATTAGTTTAACCATGCTCACGGTTATTATGTATTGCGGGTGCATGTGTTTTGTGCACACGCACCTTGTATGTGGGGTCCATGGTGGTGTTCCGAAGAAATCCATACCGTCCATTCGTTTTTCCATCTAAATTTAAGGGGTTAGACCCAAGGTTGAAGCATATCCTAAATCAAGTGAATCATACACACATGAAACAATGGTTATTATGGCTTCTACCGTTGAAACCTTTCTAAGCCCTTCGGTGATGTTTTATTTGTCATCCAACCTGTTCATAAGATCATAAAGTCTTAGATGAAGAGAAATCCTACTACGACTGCCCATCATTTTTCTTCACTTGATGGACCCCAAAATCAACGGTTATGGGGCCGATTTGTCAATTGGGTCATTTTACAATGATCTAAGGGCTGACATTCGACGTGTACGGCTAATTTATAATAAATAGGCATGGTATAAATTTCATATTAAACGGATCGTGGAAACCATGTGATCTAGAATTCAAGGGTCTAGGTTAATGGCATTTTCGTAATTATTGCTTATATGAGAGTTTTGGGAAATATAATGGTTCTACATGGTTATAGGTACATTTCTAAGTAAATCTTATAAAAGAACTTATGTCTAACTCATTATGGATAAAGAACTATTCGCCGAACTAGTTAAAGGGAGTGTACATACTTCAAACCACACGATAGGTGGTCTCGTCTTACACATCAACGGTCAGATGGCTTGGTCTATGGATGGAGATCATTCTCAATGGTCTAATTTGCATTTGGGATTCGATGTAAGGTTAAGTTAGATTGATTAGTGTTGTACCCATGTACTTAATAGGTTAAATTTTATGGTAATGCTCGAGAACTTTCAATACTCAAGTATTGAAAAGTTCGGGGCGTTAAAGGGGGAGGTCTCAAATAGTTGGTCCTACCACTGACCCCTCCCCTTGTGTGGGGCGGGGTTGCAGCTGCTTCATGGAGTTTATGTTTGAGTTTAACATCTCAACTTGTTGCTCGAGGGAGATAAGTCGTCCTCCTCACTACAGGATTGTTTCATCGACCCCACAGGTGCGGAGTCATCCTGCAGCTGGGAGGAGGAATCTCGGTGGCTGGTGGACTGCTCCGGCAGGGCGAGGTCAGGTGCAACAGAGGAGGCCAGAGCTTTCTTCTTCCCTTTCGCCATTGTCGAACTATGGTGAGATGAGAACGGCTTTCGATGTCATTCCCACAGATGGCGTCAAACTGTCGATGGAAAAATCTGGTTAGCCCCTTTTAGAACTTCGTGTACCTGCACAAAGAACCGATAAGGAAGACCCTGGCTCGTGCAGGGGACCCTCCGATGCTTAAGTCAAGAAAGGAATCTGGGTCTAATCGAGTATTGAGGGTTTAGGGCTAAAGATAGTGTGTACCTCCCACTATTAGAGGTATCTCTATTTATAGTTTAGGAGAGGCGGTGACGTAGAGGAGATCTCCCTATTTAGTAAATGCGTATTGCAGAGGGATTTGGATCCCGAATGCGTGGTGAATCTCCCGAGATCCTTGGCAAAGATCTTGAGATCCCGAGCGTGTCGCGGATATCCTTCAAAGACATCGGACGGATCTCTATCACAATAGATTTCCCGGGTCTTCGGCTAAGATCTCGAGTGAATGTGGTCGGACCTTGATGGGAGGTAGGCTAAGTCGACCTGAAGTGTCCTGACCTGGGATACGCTGACCTGGGTGATGCCGACCTAGGTGATATCGACCCGGGTGAGGCCGACCTAGGTAATGTCGACCTGCGTAAGGCTAACCTGTCTCCTTAGTCGAGCCAATGGATGGAGTGCTCCTAACTGACTCTGGAGATCTTTGAATCGACGGATGTAGTGCTCTTTCAGGTGTTCAGGCAGGTCGGTAGGTGTTCCGACCTGGTGACGGGATGACTAGCTCGATCTTACTTCTTGCTTGGCTTTAGAGTAGGGGATCCAACCTACTGTCATGTCCGACCTGGTGAAGTGTGCAAGGTCCCAATCTGACCTTTCATCATTGGTCGGCCTATTTTCCCTATAACATTTGGTTACCCTCTAATAGTTGGGTTAGCTTTTTGGACAACTCTCCACCATTTTTTTAAAACACCAGGCACAACTAATATAAAGTCTTGTCATGAAAAATAAATGAAAACTTGGAATCATCCAAACAGGTAAGGTTGTCAATGAGTTGGTGATGTAGAGCAAGTCATGGACACTTTCATGTCCAAGATGGACCAAAGAAGGCCCGATCGCGGAGGTGATCCAGACCGTCAAAACCTTACAATAGGCGTATCTCGCAAATTGAAATGAGTGTTTTTTTTTTTTTTTTTTTTTGGGGGGGGGGGGGGGGTGTTATCTTGTTAGTACACACCCACTGTCAGTACACATTGCACTATTAGCCACCCCCACTAGGGATCGATACCCAGACCTCAAGTGTTGAAACGAGGTATCTCCACAGTCTACCAATTGATCCATGGATCAGGGTGTAACTGAAATGAGTTACTCGACGTACCATATATGATTTTGGGGTAGGAGAAGATACTTTAGCCAACCAACCCAGCACGGGTTGCCCATGCCGAATTTGCGAGATTCCATCAGATCGACAGTCGAAAATCGAAAATTCATTTTATTTCTGTTTTTAGTAATTTTTAGTTTCATTATAACTCTTCATTCATTGAGCTTTAGGAGTTTATGTCCAACATGAAAAGTGTTTAGAAAAATTAGGAGAATAACATGGTTAAGGCACATAGTATACTATAAATAGTAAATTTACTATTTATAGTAAGTTACGAATTTTAGAGAGTTTTAGTCGTAGTTTAATTCCGAAACTTCTTCCAAGGCTTGGTATCCTTATTTAAAGGGTTATAGACTCATTTATTTCAATCATCAATCAATTGACGAATTTTCTAGAATATTATTTCTATTGTCTTGCCTTTTCCTCGTGGATTCGAATAGTCTATGTGAGGAGTCCGAAAAAGCTTCGTGGATTCAAAGTAGTTATCCTTGAGGAAGACGGTGATCAACCTCATCACGTTCATCCCTGCGTCAGTTGGGTGGGCATAATGGGTGCTTAAGCTTGATCCAACATGGGCCAAGTATTGGTATAGCCAAACAGGTTTGAGTGTATTTTTGGGTTTAAGGAAAGTGTAGATTAGACTCGCCCATTTTGAATTGATGCAGACGGTACATCTTCCTAGCGGGGTCTACCTTTTGCAAACCACGGTTACAAATCGTAAATGGATAATCAATACTTTATTGGGTACACCAACTCTTTAGAGGGTATGGTTATGGGTGCTGATTTCAAGCTCAATATGAGTATGGGCATGGGTGCAATATTCATTGGCTGGTATGAGAGTCACTACAAAAAAAAAGCTTCCAAAACCGTCGGCATTTCCCTTTACCGGCGCTAGACAAGCGCCAATAGAGGGGTATGTCGGCAAAACCTCTGCCGGCGCAAAGTTACTTTTACTGGTGCTTGTCTGAGTGCCGGTAATTATGGAGACTTTTTCGGCGCCCACTTTCACTTCAACGCTTTTAGTGGCCGCTAATATTTCTGACAGAAGTGTGGCAAAAGTGAAAAAAGTGCTGGCAAAAGTCTCTCTGAGCGTCGGTAAAATCATGGTTCCCAGACACTTTTAATAACGGAAAAGTGCCGACAAGGTCTATACAAGCACCAGTAAAAGTCTTTATACAGATTTGAGAGGCCCCAGCGCACGCCAATAATTTTTCATTATTATTATATATAATTCAATTGAAACCTGTATTTTTTTAATATTTAAATCATAAAAAATGTTGCAATACAATTTAAACTGAATATTAAACAAAATTTATATTACTTCACAATAATATATATATATATATAATATGCATTACAATAAATTAAAAATGGTCTTAAATAATAATAATAATAATAATAATTCTCCTAGCACGAGTGGCGTCAAAGGGCTGAAGTGCTAGTTTGTAGGCCTAAATTTAGGCACAATTGATTAAAATCCTGCACAAGGAAAATAATAATAATAATAATAATAATAAAGAAGCATTCAACAAATTGATGCATGGAAAACAATCAATCCTTTGATCCTGTCCTTAAAAAGTCAAAAACTATCAAGGCAACAAATGATGTAACTTGAATTCCATTACATCTATTGGCCCCAAATTATAATTTTAAATGCTTTAACCGCAAGAAAACCAAATGCATGAACAGTTAAATCAATTCAAACAAAATTCGTTAAATCAATTCAAACAAAATTCAAGTTATCTCTTGGTTTCCATTGCGAGTAGCTTTCTTCCGTAATTTTCGTATGAGTGTACTGACACATGGTGTCATCTCATTCGTTGATTTGGGCCGTACTAGGCAATGTGTAAACACTTATATAAGAGAATGCACTACAATGTTTACGAGCATAAAAATAACAATTATTCTTACTTATCTTCTTTCTTATTCTTTTATTTTTCTCACACATTCAGGTAAGGTATGCATCACACACCCTAGCAGTTAATATTTATTCTAATGGTGTCTAAATGGTGTATTACTAACACAGAAAATGGACACTTATTAAAAAAGAGAAAACCATTGATACTCTTGCATAGCATAAGTGGATGTTCCAAAAACCCTTATAGATTACCAAAAATTGACTACATGGTATGAAATTAATTCAAATTAAACTGTTCAGATTATGGGTAACAACATAGATACATCATGAAGAAAAGATTACTCTTACTTTATTATTGGATTCGCTGACATTTATTAAATGGTAAAAAAGGTCCTATTCCAATAAAACAAGTGTCCAAGATTATGAGGTTAGGATTGCTCAACAAATTTGATTCCAGAATAGAACTTAGAGACAATGATTTCTGCAATGTACTCTGTTTAATTTTAGTCGATGTATGCCACATGCACAATTTCGAAGAGCCCGCACAACAAATTGAAACCTACGTCAAACAAGAATAGGGGAAAAAAAAGTGGTTTGGAGCATGCCAATGCAACCCCATTTGAGTTATCAAAGAAGAAACATGCCATGCATCATGTGAATGGGAAGGGCCTTAAGAAAAACGCATTAAAAAGATCTACAATTGCTACCGCTTATCAGGGAGGCTGAGAGATTGTTCTGATCTAGCTTTTCCCGATCCAGAGCCCCTGTTACTGTTGTTATTCCGCCAAATCCAGAAACTGCAATTTCTTGGGTATCTCCTGATGTACAGTACATCTAAAACCTTCTTCTGTTGCAACTCTTTGCATACTTTACATTACTTCAAATCAATGGACAAGGACTCATCACGTACAGAGGCCCCGCGTTGTAGTTTTAATGGTACCAACTATTCTCTATGGGCCATCCATTCTCAGAACTTCCTCAAGGGTCGTGGTTTGTGGGGACTAATTGATGGATCTGTTACTATCCCCACTTCCACAGATGCCGACAAATTAGCTGATCGAGAAATGAACAATGGACAGATTATTACCTGGATTCTCGATTCAGTCGATCGGTCCATTGTTGTTGGCCTCACACCTCATCGCACTGCTAAGGCAATGTGGGAACATCTCCAGACAATTTATCAACAGAGTAATGCGGCCCGGTTATACCGCCTAAAAGAGGATCTCGTTAACCTTACTCAGGATGATGACAGTATTCAATCACTTTACTCCAAAATTGTCACAATTTAGACAGAGATGGCTATGATGGATCCAACATTTCCTCATGACTTTACGATATTCCAAACTATGCGCGAGAGTGCGCAAGTTTGACAATTTCTTATGAAGCTACGTCCGGAATTTGAGCATTGTCGGGCTGCTCTCTTGAACCGTAGCCCTACTCCTTCATTGAATTCGGTTATTAATGATTTATTAGCTGAGGAACAACGACTAAAAGTTCTCTCTCTTCATTCCTCAACTCCAAGAGCATCTGATATGGTGCTTGTTGTGTGCATCACTACACCAATACGTGGTTCCACTCCTTTGACTTGTCGCCGCTGCAACAAGGTGGGTCATGTTGTCGCTCAATGCAAAGAATGGTGCAGTTATTGTCGACGGACTGGTCATGGTATTTAGAACTGCCGTACATGCGCCTATGCATCTTCTTTCGACCGTGGACGTGGTAGTCGTGGTCGTGGTCATGGTCGTGCTCTTTCTGCTACTGCTGGTAATATTTCTTTTTGAGTCGTCTGTTAGTGATTCTGCATCTACTGTTTTTGCTTGAGGTCTTTCGTCACCTTTGACTCCTGCGATACTCCAGCAAATCGTTCAGGCCCTTTTTGCGGCTGGTATGTCAGGTATATCCCCATTTTCTACATGGTTCTTCGATTCGGATGCTTCCAATTATATGACTGTTGTTGTATCCCATCTTCGTGACATTCGTCCCTACACCGGAAATCAAGCTATTTATACTGCGGATGAAACTAGACTACATATTCAGTCCATTGGATCATTGACTTTCTCTCCTTCTACTCATCGCCAGTTCACCCTTTGTGATGTGTTTCATGTCCCCAACCTCTCCTCCAATTTAATTTCAGTTGGTCAACTCACATCCAATAACTGCTTAGTCATATTTCTTCCCAACTGTTGTTTTGTGCAAGATTTGGCAACGGGGAAGGTACTTGGAATGGGTAGGCGGCATGGTCGTCTGTATGTGCTGGATTTTGATCCATCTGTCACTCCGACTCGTTGTTTCTTTTCTCCATCTTCATCGGATATTTGTTCGGCAAATAAATTGTGGAAACTATGGCACTTTCGCATAGGTCATCCACATTCCGATCGGTTAATTTAGTTATTTTCTTCTGGCATGTTAGGGAACGTTTCTCTTAATAAAAAAGATTTGGATTATTCTTGTTCATCTTGTTGTCTTTCAAAAAGTAAGTGTATTCTTTTTCCTCTAAGTATTACAAAAATCATCTTCTATGTTTGACCTAGTGCATACAGATGTCTGGGGTCCTTCACTAATTATGTCTCTCTCTAGGTTACATTACTATGTTATATTCATTGATGATTTCATACGTTACACCTGGATTTACTTTATGCACTTGAAGTCACAAGTTTTTGAAAAATTCAAGATATTTCACTCTATGGTGGAGACTCAATTTCGGGTTCTAGTTCAAACTCTCCGCTCTGACACAAGAGGGAATATCTCTCAACCGATTTGCCTTTCATTCATCTCTTCCTCCTCCGCACGCCCCAAAATCTCCTGCTCTAACCACCTTTCCTGATATTCCTTTTGCCACGAGTACTCTCTCTCGTCCGTTGCAGGTTTACTCACATTGACCATGTACAGCTCCACCACCTATTACTCAACCCGAACCTACTGTACCTATTACAGATCCTGAACCTACCTCGATACGTCGTTCCGATCATGTACATTGAGCGTCTGATCGTTTGATATGCTCTATGTCTGCCATGAATGCTACTCTGGATATTGTTTCTATTCCTACTTCATACTCTTAGGCAATCACTCATGATTATTGGAAGAAGGTTATGGCAGAAAAACTTGCGGCATTGGATGATAATCATACATGGGAGATTGTCACTCGACCCGCTGACTAACAGCTAATTGGAATCAAATGGATTTATTCTATCAAGCTCAAGTCTGATGGATCATTGGATCGATACAAGGCTCGACTTATCACTTAGGGATACAAACAAGAATACGAAATTGATTATGATGAGACATTCGCTCCCGTGGCCAAGATGAAAAATGTTCGTACTCTTCTGGCAATATCTTTCATCCGCTCTTAACCACTTGCTCAGATGGATGTGAAAAATGCTTTTCCTCATGGAAACCTCCAAAAAACAATATATTTGAAACCTCCTCCTGGCTCTTTAATCCCTGACAATAAGGTATGTCACCTAAAGAAAGTCCTGTATAGCCTCAAACAAGCACCTCGGGCATGGTTCCAACGCTTTCACGATATTGTTACAGGTGTTGGCTTTACTCAAAGTAGTCATGACCCATCCTTACTTCTGCGCACCACTGCTCGCGGAATTGTCATTATTCTCGTCTATGTTGATGACCTACTTCTGACTGGTAGCAATGCTACTAGAATCTCGGCTTTAACGGAAGTTCTGCAATCCTCCTTCAAGATGAAAGACCTCGACCATCTCACATACTTTCTTAGGCTTGAAATTTCACGTTCTAGGATACTGGTCAGCCAGCGTAAATATACTAAGGATCTTCTCGCCTTGGCATCATTGACGGATCAGAAGATAATTCAGACTCCCTTAGAACTTAACGTTCAATATAGCCGTGACGATGGTGATCTACTTGCACAGCCCGACTTATACCGTCGTTTGGTTGGGAGTCTAGTTTACTTAACTATGACTCACCCTGATATTGCCTACGTTGTCCAAGTCGTCAGTCAATTTGTTTCTGCTCCTCGGACTTTTCATATGACTGCGGTGTCGCGCATCCTACGGTACCTACGTGGAACTCTAGATCGATCACTGTTCTTCTCCTCCACGGTGACTCTGGACCTTCGTGCTTATTCGGATATTGATTGGGCCGGTTGCGCTCTCACACGAAGATCTACCGCTAGCGACTGTATTTTTCTCGACATTTCTCTCATCTCTTGGAAGTGTAAGAAGTAAACTACTGTTTCCAAATCAAGCACAGAAGCCGAGTATTGGGCGATGTTCGCTACGTATAGTGAGCTTATCTGGTTACGTGGACTTCCTTCCAACTTGGGCGTTCCTCTACAAAATCCTACTCCACTCCATGTTGATAATCTAAGTGTCATTCAGATTGCCTCTAACTCTATTTTTCATGAACAGACGAAGTATATTGAAGTTGACCGTCACTTTATCCGTGAAAATTTTTAGTCTGCGCTCATTTCTCTTCCACATATTGCATCCTATGATCAGATTGCCGACATTCTTACTAAGTCCCTCACTTATTCACGTCACTCATTTCTAGTTGGCAAACTATTACTTGTCAATGACCAGCATTAGTTTGAGGGGGGATGTTAGACAGGCTCATATACCTTGCATAATTAGTATACCTTGTATAGTTCGTTTCCATAGGTAGAAGATTCTGATTTTATTATTTTCCTTATATAGATGACTGTAATCTCTATATATTCAACCCCTTTGGGTTGTCTCAAATATAGAAAAGCTTTCAGCTCCTCTCTATTTTCAATTCATCCATAACATTAGATGATGCATCCAGGTACATAAGATCAGACCATCCAACTTTAGATTAAATATCTAGATCACTTATTAACTCCAGGTTGATCAGATGACAAGTGTGAAACCAAATCAATGCTTCAAACAGCTTCAATTGATCCAACCATTCTTTATGGATTTCATTAATCACCCAATCAAGAATCAGTTTTACACATTTAACTCACCCTGACCCAGTCCTGGTTGACTTGCTTCAGTCCATATTTTAAGGTAAAGCTTTAAAGACATCAATTTCAACACCAAACATGTTTGTGATAGAGCATATACAATTTATATGAGCGATAAACCCAATTGTAAAAATCCAACATGCAATCAAGCCTCTTTTTTTTTTTTCTTAAATCAAGCTAAGATGATGATGATGGAGCTCAAGTGTGCACCTGCAATTCATTATATGCAGCGTAGTACTAGGGATACTTCCTCGAAAGCAGCTTGCCATGTATCTATGAGAATCAATATCTTGTCCCTTGTATTTAAGGCCAGCTACAGGACAAATTTGGAGGAATCAGTACAGAAAACAGAGCTCAGATACCCGAAAGCACATAAATGGTTACAATGTACAATTATAAATGAAGGCAAGGAGGAGCTAGAAAACAGAGCTCAGATACCCAAAAGTCTGCCCAATTCTATAAACCTGACCCAGCTTTAGTCTCAATCCTTGAATTGTGAAGAAGATTTCTCATCCTTTCCCTCATGTTGTTTTCTAGTTCTTTTGTTTAAAATTTCATTATTGTCTAGGAAAAGAAGTTGTAAATCATTATTCTTTATATAACCCTCCTTCATACTATGTATGCATTTTAATATTTAATAACTTTCCTTCTCCATTCATAAGTCTCAAAGCACTTTCCAATATCCATACAAAATTGTTGGATATCTGTACATGGAGTACTTGAACAAAATTTCAGATGTTGCTGGCCAGTTGACTGCACACCAAATTCCATATCCTAACCCTTTGTTGCTACCATCATTCAATTGACTACTTTTCAATGAATCAATTTATATGTTTATTGTTTTCAACGCTAATTATTATTGGAGTAGTAACTGTTATCATACATCTAATGCAGTGTCTCAAACAGAGGAAAAAGAAAAAAAAAAAAGTATTGCTGGACCAAACAAATTGAAGAAACAACAAAAAAGAAAATTACAACAGACCACAACTCCAATAACAAAGTGGAATCATGGACCATGGAAGGATGTTACATGGCTTCCCATCAATGGCAAATCCATGGTTACAATGTTACTCTACTTATAGTATGGGGTCTATAAGAGAACAAAATAAATTCATTAAAAATTGTCTTGGGAAAAAAGAACAAAACAAATACAGATCTACGTGAACTTCAAAAAACCCAAAAAGAAAAAAAATAATACCTTGGATTGTGAAAAAGACCCACTTTGTTTGCATACAAAGGGACATGATCTCTCTTCTTATATTTGTGATTTGACCCATCTGCTTCCACCTTTGTACCAGAAAAGATGAACAAAACCACCAAAGCAGCTTCCACCAATTTCACCAGCATAAAGGGCTAAAAGCTTTCCACGAAAGAACCTAATGGTTCCAAGTCATTCAAATAGTATTAGAATTACATGATGTTAGGCTGGTCGAAAAATAAATTTATTAGCTTTACAATTGGATCCAATTTAATGTTGTTACATTGTTTTATGCCCCCAAAAGTGGACTGCAAGAAATGAATGAGCTAACAGTGAACAAAGAAAATTTTGGAGAAAGCGTGAGAGAAATTTGGTAGAAAGGCAAATAAAAATCGAAACGCATGAGAGAAAATTGGTATGAAGGCAAACAAAAATCCAAACCCATCATCAATTTCATATAAAAGTATAAAGATAGAAATTAAAATTACTTGGATTTTGAGATGATGTACTGTCCATGCTAGGATCAGGAGATTTATCTCCATCCTTTGAAAAATGTGTATCGATTAGAAGGTGTCTTTTCAATCCAGCATATCTGCAAAGAAGGTGACTTGGCTTCAATCAGTTCATCATAGATCAATTACAGACGTGTCCACCATGAAGCCTAATGATCCATACCTCCTCTAGTCGTCATTAATTAAACCAGCATGAAAGAAAAACATATTTGCAGAACCTCAACCAAAATTCATCAATCGCAAAGAGAAACATGAAACTTTACACCCACCAATACCTGCCAGAAAGAAGATTGTGCATGAGCCCATGGTAGATTACAAAAATAGAACATAACATCTTCTTCCTACTAATAACTAATGAAAGCTAAGATGAAGACAGCAGAAAGTCCAGAGACGTGGAAATTTTCAAATTTATAAACGCCTCTAGTAATAAAATTAAGGAAAAGACTATCTAAAACTAAAGAATTAGATGTGTGCTGTTATCAATCTTGTTTGAGTTTCTCTCAATCAAGTGATTTGGATGCAGATTATTATGGGGCTTTGTTCACTTTATATTTCCAATCACTTTAGATTTTCAGAATGTCAAAACCATAAGGATCACAATCTACCATGTAATAGGCAGGTAGGCACAGTTTTTCAATGAGAAGCCGCAAAAAGCTGATAGGAAAATGTGTGTTTGTAACAGATCATAAAACATATATTACATGCTAAAATTTCCAAAAATCACTATACAGGACAAGCTAAACAATGCAAATGAAATTCTACAACTCTACACTCCATTTCGATGAACGAACTAACAACACAAACATGCCGAGCTACCCAAATCAACACAGTTATCAAAAGTAAAAATAAATAAATAATCCATGTAAATAAGATAATGCAATAGATTATGAGGATCAATCTTACCTTGAGATAGTAAGCCGTTTTAATCTCAACCACAGATGCAATAGTATTTTCTTTTTACTGCATTCAGGTAAACAGAAGTCCAAGACTCATGTCAGAACCTTCATGGAAGAGGAAGCCAAGTAAGGCAGTGATTGGATGATAATTTAAGCATTCATGCAATGGAAAAGCATCTTCTTTTCTTTCTTTCTTTTAATTTGAAGTAACTTGGAAAATGGGAGAATAGGTATTCAGTTCATGGAGGCGCCTGACTTATGGTTATTTCTGCTCAGGGTATCGTCAGACGCAGAAGTGTCGGAGGATGAAGAAGATGACAAGGACAACACTGAGCATGATGATAGTTTCAAAGATGACAGAATAGATCCATGAATTCTGGTACTTGTTGCGTGCTGCAGGGGAGCGGATTAGGTGAGACCGAACCTCACCCAGACATGCAGACCTTACGGTCCCGCCTTGATTTGTGCATTCCATATCCACTCAGTCCATCCATTTTATATAAATAAAAAAATAAAAAAATAAAAAAAAAATCAATTTAAAGCATGATATCAAAATTTAAGAAGATCCAATTGTTCTACCTTACTTCCATCTGTCTGGTCAAAAGCCCAATAGAAAAGATCCAATCGCCAATCTAACAGATATTAATAGCTGGTACAGTGTAGGAATGATCACTCTTAATCAGCCAGTGAGAAAACCGCATGGATTGGACAATAGCTTGAAACATTACTAAGAATTAAAAATATTTAAAAAAAAAAAAAAAAAAAAAAAAAAAACTTACATGATGCACCTGAGGCACCTGCACCAACAAGGAAAAAAGAAGAAAGTTTTTGCAGTGTCCATATGCTTACACTATATAAGGTTACTGTTAAACGAGAAAAGGCCAATATAGAAATAAATATGCTAGCTCCACATACACCCTCTGCACATGCAATTTCTATGGCACACGTATCAACCATGGGATAATTGATGATTTATTTAAACTGTGTTGTTTGTAGTCAAACAAGGGCCTGTTTGGATGTTCTTCAAAATCAGTACAGCAGAATTTAAATGAAATTATCTGGCAGAAGCTAATATCCTGATTAAATTAATAACAAGTTCCACATGTAGCAGAATTTATACTTCGTAACTTATTAATTAGTAAGCTAAGTTGTACCTTAGAGCTGGTCACATGGGCAGCACGCACTCCAGGTAGTTTTGATTTACCATATGCTGTCCACCAAAACCGAAGTGCGTAGGTTGCATTAGACCCTATATGCCCACCGAAAAGTCTACAGCATTTTCAGATAAAATGGAAATTAAAAAATGTAAATAATTTGCATAAGCAAGACATGTCTAGAAATATCAACTCAAGTGATTCTAATATATTAGGTAAACCTAACATCTCCAGAAATATCAACTCAAGTGATTGGTAATTTGATGGAGAACCAAACACATAAATGACAAAGATAAGAATCAACAATTCTTCGGTCACAAAATCAAGATTATTACTCGTTAGCTTGCGACTTTAAATAATTTTGCAACACTCTTCAAATAAATCAATTGAGAAATAGAAAACCAAAAGTACCGATTAACTATTCAAACCTAGAAAACAATGGGTGAAACCAGGATGATAAACCATGACCAATGACAATGATGCTTTAGCCCAGCCATTGTATATGCTTCAAAGCTAAAATCATATTATTTGATTTGAACACCAAGGTCTGTTCAGATTAGTGGAAAAAATACTTACCGAAATGTCATTTGTGTGAAAAATGATTTTTCCAGCAAATGGGTGGACAAAAAAAGAGAGGTGTTTTTGCTGTTTGTTTTTGTAGTTGCATTTTGATTGAGAATTGCTTTCTTCTGATTGGGACATTCTCCCACCAAAGACAATCAAGGACCCTGAAGCTAAAAAGCCAGAAGATTGGGATGATAAGGAATATATTCCTGACCCTGAAGATAAGAAGCCAGAGGGGTACGATGACATTCCCAAAGAGATTCCAGATGCTGATGCAAAAAAGCCAGAGGACTGGGATGATGAAGAAGATGGTGAATGGACAGCTCCAACCATTCCGAATCCTGAATACAAGGGTCCATGGATGCCAAAGCAAATTAAAAACCCCAACAACAGGGGAAAATGGAAGGCTCCGATGATCGACAATCCAGATTTCAAGGATGATCCTGATATTTATGTCTACCCCAATTTGAAATTCGTAGCCACTGAGCTGTGGCAGGTGAAATCTGGAACCCTCTTTGACAATATTTAAGTTTGCGACCATCCAGAATATGCAAAGAAATTTGCAGAAGAAACATGGGAAAAACTCAAAGATGCTGAGAAGGCAGCATTTGATGAGGTAGAGAAAAAGAGAGAAGAAGAGGAAAGAAAGGAAGATCCTGTTGATTCAGACGATGAGAAAGAGGATGATGCTGATGCCGGCACAGATTCTGATGCCGAGAAAAATGCTGAGGCAGACATAGAGGATGTTGATGATGATGCGCATGATGAACTTTAGAGGGAGAGAGGGCTTGAGGCGCACATTGCAGTTAGGACATTCAGTCTAGAGTCGCGGTTTGTGTGTTTAGGCACTCTTTCTCTTCTTTTTTTTTTCTTCCTTTTGGAGAATTTCAATGTAGGGATCGTATTTTTTAGCAAATACGTACACGAAATGTGGAGTCTTTAAGGGCGTGTTTGAACGGGCCATCCCATGGGATTGTATTAGGGTGGATGGCAAGTAATGACGGCTGTGTCAGTGGATTGCTGGCAATTCCGCTATATCAGGGAATTCACCACCGAGTATGTTTGGCTCGCCTGGCCAATTCTGGGATTACGTCAGCCAATCCCAAATCCCAGGATTGCTCCGTCTAACCAAACATGTCCCAAGCAAAATAGATGGGATTAAGAGGGATTGGGTGAATTTCAAGGTAATGATGGTGATGTCAGTGGATTGCTAGCAATCCCATGGAATTGCTATTTACAACTTCGGCCTATTTGGCATGCCCGGCCAAATCCGTGGATTGCTCCTTCCAATCCTTCCTAATACAACCTAATCCCATCCACCCTTAGGCCCTGTTTGGGCAACTGGATTAGAAGGGATTAGGTGGGATTGTATTAAAAAAACATTATTATTACCCATGGCAGGGATTGTCCCCCGATTCCATGGGATTAGATTAATGCTCTGCTTTGTTGGTAATACGGTGGTACATTGAATGGATATACCCACCATCATTTGAAATTACCAGAATAACACATATGTATTATATCTAAACCGTTCATTTGTTTTATAACCTCATTTTATGGTATGGGCCGAAAAATGAGGTAGATCCAAAACTTATGTGTGGCCCAAAGAAGTTTTCAACAGTAAGTATTCAATCCCCATTGCTTTCAGTGGTGGGTCCACTTGAGCTTTAGAATTACCTGATTTTTGGCCCATGCTCTAAAATAATCTTAAAAAATGGGTGGACGGTGTGGATATAGCCCACACATCAGGGTGGGACCTACGCAACTTGCTAGCATTGAGTGAAATTGGCACGGGACCCAATGTAATTCCATCCGATCTAATTCCAAGCTTTGCCAAACATGGAGTGGAATTGGCATGGAACCAGATGAATCCAATCCCACCTAATCCCTTCTAATCCTGTTGCCCAAACAGGGCCTTACCGGCCTTTGGATTGTGTATTGTATTGTAGTGTATTGTATTTGGGCATTGTTCATGTATACAATGAACGGTTTTTAGAATACATTCAAATCATACGGCAACAAATCAATGTTTGGATTGGAGGTATTATGGAGAATGGTATACGGTATCTTATACAAATCAACGTTTGGATAGGAGGTATTATGTCTGCGTACTATACCAGCCAATGGTTGGTGATCGTTGCTATGTGGACCCCACCATGATGTATGTATTTCATCCATGCCATCCATGTGTTTTTATACATCATTTTACGGTCTGAATCCAAAAATAAGATATATCCACATCTCAAGTGGACCACATTACACGAAACATTGTTGAATGAGGGTCAACCATTAAAAACATTTTGGGGGCCATAATGTTTTGGATCAAGCTGATATTTGTTTTTTCTCTTCATATGGGTCTGTATGACCTAATCAACAGATTGGATGTCAAATAAACAGTATAGTGGGCCATAGGAGGATTTTAATGGTTAATATCCAATCAATATTGTATTCATGTGGTGTAGCCCATCTGAGATTTATATCCCTCTCATTTTGTATTTCAAACCATAAAATGATATGTAAAAATAGATGAACGGAATAGATGAAACACAAACATCATGGTGGGGCCCACACAGCACCTTCTTTTCTCGAGAAGGAAAGTACAATGCAGTGCAGTCATTCGGCTGTAATGACAGCAGGCCTGAACTCTGACAGCACAATACCGCCTTTTCAAATTTCTGGAAACAGACTGAAATCGCGTGCATGGAATACCGTCCATTATATGCTCAAATCCAAACACTGTTTAATTGAAATATTCGGGAATATTCTCTTATAATACAATACACTGCCCTCTTATACGCGAATCCAAACAGGCCTTAAACAAGAAAGGAAGTGTTTGTGCTGATTAGTTTAAAAAAAAAAAAAAAAAGAGTTGCTTTCTTCTCTTTTCTGTTTGGTAGGTAAAAACTGACTGAAAAAAAAAAAATCAATACTTACAGACACAGTAACTGTTGGAAAAACAAGTCATTGTCTTGAGAAGATATGATCTTTAGTAAATTAGGATTTAATGACTTCCACCATCCATTGTTGGTCCTAATACAATAGACTGGATCCAATAATCCATGCGGCCCAATGGCCCAAACACCCGTCTACTTAACTGCTCTCTTCATTGAATACTTGCAAAAAATTCGCAGTAATTAACATATAGCCAGTAATTTAACATACTTAATCCGTAACCTCTTCAAACATAGATAATATTAACTTAATAATAGGGGATATGTCATAGCCAACGATATAAAAATATTAACTTAGAATTCTTAGAACATAGAATGAAATTGACTTGCCTGGCAAAAACAGAGAATTGCCATGCATTTAGAGTGTAGAACAACTTTTTTTATTAATTTTTTTTTAAAAGCTGATAAACTTATTTAAAAAAATAAAAAAAAAAAAAAGCACCAACAGACCTTTTTTAAATGGTTTTACTTTCAAGTCCCCGGGTTCATGGGGATTCAAAGGCTTCCATGGATCATCATCATCATCTGCAATCTGCTATATGAGGAGATTGACTGGTTTGTTCTGCCTGAACGGATGCAAAGACCTGCAAGGGATAAAAACAACTTAAGTTGTATTGGAAGGGAGATCCCCAACTGAATTATTGAATAATGACAAGAGTACAACATTTACAAAAGCTATACAAATTTATACTGAAAAATATATGGCACATCCATGCTGAAGCTTGGCAGATCCCCATCAAAATTATTCAATAATGAAAAATATAGCACATCCATGGATATGTATAATACTCTACATGTGCGACCTATAATAATATTCGTCATTCATATATAAATTGCCATGTCAATTCACATAATGTGAGACCTATAATAATCATAGTTCATCATTTCATATACAAATTTTAATGTCAATTCATATATAAATTACACTGTATATATATACCTAATGTACACATACGGTATCCAACCCCTACTGTACCACATACACAGAGCGACATGCGATCCAGGTATCCTTGCCTGTTCCTTGATTTGCATGTCGCATGATTAACTTACAAAATACTCCAGATTGTTAATCCATGCACATGAACAAAATACTCCAGATTGTTAATGCATGAACATGAACAATATTCATCCCAAAAACACATGCGCAAACAAGAGGACATGGTAAGAATCATATTGTTTGCGAGAGCATGGAAAACAAGAAAACACTAATGTGCCATGGAGCCATACTATCAAGGGTATAGGAACACATGACTGGCAAAATTAATGACTGTTGAATGGTATGATCAGTGAATCAGCGGGCTCACCAAAACAACCTGATTGGGTGTACATCCAAATGGACCTTATGCAATGACTAAAGGCAGAAAAAGAAACCATCATCCTATATGGGACGAGCCTACCTGCCTGAATTTCCAATCTCTAACCTGATCATGTTGATGATATTTTCTTTTTTAACACCTGTTTGAACTATGAACACCCCACCAATGAGATGGATAGGTTTGTCCTACCGATATGATGTAAGCATAATCCCTGATCTGCTACAGGCCTGATCAGATGGATTGTCTTGACCCTCCTTTTGTATGTGAAACATGAATGGCTCGAGTAACGGACCTCAAATTCAATCGACTAGATGTGTTTTCTATACATAATACAAGAGGTTTGCTAATTCCACAATGTGTGGGAGCTGTACACATCCACACTCAGGAACATGTGCTACATTGTAATACGTCTGTGATTTGAGCTTTCCATCAGGTGAGATACATTGTTTAGATCTTCTGGATTAAATCAGGCAATCCTACACCTCAGGTTGGCCACGACATATCAAAACAAATGAATGGCTAGAGGAAAAACAAGTTCAATCATCAATTTACTTTGTATGTTGTGACCCACCTGAAAAGTGAAATTGTCTGATTTTTTAGGTAGAAGGTATAAGCATTATTTCCAATCTTATGGAAAGCTATCTCACACCTGTGCTTCATATTTCCATATGTGCCCTTGTGTAGAATTAGCAAACCTCCATAATATATATTGTGAGTATTAATGTTCTCTGTTTGATTTCAGGAATGCCCAACATACCTTTCCTCTGTGCTGGCTACAAGGAGATGGTGAGCATGCTTCTTTCCTTAGAAGTTGTTTCTTGGGATGGGTTTATCGTAGCTACATCAAAATGCAATAGTAACGTGTTCCTATAGGCAACACACAGCATCTTATTGAAGTAAAAAATCAGTAGGCAACCAAAGATTTCAAGATATATTAACATTTCAGCAATTTACCTTTTGGATCATGCCTTAAAAGAGACAAAAGGGCTTTGTGCACTGCATCACGCTCCACACTTTCCTCTAACAGCATGAAGAAAACAGAATTGATGTGGTAACAAATAAGGGCAGGAAAAAGAAGTTTCAGAAGAAAAATTGAATAATCAGATTACCAGATATGAGGAGTTGTCCAAGAACATCCACAATTTTAGAAACATACTCTAGCAAGTCCTTGCAAAGAAGAGGAAGTCCCCGAATTTTATTTTTATTTTTTGGTAAAAAGGGCTTTTCCATGTATCTTTGTTAATTAGCAAAAAAGTGATATACAAAGACTGGACATTCAGGAGGGCTCCACAGATACAACGGGCCTCATCTATCGTATTGCCAAGATAGGCAGCAGGAAAAAGAAGAAAGGAAAAAAAGAAAAGAAAAGGAAAATTGGATAGACAAAATGGGCGCTTCTCGAGGATGAGAAAAGGGAGACAAGGGAGCAGGTAGGATGAGAGGGTGAACCTAGCTGCAAAGCTCTCAAAGCTGTCAACCCACTCCCTGAGATCGATTCTCTCAACCCACTCCTTGCCTTGCTCTGAAGTCCTCGAATTGTTTGTACTCTGATATAAAAAGTTCAGCCCCAATCTCTTGTTTGATTTTCAAGATATCTTAAGGAACATCTCCAACCTATAGAGACAATATTGGAAGAAAAGAAAGCTATAAATGAGTATTTGTGGAGAAGTTATGGAGATTTTGAGCAAATATCCCAAATTAGCACATAAGATGAACCTCTAATGATTATGCTGACTTAAAATAAATAAATATAGCAGTATAAACAGAAAATAAAGAACAAAGGGAAAAACTCACGAGCTGTCCATAAATGCAAACAAAATATAAAACAAAATAAAATAAAAACATGTGATTTCTTATGTTTGAGTAAAAAATAGAAGCTTTCAAACATTTCCACTAAAAAAATTATCACGGATTTTACAAACCAATTCAGCACTCACGCAGATTTTGAATGAATGGTAACTGAATTTATATCAATTCCTGAACATGTGATTGTGAGAGAAATTCAAAGGTAGAGAAAGCAAACATGGGAAACACATCTCCCGCAAATATGAACTGGAAATAAGTTCCTTCATTTCCACGCAATTTTCACAAGGTTCTCCCTTGTCTTGCTTATTGTTTCTCCTCCCACCAAACCAGATGTCTCATTTTCTACTTCACACATTCGTCTCTCACCACAATAAAGAACACGAGTGAATCATATCTTAGCAAAGCCTCATAAGAAATACAATCTTAGAAGGATGCAAGCAAAGAAATCGTTTTTTGCAACAAACGAAAACATAACTCAGAAGCATACAAGCCTCATAAAAAATAAAATAAAATAAAATAAAATAACTCAATGTTAGAAGCATGAAAGCAGAGAAATCTTTTTTGCAACAAACAACAACATACCTCCTTAAGTTGTAAGAGGTGGTCTCGTGTGTGACGAATGCGCTCACGACCCTCAAACCACAAATCTCCAGTCTATTAAAATCAGAACAATTAAAATTAGAGTTAAACACATCCAACGTTTGTGTACTCAGGCCATGAATCATGCACAAGAGAAAGAGATTAATGAAGGTGATAGTTATCAAGCTTGAAAATCCCAACAGTAATAGAATGAACAAATTATAACCAAATTGCCAACTTAATAACTTAAATGTTGAAATTTTGATAAAATTATAATAAAGGATATAAAGCATGATCTGTATTTGGAATGATGTAAGAACACAGAGTCTTCTAATAAGATTAGTTTGCCACAATTTAACTATAAAAACATGGCAAAGGCGCAGGAATAATTTTAAACAGCATGTCTAAGAATTTAAAATAAATAAATAAATAAATAAAAAGAAAGAAAAACGACCCATAGGAATTGTGACAGCCTTGATTTATATCAACAACTTATAACTTCTATTCAGAAAATAAAGTTCACTAACTTGGAAAACAAAACAAATTGAATCAAGCAGCAAGCACAAACACAAGTAAATATGACTAACCAACCAAGTCATCCAGAGCATGCACCTATACGACCCATGAGTCTGTGTCTCAAAGCTAAAACAGGTGGAAGTGCATAGACCAGCATCCAAAACATTGCAATGCTGTGTACTTTGATCTGCATTGTGGACCGGACTTTTTTTTTCCATTTGATGAGCGTTCTGGATCCTATACTAATGTGTCATATTGGCACATGTGTCCTGTCCAAGATGGACAAGAGAAGGCCCAATTAGAAGCAGAAACCATCGAGACCGTCAGAACCTTAAAACAAGCATATCTCGCAAACCGGAATGAGTTACTCGACGTACCACATGGTTTTGGGGTAGGACGAGCTACTTTAGCCAACCAACCTGGCATAGCAGGTTGCCCATGCCGAATTTGCGAGATTCCATCATATCGACGGCCGAATTCCATGTTTAGTTCTATTTTTACTATAAATAGTAAGTTTTAGTTTAATTATACTCTTCATCTGTTGGGCTTTAGAAGTTGTATCCAACATGAAAAGTGCTTAAAATAATTAGGAGAATAATGTGGTTAAGCCACATAGGACACTTAATATAAAAGTAAATTTACTATTTATAGTAAGTTACGAATTTTAGGGAGTTTTAGTTATAGCTTGTTTTTTATCTCTCCCATTGCTTGGTATCCCTATTTAAAGGGTTGTGACCTCATTTATTTCATCTATCAATTAATAAAGAAGGTTCTTTTCATATATCTTAAAATTATTTCTATTTCTTTTCCTCGTGGATTCAAGAAGTCTCTGTGAAGAGTCTAAAGAAGCTCCGTAGATTCGGAGTAGTTATCCTTGTGGAAGACCGTGATCAACCTCATCACGTTCATCCTTGCATCAATTGGTATCAAAGTGAGGATTCCCCTCGGGCCGATGGCAAACAACAAAGGTGTGAGCTAAAATCTCGTGGACAGTGATCCAGGGATTCGTTATCTTTCGGAAAGAATGGAAACTTTCCACTAGGAGAGTCAGTTGACCATGCAAGGGCTGCAGGCAACCCTCAATCGTATTACAGATGCGCTAATTCTGCCCCGAGCCCGTATTGATGCTCAACCGCCTATGGTCGTTGTACGACACAACACCAATTTATGCAAACCACCATTAAATGATGGTAAATTGCAGGCCACTACTTCGATCATGAGAAAACCGTTATACGTGCCAAACGTACAGCGAGACAACATCTTTCGAACGAGGTGCATTGTAAGTCAAAAATTCTGTAATGTGGTCATCGATGTCAGGAGCAGTGAGAATCTCGTGTCGAAATAATGGTGGAAAAGTTGTAACTGAAAATAGAAAAACATCCATCTCCACACATGATTGGATGGATCAAGGAGGTCAACAAAGCAAAGGTAATCGAACAATGCACTGTCTCGTTTTCAATTGATAAAAATTATAAGGATCAAGTACTTTGTGACGTATTTGACATGGACGTTTGTCATATATTATTTGGTCGATCATGGCAAAATATTATTGATGCTATTGCTACACATGGAGGTCAGGATAACGTATTTAAATTTACTAAAGATGGTAGAACGATTGGCCTCCTCCCTATGAGAGTGGAGAACCAACCCACGACTTCTAAAGTTGAGGAGCAGTCTCTCACAACTGAACGTGCTTGTGTTAAACAATATGAGGAAACAAGAGATATATATGCATTAGTTGAAAAGAAAGAATATATGGAGTCTGTGATCACCCCAAGAGATTTGAAGTCAGTGTTGCAGGAGTTCAAGGCGATTGTGCTCGATGAACTCCCTAATAGATTACCTCCCATACGAGATATACAAAACCACATTGATCTTGTCACAGTGATAAGTCTGCCTAATTGGCCACATTATCAGAAGAAATGTGAGATCTTAAAGGCAGAAGTGAAGGAACTGATTCATACTAGCCAAGTTAAGGATAGCATGAGTACATGTATTGTTACGCCCCAAACTCGAAAAACGGGCTCACAAGATTTCCGATTGCCGAATCCAGCGCCGACAGCCTCTGTAGTGCCCCATTCTCGGATCCCGGCACTTAATGCCAGATTTCGATCCTAGGATCCTACAAGGAGGATTTTCAGTATGATTTTTTTTTTTTTTTTTTTTTTGTAATGGAGCATAACCACAAGCATAACCAAGTCACAAAACAACATCACCACGTATTCACTATATCAAAAACTTTAAGTACAATATGGAAAGGGAAATACAAGGTGATCAAAAACTCTAAAATAATCTAATGTGCGCTCCTGCCTCAGCGTTGCTGTGATTCAATGTCACCTGCACGCAACGGTCGTGCATAAGCTTACAAAAGCTTAAGGGGTGGTGTAGGTATGTGCGCAAGGCAAGCGTCAAGTGTATAATATCAGAGTAATGCGAAAATATGCGGTAAGTCCATGAATACTACCAGCTGTACCAAAGCTATGTGATGCAAGGCATGAATGCTATTGGCTATACCAAGGCCATGCGATGCGAGGCCTATGTAACCAAATGTCATATGCGAGATGCAAAACAAACATGCCAGTACTCATCAAGTACACATATCAGTACGGTTCCTCTATAGGATATCACTGGGGTCTAGTACACTCCACACTGACTGCCGCCTCCCTAGCAGCACAGCCCAGCGATCGGAATAGACCTCACTATCCGCCTGACCAGTAGTCTGTCAATACCTACCCGGCTCGTCGATAGCGGACTCATTTGCGAGCTGGTCAAACTTAGCCTAGCTTATAGCCCCCTCACTTGGGCGAATAAGGCCACACCCCCTTCCAACCGACCACGATACAGTGGGAGATGCGGTCTACTGGTATTCGGTACTCAGGCGCTCGTGTATCCACTAAGTTTAGACGTTGGAGCACCTCCTGGTACCAAAAAGGTTCTGAGACTTTCACCCAAGGACATCTTAAGTGCCCACAGTGCTAGAACCAAGTATTTTCAGTATCCGATACGGCCATTCACGATGTGTCTGGGGAGCCACGACCCTGATGTCGCTAAGGCGTACAATTATCAAGACATATAAATGCAAAATGCATGAAGCACACTAGCCAGTCATGCAACAATCTTGCCCATACCACGCGCTCATGTTGGTAACTCTTATCAATGAGTCCGATAAATAATTTGTCCAATGGCATATGCTATCACTACTCATATCAAACATACATATGATACGTATGGCATGAGTTATGGAATTATACTAAGCATGTTATAAAGTAATGAACTATCCTTACAACGCCGATGGGCCTAGACGGCCTATACACAACAAGTATAGGCCTATCAACGAGCCTTAGGGAGAATTACAAATGCGAACATTTAACCAACATTAATCTTACAATGTAGACATCAAACTATCATTGCTACCAAGGCACGGTCCGTTATAAACATCATTATATACACCACGGTGAAATCACACATTGCAATGGACATATATGCATCTCATTGGGCCTTAAATATATCAAATGGGCCGTATCGCATGGGCCTTATATTCATCAAGTGGGCGGCACCGATGGGCCTTAAGTATATTGCAATGGGTCATAACCCATGGGCCTTGAATACATCACAATGGGCCCTTATATGGCAAGTGGGCCACGTCACATGGGTCATATGTATATCAAATGAGCCACACCAAAGATAATTAGTGATAATGATTTCCACCATTAAAATTCTCAAGGCCACGATAACATTTATTTCCCATCCAATCTGATCATAAAGTCACACGACCGGAAAGGGGTTTTAATGGTGGACGGTCAAACCCACTATTTTCTATAGCGTGGTCCACCTAATCCTAGATCTGTCTTAATTTTTAGTCTCAAGCCCTAAAATAAGCTTTCAAAATGGTTGGACGGCTTAGATGCAACACATGCATCATGGTGGGTCCCATGGATGGACAGCATGGATGATACAGGGGGGACCCACAGAGCTTTGTAACACTACTCCAGCAGCTATAGCTGGAGTGAGGTACACCAGCCGTCCCACCCATGCATGGGGATGGTGTGGGATACAATACATACATCAGTGGGTCCCACGTGGGGCCCACCATAACGTTTGTATTCCATTCAATATGTTGATAAGGTCACACAGACTTAGATGAATAGGAAAAACAAATTTCATAATGGATCCAAAACTTCTGTGACCCAGAAAGGGTTTCAACGACAGACATTAAATTCACCACTGTTTCCTGCCGTGTGGGCCACCTGAGTTCCAGATAGGGCTGATTTTTGGGGTGGGGCCCACTGTCCTAAGGGGCCTTCAAATGCATGGTGTTAATGTTCAACACACATCATGGTGGGGCCCACGACCGGGACCCGTTGTCCCTGCCTGTCTCACCTACGCAGGAGTGCAGTAGGACATTGCGCGGCATCCTCTAGCGCCAGCAGCAGCACTTGCTGCCTCCTGTTAAATTATTATTTTTGAAAAGCTTTTTTTTGTAGTTTTTCGTAGGTGGGGTCTGCATTAGGGGAATCCGACCCAGCCATTGCATTCTAGGGCTCAAGACAGACCCACTAAGCTCAATATTCAGTATATTTTGGCGTACAGAAATAGCAGGGTGGTTTTCAATGGTAGAAACCTACTGTTCTCTATGTTATGGCCCGCCAAAAAATCAGATTGACATCATTTTTTAGCCCAACACCTAAAACGGGCTGAGGAATGGAATGGACGGCGTGGATTGAATACATACATCAAGGTGGGGCGTGCATGAGCGGCCCACCCAAAAAGCATAAAATCAAGTACTTCCTTTTTTTTCCTTGCAACAAGTACACCTCACTATCTGTTCAACTCCAGGGAACACGTCCAGCGTCCCTGGACGCTGGACGGACGATGTTTATATACCATTCATCAAGGTGGGTCCCACGTGTGGGGACCACGGCTGGTGGGTCCCACATGGACATGGCCCCCTTGATCTAGATCAATCTGGTATTTGTGTTTTCCCATTGCCAAAAGGTAGGGCCTACATGGTTTGGACGGCCGTGTGGTCCGTTTGATGGACGGTTAGATATCACCTACACTCATCATGTGGGTCACAAAATAAAGGAAGGAGGGAGAGAGACATGTGATGATGGAGAAACCCCAGCACTATGGGCCCTCCCTTGCATGATTTACAACAGACATCAAGTGGGTCCCATTTCATATGGGCTCACCGATCAAAATCAACGATGGAGATCCTTTCTCCACCGAAATGAAAGGTCTAGATGACCCCTTTTCAAACTAGAAAGTAAACATTATGATGGGGTCCATGGAGAATGGCCTCGTCATGGAATGATAATGAGAATCAAGGTGGGCCATCGGCCACATCAAGGGTCCAAAGTGAGATCCATACCATTAATCGGTAGACCTCACTTGGCCATCATCAAAAATGAAATCCAGGCCTATAGAAGCACCCACCATTCGATTTTCTTGGTCCGATGGAAAGCCAATCTCCTTGTGCTTCTCTTGGATGGAGGGTGATGATGTTTGAATGGCTAGGATGATGGTTCTTGGGGTGGGAAGTGGCCCACACAACACTCTTTTCTCTCATGAAAAACAATAGACGTCCACACTCTTTTGCTTCTTTGGTGTTGTTTGGAAACTGTGAAGAGAAAGAGAGAGAGAGAATGGGATGGTTGTAAGAGAGAGGTGATAGGTGATGGAGTGATGAATGTGAGGTGAGTGATGGGTGAGGTAATAAATTTGTTGACTTTTGGGGTTTACTTGACTTGTGGAGAAAGAAAGCATGTGTTGCTCTTGTACTCGACATGAGGTGATTGATTGATTGATTTGAGTAATTGATTGATGAGACATGTTGTAGAGATTCTCTTGGGATTGCAAACGCGCAGTGTTTTCTTCGAAATAAACGTCGGCCCACAACTCCTTGCCAGGGTATCAGATCGGTATGCAAGACGCGACTTTGGAAACGCGGCGACGGTGCGGTCACAATGGTACAAGTCTCGGATTAAGCCGACTCAAATCTACGGGATACGACTTAGGGTCGTACGCAAACGTCAATTATAGGTCGCAAGTTGCCGAAATTCATCGGGAAGGATCACGGGAGTCGACGGAACAGTACGGACTAGGATACGGGTCTTACATGTATTGTGTCAACTCAAGAGCCTAATGCCAAGTACAAGTAAATAACTAATAAACATCGGCATCAAAAGTTATCTAAGAATCATGAACCAAGTCTCTTGAGTAACTCGAGGACGAGTTTTTTTCCAAGCGGAGGGGTCTGATGTAAAACGTGTCACAGATACATTCCTAGCACGGTTGGACCAAAAGAAGGTGGACCATAAATTAATCATAACTTTTGATCCGGGTATCGTTACGACGCACCAGACCGAGTATCATGAACCGAAATAGCACCAGAACTCGAGGACGAGTTCTTTTGAAGTGGACGGGGACTGATGTAGAGCGGGTCGCGGACACTTCTATGTCCAAGATGGACCAGAGAAGGCCCGATCAGAGGCAGAAACCATCAAGACCGTCAGAACCTTAAAATAGGCATATCTCGCAAACCAGAATGAGTTACTCGACGTACCATATATGATTTTGGGGTAGGACGAGCTACTTTAGCCAACCAGAATGAATTACTCAACTATCAAAACCTTAAAACAGGCATATCTCACAAACTAAAATGAGTTACTCAATGTACCATACATGCCGAATTTGCGAGATTCCATCATATCGACGGTTGAATTCCATGTTTAGTTCCTTTTTTACTATAAATAGTAAGTTTTAGTTTGATTATAACTCTTCATCCGTTGGGCTTTAGGAGTTGTGTCCAACATGAAAAGTGCTTAGAATAATTAGGAGAATAACGTGGTTAAGCAACATAGGACATTTACTATAAACGTAAATTTACTATTTATAGTAAGTTACGAATTTTTAAGAGTTTTAGTTATAGTTTGTTTCTGATTTCTCTCATATTGCTTGGTATCCCTATTTAAAGGGTTGTGAACTCGTTTATTTCATTAATCAATTAAATTTCGAATTTATTAGAATTTATTTCTATTTTCTTGCTTTCTTTTCTCGTGGATTCGAGAAGTCTCTGTGAAGAGTCCAGAGAAGCTCAGTGGATTCAGAGTAGTTATTCTTGAGGAAGATGGTGATCGACCTCATCACGTTCATCCCTACGTCATTTTCTCTCCATCAATCCATGAAATCTGTAACCATGGCAAAAAATAGATGAAATGGAAACCATTACCCACTTAAACACGAGAGGAAAAAAGCCCAACAGAACCATGCTACCCACCAACAATCCTATCTCTAGGGCTCACCAAAACCATGGATGACCACAAGAAAATGTGGCCCACCAAAATAGCTGCTGACAGTGAAAGAACTCAGAAGTCGGAGCCTACATAGTCGTTGGAGATGGAGCCACGGAACCATAGCTCGCCTGATTAAAAAGCGCACATAATCAGACTTTTGATGCAACAACTTACATGTAGTCGATGAAGAAATGCCACCCACTATGGTTGGTGATGTTGATCATCTGGTCGGGATTGATTGTAATTTCAATGCGGGTGGTTTTGTAATTTGAGCCGCAATGAAAGAATTCCCAATCTTATCACCCATTAGGGATTCAAGATGGTAAATCTCTAATTAAGGTTTCAACATTGTAAATCCCTAATTAGGGTTTCAACATTGTAAAATAAAACCCTAATTAGGGATTTACAATGTTGAAACCCTAATTAGGGATTTACTATGTTGAATCCATAATGGGTGGATAAGATTCATCATTTGGGAATTCTTTCATTGCAGCATTTTTCAGTACAATATCCCAGTACAATATCAGGTGGATGGAGAAATCCAACCAACATGATTTTTGCATCAGGACCCATAAAGAGAGTGTTGGATTGAATAGAGGGTCCGGATTGATTTATATAACTGTCCAAATGCAACTGGTGGCTAGACCAACCGCAGCTATCCACATCCATGGAAAAGGCCAATAACTGGACGGATGGCTAGGGTTCTCCAAATCACGAGGTTCTTGTGGCGTAGCACATCTATGTTCAGAGAAGGCAAAGATGGCCAAGTCGTATGCAGCTGTTACTTCACAAGCTCAATCGCTCATAGGTGCATATCCAAATGCACACTTCAACCTCAAGCTTGGCCACAGGCTCCTCAAGCACAGGGCCAGCAGTGGAAGCCTGCCGATTCTCAACTGGTATGAGGTGAACTAGTTAACACACAGGAAATTTGATTGTAAAGCACGTCTTGGTAGATATGCGAGCCCAAACATGCATGTCAGCGTGACAATGAAATACTAGTATGCTTCACCAGTTTTTGCTTCTTTCCACCCTTAGTGAAAGCACAAGTCATTTAATCACTTATTTGTCCAATATAGTTAGATCCAAGAAATGCAGTCACTTCATGTATCGTGCGGTAAAAAGGTTCACAAAATAACCATCCGCTATTTCAGTGCCAGGATAAATGTTGACCATTTAATGTCAAAAGCAACTGTAATAGCTAGCAAAGCGCAGATATTGAGTGAGATGAAATTTAAATCTTAAGAAAAAAAAAGGATGAACAATACTGGATACATATATTTCTTCAATGAACACTAAACACTACTAACCTTTGATGTTCTCTTTGATGCATGAATGGTGGCTACTCGTTTGTATGGTAGTGTTGTTATTGCATTAAAGACCAGACTAAACTAAAGCAAAATCGTTCAATAGATTAAAGGCTGTGATCGGATGGCTAGGATCTTCCAATCCAGGAGGTTTTAGAGTACGGTACATTCACTTCACACCTCATAAGAGAATACTTGGGATAACTGAAACATGTTGTACAAACTGTGAAGATCCCTGTTTCTGTGCAACAGAGCTGGATCTCATTACCTAGTATATGCACTCTATTCATCTATCTTAATTATCTTACTCATGGCAAGCTGCTAATACTGATTTTCTCTCTACTATAGGTGGCAACTTGTTAAAAGCTCCTCCCATATTTCATGTACTTCTTAAAAAATAAGAAAAATAACTCCAGTAATTTGTTTTCCTCTGTTTTTCCAGATGCGTACTTCTAGTGGATATAGTCATCTTGGCTAGCATGGTAATTGTTTAAATGTAGTGGCAATGATTTCAAAGCTCTAGTGTTTGAGTACTTGTCAAATGGGAGTTTAGAGATGTGGTTGCATCCAAATATATGTGGTCAACAAGAGTTGAGGAGCTTGAACCTTATTCAAAGACATGATATAGCCATTGATGTCGCCTGTGCATTGGAGTATCTCCATCATCATTGCGGCACGACGGTTGTTCATCGTGATCTAAAACCAAGCAATGTTCTACTGGATGATGACATGTGCGCCCATGTGGGTGATTTCGGATTAGCAAGGTTCCTTTATAATGCTGCCAGTAATGCCTCTCAAGATCAAACCAGCTCAACTGGTATCAAGGGATCTTTTGGCTATGTTCCCCCAGGTAACAATTTCAAGCCTTTTCTTTCTTCTTTTGTCTTTTTAAAATGTTCTTCAATTGATAATGTGGAAAATGATTGACAATTTTGCTACTCTTTTTTTTTATTTTTTATTTTTTTATTTTTTATTATTGATATGAACACCCTGTATAACTATTCGTGCTGATCCAACCAAAATAAAAAGGATCAAGCCTATCATGTGAAAACAAAAGAACAGGATGTAGAAAAAAGAAAAAAAGAATACACAACAATAAACGATTTGCTTCGGGCCAAGGGGGCCAATCCAAGTCATCAATCTGGACTAGCCATTAGGTCGAGCACATTTTTTACCGTATGCCATGTAAAAATCACATGATTGGATGAATCTAAACACCTGATCAATGGCCTATCAAATGGACTGTCAAGATCATTTTTGTAAAAATAGTGACAATAAAAATTTTGGCCATCTAATTGTTGAAGCCCAGCGTGGATAGGTTATGCTACTAACGAATAACTTCTATCAAACAATCCTAACCATCCCATCCATATCGACTGATAGGCGGGTGAATTGTCCAATCTTGTTAAGTGCCAGTTTTCTGGAATTTTTTGAGCTCCAGATAACACACTATTGTTACATGCATTACATGCATTGTCATGTGCTATGTATACATCCATGCATGTATGCATATAACCCACGGTTCCATCAGACGGTACCTCTCGTGTCTCTCAGCCATAGGTCATCAAGTGAACAAACAGGTTTTACTTAGTGAATACATGTTTGTAAAGGTGAAGAATGTGTATGTTTGTGGATTCAGATGGGATTGTTTGACCTTGCGCAGTGATCCTTGAAGAGTGGTTTGGATTGAATGGATGGTCTAGATCAATTGATTTCAAGTGTCCACATATCCCAGATGCAGGGTCCCATCCTCCTAATATGGAGAACTGGTCCTTGTGCCATGTGCATCTTTCTAATTGTATCTGGGAAATCAGGCATATGCATAGGCACATAACACATATGCATAGACACACTTGTGCCATGTCCACATATCCCTGTTTCCGTGCAAAATGAAGTAAAGGTATACATTTCTAATAAGATAGTGTCATGGCTTATTTTATTTTATTTTATTTTTCATACCTAAGTATTTCATGGCCTTTTAGTGATTTATTTATTTACATTTTTTTTTTTACAATTCCTCTCTATGAAGCTTGCCTCTGTGAATCCTGTCTTTTACGACTTCAGTGTGGATTTAGATGACCATATGTCCAAATCAGAGGTACAAACATCACCACCTCCATAACTGATGACAGTACTATGTTACAATTCAGCACCTTATCCTTCCAAAAGAATAAAGAACCATGGGCATTATGTTGGAATACTGGTCATTCAATTGAAATTGGTTATTTGTTTTGGCTGGTTGGAAATTTCTGCAATTATTTTTCATGAAAAATATTCTAGTGAAACTAACCTATGCTATTTGAAAAATAAAATAAAAAATGAAAACAAAAAATGGCTTGGTTCTGAGTCTGACTGGAATTTTGGAGTTTCTTTGCAGATGGCAACGTTTGGTGACTCAAGGCCAGTTGTCCACAGGATGGTTGAATCTTTCGTAAATACATGTTTCCCATCAGGGTATCCTTACAGGTAAACTTCCATTCTCGATCCATTTTGTTGGGATACAAGATTTGTCTTGAGCACACAATGCAGAAGTGTACTAGTGAGCATTGCACTTTTTACATTTAGGTATCTTACTGCTTGTGCAGTGTGAATGAAGGTTACTTGACATACACTCAATTCCGGGCACTGCAACATTTTTCCAGTGCAGTACTATCAGTGCTGTAAACTCAGGTCTAATTCTATTTCCTTTTGTGAATTCTACAGTATTGAATTGAATTATTGTAACTCAATTCAGTTGAATATCCAAATGCAGCATTAACGATTCAACAAATGCTGTTGGACAAACATGTATTTTAGAGCATCTGCTGTTCGCTTGTGATACTTTCCTGGTCATGCAACTGTCGCTTCCTTTCTATTTCATTTTCTGCTTTATTCTAAACTGTAGTCAGGATTGTCCAACTAGTCTGTTTCTTTCATGCTTTACTAATTCTGTGTTAGTTTTTGTTCGTTTTTGCTAAGGCTTGTGGGATATATGAGCTGTTGATCAGGTGATGAGCTTCACCGTGCAGATGATCGGGCCCATAAATCAGGCTAGTCCAGTCATCTGGTGAGCCACATGTGCGCATTCAATGTGGGTCTTTGGCAATTTTCACTAAACTATCCATTGTGTTCCAGCATGTGTGGCCTGCTGAAGGGTAGAACCCTCTTGCGTGGTTGAGATGTCCCTCACATGGTTACCATGTGCGGCCACGCGTGAGCTTAGCACTGCTACTGTGTTCAAACATCTCCTTATCTGCCAGTGACCCAAAAGTTGTAATACTTAACAAGGCATGTCAAGGTTTTATTCTCTCTTACGTTTTGATCCTCTGCTTTCCAGGTTTTGTCTGGTTGGTCCCTGGCCTGCATTTACATCTTGGCTGTTAACATTTGGTGACTATGGTAAAGGTAAAGATAGGCCCATATGCTTATTTATAGGAAAATGACCAAAACAAACCCAGTTGCTCCTGTTGACAGGACAATCTTTCTACCCAGAAAGAATGATTGTACTATGTTCATAAACTGTTAGTGCTATATAGATAAAGATGTATCTGTTGTGTGTGTGTATTGTCTTCTCATAGTGGTTGAGTTGAGAATGCATTGTCAGATAGAAAGACTGAGGAGACTTGCCATCTCCGCACTGGCATGTGGTGATCGGGGTCTTTAATCTTGAAAATCTACTTGCAGATGGGCTGCGCGGTAAGAATCTCACTGATTAGAGATCCTCAACACCCATTGCACAGATTTCAACATGTACATGGAAGAGTAATGACAGTCACTTGTGGATTTTGTAGGTACATTCACTCTTTCAAACCTTGGTATGTTTGGTGTTGATCGCTTTGATGCAATTCTGCCTCTAGGAACTGTAAGTAGTCCATACTGAACTGCTTCCATTTGCAAGGTCCGTTGAGCTAAGCAAATTTAGAAGTTGGTATCCCCTCTTTAATTGAGAGTCTTGACTGCCAAATTTGCAATGGACTGTTCTGCAGGGAGCAATCATGGCCGTTGGAGCATCCCAACCAACTGCAGTTGCTACCAAGGATGGCCCAATTGGTGTGAAAAGTGTGAGAAACATTCTACCTGATTAGTTATTAGGAGGCCTGGAACCTCCAGCCTTGAGCCTTCCACAAGCTCACCTGGGGAAACTGTGAATGCTTGCAGGTGAACGTTACTGCAGATCTTCTGGGTTGTTTGTCTGACGCTCCAGACATCCGTAATTTTATTTTTATTTTTGCAATTTGGTTGTCTGATGCTCCAGACATCTGCATTGCTTTATAGTATGTATGAGTAGATCATGTGGTGAATAATTTTGCGAATCTTATTTTAATTCTCTTTAGCAAATCGTCTGTTCGTGGATGGTTTTGCTTCTTTATTTTCAAATACAGAGGTTATTATTGTTGCAAAGAAGATAAAAAGGAAGACTTCTAGCCCTAGTTTCAGTTAAAGGCGACACAGACGTAATTTCTTCTTAACTGTCTATTTTGTAGGTAAATGACGATATGGTTATTTTCACTTTTGCTATTCAATGTGATAATGCAACCAAATGCACCCTAAGCCAAATAATGACATAGTCAGATTTCTATGCCACAGGTACCTATCGTTGCTTCAACTGGTGGATTTGTTGATACCGTCAAAGAAGGTTTCATTGGATTCCAGATTGGATCCTTCAATGTTGATGTAAGTAACAGTTCTTTTATTCATCAATTGAATTCCCCATCCATTTTAACTATTCCCTTTACAAAAACTGAATTCACATTCCATGTTCCTTTTTAATTTATTTTTATTTTTTATTTTTTTCAGTGGGAGGCTGTCGATCCCGTAGACGTGACTGCAGTTGCCACAACCATCAAGAGAGCCCTTTCCGTCTACAGCACGCCTGCTTTCACGAAGATGATTAATAACTGTATGGCCCAATATCTTTCCTGGAAGGTGAGTAAAATTCCAAGTAACCTATGCTTAGATGAATGGAACTTACGAGAAAAGAAACCGTATGAAAAATGGATATAATCTACACATTAAACACTGATCTGCAAAATAATGCCCCATCTTAGTGCAAATATCCATGGTATTTCAGAAACATAGTGAGGGAAACTAGTAGATTATGGAAGAGGTGTGTAAGATGGAGGTGGAGAAGCTAGAAGGGAGGGCCTGCATTGTGGCTTGATATTTTGGGGTGGGTTTAGAGTTCAGAAAATGGTAAATGCCTGTCTTGTGTAAGGACGGGTTCTGATAGGATATATCGTGTGTTGAATTCCCTTTGTGTGCTGTGTCTAGGGAAATCAGGAGTACACTTGGTATTTTGCTCTCTATTCTCTGTGCTTTTTTCTTGTCTCTACTCACTATGGCTTGCAGGCTTGTGATTGCAAATCCAACCTACTTCTACTGGAAAACTCCGGGTAATACATGTGCCAGCATGGTATGACGATTATGGAAAGTTCGCCTTATAAAACATAATCCATTTTTTGTATCTTTGCTGCTCACCTAATGACCAGACTTGTCTGATTTTTCGGCAATGGCACATACACGATGGGGCCACCAGATAACAATATTATGTTCGTTATCCTTTGCCTGCAGCCAGTTTTACCGACAGCCGGTAAAGGGGCTCTAAAATGAAAAATGGGATGCCCTCATTTGCGCTCGCCCGATCTACTCTCTCTTTTAAAATGAAGAGAAAAAGACTCTCTCTCTTTCTCTCTCTCCATTGTAGAATTGAGGAATAACAACTAGTCAAAAACAGTAAACTAACCCTAGAAATCTCTACACTCTCTCTCTCTCTCTCTCTCTCTCTCTCTCTCAATCCTAATTCTTTCAAAATCAGGGTTACTGAAGACTAAGGTTTTTGGATGTGAGATTGTTCGGATCCGTCATGGCCGATCTTCCCAGCGACGCAGCGGCAGTAGCGAGGGCTTCTCCTAGATAGTGTTGAACAATGGTAGTACGGATGCGCCGAAGCTGACGGTGTCGGGATCGTTCAAGGGGTCAAGGAGGCGGACATCGGTCCTGTGTTGAGGGTCAAATATTGCATATCAGACCCTAGTTACTGCTTGGATTTACGAACATAATATTGTTTAAAGGCCGACTTAATCGTGTTTATGCTGCAAGTTGAATTTAGAAGCTTTGATTATAAAGAGCACTAAAAGTGTGGATTTGACGCTTTGAAGCTACCAAGGCAAGAGACAGACTTCAGGAGACTAAGATCGATGAATTTGTACGCAAGAGATCTAAGGAAATCAAGCCGTTCACGTTAAAGAGGCCTAAAAACCTTCTAGAACGCAAGATTACAGAGTTCCCACCCTCTGATAGGCTCCAAACTTCATACATGGCCTAAGGACCACGAATTAACTATACAAGTCAAATTTCATCCGTTCGATCCTTGTGGAAGTGGCCTAACGGACAAATCAGCCCTCAGAATCATGATTCTGGTCCCATCTGATCTCTGGATATGCTTCAATTTTGGTCTCAACTGCTTAAATAAGGTGAGAAAGCGGATGGACGGAGCGGATTTTTTGTTAACATCACAGTGGACCCCACGTGGGACGTGCGTGTACATAACATGTTTGCACGCGAGTCGCACCGAACTGAGACTCCCAGTCAAAGTTAGCTAACCCGACTTCATCCGCACTAGCAACAGCAGACGCTAGTGCGTCCACCGATTTTATTCAGTGGGGTCCACTCATCATCCAGATCATGAATCTAGACCGTTCAAGGTGTCGAAGGAGGGGCTATTACCCTCGCCTAGGTGACGAAATCTCTGAAGACAACGGAGATCACTTTTTAACCGTGTAAGACCCGTATCCTAGTTTCTACTGTTCCGTCGACTCCCGCGGTCCTTCTGGTTGAATTCCGGTAATTCTCGACTCGTATCCGACGTTGCGTGCGATCTTAAGCCGAAGCCTGCCTACCGAAGGCGGCTCGATCTGAGACTTGTATCATTGCGACCGCACCGTCGCCGCGGTTCCAATGCCGCGTCTCGCGCACCGAGGCGATACCTTGACCAGAAGATGCAGGCCGGCGTTCAGTTCGAGGAAAACACCGCACGTTACAAATTCCAAGAGAATCTATCAAATCAATCACATCAATCAAGTCAAGTACAACAAGTACAACATCCATATCTCTTTTACTAATAAGGCATGGCCCCCCTCTCTCTCCCATTCCCAAAGTCAACCCTCCTTACAACAACCCATCCCTCTCTCCTTACATCATCTCTCTCTCTCTCTCTCATTCCCTCTCTTTCATTCTCTCTCTTTCATCCTCTAAACAAGAAAACGTCCATGGCTTCCATGGAGTAGCTAGGTGTGGCCCACCTTCCTACAACCAAATCCAACCCTTGGATCATCATCTCAACCGTTGAAAATGTCCTCTTGGAGTTCTAGAGTGCATATGCCGAAGAAGGAATAGGCGATCAAAGGTGGGTGCTTCTCTCTCTCTCTCTCTTTCATTTTTGTGTGGTGCGTGGCCCACTCGGATGGACCCCACCTTGATGTATGCCTCATCCAAACTGTCCAAGTCATGTAGACATTACCCTTTGGTGATGGGAAACACAAATATTAAATTGATCCAACTCAAGCGAGCCATATCCATGTGGGACCCACCAGCCGTGGTCCCCACATGTGGGACCCATCTTGATGACATGTCTAGTCCAGCGTCCAGGGACGCTGGACTTAGCTTGAAGCCTGAATAGGTAGTGGGCTGTACCCGCTGCAACCAAAAAATAAAAGAGAAAAAAAAAAGAAAAAAAAAAGGGTCATTACTTTAGCTCTTTTTGGGAGGGTCACTCATGTAGGCCCCACCCTAATATATGGGTTTAATCCACACCGTCTATTCCATTCCCTAGCACATTTTAGCCATTAAGCCAAAATTTGAGACCAAACCGATTCTCGAGTGGGCCATACGATTGGAAATAGTGGTATTACCATTAAAACCCACCTTGATCACTCTATCCTCCAAAAACATGTTGCATATCGGTCTCATTTAGTCGATCGTGATCCGTAAAATACAATGGCTGGAGTGGATTTTACTAATGTTGGCGTCACCTAAGAAAAACCTTAGAAAAACCAAAATTTATGAAAATAGGTAAGTGAGGGGCTTCTTGTGCTGACGTCAGCGTCAGAGGACGCTGGAGCTTCTGCTGCTGGACGTAGGTGAAATGAGTGGCCCACTACAAGTCCCACCGTGATGTGTGTTGAACATCTACACCATGCATTTGATGGGTTTTCTTTAGAAATGGGATGTCCCCAAAATTCATCCATACATGGAACTCAGGTGGCCTACACCATCCAAAAGAATATGGAAACATGCCTAAAACATATATATACACTTGCTGGAGCCCATCTGAAATTTGGACGCTTCTGAAACTTGGTCCGACCCTTCATTCAAGTGGGGTACCCACAATGGGTGGGATGGATTTGTGAACCACATCTCGGTGGGCGTAATAAATGATTGTGAATGTTTTAATGGAGGGTAGCCGCTCTCAACTGTTGTATCTGGTGTGGCCCACAAAAGTCACCGATTGACTTGATTTTTGAGACCTAGCCCCACGATGGAATGGTGTATCTGCCTGATGGGTTAGATTTTTGACAAACACCAACGGTGGGCCCACACAGCTCGACCTCATGGGAGCTTACCGTCACTCGAGCCCATCGTACCTTTTCCTATATATATACAACGTATGTATATATGTGTGCCACGTGGGACCCACCTAATGTATTTTATCCATCACCGTCATTGGACGGTGAGACCCACCCCACGTGTGTGGGAGTACACCATGATGTACGCATGTCTGTCCAGGCCGTCCAGGCCTGGACGTTGTATACTTTATAATATTATATTATAAAAAATTATATATATATATATATATTGATATGGTGGGCCCTACGTGGGACCCACCCCTCCCATCTTTAAATGCAGCAAGGCTACACGTAGCACAGCTTTATAGCTGCTCTACTGAGGTCGGCAACGTCATGGGACCTGTCACACATGTGGATGAAATCCACATCGTCTAGTTACTTGGACCCCACGGCTAGCCGCTGTACGAATCCAGACCGTCCATTTGTGTGAGTGCCCACCGTGATGCATGCATTTCTCCTGGCCGTCCATCTGTTTCACCAGCATGGGACCCCATGATGTATTTATTTCATCCACACCGTCCAAATGATGGGATCCCATAATTTTAGATGGCGCTGATTTATATAAATAATGTTTGGATGGCGCTGATTTATATAGACAATGTTTGGATGGCACCAATTTACGTGGATAATGCTTGAACGGTACTGATTTACCTGGACAATGTTGACCATCATATGTGGGCCATGTGTATAGTGACACACATGATTACACCTACAATTATTGAAATAATTTTGGTGTGGCCCATAAGATGAGGCCCACCTTAATATATTTGTGGTCGTCCATGAGGCCCGCCTTGATGTATTTATGGCCCATCTGTGGACCCCACCTTGATGTATTTTATGACACACTCGGCGGGCCCACTTTGATGTATTCCATGGCCCATTCGAGAGGCCCACCTTGATATATTTGTAGCCCATCTATGCAGCCCATTAGTACGACCCATTGATGAAGCCCACTTGATGTGTATGCGGCCCATTAGTGTGGCCCATTGATGGGGCCCAATGTGGTGTATTCGTGGCCCATTGAAATGTATTCCCGACCCATATGGCTTGGCCATTGTGATGTTTTTTGTGGCCCATGTTATGAGGCCCATTGTCATGTATGCAAGGCCCATGGGTTATGGCCCATTGCAATGTATGTAAGGCCCAATTGGTGCGGCCTATTCGATATATACATGAGGCCCATTGATGCAACCCACTTGATGTGTATTAGGCCTATTAGTGCGGCCCATTGATGCAACCCACTTGATGTGTATTAGGCCCATTAGTGAGGCCCATTGATGTAACCCACTTGATTGTATTAGGCCCATTAGTGCGGCCCAATGATGCAACCCACTTGATGTGTATTAGGCCTATTAGTGCTGCCCATTGATGCAACCCACTGGATGTGTATTAGGCCTATTAGTGCGGCCCATTGATGCAACCCACTTGACTTATATTAGGCTCATGTGTAGGGCCCACCTATTATGTATCTAAGGCCCACAAGTGAGGCCCATTGTGATATATTAGGGCTCATGGGTTGAGGGCCATTATGATGTATTTGTGGCCCATTTGGCGAGGCCCACATTGATGTCTCCACGTGAGAAGGCCCACTATGATGTGTGCGTGACCTTTGGCGAGGCCCAACGAGACGTATATGAGAGACCCATGTGATGTATTTGAGGCCCAGGTACAGGACCCACCTATTGTGTAATCAAGGCCCGATGTGATGTGAAATTTTTGTCGTGATGTATGTAATGATGTTTATGTGAGCCACTCCTTGAGAGCAATGTTGGTTAAATGTCCACATTGTGACCTTTCCTTGGGCCTTATTCGGCCGATTGTCGAGGCTGATTGTTGAGGCTGAGTATCGAGGCCAATTGTTCGGTTGATTCCAATTGTCATTGACGATTGCTGATTATCATGACCGATTGACGTGACCGATTTGCCGACTCTGATTATCGATCGATTCTGATTGTCGTGGCCAATTGCCGATTCTGCTTGACATGACCGATTTGCTGATTATGATTCTAGGCCGATTCCGATTGTTGAGGCCGAGTATCGAAGCCGATTCCAAGTGTTAATTTCGATTGTTGAGGTTGAGGCCGATTGTCGAGACCTATATAATGTACATACGACCCGTAGTTGGGGCCCATTGTGATCAATTCATGGTCTATGGGCAAGGCCCATTGTGATATGTATTAGGCCCATAATGCATGATCCATTTGACGTATTCGAGACCCATGTGTAGGGCTCACATGTCATGTATTTGAGGCCCATGAGCAGAGCCCACCCGTTGTGTATATGTGGCCCTTGAGTAAGGCCCATTGTGTTGTATATTAGGCTCTTTGTGCGAGGCCATGGGCCCACTATATGTTTGGCCCTATGAGGGCCAATCCTTGGGAGCAATGTTGGTTAAATGTCCACATTATAGAGGTTGATTGTTGATGACGGTTATTGGTACTGATTATGAGTATGTGACAGCATAGCATCATGATACATGCCCATACGCATTATCTGCATGTTTGTTATAAGACGTGGTTGATCATTGCATATGTCATTGAGCATGCTGTTATGAGACTCCCTGATAGGCCCTTATCGGTTTCATGTAGGCCATCTAGGTCCATCTTCACTGAGAGGATAGTTTAATGCTTTATAACATGTTTAGCACAGCCCCATGATTCATGATCATACGCATCATTTGTATGCTTGAGATGAGGAGTGTCTGATCATAGCATGTGCCTTCGGGCAGACTGATTACGGGCCCCCCCGATATGCGGAGTTGCCCTACATGAGCGCACGGTATGCACAGGATTAATGCATGTCTGGCAGTATGATTCATGCACTTGCATCTGTATGATTGAGAAATGCCCTAGCGACATCAGGGCCATAGCCTCCATAGATATATCGTGGGTGGCTGGTTGGATACCGGAAAATCTTATTCCAAGCAATTGGGGCACCATAGATGTCCCTGGGTGAGAGTCCCTGAACCCGATGGTACCAGAGGATGACTCCAACGTCGAGACCGAGTGGATATATGAGCGCACGAGGGCCGAATACCATGAGGCCGCGTCTCCACCCGTGTGTCGTGGTCGGTTGGAAAGGAGTGGTGGCCTTACTCGCCCGAGAAGCGGGGGGCATTACTAGGGCGAGTTTGACCGGCTCGGAAATGGGTTCGCTATCGACGTCTTGGGATAGGTATTGGTGACTATTGGCCGGGCGGATAGTGAGGTTTCTTACGCTCACTTGGGCGTGTCTTTGCTTGGAGAGAGACAGTGCCATTTGGAGTGTCTTGAACCCCTGATTATCCATACGAGAACCGTGCTTGATTTGATGCTCTAGTGAGGAGTTGCATTGGTATGAGGATTGGCATGCTTGACTTACATATTGCATCGCATGGCCTTGGTATGGCCGATAGCATTCACATCTTGTATTGCATAGCCTTAATACGGTGGTTGCATTTACGTACTCATCGGCATGATTCCGCATTACTCCTAGCATTGCATTACGAGCACGTTCGCACACACTTACACTACCCTCTAAGCTTTATAAACATGCATGATTGATGCGTGCAGTGATGCACAGACGCAGTTGTAGTCTCGCCACAGTTGGAGCGTGCCGCCGAGCTTTTGGAGTTTTTGTTATTTGCACTATCTTGTATTTCCCTTTCTACGCACTGTATTTAAAGTTTTTGTTCATAGTGAATTTTGTGATGGTGTTCTTATGGTTATTGTTCGTGGGTTATGCTTGGTTATGCTCATTACGAATCAAATTGATATTAGAAATCCTCCTTGTAGCATCCCAGGATCGGAACCTGGTATATGGGTGCCGGGAGCCGAGAATGGGGTACTACGGAGGCTGTCGGTGCCGGATTCGGCGATTGGGAATTTTGTGAGCCCGGTTCCCGAGTTCGGGGCATGACAAACCGCCCAAACGTAGAACGGACGGCTAAATAAAAACTTTGTGGGCCACACCGAAACAGACTCCAAATCAGCCATTCCCGACCGAAATTTCGAGGTTAATGCAATGAGCGGATTAGATTTCTCCTTCAACACTGATCTTGTGACCCACCACTCAACAGCGCAAGATGCAGTGCGAAGGCTCTGTTACGCAAATCGACTTGCGAACGGTCCTTGTGAACCACTCAGCGTTCTTGATCATGATCGTACCGTCCATCTAGACCATCCAAGAGCTCCAAAAGGTGGGACCGTCCCCATCCATGAAGGCAAAACAGAAGATAAGGACAGCCAACTGTCCCAAAATCCATGCAAACACAAGTCGTTTGCGATTTTTTTACTGCGTAACCTCATTACGCACGAAATCCTTCTTGCTGCGACTCCAGCAATGTCGGCTCTTCAAAATCGTCCTCTGCACCGCCCCTGGCACATATAAAAACAGAGAGAGAACGTGAAGGAGAGGCATCTTGGCTTGGATGTGGACGTGAAGCACAGGCAGCCGGCTGGGAGTTTTTTTTGTGTTTCTTTTCTATTTAATTTATTTTTTTCTTCTTTATTATTTTTGAGAGACTTTTAGCCTCACCATGTTTATGATAGGCTAAACCTCTTAGCTAGGGCTAAGAGATGAAGCTTGTAGCATGATGGGGAACACTTTGCTTATGCCTTTTTGTTTAGACTGAATGGATTTTTTATTTAATTTTATTATGGGAATATTTTTAGTTTTTAATGGTCTGTTGTGACTGAAATTACAATGGGTATGCGATGGCTTAGAATATTTCCGTTGCCTTTTTATGTTTATGACGTTAGGAAGCCCTGTTGTTTACCATCGTCTCCTGGGCATGGTTGGATGTCAGTACCCTTCTTAACCTTCATATCATGTTGATTGGTTATTAATTAGTTTAATTCTGTTGTTTACTTTGTCTCTTGGACATGGTTTGGTGATGGAATCCATTCTAATTCATATACATTTCATCTCTTGAAAACTAAATCAAAGACAGTTCTGTTAATTTTCATGGTTACACCCTTCAACTGGATGAAGATGGACTCTAAGTCTAGTTGAGTTTTTGATGCAGGCATAAGATCTCCCTGATCTCTGCAAGTGGATCCTCTGAATCCCTAGTTTCCTTCCCTTGAATTCTTTAGATTTTAGATAATTATTTCATCATTATTCCTCAATTTCATTTAGTTTAGATTTCATCTTAATATAGTTCTAGTTCTACTTAGTTTCAGATTACGTACAGGTTTCAGTCCCTGTGGATTCGACCTCGGTCTTACTGAGTTTATTACTACATCACAACCCTATACTTGGGGTGTGAACAAGTTTTTGGCACCGTTGCCGGGGACTGACGGCTACGATTCTCTGAAATTAATTGGTTTTAGAATTGGGTTAAGATTAGGATTTTACTAACTTTAGTTTTAGAATTTTTTTATTTGATTTTTAGAACTAACTTTCCTGTCTTGTAGGGTCGTTGATAGATCTTCTAACTTGATAACTTCGTCCTAATTTCTTTACTTTCTTTATTTTTTTTAGATTAGGTCTTATCTCCTAGATACTAACTTGGTTTGTTTTGTTTTGCAGGGTAATAACATAGGAACTTCTAAATTGGTAACATCCTTCTCACTTCTCTTCTGCTTACCCTCCATATTGCTGTATGAATTTTATTTTATTCTAGGATTAGACTCAGAGTTAAGGTTCTACCATGGAAGCGTGGGTACGTGCATACGCTGAGATGGATATGAGATATTGGGGAATGCCTGAGGGTTGTGGAATTCAACGTATACCTCAAAATTTCTCTCCATCAAGAACAGACATTGAAAACTGACTAGAACATTATGTTCCATCGGTTAATAGGGCCGTATACGATTGTAATTATGAGAATGAGGATTATTATCAAACATCATATTCTCCCATGTATGATCAGTATGACTATAACCAGTGGAACCATCAAAACTGGGAAGATGAACCAACAACATGTTGTAATAATTATTCTCTTGGATACCCTACCTTTGAAAACCAACCAGAAATGATCCAAGAGAACTCATTACAGCATAACATGGAGTGTCTTGCAGAAATTAGAAAAGCAATGGAAGCACTCAATTCGCGCCTCGAGAGGATAGAGGAAGCTCGCTCATCCCAACTACAATCCAATCCAGAAATACAATGCGAGGAAAGTGATCCTCACTCGCTTTTGACGAAATTTGGAATTTGGAATGAGGAGTTGGATTCCATTAATGAGCATACAGTTCAATTTCCCGATGAGTCAATCTCAATGACTGTTCAAAAGAATGATGGAGATACATGGGTGTCTTTCAAATACAGTGATGATGACACACTTTCCTTACATGATACACAGGATCTCAATGATGAGGTAGAGGTTAGTTTATTCGAACCTCAACCAAATTTAGAATGTGAGGAAAGCGATCCCATCCCAAGTGTGCACTGCACAGAATTAGACGATGATGCGTATTGGAATAATGATCATGAATGTTCAGCCCCAGTTCCCTTAGAATTAATCTCAAGTTTGGTCCAAGTCAATGATCAAGAAGTGCACGAAGTGAGTGGTCATAATGAGCTACTCCACTCACCTGATATATCTGATTTAAAAGTGGATGAACTCCTTACAACCAACCCTTCCATCTCTTGTGAGACATGTTTGGACCACTCTCTTGAATTACATGATGATATGATTCAGGAGATGAATGAGTTACTCGATACAACTCTGGAATTTGAAACCACTCAGTTGAGGCCACCATCTGAACTATTGAATTTTAACAATTCAATGCCTCTTCTGAATAGTATCAATGAACAGAGTCAGCACATCAATGCTTCGTATACTAATCCTCAATCTGTCTGTGCAGGGCTGGAGCAAGAGAGCACACTTTCATCTACTTTTAAAGATGATAGATCCTTAAACAGATCATCACACACTTCAATGTGGAGAATGAGTCACTCTCAACTGAATGTCCCAATGCTTTGGATGATTGCTTGGCACACTTTGTAGATTCAAACGATCCCATGATAAGAGATATAGTGAATGCCTTACAAGACAATATCTCGGTAGTCATCACTGACTGAGAGAACCCTTACTTTGAAGCCCCTCCCTCCCCAGATCCTCACTGCTTACCATTAAGGGAGGAGGAGCTGAAAATTGAACCGAAGTCTGATACTTCGGAATGCGTTGAGACTACACCACTTCTTGAAAATTTTTCTCAATTTGATCTACTTGTAGTCTCTGATTCACCATGGGATACTAACTTTGAAACTTTTTCTGACACAGGTGAATCATATATACTTTGGATACCTCAGGTGAATCAACGACAAATTTTTAATGAGGTACATAAGTTTCTCTGGAAAGTCAAGCTCCAGGACATCCAAGCCTATTGCAAAAAGGTTTTTGGATGATCCTGTTGAGAAACCTACTGAGAAATTTATCACGATATTAACCGGAAGAGGAACCTTATGGCATGAGTTAGTAGTTTTCCCTGCTTTCATAGGACTAGGGTAGTTTGCTTTATGTTGTTCTAGGTTAGATGGTTTTATGCCATTAGGTTAGTTTGCTTTCTACATTATTTTAGGATACTTTGAGTTAGTTGTTTTCACTCTCGTGCTGACCCGCTCTCATGTTGAGATCTCTACGGAAAAGTCTTTCTCGATTCGTTATCCAGGTACTATCTTCCCATCACTTCTCATTTACTTTCGTCCCATGTGCATTGCATGCTTACATCTTTTACATTGAGGACAATGTAGATTTTAGGTTGGGGGTGGGATATTAGGTTTTCTAATCAGTGTTTTCTTGGTCTTGAGCAAAAATTGTGAAATTTTTCTTGAGCAAAAAATTGTGAAATTTTTTAATTTTTCTGGCAATTCTTGTGAATTCGAAGCAATATTGACGGCTATCTAGGGTACTTAGAATTTCAAGATATGTGATGTTGGTAATCTATGACTCTTGGATTCCGTATTTGTTAGATTTCACAGTTAAGTTTGAACTATTAATCCTTGATTAGAAGTTTTAAACAGTGATTGAGTCATGATCACATATCACATCTTGCTTTCACATTAAGGTTTCAGTTGATATGAATTATAACTTGGTGATCATTAAGCATGGAAGGAACCAACTTGGAGAATTTTTCCATCATGTTCAATAAGAAGAATGAAAGAAAAAGAAAATACCTAGTTACAATATAGCTGCCTGCGGAACGGGTTGGGCGAACGAACTTCACCATAGGTTTGCTCCCTATAGGTGTAGACTCGATTCCCCATGGTTGACATTTGGAAAGAGCTAGGCGACTGGTCTTCACCATAGGTTTGCTCCCTATAGGTGAGGATTTGATTCCCCTTCTTGGCATTACGGTTAATGAAAATATCAAAAGTTTAAAGACTAATCTGTGAGGCAAGTTTTGGTTATCATAAATTCTCTTGTTGATCACCAATGATATCCTGAGACAGAGAAGTGAATTTTAATGATGATAAGTCAAGATTAGACTGTACACCCATGGAACTCAATGTTTAGAATTGTTCTAATTGATGAATTAATACTTTGAACCTGATTATGGAATTTACCGTGCGTTTGAATTCAGGAGAAAGTAATGCCCAACATTCATGAATCTTAAAATTCCAGGATCTAGATTGCTTTTCAAAAATCACTCAAGTTCATAGAATTTGTCCTGTAACTCTCAACTTATTTTTCGCATAATTTGCTCGAGACTAGCAAAATGCTGGTTGGGGGTTGTGTTGAGGGTCAAATATTGCATATCAGACCCTAGTTACTGCTTGGATTTACGAACATAATATTGTTTAAAGGCCGACTTAATCGTGTTTATGCTGCAGGTTGAATTTAGGAGCTTTGATTATAAAGAGCACTAAAAGTGTGGATTTGATGCTTTGAAGCTACCAAGGCAAGAGACGAACTCCAGGGGACCAAGATCGATGAATTTGCACGCCAGAGATCGGAGGAAATCAAGCCGTTCACGTTAAAGAGGCCTGAAAGCCTTCCAGAACGCAAGATTACAGAGTTCCCACCCTCTGATCGGCTCCAAACTTCATACATGGCCTGAGGACCACGAATTAATCGTACAAGTCAAATTTCATCCGTTCGATCCTTGTGGAAGTGGCCTAAAGGACAGATCAGCCCTCAAAATCATGATTCTAGTCCCATCTGATCTCTGGATATGCTTCAATTTTGGTCTCAACTGCTTAAATAAGGTGAGAAAACGGATGGACGGAGCGGATTTTTTGTGAACATCACAGTGGACCCCACGTGCGACGTGCGTGTACATAACATGTTCGCACGCGAGTCGCACCGGACTGAGACTCCTAGTTAAAGTCGGCTAACCCGACTTCATCCGCACCAGCAACGGCGGACATTGGTGCGTCCGCCAATTTTATTCAGTGGGGCCCACTCATCATCCAGATCATGAATATGGACCGTTCAAGGTGTTGAAGGAGGGGCTATTACCCTCGCCTAGGTGACGAAATCTCTGAAGACAACGGAGATCACTTTTTAACCGCCCAAACGTAGGACGGACGATTGAATAAAAACTATGTGGGCCACACCGAAACAGACTCCAAATCAGCCATTCCCGACCGAAATTTCGAGGTTATGCAATGAGCGGATTAGATTTCTCCTTCGACACTAATCTTGTGACCCACCACTCAACAGCGCAAGATGCAGTGCGAAGGCTCTGTTACGCAAATTGACTTGCGAACGGTCCTTGTGAACCACTCAGCATTCTTGATCATGATCGGACCGTCCATCTGGACCATCAAGAGCTCCAAAAGGTGGGATCGTCCCCATCCATGAAGGCAAAATGGAAGATAAGGACGGCCAACCGTCCCAAAATCCATGCAAACATAAGTCATTTGCGATTTTTTTGCTGCGTAACCTCATTACGCATGAAATCCTTCTTGCTGCGCACGACTCCAGCAATGTCGGCTCTTCAAAATCGTCCTCTGCACCGCCCCTGGCACATATAAAAACAGAGAGAGAACGTGAAGGAGAGGCATCTTGGCTTGGATGTGGACGTGAAGCACAGGCAGCCGGCTGGGAGTTTTTATCTGTTTCTTTTCTATTTAATTTATTTTTTTCTTCTTTATTATTTTTGAGAGACTTTTAGCCTCACCATGTTTATGATAGGCTAAACCTCTTAGCTATGGCTAAGAGGTGAAGCTTGTAGCATGATGGGGAACACTTTGCTTATGCCTTTTTGTTTAGACTGAATGGATTTTTGATTTAATTTTATTATGGGAATATTTTTAGTTCTTAATGGTTTGTTGTGACTGAAATTACAATGGGTATGCGATGGCTTAGAATATTTCCATTGCCTTTTTATGTTTATGACGTTAGGAAGCCCTGTTGTTCACCATCGTCTCCTGGGTATGGTTGGATGTCGGTACCCTTCTTAACTTTCATATCATGTTGATTGGTTATTAATTAGTTTAATTCTGTTATTTACTTTGTCTCTTGGACATGGTTTGGTGATGGAATCCATTCTAATTCATATACCTTTCATCTCTTGAAAACTAAATCAAAGACAGTTCTGTTAATTTTCATGGTTACACCCTTCAACTGGATGAAGATGGATTCTAAGTCTAGTTGAGTTTTTGATGCAGGCATAAGATCTCCCTGATCTCTGCAAGTGGATCCTCTGAATCCCTAGTTTCCTTCCCTTGAATTCTTTAGATTTTAGATAATTATTTCATCATTATTCCTCAATTTCATTCAGTTTAGATTTCATCTTAATATAGTTCTAGTTCTACTTAGTTTCAGATTACGTACAGGTTTCAGTCCCTGTGGATTCGACCTCGGTCTTACCGAGTTTATTACTACATCACAACCCTATACTTGGGGTGTGAACATCCGGCCGAGCCTCGACGCGGATGAGTTCATAAATCTGTTGCACAAGTCGGATCCGGTCAAGGTGGAGTTGAATCAATTGGAGAATGAAGTCAGAGGTGTGATTGCAATTGTGATCCTAGTGGCTTTTGGTGGTTTCTTTGATTTTTGGAGGTAATTTGAAATGGCATTTTCCTGAATTGCAGATAAGGATCGAGAGTTGGGGGAAGCGCAGGCGGAGATCAAGACATTGAGGTTATCAGAACGTTTGAGAGAGAAGGCGGTCGAAGAGGTATTAATTTTAATTTATTTATTTTGGGATTTTCTATATTTGGCTATTAGGCATTTTATTTTGATTTAAAATTTGGTTTCAATTTTAGATTTATATGTAATAGTGTATTACATTGTGTTTTTGGATTTTCAGTAATTAGCATTTTTTATTTTTATTTTTTATATGAGGTTTGCCATCTCGTGCACAATATGAAAGGCGGATGTTGCTGCAGCAACAGTTAAAATAGTCATGGATGGAGATGGGTGTGAAAATGGTAGTAAAGTGGAACAAGTAAGAAATGACCTTCTTATTGATATATTTAACATTGTTGCTTTGTAGAATAAAACTGCAAATCCTATATAAAAGAGAGGATATGTGGCTATTAGAGTCTTTTTTCTTCACTTTGAAATTGGACTTTATGGAGGATGCGTTTTTTTAGGTTTGAGACATGTCCTACCATTTCTTTACTTAGTTATTATTGAGATTAATGCCCCTAAAATTGATTTATCAGATTTTATTATGCCTTTCTTTTAATAAAAGATGTTTGAGATCCTATCTTGATCTCTGTAAGTTTATTTGCTGATTTGTTGTTTATGGATCTTGAACTGTGGTTAGTTTACCCATATTTATTGTTTGGGATATCATTTGATAAAAAGATGGTCCATTTAAAAAAGTGGACAGCCTGTAGTACAATACAGGCAAATTTACTTGTGTAGACAGCTAGATCAGAATAATGCGGTCTATTTTTATATTTATTTATGTATTTATTTTTATTTTGTGTGTGTGTGTGTATTTTCCTGCAATAAGCATTATATTATATTTTTGTTTCTTTCTAGGTGCTTGTGTATAGTTTGCAAACCATTGCATGTCTTTGTGGAATTTTCAGTGAGTGGGAATGAGCTAAGTGAGACATAATTCAAAAAAAGAAAGCTCTGCATGGATGAGCACATCTCTCATGGGAAGGTAGAGCTCTCGCCTTGATCAATGGAAGGGATTGGAAGCTTTAAGGCATTTGAGAGGAGAAACAAGAGAACAAAAATCTGGCACCATGCCCAAGACTTTTAGACAACGGGATTTTGAAAATGCTAAAGAATATTTGTTGATTCACTTTGTCTCTTTTGTAGTTACATCACTAAAAGATCTTTTCAGTTTCCTGAACTTTGTTTTTGGATGATCCAATAGCCCCAATCTTTATTGGGTTTTCCAATTGAATGTAGACAAGTGCTCATTTTTTTATACAAACTTTTGTTAATCTTCCATCTATATGTCATGAATGGGTTTCTAGTTGCCTTTGACTCGTGCACTATGGCCCATGATATCAACAGTCTTGATAACCATAGACATGAATCACATGTACAATGGGGATGTCGTAGTTAGCACTTCATGAAACTCCATGAAGCGTGCACATTGCAGTCATATCCCTCCAAATCATAAACATCCATTGGAGCAAAGCCACACATCCAGAATAACTCAATCAACTATTTTAGTTTTCAATACATTTCTTTGCCCAATTTTGTCAGTATTATAGCCGAATTATCTGAACTGAGAAGACTTGCTTGCTTAATCAGGCTGCGTCTGAATCTTGGAATATTTTTGTCCGCTTCATTAGTATAATTTTGCTACCAATAGTTGGAAATGATATAGAACATGCTAGTGCGCAATCATATTCTCTTTCAAGAACAAGGTGGTATGCAAATACTTTTGATGGTATTTGGAATCTATTACTATCTCATGATTATTCTATGTATTAAAGATCTTGATCTCTAATGCATTAATAGAAATCAAGATTTCTAATACATAATTACTGTTAGCTAAAATGAGATCAACTCAATTTTTAGGCATCTAACAAATAGGGACTTACTAGATTCCTGGCAGTTATCTACAACCATGGGGATGATTGAATCCAGGATGCAGACCTAGTTGTCTTGGAGGGAATGGTGTATGACTGTGTTTTTCTTCTTTCATATTGGACAGGTGAAGCATCCCAAGGATGCTCAGTTCTTGGGAGGGAGGTTGTATGACTGTTTTTTTCAAGTATTTGGCTTTATTTTCATCCAAAGAAAGTAACCTGTCATGAGACAATTTTAAGTTTATTTGGTGATGCCCTGTTTTGAATGGTAGCTGACACTGGATTTTGTTTTCTGAAAACTACTGTGAATCCTGATTTTTCTTATTTCTTATTTTCTAAATGTAAACCTCTATTAGAGACATCCCGGAATGGATATCTTGCAGCAATTTCATAATCAAGTTTTTTATTTTTTTTTTCCCTCAAAAGGGGGTTGCCTAACTCTTTGGGAAACCTGGATTCATAAAAAAAATATATAGATTTACAACCTGGACTTAGGTTCTATTGCAGGCGATGGTTTGGATGGTAGCAGTTGCAACTCTCGTTTGTTTTTCATCTAGGACAAACATCTCAATTATGGTGTATAGTCATTTTTTACTGAATCTAAGCAAATTGTTTGATCCCCAGCTATGACAAATCTTAGTGCCAACGCTGGGCAGGCAAGCCAACACAACCGTCAGTAAATCCCGCATTGAAGCGGCGGCTGGCACAACCGTCAGTAAATCCTACAAAAGGAGAAGGTAGGCATGGTCGTCAATGCTTTCTTTCAGCTCTTCTTTTGGTTATCGTCTATAGCCACAGTAATTGCCTGTATTACTAATGACTTTTCTACCATCTATCTCCCAATTTATCTGCTTGATCACTTCGATTGTAACTAATCTCGTATTAGCTCTTGAAGAATAAATTAATGTTTGTCTTTAAAATTCACATTGTATTGTCTTCTTCTTCTTCTTCTTCTTCTTCTTCTTCTTCTTCTTTTTTCCTTTCTTTTTGTGCAGCAAGTGAACATGTTTGTTTTAACTCTACAACTTCTTGATTCTAGAATTCCCATTCTCAGGCCTAACTGCTGGTGATGGATTTGTCTGTGGCCTGCTGTTGGATTCAAAACAACCCTACTGTTGGGGTAATAGCATATACATTCAAATGGGTGTCCCTCATCCAATGGCTGAAGAAGCTTCCTACTCAGAAATCAATGCTGGGGACCACCATATCTACGAATTGAGATTGCTTGCAAAAGGGACGTATGCAAACATCTCCATGGTTGGGCTTAGAGAAGACCAGACATGAGTATAATCAAGAGAGTTTTTGCACCAACTTGGTATGTGGCTAATAGTGCACTCAATTGCATGCGTGGCAGCCAATGGGTATCTGATGAATCCAACCCAATGTTAATACATCTGGGTCTCAGTTTCCCATTTAGCAATTGGGACTGGTTCAGGTCTCAACTTTAGGACCTGATTAAAAATCAGGTCTAGGTACTGTCCAGTTTGGGTCTAGGTGGTTTTAATAGTAAATTATATATTTTTTGTATGGATTTATTATTCTAATAAAAGAAATTTCACTTCTAACACTATTTTTTTGGTTGAATGTCATATCATCTCTTTCATTAGATTGGCTTTGGTCTAATCTTTCAATCATTCTCTAACTATTAAAAGGAAATAAATTTCCATCTAGAGTTGGTTATGAGTGTAGTTTTCTATGTAACTGTTAAAAGGAAATCAATTTCCCCCTCTCTTTTGGTGACTCAAATAGAAGAAGCCATCTCATAATTGAGGTTTTGTTATAACCTGTGTTGTTTTCTAAGTGCACATGTTTTCATTAGTATATTTATATTTTTACTAATCTGTATTTTCTTTTAAGCTTTGATTTCTCGGTATCTTATGCAGGTTGCTTCAAATCATTATGGTTATTCTGTTATTGTATTTGATGAACTCATGGAATTCCATGGAACTGATTGAACGGAAGGAGCTTCTGTTGTTCATACAAGTCATGTTTCTGATTTTTTGGATGAATTGGGTGAGTGAAATTGCATGGAACTGATCAAATGAACATGGAATTTCTATTGGGTATTTTTCTCGTTTGCTATTTCCTGGTTTTTGAATATGGGTTCTAATTTCTGAAAGATGATTATTATACTGTGATTGTTTTCTTTTAACAGGAAGAAACACCGACTCCTCAGAAGGCCGTAGACAATACGGTCATTGGATTCTCCGCAAGTTGTAAGAGTTCATGTCATTCCTTTTAGTAATTTTTTTTTTTTGGATTCTCCATAGACATTAAGTTTTCTTGTTGTTGGTTTTTTTGGATTCTCCATATGAAATTATGAGAAATCATGCCTAAAACATTTAAAAGCATTTGTTGGAGCCCACCTAAGTTTTGAAATAGCCCAAAATCTGTTGTCACCCCTTATCCAAGTGACCTCTTATCTAAGTCACAATGAATGGCCTAGATGTTTAAACCACATCTTGTTGGGTCCGCTGTACAAAAAAAAAAAAAAAAAAGTTTCAATGGATGTGCATCCACTCTTAACCATTGTTTATGTTGTTGCTCACCTAAGTTGTGGATTGGCCTCATTTTTAAGCGCATGGCTTACCATGACAGGGTATATCTAATTCATGGGATAGATGTCTTCAAATTTTGAGGATGTGTTGCAATGGATTGACAATGGATGTTTTAAAGGTAACCTAGTTTATTTTCCCCTAGAATAGCAAAAAGTGAGTTTGGTCCGGTCCCATCCACTATTGGTCCATTAGATCAGCAGTTTAGATTATCTATATGGACCTCACTTCTCCAAAATCAATGGTCATAGTATTACTCTAGAAAAAAGTTATATTTTTGTTTTGTTTTTTGTCTATTTTCTGACTTAGACCTTGAATCTTTTCTTTTTTGTTTTTGTGTGTATGTAGTGTTTCTAACTGTCTTACAAATTCCCTGCTTTATCTTCAAACAGGTGACACTGGCACACTTCCTCTTCTCTGCCATTATTATATTATGTCAAGGTAAATTCAAGACGGATCTTTTACATGTCACAGCCACTTAGAACACAGATCTTTACTGCTACACAAATCTTAACTACTAACTAGTTCTGATGCCTTTTACTGCTACACAGATCTTTACACAGCTCACCAAAGATCGACAAAAGAAACCAGTCCCTTGGAAACAATGGCAATCATTGGCAACAAGGAGATCATTGACATTAACCAAGGTAGGTTAGTTGTTTAGACTGGTAAAAAAAAAAAAACTAGGATACATGTAGGTCACCTTTTCTTATCTTTTCTTATCTTTTTTTATTTTTTTATTTTTATTTTTATTTTTTTTATTTTTTAACTTTTTGATAAGGAAGATTTTCTCTATGGGATTTAACCGTAGCAAAGTTTTAAAGAGCTACGGTACCAGTGGCTACGGTCTTACTGTGGGCTTGTTATATTTAGCTACAGATTTTATCCGTAGCTTTTTACAATGTAGCGGCGGCCAACACAACTGTCAGTAAAGGTTTTGACCGCCAGTAAAGCCTTTACCGACTAAGGCTTTACCGGCTGTAAGCTGACCACAAGCAAAGGATTTCGCGGTAGTTTTCTGGGCTTTTGCGGCGTTTTTGACCGCCGGTAAAGGCTAGTTTTCTTGTAGTGACAACTGTATCTTCTATACCTGGGAAGAGTTGGATTCCCATTTTCAGCTAGTAGCCATCACATTTATCTTAGTTTATTGATAGAAATATATTCTGGACGGTGTGTAATGGTGTATTTTCTGTACTAGGCATGCCATCTCATTCCCTTTCAATGCATTCAAGGCCATCCTAATGCAGCTTCAGAAACTAGCAGCAGAGCTGCATCGTGTAAGTTGTAAATTTAGATATTGGAGTTGGTTTTTATTTATTTATTTATTTTTATTTTTATTTTTATTATTATTATTTTTAAAGATATTGGAGTTGTTTGTTTAATCTCTCTTTTTTCATGCAAAAGATATATAACGTGCATTAATTCTAGCTATATAACGTGTAGTAATTCTAGCTAAGTTAAAACGATAGCTTTCTTTTACCTTTGTCCTTTGATTTCTATGTAGGTCCACTACTTGCGGTATTGGAATATCTTTACCACGAAGACTATCCGGCTGCTTTGGAAAATCTTCATTGCTATTTCGATTATAGGTAAATGTTATGTTGTTCTATTTTCTTTTTCTTTTTCTTTTTTTTTTTTCTTTTTTTTTTTTTTTTCTATCTCTGGAGAAAATTTTATTATATATATTTTCCTGAGAATCAACTCAGGTTGCAACCTTGAGGTTCCAATTTTGGTGGCTTTAGATAACGATACCATATCTCTATGCGTGAACTCCTTTTTCTCCATGTGCAAGCACATCTACTGTCACCTGTTTTCTCCTTTTCTCTTCACCTTCTTTGTCAAGATCTTGTAAATCCATCTAGTTCATGAAATTGATGAATTTTACAATTTTTTTTTTTTTTTTTTAGAAATTCCTTTGGATGTTGTTGGACTACCCTGCTCATGAAATTACAAAAATTCCATTGGTTCTAAAATTTTCTTAATGCTATTTTGCACCGGAAGGCATGGAACTACTCCCTTAATTCCTAGTCAAACTCTCTATCTATTAAAGCTGTAACTTGCAAAGCTAATCCAAGCTGCACATACTGGCCAGATCCATTTCTTTCTTTTTTGGATCATTTTGGTGCTACTTTGAAGTTCCTTTTTGTATGCAAAATCCTCCAATAAAGTTTCCTTTATTTTTTTTATATTATTTTTTATCTTTTGTCTTCCTATGTTGATTCCTATGGCCCTTGAAGGCTAAATAACACTATGCCTGTACAATATCTAGTTCATTTATCATTTACTAACATGCAACATTATGGTCAAAATGTCACCAAATTCTGTTTACTCATTAATGTGCATAAAATGAAAGTCATCTCTCCTTATTAGAGTCTCTTGTTTCATTAAACCCCTCATAAGGGAATCTTAGGTTGTTTCCAGATGGTGTACTGGTCCTTGAAAGTGTGAAAAATGGTAATGCTATAGCATCTTACTGAAGTGCTCTTCTTTATGCTTTCAACATGATTTATAGATCGTAATTATATGTATACTAAAGTCTTCATGCACAAAGCTGACATGGCCAATAGATGTAATGGAATTCAACTTACATCATTTGTTGCCTAGATAGTTTCTGACTTTTTAAGGATAGAGGATCAAAGGATCGATTGTTTTCCATGCACCAATTTGTTGAATGCTACTTTTCGATTTTTATTTTTTTTTCCCTTGCGTGCAGGATTTTAATCAATTGTGCTTAAATTTAGGCCTACAAGCACTTCAGCCTTTTGACGCCACTCATGCTAGGAGTAGACCACATAGAGGATTTGTTTTTTATTTATTTATTCAAGACCATTTTCAATTTATCGTTGTATATATATATATATATATATATATATATATATATATATATATATATATATATATATATATATATATATATATTATTGTGAAGTAATATAACATTTGTTTAATATTCAGTTTAAATTATATTACAACATTTTTTATGTTCCAAATATTAAAAAAACTATAGGTTTCAATTGAATTATATATATTAAAAAAAATTACTGGCCTGCGCTGGGGCCTCTCAAATCTGCACAAAGACTTTTCCCAGTGCATGTATAGACCTTTGTCGGCGCTTTTCCGTGATTAAAAGTGTCCAGGAACCGTATTTTAGCGGCGCTTCGACAGACTTGCAGCGCTTTTTTCACTTTCGTCAACACTTCTGTCAGAAATACCAGCAGCCACTAAAAGCGTTGGTGAAGTTAAAGCGAGTGCCGAAAAAGACTGCATAATTAATAGCGCTCAGACACGCATCGGTAGCTATTAGTATACATGCCAAGCTTTCATTTAAGGGGAAAAAAGAAAAAGACAAGCGTCGGTAAAAGTGACTTAGGGCCAGTAGAGGTTTTGTCGACATACCCCTTTACCGGCACTTGTCTAGCGCCAGTAAAAGTAAATGCTGGCAGTTTTGGGAGCTTTTACCAGCAGTTTTGGTTACCGGTAAAAGGTCCTTTTCTTGTAGTGGTTGGAAGAATTTTGGCCATTTTCAACAAGCTCCCTCACTTAAAGCTAAGGTGATGGGCTATTGTACCCAACACATTATCCAATGGCCTACAACATGAACAGTGGATCTTAGAGAAACCACAATGTGGGATATTCCCATCAATTGCTTGTCTTTCTCTTTTCAAGAAGAGGGAAGGAAACATTATTCAAAATAACCAAACCTAAACAAAAGATCAACTTAAAAATGAGAGAACTCTTTTGAAATAACTGCAAATAAGGGATGGGAGAAGAAAATGTTGATGCAGTGGACTGTCAAACATGCAACCCATGTGTGTTTCCTAATAGGAATCTCTCTCTCTCTCTCTCTCTCTCTCTCTCTCTCTCTCTCTCTTCTCGTGTTTATATAATGTGTGAAGCTTCATTCTAGGGTTTGGATAGCAATTTTTCTTGGGGGGTGATGTCTATAGAAAGAGATACATGTAAGAAAGAGTAAGGAGACTTCAATGGTGAGTGATCTTTGTGCATGGTAGGAGAATGAGAGAGAGGTGAATCTTATATTCATTGATTTATCTAATTTTAGTAAAGAAGAAAGTTTTGTATTAATTTCCCGTGAACACATGTATATTGTCGTACTATGTAAATATTTATGTCCTTTTTTTCTTCTTATCATTCTTTTGTTGTGATTTGCTTTGCTTGCATTGATTGTATGCAAAGTGTTCTTTTTTTAATAATAGAAAACACATATTGCTTTTTGAATGAATTTGAACTACAATTCATAAACTCAAAATTTGATCTCAAATATGGACCATTTTAATGAATGGGTAAATAAGTAAGATATATTAATGTACTTGTAATTATTAAAGATATTGAATATTTAAAATGACAACTACGAATTGTATGCAAAGTCATTGTTGAAAGTGATTGCATGGATTTTTTGCACCTTAGATCTTTAGGAAAGCAAAAGGATGGGAGAGAGCTTCATACGTTTTAGGTTTGGGAGCCCAACATTGTTTATAGGCCTATTAACGGGCTAGCTCTATTCAAAATTCTGATTTTGTAGGCCCGAACCAAGCCCATTAACACCCATAATTGTTTATATGGATGTAGAATGGAGTTTAAAACCCATTGAAACTCATCTTCTAAGTCTCTACATTTTGATAGGTTTCCACATTCTTATTTAAAAATTGTGCATGTATCACAGCTCAAGCACATCACCCTTTAAAAGAATTTGAGATTTGATCACAACTCTAGTAGGGTCCATTGGTATGCCCCCTTTAGGTCTTCGCATACCTGCACAAGGAACGGAAAAGGAAGACCTCGACTAGTGCAGGGGACCCTCCGATGCCAAAGTTAGGAATCTGGGTCTAGTCAAGTATCGGAGGTTTTGGGCTAAAAGATTGTGCGTACCTTTTACCATTGGGGGTACCTTATTTATAGATGGGGAGAGGCGGTGGCGTAGAGGGTATTCCGAGTCATAATGGGATTTGGATTCCATCTTTGGTGAGAGGATCTTTCTAGATCCTTGGTTAGAATCCCGAGTAGATTTGTATCAGACTTAATCTCCTGATCTTCGGTGGATATGGCGGATAGATGTGATTGAGGTCAGGTCGGATCCGATGGATTTTGCTGACCTAGGGCATGCCGACCTGAGACGAACTAACCTTAGGCGAGCCGACTTGGTCCCCTCGGTGAGTGTTTTCTTTTAGTATGGTCGATCAAAGATAATTTCGATTTAGAGTTGAGAGGTCGAGCTCTATAGTTGGGAAGCTGAGATTGACCTCTCTATATTCGTTCGAGATGGGAGTCAGGTCATTGGGTCACGCCAACAAACAGATTGAAGTGTTGACCTGGCCCACATTAGTTGGTCGGTCCATTTTTCTCGTAACAACAATTTTCAAAGTTCGTGGAAATCATCATCATGTCAAATCACTATCAAAGTGAGATTGTCCATTATCCCAATAATACTCAAGGGAACTTGGGAGGATATTGTTTCAAAATTTGTTTCCACCTTGCAACCAAGGGAGCATTTGAGAAAATCCATTTCACCATTTTATCCATCTTGGAAACAACACAACCATCACACATTTCTCATCTTAGAATAAACATCTTAAGAGAAAATCTCCATCCCATCTCTAACTTGCACAAAAAAGGGGGAGAATCTAAGATGAAAAATGTGATGAAAATCCCAAGAGAAAAGACCATTTCTTCAACACTCATACCATTCTCCAACTCTAAATCCAAAGAAATGAACATCACAATTGATAGATTTCTTTGCCCTATATCAAAAATGGCGATGGGCCATTGTCCTATCCATCGGGCTGCAATATGAACGATGGATCTTAGACAAACCACAATGTAGGGTATTCTTTTCTTGTCTTTCTCTTTTAAAGAAGAGTGAGGGAAGCATTATTCAAAATAACAAAAACCTAAACAACAGTTCAACTTACAAATGAGAGAATTCTTTTGAAATAACTAGAAATAATGGATGAGAGAACTCAATGCATAGCCCAGTGGTAGACGAATTGCAACATTGATGTCATGTGTTTAAGTGCTTATGTGGGTTTTGTGTTTAAAAAATAATAATTAATAAATAAATAAAAATTCTTTTGAAATAACTACAAAACTCTTTCTCTCTCTCTCTCTCTCTCTCATATCTAAGACGTGAAGCCTAGTTATTTATTTATTTATTTAAGGAAAGGTGGACTCATTCCACCTGAATTTTATTAAATGCAATAGATTGTACAACCATTTGGGCAGGTCCCAACAAAAAGATTTCGGACCTCGTCTATCATATACCAAAATTCTCCCACTAGGCTCTGTTCAAAATTGACTAAAAAGACTATCCACTGGTATCAGAATCAGCGTCGAATCGAAAGTAGAAGGATGCCATTGATGCACAACCAAGTGGCAAAGAACTCATCCCATCTACCGTAGACGATGAATGGAGCAAAAAAGGCCAAGCTCCAGATCTGATTGTCCTAATGCTCCTTAACCCAGCGTTGTCTAGCACTAAAGATCCCCTAATGTGAAGCCTAGTTTGGCTAGTACCATCTCTTGGGGTGTGTTGTCTATAGAGGGAGAAACATTGTTTTGCCTAGTACTTTCTCTTGGGGTGTGTTGTCTATAGAAGGAGAGATCTCAAAGCGAAATTCCTTCAATGGAGACTTCCTTGGTGAGTGATATTTATGCATGTATGGTGGGAGAATGGGAGAGAGTTGAATGTAATATTTTTTAATTTTGTTGTTTTAGTAAAGAAGAAAGTTACCTACTGTTGCCCAATAAGAGTAGATATATATATATTGTCATACTACAAAAGTCTCGGTGTCTTTTTTCTCGTCATTCTTTTGTTGTAATTTCCGTTACTTGCACCGATTGCATATGAGTTTTTTTTTTTTACAAAAAAGCATATGAGTGTTTTTTTTTTACAAAAAAAAAAAAGAAAAAGAAAAAAAGAAAAAGAAAAAGAAAAAGAAAAAAAAAAGGAAGCACATTTTGCTTTCTAAATGGAATTGAACTACAATTCACAAACATCTCAAATATGGTCCATTTTGATTAATGGGTCAATGATCAAGATATTAATGTACTTCTAATTATTAAAAATATTGAATATTTAAATCAACAACTACAAAGCAGATGCTAGCTACCTTGTGGAATCTAAATCATTCATCTATTGGGTTTTTGATGGTCTATGATATAAATCTTCCCAAGTAATAATCCAAACAATACTATTTGTGGAGATTTCCTTTAATATGGATCATTATATGCTCATGGTTAGGGCTATTGATTTAGGAAATGGTCGATGGGGGCTACCAGAAGGACAATCTTGACTGTTCAAAGATCAATATTACATAAATGGTTGCTAATGGTCAGAGTTAATATTCTTTGTTCTTTCTAAGAACTGGAATTGGCACTAATAAATTCCCACTTGATTCTCCCTTTCAATTTGTGGAGAGTGATGGTCTCTCATGGTCTATTCTTGCATATTGAGGAGGAATCAATAATCCTTATCAATTGTGGTCTCCAATCTAATCAGTTGAACTGTAAGTTATGGTCTACCCAATGTATAGCTTCCAACCTTTTATATATGTGAGACATCCAACCCATTCAATAGGTTGGCACCATGATAAGGATCCCATTGTGCAAAAATTGGTCACATCCATTTATTAAGTGGACCACACTTCTAACTTTCTATTTATAACTGGCTAGAAATTGGTTTTATGGTTTGTCGGCCTGATAAGAACATGGGGTTGGTATTTGCCCGGGTGATCCCTCATGAGTATTTCATTTACTTTAATGGTAGGAAGTCATCCGTTGGATGGACCTGTAACTTGGGTTCCAACGGGTTGAGACTCAAACCACCTTCTAAGGGCTGGCAATGGGCTGGGGCACCTGGGCCAACAAAATAAAAATTGAATAGACCGGCAGAAAGATTCGGCCTGACTAGTTCAAAATCCAGGCCTGGGCCCAACCCATTGCCAGGCCTAACCACCTCCTTATTAAAAGGTATAAATATGGCCTCTGATGGCACTTGATGGCCCATCTTTAAAAAGAGAGATCGACCATAACACAAGACAGCGATCCAAACTTCAGAGAGAAAGACTTTCTAAGTAAAAACACGGTGTCTATTTCATATCTTGATTATTCAAAAACTCTCTTACATGTACCATTCACTTATATATATATATATATATATATATATATATATATATATATATATATATATATATATATATATATATATATATATATATATATATATTTCCAGCTTTTGTCACCTTCAAAGATAAATTTTGTGCCACTAAAGCAGGCAAGTTTTTACATTCAGATCCTGATATTATACATCAATACTTAGGCCTCATTTATACATCAAGTTTTTACATTCAGATGGTGTGCCACCATTTTGCAGATCATACGTCTTTTCCTTTATGTTGAGGAGAACCATGGAAGGCAATTGGCTTTTCAGTTTCTGAGCAGTGTATGTTTGTGGTACTTTAAGCATTCCTTTTGATATGTGATTTTTTTTTTTTCCTAACTTTTATCAGAATATTGGAGTTGAAATATTTCTTTTCCCATATTTTCTACTAATTACTTGATTATGTACTTAAGTTACATGGGTTTATGTTTGCTTGCAAAAGAAAAGGCTAGCACAGCTAACCAACTTTGTTAGTACATGGAAATGATTAAAAATGACAGAACCTTTCAACAGTTCCTTGAGAACTAGAGAATGAAGTGTTGATCAATTTCCATGTAACATGCGATTTATGAAGTGAAGGGTCTTAGAATGATCATAGACTATTTTAATCTTTTCAACAATTCAGCATGTTTTTTTTGTGTTGCAAGAAACACTTGTTAATCATGTCCGGTCACCAATGATCATGAACACATTATCTTTCAAGGAAATATATCTTCTTGAATCCTTTTCCACAGCTACTTAATCATCATCATAACCTTGTCCGAATTACTTGAGGTTGGCTTTATAAATCCTGTTCCGCTAATCAATAAGCTAAATATCACACCATCCATGATGGGGGCTGTCAGACCAATGGCTTGGATAGACCATCCATTGGCCCCACATCTAGAAACCAAGTTCCCCATCTTTGAGTGTCAAACTGGATGTTCTGTTGTCATGATAAATGGTTCACACAACGCCACAATTCTTCCATAGTTTTGGTTTCACACATGTAGTTATGAAACTTTGCAACAATTACATTTTTCTTTAACTGCATTTTTCAGATTCAAGAATATGTTGTTGTCATACATGCAGAACCATTGAAATTTTGATGTAGTGATGTGTCCTCGGTAGTTGGGATAGGGCTATTAATGCAGATTTGAATACAAAAAGATGAAGAAGACTCATTCACAGAGTTGAGCATCAACGGTCACATTGGTGATGTTGCTAATCACATTCCCCACATTGTGTCTGACGTCATGAACAAGGAACTCTCTAAGCCGGTTTCTATTGAAGAAGTTAGACAGGCTGCTTTCTCCATCCCCTCTGATAGTGCCCCGGGGCCCGATGGATTTGGCAGCGCTTTTTTCACTAGTTGTTGGGATATCATTCAGGCCGATCTTTTTGAAGCAGCCTTGGACTTCTTCAGTGGAGGTAAAATTCCGAGGGCTATCCAATGCACGTTAATCACTCTCATCCCAAAGAAGAAAGATCTGGAGTCTCTTGCCGACTACAGACCCATCAGTCTGTGCAACTGCATCATGAAGATTTTCTCCAAAATTATAGCCTCCAGGTTGGCTCTCATCCTCCCTCATCTTATCTCAGAAGAACAAAGTGCCTTTACTCATGGCAGATCTATAGTTGAGAACATAACCTTAGCTAGGAAAATGGCTTTTAACCTCGATCGCAAGGTATTTGGCGGGAATTTGATTATCAAAGTTGACATGGAGAAAGCTTATGATCGGTTGGAGTGGGGGTTCATCGTCCAGGTGCTTAAGAAATTTGGTTTCACTAGCCATTGGATTTCTATGGTGCAGCGTTGCTGGGAAGATACCTGGTTCTCAGTCATCATCAATGGCAGGAGTTTTGGTTTCTTCAAATCTTCCAGGGGCCTGAGGCAGGGGGACCCGATTTCCCCATCCATTTTCATTCTTGCAGCGGAAGTGTTCAGTAGGGGTCTATCTAATCTCTTCTCGTCGGGCTGCTGCCAACCCTTCAAGCTTCCCCAACAATGCCTCATGATCACCCACCTTTTTTATGCTGACGATGCAATATTATTTCTTAATGGCAGGTTATCCAACGTCCGCTTGTTGCTTCGATTCATCACTCAGTACGAAAATGCTTCCGGTCAAAAGGTGAATTCTGCCAAGACGTCCTTCATTGTCCCGAAGAACTGCCCCAGAACCAAAGTTCAGAAGCTCAGCACAATAACTGGCTATAAGCAAGCTTTGCTTCCCTCAATGTATCTTGGAGTGCCGTTATCCAAAGGGAGAATTTTGGCCCCGTAGCTTCAGCAGCTTGTCCAAAGGATCGTTCACAGAATTGCAGGGTGGAAAGCGAAGCTCCTGAATCAAGCAGCCAAACTGGTCTTAATCAAGCACGTCCTCTCTACCATACCGATCCATATGCTTGCTGCTGTCAAAATCCCTAAATCAGTATCCAGATCAATCAACATGGCGATGGCTAACTTCTTTTGGGGTTCTTCTGAAAAAGGCAATAAAAGGCACTGGGTTAATTGGCAATCGGTGTGCTCTCCAGTTCTCGAAGGAGGCCTGGGGATCAGATCCTTTGAGGATATCTCTCGGGCATTCAGAATCAAGATGGGTTGGCAACTTCTGCAAGGCAGATCCTTATGGACAAAGTTCTCCTCAGCCAGGTACTTCCGGAAGTTCATTGCCTCAAATGGTGTAAATGGCCAGCTCTCCTCTTCTTCCTAGAAGGAGATTTCCAAAGTCCTGCAACTTACTATCAGCCACTCCAGATGGCTGATCGGGGAAGGTAAAATCAACCCGTGGCTCTAGAATTGGTCTGGCCACGGTCTGTTAGCTGGTGCCACTGTGAGAGCCATCCCTCAGCATTTGAAGGAGGCCACAGTTAGAGATTTCTTCTGCCTCCCGGCTACTAGAAATCTGTCTGAAATCAGTCTCGTTATCTCCCCTCAGGTGATGCGATCTATCACCACTTGTCCTCCTCAGTTTTCCAACAGAAAAGACCAGTTGATTTGGGACCTCTCTGCTTCCGGAAAGTTCACAGTTAAGTCTGCTTGGAATGAAGTCAGGGCCCACCTTCCTCTCCTTGGCTGGCCAAAATGGGTGTGGCCTACGGCTCTTCCTCCTAAGATAAGCATCTTTGTCTGGAAAATCTTTCAAAATGCAGTCCCTGTTGACAAATCCCTCCAGAAGCTCGAAATTTCGTTGGCCTCCCGCTGCGAATGCTGCAGGCTGGACCTCGCAGTTTTGCAGATTTCTGCCTCTGCGCAGGTCCCGTTCGTGTCTGCGACGCGGTCCCCTCTGCTCGATCAGGAACATGCTCTCGGGATCAGCCATCAGCCCCACGTAGGGAGTTCCTTTGATGCTCACATGCAGCGCTTCTCTCGTCGGTTGCAGCTCCGCCGTATCGCTTCAGTTCAGCATGCTAATTCTGATTCCGATCAGAGTGCGGCTTACCCTGTCCATGCTTTTGGTGGAGAGGAAGACCGGGATCACCTATTCAGCCATGGTAAGATTGCGGTCTCGGTCTGGGACCATTTCAGTAAAATTTTTGGTGTCAACTACATCCCGAATCAGTCCTTTATGCAGCGCTTCAACCTTTGGATCTCCAAAGCTAGCACGAAATCCAGAGTGTCTCGCCTCATCGGTTTAGTTCCCAGGGTGATCAGCTGGGAGATTTGGCTCAGCAGAAATCAAGCCCGCTTTGAAGGTCGTGTGATGTCGGCATCCCACATTATTTCCAAAGTTGCTCACTGGTTGTCTGATATAGCTTGCACTATCCCGGGTGAGGATCGGAATTCTCTTGCGGACTCCATCACGCTCCAGCTCCTCAATATCCCCAAGGCCAAGTATCATCGTCCAACAAAACACTACATTGTTTCTTGGATTAAACCCACTAGGGGCTTTCTCAAGTTGAATGTTGATGGTTCCTCTAGAGGAAACCCTGGTCCGAGTGGTGGTGGAGGGGTCTGTAGGGATAGCCATGGTAATCTGATTTTTGCTTTCCATCGCTACTACGGTCACACCTCCAACACTATTGCTGAAGCCCAAGCTATGCTTAATGGTATCACGTTATGCTCCAAGTTGGGCCTCCGCAATATCATTATCGAATCAGATTCTTTGTCTATTGCCAACGCAGCCGTTGACAAATACGACTCTGTTCCTTGGAAAATTTGGTATAAGATAGGTGCGATTCAGGAATTCCGTCGTTCCCTCAACCTGTCTTTCAGTCACACCTTCAGAGAAGGCAACTCGTGGCTGATGCATTGGCTAGATTAGCCACCGAGGGTAATCCTAACAATTTTTATGTCTCCAAGTTTGCTCTGCCTGCTAATGTGCGAGGCGCCCTCCTCCTCGATCAGGCGGGCCTCGGAAACATTCGGCGTACCTGATTGTTTCGTTCGCTCGGCTTCTTTGTTTTTTGCGTCTCTTAGTTTCGTTGCTTCAGAGTTTTCAGTGTGCAGTTAGGTTCATATGATGGGTGTGGTCCCCTTCCTTTTTGTAGGGTCCCACCTGAATGTTTGTAATCCTTTTTATCAATGAAAAAGTCTGTTGTTAAAAAAAATAAAAAAATATATAAAAAAAAGAGTTGAGCATCAAACTGTGGGAACACTAGGAATTAGAAGTGGGCCCATTAGGGCCTGTTTGCGACATGGGATTAGGTGGTATGGAATTGCACTTGTTTCGTGCAAATTCCATACGACGCTTGTAAATGACCAAAGGATTGGATGAATACAAGCATCATATCATCCAGTCCCAATCGTAGAAACTGCAGGATTTCTGGTGGAGATACACTGCAGCTTTCGCAATTGGAATCCATTATTCCAATAAGCCTTGAGAACTCAACAATCAAACTACTGGAGATACACTGCAGCTTTCGCAATTGGAATCCATTATTCCAATAAGCCTTGAGAACTCAACAATCGAACTACCATTCCACAATTTGGGTTTTTGATTTGTTGGGATTGTGTATTTGTTATTAGTGGTTGGTTGTTTTTTTTTTTTTTTTTTTTTTTAATAATAATTTGCAAATGCGAATTCTTTGTGAATTTTGAATTTCCAGATTGCAGGGTGTATGGTTGCTCTACTGGTAGTGGTGGCTACTCTACTGGCAGCAGTGGCCGTTCTACTTTGTGATTTTGATTATTATTGTTGTTACTTTCTTAAAGCAAGATTCTCACTTGAAATTCATTCCACCAACAAATCCATTGTAAATAGGGAATTATAGTAGAGAAATCCCCATTCCAAGAACTCTTTAGTTTTTCTTGAATGTTGTTGATTTCTTGATGTAATTGGACCTAATAACTCTTTGGAATGATGCCATAAAGCAGTTGATATGAGTGACAAAGTTGATTTATATTTTATTTTATTTTATGAAGCTTCTAGATGTTTGATCTTGAAACAAAAACATGAAAACTGGATATGACTGTTGGATTTAGAACTTCGTGCATCAAAACAGCCTTTATCTTGTTAACAAGCTTAGAATAAAGAAAATGGGAAAAAAGAAAGAAAATGACAATTCCTAAGTGACGATGTTCATTTGATAGGCTTCTTCTCTAAACCTTAACTTGGATCTGTTGTCAAATAATCTGAACTCCAGTGATCATACAAACAGGGCAACTAGTGATTAGTTTGCAATAAATAATCAATTTGTTTTAGTCAGGAGGTTATGGTTCTAGTTTCGATTATCTTTTTGCCAATAATAAATGCTCAGCCACCCATTTGAAATGGTAAAGACTTAGAACTTATTATTATTTTTTGCTTTCATTAAAGGTAAGAGCAGCATATTTGTTTGGTGTGGATGCTTGTTATCCAAACCCAAAGGCTGCTGAATGCCACATTAATGTGAAGGTACCTGACACCTCTGTAGGGCAGAATTGGAAGTTTTCTTTGCAGGTAGCTATCTTTTGACAGCTGGTATTTACCATTGCCACCAATTTTCCTTGTACACTAAAACAAAGGGCGTATATTTTTCCCAGATGGAAAGTTATGATATAGTGGTTCTTGATTCAAGATTGTCTATAGAGGACTTCAGAACACAGAGCAATCAGGTAAATCCAGTAATAATGGACTACACTTGAAGTAAACTAAGAAAAAAGGAAAGTTAACCAGACTCTATTGGCGTTGTTCATCTACAATTCCTCATTAGACTACATCTTTGATGAGTTCACTGTGAAACTACCTATCAGTCCGTGACTCAGATTCTTGACAGCTTTACTGCAAACAGTTATGATGCTGAAAATTCGGAAGGGTAAGAGTATTTGGAGGCCAATGACATCTTATCTGTTGCAGATCAGATAGGGTTGATTCCAAGGATTGCTTCTTCTGTTTCTGTTTGATCGTGGTCCGGCATTGATGGTCTATCCAATCATTTCAACTAAAGGTGGATTCCTTAACAGAAACAGGTTGTACACCATTTCCATTGGCCACCTGTTCTCAACCCTATGTTCTTCTTGGAGACAGCAGCTGTAGATTGACTTCATCAATGGAGCAGAACATATTAACCATGGAACAGGAAAATGTTAGATCATTAACTCTACTATCCGATTATTATTATTTTTTCTTTCAGGTGATTCATTGCTTTCAAATATGCATTTTATGTTTTGTGTAACATTCTGTAGCATTTGAAGTAAGAAACTGATTGATTATATATGTTTCTATAACCTGCATCCTTGGATCTCCAGAAAGAAAAGTACAAGTGAATGGCCCACAGAGCACTGTCTAGTCGTGACTTGCTACTGACAATGCCAGTATGCAATTTGTGTCCGAGCAGCAAGCTGTTTCATATTTCTGGTGTACCTTTGGCTACTCATCCAGATTTGGATCCATATTTTCAAAGAATTGCAGATGGAGAGACTTGTCACCTATACTTACTGGGAGACCGATAACAACCATATCATTAAGGTCTTGTTTCTGATTATGCTTTTGCTTCCTGTACTTACTTTGAACATTTGATCAGCGAACCGAGGCAAAATATTTGTTTCTTGCAGTTCTGGTACTATGCAGGGAAAGCCCAATTTTGTTCCATTAAATGAGGAATTGATGAAATCGACATTGTAGATATTTCGTATGTCCTATGCTTTCAGAAACAGGTAAATGAGATTTGAGACTCTTGTTTCAATTTTAGAAAATTTCTTGCTTCAATTTGTTGATGGTGTGCTTCCCATCAATTTGGATCTCACAGTTGTTCTTTGGCTGTTTCATCAATCAAAGCTACATTATCTCAAAAAAGATTTCCACTACAGAATTTAGCACTTTCTGTAATTTCTGTTTGGGTTCCTCATATAAAATAGAGCTTTTCCAGTATCATGGAGATTTCTTAATTTCTGTTTGATTTGTTTGGGTTCCTCATAAAATGCATGCCAGCACTGAAACCATGGTATCATAAACTAGTCATAACAGGCCATGTGCATAGTGGACGGTTATGAATGAGCATAATGAACGGGTAATTGTTATTACCCACAGATGTATATTCTCAGATCTTCTGGGCTGGTTCAGGTCATCTGGCTCAACCCATTGATGTGCTATATGGGTGGCTCAAGTCAGGTAGAGTTGAACCCAAGTCCAACCCATTTACTAAAATGAGCCATTTCTAACCCGAGCCTGACCCACTATCTGTTTGGATGCCTATAACTTTTTTGAGTTGTATACGCATCACCTGAAAGTGAGTTTCATGTGTAAGTTGTTTACTGGTAAGTGAAATTGCTGAAAAGTTGTGACTTACAGCTGCGCTTCTAGCTAACTCACTTGTGACTTACAACTTTGCTTCTCAATCACTCACAGGTGAGATTTCCCTTCACTGGTGGGTGTGTGTGTGTGCGCGCGTGTATGTGTTATATATATATATATATATATATATATATATATATATCTTCTTTTTTAAGTTTTGCTCCAAATTGGCTCGTGTTATCAACAAAAACTACTGGAAATGGAAAATACGCTTATGATATCGACACCTTAGCTTGATTGGCAAGTATTACAGGTGTGACATAGAAGCTGTTAGATCAATATACGGGTGCATGATATTTGAAAATCTTAGTTGAGTTCTACGAAGGGCCACTGTGTTCCTCTGTGCTTGATAATCATTGAACTGGAAAATTGCTGAAAAGTTGGTCCTCTCTTAGTAGCAAACATATTATTATGCCTCCTACCCTTCCATATCACAACTGATCTATTTTCAAATGTATAAAAGGTGTGATGCATGTTAGAAGAAGTTATAGAAGGAAAAGAAAAAGAAGTTATAGGAAGAAGAAATAGGAGAAGAATCACACCATACAATTTAAAGAAATTGCTTTCTAATTTTATTTTTATTTTTTCTAATCTTTTATCTTCTTTCATTTTCTTGTAAGTGGATCTTGGTTTCTTCGCATTTTCTTCCGGGTGGCTAGAAATTGGACAGGCGTTTGTCAAATTTTCTGCATTTAATTTCTTTTATTTCCCTTGATCTCCCTTCTTCTGTTCCATTTGGTCTTTTCTCAGCAACTGATAGAAAGTGGGTTCTGTTTCTTTTTCTTTACAGAGGAAGATAATATGGCAGTCTTTGTGCGAAATCCGTTCTTTGGGAAGACCTGATACCAGATGCTCGTGGGCTGATCTTTAGCCATCTCTCTCTTCAAGAGATCTTGACCGTTGTTCCAACGGTCTGCAACTCTTGGGCTATAGCAGTTTCATGGCCTTACTGCTAGAAAGATATAGACATTGAGATCTTGACCGTTGGAAGGTCTGCAACTCTTGGGCTATAGCAGTTTCATGGCCTCACTGCTGGAGAGATATAGACATTGAGGAATTGAGCCTCCAGCGTAAGCCAGAGCAACTGGATCAAATGCTTCAGATGCTTGTCACCAGAAGCTGCTGTTTCGTTCGTCGGCCCTTCGTCTCCGGCCTCCCCAAGAACGTCGTCTTTCTCTTTCATCGCTGACCGGTAAGTGAAAACACTCCCATCAGGATCACATTTCGTCAATTCAAGATTTCTATGGTTCCTTTCAGTTAAACTACGATAGGGTTCTTAGATTCATAGATTGTTGTTAATTTTGGGTGTTTGTTTCATTGTACTACTGTTGTTTTGTATTGTTTCATGAAATGCAAAGTACAGGGACTTTGTAATTACATTATGCTTTATTCTCTTCATGTGCCTTTAAAATTTTTGTGATGAGGAATGGCAATGGTAATCAAGAGTTGGAATTTAGGCATAGGAAAAAAAGTATTTACTTGATGTATGAATGCACCTGCATGAGTTTTGGCCCATGCCACACTGACTGAGGTGCAACATTCTGTGTGTGGAATTCTAGTTGCTCATTCAAGCCATCGGTATGATGCATGCTTAAAGTTTGACTAAGGATGCTTCAAAGATCCCCATGATTGTAAGATCCCATCATCCAAACAATTGTCAATGAGAAGAGGAAAGAGAAACCAAATCATATTTTTTGTGCATGAAATGGTTTCTTTTATTGTTGAATCTGGAATTTTTATACGAATTGATCCATCAGGGCATGTACTGGCAATGGGAAGAGACGCCATTATTATTACTGTTTGATTTTTTAAAAAACCCATAGGAAATTACTACGGCTATTAGCCGTAGCTCATTAACACTACGCCAAAATCGCTGATTTGCGACGGACTAAATCCGTCGTAAAACCAAACAAACGACGGACTTCATCCGTCGTGAGGTCCGTCGCTGTTTAGTGGGTCGTTTTTGGTTTTACGACGGATTTTATCCGTCGTTTAATATGCGACGGATAAGGTCCGTCGCCTAGTGGCGACGAATAAAATCCGTCGTAAAAATTAAAAAACCGTCGGTGAAATTCCAAAAATGGGTCGTCCCTATAGACATTAGCGACGGATAAGATCCGTCGCTAATATTAGTAAGCGACGGACCTCAAATCCGTCGTAAAAATTTTTAAAAAAAAACGTCGGTGAAATTCAAAAAAAGGGTCGTCTGTAGAATCATTAGCGACGGATAAGATCCGTCGCTAATTTTAGTAAGCGACGGACCTCAATCCGTCGTTATTTTCAATGTTTAGAGATTAGCGACGGATTTGGTCCGTCGCTAAAATATGCGCAAAAAAATATATATATATACCAATAAATTATTATTAAAATTTTTTTAAATCTTGCACCTGATAGTCATTCAAGAAATAATTCACACTATTGTTTGATAAGGTTCCTATTCACAAAATTGGTAACAACTCAATTCAATAAAAGAGGAAATGACCCAAGTGGCCCATGCAACAAAAATTCACTTCATTTAACCCTCCTAACTAAACACTCCCCCCTACTAAACTAGCTAGGACCCATACAAAAGAAATTACCTGGAACTTCCAACTGTTGGCTATGCATTGTTTTGTATTGGCTACTTGGTTTCTGCTCCTGTTCAACCTTCTTTTGAGCCCTTCCTACATATATTACAAGCAACCAAATTTAATCCAAGAAAAGACTAGTTTAGTCAACCCTTCATATATTTCAAATAACCAGCTCAAATCCATGGAAAGTGAATAGTTTAATCAACTAAACTAATTAACAAAATAAAATATTAGAATTCATCCTACCAATTAGATGTTAAGGTAAGAGTATTTCAATTGGTATGTTTCTTTGTAAGGCCTGTTACAACCGTCGATTAGAAAATCCTAGTGGGAAAAGAGAGCATTTTCAGATACAAATTTTGTCATCTTCCAGATGCACTGGATTGCCACATTCAAAGAACAATATGCTAACATATGTACAAACTTCATAATATATAAACTTCATACCATAAGCTACAAAATTTCATATCCCCCTAAACAAGGCATCCTCCATTGATAACATATATATATATATATATATATATATATATATATATATATATATATATATATCATAAGTTTTTTATTTTCATTTACATCACAAATACATTCATCATCCATCCAACTATTAACAACATTTACAAAAAAATAAATTATATCCAACCAACTCTTAATAATAATTTGCAAAAAATAAATTATTCACCATTGACTTTTAGAACTATGGTTGAAACATTTTTTTACTGCAAAGAGTGGAATCTACATCAATTAAGCCAACACTTAAACATGTCAATGAGGTGGTACAAAATGATACCTGCTCAGATATGATACCAGAGACACCAATGACTGCTCCAGGCTTTGCATAAGCAACAATATAATCTGCCAACTCTATCAAGGGATTTAAAAGTATATTTGCTATCATGACATCAAAATTTTCCATTTCACCCATGATTTCCAAGCTATAAGAGCTCAACCCTTCTACATCTCTGGTCATTGTTCCATTTGGTAAAAGAGGGCTGACGTTGCTGGAAGCAAGGTACAATTGCATTTTCTCAGGTTCTATGTTGTTCAAAGCGATTCGACGTCTTTGATGTTATTGCCTGGGATCTGTATCAACTCCAACAGATAAAGCAGCACCCAACTGCGTTGAGCACAAAATTGGATAAGAAAGAATCTTGCTCGCATGGTCTACAAAAAGGGTTTAGTGTTGATAAAGAGAACTAGTGTTTTGACCTGCATATCACTAGAACTGTTTCCCATAATCTTAGATGTACCTATCTGGGTTCATTTGTGATATGCACCACAATATTCTACAGTATGACATGACATGAATTGCATTGGAATTTTCTTACAGTATAACTACATCAAACTTTAACATTGCATGAGATAAGAGCCCCAGCCACTGAACATTTCATAATCCATATTCTACTCACAGAAACATGGTCTGGGACTATATGTAGTTGAATTAGATTTTGTTTAAAGTAAACAATATGTATCAACTTTCAGTCAAATAACTTCTAAATGGGTGATTGGCTATGGAACTTGCTGCGAAGAAGAAAGAAATTCTCTGGCTTCTATGCGTGTTTGCTGCAATTATTGTCTCCATGAAGGATATGGGCTATCTCTTTTGTGATAGTAATTTTCTGGGTAATTGTGGCGTCATTTAGGCATCTATTTAATTTTCCCAATATATGATCCTTGCTTCAGCAGCGGGTTTTGTATTGGTTTTCTTCTTCATCTCAAACCAATCCTCAACTTTATTACACATGCCACTCTCTTTCATTCCATGCAAGGTAATGGATATCTCAAAACAAAATCAAATTTGAAGGCAGATATACGTCTCTGCTTTCGGGTCAAGTGGGCATCCGAGGGTCAACATTTCAAAAGGAATGTTCTTTTGAGGAAAAGTCCCTTTCATTGATGAAAACTAATATTCAAATAGTTCAAGGATCAACGTGTAATTCCTGCTGTGGACTAAACTCCCGTTTGTATCTTCAAGTTGGACATTGATGGTGCTTCTCAAGTCAATACAGGTGAGATGGGGTTGGTGGTGTGATCCATGATTGGAAGGCTATGGTGATTATGGCATTCTCATTTTTGTTGTCATTGTACTAACATGACGGCTGAAATTAGAGCATTATTTAACGTCTAAGATATTTTAGAGAATTGCTTAGTTTTACTTTGGTAGTTGAAAGTGGCTCAAGAGGGATTCATGGATATGATAAAGTGGTTCTCTCCAGATGTGTCACGCTTCCGTTGGTGGCAAAAATAAAAAAAAGTTTTAAGGTTTTCTTTTTCTTTTTCGTTTTTGTTTTCTATTTCTTCTTGTTCTTTGTTTGTTGTTTGTTGTTGTTGTTGTTGTTTTTCTTTTTTTTTTCTTTCTTTCTTTTTTTTTTCTTTTCTTTTTTTCTTCTTTTTTTTTTGGCATTGCTCTTTTTGGCATGTTCTTAGAAAATCAAATAGTGTTGCAGATGCATTAGCAGATTGGAGCTGTGATTTGAGCTGTATTTCCACTTTTTTTATTGGGTTGAATAAAATTCTTTCCAAAGAAAAATCAAAATATTTCAGTGATAAAGCTGAAATTTTAGCATTAGATGTTACTGTGGTTGGTTTGTGATCTTGTTCTATTGCAGGTTTTGTATTTAGTTTTCTTGGGAGGTAAGGTTTCCAGACCCTTGTTAGGTGTATTGTTTATCTTTAATGGTGTGTCATCCACCTTTGCCGAAAAAAAAAAGAAGAAGAAGAAGAAGAAGAAGGTTCTGCACAAACATGCAACTTACTAGGCTAATATTAATGCAATACAAATGCATCACTATTTTAATGTTAGTATTCAAAATTAAATGTTGACACACTAAATTTTGCAGATATTTCAAGGAATATGATACCAAAATGTGATTTATAGTGCTTATTGTATATGGCGAGCTTTATCTATTTTTAATATGGTTTAACCATTTGATTCTTTTAAATTTAATAAGAACAGAAAAGGAAAGAGAAATGATCTAGTACCATCAATGTTTAGAAGTTAGCTATCAAGCAGTCAATCTCCATGCACATGGCACACATTAAAAAAATCCAGACTGTTTATTAGCCCTACGATGGATGAGTAAGGGCCTGTTTGGCCAGGCAGATCCCATGGTATTTGGAGGGATGGGATCAATTTTAAGGTAATGATGGTGGTGTCAGTGGATTGTCTTAAGATCCATGGGATTGCTTATATCCCGGGACAAGTTCACTAGGTCTGTTTGGCACGCCCTGCATGTCCCAGGATTTTACCTTCCCATCCATCCAACTAAGGGATAGGATCAATTTTAAGGTAATGATGGTGATGTCAGTGGATTGTCTTAAGCTCAATGGGGTTGCTCGTATACCAAGACAAGTTCACCGGATCTGTTTGGCTCGTCATGCCTATCCCAGGATATTGCCGATCCCATCCCTACTAATACCGTGGGATCTGCCTGGCCAAACAGGCCCTAATACCCATAAAAATTTACCAGTATAGTAATCCTAGCCTATTACTGGATAGAAACAGTCCAACCAACAGTTCACATTGAACGAGAAAGTCCTACAATTGGCGGCTAGGATTATATGACTGATCGATTTTTGGCATATGGACCCATCCATGAAAGGCCTTAACGGATACACATGTTGGATTATGTACATGTTTGCCATGTGACCGGACCACATCTACGAGATATGGTGCCAAAGATTACGATTAGCGCCATATCCTTTCGTAGAAAATCTAAAATGTGTTCAACGTTCAAAAAATCAGTACCAGAGGGCACATCAGCTGGTTCAGAAAATGATCTGATATCGGGTGTATCAGACTATCAGAACCAAAGAAAAATACATCCATTAAACAGAAAATGAAGAAAAATATAAACGAAAAAAGAAGAAGAAGAAGAAGAAGAAGAAGAAGAAGAAGAGAACAATCTATTATTTCTGAAATGTATTCAATGAAGTATCTGATCATTCTTGTGCAAGAATGCTGTTTCTCAACCTGACTTACTGAAAAATTATGTCTTTAACCTCTAAATTTGGTGACAAGCATTTAAGAATTAAAAACTCTTTTGGTTGATCATCACTTACCATGGTTCGAACGACGGTATCGGCCCCAGAAAAATGATTCGATACGACATCACATATCAAAATCGAGGCCATATCGGTAGGGCAGTACACGAATCGAGTTAGCTCGGTTACCTCACTCGACTCGACTCGAAAAAGCTCATTTCGACTCAGTTTGAAACTGAGTTCGAGCCGAGTTGAGCTGATTTTTTGAGCTTGAAAAAATTTCGAACCGAGTTCGAGCTTGCCCGAGCTCGACTCGACTTGGATCGATCCCCAACTCGAATCGAACTCGGATCGAACTAGTTCAGTGACTCGATTACTTTGATATTGATGCTCACCAAGTGTTTGATGAAATGACTCAATGAAGTGTCGGCTGGTGGGAGGGAAGGTATGTATATGAAACAAATACCATTTTTTTTCTTTATTTTGATGTTGCCTACAAGTTGTTTGATGAAATACCTGAAAACCGTTCTTTCTTTTTTTACATACAAAGTGAGAATTTGAAGGTGCGATCCATGTGTTTGTGAAAATGCTGCATAGGCGAACTCGGCTCAATCTTGGCTCAAACTGGCCCGAGCCGTGATCAACCGAGCAGAGTTGTTGGCGATCAAGCTCGAGGACCGAGCTGAGCCAAGTTCGAGCTGGGGTCAGCTAGTGGCCGAGTCGAGTCGAGCTGTGCCAAGCTCGACTCGGTTCGACTCATGTACACCTCTACATATCGGTGAGATTTTTTTAAGCAAAAAAATAGGAAAAAACGAGATATTCACGAATCTATCTTCTTTTCTTTTCTTTTTTTGGTGTTTTGACCATGTATTCAATGGTGTATTAGACCATTCTTTGATGAGAATGTTGTCTGTTGATTTGACTTGTCGAACGTCAACTAAATAGGCCCTAATTGAACACAAATTAAACATGATTTGGTGAACAATGGCCCATTACATTGGAAATACAATAAAAAGAAGATGAAAATATAACAAAAAAAAAGAAGTGAAGGTTTACCCTTCTTTCCGATTTTTCCCATAATGGTCCACTTCGCTTCGATTTGTTGAATCCCATTCAAATCATTTATTTTGATCCCAAAATAGGTCTAGATCTAGCCTAGAATGAGTTTTTAAGATTCTTCCATGGTTTAAATGAAAAGAAGAAGATGAGACATGAGTGAATTTTTGAAAGAAAAAAAAAATTTGTCAATGATATCATTGCCTACAAGAATGTCAATGATATCCCACAGTCGAGGGAATTAATGATACAGATCGACCAAAAGAATGAGGCTGTCCTTTTGCCAATCCATGACAGCATGGTGCCATTTCACATTGCTACCATCAAGAGTGTTTCAAGCCAGCAAGATGGTAAAAATTGCTATAGGATGTGCCTTGGGAGTTTTAAATGATCGTCGAGTACCATTCAAACTAAAAGGGAAGTTTTATAGAATAGCTGTAAGACCAACCACGCTTTAGGGAACAAATTGTTGGGCAAGGGGAAGGCCCAAAAAGACGTGGATGGAGGTAGTAAGAAAAGACCCGATGACCTATGGTCTAACTGGAGGTATGGCCCTTGATAGAGTGGAACGGTGGAATAGGATTCATGTATGCGACCCTAATTAATTAGGATATGGCTTACATGATGACGATGATGACGATTATTTCATATATAAATTGCAATATAATAATTTGCAATATATATATATATATATATATATATATATATATATATATAACTATATTACATATACTTAGTATATGTATTGGAATTTGGAGCAACCGACATTATCCCACCCCCATTGTACCATTTATTAGAGGAACTAGTGGTGAATGGATGTTTGGTTTATCCAAAAGGTATCCAGTTTGAAGCTGAAAGGCATAAAAAGTGTCTCTTCCAAGTTCTTTTACTTGGTCTTCCACTCAAAACAAAATGTTTACTATTGATCCTAGTATTATCTACTACATACTAGTAACATACAACCAATATTGGGGCACCATACCATAAGCTACAAAATTTCATATCCCCCTAAACAAGGCATCCTCCATTGATAACATATATATATATATATATATATATATATATATATATCATAAGTTTTTTATTTTCATTTACATTCACAAATACATTCATCATCCATCCAACTATTAACAACATTTACGTAAAAAATAAATTATATCCAACCAACTCTTAATAATAATTTGTAACTTAACTCCTAGGAACCGTCATGCACCGTAATGTCTTACTATGAGAGAGCGGGTTCGAGGAGTTACAAGTTGACCCCGACGACAACATATAAATGAAGCGATAAAGATACAAATGATTCAAGATTAATTATAGGTTTTGAGAACTTACATCCACCTTACTCTTATTGCCAAGTAGTCCTGATGAAAATGCATCACACTACAAGAAAGGGAAAAAAATAAAAAATTTGTGGCTGCACCAATACGGTCTATTATGTACGGCTGCCTACGTACCCAATGTTGGAAGATTGGGATCAAGCCACTACGTAGTTCTTAATATTTAAATCAGAACATTTTACGCATAAGCAAAGAAAAAATGAAAACAAAACATAATAGAAATATGTGTACCTTCTGTCACGCATAAGAAGATGAACAATTTAAAACAAATCACTAGATTAGTCATTCAAAACTACTAAATAATTCAAGATAAAGATTTATGCTAGGACACTCCATGCACGATGTGGCTTGCTTATATGTTAGAAACATGTCATAACAATAAGCAACCAACCTATATAATCAGCTGAATTTTGTTTTTAGAAATAAATCTATGATTTGATTGAGAACCATCTTCTTCTTCTTTTTTGCAATTGTCGGATTACAATCGCTACATAACATTACAAGTTCCTTGGTTGAAAGCCGAAGAAATATAAATTGTGAGAAATAGAGTTACTTAAATCTAGCAATTTCCGTCGTGGTCCTCCACTTCCACATCCCACATCCAAAACTGCATCGACAATTCAAATTAAGCAAAATCCATAAATTCTCAAAGAATCTTGATAATGTATATGCCATTGATTTTCACTTTTAATATAATGAACCTTCATTCGGGTTTCAAACCCAGTTGTAAAGCAAGAAAGTGTTCATGCCGTTTGATGCTTTCTCCAAGTGATTCTTCTTTCCATCTGAAATAACAAAAATTCAATCCATGAGTTACCATCAATCCTGTAAAAAGGAAAATAGAAAACATTTACATATGTAACTAGTTTCCTAATAAAATACTTTACCATGGAAAGCATTTACATATGTTAATGGTTTGCAAACAAATGTACCCTAAATGCTGCATGCTTCCACATATCATATTTACATTTATTTTTTACAAGATCTGAATTGGTTATGCAAAAGATGTAAATCTCTCAAATTTCTTGCAAATGATATTAGAATACCTCGAGGATCTGATCTCAGAATTGTTTGCAGAAGGAAAAGATAATCAGGCGTATATCCAACCTGTATTAAGGTAGAAAGCATTGCTATCATGTGAATACATAAAGACATGAAGGTGTATAATGAAAATGAGTAAGAGACTGTGTAGGATATAGTCTCAAAGAAAAAGAAAGCAACAGTGAGGACAGGATACAACAAACAATTGTGAGAATGGCAAATAACAAAATTCAGGTTGTGTGCAAGACTAGATGGAGAGTAGAGATAAACGCAATAGAAAATTGATAACTATACCTAAAATTTAGCATGATGTTGTCAGGAGCACAAAGGATGCCTTGTGGAGATTCAGCTGCAAGCTCTGCTACACATAATGTTACAGGCTCCAATCTTCCAATAGCATTCACAAATGATGCTTTCATCAGTATAGTCATTCATAACACTGACCTCACGGCTTTGGGACTCTCATGAGAATTCGACTTATGCATAGTTGGAAATTCAGGTAGTGTTTGTGCTTAAGACCAATTACTCTTGCAACTCATCAGTCCCATACCTGCATTAATATGATGATTACTAACAGATACTGGACTGAGAATACATATAAGAACAGGTACCCTAATAAAGAAAAAAAATTGCACATCAGATCAAAAGTACCTTTGATTTTGTTCCGAGCGACCATAGGACCAGAGAAGCAGGAAGAGCGTTCCCATTTCAAGTACACAACTAGAAGCAAGCTTTCTGATTCTCAAAAGCTATCATGGTCTGGTTTCCACATGGAAAGTGCATAAATGATCCGCCCCTTCCACCCCTGAAGCATCCACTGACTATCTTCGTCGGTGATGAAATCCTTATGGTAGCAACTCCTCACCCTATCCCTCGCTTTCCCCATGATATCCTGATTCAATGGGAGCTGCTTGAACCCACCAGGGATCGGAATATCTCAATTCAGTTTAGGAGTTGGTAAATATTGAAAGATATTTACAAACAGGTCCATCATATACCTTCCATCCGGTGATCAATGAACACCGAGAATTGAAACGGATGCTTGCACTGAGGACAGAAAGGATTCTGATTATACGTGGCCCATATTAGGATGCAAGTCACACTACACAAAGTAGACAATGCAAACAAAGCAACAGTTAGTATCATCTAGACAACACTTCCAAGCCTTCAAATCCATTTTTTATTTTTTTATTTTTTATTTTTGAAGAAATGCAGTTGGGGCCATCTCAAAAACAAGCAAAATCTCAGTTGATATATCAGAAGTCCTAAGCTCAGACAGGCCTACATATTTCCTCCAATGTATGTGCTAGGCACCCAACAAAAGCTAAAATGTAGGAAAAGATAATAACTTACAGGACCGTGCCAAGAACAGCAAGGGTGCCAGCATATGGTGCCAGGACACTCCAAGTGAAGGACGGGAAAGGAGCAACATTGAAAGAGCCTTTAAAAAATAAAAATAAAAAAATAAAAAAATAGAACAGAATCAGCAATCGAGAAATTCAAGACAGGTGTGATATGAGACTTGGTATTCCATGAAGCAACCAAGAATCATGAACATTAATCATGGGATCTGGAAAAAGAAATGATAGTATGCTTATGATTAGAACCAGAACCCAAGATGTGCACAAGTTAGAAATTCATAAACATATAGGCGTGCATGAATGCGTGGGCAATTGTTCCATGCAAGCAAGCAATCTGATCAGTCGGTAGTCGGGGCCGAATTCAACATTGCTGACCCACGGAATTCAGAGCAGTGGCACCGGGAGAAGCGGTCACGAATGGGCGAGTGTCAGGTGCCCACAGGTGTAGATGGGGGATTAATGGGCTTCATGCCTTACCAAGGTGGGATTGAGATTGGTGGACTAGGAGCAGGTGTCACTCACCTTAGGGGGCTGCAAAGACAAGATCGAAGGCATACACCAACAACGGCATCGAAGGCAGGCCAGAGAGGCATTTTGGAGGTCGTAGTGTTCATGATTTTCTGGGTTGATGTGAAAAGAAGAGAAGTGAAGTGCATGGCAATTCATGAAAGAGACTGGCAAGGTGACCTGCGCTGCACAGATGAGTGCAATCTGGTCCATTCCTTGGGCGTGGGTCAGTCTCATTCAGAAGTTCTGCCACTCCCCTCATCAGGTTGGCCACGTATATGAGAAATGTAGGCAGGAAAAAAAAAAAACACAATAGACTGTATGCCGCATGCACCTGATGAATAGCCTACTACAAACTGTCTTTTCAAAAAAAAAAAAAAAAAAAGTGGCATGGCCCACCATGCTGTGTACATCCACTCCAACCATTAGATGCATCACCCAACCACTACAAGAAAAGGGTGCTTTAGCCTCGGTTCAAAATTGAGGCTAAAAAGGTTCAAAATTGAGGCTAAAGCTTTTAGCCTCAGTTTTGCCTCAGTTATCCAAACCGAGGTTGAAACCTCTGTGGCTAAAGGCTTTAGCCTCAGTTTTAGCAATCGAGGCTAAAATGACTTTTATAGTCTCGGTTCTTCAAGTGAGGCTAAAAACGTTTTTAGCTTCAATTTTCTCGAAATGAGGCTAAATCAAAATTTTAGCCTCCATTGTTTTCAATTGAGGCTAAATCTGAATTTTAGCCTCAATTGCCTCCAACCGAAGGTAAATATATTTTTAACCTCAGTTCTCAACAACCGAGGCTAAATTTCCTCAGCAACATAGATAAGATAATATCATCTGATAGAAGAATGGGGTGCCTGTATGCTAATCCGGACTGTCAAAAATCAGATGCGTGATGCATGCATAACTAGAAAAAAAAAAAAAATAAGCGACAGAAAAGCAGAAAAAAAAAAATCCAAATAACTACAAAATAATCAAAATCCGAGCACAAATTATATCCATCCATGTCCTGAAAAATCCAAATTGAACATATCACTTTACATTGTATAAAAACTTCTGAGTTCTTTGATGAATGGAATTCCATAACCAAGTGAATAGTACTGACTCCACAAGTTCTTGGATGAAGTGAATTCATTATAATTGGAATTAGGTCTTTGAGTCCATCTCTTATATCAGAATGTGGAGAAGACATTGGTGTTTATGTATTCAACTTACCTGGGCTGTATATGTATGCATGTATAAGATTCAGCTGAGATTGAGATGTGCACGAGCCTTTTCGACACTGCAAGGGTTCTACCTGCAATGAAGGATGTGGTGATGAGAGCAGTACAAGTGGTCCTGCTGGATGATACACACTCCTGTATTGAGGAAAGGGAATCAATCACGTAAAAATAAATAAATAAAAAAATAAAATAAAATAAAATAAATAAATAGGAAGAAGAGATTAGTTAAAGAAAATGAAAACATTTTGGTAGCCCGAAATTTCTCAAATGAATATTCTGGTAGGCTAAGGATGCATTTGGATGTGCAAGAATGTCTCATCCACAACTAATTGTAGATGGAATAAGTTCGTGCAACTAGTCAAGTGTGGGACCTACTGGCATAAATCATTGCAGATGTTTCAGCAGACAACAATATGTAGCCAACAACCTTTCAGTACAACATTACAGGGAAAGAAAAGCCAGGCATCAATGGGTAATTGGGTATGAGTTGCAGCTATGAAGAACATCAGCGGCAAGATTCTTTGGTGGAAAGTATTATAATAGAAAAAGAAAAAAAAAAAAGAAGGTAAAATATCACTGGAAAATTAAGAAGTAAACGTATAAAAGAAAATCACAAACAATAAGCACCTCGTCATTGCTTATAGCTGTCTTTAAGAACTGGAGGCCTTCATAGCTTGAAGCATTTCTACTATGAGAGTCTTCACATCCCTAAAGAAAGGAAAATAAACATAAACATATGAGTTGTTGAAATCTAAAGCCATCAAACTGAGTTTAAATTAACAACAAGACCTTAGGCCTACCAAATTGACAGTCCAGTTAGCTCATTTCAATCAATAGAAATAACATTTCTCAATTCGAAATACTCCATTGTTTAGCATGCCTATGTAGTCATTTATTTATTCTTTTCCTGAATCTAATCTCAGCCATTGGGGGTGCCGTGAGATCCAAATTTCAAGACATTTCCGACACACAACTAATTTAGTCACAGATAATCATCTTGATAAATAAAAAATAAATAAAAAATTGATTATAGCAGCTCTCCTTTTCCATCTAACCACACAAAACGGCCCTCAAATAGTTGCTTCTCATGCATGCCTGTGCAAAAATACATAAAGACTTTTTAAGTTTCATGGTGCAAAACATCATGTTAGTTCTTGCAAAAAATATGCAATAAGTTTGTTTCTTGTCAACATGTATCTGGAAATTATAGTAAGCACCCTTACATATTCAGTGATGGTTTGAGTCACACGACGGAAAAGAGAAATTTTCTTTCTAAAAGTTGTGGAGTTTATGCTGATTATTCAACAAGGAAGTTATAGGATAAACCAAGGTATTGTCTACTGTCAATGATGAATAATATGGTTAAAGCCACTTAAATAAAAAAAAAACTAAAAAAGAAAGGAAGAAAGAAACAAACAAACAAGATCAGTATGCATTCCATACGGACACCCAAGAACCGATGCACTACAAATCTGATGATGATTGATAGTCTACCCGAGTGTATGGCTCTCATAACTCCTAAGTAACAGAAAGGACTTCACTAGTTCTTTGCTAATGGTTTTGAGAGGGCTTACTTCCTGTCCTCTGCGCATCTGGGGAATGGAATCCGGAGCTTGAGACTTTTCCCTTGATGACCAACCTGAATCACATCATGAGAAATACCATGCTTTATATTTATTAAAATGGGCTTTATTAAACCACTTCAAACATCAATGCTATAGGGCACATTTTTGTTTGTTGAAACCATTTCATGGATATGGAAAATAGACATGCAATCCGCTGGAAATGGAAAACTTGTATTCCATAGGGAGATCTGTGTGTTTGGTTTCAGTGCAGTTTTTCATGGTTCATGTAGAAATGTGAAAGGTCAACAGTCAAATCGTCGCTTTATTTCCTTTCAATAGTTGGAAATCATTCTATCGACATTTTTGGGAGAGATTGATTTCTCTGTTTTTAGCAGATTAGCTTGGAAAAGGAAAACGGATCCTGCACCATTTTTTTTTTTCACAAGTAGGGTCGAAGTAGGATTTTGTGGATATCATTTTCATTTCAACAAAGACGCCCCTAGTTTCTTTTGCATAATAAGAGAATTGGGCTTTCTAGTTATCTCCTGAGCTCTAAATGCTAGAGCTTGTATCAGCCATTTCACTGCAAACAGAACAATTTTGATGTTTCTGAAACATTCCTAAGGAAGCAACACTATAAGGCAATTTTTTTGGTCTTCAGAATTCTGGCACTAGTACAGAGAGTAATCTGTATGTAACTTAGACATTTGTTATTTCCTTCTTTATGTAACCCAGACCTCTTTTGCTTTTTTCTTCTTTTCAGATCCATTTAGTGGTTTTTCATATTTGATTTTTTAATTTATTATTATTCTTCTTATTATTATTATTATTACTAGACTAAAATTTGAAAAAGTTCAAACTGAAATAAGACAGACTCATGTGTTATGTGAGCACAAAACAAAGCAATAAACTGTACTTGCCGGATTGGCTCTAGTACACAGTATTTATGACACATTTTAATAACCTTGACAGATGCATCGAGAGATATGCGATGTCCAATCGATATGAATATTGGTTTTGAAGAACCTTGAGTACATCGCATTGCCTGCACAAAATTTTGTAATTCAAAACAAAACCATATGATGTAGAGGTAACTAGCCTAAGTTGAATTCTCTTACCACTCCCCATATGCACCCAGTGTTCCCAATCAAAGTGATCAGATCCTTGGCACGATTTTCTCACTTTCCACATATTTCTATCAATATTGGATGATGACAACCAATCACTAACTTTAAATTACCCTAGAAAGTTTGTTTTTTTTTTTTAAAGAAAGGACATTTCTACTTCTTCTTTTTTTTTTTTTCTTCTTTTTTCTGAAAAATGGGTATGGTTCAATTTTCATAGGAAATACATCAACTGAAAATACAAAGAAATTGAAAAGACCCTAAATGTGTCTAGTGAGTACCAAATGATAAAGAAATAAATGAAAATCCTTTATAGATTGAAGCATTTTATTTTTAACAAGGCACTTTCATCAAGTGAGATGCAACCATTTAAGTTTTGTACACCAACAAAAAGATTTTAAGTAAAAAGAGCCTTCATTTACGGCATGTTTGTGTAAAAGAAGTCAAAAATTCTTTTTGATTCTGACATGAATAGGTGGCGACATGCTAACACATCAGATTTTCAGTCCATGCCAAAAGGATCAACGAGAAAAGATAGAACCATAGCAAATGAAAGAGTGATCAAACACCATTTAGTACTTTTCGTAATGATTTTGGTGTGTGAATGTAGGTTCATTCATCTATTTTTCTTTTCCCAGTGCCTAACCCAACCTCAAGAGGATCCAACCCATAACCCGAGCCAACCTTGAATTCCTTGATACTCAACCCAAATACATGGGATTGTTCAAAACCAGACCTAACATGACGAAACTTGCTCAACATGAACCCAACACGATTTCAAATTGGGTTGGTGTTATAGATGGATGGTAACAACTAAATGATTGTTGCACAGCTTGGTTATGTTTGGTTTGTATAAGGTGGGTCATGGGCCTGATGAGCATTGAATCCCTTGAAGCATAGAAAATCTCGCAACCTGTAGCCCATAAAATGAGAGAAGACCACAAATGAAAGGACTAAGAAAGGGTGGAAATCAATCAGTATATTGAAATGAACAATCATACACTCAATAGAGTTTAAAGAATTAAACATTCAACATATAAATCCATGTTTCTAAAGTTACTTAATCAAAGCCTACATTTACAAGATGCTAAGAGAACAAATCAAACAAATTTACAATTCAATCAACACAAAAGAATGAACTTTGAACCCATTTGAACCACCTCAAGTTTCTTGCGAACATGCAAAAGCATTACATCATCTCTGCAAAGAACGCTCAACACATTCGGTTCTTCAATGAAATTGAAATTGAATGCGTGAATTTCCTGATAAGCATATGATTTGGCAAGTTCATCACTAATTTGAACTAAACTAAAGAAGGAAAAAGGCAATAGACATCCACTTATTCCTTCAAATCGAGAAAGAATGAAAGAGCGGTACTAATTTCAAAAACAGTTCATATAAAACGAACCATGTGCCTCAAAATGCAAATACATGCTTTCCAACAAACTCACAGGCTCTAATCCAGAATGTAAACACCATAAGAGAATCATAGAGTTCTAGATTTCATAACAAATTGTACCATTGGATGCCGTACTGCACAAATCAACGAATTTAGTCGCTAAAACATGCTGATCTGTTCATTCCACATATGAAGTCTCAGGTGCACACCCATTTCATACATCTATGGAGTCCCTATTGATTTAATCTACCACTAGTCAAATGAAATCATGAAAACAGGCAAATCAACAACAGAGCACCTCATAAAGATCATCAATAAACGAAAACAATGAAAAAAATATTCAATACAATCCGATCGGAATGTACATTACCACAAACAGGCAACTCTAAAACCAAATTCGGACCCAAATGTCAGATAATCACAAAAGAAACCCTAGATTCGAGATTCCAAGTCCGGATCTGACCTTTTCAACAGACTTTCGGCCTCTTCGTCCGTCATCATCCCCTCCAAAGAGAATCAGATCTTGATTCCTCCAAATTTACTGAAAAAGATCCAAAAAGTCAAACCCTAAGTCGCCGGAAATTGACATAATCGGCGAGAAAACCTCCAGACAATAAGAGATTAAAAAAAAACCTCCAGACAATTGATTGTGCTCCTGAAAGTACATATAAATCAGAGCAACATCATAAATACTTTCACACCATAACAAGTTCTACTTCTTCCACCTTAGCAATAACCCAAAACCATCCAATTCGAAAGAACCTCTTTCACCCCTCCCACATACACTCACACCCCACACACTCTAGCACACTCGCCCCACAAGGGGTGCTCCAATCCGAGAGCCATGTTGGTGAAACTTCCCTAAGATCCACCCACCCATTAGGTAAGCTACCTTATGTTCACCATGTAATCCAACAATCAGGTGGGCCACACCATAGGAAACAGTTGGGATGGGACACCAGCATTAATTTTGTGTAAGGCCTACCGTGGTGTTTATATGACAATCCATCCACCTAAAATGCCTCATTAGGATGAATGAGCCTGATATTTGGAATTAAGGTGAAACGATGGGTGGTGTGCCTGATGGATGGCGTGGATTTCGTGCATGTCAAGTCATTTCCCCCACATTAGAGAAATTAACCTAGTAGGTTAATTTCCCCCACATTAGAGAAATTAACCTAGTAGGTATCTAGGCGAGGTCTGCAAGCGTTTTTCATTTCCAAGAAGGGCAAAATATCAAGAGAACTAATAAATATCATAAACCAACAGATATCTTTTGTTCATTCTTAGGATTTAAGAAAATCACAATGAAAGCAGCATCCTCGGTCTTCCACTCAAAACAAAATGTTTACTATTGATCCTAGTATTATCTACTACATACTAGTAGCATACAACCAATATTGGGGCACCATACCATAAGCTACAAAATTTCATGTCCCCCTAAACAAGGCATCCTCCATTGATAACATATATATATATATATATATATATCATAAGTTTTTTATTTTCATTTACATTCACAAATACTATTAACAACATTTACAAAAAATAAATTATATCCAACCAACTCTTAATAATAATTTGCAACTTAACCTTCTAGGAACCATCATGCACCGTAATGTCTTACGGCAGAGCGAGTTCTGAGGAGTTACAAGTTGACCCTGACGACAGTATATAAATGAAGCGATAAAGATATAAATCATTCATTAATTAAAGGTTTCGAGAACTTACATCCACCTTACTCTTATTGCCAAGTAGTCCTGATGAAAATGCATCCACACTACAAGAAAGGGAAAAAAAATAAAAAATTTGTGGCTGCACCGATACGGTCTAGTATGAACGGGTGCCTACGTACCCAATGTTGGAATATTGGGATCAAGCCACTACATAGTTCTTAATATTTAAATCGAACATTTTACGCATAAGCAAAGAAAAAATCAAAACAAAACCTAATAGAAATATGTGTACCTTCCGTCACGCATAAGAAGATGAAAAGCTGAAACAAATCATTAGATTAGTCAAACAAAACTACTAAATAATTTAAGATAAAGATTTAGTCAAATAATATCCAAAATAACCTCAAACACAATCCATATGTCCTGACCAAATTACAAAAATATGTTCTTGACTTAGGAAAAGTTTTAAGTAAACTACTTTAATATCTATGTTTTCGTCAGCACTCTAGGCCAAACGAGAACATCACCCACGTCGCAATCGGCTAACGTCTTCTCAATGTCACCAAACACATTCGCGCTGTGAACTTCAACGACATCCAATATAACTTTGATGCAATCTGGAGGGATGCCTGCATTATCTCTAATCAGACGCCCACGTGCAACAACTCGACTACAAATATCTGTCAAATGACAGATTTGTTCCACCCGTGGAAGTGGAGGTGGAGGTGGAGGTGGAGGTGGAGTTGATTCATCACGATGACTTGAGGTATCGCCAGATCGATACAACCCCTACAAGAAATAATTTTAATTATTTTCATGGATAAAATAGTAACTATACATTATTCTTTAATTAATTGTTACAATACCCGAGAACCAGCAGTGCCAGGAGAGCATTGCATTGGTTGAACTAGATTATTTATTTGATTATGAACTTCAAGCAAACGTTCTCCAATGTTCAATATCATGTTCTTGCACTCGTTGAACTTGTTTTCCAACTTGTTGTCCATTTGCTCTTGTAATACAATCATCGATGCTTTAATCTCAAATTTTCGCCCTTTCCTTCTCTCGATTTCATTAATGTAAGGGGTTGAAGCAATAATGGTAGTTTTTGGAATATGACCCAACCCTCTTACACGTCCTCTTTTATCAAGACCACAAACCTAAATGATAATCAGCCATTATTAGTAATGCATGTATATTAGTAACAAAAAATGTTCGAAAGCTAAGTATGTCAAAGTGAAGAGAATGAATGAAAACCTGCAGCAACCGGATCGTGATTTAAATCATTATGCATACAAGCCGGGTCATTGGCAACTATTTCTTTTATTTTTTCCGTTGTGATGCTCAGCTCTGTGAAGGGAGAGACCCATCGGATCTAGTATGAGTTGCCATAAACAATTCAGCTTCGTGATTTGAGTTTCTCGATTTTTTTGTTGTCAGTAATTTACAATGAGAAATCATGTTAATTATTCTCAGTATTCTTAAATTGGATTAAAAGAAATTAAAGTTATGTTGAAAACTTACAATCAACTCTGCCGTCCTAGCAGACCCGTCGACCAGATCGTGTGAGGGAACTTCATCTCTCTTCTGGATTCCTTTCCCTTTTCACGACGAGACTTCGCCTCTTTTGTAGATTCGTAATCAACAAATTTGACCCAATCTTCTAGCTTGACACCATTTGGGCAATTTTTCTTTCTGTCTCCATCATTATCATACATATCCAGGACACTTCCTCGTAATCGGTTCTTCCAGTCCTTCCACATATCATTAGCACGCTTAATTATGGCACTTTTACAGTTGTTACTATTGTCAACATCATACTTAGCCTACATATTTCATTACACAGGGCAATTAGTCAACAACAATGATATTATAAACATTAGAAAGTAAAACTCATGTATTTAAATGCTTACCAAAACAGTTGACCAAACATTATCCTTGATGGTATCTGCACAAGCCGCCAATTTTTGTATGCAATTGAACAATGAGTCCTGACCACATTTCCTAGAAATGAGGTGAATTGATTTTTATTAACTCCAAAGAATCTCTCCAAGTGGACTGATTGAAACTTTTATCCTTGTGGTGCTTGCTGGGGCAGAACTAGAAGGCCCTACATACGACATAATTTCTAAAAAAAAAAATAAATAAATAAAATGATTAGTCATTGAATATGTTGCTATACATTATAAAGAGATGACACTATACACATGCATATGTTTTTGCTAAATGAAAAGGAAAATAATCTAATATAGTAAATGTAATTAAATTTACTTCAACCTGATATGAAACTTGATCGCTTTCTTTTCCGCTTCGAATACGTGGGTTACATTCAACAATTTCTACATATGACCCTTCTTGTATATCTTCACTAGTTGGGTCATACGGATCATCTATTAAGGAAGGGCTTGAGGAACCTGCAGTCAACCTAGCCTCAAACACTAGCGGATCCTCAAATGCATATGCATCTTTTGTCAGTCGCTTGAACATCTAAGACAACATGCCGTCATCTCTTGTCGGATCCTTGCAATAGAAGACCCGAGCACCGAGATGCATGGATAAATGGCTCATCCTCTTCCTTGATATTCCTTCTAAACCTTCCTAGGTTTACAAATATCGATTTGTTTCAGGATCTACATAACATCCATTTGAAGTATCTTCGATATGCACCCAATCACAGTAGAACAATGTTATCTTGAAGCTGAAGTAGTTTAATTCAAGAATTTGTCTAATGATACCATAGTAGGTGGCTTCCTGTTCTACCAAGTTCTTATCCCTGGCACTCGCCCTGAACATAGTTAAGGCTTTCATAGAGACCCCGCTATTTTGTGTTGTCAATTTTTTTCAGAGTCTGATGTGCAAAAAACATATCCATTTACTGAGTATGTACTGTATGATGTGGCATCATAGCTAGGACCAATAGCGATTCTCTTAAATTGTGACATTTCTTCATTCTCTAATTGTTCCCTTAACCAAGCATTGTAGTTTACTTCTTTTTGCACCGACGGATTGCCCCTCCTGTTTTGTCCCTTACGTGTTTGGCCATGAATATATTCATTGTACTTCCTACAATTCACATACAATATAATATATGAATTAAATTTTTACTTTGCATGGTACAATTTAAAAACATTAAGGATAGAAACATAGACTTTTATCAACATACCCCAGCCATTGAGCATTTTCAAAGATGATGTTGTAATACCCATCTGCGTGCTTGTTGATATTGCACATTAGTAAGAAGATAACTTTTCCCTTTTTTATCGATTTGGAAATTATCGGCATTATCATCACCCTCATCATAGAATATCTTTTTCACTCTCTTATGGCTTCCTAACATCTTATCAGGCATGTAGTCCATGCAGTACATCATGGACTCTTCCAATATGTAGCGTTCAAAGAATACAACCCTCTGGATAAGTTTGATTCATCACATACTTTTTGTATGTTCTCATCATCCTATACACATTAAAATCAGATATAGATATAAATAATAATAATAATAATAATAATAATAATAATAATAAGGAAAAAGAAAGTTGATAAATTCTGATAATGAATGTTACCTCTCAAAAGGATACATCCACCGATATCTGACTGGTCCACAAAGTTGTGCTTCCTCTGCTAAGTGCACCACTAGGTGTGTCATAGGAACAAAAAAAGATGGGGGAAAATATTTTTCGAATACACATAATGTTTCCACTATTTTATGTTTCATATTTTGAAGCTCTTCACGATTAATAACTTTCGAACATATGACGTTGAAGAATCTTGACATTTCACAAATGGCGGTGCGCAAAGTCTTCTTCTTTCCCAAAACGAGTGCATCAACAAACCGGTAGCAATTCTTGCATCACAATGTGATAATCATGCGACTTGAGGGCCTTTAGTTGATAATCCTCTAAATTGACACGATGTGTCCAGGTTTGCACAATATCCTCTTGGAACTTTCAAATTGCTCAGTGTCGACAAAACATGTTTCTTTCAGATGTGGACAACGTGAAAGGAGCTTTGGGTAAGAATAACTTCGCCGTTTCTTTCTTCAGGCCACATAGACTTTCTTATCTTCATAGCCTGAAGATCCTGACGGGCTTGTAAACCATCCTTAGTCTTATCTTTTGTATCCATGATTGTTGCAATGAGATTCTCGGTGACATTTTTCTCAACGTGCATCACATCCAGATTGTGACGAATGGGCAAATGCTCCCAGTATGGCAAGTCAAAAAGGATTGATCTCTTCGTCCAGGCAGTAATATTGTCCGGGTCATTGTTAGACTTTTTCTTAGTCTTTCCGACTTGCTTTCCAAAAATGGTTTCAATATTATTCATTTTACGTAGTACATCTGAACCCTTCATACGCTTCGGAGCCTTCCTTTTTTCCTCTTTCCCATTGAATCTGGTTGTGTCAGTCCTAAAGTTATGACCTGATGGCAGGAATCTTCTATGTCCCATATATGCAAACTTCTTTCCATGTCCAAGCCAAACTGATTCTGTCTCCTCACTACAAATAGGGCATGCGTACTTTCCTCCTGTCCTACAACCAGAAAGATGTCCATATGCTGGAAAATCATGTATTGCCCATAGTAAAATTGCCCTCATTGTGAACATATTCTTACTGTGCGAGTCATATGTCACAGATCCTTCCCACAATTCAAGCAACTCTGCAATCAACGGTTGCAAGTAAACGTCAATGTCATGTCCTGGACCTTTTTTTCCGGGGATCAAAAGTGTTAACATGGTAAACTCCTTCCGCATGCATAAATGAGGCGGGAGATTATACGTAACAATCATAACAGGCCAACAACTATATGAATTGCTCATATTCCCAAAAGGATTGAATCCATCTGTTGCAAGTCCCAAACGAACATTACGTGGCTCCGCAGCAAAATCAGCATACTTTTCATCTACAATCTTCCACATAGACGAATCCACTGGATGACGCATGCAAATATCATCTTGAGCCGACTTTGAATGCCATATCATATTCTCTGCAATCTCTGGTATAGTGTAGAGTCTTTTAACCTCGGTGTTAATGGGAAGTACCTCAAAGACCTTACAAGGTACACGTGGGGCGGTTGACCTTACAACACTTTTAAATTTCCATCCGCTTGCTCCACATTTTGGACAACACCGCTTATCAACATGGTCCTTCCAATACAAAATACAATCGTTAGGGCATGCATGTATTGTCTCATAGTTCATACCCAATGAACTGATCAGCCTCTTTGCATTATAAGTACTATTTGGCAAAGAGTTCTCGTTGGGCAAAATTTTCTTGAGCAAGTTTAACAACTCTGTAAAGCTATTGTCTGACCAACGAAACCTAGCCTTCATACTCAACAACTCCACTTTGTCACAGAGACAACTTTGTATGCTCCGGTTTACACGATGGATATAGAGGTTGTTTTGCATCCTCCATTAACTTCCTATACTGAGCCTCATCGCTTAAATCATCATGAGGTTCAATATCATCTTCATTGTTAACCTCATCCATACATGCATCTAACTCAATGGGTTGAAAATGACTGAAAGCATCATTCACCAAATCGACCATTCTAGGCAACACATCTTCATTACGATTATCGACGGATGTACTCAAGCTTTGCTTTCAAGACGTTGTTCCCCATGGAGAAACCACGTCGTGTACGTTGATCTATGCCATTAAAAACCAAGTGTTCGGAAATGGTTTCTAATGTCATCTTCCCACGTATATTACAACACTTGGCACAAGGACAATTTGTGCCAATCTTCCCCATTTCAATTTTGTTTCACGTACTTTAGAAACGTTGCAACACCTTCCATGTATTCAACAGCTTAACCTTCCCGCCTCATCCAGTTCTTGCATGGTGTCATGGAAGCCATCTCTGTAACGTGTACATGATATGTTTAAGTCAGATTACGAATGAGTATGTCTATCTAATTTGTAATCTAAATGAACATGATTCAAAATACAACTCATTTCTAAATGTAGAATCAAAGCAAAAGAACTGTAACCTGAGTTGTTTTCCGCAACCTCACCAGATGCCAAGACCTACCTGCTCTCCATACATAAACAGATAAACAAAACTCGAGCGTGACATCAAATAACATTGAATCCTCCTTTCACCAAAGAGTAACCAAAAAAAAAAATGCTCAATACAAGTGTAACAAGTTTATCCTCCTTTCTTTTTATTGAGCATGGTGATGGGGATATTCTTTTCTAACAGATGGGTGTAATCTATATAGTTAGGAAATTGCATTTTGGGTTTTCATCCATGGATGGTTAGGAAATAGGATAAAATTTACTACCAACAATTTCTAAGCATAGATTATTCGGACCTGTATTTAATTTCATCCATTGTTCATTCAAATGGTCCACCCCACATAGGGCCACCAAATGGTATAGGTCCCATTGTGAATGAGCATAACCAAAAGAATTACATTGATCCGATGATCCTTGCCGTCCAGTTGGTGGCCATCAACAGGAGAAATTAGACGGTTGTTATCATCTTACCAGTGTGATAATGGTTCATCCACAAACGCAGCCTGATGTAAATGTATACCACTTGCACAATAAATGTGGTGCCGACCCATTCAACGCAAGAATGGATTAGGTGTTACCTGCGTAACACCATAGTGGGTGTTTCCCGGACTGTGGGGCCCACCTTAATGTATGTGTTATAAAAATCAAAATTTTAAGTGGACTACACCATAGGAAATAGTGGTAATTGTACTACCACCATAAAAAACTTCCTAAGGCCCTCTATGGTGTAATCACCTATAGATTTGTATCTACTTCATTTTGGGGGCCATTGGTATATATCCATGTTGTCCATCAATTTTTTCAGCTCATTTTAAGAGACACTCATAAAAATTAAGCAAATCAAAATCTCTACTTTCATTGAGAATCGGTCTCTTGGGTACGTGTCCTTTCATGATCCAAATACCTAGACATATCCACTATACACGTGGCATACATGTATCTCTATCAACACTATTCAAATAGTGGGGCCAAATGCAGATGGTTCATATGACAAAAATCGTACTTGTAGGACTGTTGATTTTAAATTTTCAATGGCAGCCATCAAATCAACGGTTTAAAATGTAGAGCAGTCCAAACTGTGCGAACAAAGCTCTATTTGTCGAGAGGAATGTTCTGGTCAATCGATCAAAGGCCCATGAATTGAATGGCTTCATTAAGGTATGCACGCACATCCATACACTATTGTATGAACCTTCACAAGCATATATTTCTTCTTTTTTTAAAAATAATAATAATAATAAAATTCTATCATAGTCTAACAACTTGGCTTTATTTCATAGGCATGCAGATGTTTGTCAAAAAAGAATCATTGACAATCTTTTGAAAGTTGGTGGTCCACTCTCTAACAAGCATATGTAATCCAATAAAATAATGCCATGTCTGTCTTATGGAATTTGGTGTTATCCAAAAAATACCTAATCCACTCCCTAATAAGGCCGGCCCACAGCTTTTTGGAAGCTTGTTTTGGCAGTCCATTTATTTAGTGCATTAAATGAAACGGACGGCTTTTAGTTGTTTTGGACAGCACATCTAACCAACATGGCCCACCTGATGGTGGTTTTTGTCCTTGGCATTGTTCAAAAACCTGAAAAGGTGTGCCCTTGAAGAACTCAGTGTATAGGCCATCAAACCCATTCATCAGGAGAACCCCACCAGGATGAAGGCACAGACCAAAGGTGTGCCACTGAAGAACTCGTAGGCCAAATCGTGTGAATATATAGGTATTAGGCGTGATTTTACATTGCTCCTGCTTCATGTCCTATCTGAGTTTTGGATCAAGATATTATTATTTGGATGTACGGTGAAAACATTACAATCACAATGAGTTCAAAAAGGGGTGTATCTATCAAGACCAAGGGGCCGAAAATATCAATTCCCATAACAATTACACATAAACCCAACACCCAAAAAACAGGGGGTTTCCAATCATGGGGTTCCGAATCTAGGGGTTTCCAATCATGGCGCTGGGAGAGAGATTGAGAGATGAATGAAAAGGAAAAAAAAAAAAAAAAGATGAATGAACTTCCGATGGAAATGCATGCAAGAGATTTGGTAAGGATAGTACCTCAGTGGAGGTGAAACGGAACGTGGCCTTCCGTTTAAGGTGATGGTCGACGGACGATGACGCTCCAGCTGCCCGTGGAGGATTTCTCGATGGAAGATGAGGGAAAAGTGGAAGAGAGGGAGAAGAGGAGCGGGCGTGGGAAGGTTTCCTGTTGGAAATAAGATAAAATTTTCAAATCCATGTATTGTGAGTTTAACATAATTTATAACACAAGCTCTATTAACGGTCGTACATACGTGGGACCATTTTCTGCATGGTTAAGATTATTTTACATAACAAAATTATAAATATTTACTATTTGCACCTAGACTGATTATTTGGATGGTTTGGATAACTCTGAATCATAGCCACTGTTGTTATGGACGAGTCACCACTATTTTACATAAAATACAAGACTTACATTGCAAAACTCTAATTCAAAATGGTAAGTTGACGTTTGAACCTGGCATCACTCTGTGGGCCCCACCATGATAGATTTGTTTCATCCACGCCGTCCATCCATTTCACGACATCATTTTGCATGAGATCCCCAAAAATTATATTGAAATAAATCTTGGGTGGACCACACAATTAGAAAATATTATTAGTTGGACGTATGTGGGTCAACTGGAGCTTTGGATTTAAATCTTGAGTGGACCACACAATCTTTGGATTTAACTCGTTCTTTGGATATTGCCTTAAAATGATCTCTCCAAATGGATGGAAGGTGTGGATACAAACCGTACATCATGGTGGGGCCTACGGAGTTTGGTGACGTCACTTCAGTATATGGTCTCCAGATACGTGCGTTGGCTTTTGTATAAACTTCCCACGCAAGAATATTGGGTGGGGCCCACTGAGATATTTTGGAGAAATACACTCCGTTCATCCATTTTAGGAGATCATTTTAGGACAAGTGACCAAAAATTAGGTGGATCCAAAGCTCAAGTGAGCCACAAGAGAGGAAACAATGGAGATTCAGTGAGCACCATTGAAACATTCTTATGGACATGAAAGTTTTGTATCAGGATATTTTTTCAGTTCTTATACTTTATCCCATTGAGAGTAACGTTATAAACGGTTTGGGTGGCCCAAAGACATCAGAATGGAGCCCAGGAAGGTTTCAACCGTACAAATTTCTTTCCCCAGTTTTCCCTCTTGCATGTGTGACTCGATTGAGTTGTGGATCAACTCATTTTTTATCGCATCCTACAATGAGCTATAAAAACATGTGGATGGGGTGGATTGATCAAAAACATCGCAGTGGGCCCCACCCAGCATCCTTGCACAGGAACTTGCTGCAAAATGCTTTCACAAGAAATTCGCGTCCCTAGTCTCCCCAGCACCAACCCCTTGGCTGGTGGTCAGTGCTCTATGGGCCCCACCATAATGCATGTATTTCATCCATTACGTTCATCCATTTTAAAATATCGTTTTAGGAATTTATTCAAAAAATGAGAGGTATATAAATCTCGGGTGGACCATACCACATGAAAATAATAGTGATTGGATATCCATCATTACAATCCTCATAAGGCCCACTTTACTGTTTATTTGACATCCAATCTGTTTATTAGGTCATATAGGCCTAGATGAAGGGGAAAAACAAAAATCATTTGAATTCAAAACTTTTATGGCCCCCGAAATGTTTTTAATGGTTGACGCTCATTCAACACTGTATCCTGTAATATGGTCCATTTCAGATTGGGATATACCTCATTTTTGGTCTCATGCCATAAGATAATCTTTCAAAATAGATGGAAGGCATTGATGAAACACATACATCATGGTGGGGCCCATAGAGCACCGACCACCAACCATTGGCGGGTGCCAAGGGGAGTAGCTAATCCGTTCCCCTTATTTATAGCGTGGTCTATTTAATCTTTGGATATGATTCATTTTTTGGATAATTCTCTAAAATGATTTCAAAAAATAGATGAATAATGTGGATTGATTCCAAATTTTCAGTAAATCCAAAACTTAAGTGGACCATGCCACATGCAACGGTGTGGAATAATGATTTCTACGTTGATACCTTCCTTGGGCCCACAATAATGTTTATTTCCCATCCAACCTGTTCATAATATAAAAAATATATGAATGAAGATAAAATACAAACATCAGCTTGATCCAAAACTTCCATAGCCTCCAAGAATTTTTCAATGGTAGAGGTTCAATCACATTATTTCTTGTGGTTTGGTCCACTTGAGCTTTGGATATGCTTCCTTTTTGTTCTTTAGACCTCAAATTATCTGTTAACATGGATGAACGAGTGGATAAAATAAATAAATAACGGTGGACCCCACAGAGTTTACTCTGGTAATAAGGGTAATGAGTAACTCACCTAAATATAGTAAATATAGTAGAGAGGGGTTTCCTTGAAACATTCATAATCATATATTGGGCCTGCCTAAATGTGATTTACATATCCAACCCACTCATTATGTGTGTCCCTCTTAGATGAGGGATCAAACCAAGTTTCAGTCGCATCCAAAACTCATGTGGGCCCCACTAAGTGCTTTTATATTTTTTAGAATGTCTTCATATGGTTTTAGATGGTATGGCCCACTTAAGTTTCGTATACGGATGATTTTTGAGATATCTCATAACCTAAAAGGGACACATCAAATGCATGGTGTTGATGTTCGATACACATCATGATGGGCCCCACAAAACTTACTAACATCAATTTTTAGGTTCTCATGATGTTACTAAGTTGAGTCATAATTTTAATTAGAATATTTGGCCCATTTTACATGTCTGGTCCATTCACTCTACTTTACTGGTCAATACCCTCAATTTGACTAGTTATTCATCTCGATCAAGTTACATATGAAGAAGATATTGGGCATACAAGATTGATCAACAATTTCAGTGAAATTTGATTTTAACGTTTAAAGGTTCAATTAGTGGATGTACCTAATAATTTATTAACAAATATTTTTTATTTCACGATAAATTTCAATTTCTATTTAAAAATAACATTTTTTTTTAAATATATTTTTTGTACTCTTAATTTTTCTTTGAAAACTTTTAACAAAATATCATTTTTATTATAAAATATTTCAAAAAAATTAAAATATAAATTCAAATTTTTATTTTCAAAATCTCAAAAAATTTTCCAAATTTTAATTTTTTTTTTCCCCAAAAATTACAAAATGCTGATTTTTTTTCTTTAAAAGCATCATTTGGTTTTCAACTTTTCAATTTTCTTTTTTAAAATGATATATTTTTTTTTTTTCAAAATATCATTGTTTTTATAAAATATTATGGTGGGGCCCACATTGTCAAAATTTTCACATTTTAATTTTTTTTAATTTTCTTTTTCAAGATATTTTTTTTTCTCAAAATCAAATGCTTTTTTTTTTTTTTTTTTCAAATTTATCAACTTTTTTCAAATTTCTTTTTTCCCACAAAATAGATTTTTATTAAATCACTATTTTTATTTTTTCAAAATCTAATTTGTTTTCTCAGACATTGTTAAATTTTTTAAACTTCTCAATATTCTTTTTCATGTGATATTGCAAATCATTTAAATATTAATTTTAAATTAAAAAATAAAAATAAAAATTTCACTCATTTGATATAAAAACAAAATAAATTTTCTTTTTGCATTCAATCAATTGTTAAAAAATAATCTTAGATACAAATATGTATAATTAAACCCCTGAAATTCTATTAAAAAACAATTATTCGACTAACAAAAAAAATTTCTTTTCCACCATATTTCGATAAAAATGAAAAAAAATTAAAAATGAGGCAACAGTATTTTTACGACGGACATGAGGCCTTTTACGACGGACCTTGATCCGTCGCAAAGGCAACCGAAAAAGCGCCATTTTTGGTGTTTTAGGCGGGAATTTACGACGGTTACAAAATCAAGTTTTCCGACGGATTTTGTCCGTCGCCTACTAACGACGGACCAAAATCCGTCGTAAATACGTCGTAAATCAGATTTTAGCGACGGATTTTGATCCGTCGCTAAGTTCAGCGACGTTCAGACTACGGTTTTTCGACAAAGCGACGGACCTTTTCCATTAGCGACAGATTTAATCCGTCGTTAAACCAAGAAGTTTTAGCGACGGACTAAGTCCGTCGCAAAAATACGTCGCAAATTCACCCTTTTGGCGTAGTGTAAAACGTAGCTATTTCCAACTTCGGCATACAGCTACGGGTTAGATCAAATATTATCCGTAGCTATATGTACGTTTTGCTACAGGAAATGTTCTACGAATTATATCTGTAGCATTATACCTAGAGCTGCGGATTAAATTCGTAGCTATATTGTAATACTTATAGCTACGGTCACGTTATGGACTATTACCATAGCTATAATTAGCTACGGTTTTTATCCGTAGCTTTTTCCCCCTGCTCACATGGGTTTATTAAATCAAATATAATAGTGATGGCACTATAAAAAATGAATAATGCTAGATTTGTAGAAAAAGAAAATATTACTTAAACTTATGGTATTGAATATCAAGAGATATTAACACCAATAACTAAGATGAGCTCTTTATGCATGTTATTATCTACTGTTGCTAATCAAAGGTGACCTTTGTATTAATTACATATGAAAAATGCCTTTATACATGGAGATCTTCATGGGGAAGTGTACATGAAATAGCCTGCTGGACATCTCTAAGAGGAAAGCATAATTTAGTATGTAACTTAAAGAATGCAATTTATATATTTAAATAGTTGTGAAGGGCTTGGACGTCACATATATCTCATTATTACCTATCCAAATATTGTTCAAGCTGTTTCTCTGGCCAGTTAATTCATGCATAGCCCATCCTCCATCCTTATGGAAGCTGTTGATGCAGAAATCTGGTTAACCCTTCTCGGACCTTGATTACCCGCACGCGAAGAAAACAAAGGAGACCCTGGCTGCAACAGGGGAGCCTTCGATGCCTAAGTCAGACAAAGAATCTGGATTTAATATAGTGTAAGGTTTTTCGTGTGTAGAGTTGTGTACCTTTCACCATTAGAGATACTCTTATTTATAGCTGAAAGGAGGCAATGGCGTAGAGGGCAATCTCCATATTTAGTAGGGGCGTGTTGTAGAGAGAATTGTATCCCGAGCATATCATTATCTACAATTAACATACAGCATGCTTCATCATCATTATTATTATCCGTTGATCATTGTGGGTAATCCATCGATCAGATCATCCTAAAGTTTGAGGCCTTGATCTATTTGGCCTTAGAAAAAATGAGATCTGAACAGATCTGAGCTTACACCACTGGATATCCCTACACCGATCTCTACGACACGAGATTTTCACACAAAACCTTCATCTAAACATCAGGACTTTCCATAGATTAAAACATCGAACATGAGGCTGATTAGCCCATTTTTATGTATTCCAAAAATAAGGGTAGTTACAATGGCCCCTAGATGGATTGTCTTTAACCCAAAACCTATTTAATCTATTAAAAATTAGACAATTGCATGTTTGTAAGCTCACTTTCATAGCCCACTTGCGGCTTGAAATTACCTCAATTTTTTGACCCCAAGTGTATATTTTAATGAGCTTATTACAATAACTATCTATAATGTTACACATATATGTCATTTTGAAATATTGTAGATGATTTAGTTAATTAAATTCAGACTAATATACTCTAATGCTTTCATAACGTAGAGTATTAAACAAAAACTTTGGATTGCACTGCATTCCAATTACAGAATGCCAAGCACAATAGAGTATTCCATTCCAATGTATTTGGTATATGGAATCCAATGCACTACTCCAAATAGAAGCAATCAAACAAATGAGGCCTCAGTGAAACTAGGTAGACACTAGTATGCAAACCATCAAACACCAGTCTCTTTATTCCATACAATAGTTATACACGTGGAGGCTATCTGCTACACGCTTGAGGAAACTGGATATACAACATAATACAAACCTTCAAACACGGTTCTCTTTATTCCACACAAGAGCTAGATAAGGTGCAGAGTAGTACCCGCTACACGCTTGGAGAACCTAGGTAGAAAACTAATATGCAAACCTTCACACACAATTATCTTTATTCCATGCAATAGAGAGACAACGTGCAGATCACCCACTACGCCTCATTGCCCAGGAAAGGTGCAGCCACACCATTGTCAATGTGGTCGATGTGCGGGTGTTGATAGAACCCTAGAATGCCAAACGCTGGTACGCACGGATTCACTCCTCCGGGCGAGCTCAATGTCTGGATGAAAGTGCTGAATGCGCCGAATGCCTTTGACTTATCGCCATTTGGATGCACTTCCACCGATTCCTGGTTCTCCTTCGAGCTGCCGAACAGGATCTTAGCGTTGAGTGAGATGACTGCTGCCGATTTCCGATCAACATTGGAAGGCCCAAGGAGATTAGAGGGAATGGTTTTCCGGCGGAAGTTGGGCCCGGGATCAGGGACATTGGATTGAACCTGAACATTCTCTTTGAAGAGGCCGCCGCTGTATGACGAGTCGATTATGAAGAAGATGATTGCCTTGTCCGGCAACCGATTGATTATAGGCAGGAGGTGCGCAGCTGGAAGGGGATTCGGTTCATGTTAGTTGCAGTTTTTTTACAAAAAGGGTATTTCAAACACGAGTGGTGTTACGTATGCACGGATCGAATCCTCAACAACACCTGTTGTATTGTACGTGTTGTCAGTCTGACATCTAAGTTAGAACGCGAGGTCCAAAATCAGCCCTATCCACAACTGAGGTGGGCCACCAACCATAGGTTTGCATGGAGCTGATCACCATGGTGTGTATATTGCATCCAACCCGTTCATCAGGCGGTGTGGCCCATCGTTGTTTTGTATTGATCCGTGACCAAATAACAGAAATTGAGCAATAGTCCAGATTCAATGGAGAATTGGCACGACTCAACGGCCGTGCTCTTAAAATTAGGGAGATTTTGGGGGCGGCTTCGGTGGATCCCGAGATTCACCAGGGTGGGTGAGAACTTGACTGTTTGGCCACCACCATTTATTTGACTATATCCATACCCCCGAACTGTATTCAAAGCTCATTTTAGGGCATGATCCAAAAAATGAAGCAGATCCAAATCTCAGATAGACCATAGCGCAAGAAACAGTGTAATTACTTTTTATGGGCTAAAAAAGCTTTGGATCAAGATAATATTTGTGTGGTCTTTTCATCTAGGTCTTTGTGACCTTATCAATATGTTGGATGGAAAATAAACACTCCTGTGGAATCCATAAAAGGTTTTTATGGGTGTGGATTCAATCAAGACTGTTTCCTTATATGGTGTGGTCTGTCAACTTCGTTATTTGGATCATGCACCAAAGTGAGCTTTTAAAATGGTTGAACGGTGTGGATTTAACGTACATAAATCATTGTGAGACCTACAGTCAGTGTCCCAACCACCTTGGTGGATTCCACGCCTGAGATTTTGTGCAACTACATGTGCTATTGTGTCAATGATACAGAAGTCTTAAATATGAAACAAGAGAAATTATTTATACACCATCATTCTATGTAAAGTCGTTCGTCACCCTATATTCCCAAATGGATATCGAGGCAGTGAAGTGTTCTCTCATAAGACAATATCACACCATCTTTTGTCCATTGGGAATGGACGGTGGAACGCAGACTACGCATCCACTCTCAGAACATTTCTCAAATTTCATTCATCCTTACCTGTAATGGGAAGGAGATCGCTGGGAATGATCGCCGGAGTGCTCCCGTTAACCAGCGCCCCACCCCCACTGAAGAAGAATAACAACATGTCTCCTGGCTTAGCTGCATCGACCAACTGATTAAGTGCATCTATGATATTATGAAACGTGGGCTTCTTCTCCGTCTCATCGGTCAAGCTCGTAATGTTCTTGTCCCGAAAGCCGAAGCGACGGACCAGGGCGTGCATGGCATTCGCGTCATTTATGCACCCATGCAGCTTGTTTTCTACGGGTACCTTGGGGTTGTTGGAGTAGTTGCATCCCACCGTGAGGGCCAAATGATTATTATTATTATTATTACTATTATTATTATTATCACCAATGACGATCGGCATGATTTTCCTCACTTTGATGAAATGCACTGATCTAAAATCTAGTACACACCTTCTCTGGATCCATATCTCTAACAACATCGGCTTATATAGACCATTCTCATTGGTAAATTACTTAAATGCCCTCACCTGTCATCTACTCTATTGCTATAGACACTTAAATGCAATCCAATTGACTGATCTAGACCATCATCCATTAGGTCTAACAAACATTTCATGTGCTACCATGCAAATATTACATCAATTTGGCATTTACAACCCCATCATCATCTCCCTTTAATATGGATGGTGCATAAGTCCAATCTACAATTTGATAGATTGGGGCCCACCATAGATTTCTTATTAACCTAAAGAGTCACTTTTCTTAGGCCATCCTAACCTATTCACATATGGCTCGGAAAAAGGATGGCTACTAAATAAGGAAAAGTCAAAGATAGATTGGATCATTTAATCAGTGTCATTTTTGCATAGTATCCAATAAAATATATTCTGGATTTAATAGATAGTTTAGATGGATCGATCAATGGATTGGACTGTTCAAATGCATATAGGAGCACCATAACTTGTAGTACTCTAATGATAGATTAAAAAATGAAGATTTTTTCGGTGCTGAATTAAATTTCCGTGATATGACTAATGGTTAGCTCTGATACCAGACACGGACCTCTTTCCCACGTGCAGAGGGTGTGCACTTTAAAATGGCACCCGAGCTATTGCCATTTGTATTCCTCTCCTCCACGGATGGATGGAACGGGGATATGTAGTTGATAGTGGATTAGGTGAGACCACGGCCTCAACCAACAAGGTGTGGCCCGGCCTTGGGACTCACCTTGATGTATGTATTATCATACATCTACGCTGTTCATATGTTTTTCCTGCTCATTTTAATGTATTTACTTAAAAATGAATCAGATCCAATTTTCAGGAGAACCACACCATAGGAAGCCATGATGATTGAATGCATGCCATTAAAAAATTTATATGGCCCACTATAATGTTTATTTTTCATCCAACCTGTTCAGCACGTCACATGGAAATGGATGAAGGGAAAAAACAAATATCAGCTTTCATCCACAAGAGACTTTTAATGGTAAATCATCGTTGTTTCATGTGGGGTGATTCATCTGAGATTTAGATTCTACTTCATTTTTCGGCTCATGCCCTAAAATGAGCTGGGACAATAGATGGACGGCGTGGATATGTACATCAAAGCCGCACGGTCAGTGCAGCGCTGTGTTAGTTGAGGTAATCCGCTCCGGATGTCTTGACTTCAGGAAATGAGCCGCGCTGTGTGTACAACACACCGCCGACTTAGGTGGTGTGGTTACGTGTGTTGCGAAGACGAGCGCTGACGTGCCTCAAACTCCTACATGTATGAACGGTTCAAAGGATATCAAAGTTAGATGAGCCTATTACGGTGCATTTATTATATATACTGTTCATTCATTTGGTGAGATCATTTTAGAGAATTATTCAAAACACGAGTCATATCTAAAGCTTATATAGATCACACAACAAATACCAGAGGGAGAATGATTCTCACAGTTAAAACATTTACGAGACATACCGTAATGTTTATTTTCAATCCAATCAATTCATAAGGTTACTCACATTATTTTCAATCCAAGTAATTCATAAAGTTACTCATGCTTGGATGAACAGGGGAAAAAAAAATCATATTGATCCAAAACGTTTGTGGCCACTAAAAGGCTTTCAATGGTAGACGTTCAATCACCCATTGATTTTTGTAGTGTGGTCCACTTGATATTTGGATCTGTGTTATTTTTCAGCTCAAGCATGGTAATGAACTCGCCAAATGTACAGACAGTTTTGATATAACATATACCTCGTGGTGGGAACTGCAGAACTTAGTGACGTCAGCACAGCAGCTCGGTGGTGTGTGTGGTACGTCAAGCAATCCGCTCCCGCGCTAGGGTAGGTCCCGCAGGGAAATCGGATTTCCTACTGAGTTACTCAGTCGGATAAGAGTGTACCGAGTAAACACAGTTGGGCCCACCTTGAATGTAAGTTGTCTATTGACACCGTTCATTCGTTTTTCCATATAATTTAAGGGATTGATCGCAAAATTGAAGCATATCAAAAAATCAGGTGGACCATACTACAGGAAAAATGGGGATAATGATTTCCAACGTTGAAACCTTGCTAGACTCCTTAGTGATGTTTATTTTTCATCCAACCTGTTTATAGGATCATACAGACATGGATGAAGGGAAACAAATATAAGCTTGATCCAAAACTTATGTGGCCCCCAAGAATTGGTGGACTTTCAATTCAACTGTTTTGTGTGATGTGGTCCATTTAAATAATGTATAAGATTCATTTTTTGTCTAAAGTGCTAAAATTATCTATTAAAATAGATGGACAGAGCAGATAAAATACGTAAATCATGGTGGACCTTACAGAGTTTACTCAGTACGCTAAGCGTAGCGGGTTTACTCACTACGTCGCAGGTGCTTTTGGCAAACAGGCATATGAAGACATGGAAAAACGGATAACCCTCATTTTTGAGCTTATAATATCCTAAAACAACATGGAAAAACCGATCACCCTCATTTTTGAGCTTATAATATCCTAAAACAACATGGAAAAACAGATAAACAGCATAATAAAACCCATATATCATGGTGGCCCCGCAGAGCCCCTTCCTTTTCCGTCGACACCAAGGTAGGATGCAATCTGCAGCATCCGTTCTTACTCTATTATTAAATTTAGCAATATTACTTAGATAGCTCACTTGAGAGAGACAGCAGGATCTAAAAGTCGTGTTCTGACTCCACGCCTTCTTTATTAAAAACTGTTTTATTATGAAAACTGAATTCAGTATTTTTTTAATTTTTTTTATAATAAAGCTATTCTAAAAATAATATTTATTATCTTTTTCTCTTTATAAGGTATTTCTAAAATTTTAATTTAAAGAAAACTAAAAATTGAATCATCCAATTATTTAAGAAATATCTGATTTCTTTATCTTTTTTTCTATAATTTTTTTTTTTTTTTTAAAAGTTTGGAATATTTTTACTAGTTGAGATTTGAAAAAATATATATATATATGCTCACCTACACACGTGCGCACCTTTGCACATGTGTCATAGGAGTCGAATCCGAATGGTCCATAAGATGAGGAATCTCATGAAACCTCGGGGGTGAGTTTTCACCCTGATCTAAGATTCTTTTGGGCCATAGCAAAGAAAAATGTAAATTAAGGGAAGAAACTATTTACATTTTTCATGGCCCACCGAAGTTTTGGTTCAAAGTAAAAATTGGTGCTAGGGGGTTTAATGAGGCTCTGCTTCATGTGGACCATTCGGATTTTTGAGACTCATCACGTATGATGAGTTCTCAAAAAAGTTAGTAGGTAGTCCTTGTTCGCATGTGAGCGTTTTCGTTTGTGTGTGTGTGTATAAAAAGGTACTATGCGCTCGAGCTCACGACAAGCTTATCGTGAGGTTGAGCTGTGTGGGCCCCACCGTGATGCGTGTCGACCATCAACACCGTGTATTTGATGAGTACCCTTTAAATTATGGGATATCCCAAAAATCAGTTGTATACGGAACTCAGGTGGGCCATACCATCTAAAATTATGTGAAGACACCGTTAAAACATATAAAAGCACTTGGTGGGGCCCACCTGAGTTTTGCATGTGCCTGAAACTTGGTCTGAACCCTCATTCAAGTGGGACACACATAATGGATCGACTGGATTTGCAAACCACATCTCGGTGGGCCCTCAAAAATGGTTATGAATGTTTTAATGGTGTACGACCCCTCTCCACTTCTGTATGTGGTGTGGCCCACACAAGTCAAGGATTGACTTGATTTTTGGGACCTAGGCCCATGATGGAATGGTGCATCTGACTGATGGGGTAGATGTTCGAAACGCATCACGGTGGGATCCACACAGCTCGACCTCATGGGACGGACCCTCGAGCCCATAGTACCTTTTTCCACACACACACACACACACACACACACACACACACACACACACACACACACACATATATATATATATATATATATATATATATATATATATATATATATATATATATATATATATATATATTTCATATTTGAGGCCATCCCATCAAATTTTTTTTGGTTCTTTCATTTTTTTAAAAGAGAGAATCTAAAACGTTTTTCATAAAAGGATTTTGAAAAATTATTAACTCCATCGGTATGCAGCCCTGTCTTTCCCACTAATTTCTTATTTTTTATGCTATCTAATTAAGCCCATATGAGTGGTGGGTCATACCAAAAGATCACCAAATAAACAATCGATAGCCCAAGATAGTGAACAGATTAAATCTTTATAAGATACTAACACTTTTTAATACAGAAAAATTACTTGTGCGTGATATAAAATAAAAATAAAATAAAATAACTTTGAAACCCTTACAGAGTGCCAGGGATCATACCCAGGCACTACGAAATTGCTTAGATACTGCATAGGTGAGACAAAAAAAAAAGAGTCAAACTAACAAACTATCTATTTCAGTTTAGTTGTATCATGAACCAACATATATGAGCTGCACATACGATAATCAGATTTTTAAAGGACATTTAGTGGACGGTTAAATATCCCATTATCCTTTTTCAGAAAAATAGAAAGAATCCATAAATCAAACGTTAAGATTGTTCAAAGCATCTTATTTTGAGACCGTGACTTGGAGTAAATGGGCTCCATAGTATTATCAGTTTAATTTTTATAATGTATGTCACGTGTACAATTTTAGTGTGCCTATGTCCAGTGTTATACGCTGCTAGAGTATCATATATACCCATTCAACCTGCCCACAATGTCACAACGACCGAAGACACAAATATCAGCTTTATACAAAACTTTTAAAACCCTCAGGATGTTTTTAACTATGGATGTTCAACCACCACTGTTTGCTGTGGTATGGTCCACTTGAGCTTTTGATCTCCTTCATTTTTTAGTTGAACAGCATGGGTAAAACATACACCTAAGCTTTTGATCTGCTTCATTTTAGAATCATATCCTAAAATGAGTTAACAAAACAGATGAACCATAGATAAAATACATACATGACGGTGGGCCACATTGCCCGACACCCCAGGTATCAGGGTCACCATCCAGTCCACTTTCCTAGGTCCGTGCATTTAAGTCTATTTTAATGATGGTGTTGGTATAAGTGGACTGATTGTTGGGAGCCTTGCACAAAACCTTAGGATCTAGCCTCCCTAAACAAACCAGAATCATGGATAATAAAGCAATGAAAATAATTAATGCATCAATTACACACCACACAAGAGATTTTTACGTTGAAAACCCTCAAAGAGGTAAAAACCATGGGACCTCGTCCAGATCAACAATCCACTATGAAGTAAATCGTTACAACCTTATTCACTCATGCAGGAGTGGATAAACAATGAGAGAAACAAAGAAAACGGAGAGATCTCACCATTTATGATGACATAGAAGCGCTGAGATATAGATTGCACAATAGATAACCTCCACGAGTATAGTCTCCCTTCTATAAGCTTACTCTCTCTCTTTTCCCCTCTCTCTCACACACCTTTGATAGCCCTAAACCCTTTAGCAAATCCCTTGTAAAGCTTTATAAAACTCTCTTGTCGTACCTAGAAAGCCCTAGGAATTCCTATTTAAAGTTTTAGGAAACTCCTTTCCGTATTCCAGTTGCGAAAGGACTTGCGACATGAAATCCGAGCAAAATCACGGAATGAATCTGCGTAATCTCGACTGGTCAAACCAAGTCCACGTTCGGTCGAGAGCCACATATGACCGGTCGAGCACCTCCTTCGACTGGTCGAGCACCCCGGAGAAAAATAATTCACAGTTGCTGGACTTTGAGTCGTGCCACAACCCGACTCCATGACTGGTCGACCACCAACCTTTGACCGGTCGAGTAGGGTTCGTGACCGGTCGACGACGGGTCAAAAAAACCCATCAAATCTCCCCCTTTTGACCCAAGAGGGATCCACCTTCTTTAAGCCAGCCAAGTTTCTATAAACCTCAAACTTGCCCTTGAGCAAAGCCCTGGTCATCATGTCTGACCAATTATCGTCTGTATGGACCTTCTCAAGCTGTAACACCTTCTGTTCTAAAGTATCCTTGATTTAGTGATACCAAATCTCTATGTGTTTTGACTTAGAATGCTGACTTGGATTCTTGCTCAAGTGTATAGCACTCTGACTATCGCAATAGACCACGTGCTCCTCCTGCTTCAAGCTAAGTTCCTGTAAGAACCTTTTCATCCAAAACATCTCTTTACATGCCTCTGTGACTGTAATGCACTCGGCCTCTGTCGTCGACAATGCTACGACCTTCTGTAGCTTGCTCTGCCAGGAAATCGCTCCCCTTGCAAACGTGAACATGAACCCCGATGTAGACTTCCTAAAGTCTATGTCACCTGCCATATCTGCATCTGTGTAACCCTCTAACACAGGTTTTTCGTCACCATAGCATAGGCTCAACCTGGATGAGCCTCTTAGATATCGCAGTATCTACTTAACCGCTGCCCAATGTTCTTTGCCAGGATTGACAAGATACCGGCTGACAACACCAACCGCATATGCTATGTCTGGGCGTGTACATACCATAGTATACATCAAACTTCCTACCGCTGATGCGTAGGGTATCTTCTGCATCTCTTCCACCTTTGCCTTCATCTTGGGACATTGCCTGTCTCTCAATCTGAAGTGACCATCTAGTGGAGTACTGACCAGCTTCGCTGCATTCATATTGAACCGCTCTAGGACTTCTCAATATATCGCTCTTGTGACAGTCAAAGCTTCCTGCTGCTTTTGTCATGGGTTATCTCCATTCCTAGGATCTGTCTAGCCAGGCCTAAGTCTTTTATCGCAAAAGACTTGCCCAACTCCTGTTTCAGCCTGTCAATCTTCTTAATGTCTTTTCCCATGATGAGCATATCATCAACATATAACAGCAGAACTAAGAAATCGCCATCTGAGAACTTGCGCGTGAACACACGGTGGTCTGACTTCATTCTGTCATACCCATGTTTTAACATAAACGAATCGAACTTCTTGTACCATTACCATGGAGCTTGTTTCAGCCCATACAAGCTCTTCCTCAGCCTACACACCATATGCTCTTTGACATTGACTTCGAATCTCTCTGGTTGGTGCATGTAGATCTCTTCTTCCAGGTCACCATGGAGAAAGACAGTTTTAACATCTAACTACTCTATCTCCAGATCCATGCTAACCGCCAACCCAGCAACACCCGTATGGATGTCATCTTCACCACTGGTGAGACTATCTCTTCGAAGTTTATACCTTTCCTCTGACCGAACTCTTTCACTACAAGTCTGACCTTGAGCTTCGTCTGTAAATTCTTCTGTTCAATCTTCTTTTTGAACACCCACTTGTTGCTCAAAGCTTTCTTGCCCTTAGACAATTTCACCATATCATAGGTGTGATTCTTATGCAAGGATTCCATCTCATCTTACATAGATTTCAACCACTCCTCCTTATGCTCGTTGGCTAGGGCCTCAGAATAATCTTATGGCTCTCCCCCATCAATCAGCATAATGTACTCATGTAGCGAGTACCTCTTGGATGACTGTCTGTCCCTAGATGACCTCCTCACCTGTGACTCAACAGGTGGATCAAGTGGGGGCTGCTCCCCTGGTCCATCTTCTGAAGGAACTCCCTCGTCCTCTACACCTTGCTATACTCCCCCATCATCAGGCACCACGAGAGGAATAATAGGATCGTATATGAGCTGCACATACGATAATCTGATTCTTAAAGGACATTTAGTGGACGGTTAAAAATGACAACTATCCGATTATCCATTTTCAGAAAAATAGAAAGAATCCATTAATCAAACGTTAGGATTGTTCAAATTATCTTAGTTTGAGACCGTGAGTTAAGAGTAAGTGGGCTCCATAGTATCATCAGTTTAATTTTTTATAATGTATGCCACGTGTACAATTTTTAAAGTGTCTATGTCCAGCTGCTAGAGTATCATATAGCCCATTCAACCTGCCCACAAGGTCACAAAGACGGAAAACACAATATCAGCCTTATACAAAACTTTTATAACCCTCAGGATGTTTTTAATGATGGACGTTCAACCACCCCTGTTTGTTGTGGTATGGCCCACTTGAGCTTTTAATCTGCTTCATTTTTTAGTTGAACAGCATGGTAAAACATACACCTAAGCTTTTGATCTGCTTCATTTTAAAATTGTATGATAAAATGAGCCGACAAAGCAGATGAACCATGGATAATAAAATACATACATGGCGGTGGGTCACATTGCCTGATCGACACCCTATCAGGGTCACCATCCAGTCCACTTCCTTAGGTTGGTGCATTTAAGTCTAGTTTAATGATGGCGTTGATGTGATACATGTGTTTTATATCACGGTAGGCTGCAGAGCGATCATGTCATATATGGATGCCGTTCATCTGTTTTATCACTTCGTTTCAAGGCATGAGCCGAAAAGTGAACCAGATCCAAAGCTTAACTAGACTAGACTACACCGTAGGAAACAATAGGAATAATGACACCAACCATTGAAATTTTTCTAAGGCCCAATGTAAACTATCTTTTGCCATCCAACCAGCTAAAAAGGTTACATAAACGTGGTTGAAGGAAAAACACAAATATCAACCTGATTGATCTAAAACTTTTGTAGGCCCTAGGAAGTTTTTAATAGCGGGCCTCACCACTATTTTTTATGGTGTGGTCCACTGGAGCTTTTGGTTAGCTTCCTTTTTTAGCCTCACGGTTTAAAATGAGCTTGCAAAAGGAATGCACAGTATGAATAAAACATATACATTACAATGGCCCCCACAACACATGACACCACTTAGGAGTTGTTGGGGTCACCACCCAATATTCGGCATCCATAGGGGTTGCCATTTAAGTCAGCTTTAATGTCAATCAATATGGTTGAAAAAAAAAAGGTGGTGATGGGTTGGGCATCATAAGACCAAAACCTTCTTCCATTGGTTTTGTCATCTCATGTTAGGGCATGGGTCCAAAAATGAATTAGTCGTAAAGTTCAAGTGGATCACACATATGAAGCAGTTGCAATAATGATAGCCACATTTGAAAACCTCCCACGCTATAATGTTTATCTACCATGTAACCTTTAATGATATTTAATATGATTGGATTGAGATGATGGAGATAGGAAGCAGATTGGATGGTGATGTGTTGGGCATTATGGGACCACCATGATGTATGGGTTTTATATCCACATCATCCATCTGTTTTTTCATATCATCTAGGTCATGGATCCAAAAATAATGAAGCAAATCCAAAGCGGGAGTGGACCACACTAGGGGAAATAGTTATAATAATGACAGCCTCTGTTGAAAACTTCCAAAGGCACATTGTAATGGTTATTTACCATCCAACATCTTGACATACCAAGGTAATTCTTATTTGCCATCCAATACTTAATAATGTCACATCGACCCTGATAAAGGGAAAATACAAATATCAATTTGATCCAAGCCCCAAGAAGTTTTCAATTGTAGGTGTTCAATCACCACTATTTACTGTAGTGTGTACCGCTTAAGCTTTTGATCAGCTTCATTTCTAGGCTTATACCCTAAATTGAGCTTGAAAATGGATAGATTATGTGGATAAAACATGTACATCACAATGGGCCCTACAACACCTGACACCACCTAAATGAGTGGTATTGGGGTCACCACCCTATCAGCTGTTTCCCTGGGTGGGTGGTGCCAAACTTAAAGAGGTATGTAATTCAGTTTTAATCATAGTTATTAAGATTATATTCATATAATGATGAGAAGAAGTGATTGGTGGTAACCCCAACACCACTTATCTACTAGCTGTGGGGTGTTATAGGGCCCACTGTGTGTGTTTTATATCCATGCCATCTATCCATTTAGCCATGTCAACTTATTGCATGAGCTCAAAAATGAAGCAAATATGAAGCTCAAGTGGACCACACCAAAGGAAAAAGTGAGAAAAATGACACCCACCTCAAAAACCATCCTAAGGCTCACCATAATATATTTTTTCCTCTCAGAAGATAAACATTCAATAATATTGGGGTAGAGAGATTTAATCACCATTACATTTATTTGCCATCCAACTTGTGGAAAAGGTCATGTAGACTTCTACACAGTGAAAATAAAAGTATCACCTTAATCAAAAACTTTTGTAGCACTCAGACAAAATTTTAAAGGTAGGTATTCAATGGCCATTATTTCCAATACGGTGCTCGACTAGACCAGTTAATCTGCCATTATTTACCAATAGGGTGCTTCACTAGACCTGTTAATCTGCTCCTATATTTTGGATTCATGCTATAAAATGAGCTAGAAAAACTGATGGAGGGCGAGGATAAAATACATAGATCATGGTAGACACAACAACACCTGACACCACCTAACAAGGTAGCAAATTGGTGTCACCACCTGATCCACTTCCTAAGTTGGTGGCCAAAATTAAAAGTGGTTTAGTAAGCCACTTCAAATGATAGTTGATAAGATTGGGTTAAGATGACAATGATAGAAAACGGATTAAGTGGTGGCCCAACACAACCTCGTCATCCTCAGTCCGTTTTGTCAAGTCATTTTAAGGACACAACCTCAACTAAATCTGAAGCTGACGTGAAACGGATGTGGATCAGCTGGTGTACCACACACCAGCTATATAGCTGCTGTAGGTACGTGTCCTACCAAGATGAGCACTGACGCACCTTGAGCTCTAAGTTGTACAAACGGTCCAAAGGAGATCAAAGTTACATGGCCCCACAGTGATGTATTTATTATATCTACACCATTTTTCTATTTTTAGAGATCATTTTAGAACATTATCCAAAAACTGAATCATATCCAAAGATCATCCACACCACAAATAGCTGCAGAGATAATATTTTTCACTGTTAAAAAATTCGCAAGGCCCACCATGACGGTTATTTTCCATCCAATTTGTTCATAAGGTCACAAAAACCTGAATTACGAACAAAAACAAATTTCATATTGATCCAAAACTTTTGTAACCCTAAAAGGGGTTTCAATGGTAGACATTCGATCCCCCACTGGTTTTTGCAGTGTGGTCCACTTGGTAGTTAGGTTTGTCTTATTTTTAGTCTTAAGCCTTAAGACAAGCTCGCCAAATGGATGGACGGTTTGAATATAACACACACCTCCTAATAAAGCCACATAACTTGCTTATGTAAATACAGCAGTTATATAGCTGATGTGAGGTACACTAGCCAATCCGCTTCCACGTGAACCACGCCAAAGGAAACAGTAGGGAGACACCACCCATGAAACCTTCCTGGGCAGAAATAATGTTATTTTTACACCCATTCTATTAATAAGTTCACACATAAGTAGATGTACGATGAGAAAATACAAATACCCTCAATCAAAAACTCATGTGGCTTTAAAGAAGTTTTTAGCGGCAGATGTTTAACTTGCACTGTTTTCTATGGTGTTGTCCACCGGGACTTTTGATCAACTTCATTTTTTGCATGAGCTCAAAAATGAGCTTACAAAATGGATGTACAGGTGGATAAAACACATACATTACAATGGCCCTACCGTGTGTGACACTACCTAGTTGAGTGGTGTTGGGTTCACCACCCAATCGGCTTCCTTAAGTTGTTGGCATTTAAGTGGGGCGAATTGGGGGGTGACCCACGGTGTATGGGTTTTATATCCATGCCGCCTAGTCATTTTGCCATCTCAGTTTAGGGCATGAGCTAAAAATGAAGTGGATCCAAAAGTTAAGCAGACCACACCATGGGAAATAATTTGGATAATGATGGGTACGGTTGAAAACTTCCAAGGGCACATTATAATATTTACTAACCATCCAAACTTTTGACATCACACCATAATTTTTATTTGCCATTCAACCATTTGATAATGTCACATCTATGCGGTTGGGTCATTTTAATGCATAAACCTAAAAAGAAGCGGATCCAATTTTCAGGAGAACCACACCCATCTATGCAGTTGATATGTTTTTCCAGGTCATTTTAATGTATGTACCTAAAAAGAAGCAGATCCAATTTTCAGGATAACCACACCATAGGAAGACATGATGATTAAATGTATACCATTAAAAAAATTATATGGCCCACTATAATGTTTATTTTTCATCCAACCTGTTCACTACGTCACATGGAAATGGATGAAGGGAAAAAACAAATATCAGCTTGATTAATTACTTTTGTCATCCACAAGAAGTTTTTAACGGTAAATCATCATTGTTTCCTATAAGGTGATTCATCTGAGATTTAGATCTACTTCCTTTTACGGTACATGCCCTAAAATGAGCTGGGACAATAGATGGACGGCGTGGACATGTATATCAAAGCCGCACGGTCAAGGCAGGGCTGTGTTAGTTGAGGCCGAGGAGCCATTATCCTAATCACTACTGAAGTGACATCACCAAGCTATGTGGACCCACCATAATGCATGTGTTGTATCTATACTGTACATCCATTTGGAGAGATCGTTTTATGGCATGAGAAAAATATAATGTAAAGTTCAGGTGGACCTCACCATAAAAAACAGCGGGGATAGTGACATCTACTGTTCAAAACTTCTCAAGGGCCACAGAAGTTTCCCATCAAGTTTATATTTTTGTTTTCACTTCTTCTATCTCTATGTTAACTTATGAATAGGTTGGATCTAAAAAAATATATCATGGTGGGCCTTATAAATGTTTCAACAGTGGGTGTGACTGATCCCACGGTTTTCTATAATGGGTCCGCTTGAACTTTATATTTATCTCATTCTTTTTCTCATGCCATAAAATGATCTCTACAAATGGTTGGACGGTATGGATAGCACACGCATCATGGCGGGGTCCACGGAGCTTGGTGATGTCACTTCATGCCAATTTGGATACACGCCCGCTCCGGATATAGTGACTGCGGGAAATGAAGTGCGCTAGGGGGAAACAGATTGGCTACTCCCCTTGACATCAGCCCCGTGGCTGCTGGTCGGTGCTCTATGGGCCCCACTATGATATATGTGTTTCATTAATGTCATTCCTCCATTTTTATAGATCATTTTATTGCTTGATCCCAAAAATGAGAGGGTTATAAATCTCAGGTGGACCACACAACAGGAAAACAATAGTGATTGGATATCCACCAATAAAATCCTCCTAAGGCCCACTGTAATGTTTTTTTGACATCCAATCTGTTGATTAGGTTATAAAGAGCTAGATGAAGCGAAAAAAGAAATATCAGCTTGATCCAAAACTTTTATGGCCCCAAAGAGTTTTTAATGGTCAATGTTCATTCAACACTGTTTCCAATAATGTGGCCCACTCAAAATTTGGATGTACCTCATTTTTGGTCTTATATCCTAAAATGATCTATAAAATAGATAGATGTCATGGATGAAACACTTACATCATGGTGCGGCCCACAGAACATCGACCACCCGCCATTGACTAGTGGTAGGGGAGTAGCCAATCAGTTCCAGCGTCAGGGGTAGGGGTGTACACGGGTCGGGCCGAGTCGAACTGGCCTCAGCCTGTCCAGGCCCGTTTAACAGCCACATAAGGCCCAAACCCGATCGGGCCTGGTCACTAGGCCAACATCTCGAACCCGAACTAGGCCCGGCACGAGTTCGGGCCAAGTTCGGGCCAATTTCGAACCTGAGTTCGGGCCAGTTTCGAACCTTACAGCAAGTTCATGGGAAGGGCTTTGGCAGGTAATCCGCGTCTCATTGCAAGGCCCTTGATCAACGGTTTAGATAGTCGAACTATAGACTCCACAAAAAATCTAACTAGTCAGGACATTTATATACATTTACATACATTTGACAAAGCATAAAATAAAACATTTTATACAAATTAAATACAGTCATACACGGGTCAGGCCGGGGCGAGTCGGATTTCGAACCGAGTTGGGCTGAACTGGGAGGTATCCGAACTCGGCTTGTACTCACTTTCGAGCCTAGAAAATTGGCCCATCCTGACCCGAACTCAGTTCCGGGTCAGGCCGAGTCGGGCTTTCTCGGGCCGGGTCGAGCGAGCTAACCGGGCTAGCCCGGTTTGTGTACACCCCTAGTCAGGGGGAAGCAGATGTGCTGGTGTACCACACACCACCGACTTAGGTGGTTTGGTTATGTGTCGTGCAAAGATGAGCGTGCCTCAAACTCTCAACTGTATGAACGGTTTAAAGGATATCAAAATTATATAGGCCTAATATCATGCATTTATTTTATCTACACCATTCATCCATTCGACGAGATTATTTTAGAGTATCCAAAGCTTAAATAGACCACACAACAAATAGCAAAGGGGTGAATGATTCTCAACATTAAAACATTCATATGGCGCACTATGACGTTTATTTTCTATCCAATCCGTTCATAAGGTTACTCATACTTGGATAAATAAGAGAAAAAAATATCACATTGATCCAAAACTTTTGCGACCACCAAAAGGCTTTCAATGGTAGACCTTCAATCCCCACTAATTTTTTGTAGTGTGGTTTACTTGATCTTTGAATCAGTGTTATTTTTAACTCAAGCTTTATAATGAACTCCCCAAATGTACAAACAATTTTGATATAAAGGACCCACAGAAGCTAGTGGCATCAACACCCCGGCCAGTTCGGTGGTGTGTGGTACACCAGGCAACCCGCTACCTGCGTTAGGGTAGATCTCGTAGGTGCTTTGGGCGCGCAGGCATACACAGGCACATGCTCTACACCAGCGGGTGCAAAAGAAATCTAAACGGGTGCGGATTGCGTAGTGAGTAACTCACTATGCTTAGCGCACTGAGTAAACTCTGTGAGGCCCACCATGATTTATATATTTTATGCTCTCTATTCATCCATTTTAACAGATAATTTTAGGGCATGTGCCCAAAAATTAAGCATATACAATGTTCAAATGGACCACATCACAGGAAACAGTTGAATTGAATGTCTACCGTTGAAAAATTCTTGGGGGCCGCAGAAGTTTTGGATCAAGCTTATATTTTTGTTTTCCCTTCATCCATGTATATATGTATGATCTTATGAACATGTTGGATGAAAAATAAACATCACTGTAGGGTTTAGCAAGGTTTCAACGGTGGAAATAATTATCCCCACTATTTCATGTGGTATAATCCACTTGATCTTTGGACATGCTTCAATTTTGAGCTCAACTCCTTAAATTATATGGAAAAACGAATGGACGATGTGAATAGACCACATACATTCAAGGTGAGCCCAACTAAGTTTAGTCAGTATGATAAGAGCTTACTGAGTCACTCAGTACGCAGTCCGATTTCAATCTAAACATCATAGTATTAGTGGGCCCTATGAAGGTTTCAAAAGTGGACGTTATTATCACCTCTGCTTCCTGTGATGTGGTCCATTTGAGTCTTGGATCACCCTCATTTTTGAGCTTATATCCTAAAACAACACGGAAAAATGGATGAACGGTGTGATAAAACCCATATATCATGGTCACAAAGCCCCTTCTTTTTCCATCCACACCGAGGTAAGATGCAATCCGCATCCGTTATTACTCTATTATTAAATTTAGCAATATTACTTAGATAGGTCAGTTGAGAGAGACAACATGATCAAAAAGTCTTGTGTTCCGACTCCACGCCTTCTTTATTAAAAACTGTTTTATTAAGAAAACTGAATCCAGGTAATTTTTTAATATTTTGTATAATAAAGTTATTTTAAAAATAATATTTATTATCTTTTTCTCTTTATAAAGTATTTCTAAAATTTAATTTTAAGAAAACTAAAAATTGAATCATCCAATTATTTAAAGAAATATCTGATTTCTTTATCTTTTTCTCTATAGATTTTTATTTTATTTTATTTTAAGTTTGGAATCTTTTTTCCCACGTTAAATTATTTTATAAATTAGATATATTATCGTTTTATGTATTGAAATTATTTATAGTTTTTTTATATTATCTTTTTATGTATCGAAATTATTTATAATTTTTTTTAATGAAACCTAAATATTGAATCATCGAATTATAAAACAAAAAAAAAAACCTGATTTCATTATCTTCTTCTCTATAGAAATTATTTTAAAATACGATTTTAAATATTTAAAAATTTTAATCATCTTAATAGTATTTTAAACATCAAAATTTATTATTTTTATATTTATCAAATTATTTTTTTTAAAAATTAAATTAAATCAACAACTTTTTTAGAAAAGCAAGTGAGAAAACTCTCTTCTTATCAACCAAGAGCTCAAAGAAATACAAAGGAAGGACTAGGAGCCCTAAATAAGGACAACAAGATGGGTTCTTGTAATCGAGGCTAGTTGGGCCGACAATGGGTCGACAGGGCACTTGAGTAAGGGTTGCACCTGGTTGAGCAGTATAGTAATGACAAATGGTCAGGTCGAGGACTGTATGGTCTGCAATAATGGCGGATATGAGAGGACTAGGGTGATGTAATAACACTTAATTTTTTCATACTCACACATATGTGTTAGTTCTTATATTTATAATTCCATATTTTAATATAAGTAATTGATTAGTTTAATGGTTGAGACCTTTGTGGTTTTAAAATAAGTTGAAGGATTGATGCCAGTGCTTGTAACTTCCTCTTCCTTATCCTTTTGGTACTGGAACTGTCCTCCCTTATTAAGAGAGGGGCGTGCTTCTCTATAGGAACTTCAAATAAGAAAATAAAAGAGAGGGTGGGTGCTAGAGAGAGAGAAAGAGAAGGCTAAAAAAAAAAATCAGTGTTTTATTTTATTATTATTTTTATTATAATAGGATCTATGCATGGGACCCACATGATGGATGGTTCGAATTTATCATGGGACCAACCCATGCACACATGTAACATTGATGTGCATATATACAGTGCACTTTAGTGCACCTTACACATGTAAAACAAAAAAAGAAGAAGCAAAACACCTATGTTCCATAGACTTCTTTTGTATTTTTTACTTGAAAAATGTGTTGGGCTCACTGGTACATGTGGGGCTTGATCCGCATGGTTCATTGCTTTTTTAAGGTCGATATAAGGTAGACCTCCAAATATCAATCAAATTTGATGTGCAGGTGGGCTGTATCACATGAAACTTTATGTAATGTCCTGTAAAATTCAGTACAAAAACTGTAATATGTCCACAAGTAGAACCATTAGAAGTTGGTACTAACCCCACTAAATGCCCTAATTACACCAGCATTTGAAGGTTTAGGATAATTAAAGTTGAATACCCAGTTTCTCTAATCGTGAATGGGTAACATCATGAACTTGCTAATCTCAACACTAACCATCACCTGCGAGAAATTTTGACGTGCAACTTATTCCAAAAATGTCCCGATTAATCGAAATATCTTTAGACCACGTGTTCGTGGTCCACTAGACATCCCTCATATCGGGGTTAATGTCCATCGTGGATATTGAGCTGAGATAGCATCTAGGATCACTTAACTTGGGCCCGAAGGTCAAGTGGATGGGAGTGTAAAAGTGCCTTAGGTGATAACCTAAAGTTAAGAGAAATGTTCACCATTCGTTTTTCGCCAAAGTTGTGACTTTTGGACCATTAGATGGTGATCAACTTAGGAAACTAATCTAAATTATTACCCTACACGCATTCGTATAATTGTAACCTTAATCAACACTCAGTGACTGTCGAATTGAATTACACATTCCTCATTAATTGGCATATCCAGTCGTCAGATGGTTGTATCCAAACATGAATCTCCTAGTGGGACACCTACCCCATGGCTTAAATTAGCACATAAACCTCCCGGTGGGTCCTAGTGGTTAAAAATGACATTCCATAGGGGTAATATAGCTAATAACTAGCTATTGGGGTCATTTGTACCAATTCTGGTACTGGAAATAGTTCACTATTTGATACCCCCGTTCCCCATATGAATTTTGTTCCCTAATATTCAAAGAGAAAGAGAGAAAGAGGGGAAGAAGAAAAGTGAGAGAGAGTGCGAGAGAGAGAGAGAGAGGGAGAGAGAGAGAGAGAGAGAGAGAGAGAGAGAGAGAGAGAGAGATTGGCTGAGGGTTTAACTTTCTCCTATTCGATTTACGTGCTAGCCATTCTCGGATACTTCGTAAGAGCCTTTTTACTGGCAATTGAAAGTAAGGTTTGAGTCTTACTAACCAAGTTTAAATATTTTAGGATGAGTCATCTCTCAAATCTTACGAAGGCTTATATAAATTTCAAGGTTTTAGTAATCTTTCCCTAAAACCCTAACCCCGGGAGCGCTTTAAGTCAAGCGGACCATCTCAAGGTGGGGACCATTACTCATAGGCTACATTTTATCAACACTTGAGGATCTCAAATTTGAGGATCTCAAATTTTGGCCCCTTGCATTCTCCTTTGGGAAACCTGGAAGGCCAGGAATGCAGCTCTATTTTATGACATCAGGCCTTCGATCCAAAAGCTCACAAATAGGATCAACTGGTGGCTTCAGATCATCGAAGTCAGGAACTTATCCAGCTCATCAACCCCTCCTCCAACGGCTGCCCGTTCTGCCAGCCGTCAGCCCCCCTAGCAGGGCGTTTCCCAGACCTGCTATCCCTCAGTTCTCGTGTGACCCATCGCCAACCCCAGGGCTCAATCAATCTGCCCCTGCTTCTATGGTAAAATGGTTGCGGCCTCCTCCTGGATGGACCAAAATCAATGTTGACGGATCGGCCTTAGGCAATCTTGGCCCGTCTGGCGGCGGCGGAATTTGTAGAGATGAGAAAGGGACGTTCCTTTTTGCCTTTGCTGAAGGTTACGGGGCTGGTTCCAATGTCCATGCTGAGCACAGGGCCATTCACGACAGGATGCTTCTATGTTTTTCCAAGGGGTTGAAAAACATCATTGTTGAGTCGGACTCTTAGCTCCTCATAGACTTCTTCATGGGGACGGCCTCCCCTAGCTGGAAATGGAGATGTTGGATCTCCCGAATCAACCATTTGGCGGCGATGGGGCATGTGAAGTTCACCCACATCATGAGGGAAGGTAACTCTCCTGCGGACGCAATGGCAAGGCTGGGTAGTAAAGATCAATCCTCTCGCCTCCTCATCGTTTACAACGACCTTCCCCCTCTTGTGAGAGGCCTTCTCTTTCTGGACAAAGTTGGTCTACGTTACATGAGACCCTAGTTTGGTCGGCGGCCCAATTCTGGGCTGCCGTTACATTTTAGTTTTTGGTCTTTATGATAGGATTCCCGGTTCCTTTTTGTCTGGGTTTCCCGAATCTTATAAATTTTGCTGATATAAATGGAATTTTGAGTTTTGAAAAAAAAAAAAAAACTTGAGGATCTCAGTTAATGAACCCTTATTCTGAATAGGGTTTTTATAGCATAACATTGTTACATATAATTTATTTCTTTAAATCTTTTTATTACTTTCTATCGATTATTTGCATCCTCGATGAAATGCCTGGATGACTAAGAATGTTGATTTTAGGGTTTGTGCTTAACTTTGTGAGATTGCTTAAATGATTACCTAGTTATTATCTTAATGAGTAGAACTGTCTTTGATGTGAAGTTAGCCGGCAAATTGTTCAAGTTAGGGGGTGGCCCGTATTAGGTCGGCCACCCAAGGCTTGTTGTATTGACCGAGGTTGAACGCGAACGACTAACAGTAGCTGGAGTATGCAGGATACTTTGCATCCAATGTCATTTACACCGAGTTTCTTCCATGTCAATTAGATTAGTCTAATGCATTGTTGATCATATTGTATTCATAATGTATGATAACGTTCGATAAAATTTAGGATATCACCTATGACGCCCTGGGTTTTTGCCAACTTGAGAATTGGATGTCCTTGGACGTTACTTTTAATTTCTCGACTTGAGTGCATATTCGTGTGCGTATTCGCTCGTATTTGGAATCATCAGGAGTAATTTTGGGTCCACCAAAACCTCAATTTTATGAAAAAAAAAAAAATGAAAGTCGAAGGTCAACCCCCAAAATTGAGGGTCGACCCTCATTTAGATAGCTTACGTATACTAACTTTAAAAATATGTATCTTCTTCTTTACAACTCCGATTGAGGTGATTCAAAAACTAAATGGAAGCTTAATAATTCTAGTTTCCTAATTCATAAAAATATAAATTAAAAAGAGGTTGATTTTAGGATATTTTAAAATTATACAAAAAATCATGGGTTTCAGACAGCTGTTACTTCTAGAATTTTAATAATTTTTTTGGAACTCGAAATAGAATGAAATTTAGTGGGAATAAATTAAACTTGATGATGAACTGCTATAAAAATTTTAAAAATAATAATATAGTAACTAAAATTACCAGAAAAAATTACAAACAATAGACCCATTGAAACTGAAAATTTCTTCAAATGCATGTCGCTAATGGGCTGTACATATCTTTTTTATTTTATAGTTCTTATATTCGGTGTCTTCTTAGGAATTTCTTCTAATCACAATAGAAATAATGAAATCATGCTATATGATTAAATTATGATTTTCTATTTTTAGTATATTATACTAATTTTGGTAGTTTCTAGTATAGTAGAATTAGGGTTCTTGATTAGGGTGATTAGACTTGAATCATCATTTCCTCTAATTACGAATAGTCCACTCTATGAACTTAACCAATCTAAAATCTAGTTTCCGTGTACAAGAAATATTGTCGCTCAATTTAATTTAGAAATGTCTTAATTAACCTAACTAGCTTTAAGATGCTTGTTAATGGACCGCTGAACTTGAAACTATAGAAAGATGTTTGTTTTGTTGGGCTTGACGTCCATCGCAAATGTTGATCTGAGGTAGCGTACGGAATCACTCAATTTGGAGGTGAAAGGCAGCACATGTGTTATGTGAGGATTCTTTAAAATCAGCATGAACTTAAGTTAATTGTCCACCTTCGATCTTTTCTGAACTTGTGACTTTCGAGCCATTAGATCGTAAACAAACTTAGGATGCTAACATAGAATAATTTCATACAAACATCTATATAGTTGCGATCCCGATTGATAATCAATAACCGTCGAACTGACTTTTAATCATAACCATTGATTGATGTGTCCAATACACAGGGCCTTGCATAAATTGTCACTTAGAAAAACTATCATATGCAGTATATCGACTCGTATATCTTCCAGTTGGCCTGAAAAGGTATAAACAACCTCTCAAAGTACATATCCATTATGACCATTTGCACCAAATTTGGCACTATAAATACTCATTTATTTCACTACCTCTCTCCCCATATAAATTTAACCTTGAAAATTAGAGAAAGAAGAAGAGAAGAGGGAATAAATGGTAGAAATGGTGGGGTCCAGTGTCGGATCACACCGTCCAATCCTCGTGCTCGTTGGATCTTGCAAGATCTCGCTTATACACTCAGTTTCATGTCTTCCATGGCCAAAATTCAATGATTTCGGGTTGGATTCCTCACCTCTGCTAGGTAAGATGTTCCCTTATTGCCCTTCTACATATTTCTTTCATTTCCTGCATTTTTGAATCATTAAGGTTAGAAACCCCTTTCATTTCGTCATTTCTTGAAAACCCTAACTCTAGGGTTAGTTTATGCTATGACTTAAGGTCCTGACAATCGATTAGGTACGACTCATGCTATTATGGAAGTCGTATTTAGGTGTGGTCCCGTGTGAATACTGTAGTATGCCAATTCTGAACCCTCGACTCATCGAATCGAGTTGGGTTTTATTCAAACTGAGTTTGGTAAAACCCTTAACCCTTAATTAAAATATATTTAGAATATAATTCATACTACTAACGATGAAGTTACAAATGAATTAGGGTTTGTAGGAATTTTTCTAAATTTCCGATGCTAAAGCCTCATCTGAATCGAGGATTTTCGACTCTAAGTTGAAGATCTACCCTCAAACTTCTATCTGATATTTTAGAATAATTAAATGTGTTTGTTTGCTATTTGGTAAATAACATACTCAATGAAATGCTTGAATGACATTAAACTCTTAATATTAGAACTCTACGATGTCAAATGCTAAGAAATGTTAACATAATTAAATTGTGTTGATGATAATTGAACTACATTGAATTGTACATGTGTTTAATTGGTATACCATGGTGAAGTATTGAATTTTCTTGCGATCATGTTTATCTAATGGATAAATTGAATTCTTATAGTGATAAATTGAGCTTCGCAAATTATTTAAATATGTGGATAGCTCGCTTTAGGAAGGTTATCTTAGACTTATACAACAGACTGAAGTTGAACATGAACAATTGACAGTAGTTGAAACTACACGAAATGCTTTATACCTAATATTGGTTTATCTAAGATCATCGGTAATCAATTCCATCAATCTAATGATGGCTCAATCATTCTTATGTTTGGTGATTGTATAACATTCAATAAAATATCAGATTCCACCATTACCATTAATTTAGTTTACTCATAACCATTAGTGTGTTACAATCCTACAAAGACTCATGAGCCGATCATGGTGGTATAGGATACCATATTTGAGCTGTCGGCATATGCTGAGATGACAAGCCTTCCCATAGTGACCAGTGAGCACTGATTAAGGTGATAGAATGTTGTTTAAATGGCCCTCGTCAAATTACTCAGCTGATAGTTCTGTGCTAGATTATCGTTCAAACGACCAGGTGTAAATCGAATTGAATGACAAGCCCTTCTTCTGTATTGATTTAATTATGAGTGACAATCCTACACCTTTGAATTGATTGTTCATACTTAGTGTAGGGTAACGACCCGTACCATATTAATGCCTTAATTTGAATCAAGGGACACTGGTGAAGAGTCGTTACGTGCCGCAATGAGCTACGTGAATCAATCCAAATAATGACTCATGATATAATGATGGTATCCTATATTTGTTAACTTGTTGGATGAACTGAGACTAATAATCACTTGGCTAATAATTTATATCATAAGATAAGTTACGATTTAATACTGGATTCACTTGTAATGGAGGGTTGACATTTACAAAATAGGTGTTAAAGTTACTTGTGATGGAGTGTTGGAATGTAAGGAGAATGCATCATTTTATCATAGTAGTAATATACCTACCAAGTAAATCAGAAAACTATTCGTTTGTTATATTATCATTACTTGAACTTGGTTATGTTAATAATATGTGTAACTTGCTTAGTATCTGTGTATTAAATGTAACATACTTAAGTGTATTACATGTATGAATATATATTTGTTACGAACCTTCTATTCACTAAAATGTCCCAAGTAACAATATTGGATATATTTCTTCACTATGTTAGCATTTGATACCTCTTATTCGACATATATAGATAACTCAAGAATAGGACCAATCGGTGGTGCGCGCGGGGCACCTAGTAGATCTCTAGCTTCTTCTCACTTTGTAGTTGTTCTTCTGTTCCTATTGCAATTATTGTGATTTGTATAATTCTCATATGGGTGGTTATCACTTTTAGAACTATAACTTTTGCGTCTTAGCCATATATTTCCAGATTTTGCAATCTCTACCTCGCTTTGATTCCACTAAGTTGAAATGCGTTACTTTGATTACTTATGTTTGAAATGAATGCGAATCTGAATGAGGACACGTGTATTTTATTAAGCTAACACCCTGTAACTCATAATCAGAGTTTATGTACTCATATGTCGATTTTTGGAGCGTTACATCACCATTTCCCTTGAATAAGTCTAATTATAATTATTAGTTTTATGATCCTACAAGATTCATGAACCTAGCATGGTGGTAAGGGACACTATGTTTGAGTTGTACCCCTATGCTGGGGTGACGAGCCTTCCCGTAGTGTCCATGAGCAATGATGAAAATAACTTGTCTGCTATGTGTGATTGATTAGGGTGATGAATCCAAAACAGATCAAGGGACATGGCTAAGAAGTCGTTATGGCTACTCCGAGCCTAATGATCCAGTTGAGACTCATGACAAAATGGTGGTACTCTAGCTTCTCCAATATGCTGAAGGAATAGAATTTAATAACTACATGGATAATCATACATGTCAATCACATTGGATTAAAATAGATTGTTGTGATCAGAATTGAAGTCACATTATGAGGGACTATTGACATTTGCAAAATAGGTGTTGAAGTCACTTGTAAGTGATTGTTTGATTGCAAGGCTCATGCATTGTTTATAACATTTGTATACCTAATAAGATTAGATATGAAGTGTTTATTTACATGTTCTATTATTACCTATGTTGATTGAGTTGATAACATGTGCAACTTAGAATTAATGAAACCACTGAGTTGATTACTTACTCCCACTCTAAGATGATTTTTTAAAACACTAACCAGATATTATTGTAGATGCATGGGTTATTGATGTGGTTTCGTTAGAGGGCACGTACATCGACCTAGAGGAGTTCTACTTCTAGTTATTTGACGGGCAGTTGTATCCGGCTCACTGCTCTACCAAATTTGGTGGAGATTTTTTTTTTATATAAATTATGATCATGACACATTTTTTATTTATTTTGGAATTGTATATTGGGCCTTAGTTGTGGACTCTCATACTCTAGATAGATGTACTTTGTATATTTTAGTTTGTTGCTTGTTTTAGACAAATTTAGTTTAAAGTATATTTCATTATTTAACTTAGTTCTATAATTTTTTGGAAGGTTAAAAGTATAGTTAAATCATACTTCCACCAAGCATAAGTGACATCTGGAATATTTAGGATCGAGTTCGTGCTCAACCCCTGAAATTTGGGGGGTTACAAGTTGGTATAAGAGCATGAATTTATAATTAAACCATACCGTGGACTGTGGACTTTCCATATTACATTCGTTGACGTAGTTAGGACCTTGAAACTAGTTACATTAGACATTAGGAGTGAACTTTCGATTATTTGGTAAGTTTTGAACTCGAACTTAGAAATAAAAAACTTAAGAATGCCTTGGTTGGTTATTGTTGCATACAGGGTATTAGAGGACGTGTAATTTTGACTTGGAACGAGTTGATTCGATAGGTTGTAGCCCTAGGAAGTAGATTTTTAGACTTGTTTTAAATATTGTTGAATAACTTAATTGTAAGTGCTTATATGTTTAGCACACATAAGGTTGTCAAATTTCATAAGACAGAAGATACACAGTGATACTGGTTAGATCGCAAGTACGGTCAAATCACAACTACACTTCATCTCATGAAGTTCAACTCAAGATTAACTTATCATCTCAAGACGTTTCTTGATTTTAATATTATCAAGATTAGAAGATATCTATATTTTCCAACCAACATGTGATATAACCCTAGAAAGACCTTAGGTTGGGTGCTTTCGAAATTTGTTTATTTTGGATTATCTATGATGTAATTTCTCTAGAGTTCGACTAGCCTAACTTCTTTAGCTAACCTAACTTCATGTTCGGGCTAAATTTCATATTTTAATATTTGAAAAATCTGTTACAAATTCGGCCAGCTTAACTTGAAGTTCGGCTAGCTCGAGTGTAGTTCAGGTCAAATTCTAGCAAGGGATTATTGGATTTTTGAGAAAATTCGGTCAGTCGAATTTCCCTTGGGCCAGCCAAATTTTGGATAAAATTTATCCCATGCAATCTATAGCCGTTGAACAAAATCATTTGGAAATCGGCCAGTCGAACTTATTCTTAGGCTAGCCAAATTTCCAAACCATTTGGTTCTCATTCTAAATCACAACGAAAAATTACTTTAAACCTTCCACAAGTGAGAAAGAAGCTCAGGTCCTCGTTAAGCTAATTGTACGGTATTTATAAATTTATTTAAGCTTATTCAATTCCCTTTCTCAAGCTAATTTCAATTACATTTTAGAGATTAGTCTATACTTTACTTGAGAATTAAGAGAATTGAATATGTAGAATTAGGGTTTTCATTTTCTAAAATACTTTAGCCTCATACTCTTTCTGGTTAAGCGAATATTGCCTCCTTTACATTCAAGAAAGAAGATCTTTAATACAAGCTTTGACTACATCTTCGAATCTTTAAGTACATTGTTTACTTTATTTCATTTAGGTTTTTCTAAGATAGCATGTGAAAATCTCAGTGGGTTGATTTGTGAAAGCCCGTGAAAATCACAAAGTAGGTTTTTGTTTGTGAAATAGTCTGTGAAAATCACAAAGTGTGTTTTTTATTTGTGATAACCTGTAAAAATCACAAAAGGGGTTTGATTGTGATAGCCCGTGAAAATCGAAAGAACTGTATAAAGTTGTCAAGGTGAACCTGTGAAAACATTGAAATAGTGAAAACTAAAATTACGAGGGTAGTAATTTTAGGAGTGGAGTAAGTGTGGGTTTTAAGCACCAAACCACTATAACCCCTTTTGCCTTGTTGTGAATACTTTTTTTTTGCAGTGAATGTTATTTATTTCATTCCTTGTGGTGAATGTTGAATTTATTTTATCTTTTCTTGCTAATTTGAAATATTGATTTTAAAGACATTCGTGAAATAAGGTTGTCCTGCCTAAAATTTTACGTGAAGGTTGTCCTATGAATTATTTGGAATCAATGTTTCAATACTTGGGCAATCAAGATCATATATTCTACTTTTATTTCGATTATTTGGTATTGTCTTATTCCACCCCCCCCAGGACATCGATAGCTCATCTCTTTTTTACATCTTTAACTTACATCAGTAGATGAGTAACTTATTACGGACAAGCAGGTTTGAGTTGTGATTAGTTATAGGTAACTGCTCGTTTGAAGTTACTTAGTTCAATAAATATTTCTATCTCTTCCACCCTTCCTATGTTGTTGAAGAGGAAATCAATAGGTAAGGCAGAAATAGAGAGCTGATAAGTAGGTTGTCTGTTAGATAAGTAAAGGTAAGGTTCACTACTCGGGATTAAAGTGGCTTGTTTCAAATAAGTTACAATCCGAACGCTCCCTTTTTAGGTAGAACTTTGAGTAGTGTGTGTTGGAGGAATGACCCGAGCTTAGTAGGAGCCCAACTGGGGAGTGTATAACCCCAAAAAATTTGGGTTTTGGCTAGCAGCTGGTGGTAATGCCGCTAAAATTTTTAGAATTTTGATAGATTACGCTGGCGCCACTGTAAAGAGGACAAACAAACGACAATGCCACTACCAAGTTTTTCAAAAAAGGGGGGATAGTGGCTGGTGGTGTCACTGCCAGCACTACCGCACCGCTGCCGGAAATGGATTTTGAGGCAATGGTCGACAGTGCCACCGTCCGGACCGTTTGTGCAACAAAAATCCCACGTGTGGGAGGGGTTTAAGAGCCAAACTCTCTCATCTTTTTCCCCATTCTCTCCCTCACTAAGTCCTTCCTCTCCCCAAATCCCCACGACCCAAGCTCTTCTTCTTTTAAAATCTCGATTATTCAATTTCCAAGCCTCCCAAACCCCCATTTCACCCGATTCCCACCCTTGTCCTCCATTCTAAACATATATTCTTTAAAAACTCTAAGAATACTCACCTTTTAAGCTCTCAAAACCTTCTATCTTTACAAATTTCTTGTAAAGTCTTCATCTTCCTCTTCCACCTCCTCTTCCATACCTTCTATTTTCCTCTCTATTTAGAAATCACATACTCTAGCAAGGAAACATGGCTTTCCTAACATTCATTGCCTCATTCACAATTCCCTTGTTTCTTTCCCTCATGGGGAAGAAAAGAATTGCCCTCAACGAGGTGGGGCCAAGCCGTGAGAAGCTAGTAAAAAAGAAACACCGAGAGCTTCCTTAGCCCAACCCGCTCAACCTGCTAAAGATGTGGGCAGGCATGCAAGACGAAATGTCATCTTCAAGTGCATGATGAACAACTGATTATTCAGTGAGTACGATGCACTAGATCGATTCGCACAATGTGGATAGAGCCCCATATTCGAAGGAAATCATCGAGCCAATGTAAGGTAAGTTAGGTTATTTTACGCCCAACTCTTAGGGATTTAATATAAGTTACGACAAGTGCATGATTTACATTGACATATAAGTCTTCTCATAGGCGCTTGGCATACTGTAGGAAAACATTTAGATCGATGAATGAAATTTGAAGTTAGCACATCACCAAAATGAGAGCACACTATTTGTTTGTACATCCGTCTCATTAATTAGAGAAAAAATGGCAACTTGCTCACCTCGCTCATAATGGCGCTGAATCAAGTGCTCCACCACATCTTCACATTTAATGTGTACCCTAGGGTGGGAAATCGTATGAAGCTATCTATCTACATGGTAGAACTCCTCTACCAAGTAAGGCATGAGGAGGACATTTGTCTCTCCTTAATTGTACTCTACCAGATTGTGAAGGTGGCAACATCCAATTGTAATACAGTGGCCTCCCATTCAGTCTATTCATGTGTAGGCTAGCTCAATAGTATGGATTTGGGGATCCAACTGTGAGCCCAAAGCAGTCAAGTTGATAAGTGATGATACATTGAATCGTATGGGCATAGGCCCCAAGCGGTAGAGGGCTAGAGCCGAAGAATTTAGGAATGAGATTGAAGAGGAAGAAGAGGAGAGCGAAGAAGAAGAAGCTAAAGGTGAAGAAATAGATGAGAATAAGGGAGGAGTTGATGCTGAGGGAGCTGATGAGGAGCCTCTTGTGCCTCGGAGCATACATGAGCACTTAGATGTGCTTTAGGTTGAGATGGCTGAGATGAAAAGAGAGAAAGAAAGGTGGTACAAGAAGATATACCGGGCATTAACGACAATATTGTGCTCCATACAAAAGGAAGGAGCGCCTACTTGTAACGCCTCGGAAAAATCCGTACAAAGACCCGAGTACCACCTCAAGCAGAAATCACTAAGGACCGAATTCTTTAGAAATTAACCGAAAATTAATTAAGTACTAAACTAAATTAAATGGTGGATTAGCTTGAACCACTATCTATACAAATTGCAAGATCCAAAACCATTAAAATCGTTAGCTCAACATTACCTAAAAACCTAAGAACAATCTTAAAACCCAGTCGCTCTCGGGAGCACGTTGAAACTCCGTATCGGACCTAGACTGCATGTTGAAAGTCCGATGATTGCGAAACTATAAAGTTATAATAATCTTGCTGGGCTTCACAACCATCGCGAGAATCGAGCCCAAATAGTATCCAAAAATGCACAACTAGAGCCCTGAGTAAAGTGTGTGAGAAATGCGAATATCTTTTGAAGATGCACCAAAACTTAAGTGAATTGGACCGTTCGCTTGCAGGTGAAATTGAAAACTTCAGACTGTCAGATTCTGACCAAACTTTACTCGTGGATCAGGGAAATTTCCCTGCTCATATCTGTATACTTGTGGCCCTGATCGAGTGACGATGACCGTTGAATAGATACGGGTCTGCCACGGGTGATCGGCCTATCCAAATGTGTTGAAATCGCATCCTGGCTTAGATTCATGGTCAGGAAACCTACTCTGTAACATAGATAGGCAATGGACCTCCAGATGGGCCCCATTCGTCAGAAACAGTCACCTTTCGACTATAACCCAAGTATACCATGGCCCTGGGCCATTAACATTAGTTTTGAGCCTATATAAGGCCCTTAAATCACCTCATTCCTATCCCATACAAATTTTCTCTAACCCTAAGAGAGAGAAGAGAGAAAAGAGGAGAAGAGAGAGAGCTCGGAAGATCGTGGCGGTGTCTCTCTCTTACGATCACAAGCACTACATCGCCTCTACATCTAGCAACATGAATCTTTTCGACTATGATTTGGGTAAGAAATCCTAACACTAATCTTATTTTAGAAATCCAAATAGAGGAATCTATGAAATAGCTAACCTATTTCATGATTTAGGTAGCCGTTATGCTATAGACGGGGACGTAGGATTTGAACCGAGTTCGAAATGAGCAGACCGATGAAAGGTACAGATTATAAACATTTAGGTTATGGTTTTTAAGGCTTTTAATGTCAGCAATGATTTATGTCTGACTTGATTGCTGCCATATGATCTTAGTTACGATGTATTTGATAAACTATACATGTGTGTGAACTATGTAAATATATAATGCATTCCATGTGTTTGTTGAAATGTTTGAATGAAATTGAAATCATGATTTATGCTTGCCATTACTATAAATCTAGAATACATGTTTGTTGTATGTATGACAACTCCTTTATGAATGGATTTGCCATAATATATGCTATAACTAATTTACTTCATGTATGTAGTAATGTGTAGTCTAAGTGTTTGATAAAATGATTGAATGAGAAATTGTTTGATGAATCGTTTTTAACAAGGGTGTTGAGATAGGATTCTCAACTACCTTATCAATATCTATAATTTCCTTCATGTAATATAAACTGCTACTACTTGATTTATGGATGAAATGCATATGTATATCAACATGTTCAATGTGTTTGATAAAATGCTCAAATGAGAATTATGTTGGAATTGTTTGTTATATACTGTTATGATTAACATAGGCGACTACCTATTGCATTTGAGTATGATTGGGACTACTACGTAGTCCAGGAAATTTGTAACGGTTTCCGATCGAGTGGCCAAATTAGTCTCACCACAATGGATACATTCAATGAATCCGAGACATATGGTGATTGTCGACAGTGGTGAGGCCACGTGGAGTGCTTAAGTGCTCCATATCGATTAATTCAACGTGCGCTCGTACTAATCGAACTTGTCAAGTGATCCGATTGGCTTAATGTGTGTTTACCATGTATGGACACTACTGCTTGAATCTAACGTACCACTTACCAATGTAAATCCCATTTCAACCATGGTACCAAGATCCCTAAGACTCATGAGCCGGACATGGTGGTGTATGGGACACCGTGGTCGAGTTGTCAGCCTACGCTGGGGTGACAAGCCTCCCCGTAGTGACCAGTGAGCAATCCAAACTCGTGAGCCGAATATGGTGGTGTATGAGACACTTTATTCGAGCTGTCGACCTACGCTGAGGTGACGAGCCTTCCCGTAGTGACCTTGAGTATAAATTAGGCCTACGCCGAGGTGATGAGCCTCTCCATAGTGACCTCGATTGTAAACTCTTGAACTTACCTATCCACCGCTTTTCATTAAGAGTGATGCCCTAAACTTGCCTACCGTATATGATTAACCTAGGACTGACGACCCTAGATGGATCTCTATTTGGGTTAATGATATAAAGGGAGGTACCTTAGCTTCCTGAATATGCTGTATGAATAAGCTTAATCAATTACTTGGTTAACATGACCATGCACCGTATTACATGTACTTTGGCGAGGAAGCGCACATTTAGGGAGTTTACCATGCACGATCGTGAGATGATGTCACTGAGGGAGTGCAGGTGGGGGCATGCATCATTACATCATACCATTCCTGCATTAACAAGAGTACTTAGAATATGATTGTTGTATTGCTTTATCATTACTGCTTGACTGAATTGATAACGTGTTAACCTTTACCTTATAGTACCACTGAGTTGATCACTTACTCCCACTTTAGGACGGTGTTTTAAAACACCGATCAGACTCTGATTTAGATGCAGGTTATGACGAGGCTTATGCGATGGAGCCATATTTCATAGACGAGGAGTTCTCCTACATGCAACTCTCAGGTGGGTCTGTGTAGACATAGAGTTGCGGCACCGAGATTGCAGGGATTATATGGATTAGTTATACATTCACATTTTGTCATTTTATATATTTTGAAACTAAATATGTATATATTCAGCCCGGTAACACATCATACTTTGGAGGTTATAAAACACGTATACATTCTCTATATTTATTTCAGTCTTCCACTTACTTAACTGCATTACCTCTGGAGTATGGTATGCTGATTTAGTGTAATCCCACTCATGTTTAATGCACTAATATGGACAACATTTAAACATCATTATCTATGTTGTATAAGTGATGCGTTGAATCTCGGGAGTTGAGCTCTGCTCGACCCTCGATTTTTGGGGAGTTACAAGTTGGTATCAGAGCATGATTTGGATTAAACTGGACTTAGGTTATGGTAAGACGATGCATACTGACGTACTTTGACTTAGGTGGGGGCGATAAAATATAGAAGTGATCATAGGATTCCAAGTTTCACCGACGGGCGAAACTGACAGTTGAAATGCACCTCGTATGCGTCTAAGATCACATGAAATGATCTCAATTCATTTTTAGACCGTCAATCAATGGGTTTAAGCTATTATTCGACGGGGCAGTGGCCTCCCTGGGGGGAGGCCACCGCCCCCAGGTGGCGACACCGCCACCTGTCCATGGGACCGCGGCGGCACCACGCCCACCTCCAGCAGGCCGCGGGGGGCCCGCGGATCTGGCAGCCCACCGCCGTCTCCCACATGTGTGGGGCCATGCATTCCATATGGGGCCCTCTATTTTACCCCTATTCAAAGCTTCCAAGCTCTCCAAACCCCTCAAAAATCTTATTTTCCCTCTCAAATCTTCATTCTATACTCAAATCTTCTTCTTCTTCTTCATTACACACCCATCCTCCACCATTTTCCTTAAAATCCATCTCCTACCACCTTCTATCTCCCTTTTTTCCTCTCATTTGAGCACACAAATCCATCTTTGTGTCTCATAAACCCCAAAACCCACCAACCCGTCTCCTCCAAACTTTCTTCACTTCCATGGCCCTTTTTGAGCTAGTGGCTACCATCTTTTTCCTTTCCACACTCCTTTCCCTCATGGAAAAGAGAAGGGCATCCGCGAATGAAGCCGGACCTAGTCGCCCGACCCGTATAAGGAAGAAAACAGGCGCCAAAGCAAGCACAAGCGCCGAGAGAGAGAGAAGGTCAAAACGGGATCTTGACACACGGATCCCCATTGAAAGATCTTTACCACCAGGCATTGAACTTTGTAAGTTCTGTGGCCGTAACGTTATATTCGAGGCTCATGTTGATGAGAAGCTGTTTGGATTGTACCAATGATGGATGTGCTCCTGGAAAATGGATGGGGTCCCATATTTAAGGGAAATACCCATGCGAGCAAAGGAGCAGTGCGTGCCTTCTATGCTTATATATAGGATCCATTACTGGAGCTAATGCAGTTTATTATCTCTTTGGGGAGAGAGGAGGCCATAGTTAATGTAGATGTGGTGGCTCAAATCATGGGTATTGAGCGTGGAATTATACCCGCCAATGAGAGGAACCTCACTAGTGAATGAGAAAGAAATCGCCGCACACGTTTCCTATGCGACCAGCTTGAGTGGTGGAGGCGACACTACCAAAAAATAGGAAAACACCGACGACTAAAAACCGTCGGCAATGACATTCCCTGACGGCTTTTAGCCGTCGCAAGGTCCATCGATAAAGGGTGTGTCGACATTGCTCACCGACGAATAAAAACCATCGGCATTGTCGGCGGCTAAAATCCATCGGCGTTGTCGGCGGTTAAAATCCGTCGGCGTTTTCGGTGGCTAAAATCTGTTGGCGTTGTCGGCGGCTAAAATCCGTCGGCGTTGTCGCCGGCTAAAATCCGTCGGCATTTTCGGCGGCTAAAATCCGGCGGTGATTTTCATTAATTAAAAAAATAATAATAAAAATTAAGAATTTGACCTGTGGAGGTTTTCTTATTTTGTTGTTGTAAGGAATATATATTCTCCTTTGAGCCCTGACAATAAACACAAGCACCATGAAAATTCTAGAAAGAAAATAGAAATCAAAGAAATAAGAATAAGGTTAAGGTTTAGGTTTAGGAAATCGGGTTCGGGTTCGGGATCGGGTTTAGGTTTGGGTTTTCAAGTTTAGGTTTAGATTTAGGTTTAGGTTAGGGAGTTGAGATTAGGATTAGGTGTAGGTTTAGGTTTAGGGATTTGAGAATACATTTAGGTTTTAGGTTTAGGTTTAGGTTATAGGTTATAGGTTTAGGTTATAGGTTTAGGTTTAGGCTTTAGGTTTAGGTTAAGGTTGGGTTATAGGTTATAAGTTTAGGTTATAGGTTATAGGTTATAGGTTAAGGTTTAAGTTATAGGTTTTGGTTTAGGTTAAGGTTATAGGTTTAGGTTTAGGTTTTAGGCTTTGGTTTAGGTTATAGGTTTAAGGTTTTGGTTTAGGTTATAAGTGTAGGTTATAGGTTGAGGTTTAGGTTAGGTTATAGGTTAAGGTTTAGGAATTGAGTTTAGGTTATAGGTTATAGGTTATAGGTTATAGGTTAAGGTTATAGGTTATAGGTTATAGGTTAAGGTTATAGGTTATAGGTTAAGGTTTAGGTTTAGGTTTAGGTTTAGGTTTAGGTTATAGGTTATAGGTTATATATTATAGATTTAGGAAATTGAGAATAGGTTAAGGTTTAGGTTTAGAAATGGGGTTTGGGTTCGGATCGGGTTTAGGTTTGGGTTTTCAAGTTCACTTTAGGTTTAGGTTAGAGAGTTGAGATTAGGATTAGGTGTAGGTTTAGGTTTAGGGATTTGAGAATACATTTAGGTTTTAGGTTTAGGTTTAGGTTTTAGGTTTAGGTTAAGTTTAGGTTAGGTTTAGGTTTAGGTTTAGGTTATAGGTTATTATAGGTTATAGCTTTAGGGAATTGAGAATAGGTTAAGGTTTAGGTTTAGGAAATCGAGTTCGGGTTCGGGATCGGGTTTAGGTTTGGGTTTTCAAGTTTAGGTTTAGGTTTAGGTTAGGGAGTTAAGATTAGGATTAGATGTAGGTTTAGTTTTAGGGATTTGAGAATACATTTAGGTTTTAGGTATAGGTTTAGGTTTTAGGTTATAAGTTTAGGTTATAGGTTTAGGTTTAGGTTAAGGTTGGGTTATAGGTTATAAGTAGTTTAGGTTTTAGGTTAAGGTTTAGGTTATAGGTTTTGGTTTAGGTTAAGGTTATAGGTTTAGGTTTAGGTTTTAGGCTTTGGTTTAGGTTATAGATTTAAGGTTTTGGTTTAGGTTATAAGTGTAGGTTATAGGTTTAGGTTTAGGTTAGGTTATAGGTTAAGGTTTAGGGAATTGAGTTTAGTTATAGGTTATAGGTTAAGGTTTAGGTTTAGGTTTAGGTTAAGTTTAGGTTTAGGTTATAGGTTTAGGTTTAGGTTTAGGTTATAGGTTATAGGTTATAGGTTATAGGTTATAGGTTATAGATTTAGGGAATTGAGAATATGTTAAGGTTTAGGTTTAGGTTATAGGTTATAGGTTTATGTTATAGGTTACAGGTTATAGGTTATAGGTTTAGGTTATAGGTTAAGGTTTAGGTTTAGGTTATAGGTTTAGGGTGTGGTTTAGGTTAAGGGTGTGGTCCCTGCAAATATATATATAAACACGGCCTATCCATGTAAAGAAGTACCTTTGGGTATATGTTAAAAAAAAAAAGAAAAAAAAAAGATAACAACCAAATATGAAATGATCAATGCACTCAATGAGCGCTAAGAGTCAATGAGGACATCATCTCCCACCATTAAAAGATGGACAACAGAAATAATCTAGCAGGAATTTCAAAATGCAAATACTTAAATGCCCATTTTAAAGTTTGTGCTAAGTTACCTGTCCATCATTATTGGAAGGTGGATGGTAAGGGCACGATTTCTATCATTGCACACATTCTTTTTACCAAAACTCTTCTTTTAGATAACTGTGTCCAATAACTTTAGACATGCAGACATCAGATCATGTTGACTTGGCACACTTCAAGTGTCATGTCCTTGTTACATAGTTAACAGTGAGACACAGAACTATTCCTTAGTCATTTAGAGAGAAGCCTAAGGACATCTCTTGACTAATTTTGCTAAACTAGTATGGAAGAAGCTGAAATAAGCTGACAGATAGTGATTCTACTAGTCCTCTCATAGAAAGCACCATGCACCTGGTACTTGAATGGTTTCTTAAAACAATCATACACATGAATTTGAACCTAAGGGGAAGTTGGTCAAACATAAAGCATAAGATACATCTCTACTGATTTTGAATATCATCACCAATCAAGCTGTCAGCATTGACAACTGGATAAAAAAAAGGACACATAAATCATCATCTTAGCTCAATAATAAAGATAGCAGGAGTTGCAATATTTATATTAATAATAAATGACAATAATAGTAATGTCAATTTGTTGTCCATAATAACCAGTAATGGTAACAAAATGAGTTTAGTAGACAATCATGTCAATAATATGTGCTGTAAAAAGAAGAAGATGTAAACCAATCGAATCTTTAACTCTTTACCTCATACAAGAGCTCCAATGCACTCAAAGTCATAAGCATATCATTTGTGTCATTAACTTCTGCTTCCAATAACCCAAGGAGATTAGAGTGATAAATTGTTGATGCCACAGAGCTAGAAATTGAGAAGAACTTTGCGATAAGGGCCAAAACCCGAATCCGTGCCTAGAATATCCATATGCAGTAAGCAAAAGACTGAAGCATGGCATCGAGTAGGTAACAAATAAATTATAGTTTGAATGATGCCTGGCAAATCCAACCAAAATTGCTTTTTTTTTTTTTACATGCACTCACACCCCACACACACCCACGCACTTACACAACAGCGGGATTTCACCACAATGGGTACTCGAACCCATGACCTCATGTTGAAACTCTTGTGAGTCTACCACTGAGGCATGAGTAAGGACCTAGCCAACCAACATAGCTGAAAGCACAATTTGGCACAAGAAAGTTCATTTGCATTTATAGAAATAAAAATCACATGTTTTAATCTATTGAGAACTTGTTGTGAACTTAGAATCTTGTGCTTTTCAAGGAAGATGTCTTCAAGTAGAGTAATGTGGTAGAGAAGGGATTTGGAAAATCTTGAGAAAATAGTAACGTTATATATAGATTATGGTTAAAATATAAAGTATATAACATGGCATGCAAAAACAAGGCAATAGCCTAACTTTACAAGAGCCTGGGAAAGGGAAAATTGAACAATTAATCAAACTTGTTGAATGGTATGCACAATGCTGTGTCGCATAATCCCCGAGTATCAAAGTTGACCTCTCTAGCATCTGCTTAATGTTACCCTTGATGTCATGCTTTCAAATTGCATTCCGCACAACTTCAAACTCCATTTGCATAGAGATGCCCACATGGATCCTACCGTCCTACACTATAGAAGTGGAATCAGTAACAAGACTGCTCGTTGTAACTGCAACCCACTTGCACTTGAGCAAAAACTCAGGTGGGCTAGATACGCACAAGATATGCAGCCTTTTCAAACAACTTGCAAAAATAGCTGGTTGAAAATGAAATTTCCATTACAGTGAAGTTCTTCCAGTTAGACATAAATTGAGAATTAAAGATTCTACCATAAGGCCATAATCAGTGACCAACTGTGAACAAAAAACCAAGCACAAAAAAATATAAAGTATTATCAAATTAGGGAAACATCTACTTCTAGGAGGGGCATTAAAATTTCCAAATTCTAGAAAATGCATTGTCGGAAATAATAGCATATCTCTTAACTCCATAGAAACAAATTTCCTGATAATCATAATCAATATTATCTAAAACAAATACAAAATATTCAACACCATACTAGTGATGAACCACGAGTTGCTATATTTTTTATGTGCATAGCTTCATCTGTGTTTGTTGGGAAGATGATACCCTAACCACAGTTCGCATAGCAACAACGATCTTAGTATTAGCAGAATATGATAGTTCAATTGTTAGTAATGAAGTAGAAACAACATCTGCCCAAACATCACACAATAATTACAACAAGTCCTTACATTTTCCCAACGACATCATTCTTATCAAAGACGACTGGTCCCATCGTTGTAGGTTCAGTGGGCCACACCAGCTGGGATAGCGATGACGTCGCCCTGTCGAATCTTTTGATGTCGATCTTTGTCTCTGGCGCTGGCCCTGCCCTCCTTCACGGTGCTCTGATTGTTAGAAGGATTGGAAGGACTCAGGGCAGCCAGGGATGATTGCTCCAGTGATGCAGGAGAGTTTTCCGGAGAGAGAGAGAGAGAGAGAGAGAGAGAGAGAGAGAGAGATAGAGAGAGAGGAAATCTACGGGGCCATTTGAATGACGCTCGATGGAGAATTTGTCGATGGAAGATGAAATAGGGAAAAGAGGAAAAGAGGGAAAAGAGGCGCTCAATGGATTTGGGATGGATTTTGGAAATCCTCTTTCCAATAAGATAACATTTTCAAATTCGTATATTGTGAGTTTTCTACTAAATAATAACACAAAATCTATTAGCGGTCGTACACGCATGGGACCGGTTTCTGGATGGTTAAGATTGTATTATATAATAAAAATGTATAAATATTTACCATTTACAACTAAACTGATTATTTGGATGGTCTGGATAACTCTAAATCTTTGCCACTAGTGTTATACATAAGTCACCATTATTTTAAATCAAATAAAAACTCACATTATTTCAAATCAAATTTAAAACGGTAACTTAATCTTTGGATCTGGTATGGTTATGTGGACCCCACCATGATCAATTTATTTCATCCATTTCTTAACATAATTTTATCAATTGCCTCAAAAAATGAGGCTGAACCAAAGCTTAGGTGGACCACACAACGCGAAAATAATAGTGAATTGGTCGTCCACCGTTAAAAAATTGGTTTTACCGATGGCTTATTTGGTTTTAGCTATGGCTAAAATCCGTAGCCATAGCCAACGACTAAAATCTGTAGTGAAAACCTTCCAAGATCCGTCGGCTTTACCTGATTTTTTGGTAGTGCGAGGAAATAGCCTTGCAGCTACCAAAATGACGAATGACTTCCGCCTGCTCCACCACATATTCACGTATAACGTATATCCCAGGTGGATTAATCGCACGGAATGCACGCGACTCATGGTGGATTTCTTATACCGAGCTGGTCAGGGAGACATGCTATGCCTGCCTACATTTATCTTGTCTCAGATTATGAGTACTGCACGGTCTGCACGAAGAGATGCCTCACTTCCTTTCAGCCGACTTATTTGTAAAATTGCCCGCCACTTCAGTTTCAGACTCCAAATGGGTGACATTGCCCCGATTCATATCATCAGTGACACTATGCTCAATAATATGGGCATAGGCCCCAGGCAAGGCTTGATGAGTATGGGGATGAGATAGAGGAAGAGGAAGAAAGTAGTGAAGAAGAGGAGGAAAATGACATAGAGGAAGGAAGTAAGAAGGAAGGAAGTGTGGGGGAAGGTAGTAATGAAGAGGGAAGTGATGAGGAAGAGCAGGAAGAGGAAGAAGAGGAGGCCCAAGATGCAGGTAGGGAGCCTCCTACTGCTACGCACGAGCATCACCATAATCAGGCCTCCTTAAAAGCCCGCATGGCTCAGATTGAAGAGAACCAGGCCACCCTGAGACAAGAGGTCAAGGAGAATCAGGCCTATCTGAAATAGAAATTCAAGAGGATGTCTCGCACTCTAAAGACCCTCCTATGCTGTATGCAGGACAAGGTTGCTCCTCCACCATCACCAGAGTCGGACAACTAGTCATTTGTTGTAATCGTCTTTGGGTTTCCTTGTTTCTTATTTTCCTTTGTAATAGCCTTGGTAGGCTTGGTTGGTTGTTAGTGTGCTTAGTGTTTAAAGCTATTGTTAGATTAGCTCACACGCATCTTCTGTCATGATCCATGTAAGTCTACAAATCATGTATTGTGGTAAATTTGGTTAAATGAAATGCTTGAAGATACTTTTGGTTTGAAATGTATAGAATGCTTGAAAAAATTGAGTAAGGTTATTCTAAGTCTCACTCATATTGCACCCTATGTTGTATATAGGGAATACCTCCGAAAATCACTCGGAATATGACACGTCTTGCACTTGGCAGATCGATTAACGGGGCACCTCCCCTAAACAATAGCCAGACGGACCTTAGTCCGGGCCCGAATCACGGGACAATGTCAGATTCTTAACCAGCCACTGGCCCCACAAATGGGCCAACACCTTTTGCACCACCGGTTTCAGAATAGAATCATGCATCTTCATCGATGCCACACGTACCACAGTCGGCTCCTCCTGATAGGTTGGAGTAGATTATATTTTTGATGCAGCAGGAACAACAGTTTTTTGCCACTATTGCGAGGGCCATTGCCCAGAACATGAATATGGTCCAGCCTGCACCACCTGTGCAGCCTGCTGGAAACATGAATACCAGCGGTCTATTTGAACGCTTCCGACCTCCCACCTTTGCGGGCACTCACAGGCCCAAGGAAGCCGAATACTGGCTAGATCGCATCTCTAAGATGCTGAAGCCGCTGCACTGCACTGAGGCAGAGCAAGTTGAGTTGGTCACGTATATGTTCGAGAAGGAGGCTAGCCTATGGTGGGATAGTGTCTTGCGAACAGTTCCTCCAGGACACGTGTGGACATGGAATGCATTTGAGATCTGCTTCTATGGGAAGTATTTCCCCCTCACTTACCGTGATGAAAAGGAGGGTGAGTTTTTTCACCTCCGACAGGGAAGGATGACCGTAGCTGAGTATGAGAACAGGTTCACGGAGCTAGCCAGATACGCTCCTTTGATTCTAGCAGACGAACTGATGAGAATGCGGCATTTTTCTGAGGGTTTGCGACCTGATATCCACACGAAGATGTGTTGCGCTAGCATTCCCAATTATGCAAAGCTGGTGAACATGTCCTTGCGAGCCGAGCAGGACAACGAGAGATTGTCCTGTACACATGTGCCCATAGACCCAAGGCCTCGACCTGATTTGTTGAACCGACCATTCCTCGGCAAGAGGCCACGTGCCGATTTGCCTCTTAAGCTTACTACTCCATCGATCCAGCCCAGGCGATCAGAGTTTTGGTGCACCTACTGCAAGAGGATGGGCCATACAGACACTTATTATTTTACTAAGATGAGGGATAACTGCTTTACACCACCTCAGAAGATCAACCGTCAGTTACCACAAGTCATATCAGCTCCGCCTCTACGATCAGCACCGCCAACACAGCCTTTTTACAGGCCAAATGTACCTTGAAATAGGCAGCCTCAATAGCCTATGGCAGCGTAGCGGAATCATCGTCAACAAGCTCGTTTGCACTCACTTGTAGCTGAGGCATCCGAGACAGCAATCGCAGCACCATTGGCTTTTGAAGTTACAACACATATCTAAGGTACACCAGTCTTCCTATTGGTGGACACCGGGTCCACTACCTTGATAATATCATGCACAGCGGTCAAGCGACTAGTATTGGAAACTACTCCTATAGTTGGGGTGAGACTCCTTACCACCAGAGGGACCTTCTCAGATACTACTAAGATTTGTAAGGGTTGCTCGATAGACTTAAGAAGTAGAACAGTACTCGTACACCTGATTGTTTCCCCACTATGTCATTCGATGTCATCCTTGGTATGGATTGGCTCACCGAGATGAAGGCTGAGATCGATTGTGATACCAGAGTGGTGACAGCCCATAGACCTAAGGGCACGACCTTTGCTTTCCCAGTTCAGGTTAGTTGGTACTACCACATTAGTTGTTATGATACCTTGCTAGGAAATGCTGATGGTCCGACACTTGGGGACATGCTTGTAGTGCAAGATTTCACGGACATGCTTAGGATGATTCCTAGACTACCTCCTCGGCGTGAGATCGAATTTACCATCGACCTTGTGCCTAGTGCGACACCCATTTCTCTACTGACATATCACATGCCTCCATGTGAAATGGAGGAATTGAGGAGACAGATTGATGATTTGTTGGATTTAGGTTTCATACGGCCTAGCGTATCTCCTTGGGGAGAACCTATATTGTTTGTAAAGAAGAAGGACGGATAACTGTGATTGTGTATTGATTATCGCAGGTTGAACCAAGTGACAGTAAAGAATAAGTATCATTTGCCCACGATAGATGATCTATTCGACTAGTTGAAAGGGGCACAGTATTTTTCCAAGATAGACTTGCTGTCAGGGTATCATCAGTTGCGCATCAGGGATGAAGAAGTGTAGAAAACAACATTCAGAACCAGTTTTGGGCACTATGAATTCCTCATGATGTCATTTGGACTTACAAATGCACCAACTGTGTTCATGGACCTCATGAACCGGGTGTTTCGACCGTACTTGTACCAATTCATCATCATGTTTATAGATGACATTTTAATATACTCTAAGAGTCAGAAGGATCACGAAGAACACCTGCGAGCAATCTTCGATACTCTCAGGGAGAATCAATTATTTGCTCAGTACCGAAAACGCGACTTCTAGAAGGAAGAGGTCAAGTTTCTGGGATACATAGTATCCAAGGAAGGAATTATCTTGGACCTTGCTAAGGTGACCGAAGTTCAGGACTGGGAGCAGCTCGGTTCGGTAACAAAAGTGAGAAGTTTTCTAGGACTTGCTGGCTACTATCGTCGATTCATTAAAGATTTTTCCAAGATAGCCATACCATTGTCTCAGCTCACATAAAATGATCTTAAGTTTGCCTAGAATGAGAAGGTAGAAGTAGCCTTTCAGGAATTGAAGGACAAGCTGACATCCGCACTCGTGCTAATATTGCTAGAGTAAAGGGTCAGATATACGATATACACCGACGCATCTCGTGTTGGTTTGGGTTGTGTTCTTATGCAAAAGGACAGAGTGATTGCCTATGCATCATGACAGTTGAGGAAACACGAAGAAAACTACCCCACGGATGACCTGGAATTAGCGGCGGTCATTTTCGCATTAAAACTCTGGAGACATTACCTCTACGAAGAGGAGTTCGAGCTCTATTGTGACCATAAGAGCCTCAAGTACATATTCACATAGAGATACCTGAATATGAGGCAACGACGTTGGATGAAAACCTTGAAAGACTTCAAGTTTGAGGTTTCCTACCATCCTAACAAGGCCAACCTTGTGGTAGATGCATTGAGCTGCAAGAAGATAAAAGAATTTGTGGCTCTGCTAATGATAGAAGAATGGGACATGGTAGAATTTGTGTGAGACTTTGAACAGAAGTTTACAGTAGAAGAGCCGTTCGAGAGCATAACACATATTCGTGTATAGCCGCTTATTGATGAACGAATCATTGTGGTTTAGAGAGAAGATGAATGTTGGTGAAGATGAGAAAGTGAGCTAGTGATGATAAAGACTCTGAATGGAGAATTGGTTCGGATGGGGGTTTACGTTATCGTGACCCCCTATGTATCCCGAATCTCCATGACTTAAGGAAAGAAGTTCTTGAAGCTGCTCACAATTTGAAGATGGCGATGCATCCTGGTAGTACAAAGATGTATCGTGATATGAAATGTTCGTACTAGTTGGACAACATGAAAGCCCACATAACAGATTATATATCCCGTTGTCTTACGTTCCAGCAGGTTAAGGCCGAACATCGCCGACCTCCTGGTTTACTTCAGCCCATGCCCATAACCGAGTGGAAGTGGGACTTCATATCTATAGATTTCATTTTTGGGTTACCGAAGACGAGGAAGGGACATGACTCAATTTGGGTGATTGTGGATCGATTAACGAAATCGGCTCATTTCCTCCCAGTTAGAGTTTCAAACTCGACAGATGAGTTAGCCAAGCTTTACATCAAAGAGATCATACGGCTGCATGGAGTGCCTATGGAAATTAAGTTGGATCGAGACACGCGATTCACGTCTATCTTTTGAACTCAAATCCAAGAAGCAATGGGGGTGCAACTGAAGTTCAGGACCGCGTTCCACCCACAAACGGATGGGCAAACGAAACGGGTAAATCAGGTGTTAGAAGATATGTTGCGGGCATTTGTGCTCGATTTCAAGGATAGTTGGGATGGCTGTCTTCCCTATGTTGAGTTCGCTTATAATAACAGCTTTCAAGCGAGCATTGGCATGGCTCCCTATGAGGCCTTGTATGAGCGTCCATGTCGAGCACCGCATTATTGGCCAAAAGTTGGCGAGAAGAGTTTGATTGGCCCAGATTTGGTATAGGCGACCTCAGAGAAGATCGACATTATTAGGCATCGACTTCTGCCAGCACAAAGCAGATAGAAGAGTTATGCCGATACCAGACAGAGACATCCAGAGTTTAAAGTTGAGGACCATGTATTTCTTAAAGTTTTCCCAATGAAGGGAATCCTTCGTTTTGGCAAAGAAGGGGAAGCTTACGTCGAGATTCATTGGCCCATTCCAGATTCTAGATCGAGTGGGTGTGGTGGCATACCGCCTTGCTTCATCCACACCACTCGCAGGCGTGAACAATATATTTCATGTATCGATGCTAAAGAAATACTTTCATGACCCTTCATATATTATTAAATGGGAGCAGGTACAGTTGAGTGAAGATTCTACATATGTACTGGGACCGGCACGTATTTTAGAAAGAAAGGAACAAGTGCTACGCAACAAAGTGATTCCGCTCGTGAAAGAATTGTGGACCCACCACACTGAGGAAGAGGCTACTTTGGAAACAGAAGCAGAGGTACATAAGAACTACCCTCAGATTCTAGAAGAGTATGACAAGGTACTAATTTCGAGGATGAAATTTTTCTTTAAGGAGTGTAGATTGTAATGTCTCGAAAAAATTCGTACAAAGACCCGAGTACCACCTCAGGCAGAAATCACTATCTATAATTAAGTACTAAACTAAATTAAATGATGGATTAGCTTGAACCACTATCTATACAAACTGCAAGATCCAAAACCATTAAAATCGTTAGCTCAACATTACCTAAAAACCTAGGAGCAATCTCAAAATCCACTCGCTCTTGGGAGCACATTGAAATTCCGTATTGAACCTGGACCGCCCGTCAAAAGTACGATGACCGCGAAACTATAAGGTTATGACCACCTTACTAGACTTGACAACTAATGCGGGAATCGAGCCCAAATAGTATCCAGAAATGCACAACTAGAGCCCTGAGTAAAGTGTGTGAGAAATGTGAATATCTTTTGAAGATGCGCCAAAACTTAATTAGTGAATTGGACCGTTCACTTGCAGGTGAAATTGAAAACTTCAGACTGTCAGATTCTGAATAAACTTTACCACTAGATCAGGGAAATTTCCCTGCTCATATCTGTATACTTGTGGCCCTGATCAAGTGACGATGACTGTTGAATAGATACGGATCCGCCACGGGTGATCGGCTTATCCAAATGCGTTGAAATCGCATCTTAGCCTATATCCATGGTCGTGGAACCTACTCTGTAACATAGACAGACAATGGATCTCCAGATCGGCCCCATTCGTCAGAAACAGTCGCCTTTTGGCTATAACCCAAGTATACCATGGCCCTGGGGCCATTGACATTAGTTTTGAGCCTATATAAGGCCCTTAAATCACCCTATACCTATCCTATACGAATTTTCTCTGACCCTAGGAGAGAGAAGAGGAGAAAAGAGAGAGGAGAAGAGTGAGAGTTCGGAAGATTGTGGCAGTATCTCTCTCTTACGATCACACGCACTAGATCGCCTCTACATCTAGCTACACGAATATTTTCGACTATGATTTGGGTAAGAAATCCTAACCCTAATCTTGTTATCCAAATAGAGGAATCTATGAAATAGCTAACGTATTTCATGATTTAGGTAGCCGTTGTGCTGTAGACGGGGACGTAGGATTCGAACCGGGTTCGAAACGAGCAAACCAACGAAAGGCGCAGACTATAAACGTTTAGGTTATGGTTTTCAAGGCTTTTAATGTCAGCAATGATTTATGTCTGACTTGATTGCTGCCATATGATCTTAGTTACGATGTATTCGATAAACTATACATGTGTGTGAACTATGTGAATATATAATGTATTGCATGTGTTTATTAAAATGTTTGAATGAAAGTGAAATCATGATTTGTGCTTGCATGATTATTAATCTAGAATACATGTTTGTTGTATGTAAACAACTCCTTTATGAAAGGATTTGCTATAATATATGTATAACTAATTTACTTCATGTATGTAGTAATGTGTAGTCTAAGTGTTTGATAAAATGACTGAATGAGAATTTGTTTGATGAATCATTTTTAACAAGGGTATTGAGATAGAATTCTCAACTACCTTATCCATATCTATAATTTCCTTCATGTAATTTAAACAGCCATTACTTAATTTATGGATGAAATGCATATGTATATCAACATGTTCAATGTGTTTGATAAAATGCTCAAATAAGAATTACGTTGGAATTTTTTGTTATATACTGTTATGATTAACATAGGTGACTACCTATTACATTTGAGTATGATTGGGACTACTATGTAGTCCAGGCAATCGGTAACGGTTTCTGATCGAGTGGTCGAATTAGTCTCACCACAATAGATACGTTCGATGAATCTGAGACATACGGTGATTGTCGATAGTGGTTAGGCCACGTGGACTGTTTACGCGCTCCATGTCGATTAATTCAGCGTGCGCTCGTACAAATCGAACTTGTTAAGTAATCCGATTGGCCTAATGTGTGTTTACGATATATGGACGCTACTACTTGAATCTAAGGTACCACTTACCAATGTAAAGCTCATTTCAACCACGGTACCAAGATCCGCTAAGACTCATGAGCCGGACATAGTGGTGTATGGGACACCGTGGTCGAGCTGTCGGCCTACGCTAGGGTGACGAGCCTTCCCGTAGTAATCAGCGAACAACCCAAACTCGTGAGCCGAATATGGTGGTGTATGGAACACTGTATTCGAGTTGTCGGCCTACACTGAGGTGATGAGCCTTCCCGTAGTGATCTCGAGTATAAACTAGGCCTACGCCAAGGTGACGAGCCTCCCCATAGTGACCTCGAGTGTAAACTCTTGAACTTGCCTATCTACTGCTTTTCATTAGGAGTGATGCCCTACAACTTGCCTGTCGTATGTGATTAACCTAGGACTGACGACCCTAAATGGATCCCTGTTTGGGTTAATGATATAAAGGGAGGTACCTTAGCTTCCCGAATTTGTTGTATGAATACGCCTAATCAATTACTTGGTTAACACGACCATACACCGCATTGCATGTGCTTTGGCGAGGAAGCGCACGTTTAGGGAGTTTGCCATGTGCGATCGTGCGATGATGTCGCTGATGGAGTGCAGGCGAGAGCTTGCATCAATATAGCATACCATTCCTGCATTAACAAGAGTACTTAGGAAATGATTGTCGTATTGCTTAATCATTACTACTTGACTGAATTGATAACGTGTTAACCTTTGCCTTATAGTACCACTGAGTTGATCACTTACTCCCACTCTGGGACGGTGTTTTAAAACACCAACTAGACTCTGATTTAGATGCAGGTTATGATGAGGCTTACGCGACGGAGCTAGATTTTATAGACGAGAAGGAGGAGTTCTCTACGGGCAACTCTCAGGCGGGTCTATGTAGACATAGAGTTGCGGCACCGGGATTGTAGAGATTATATGGATTAGTCGTACATTCACATTATATCATTTTGTATATTTTGAAACAAAATATGTATCTATTCAGCTCGGTAACACATTCATACTCTGGAGGTTATAAAACACGTATACACTCTCTATATTTATTTCAGTCTTCCGCTTGTTAAATTACATTACCTCTGGAGTATGGTATGCTAATTTAGTGTAATCTCACTCATGTTTAATGCACTAATATGGACAACATCTAAACATCATTATCTATGTTGCATAAGTGATGCGTTAAATCTCGAGAGTTGAGCTCTGTTCGACCCCCGATTTTCGGGGCGTTACACTACTCCTTCTTCGACTCAAGGGATTAGTATATCCTAATCTATATTCTATTGTAGCATGGGTTTATTCTATAATAGTGTAGGGAGAAATATAGTCCCACTTACTAGCTAGTTTTTATAGTCTTTATGTTAAAAAGTTAATTGTGCAGGAATAATGTACTAAAATGCTTGTTCTTGAATAGTAATGAAATCATTCCTAATTTCTTCAATTGTGCATAAGAATTTGATTTGTGAAATTGGAGTGTGTTATGATTTATAGTGATGCATGGGTGAACTACATATATGACACTCTTGTATAATTGAATACAGGATATGCCACCCAAGGACAACCACCATCTTATTTGACTCCTGTAAGGTGGGTTGATCAACGAAGGCCTTTTATCTTCTAGCAGCCAAATGGGCCTAGCTCAAGCCTAGGATTGATCACAACCCCAAGTGCAGGGTTGCACTATAGTAATAACTCGGGGAGACTGAGGTTGAATCCACAGGGACTTACTATATGTGTGCTTTCTGAAATAAACTAAAACTATGACTAGAATATAAGCTATACTAGAATTTGGAGTAAAAGAGATTAATTGTGAATACTTTATCAATGTTAAAGGAGAACTAGAGCACCAAGGATCCACTTGTAGCCATCTTAATGCTACCTTGCTTGATTCAATCAAGAACACAACTAGAATTGAAGTCTTATCATATCTAGTCGGATGATTGAGCAGTTAAAACATCATGAAATTCACCAAAACAGAATCTGAACATTCTTTGGATTAGGTCTCTCACATAACACCAATGTAATGATCGCAGGAAATTCAAGAATCTACCATGCCCGGAGTTGATGGTAGATCAAAGAATTTTACAGATCACACAATTGTTAAATAGGTAAGAAAGTATCAAAAGTCTTTCTAAGCATCCACTATGCCCAGAGTCGACAATGGATCAAAGTGAACTGAAAATACTACTTCATTCAAACTAGAAATCAATGAATAGTTCAACATATAAAACAATAAACTTGAATCAAAGTAAGATAAACATTAAAACAAACTACAAGCTTCACCTCTTAGCTCTAACTAAGAGATTAGACAACTAAAGACATAATTGAGCTAAAACTCTTAAAGAAAAATATAAAAACTAACTAGAAAAGAACGATTGGAGAAGAAGGAAGAACTCCTTAAAGCACCACCACTCCTTACTCTACTCTTCCTACCCTAATTCGTGCTTAGAAGAACTCAGAAAACATCTTTATATAGACTTTGCTTGGACCAACTTTGAAACCAACTTCAATTTATGCAGCTTTTGCACCTTCGATGGGAGCTTCGATGGCACTTCGATGGGATCGAAGTTCGATTCAAATTTGTAAACCGTCAACAACGTACTTTTGAAATCTGCGTAAGTCCTCGATGGCATTGCCCAAGCTTCGATGGCATCAAACTGGCCTCCATGTCATCAAACATGTTCTCAATGGGATAAAAAAAAACATCTAAAACTGTCCAACGAGTAATTTCTATAATTAATGTTTTTTCGATGTCATCGAACTTGCTTTGATGGCGTCAAATGGGTCTTCGATGGGATCGAACCCTCCTTCGATGAGATCGAACCCTCCTTTTGATGAGATCGAGAGATCGAACCCTCCTTTCGATGAGATCAAGAATTGCACCCATATGTCCAACAACCAAACTTAATTTTCTCTGATTTTTCTAATGGGATCGAGCTTCCTTTGGTGGCATCAAACACTTACTTTGATGGCATCAAAGCTGTGTTTGATAACATCGAACTATCTACCTCAACACTTTGTAACTTCGAATTTCTTCCTTCTTCACTCAATTTTCTTAGATCTTGGACTCTTGAATTCTTCAATCTTAACCTCCAAATATCTAATTCTCACTTTGGTAATTTTTTAACATCAAATTCATGCCTTTCGAATCTTTTTTTACCTTAAGCTGTCAAAATTACCTCGCAAGAGAAAACATGTAGAAATAGATCAATTAAGCATCATCATGTTCTTAAAACCAAGGAATAATGAGGGGAAAATATCTAATATTTCAGACTCAACAAGGATATGAGACGTTACCCGAGTAGCTGCAACCCACTCTAGGGTAGATCACTCAACCATGATGGATTCACAGCCAGTTGCCAATACAAATCGGACGGCAATGCCGAATGTGTTGTTAAATTTGGCCAAAACCACGCATCGTCTTCTATGCACAAAGTTGGGTGTTACAAATCTCCGTGCTGTAACTTGAAGGGGGTATTACAAAATGTTTTAATTTTCATGCTTGTTGAGATTTGAATATATATATATATATATATATATATATATATATATATATATATATATATATATATATATATATATAATAACAAACTTCCTTACTAGTTGAGATTTGAATTTTTTTTTTATTTTTTTTTTCATATTTAGAGCCATCCCATTTGTATATACATACCACCATATTATATTAAAATATATAAGAAAATCAATCAATTATATTCTCCAAATTCATTTTCCACCCTTCAAAAAAATTGGATCTTTTATTTTTTTAAAGAGAAAATCTAAAACATTTTTCATAAAAGGATTTTAAAAAATCTTTTAATTCCATCGGTATGCAGCCCCATCTTTCCCACTAATTTCTCTTTTTTTTCTTTTTTTTTTTTTTTTTTTTTTTTTTTTTTAATGCCATCTAAGCCCATATGAATTGTGGGTCATACCAAAAGATCACCAAATAAACAATCGATAACCCAAAATAGTGAATAGATCAAATCTTTATAAGAGACTAATATTTTTTAATATCGAAAAATTATTTTTACAAGAAAAAATAAAAACAACTTTGACACCCTTACAGAGTGCCAGGGATCATACGCAGGCACTCCAATATTACTTAGAAATTTGATGCAGGGATGAACGTGATGAGGATAACTACTCCGAATCCACAGAGCTTCTCTGGACGGTCGTGATGTCTACTAGTGCACAAGGTTTTCGGCCAAAAATAGCAAGTGTCCTATTTGGCTTCACCAAACCGTTCTCCTAATTATTCTAAGCTCTTTTCACGTTGGGTACAACTCTTAAAGCCCGACGGATGAAGAGTTATAATCAAACTAAAACTTACTATTTATAGTAAAAACGAAATTAAAGCAGGGAAACGACCGTCGATCCAAGGGTTTTTCACAATTCAGGGTGTCGGAATGATCTTTGAAGTTCATGAAGCTTGAGATCTCAACACATGATGAAGCTTGAACTTAAGATCTTTGGAAGCTTAAATTCGTAGTTCTTGAGTTGTGCTTTATCTTGAGTCTTGAGTATGAACAGTTGACTTGTCTTTTGATGTCTTTATCAAACATTGAACTTTGAAGCTTAGAGAAGTGTTCAATGTACTTGATCTTACATATCTTGTAAGAGATCTTTGTTCTTGATTTGAAGCATTGTCAATCTCCGCCTTTGTACATCTTAGTTCTTGAAGTAGATCTTTGTTCTTGTGCATGTGATGTATTGCCTTGAACATATATATATATATATATCAATGTGCTACACAAGACACAGATAGTGGTTTTGGTACAACAAAATTTGACAATCAAAGGGGCAAATAACCATTGCACTTACAATATCCCCCTTTGTCAAATTTGTGACAAAACACACTTCATTAAAAATAAGAGAAGCATTACATGCTCAATAAAGAATCATGCACCAGTTATTAAAACCAGAACATTTACTCAACAAAGAATCATGCACCAGTTACTCCCCCTGAATAGCATAATCCATATCCATATAAGTAATCATGCCAAACCATTCTCCCCCTTTTTGTCACAATTAGACAAAGGAAGCAATGAAGATATGGAAGAGAAAAGGTTATAAGAGAGGTATAAGTGAGCAAACTAGTCAAGAGATGAAAGATAAAAGCAAATAGTGTTCATCCAACATAAATTATCATAAACCAAGTTCATAAAAGTAACCACCATAAAGCAAGATCATCCAAAGTCAATTCCAAAAACTGAAAGAAAGCAAAGTATCATACGAGTTATTACAGACCAAATGAGAAAACACTTAGTCAGATCCAGAAGAGGGAGCAGGAATAGATGGATCAATTTGGTGTAAACCATTGTTCACACGCCTCAAATACTTGCGCATATAAGTAAATTGCGAATATTGGGTTACACGTATTGAGCCACCTGTTCCTCAAGAGAGCGTAACCTCTCATCAAAACCAGAAGGCTGATAGTTAGGGTCAGCCTCAGAATCTGATTCAATCTCATTAAATATATCATCCATGTTTATATCATCTTCAGGTAAATAGCCACTTTCTTCTTCATTCACTTATTCAGCACCACCACCACCCACATTCTCTTGGCCAGGAGCCAATCCCAATTTCATCTTGTTTATATTTGAGTTATTGAAAAAAAGGTGATGAATAGGAGCCTCTCCAACAGGCATAACAACTAGCATGTGAGAAGCTAACACAGTTATAGGATATGCAAATGGAATATCATTATGTTCAGGATGGAGACGGAATTGAATAATAGAATAACAAATTAAAGAAGGAAGACAAACTTTAGTACCAGAGATGATGGAATGCAAAATCCGAACAATAAGAGAGGTTAGTTCGTTTTTGTTACCAGAACGCGAATACAGATTGGAGATGAAAATTCTGTGAAGAACTTTGTATCTGGGTAATAAGAACTTTGAAGCAAGCACATTCCCATTTTGAGTCCATTGGGCATCTATGTTGCATAATGCTTTAGTGAGCATTCGTTTTTCTGATTTCGACAGTTTGTCAGCTAGAGTGTGAATAGGAATACCCTCATCATTAACAGGTATATCCATTAAAGCAGAAATCAAATGACGATCAATTTTAAGACCTCCTCTAGTTGCTATAGAAAATGTTAAATTCTCAGTCGAAAAATCAGAAATACAAGCAAACATAGCCTGTGCAGTAGACGGGTATGTCGGCCCACCCCAATGTAGAATGTTAGCCCATCCTACAGATTGGAGAAGAGGAAGGAGTTCAAAAGGAGCAATATAATCAATATAAATAAGTCACTCAACAATAACATTGAGTAATCATAAATCCTTCACATAGGAGCGATCATCTTCGGGTGACCGAAGATGGCGCCTTGTTAATGGTGTTGATCTGGATGTTGAGGGACCACGAGAACTCTTCTTTCTACCTCTAGCATCCATTCACAACTAAGAATAGAAGAAATTAAGAAGTTACAAAAGATGTAGAGTGGGTTTTCTTAAAAATGAATTTTGGAGAAGAAAACCCCAAAAACTTCAAGGAAACTTGAAATAAATCAATCCAAGTAAGAAAATGAAGTGATATACACTTTAATCCATAAGAAAAATGAAAATAATGAACTAACCTTGAAGAATCAGGAAGTTGGGTACGATCGGTCTGCTAAGTCTCGTTGGAGAAAAAAGAGGAAATGAGGAAGAAAGGGTTATTTTCCCAAATTAAAAGATCTAGCACGCTACACGACTGGTCGTGGGACATCTTTGACCAGTCATGCCACGACTGGTCGAGTACGTGCTCGACTAGTCGTGTAAAGACAAAAACATGCATTCTTCACATAATTCTGAAATTTAAAATTATAATTTAATAAATATATAAACTATAATACAAAAATGCATGAATAATCAATTTAAATTACACATACCAAGATCAAATTTCAATTTATTAAACCTACTTTTATCGAGCGGTTTAGTGAAAATGTCAACAAGTTGAGTCTTGGTTGGAATGTAATCCAAAGAGATTGTCTTTTCTTCCACTAATTCACGAATTTAGTGATATCTAATGTCAATGTGCTTAGTTCGTGAATGCTGGATTAGATTTTTAGATATATTTATTACACTGGAATTATCACAATATAAAACTATTGAATCCTGTGCAATTCCGTAATCGCTTAACATTCTATTTATCCATACAAGTTGAGTACATATATTTCCTGCTGTAATATATTCAGCCTCAACAGTTGAGAGCGATATGGAACTTTGCTTCTTGATAAACCAAGAAACTAAACAATTTCCAATATAGAAACAACTACCACTGGTTGATTTCCTATCATCGATATTACCAGCCCAATCTGCATCTGTGTAATCAGCCAATTGAACACTAGTATCACATCGATACCAGAGACCCAAATTAGCTGAACTTGCGACATATCGCATAATCTGCTTAACAACAGTTAAATGTGACTCTTTAGGGTCAGATTGATATCTAGCACAAATTCTAATGCTAAAAGCAATATTAGGTCTACTTCCAGTTAAATAAAGTAAACTGTCAATCATACTACGATATAATTTAGGATCCACTCTTTTACCTGTACAGTCCTTTGAGAGTCTTAGTGTTGTACTCATAGGAGTATAAAAAATTTTTCCATTCTCAAATCCGAACTTTTTAATTAAGTTCAAAGCATATTTGGTTTGAGAAATAAAAATACCATCAGGTTGTTGTTTTACTTACAATCCTAGGAAATAATTCAATTCCCCAACCATGCTCATTTCGAACTTAGATTTTATTAAATCTGTAAACTCAACAGTCATGTTAGTACATGTAGATCCATAAATAATATCATCAACATAGATCTGTACTATTAAGATATGATCGTTATGTTTCTTAACAAAAAGAGTCTTATCAACACTTCTCATTTGAAAATTATGACTTAGTAGAAATTTAGTCAATTTTTCGTACCATGTCCAGGGAGCTTGTTTCAAACCGTAGAGAGCCTTTTTAAGGTGATAGACATGATCAACATTCTTAAATAAGGGAACCATACCTTGCCCAATAATCCTGCAGTTGCTACCATCACCAAATGTGACTGAACCATCAGTCATGTCTTTAAGATCGGTGAATAGACCTTTATCTCCAGTCATATACCTTGAGCATCTACTGTCTAAGTACCACTTTAATTGACTTGTAGCTTTGAAAGTCGTGTGGGCAACCAAGCTAGTAACCTTAGGAACCCATTTCAGAACTGTTTTGAATTTAGGAGTATAGTTAGTCTTCTTGTATTTGTAGTTGTTGTAAGAATGACCTACTAAGTTAGATTTTAAGAGCTCCTTAAGTAAATCAACTATCTTCTTAGCTAAAGAGTTTCGATTCTGATTTTTATAGTTGATATGGTTACTTTTAGGTTTAAAAGATTGAAAGGTTTTAGCATTTTTAGAATAATTTTGATTTGAACTATTCCCTTTTGAGTTTGAAGACTCTTCTTTTACAAACTTAGGAGAAGTATTCTTCTATTTAGGAGGAATATTTTTATCGTAGCCCAAATCGGATTGGTCGCCACATTTTCTTGATCTAGATAAAAGTTTTTCTAACTTTGGATCACCTTAGGCATACCTCTATGTATCTTTTAAACTCAAAAGTGAAGAAACTTCAAGTTTAAGTTTTTCATTTTCAGATTTCAGATTTTCAATAAGGGAGGTTTTAAATTCTAAATCACATTTAGTTTTTTCAAAAGAATATGAAATTTGGGATTTTTCTAAAATAAGGATATTAAAATTTTCTTTAAGCTTTGAAAACTTTTCTTTCTGAAGTTTAAGTTTAATAGCAATTTTACAACTCTCCTTGTAAAGGGCATTATATGCATCTTGAAGATCATCTTCATTTTCATGATCACTATTCAGATTTTCTTCACTAGTTGAATCATCATTATTTGAAAAGGTGAATTTGGTTAGAGTTATAAGGGCTTTAACTTCACTACCAGACTCAGTTTCTGAATCTTCTGATTCAGAAGAGGCTTCAGAGTTAGAGGATTCATCCCAAGTAGCCAACATTTCTTTCTTTTTAGGTTTGTCCTTTTTAGGACACCTATTTGCTAAATGCCCATATTCATGGCAGTTGTAACACTGACTGTCTTTTAAAGATTTTCGAGTTTTAGATTTAGGTCTTTTCTTATCATTAGATTTTTAAAAATCAACCCTCTTTTTACTTTTGAAAAATTTGTAAAACTTTTTCGCTAAAAGGGCCATATCATCATCAGAGTTTTCTAAATCAGAATTGTTATTATTTTCTTGAAAAACATTTTTAGAAAATTTAAGGGCGATAGATTTACCTTTAGGAGCTTTAAAAGTTAACTCATAAGTCTGTAAAGAGCCAATTAATTCTTCTACCCATATATTATCCGTATCACGAAGTTCTTAAATCACAGTTACCTTAGAATTGAATCGTTCAGGAAGTGAGCGTAGTATCTTTACACAGACTTTACTTTCTAGGATTTTATCACCAAGACCCCACATAGAGTTCACAATGTCATTTAATCTAATATAGAAGTCCATGAACATTTCATTTTCTTCCATATGAATTTCCTCAAATTTAGTTGTGAGGATTTGGACTTTAGATTTCTTGACAATTGATGTTCCCTCGTGTGTCATTTCTAAAATATCCCAGGCTTGCTTTGCAGAATCACAAGATATAATTCTTTTGAATTCATCTGGTGATAGTGCGCAAGTGATTGCTTTTAGTGCTATTGCATTGGCACTACTTTCACTTTTCTAAAGAGTGGTCTAAGAAAAATAAGGTGTTACTCTCATAGATTTTGAGCCATCAATACCAGTCACTTCAGTGGTAGGAGGGGCCCATTCAGTCACTGTGGCTAGCCACACGCTCTCATCCATGGATTTTAAGAAAATCCTCATTCTAGCTTTCCAATAGGCATAATTGGAGCCATCAAATGGTGGAGGCCTAGTGACTGAAAGGCTATCAAAATTTGACATCTTATAAATAGCTTAGATCGATTAGCTCAGGAAATAAATCCAAAAATATAACAATTAGAACGAGCTATTAGACTCTGATACCACTTAAAAAGGCCAAGCTATATGTCCTGGGGGGGGGGGGGGGGAGGTGAATAGGACTATGTCAAATTAAAATGATAACAACGGAATTTAAATAATTAAAGGAAAGATAACACTTTAAACAATCCACAATACTGAAATGTAAAGCAACCTTAAAATTTTAAATGTTCTAAGGACAACCTTACACCATAAAAACCAAGGGTTTATGGCAAGGACAACCTTACTAGAACAAACTAAGAATCAATAACTCAAACTGAAGAGGAATAAAAAGGAAATAGCAAGAATTGAAATCTACACTATTACAACATTCTTCACAATGCTTGAAATGAAAATATTACAACATTCACATCCATAAATACATCCCACAATATTGAATGATAAAAGATATAAAAAAATAAACTACACATCCACAAAATACAAAGAGTTATAGTGGTTCGCCTGTGTGTACACCAACTGTTAAACAACAGTCACACAACTTACTACTCCACTCCTAATATCCTCACACAGTGGATATTAGCGTTCACTATGAAAATAGGCTTTTCTCAGGTTCACCTAAAACCCTCACAATTATGTCTTTCTAGTGGGCTTACACAATTTAAAAACTCTACGCTCTGAGTTTTCTGGCTCTCCTCAGATAACCAAAAAGAATGAGATTTTTCTGGCTTAATCTCAAAAGAAACCAACACAATGGAAATTACAATAATGTAAAATACCTAGATTTCTCCTTTTGTTGTAGCCCATAAGAACCAAGACGGAGTAGAGATTCGAATATAGAAGTTCAATGTCCACACCCACTTTGAAATGGTTCTAGTTTCTAATTGATTTTAAATTAAATCAAGTTGGGCTAGCTCTATTTGATTTTGATTCCAAGAAGTGGAATATCACAATTCCTCTTTCAAATCAGATTAGAATGCAAAAATAAAATCAAATATAAAAGGCTAATAAAAAGAGAATATTAAATATGCACAATCTAGCTTAAGAAGATTACAAACTTATCTCTCAGAGTGATGCCTTGATTTTACTTGAATTAGATATGAAACTTTAAAAATCGTACTCTATTTATAAATGCAGAAATCATATATACGACTAGTCATGAGGTCACTACGACTGGTCGTAGAACCAACAACATTTTGAAATTTTAAGTGCAATTGGATAAAAATGTTCCACGACTGGTCGTGAGGAGCCAGGAATAGTTGCTGGAGTTTGAGTCATAGCTGCTGGACTAGTCGTGAACGAGTCATGCATTGTTCACACGACTGGTCGAGCAGTCTCCAGGACTGGTCGTAGCTCAACCAAAAAATTTTAAAAATTTGCAACAACTTAGGACCTGTCAAGAATTTCTTGGGCTGGTCGAGCCAGTTCTAGGACTAGTCGAAGAACAGACCAAGCACTTATAAAATTATTTAATTTAAATTATGTATTCAAAATGACCTATCCTAAGGTCAATCTAAGGTCTTCCTTACCTTGGACATAATGTATGAACATTGAACCTTCTTTTCTTCAGATGATAAATGATCTTTGAAGTTCATGAAGCTTGAGATCTCAACACATGATGAAGCTTGAACTTGAGATCTTTGGAAGCTTGAATTTGTAGTTCTTGAGTTATGCTTTATCTTGATCTTGAGTATGAACAGTTGACTTGTCTTTTGATGTCGTTATCAAACATTGAACTTTGAAGCTTAGAGAAGTGATCAATGTATGTGATTTTGCATATCTTATAAGAGATCTTTGTTCTTGACTTGAAGCATTGTCAATCTCCCCCTTTGTACATCTTAGTTCTTGAAGTAGATCTTTGCTCTTGTGCATGTGATGTATTGCCTTGAACATACATACATACAGATATATATATATATATATATATATATATATATTAATGTGCTACACAAGACACAGATAGTGGTTTTGGCACAACAAAATTTGACAATCAAAGGAGCAAATAACCATTCCACTTACACTTTCCTTACATTCATTATCTCATTCACGATTCCCTTGTTTCGTTCCCTCATGGGGAAGAAAAGAATGGCTCCCGACGAGGCGGGGTCAAGCCGTGAGAGGTGACCAAAGAATAAACACCGAGAGTTTTCGTGGCCCAACCCTCTCGACCCGTTGTAGATGTGGGTAGGCATACAAGCCAAAATATCATCTTTGAGTGCATGATGGACAACCGATTGTTCAGTGAGTACGATGCACTAGATTGGATTGCACAATGTGGATGGAGCCCCATATTCGAATGAAATCAACGGGCTGATGTATGGTAAGTTAGGGTATTTTACGCCCAAATCCGCGATCCTCACATGGACCCTTAGGGATTTAATATTAGTTACGACGAGTGCGTGATTGACATTAACATAGAAGTCTTCTTGCAGGAGCTTGGCACACCGTAGGGAAACGTTCAGATCGATGAAGGAAATTTGAAGTCGGCACATCGCCAAAATGAGCACAATGTTTATTTGTGCATCTGGCTCGTCAATTAGAGAAAAAATGGTAACTTTCTTACCTCGCTCATAATGGCACTGAATCAAGTGCTCCATCACATCTTCACATTTAATGTGTACCCGAGGGTGGGCAATCGTACTAAACTATCTAGCTACATGGTAGAACTCCTCTACTAAGAAAGGCATGGGGAGGACTTTTGTCTCTCCTTGATTGTGCTCTACTAAATTGTGAAGACGGCGACGTCCAGTTGTAATATAGTGGCCTCCTATTCAGTCATTTCATGTGTAGGCTAGCTCAACAATATGTATTTGGGGATCCAACAGTGAGCTCGAAGTGGTCAAGTTGATCAATGATGATACATTGAATCGTATGGGCATAGGCCCCAAGCAACAAGGGGATATAGTTGAAGAATTTGGGGATGAGATTGAAGAGGAAGAAAAGGAGAGCAAAGAAAAAGAAGTTGAAGGTGAAGAAAGAAATGAGAATGAGGCATGAGTTGATGTTGAGGGAGCCGATGAGGAGCCTCTTATGCCCTGGTGTGTACAAGAGAACTTAAACATGCTCTAGGTCGAGATGACTGAGATGAAAAAAGATCAAGAAAGGTGGAACAAGAAGATATACCGCACATTGAAGGTGGTATTGTGCTACGTACAAAAGGAATGAGCGCCTACTCCTTCACCCGACTCAGGGGATCAGTACATCCTACTCTATATTCTATTGTAGCATGTGTTTAGTCTATAATAGTGTAGGGAGAAATGTAGTCTCACTCAGTAGCTATTTTTTCTTGTCTTTATGCTGAAAAGTGAATTGTGTGGGAACAATGTACTAACGCTTCTTCTTAAATAGTAACGAATGAGTTCCTAATTTCTTCAATTGCGCATAAGAATTTGATTTGTGAAATTGGAGTGTATTATGATTTATAGTGATGCATGGGTGAACTACATATATGACAATCTCTTGTAATCGAACACAAGATATGTCGCCTAAGGACAAATGCCATCTTGTTCGATTCCTGCATGGCGGGTTGATCGACGAAGGCCTTTCATCTTCTAACGGCTAGATGGACCCTAACTCAGGCCTAGGATTGTTCACAACCTCAAGTGCAAGGCTGTACTGTAGTAATAAGTTCCACAGGGACTTAGTATATGTGTGCTTTCTGAAATAAACTAGAACTAGAATTTAAGCTATACTAGAATTTGGAGTAAAAGAGATCAATTGTGAATAATTTATCAATGATAAAGGAGAACTAGAGCACTAAGGATCCACTTGTAACCATCTTAATGCTACCTTACTCAATTCAATTAAGAACACAATTGGAATTGAAGTCCTATCCTATACAGTCGGATGATGGAGCAGTTAAAACATCATGAAATTCACCAAAACAGAATTTGAACATTTATCGGATTAGTTCTCTCACATAACACCAATGTAATGATTGTAGAGAATTCAAGCATCTACCGTGCCTAGAGCTGATGGTAGATTAAAGAATTTTATAGATCACACAATTTTTAAATAGGTAAGAAAGCATCAAAAGTCTTTCTAAGCATCCACTATATGCCCGGAGTCGACAATGGATCAAAGTGAATTGAAAATACTACTTCATTCAAACTAGAAATTAATGAATAGTTCAACATATAAATCAAAAAACTTGAATCAAAGTAAGATAAACATCAAAACAAATTACAAGCTTCACCTCGTAGCTCTAGCTAAGAGATTAGCCAACCAAAGACATGATTGAAGTAAAACTCTAAAAGAAAAACATAAAAACTAACTAGAAAAGAAAGATTGGAGAAGAAGGAAGAACTCCTTGAAGCACTGCCACTCTTTGCTCTACTCTTCATATCCTAATTCATGCTTAGAAGAACTCAGAAAATATCTTTATATAGGCTTTATTTGGACTGACTTTGAAACCGACTTCAATTTAAGCAGCTTTCGCACCTTCCATGGGAGCTTTGATGGGATCGAAGTCCGATCAACGATCGAGTTCGATTCGAATTTGAAAATTGTCAACACGTACTTTTGAAATTTGCGCAAGTCCTCAATTGCATCACCTGCGCTTCAATGACATCAAATTGGCTTCGATGTCATCGAACATGTTCTCAATGGGATCGAAAAATGTCTAAAACTATCTATCGAGTAAATCCCATAATTCTTAATTTTTTCGATGTCATCGAACTGGATTTGATGGCATCAAACAAGTCTTCGATGGGATCGAACCCTCCTTCGATGGGATCGAGAATTATACCCATATGTCTAGCAACCAAAATAGATTTTTTTTTTTTTTATTTTTCTGATGGGATCGAGCTTCATTCAATGACATCGAACACTTAATTCGATGACATTGAAAATGTGTTCAATGGCATTGAATTGTCTAGCTCAGCACTTTGATTTTCTGCACTTTGTAACTTCTAATTTCTTCGTTCTTCACTTCGTTTTCTTGGATCCTGGACTCTTGAATTCTTTAATCTTGATCTCCAAATATCCAATCCTCACTTTGGTAATTCTTGAGCATCAAATCCATACCTTTAAAATCATTTTCATCTTAAACTCTCAAAAATCACCTTGCAAGAGAAAATATGTAAAAATAGATAAATTAAGCATCATCATGCTCTTAAAACCAAGGAATAATGAGGGGGTAATATGCAATATTTCATACTCAACAAGGATCTACAGCGGTACTCGAGCAGTTATAGCCCACTTTAGGATAGATCACTCAACCATGATGGATTCATGACTAGTAACCAATACAAATTGGACGTCAATGCCGAATGTGCTATTAAATTTGGCCAAAACCACGCACCGTCTTCTATGCACCAAGTTGAGTGTTACCGATCTCCACGCTATAACTTGAAGGGGGTATTAGAAATATTTTAATTTTCATGCTTGTTAAGATCTGAATTTTGATTTTATTATTATTATTATTATTATTATTATTACAAATTTCCTAACTAGTTGAGATTTGATTTTTTATTTATTTATTTTTTTTTTTCATATTTGGGACCATCCTATTTCTATATACACACCACCATATCATATTGAAATATATAAGAAAAATCAATCAATTATATCCTCCAAATTCATTTTGCATCCTTCAAAATTTTTTGGATCTTTTATTTTTTTAAAAGAGAAAATCTAAAACATTTTTCATAAAAGGATTTTAAAAAATCCATTAATTCCATCGTTATGCAGCCCCATCTTTCCCATTAATTTCTTAGTTTTTTATGCATCGTTATGCAGCCCCATCTTTCCCATTAATTTCTTAGTTTTTTATGCATCGTTATGCAGCCCCATCCATCTAAGCCCATATGAGTGGTGGGTCAAACCAAAAGATCACCAGATAAACAATCGATAGCCCAAGATAGTGAATGGTTCAAATCTTGATAAGAAACTTTCATTTTTTAATACAGAAAAATTACTTTTGGAAAGAAAAAAAAAAAAAAAAACTTTGACACCCTTACAGAGTGCAAGGGATCATACGCAGGCACTACGAAATTGCTTAGATACTGCATAGATGAGACACAAAAAAAAGAAGTCAAATAAACTAACAAAGTATCGTTTTCAGTTTAGTTGTATCATGAACGAACATATATATGAGCTGCACGTACGATAATCTGATTCTTAAAGGACATTTAGTGGACGGTTAAAAATGACAACTATCCGATTATACATTTTCAGAAAAATAGAAAGAATCCATTAATCAAACGTTAGGATTGTTCAAATTATCTTAGTTTGAGACCGTGAGTTAAGAGTAAGTGGGCTCCATAGTGTCATCAGTTTAATTGTTTATAATGTATGCCACGTGTACAATTTTTAAAGTGTCTATGTCCAGCTGCTAGAGTATCATATAGCCCATTCAACCTGCCCACAAGGTCACAAAGACGGAAAACACAATATCAGCCTTATACAAAACTTTTATAACCCTCAGGATATTTTTAATGATGGACGTTCAACCACCCCTGTTTGCTGTGGTATGGCCCAGTTGAGCTTTTAATCTGCTTCATTTTTTAGTTGAACAGCATGGTAAAACATACACCTAAGCTTTTGATCTGCTTCATTTTAAAATTGTATCATAAAATGAGCTGACAAAGCAGATGAACCATGGATAAAATACATATATGACGGTGGGTCACATTGCCTGATCGACACCCTATCAGGGTCACCATCCAGTCCACTTTCCTAGGTTGGTGCATTTAAGTCTATTTTAATGATGGCGTTAACGTGATACATGTGTTTTATATCACGGTGGGCTGCAGAGCGATCATGTCATATATCAATGCCATTCATCTGTTTTACCACTTCATTTCAGGGCATGAGCCGAAAAGTGAACCAGATCCGAAGCTTAACTAGACTAGACTACACCGTAGGAAACAATAGGAATAATGACACCAACCATTGAAATTTTTCTAAGGCCCACTGTAAATTATCTTTTGCCATCCAACCAGCTGAAAAGGTTACATAAACGTGGTTGAAGGAAAAACAAAAATATCAACCTGATTGATCTAAAACTTTTGTAGGCCCTGGGAGGTTTCTAATAGCGGGCCTCACCACTATTTTTTATGGTGTGGTCCACTGGAGCTTTTGGTTAGCTTCCTTTTTTAGGCTCACGGTTTAAAATGAGCTTGCAAAATGAATGCACAGTATGAATAAAACATATACATTACAATGGTCCCCACAACATATGACACCACTTGGGAGTTGTTGGGGTCACCACCCAATATTCGGCATCCATAGGGGTTGCCATTTAAGTCAGCTTTAATGCCAATCAATATGGTTGAAAAAAAATGAAGGTGGTGATGGGTTGGGCATCATGAGACCAAAACCTTCTTCCATTAGTTTTGTCATCTCATGTTAGGGCATGGGTCCAAAAATGAATTAGTCGTAAAGTTCAAGTGGATCACACATATGAAGCAGTTGCAATAATGATAGCCACATTTGAAAACCTCCCGCGCTATAATGTTTATCTACCATCTAAGCTTTAATGATATTTAATATGATTGGATTGAGATGATGGAGATAGGAAGTAGATTGGATGGTGATGTGTTGGGCATTATGGGACCACCGTGATGTATGGGTTTTATATCCACATCATCCATCTGTTTTTTCATATCATCTTAGGTCATGGATCCAAAAATAATGAAGCAAATCCAAAGCGGGAGTGGACCACACTAGAGGAAATAGTTATAACAATGACAGCCTCTATTGAAAACTTCCAAAGGCACATTGTAATGCTTATTTACCATCCAACATCTCGACATACCAAGGTAATTCTTATTTTCCATCCAATACTTAATAATGTCACATCGACCCTGATAAAGGGAAAATACAAATATCAATTTGATCCAAGCCCCAAGAAGTTTTCAACAGTAGGTGTTCAGTCACCACTATTTCCTGAAGTGTGTACCGCTTAAGCTTTTGATCAGCTTCATTTCTAGGCTTATACCCTAAATTGAGCTTGAAAATGGATAGATTATGTGGATAAAACGTATACATCATAATGGGCCCTACAACACCTGACACCACCTAAATAAGTGGTATTGGGGTCACCTCCATATCAGCTTCCCTAGGTGGGTGGTGCCAAACTTAAAGACGTATGTAATTCAGTTTTAATCATAGTTGTTAAGATTATATTCATATAATGATGAGAAGAAGTGATTGGTGGTAACCCCAACACCACTTATCTACTAGCTGTGGGGTGTTATAGGGCCCACTGTGTGTGTTTTATATCCATGCCATCTATCCATTTAGCCATGTCAACTTATTGCATGAGCTCAAAAATGAAGCAAATATGAAGCTCAAGTGGACCACACCAAAGGAAAAAGTGAGAAAAATGACACCCACCTCAAAAACCATCCTAAGGCTCACCATAATATATTTTTTCCTCTCAGAAGATAAACATTCAATAATATTGGGGTAGAGATTTAATCACCATTACATTTATTTGCCATCCAACTTGTGGATAAGGTCATGTAGACTTCTACACAGTGAAAATGAAAGTATCACCTTAATCAAAAACTTTTGTAGCACTCGACAAAATTTTAAAGGTAGGTATTCAATGGCCATTATTTCCAATAAGGTGCTCGACTAGACCAGTTAATCTGCCATTATTTACCAATAGGGTGCTCGACTAGACCTGTTAATCTGCTCCTATATTTTGGATTCATTCTATAAAATGAGCTAGAAAAACTGATGGAGGGCGAGGATAAAATACATAGATCATGGTAGACACAACAACACCTGACACCACCTAACAAGGTAGCAAATTGGTGTCACCACCTGATCCACTTCCTAAGTTGGTGGCCAAAATTAAAAGTGGTTTAGTAAGCCACTTTAAATGATAGTTGATAAGATTGGGTTAAGATGACAATGATAGAAAACGGATTGAGTGGTGGCCCAACACAACCTCGTCATCCTCAGGCTGTTTTGTCAAGTCATTTAAGGACACAACCTCAACTAAATCTGAAGCTGCCGTGAAACGGATGTGGATCAGCTGGTGTACCACACACCAGCTATATAGCTGCTGTAGGTATGTGTCCTACCAAGACGAGCACTGACGCACCTTGAGCTCTAAGTTGTACGAACGGTTCAAAGGAGATCAAAGTTACGTGGCCCCACAGTGATGTATTTATTATATCTACACCATTTTTCTATTTTTAGAGATCATTTTAGAACATTATCCAAAAAATGAATCACATCCAAAGAACATCCACACCACAAATAGCTGAGGAGATAATGTTTTTCACTGTTAAAAAATTCGCAAGGCCCACCATGATGGTTATTTTCCATCCAATCTGTTCATAAGGTCACAAAGACCTGAATTAAGAACAAAAACAAATTTCATATTGATCCAAAACTTTTGTAACCCTAAAAGGAGTTTCAATGGTAGACATTCAATCCCCCACTGGTTTTTGCAGTGTGGTCCACTTGATAGTTAGGTTTGTCTTATTTTTAGTCTTAAGCCTTAAGACAAGCTCGCCAAATGGATGGGCAGTTTGAATATAACACACACCTCCTAATAAAGCCACATAACTTGCTTATGTAAATACAGTAGTTATATAGCTGATGTGAGGTACACTAGCCAATCCACTTCCACGTGAACCACGCCAAAGGAAACAGTAGGGAGACACCACCCATGAAACCTTCCTGGGCAGAAATAATGTTATTTTTACACCCATTCTATTAATAAGTTCACACATAAGTAGATGTACGATGAGAAAACACAAATACCCTCCATCAAAAACTCATGTGGCTTTAAAGAAGTTTTTAGCGGCAGATGTTTAACTTGCACTGTTTTCTATGGTGTTGTCCACCAGGACTTTTGATCAACTTCATTTTTTGCATGAGCTCAAAAATGAGCTTACAAAATGGATGTACAGGTGGATAAAACACATACATTACAATGGCCCTACCACGTATGACACTACCTAGTTGGGTAGTGTTGGGGTCATCACCCAATCGGCTTCCTTAAGTTGTTGGCATTTAAGTGGGGTGAATTGGGTGGTGACCCATGGTGTATGGGTTTTATATCCATGCCGCCTAGTCATTTTGCCATCTCAGTTTAGGGCATGAGCTAAAAATGAAGTGGATCCAAAAGTTAAGCAGACCACATCATGGGAAATAATTTGGATAATGATGGGTACGGTTGAAAACTTCCAAGGGCACATTATAATATTTACTAACCATCCAAACTTTTGACGTCACACCATAATTTTTATTTGCCATTCAACCATTTGATAATGTCACATCTATGCAGTTGGGTCATTTTAAACCTAAAAAGAAGCGGATCCAATTTTCAGGAGAACCACACCCATCTATGCAGTTGATATGTTTTTCCAGGTCATTTTAATGCTTGTACCTAAAAAGAAGCAGATCCAATTTTCAGGAGAACCACACCGCATAGGAAGACATGATGATTAAATGTATACCATTAAAAAAATTACATGGCCCACTATAATGTTTATTTTTCATCCAACCTGTTCACTACGTCATATGGAAATGGATGAAGGGAAAAAACAAATATCAGCTTGATTAATTACTTTCATCCACAAGAAGTTTTTAACGGTAAATCATCTTTGTTTCCTATAAGGTGATTCATCTGAGATTTAGATCTACTTCCTTTTACGGTACATGCCCTAAAATGAGCTAGGACAATAGATGGACGGTGTGGACATGTACATCAAAGCTGCATGGTCAAGGCAGGGCTGTGTTAGTTGAGGCCGAGGAGCCAGTATCCTAATCACTACTGAAGTGACATCACCAAGCTATGTGGACCCACCATAATGCATGTGTTGTATCTATACTGTCCATCCATTCGGAGAGATCGTTTTATGGCATGAGAAAAATATAATGTAAAGTTCAGGTGGACCTCACCATAGAAAACAGCGGGGATAGTGACATCTACTGTTCAAAACTTCTCAAGGGCCACAAAAGTTTCCCATCAAGTTTATATTTTTGTTTTCACTTCTTCTATCTCTATATTAACTTATGAATAGGTTGGATCTAAAAAAATATATCATGGTGGGCCTTATAAATGTTTCAATAGTGGGTGTGACTGATCCCACGGTTTTTTGTAATGGGTCCGCTTGAACTTTATATTTATCTCATTCTTTTTCTCATGCCATAAAATGATCTCTACAAATGGTTGGACGGTATAGATAGCACACGCATCATGGCGGGGTCCACGGAGCTTGGTGATGTCACTTCATGCTAATTTGGATACGCGCCCGCTCTGGATGTAGTGACTTCGGGAAATGAAGTGTGCTAGGGGGAAACGGATTGGCTACTCCCCCTCACATCAACCCCGTGGCTGCTGGTCGGTGCTCTATGGGCCCCACTATGATATATGTGTTTCATCAATATCGTTCATCCATTTTTACAGATCATTTTATTGCTTGATCCCAAAAATGAATCTCAGGTGGACCACACAACAGGAAAACAATATTGATTGGATATCCACCAATAAATCCTCCTAAGGCCCACTGTACTATTTTTTGGACATCCAATCTGTTGATTAGGTTATAAAGAGCTAGATGAAGCGAAAAAAGAAATATCAGCTTGATCCAAAACTTTTATGGCCCCAAAAAGTTTTTAATGGTCAATGTTCATTCAACACTGTTTTCAATAATGTGGCCCACTCGAAATTTGGATGTACCTCATTTTTGGTCTTATATCCTAAAATGATCTATAAAATAGATGGATGTCATGGATGAAACACTTACATCATGGTGCGGCCCACAGAACATCGACCACCCGCCATTGGCTAGTGGCAGGGGAGTACTCAATCCGCTCCCGCGTCAGTAGGGGTGTACACGGGTCGGGCCGAGTCGAACTGGCCTCAGCCCATCCAGGCCCGTTCAACAACCACACAAGTCTCGAACTGGACCGGGCCAGCATCTCCAGCCCGAACCGGGCCGGCGCGAGTTTGGGCCAGTTTCAAACCTTTGAGTTCGGGCCAGTTTCGAACCCGAGTTCGGGCCAGTTTCGAACCTTCGAGTTCGGGCTAGTTTCGAACCTTACGGCAAGTTTATGGGAAGGGCTTTGACAAGTAATCCGCGTCCCTTTACAATTTACAAGTTCATGAGTGAGAGAGGATATATTATAATTTTACTACATTTACATATATTTGACAAAGCATAAAATAAAACATTTTATACAAACTGAATACAGTCATACATTAGTGATTACTGTTGAGGAGATTCATCTGAGCTCGAGCTGCTGCTATCTAAATCTTCATATACGTACTCATTCACCTCTCCCACTTCAGAAGGTGGAGATATCTTTTTATCGCCCTCCTCTTGTATAGTTTGAATTAGATTTTTCAAACTATTTTTGTGAGAAGATTTATACGTAGTTCCTAACGTCCTGTAAAACGCACCCAGACTTAGAGGACATCGCTGATGTGTAAAAGCCTCTTCCATACTACGCTTTAAGGCGAGTTAAAATTGTTCTTCTTCCAATGCTAATAATTTAGCTTCCTTCTCTGCCTCAGAAAGTTTGGATTGGGGAGTGAAATCTTTTTTGTTTGAATCAAGAACTGCTTGGAAAAGAATTTGGATTTCTTTTGAGACTTTAGGACACGGTCTTGCATCTCCACCCCGACAGGATAAGTGTAATCTGAGCCGATTAGTTTTGTTAACAAACTTGACTCCACACAAATTACATAAAATCTTGAACTTTCCAAACTTTGGAGAATAGACTAAGGAACCATAGTCCCAAACGTTAACCGATGGTTCGCTTGAAGACATATCTACATATTGCGTTGGAAAAGTATTTTAGGCTTTTTAACAATAATGAAATACCGATAATCCGACATAAGATAAAAGCAATTTATGGATTAAAAAAAATAAAAGTCAACATAACTGATAAATAAAAATAAAAGTCAGCAAACAGATGTAGAAATTCATTGCGCAGCTTGCATAACATCCATCAACATAACAGATAAATAAAAATAAAAGTCAAAAAAGTACCCATTACAACAGTTGCAAATTCAATTAAACTAACAAAATCATAAAATTCATCCCAAACATCCATCATATTGTTGTTGTTTCATGTGTTGCGGCTTCATTCACATTCTCCTTCTCTTCCTCATTAAGATCACCTCCTAGACTCGGATGCAACCAATCTTGTGTACAAATTAATGATTCCACTGTATCTGGTGCAAGGGAACTTCTAGTCTTGCTCACGACCCTGCTCCCTGTGCTAAACGCAGATTCGGATGCCACTGTTGAAATAGGAATTGATAAAATATCTCGTGCCATCGTCGATAGTATAAGATATTTTCCTTCACTAACTCGCAATTTCCACCAGTCCAAAACATCGAACTCTGAATCATGCCGTACTACGACCGACTCTTTGAGATATATGTTTAACTCTGATTCTTTCATGTCTATGTCTGTATTTTCTTTTGCTAAGAAAGACATAAAATCAGCATCGTCGCTTGAAGCAACTTGCGATCTAACTTCGGAAGCACTTGGTGTGGACACTGTAGTTGTGTACGCGTTGTACAACGCTTCGATTGCGTCACGAACCTTCGAAGTTTCAGATATTGCCTTTTTAGTAGGATAAATCCTCGTGAAGATGTACTTAACAAAACTCATCTTGCGCCGAGGATCAAGAACAACAGCTAAGGACATTATCATATGACAATCATCCCAGTACTTATCGAACTTCATTTGCATACCACCTGTCATGATTTGGAGAAAAAATGGACCATCATCAGCAGCTTTCTTCAGGGCATCCTTGATCTTCAACACAGATGGAAGAAACATATTTGTTGTTGGAAACTTATTGCCAGAAAATATTTTTGTACATTCATAAAAAACCTTCAAAAATTTGTGAACTTCTTTCACTTTGCTCCAATCATCATCAGTAGGCAACCAAGCATATGTTTTATCATACACTGCATATTCTGAAAAGGCATGTTCCAATTCCAGGGCTGAATCCAACATCTCAAAAGTGGAATTCCAACGTGTGCATACATCTAGCTTCAACGTTTTTTAAGACGTCAAATTCAAATGTTGGACGATGTCATTCCATATACTCAATCTTGACGGCGAGCCTCTTATGTACTTCACACTCTCCCTCACATTCTCTATAGTTTAGTCAATTGATTTCAACCCTTCTTGTACAATTATGTTGAGAATGTGTGCACAACACCGAACATGAAATATTTTTTCCTCAAAAAATAAACTGTCGGTTGCCTTGAACTGGTTACGTAAGAATTGTATGACACTGTTATTTGTGGAAGCATTATCTAAAGTTAATGAACTGACTTTATTTTCAATGCCCCAATCTCGTAGACAGTAAATGCAATCTGAAATAGCCAAACCGGAATGAGGAGATGGAAGGTGGCGAAAGTTCAATATTCTCTTGCAGAGTTTTCAATTTTCATCAAAATAGTGTGCAGTCAATGAAATGTAACCCTTTCTTTGATTTTGCGCCGTCCACATATCAGACGTCAAACTTACCCTTGAAACCGAATTTAAAACTGCTTTCAGCTTCATTTTCTCACTAGCATACATCTTCATGCACTCCCTCTTCACAATAACACGGGAGACCTTCTCAAACTGAGGATTAAGGTATTTACTGTATCTCATAAATATTTCACTCTCTACCATCTTAAATGGCTGCTCATCAATGATAATAAGCTTTGCAAACCACTCATTCAGCTTCCCTTTTTTAAACTTATGAGTGGTAAGTGTACCTTCAGAAGCAGATCCTTCGGACTTTGTAAACGATAGCAATTGTTGGCCTGAACATGAAAGTCTAGGTCTCTTTGCATAACTTTTTCTATGTCTATTTAAATGAGACGTCGACCCACCGACACTTTTGGTGTATAGACTTTTGCAGTGTATACATCTGATCTCGGGGACATTGTTAACTACTACTTCTTCAAAATCATCCCAAACAGCTGATCGTTTCTTTCCTTTGTTTCCAGCTGAAGACCCCTCTCCCTCAACAACAAGTGGTGATGTGGTGACGCGCTTCGACATGCAAGACACTGACTACTAGGGGTAGCCGTAGGTGGGACTTCATCCTCACTAGCCATATCTAAAGATATGAAACAATTTCATTTATCCTTGGACCTTAGTAAAGAATTTCCTAAGCAGATAAATCAGTTACCCATTCAATGCTGGATAGATAGTAATGATTTCATTATTCAATTTAAATGCCACGCCAAAATTTCGGTAGCATCTCCCCTTATCTCTCCAGAATATATTAATCTTGGATTTAATTCACACGTCAACTATCCACACACAAAGTATGGATATTTGATGAGGAAGTAATGCAAGAAATATATCCAGAGAGAATTAGGAGAGACGAACCGAAACAGGCATGTGCATTTAAATTAGAATAAATGAAAACATTACTGTTTATACAACATTGAACTGTCCAAAAAGGGACAATTTGAAAATTTCTATGCATCCATGAACACACTCAATCTATGTCTGGCAACATAGAAATCCTCAAATGGGTAACTGATTATCCTATACTACAACAACAACATAAAAAATAATTAAATCAGTTACCTATTCAATGTTGAATAGATAGTAATGCTTTAATTATTCAATTTAAATGACATGCCAAAATTTCGGCAGCATCTCCCCTTATCTCTCCAGAATATATTAATCTTGGATTTGATTTATACGTCAACTATCCATACAAAGTGGGGATATTTGATGAGGAAATAAATGCAAGAAATATATCCAGATAGAATTAGGAGAGACAAACCAAAACAGACATGTGCATTTAAATTAGAATAAATGAAAACATTACTGTCTATCCAACATTGAACTGTCCAAAAAGGGACAATTTGAGAATTTCTATACATCCATGAACACACTCAATCTATGTCTGGCAACATAGAAATCCTCAAATAGGTAACTGATTATCCTATACCACAACAACAAGAACAAAGAAATAAAAATATATCTAATTGACAATTGGTATAAGCATAGATATCAATCGTAATTCACATTCAACATTTAGCTAAATGGTAACAAAATGCGTTTAAACTGAATAAAAATGTCGGGAAAAAAAAAACTCATCTAACTTTAGTTAAAAATAATTAGGTATTAGAAATTGTAATTATATTTCTTTTCTCTAACAAATAAAAATAATATTGATAACCAATAATCATGTGGAGTTGAGCATGTGGGCATGCTTCTTGTGTGTATAACATCTAAACCATCCAAACCATCCAAAGGCCCACCCACTCATGACTAGATGACTCAAAAATAAGGACAACTAATTCATTTGGTTGGCCGCATGTGAATTTAGAGGTGTTGGGTGATTTACACAAATTTCTAAGGTGTGTGTTATATAATTGGATAGACCTCACTTTTGAGTCGTCTAATCATGGTGTTAGGATGCACCCGTTGGATAGTTCGGATGTCATACATGTTCCACGATAATAAACTCCTTACCAAAGCTAGTTGAAGAGGAAGGTTGGTTAGGTTTAAGAATTTTGTTTTCAACTTAGGACTATCACAACTATTTTTTATGAAGTTATAGACTATTCAAAATAAATGACACTTGCATGTGCTCAAGAATTTCATTGCCATTAACTACTAAAATCCTTGGCCTAAGTAATTTTCCATTATTTCCTTTAGAGGTTTTACAACCATATCATTAGTTAAATATAAAATATTATATTAATATATATATATATATATATATATATATATATCATAAGCACATATGTATAGTGTAGTGAGTGTGTGGGAGGGTGGGCTATTAGCGTCCTTTGGCACCGTCCAGACCCTCCTATAAGCACATATGCTGACATGCAAATTCCATTGGGACATTCCAATAAAATTATCCATCCTTTTGGTAGATCAAACCATTGATCAAGTAGCCTATTTTATAGAAGTCTTACATCCCAATCATATACAAATTTATTTATGCACGATAATAAAATATTAAACTAAAAAATATACAAATCTTTTGACTAAAATAACATATATTCTAACACAGACATGCATGAACATAATATCCCTTGCAAATGCATCACATGCATAAAATATTCTACATGTAAAGCATCTATGTTTAAGCACTCATATCTTGCCACTGTCAATTTAGAAGCATCTCACATGTGCACACACTATAAAACTATTTGTATTATCAACCATCTTAAGTTCCCAGTATATTTCACCATACTATCTCACTATAACTTGACAAACTTCCTATAATTATTTAGATTGTCTTGCATTGCATCATCTACTCTAGCATAATGTGAATAATCCAAATCATTTGCTTACCACAGACAAAAAATTAATGCAATTTGATTGGCCACATTATCACTTAATGCAACAATGCTGACAATGTCAGCAACGATGTGACAATTGGTAGTTTTTTTTCCAACCATCCATTTCTCCCATGCTCATTCATTAGTCCTCCTGATGGCCAAACATGCCTGACTTTTGGAACATGGTGGAGCCCACAAAATGAACAAGATCCGACCCATGTGATGTATGTCAGCATGTGTAAAGGAGTATTATTCAGATGCTTGTGTTAGTCATTTTGAATGACTAGACTAGTGACCAGGTTGGGTTGACACAGATGAGTCCCTAATCGACTCACCTGGTTTGCAAACTATGGTTATTTCTCGAATAATGATTGTCCAATGTTTTCATCACAACTATCTACAAAATATTCTTAGATAGATTATATTAAATAGGCAATACATCAGTTTAATTTTTAGATTATAATTCAACTAAAGAGGACTGTTAAACAGTCTAATTTGGGTTTTCACCTGGAGATGTATGAACACTACCATACATGTTACTATCAAGGAGATACTATTGCTATCTGTGATGTAGTGTTTGGATGCATAAATGAATTGAATTACGAATATCCAGTCCACTTGAAAAAGAAAGCATTGTGATATTTTCAAGTATCTATGATGAGAAAAAGCTAAAAATCATACCTGGTAGTTGGACGGACAGACGGACGGATGAGCACAGAGGCAGAGGTCCTGTGGTGGTTGGACGGCCGGACGAGCAGAGACGAGCAGAGAGAGGCAGACGGCCGGACGAGCAGAGACGAGCAGAGAGAGGCGGCCGGACGGACGAGCAGAGAGAGAGAGAGAGATTTGGTGGGGCCGCCGGACGGACGAGCAGAGACGAGCAGAGAGAGAGGGAGAGATTTGGTGGGGCCGCTGGATGGACGAACGAGCAAAGAGAGGAGAGAGAGAGAGAGAGAGATTTGGTGGGGCCGCTGGACGGACGGACGAGCAGAGAGAAAGAGAGAGAGAGAGAGAGAGAGAGAGAGAGATTTGGTGGGGCCGCTGGATGGACGGACGAGCAGAGAGAGAGAGAGAGAGAGCTTTGATGGGGCTGCTGGACGGACGGACGGGGAGAGGGTTTCGTGCCGCTGAGGTCGGGCGTTCTCTCAAAAGGGGAAAGGGAAAGCGATGGATGAGGGTTTTTTTTTAACAGGGTATATTTACCCTAAAGTGCGAGCGGGCCAGGACGGGTCGGGTCGGGCTAGGACGGGCCGAGTCGGGTTTCGGGCCGAGCCGAACTGAACTGGGTCAGATCCGAACTTGGCCTGAACTTAGAACGGGCTTACAAAATTGACCCGTCCTGACCCAGAACTCAGTTCCGGGTCAGGCCGAGTCGAGCGGGCCAACCGGGCTAGCCCGGTTTGTGTACACCCCTACGCGTCAAGGCTAGGGGTGTACACCGGTCGGGCCGAGTCAAACTAGCCTCAGCCCGTCTAGGCCCGTTCAACAGCCACATAAGGCCCAAACCCGACTGGGCCTGGTCACTTAGCCAACATCTAGAACCCGAACCAGGCCCGACACGAGTTCGGGCCAATTTCGAACCTGAGTTCGGGCCAGTTTCGAACCTTACAGCAAGTTCATGGGAAGGGCTTTGGCAGGTAATCCGCGTCTCATTACAAGGCCCTCGATCAATGGTTTAGATAGTTGAACTATAGACTCCACAAAAAATCTAACTAGTCAGGACATTTATATACATTTACATACATTTGACAAAGCATAAAATAAAGCATTTTATACAAATTAAATACAGTCATACATGGGTCGGGCCGGGGCGAGTCGGATTTCGGACCGAGTTGGGCTAAACTGGGAGGTATCCGAACTCGGCCTGAACTCACTTTCGGGCCTAGAAAATTGGCCCATCCTGACCCGAACTCAGTTCCGGGTCGGGCTGAGTCGGGCTTTCTCGGGCCGAGTCGAGCAAGCTAACCGGGCTAGCCTGGTTTGTGTACACCCCTAGTCAGGGGGAAGCGGATGTGCTGGTGTACCACACACCACCGACTTAGGTGGTTTGGTTATGTGTCATGCGAAGATGAGCGTGCCTCAAACTCTCAATTGTATGAACGGTTCAAAGGATATCAAAATTATATAGGCCTAATATCATGCATTTATTTTATCTACACCATTCATCCATTCGACGAGATTATTTTAGAGTATCCAAAGCTTAAATAGACCACACAACAAATAGCAGTGGGTGAATGATTCTCAACATTAAAACATTCATACGGCACACTATGACGTTTATTTTCTATCCAATCCGTTCATGAGGTTACTCATATTTGGATAAATAAGAGAAACAAATATCACATTAATTCAAAACTTTTGCGACCACCAAAAGGCTTTCAATGGTAGACCTTCAATCCCCACTAATTTTTTGTAGTGTGGTTTACTTTATCTTTGAATCTGTGTTATTTTCAACTCAAGCTTTATAATGAACTCCCCAAATGTATGGACAATTTTGATATAAAGGACCCACAGAAGCTAGTGGCGTCAACACCGCAGCCAGTTCGGTGGTGTGTGGTACACCAGGCAACCCGCTACCTGTGTTAGGGTAGATCTCGTAGGTGCTTTGGGCGCGCAGGCATACACAGGCACGTGCTCTACACCAGAGGGTGCAAAAGAAATCTAAATGGGTGCGGATTGCGTAGTGAGTAACTCACTATGCTTAGTGCACTGAGTAAACTTGTGAGCCCACCATGATTTATATATTTTATCCTCTCTATTCATCCATTTTAACAGATAATTTTAGGGCATGTGCCCAAAAATTAAGCATATACAATGTTCAAATGGACCACATCACAGGAAACAGTTGAATTGAATGTCTACCATTAAAAAATTCTTGGGGGCCACAGAAGTTTTGGATCAAGCTTATATTTTTGTTTCCCCTTCATCCATGTATATATGTATGATCTTATGAACATGTTGGATGAAAAATAAACATCACTGTAGGGTTTAACAAGGTTTCAACAGTGGAAATCATTATCCCCACTATTTCATGTGGTATAATCCACTTGATCTTTGGACATGCTTCAATTTTGAGCTCAACTCCTTAAATTATATGCAAAATGAATGGACGATGTGAATAGACCACATACATTCAAGGTGAGCCCAACTAAGTTTAGTCAGTATGATAAGAGCTTACTGAGTCACTCAGTACGTAGTCCGATTTCAATCTAAACATCATAGTATTAGTGGGCCCTATGAAGGTTTCAATAGTGGACGTTATTATCACCTCTGCTTCCTGTGATGTGGTCCATTTGAGTCTTGGATCACCCTCATTTTTGAGCTTATATCCTAAAACAACATGGAAAAATGGATGAACGGTGTGATAAAACCCATATATCATGGTCACAAAGCCCCTTCTTTTTCCATCCACATCGAGGTAGGATGCAATCTGCATCCGTTATTACTCTATTATTAAATTTAGCAATATTACTTGGATAGGTCAGTTGAGAGAGACAGCATGATCAAAAAGTCTTGTGTTCCGACTCCACGCCTTCTTTATTAAAAACTGTTTTATTAAGAAAACTGAATCCAGGTAATTTTTTAATATTTTGTATAATAAAGTTATTTTAAAAATAATATTTATTATCTTTTTCTCTTTATAAAGTATTTCTAAAATTTAATTTTAAGAAAACTAAAAATTGAATCATCCAATTATTTAAAGAAATATCTGATTTCTTTATCTTTTTCTCTATAGATTTTTATTTTATTTTATTTTATTTTATTTTAAGTTTGGAATCTTTTTTCCAACGTTAAATTATTTTATAAATTAGATATATTATCGTTTTATGTATTGAAATTATTTATAGTTTTTTTATATTATCTTTTTATGTATCGAAATTATTTATAATTTTTTTTTAATGAAACCTAAATATTGAATCATCGAATTATAAAATAAAAAAAAACCTGATTTCATTATCTTCTTCTCTATAGAAATTATTTTAAAATATGATTTTAAATATTTAAAAATTTTAATCATCTTAATAGTATTTTAAACATCAAAATTTATTATTTTTATATTTATCAAATTATTTTTTTTAAAAAAAATAAATTAAATCAACAACTTTTTAAGAAAAGCAAGTGAGAAAACTCTCTTCTTATCAACCAAGAGCTCAAAGAAATACGAAGGAAGGACTAGGAGCCCTAAATAAGGACAACAAGATGGGTTCTTGTAATCGAGGCTAGTTGGGCCGACAATGGGTCGACAGGGCACTTGAGTAAGGGTTGCACCCGGTTGAGCAGTATAGTAATGACAAATGGTCAGGTTGAGGACTGTATGGTCCGCAAGAATGGCGGATATGAGAGGACTAGGGTGATGTAATAACACTTAATTTTTTCATACTCACACATATGTGTTAGTTCTTATATTTATAATTCCATATTTTAATATAAGTAATTGATTAGTTTAATGGTTGAGACCTTTGTGGTTTTAAAATAAGTTGAAGGATTGATGCCAGTGCTTGTAACTTCCTCTTCCTTATCCTTTCGGTACTGGAACTGTCCTCCCTTATTGAGAGAGGGGCGTGATTCTCTATAGGAACTTCATATAAGAAAATAAAAGAGAGGGTGGGTGCTAGATAGAGAGAAAGAGAAGGCTCACAAAAAAATCAGTGTTTTATTTTATTATTATTTTTATTATAATAGGATCTATGCATGGGGCCCACATGATGGATGGTTCGAATTTATCATGGGACCAACCCATGCACACATGTAACATTGATATGCACATAAACAGTGCACTTTAGTGCACCTTACACATGTAAAACAAAAAAAACAAGAAGCAAAACACCTATGTTCCATAGACTTCTTTTGTTTTTTTACTTGAAAAATGTGTTGGGCTCACTGGTACATGTGGGGCTTGATCCGCATGGTTCATTGCTTTTTTAAGGTCGATATAAGGTAGACCTCCAAATATCAATCAAATTTGATGTGCAGGTGGGCTGTATCACATGAAACTTTATGTAATGTCCTGTAAAATTCAGTACAAAAACTGTAATATGTCCACAAGTAGAACCATTAGAAGTTGGTACTAACCCCACTAAATGCCCTAATTACACCAGCATTTGAAGGTTTAGGATAATTAAAGTTGAATACCCAGTTTCTCTAATCGTGAATGGGTAACATCATGAACTTGCTAATCTCAACACTAACCATCACCTGCGAGAAATTTTGACGTGCAACTTATTCCAAAAATGTCCCGATTAATCGAAATATCTTTAGACCACGTGTTCGTGGTCCACTAGACATCCCTCATATCGGGCTTAATGTCCATCGTGGATATTGAGCTGAGATAGCGTCTAGGATCACTTAACTTGGGCCCGAAGGTCGAGTGGATGGGAGTGTAAAAGTGCCTTAGGTGATAACCTAAAGTTAAGAGAAATGTTCACCATTCGTTTTTCACCAAAGTTGTGACTTTTGGACCATTAGATGGTGATCAACTTAGGAAACTAATCTAAATTATTACCCTACACGCATTCGTGTAATTGTAACCTTAATCAACACTCAGTGACTGTTGAATTAAATTGCACATTCCTCATTAATTGGCATATCCAGTCGTCAGATGGTTGTATCCAAACATGAATCTCCTAGTGGGACACCTACCCCATGGCTTAAATTAGCACATAAACCTCCCGGTGGGTCTTAGTGGTTAAAAATGATATTCCATAGGGGTAATATAGCTAATAACTAGCTATTGGGGTCATTTGCACCAATTCTGGTACTGGAAATAGTTCACTATTTGATACCCCCTTTCCCCATATGAATTTTGTTCCCTAATATTCAAAGAAAAAGAGAGAAAGAGGGGAAGAAGAAAAGTGAGAGAGAGAGAGAGAGAGAGAGAGAGAGAGAGAGAGAGAGAGAGAGATTGGCTGAGGGTTTGACTTTCTCCTATTCGATTTATGTGCTAGCCATTCTCGGATACTTCGTAGGAGCCTTTTTACTGGCAATTGAAAGTAAGGTTTGAGTCTTACTTACCAAGTTTAAATATTTTAGGATGAGTCATCTCTCAAATCTTACGAAGGCTTATATAAATTTTAAGGTTTTAGTAATCTTTCCCTAAAACCCTAACCCCAGGAGCGCTCTAAGTCAAGCGAACCATCTCAAGGTGGGGACCATTACTCATAGGCTACATTTTATCAACACTTGAGGATCTCAATTTTTGGCCCCTTGCATCCTCCTTAGGGAAACCTGGAAGGCCAGGAATGCAGCTCTCTTTGATGACATCAGGCCTTCGATCCAAAAGCTCACAAATAGGATCAACCGGTGGCTTCAGATCGTCCAACTTAGGAACTTATCCAACTCATCAACCCCTCCTCCAATGGTTGCCCGTTCTTCTAGCCGTCAGCCCCCCTAGTAGGGCGTTTCCCAGACCTGCTATCCCTCATCTCCCGGGTGACCCATCGCCAACCCCAGGGCTCGATCAATCTACCCCTGCTTCTGTGGTAAAATGGTTGTGGCCTCCTCCTGGATGGACCAAAATCAAAGTTGACGGATCGGCCTTAGGCAATCCTGGCCCGTCTGGCGGCGACAGAATTTTTAGAGATGAGAAAGGGACGTTCCTTTTTGCCTTTGCTGAAGGTTACGGGGCTGGTTCCAATGTCCATGCTGAGCTCAGGGCCATTCACGATGGGATGCTTCTATGTTTTTCCAAGGGGCTGAAAAACATCATTGTTGAGTCGGACTCTCAGCTCCTCATAGACTTCTTCATGGGGACGGCCTCCCCTAGCTGGAAATGGAGATGTTGGATCTCCTGAATCAACCATTTGGCGGCGATGGGGCATGTGAAGTTCACCCACATCCTGAGGGAAGGTAACTCTCCTGCAGACGCAATGGCAAGGCTGGGTAGTAAAGATCAATCCTCTCGCCTCCTCATCGCTTACAACGACCTTCCCCCTCTTGTGAGAGGCCTTCTCTTTCTGGACAAAGTTGGTCTACGTTACATGCGACCCTAATTTGGTCGGTGGCCCAATTCTGGGCTGCCATTGCATTTTAGTTTTGGGTCTTTATGATAGCATTCCCGGTTCCTTTTTGTCTGGGTTTCCCGAATCTTGTAAATTTTGCTGATATAAATGGAATTTTGAGTTTTGAAAAAAAAAACTTGAGGATCTCAGTTAATGAACCCTTATTCTGAATAAAGTTTTTATTGCATAACATTGTTACATATAATTTATTTCTTCAAATCTTATTATTACTTTCTATCGATTATTTGCATCCTCGATGAAATGCCTGGATGACTAAGAATGTTGATTTTAGGGTTCGTGCTTAACTTTGTGAGATTGCTTAAATGATTACCTAGTTATTATCTTAATGAGTAGAACTATCTTTGATGTGAAGTTAGCCTGCAAATTGTTCAAGTTAGGGGGTGGCCCATATTAGGTCGGCCACCCAAGGCTTGTTGTATTGACCGAGGTTGAACGCGAACGACTAACAGTAGTTGGAGTATGTAGGATACTTTGCATCCAATGTCATTTACAGCGGGTTTCTTCCATGTCAATCAGATTAGTCTAATGCATGATTGATCATATTGTATTCATAATGTATGATAACGTTCAATCAAATTTAGGATATCACCTATGACGCCCTGGGTTTTTGCCAACTTGAGAATTGGATGTCCTTGGACGTACTTTTAATTTCTCGACTTGAGTGCATATTCGTGTGCGTATTCGCTCATATTTGGAATCATCAGGAGTAATTTTGGGTCCACCAAAACCTTAATTTTATGAAAAAAATAAAATGAAAGTCGAAGGTCAACCCCCAAAATTGAGGGTCGACCCTCATTTAGATAGTTTACGTATACTAACTTTAAAAATATGTATCTTCTTCTTTACTACTCCGATTGAGGTGATTCAAAAACTAAATGGAAGCTTAATAATTCTAGTTTCATAATTCAAAAAAAAAAAAAGAGGTTGATTTTAGGATATTTTAAAATTATACAAAAAATATGGGTTTCAGACAACTGTTACTTCTAGAATTTTAATAATTTTTTTGGAACTCGAAATAGAATGAAATTTGGTGGGAATAAATTAAACTTGATGATGAACTATTATAAAAATTTTAAAAATAATAATATAGTAACTAAAATTACCAGAAAAAATTACAAACAATAGACCCATTGAAACTGAAAATTTCTTCAAATGCATGTCACTAATGGGCTGGACATATCTTTTTTATTTTATAGTTCTTATATTCGGTGTCTTCTTAGGAATTTCTTCTAATCATAATAGAAATAATGAAATCATGCTATGTAACGCCCCGAAAAATCGGGCGTCGTGCATAGACTCGACTCCCGAGTTCCCGAGTGTCACTTATCATGCATTTATGGTTTTTATGATTAATCAAATTTAAACGCGCAGCCTGAAATTTCTTGGAGCATGAAACACAACCACAACTAGTCTACTGAAATGAAGAGATCAATATATACGGGTCCAATAAAAAAAAGAATAAATGGGTCGTATAAGGCGTTACTCAACAAAATCACAACAACATCATGTCCACAAGAGTAGAGCTGAGTCCGCTCGTCCTCCTCCTCGAGGCCCGCATCGCCCAACTCAACGAATTCTGCATCACCTGCATCTATGAGCGAATCTGGTTGGTGTTTTAAAATACCGTCCCAGAGTGGGAGTGAGTGATCAACTCAGTGTGAACTATTAGTCTCAAGTTGTCACGAACATCAGTTATATTACGGATTTAATGAAAAACAATCATTCACAGTTACTAAACTAATCTTATTAATGTGCATGCATGATGGATGAAATGATGCATGCCCTCGCCACAACTCTCCCTCAAGCGACTCCATCTTACAATCGCATATGACAACACTCCCTCAGAGCGACCTCGACTGCCGAGTCATCACCCTAACTAATGCGATGCAATGATATGTTAGCCAAGTTCTTAGTTAATTCCGTTCATCCAGCAGGTTTGGAAAACTGATTCACCCCACGTATCAATGCCCTCAACTAGTTGCAGTGCCGAGACCCCTCAATGCGCGAGGCCAGGGCACCGCGATCCGTGATTCCGTCGGGTTCCTCATCCCCGACTCCAGGCACATGAGGAGTACCAAAAGGAAGGGATCGCTCGCGGTCACTATGGGGAGGCGCGGTACCCCAGCGTAGGCCGACAGCTCGGACACAGTGTCCCATTCCACCATGCCTGGCTCACGAGGCTGTGGACCAGTTACAAGTGGATTATCAACGGACTACAATGGTTGCAGGGTGGTTCAGGTTCCATACATATGTGAGCACACAGGGTTAACAAACAGGATTTGTCAGTAAGTAGACTAAACCGCACGAGTCAGGCAAGAACGAGATGAACGGCATCGGGTGCTAGACCCATGCAGTCGAACTGCTGCCGCCCATACGCACTCGTCTGACTTGCGTGGTTAGTCTTAGGGTAGTCCAACCAATGGGACTACCGTCTAACCTCGAGTTCCCGACAATCCAAGGGTTTGACGATGAGATATAGCATACCAACATCAAGCTTATCAACCAACATTCCAGTGTCATGTTGCATACATTCCACCATACAAGTCTATTTACCTAACAAGCATGATAAATTAGTAGAAACAAGTGTATGTGTGTGCCGCGGGTTAGAGAGGAAGCTAGGCACTTCCAACATTTCAAGGGATCAACCACACACAAGAGTCAAGATTACTATGCACTATGAAGTAACTCATTGTGGAAAACAATCACAAACAAGAACATGAAGTCATCATAAGCCAAAATAACATATGAGGGACAAGATCAACATCAACAAGAGTTAAGCATATAAATCCATGTAGTTTCAACAAACACCCATTCCTAGATTCCTCTAGATTTTTCAATACCACAACCAAGCAACCAAAATCATTAGACCCATATTATAAATGGTGCTAGCCCGCCTAAGATCAATAGTCCGCACCTAGGATCGTTGGAGGCTTGGGAAAAATGTCCTACGAAAGAGGGCTTTGCGGTAGATCGGCCGGAATCTCTAAAACAACTTCACATGTTAGATTTACAAGCAAAACCCCCTCCTTACAAGGGTTTTCAAAGAAAAAGAGGGTTGAATCTTACCTAAACAATCCATGAGATGAAGAGGGCGATTTTTGGATGAGTTTTCCCTTGGAGAAGGTGTAGAGAGAGGAGAGATTGATTCCCTTGGGCCCCAACTTGATTTAGGGTCCACCTTGTCTTCTTCCCTCTCTCTTCCTTTCTTCTTTCTCTCTTTTCTCTCTTCTCTCTTTCTCTTTTCTAGGGCAAAATTCATATGGGGAGAGGGGTGCCCAAATGAGGCCCTTTTTATAATTCCAGATTTGGAGGAAATGGCCCCAAGCTTTCACAATTTTCTAAAATAGACTTATGGGACTCCCTATTAGTGTTGGGGTGGCCCTAACACCCCTCTGGCCACCAAATTTGGTGTGCAGGTGCCTTATGGCCCGATTAGGGCCCATGCAAAAATTGAGGATGAACGGATATATGATCTGAGAAAGCGTTTCTGACCTTTAAGTGGTCCTGTGGGGGCCATTTTGGTGATTGGAGCATTTCTGATGGCCCTCTAGCTATGAAATTTATAAGATAAGTGGTCCATGACCCGATGAGGGGCCTTACAAAATTTGGGAACGAACGGATGCGGGGTTTGGTCGTACGGGTCCGATTTACGATCAACAGTCACCGTTTCACGATCAGGTCCCAGATTTAGTGGACGGGTGTAGAAAAATATATTAAACCGTCACCACAAATTTGGAAGGAATCTGACGGCTGGAACGCCTGGTATCCCGGTTTTATTTGTAAGTGCCAGATTCCAATTCTGGCATTAGTGGGGTGCATTCGGCTAGTGCCAGATCCCAGTTCTGGGTGTCTACTGGGTCCGTAGTCCGCAATGGACCACAAGCCCAGTGAGATCTATGATTTTCTAAAGTTTTAGATTTTTCTGACCCTTCTCGGTGGCTGGGTGGCCCACACGGGCTGTTGTTAAGTGTAAACGGGCCATCTGGCTTGGCGGCCCACACTTGGTCCCATCATAACTAGACTGGTCCACCCCATTATAAATTAACATTGAGTAATAATGGTCATTAAGTGATTTTATAAGTTATTTAAAAAGAAATTTTAAGAATTTTTGGAAATCCAAAACAGTGAAAATCTAGGATGTTACAATCTACCCCCCTAAAAAAATAATTTCGTCCCCGAAATTGCCTAAGGGTAATAAATAAAGATATTATCATTTTTTTTGCCTAAGTTTTATTGATTTGAGGTTTATATGCATGGTAGGGTACATACTAACTGTACTAGTCTTCCTTATTATATTCTACCCCCCTTAAAAGTTTTCACATTTGAGGTTTGAAAATAAATGTCAAAATCATTATTATCGTATTAAGTGGTTGTTGGTAAAGTTTACCTAATGGTGGTATATTTTACTCTTTTATGATTGAGCTAATACGGAAAGACAGTTGTGGTAGGCTTTGATCCCATTCGTCGATCATCTGTCTGACCAGGGCAGAAAGATCGTTGTATTCCTTCTTAGTCCTGGCAGATCATGGTCTTCTGCTCGGTCAAAGCAGTGAGTCCGTTGGTGTTCACCCAGGATTAAGAATTAGGTCAAGCCACGAATACATCGCAAGTGTATGGTCCCGTGATTCCGTAGTCCGATCAATCTTAACATTTGGAAGACATCAAAATTCTTTAACAGTTCAAGCTTCACATTCATAATATTTTTATGGGTGGTGAGTTTCCCGCGATGCCTATGATCAAACGACTGTCCTAGAAAGGTTTCCAGGAATTTAAGGTTCTTCTCGACAATACCATTTTGATCCTATGATTAGTGAGTTATGGGCAAATCACGCTTTGGTTTCATAAATTTTAACAGGGAAGGAAGAATCGGAAGTTTTAAGATATTCTGGTGGTTCAGAGTGCTAATAACATTAAGATGGACGCAGTAAGGCAATCATACATACAAGTATTTATAAGGCGACAAGAAAATTCAAAAACAATCCATACATTCACATTAAATTCAAAGTGCCATTAGTATGGCTAGTTACATCATACAACATGGATTTCATAGTTTTCTAGACATTCCAAACATAAGAAAAAAAAAAAAACAACTTAGTCAAGCAAACGTTCTAACTATCCTTCAACATAAACAGGTAGACCTAATCGACTTAAAGCAAACTACTAATTATCGAAAAGGTTACGCTACTACTCTTCTAGATCGGGCAAAGATGGGGGTACTTCTTCCCCTTGAGGGAAAGAATCACCGGAATGGAGAAGAAGAAGGCAACGGTTGCTAGGAATGTCATTCCTCTCGGTAAGAAAATGGATAGTTGTTGAGAATGTGCAAATAGGGAAATGGGTTTGAAATGCATTTGTTGAAGGGGGTTTGGGGAAATGAGGATGGAATGGGTTTTAGAAATTTGAAGTTGAGTATGGTCTTGGAATGAGGAGGAATGGATTTGAATGTGGATGGCTGTTGTTGGGTTTTGTGATGTGGGATTTTTTGGAAATGAGAGGGTGGAGATGGGTTGGGGAGATGGAAGTGAAATGGGAGAATGATGGTTTCTTAAGGAAGATGAACCTTAAGGATGTGGTTTGAGGAAAATGAGTTGAGTGTGGGTTTGAAGAAATGAACTTGAAGATGAGTTGAAGATATGGGATTCGAGAAGGGATTGAGATTGGTTTATGAGAAATGAGGCTGGGAATGGGTTTGGAGTTTGTCTTATGAATGGGTTTTGAAGGCAATGGGTTTGTTGAAGGGAAATGTGTTGAGAATGGGTTTGATGTAAAGGGGTTTGGGAATGAAGTTTAGAGTGATATTGAGAATGGGTTTTGTGTAATGAGAAATGAATGGGTTTTATGGGTTTGGGATTGGAGTTGAGTTTTGAAAGTGATGGAGTGGGATGAAATGGAGTGAAGGTCTTGTAGGAAGGAATGGGTTTGGTGGATTGTGAAAATGAAGTTGGAGGGGGTTTAAAGAATGTTGAAAGGGTGTGAATGTTGGTGGGAGTTGGTTGGAAGGGAGGGATTTGAATAATGGGTTTAGGATCTGAAGAATGGATGATTGAACTATGATATGTGGTTGGAAGAAAGAGAAGGTGGGTTTGAGGATTTGTTTAAGAATGAGAGATGGGAAGGTGGGTTGGAAGTGGGTTTGAGAGTGAATGGTGGAACTTGGTGGATGGGCTTGAAATGGGATTTGTGGGGGAAATTTGGAGAGGGTTTGGCAAGGCATTTGAGAATGAGGTGTGAGGTTGGGTTTTGGGGAAGGGTCAAGTAAGAGGGGTTGAAGGGTTTGGGTTGGGTATGAGAAAAAAAAAATGGGAGTTAGTTGGAGAGAGTGGGTTTGATGTTGGCTTTGTGAATGAGATTCAGGATGGACTTGAGAATGGGATTGAGAAAAGAAAATGGTTAAGAAAGGGTTTGGGAAGGTGGTTTGAAGGTGAGGAAGGGGAGATGGGGAGTTTGTAAGAGGAGAAGATGAATTTTGAAGAGATGGGTTTGAGTATGGAAGAGTGACGATGTTGGAGTGGGAGTAGTGGGAAATGGGCTCTATTTCTTATAAGGTTTCTTATACTTTCTGTAACTGAGTTATTTTTAAAATTTTTATAATATTTTATCATTGAGTTTAAAGATATCACACAAAATTTCATGTCATTTGGAGTTGTAAATAAATTATTAAAATTCTAGGAGCAACAGCTGTCCGAAATAAAAAAAATTGGATAGTTGACAGAACAGCTTAATTTTAGCTATATTAAAATTTTTATTTTTATTTTTTCTTATTTTTATATAAAACTAAACTCATCAAGCTTCAATTTAGCTTTTGAATCACCTAAATCGGAGTTCTAACGAGGGAGATATGAATTTTTAAAGTTAACCTAAAATTGCAAGAATTTCGGCGGGGTGACAACGCCGGCGGCGGGGTGAGCGGCGGGGGCCACGCGGCCCTCTGGACCACTGGCGGGGTGGCCACGCGGGCGGCGGGGTGACCCCCCCCCCGATTTTTGGCTCGGAGGTCCCTCGACATTCCCGGGCATCGGAAAAGCTCCCCGGGAAGTGCCAAATATGATTTTGGGGTAGAACGAGCTGATCTACGTAATGGGCCTATCTATTTCATGAGATTCCTCTTGGTTAGAGGTCAAAACCTGATTTTTCTATAATTTCACTATTTCTGGTGAATTTTCATTCACCCTCAAGTCTTTATCCCAGAATGGGTTGGAACTATCAAATTTGGCCTAAGACAATAGTTTTAACCGTCTAATCCCTCAGTTTTGGTTCTATATTTTCTCTATTTCTGATAGAATTTCATTCACCCCTACTTAATTGTCCCCGAATGGGTTTGAACTATCATGTTCGGCCCGACATTAGCCCATTTGGTCTAGATCTATGATCGTGACATCTAATCACTAAATTTCGGTTTGTTCCTACCATCAGGCCAAGGTATTGTAAGTCTCTCGGACTCCTTTCTTATCACCACTACCCTCTCTCACTCCCCAATACTAATTTCTTGGAAGTCTTACCATCCATCTAAGATTGCCGGTTTTGATTCAAGGAGGGCTCCTACCATTCTAAGTTTCTACTGTGCTAACCCTAACGTCAGCGGACGCGTTGGTGAGTTCATGACCCATGGCCCAAGGGATTCCAAACTATTGCTCTGATACCATCTGTAACGCCCCGAAAAATTGGGGGTCGTGCATAGACTCGACTCCCGAGTTCCCGAGTGTCACTTATCATGCATTTATGGTTTTTATGATTAATCAAATTTAAACGCGCAGCCTGGAATTTCTTGGAGCATGAAACACAACCACAACTAGTCTACTGAAATGAAGAGATCAATATATACAAGTCCAATAAAAAAAAAGAATAAACGGGTCGCATAAGGCGTTACTCAACAAAATCACAACAACATCATGTCCACAAGAGTAGAGCTGAGTCCGCTCGTCCTCCTCCTCGAGGCCCGCATCGCCCAGCTCCACGAATTCTGCATCACCTGCATCTATGAACGAATCTGGTTGGTGTTTTAAAACGCCGTCCCAGAGTGGGAGTGAGTGATCAACTCAGTGTGAACTATTAGTCTCAAGTTGTCACGAACATTAGTTATATTACGGATTTAAGGAAAAATAATCATTCACAGTCACTAAACTAATCTTATTAATGTGCATGCATGATGGATGAAATGATGCATGCCCTCGCCACAACTCTCCCTTAAGCGACTCCATCTTACGATCGCATATGAGAACACTCCCTCAGAGCGACCTCAACTGCCGAGTTGCCACCCTAATTAATGCGATGCAATGATATGTTAGCCAAGTCCTTAGTTAATTCCGTTCATCCAGCAGGTTTGGAAAACTGATTCACCCCACGTATCAATGCCCTCAACTAGCTGCGGTGCCGAGACCCCTCAATGCGCGAGGCCAGGGCACCGCGATCCGTGATCCCGTCGGGTTCCTCATCCCCGACTCCAGGCACATGAGGAGTGCCAAAAGGAAGGGATCGCTCGCAGTCACTACGGGGAGGCGCGGTACCCCAGCGTAGGCCGACAGCTCGGACACAGTGTCCCATTCCACCATGCCAGGCTCACGAGGCTATGGACCAGTTACAAGTGGATTATCAACGGGCTACAATGGTTGCAGGGTGGTTCAGGTTCCATACATATATGAGCACACAGGGTTAACAAACAGGATTTGTCAGTAAGTAGACTAAACCGCACGAGTCAGGCGAGAACGAGATGAACGACATCGGGTGCTAGACCCATGCAGTCGAACTGCTGCCGCCCATACGCACTCGTCCGACTTGCGTGGTTAGTCTTAGGGTAGTCCAACCAATGGGACTACCGTCTAACCTCGAGTTCCCGACAATCCAAGGGTTTGACGATGAGATATAGCATACCAACATCAAGCTTATCAACCAACATTCCAGTGTCATATTGCATACATTCCACCATACAAGTCTATTTACCTAACAAGCATGATAAATTAGTAAAAACAAGTGTATGTGTGTGCCGCGGGTTAGAGAGGAAGCTAGGTACTTCCAACATTTCAAGGGATCAACCACACATGAGTCAAGATTACTATGCACTATGAAGTAACTCATTGTGGAAAACAATCACAAACAAGAACATGAAGTCATCATAAGCCAAAATAACATATGAGGGACAAGATCAACATCAACAAGACTTAAGCATGTAAATCCATGTAATTTCAACAAACACCCATTCCTAGATTCCTCTAGATTTTTCAATACCACAACCAAGCAACCAAAATCATTAGACCCATACTATATGGTGTTAGGCCGCCTAAGATCAATAGTCCGCACCTAGGATCATTGGAGGCTTGAGAAAAATGTCTTAGGAAAGAGGGCTTTGCGGTAGATCGGCCGGAATCCCTAAAACAACTTCACATGTTAGATTTACAAGCAAAACCCCCTCCTTACAAGGGTTTTCAGAGAAAAAGAGGGTTGGATCTTACCTAAACAATCCATGAGATGAAGAGGGCGATTTTTGGATGAGTTTTCCCTTGGAGAAGGTGTAGGGAGAGGAGAGATTGATTCCCTTGAGCCCCACCTTGATTTAGGGTCCACCTTGTCTTCTTCCCTCTCTCTTCCTTTCTTCTTTCTCTCTTTTCTCTCTTCTCTCTTTCTCTTTTCTAGGGCAAAATTTGTATGGGGAGAGGGGTGCCCAAATGAGGCCCTTTTTATAATTCCAGATTTGGAGGAAATGGCCCCAAGCTTTCACAATTTCCTAAAATAGACTTATGGGACTCCCTATTAGTGTTGGGGTGGCCCTAACACCCCTCTGGCGACCAAATTTGGCGTGCAGGTGCCTTATGGCCCGATTAGGGCCCATGCAAAAATTAAGGATGAACGGATATATGATCTGAGAAAGCGTTTCTGACCTTTAAGTGGTCCTGTGGGGGCCATTTTGGTGATTGAAGCATTTCTGATGGCCCTCTGGCTATGAAATTTATAGGATAAGTGGTCCATGGCCCGATGAGGGGCCTTACAAAATTTGGGAACGAACGGATGCGGGGTTTGGTCGTACGGGTCCGATTTACGATCAACGGTCACCGTTCCACGATCAGGTCCCAGATTTGGTGGACGGGTGTAAAAAAATATATTAAATCGTCACCACAAATTTGGAAGGAATCTGACGGCTGGAACGCCTGGTATCCCAGTTTTATTTGTAAGTGTCAGATTCCAATTCTGGCATTAGTGGGGTGCATTCGGCTAGTGCCAGATCCCAGTTCTGGGTGTCTACTGGGTCCGTAGTCCGCGATGGACCACAAGCCCAGTGAGATCTATGATTTTCTAAAGTTTTAGATTTTTCTGACCCTTCTCGGTGGCTGGGTGGCCCACACGGGCTGTTGTTAAGTGTAAACGGGCCATCTGGCTTGGCGGCCCACACTTGGTCCCATCATAACTAGACTGGTCCACCCCATTATAAATTAACATTGAGTAATAATGGTCATTAAGTGATTTTATAAGTTATTTAAAAAGAAATTTTAAGAATTTTTGGAAATCCAAAACAGTCAAAATCCAGGATGTTACATGCTATATGATTAAATTATGATTTTCTATTTATGTATATTATACTAATTTTGGTAGTTTCTAGTATAGTAGAATTAGGGTTCTTGATTAGGGTGATTAGACTTGAATCATCATTTCCTCTAATTACGAATAGTCCACTCTATGAACTTAACCAATCTAAAATCTAGTTTCCGTGTACAAGAAATATTGTTGCTCAATTTAATTTAGAAATGTCTTTATTAACCAAACTAGCTTTAAGATGCTTGTTAATGGACCGCTGAACTTGAAACTATAGAAAGATGTTTGTTTTGTTGGTAACTCATTCTGGATTGCGAGATACGCCCGATCTAAGGTCCGACGGTCCGGATCACTTCTGTCATTGACTGGGCCTTTTCTAATTCATCTTGCCCTTGAAACTGTCTATGACCCACTCTACATCAGTCCCCTCCACTTCAAAAGAACTCGTCCTCGAGTTCTCATCCTGCGCTGGTTCATGATACTCGGTCAGGTCCACGATGTTGAAAGTCTGTGAGATCGCCATGCCATCTGGAAGAACAACAAAATAAGCATTGTCATTGATCTTTCGAATGATTGGGACAGATCCAATCTTCTTATTTTTTAACTTGTTGTACATCTCGGTCGAAAATCTCTCTTTGCGCAGATGGACCATAACACGGTCGCCCACCTTGAACACTTTTTGTCGTTGGTGCTTGTCCGCTTGTTCCTTGTACTTCTCGTTCGAAGCATGTAGCTTAGTCTACACTTCCACATGGATGCCCATGATCTTGTCTGCCATTTATTTTTCTACAATGCCCATGCCTAGGTGCTTGGGCCAAGAGACCAAGTCAAGCGTGTGGCGAGGCACTCGTCAATTGATAATCTGGAACGGTGATTTTTCTTTCGAGCGGTTCACCATATTATTGAATGCAAACTCTGCTTGAGACAAGGCCAAATCCCACTACTTTGATTCTTCTCCTAAAATACAGTGAAAGAGGTTTTCCAACGTGTGATTCACAACTTCGGTTTGCTCATCCTTCTGTGGGTGGTAAGCACTGTTGAATTGAAGTCATGTATCGAATCGAGTCCACAAAGTCCGCTAAAAGTGGCTAATGAACTTCGTTTCACGATCAGAAGTAATGGTCTTGCAAACCTCGTGTAGCCGTACGACCTCCCTGAAGAATAGATTCACCACGTGTGTTGCATCGAGGGTTTTCTTGCATGGGATAAAGTGTGTCATCTTGGAGAAACGATCTACCACCACGAACACTGAATCCATACCGCGTTGTATTTGTGGGAGACCAAGTATGAACTCCATTGATAAATCCTCGTAAAGACCGTCAGGCACAGGTAACGGGGTGTAGAGGCCTGTATTCTAAGATTGCCCCTTGGAGGTCTGATAAATATGACAATGTTGTATGGCTTTTTCCACATCACGTACTAATTGCAACCAGTAATACCGCTCTTCCACAAGAGCTCGAGTCTTGTCTCGCCCAAGGTGTCTACCGAGGCCACCTTTATGTAGCTCTTGAATAATCTGCTCCCTCAGAGAACTTTGGGGGATGCACAATCGATTCCCTTTGAAGAGAAAATCGTCCTATATATGAAGATCACTAGGGTGACCTTCTTGACACTTCACCCAAGAATCTTCGAAGTCTTTATCCTCGGCATACAGCTCCTTGAGACAGTCGAAGCCGACCACCTTATTGCTCATCGTAACAAGTAGTGATGTATGACGGCTACGTGCATCAGCCACCTTGTTCTGCTGCTCAAACTTGTGCTTCAGAATGAACGTAAATTTCTTTAAAAATGTAACCCATCTAGCATGCACATGATTCACGTTAGTCTGACTATTAACCAAATTTAATGCTTGATGGTCAGTGTACAGAACAAACTCTCTTTGAATCAGATAATGTCACCAATGTCGCAGTGTTTGAACAACTGCGTACAACTCGAGCTCATAAGTCGACCACTTTTTTTAGGCTTCGCCGAGGTTTTCGCTGTAGAAGGCTACCGGCTTGCCTTCCTGTGATAATACTCCCTCAATTTCGACGTATGAAGCGTCACACTCAACCTCAAACAATTTGTCGAAATTAGGAAGCACCAAGATCGGTGTTGTAGACAAATGATACTTGATCTCATGAAAGGTCTTATTAGCTTTATCGGTCCACTGGAACGGTCCTTTTTTCATGCAATCTGTTATAGGCGCGACTAGAGTGCTAAAATCTCGCACAAATTGACGATAGAAAGTCGCCAGCACATGAAAACTCTTCACCTCATGAATGTTTGTCGAGATCGGTCATTTCCTAATAGCTCGCACCTTTTCATCGTCCACACAAATGCCTATGGATGTTATAATAAATCCTAAAAACAACAGGCTGTCAGTTAAAAAACTACACTTCTTCAAGTTGAGGTACAACTTGTTAATTTGTAAGACCTTCAGCACTGGCCTGAGATGTTTCCTATGCTCCGCCTCATCCTGGCTATATATTAATATGTCATCAAAATATACTACCATAAATCGGCAAGTGAATAGTTTTAGAACTTGATTCATTAAACGCATAAAAGTACTTGGTGCGTTCGATAGGCCGAAGGGCATGACCAGCCACTCTTACAACCCTTCGTTGGTCTTGAATACCGTTTTCCACTCATCACTGGGTTGGATACGAATCTGATGGTACTCACTCCTTAGATCTAGTTTAGAGAACACCTTGACCCCTTCTAGCATATCGAGTATATCGTCCAACCGTGGTATTGGGAACCGATATTTGATGGTAATTTTGTTGATTGCCCGGTTGTCGACACACATGTGCCAGCTTCCATCTTTTTTTAGCGTTAATAATGATGGTATGGCACATGGGTTCATGCTCTCTCTCAAGAGACCCTTACGGATCAATTCCTCCACTTGCCCCTGAAGTATCTCGCACTCCTACGAACTCATCCAATAATGAGAGCGTTTGGGTAGGCTAGCCCCATGGACGAGGTTTATGTGATGTTGGATGTCCCTCATGGGGGACAATCCATCAGGTAAATCCTCAGGCCAGACTTCTTTGAATTCGTTTAGCAACAGTCTTAAACTTGGAGGGATGTTTGAGAGTTCCTCTTCCTCGCCCTTCACCACTACGGCATATACCTCGACGGTTTCCTTAGATTCCTCCATGAAATCCTGAATGGTCAAGAGGGAACTGCCCTCCACTTTAGAAGCTTCAGGGTGGTTCTCTGGTGCCATAGGAGTAAGGATTATTTTTCGACTATCCTTGATGAATACATAGACGTCGCCTCATCCCTAATGAGTCGCATCACGGTCCGACTATCAGGGTCGACCGAGTAGTATATGGCAAGATTGCATGTCGACCACATCATAAAGTATCTGATCCTTATAATTTTTACCAATTGAAAATGAGATAGTGCATTGTTCAGTTACCTTGGTCTCATTCACCTTTTTATCCAGCCAATTGAGTATGGGGAAAAATGTTTCATCGTTGGTAGCCTCAACTTGTCCACCATCACTCTTGAGACGATGTTCTCGCTACTACCACTATCTATGATCACATCATAGACCTTCCCATTGATAGTGCACCGAGTACGAAATATATTGTGTCGCTGTGAATGTAATTCCTTTCGCGGGATATACATTAATCGCCTCACAACTAGAAGTTTGCCACGATCTTCTCCCGTTACTTCATCGTCACCTGCTATTTCATCAGTGATTTGTTCATGTTCATCATAGCCATAGTCTTCTTTTGCGGCCTCATCTTCAGTGTCCCTTTCGTTTATAGTTAAGTGTGCTGCAGGATGTTGAGAACATGTGTTTGATAAGTGGCCTGGCTGGCCATAGTAGTAACAATTGTTCGACCTTGGCCGAGCATAAGGATTTGAAATCCTACTCGGGCCCGCTGTTGTGGGTGCTACACGTTGAGGTCTAGATGAGCCACTCCCCGTATCATGGTTTATGGTTGTAGGAGGTTCAGGACGTTCTCCTACTGGATCTTTTCCTCCTGCCAGTACTAGATCCTGCGAGGGACCCGTCATAGGGGGACGAGTTGAAGGAAAGGGACGAGCAGGAACTCTTGCAAGTTGTGTTTCTGCCCTACCCACAAATTGAACTGCTTCATCCACGGTCACGACTGGGTACATCTGAACTCGGTCCTGAATTGTCGGTCGCAACCCAACCATAAATCGTGCCACCTTCTATGACTCAGATTCTGACAGATCGTTTCGTGTAGACAACCGTTGGAATTTTTCAGTGTAATATGTAACAGTTCGATTTCCTTATTGGCAATTTTGGTATTGGTGGAATAATATCTGTTCATAATCACTGGGGAGAAATTGTGATCGAAGAAGACATCTCATCCATGGCCATAATGAGATGGGTGCCTTGTTCTGGTGGGCTCGTGAGAGTTGTAATTGTTCCCACCATGCAGAAGCATCAGATTTTAACTTAAACGCTACCAATTTTACCATTTTATGATTTGTCATGTCCATAATATCAAAGTATCTCTCTATTTCGGCTAGCCAATTGAGAAAATCTTCTATACGTAATAAACCATTAAAACTATGAAGTTCAGCCTTACCTCGGTAGTCTCTTTTAGCACGATCTAGGTGATCACCTCCATGGATTGGTAGTCGGGCAAAACCCTTATTAAGGTCCTCATCACTAGAACTTGAATCATCTAGTGTAGCCCTACGGTTTGCCATTGGTAGTGCTCTACGGAAATTGGGGTTGCGTCATACAATAACCATGGTTGGTGGATCCACCATGGGTGGTGGAGCAACCATAGGTGGTAGAGCACCGACTAGGGCTCGAGGTGGAAGTAGCGCATCCACAAGATGGTCAAGGGTTGTCTGCAGCCCTTGCATGGTCAACTGACTCTCCCGGTGGAAAGCTTCCATTCTTTCCGAAAGATAACGAATCCCTAGATCACCATACATAGGATTTTGATTCATGCCTTCATTGTTTGCCATCTGACCGAGGGGAATCCTCACTTTGATACCAATTGACACAGGGATAAACGTGACGAGGATAACTACTCCGAATCCAAGGAGCTTCTCTGGACTCCCCACGGTGACTTCTTGAATCCACGAGGAAAGAAAGCAGGAAATAGATATAAATTCTAATAAATTCGAACTTGATTAATTGTTCCCTAAAAACAAGTTCACAACCTTTTAAATAGGGGTACCAAGTAATGGGAAAGAAATTAGAATCAAACTACAACTAAAACTCCTGGAATTCGCAACTTACTATAAATAGTAAACTTACTATTTATAGACGGTCGTGATATCTACTAGTGCGCAAGGTTTTTGGCCAAAAATAGTGTCCTATTTGGCTTCACCAAACCGTTCTCCTAATTATTCTAAGCTCTTTTCACGTTGGGTGCAACTCCTAAAGCCCAACGGATGAAGAGTTATAATCAAACTAAAACTTACTATTTATAGTAAAAACGAAATTAAAAAGGGGAAACGATTGTCGATCCAGGGGTTTTTTGCAATTCTGAGCTGCGCAACCCAGTGTAACGGGGTTGGTTGGCTAAAGTAGCTCGTTTTACCCGAAAATCATATATTTTACGTCATGTAACTCATTCCAGATTGCGAGATATGCCCGATCTAAGGTCTGATGGTCCGAATCACTTCTGTCGTCGACCGGGCCTTTTTTGATCCATCTTGGCCTTGAAACTGTCCGCAACCCGCTCTACATCAGGCTCCCAAGAAGCTTTTAATGGTGAGCATTTAGTAACCATTGTTCCTTGTGGTGTGCACCACTAGATCTTTTAATCGGCTTTATTTTTTAGCCTAAAATGAGCCAGAAAAATGGATGTATGGTGTGGATAAAACATATACATCATGGTGGCACCTATGGTGCTTGACACCACCTAAATGAGTGGGGTCAGGGTCACCACCCAATCCACTTCCCTAAGTGGGTGGTGCCAAACTTAAAGAGGTATGTAAGCCAGTTTTAATCATATATAGTTGTTAAGATTTGATTCATATGATGTTGACAGGAAGCGATTGGATGGTGACCTCAACACCAATCTTCCTGTTATTGGGTGTTGTGGGGCCACCGTGATGTATGTGTTTTATATCCACACCATCCATCCATTTTTCCAAGTCATTTTATTGCATGATCCCAAAAAACGAAGCAAATCTAAAGCCCAAGTGGACCACACCATGAGAAATAACAAGGAATATGACACCCATCCAAGAAACCATCCTAGGGCCCACCCTGTTAATAAGGTGGAAAAAAAAGGTGATACAAACATGGACAAGGGGAAAATGAAAATATAGGTTTAATCCAAACTTTTGTGGCCCCCAGGAAGTTTTTAAATGGGGGCATTCAATCACAATTGTTTCTGGTGGGGTGCTCCATTGGGCCTGTTGATCCGCTACAATTTGGGCTCATGCCATAAAATAAGCTAGCAAAATGGATGGACAGAAGAGGATGGTGGTGCCACAACACCTGACACCACCTAGCTAGTATTATTGGTGTCACCACCTGTTCCACTTTCCATAGGTTGATGGTGCAAACTTAAAGAAGTTTAGTAAGCCAGTTTTAATTATAGTCAATGAAATTGGATTAAGATGACAATGATAAGAAACAAATTTGGGGTGACCTAACACAACCAATTGCCAGATGGTGTTGGCATTACGAGGCTTACCGCGAAATATACATTTTAACCCACATCGCCCATCCATTTTGCCAGCTCATTTCAGGACAAACCCATAAAATCAGGCAAATCCGAAGCTCATGTGAACCACGTTAAGGAAAACTGTGGGGATATTAAACCCCACCCTACCCTTGAAACCATCCTATGGCTCACCATACTATCAATTTTCCATCCATCCTGTTGATTAGTTCACACATACCTAAATGATGGGAAAACACAAATACCACTTGTTTCACTTGTCTACGTGATGTTGGGTGCCGTGGGCCCAAAAGACAATATCTCACCAATTCTATTGAATGGTTTGCAATACTGGTAGGTATGTACAGGTTTTATATCTACGCCATTCATTTGTTTTGCTATCTCATTTTAAGGCAAGCCTGAAAATAAAGTAGATTTGAAGATCAAGTGCACTTCAGTGTAAAAAATGATGGGGACAATGGCATTTACCCATGAAACCTTCCAGAGGCTCATTGTAATGTTAAACTGTCATTCAAGCTATTGGCAAGGTCACGCATACCTGGATGAGAAAACACACCTATTAGCTTAAACCAAAACTTTGGTGGCCCTCAAGAAGTTTTTAAGGGAGGACATTCAATCACCATTGTTTAATGTGGTCCATTTGAGCTCTTGATCAACTTTTTTTTTGGGCTCATTTCTTAAAAAGATCTGGCAAAAAAGATGGGCAGCATGGATAAACTGTATATCACTATGGACCCCACAATGCTGACGCCACTAGCTTGATAGTGTTAGGGTCACCTCCCAATTCGCTACCATAAGTTAGTGGAGCCAAACTTAAATAGGTATGCAAGTCAGATTTAATTAGTCTCTAAGATTGGATTCATTTGATGGAAATAAGAAGCGGATTGGGTGGTGACCCAACACCACCCATATAAGAAGCGGATTGTGTGGTGACCCAACACCACCCATCTACATGATTTTGGGTGTTGTGGGACCACCGTGATGTATGTGTTTTATATCCATGCCATCCATCCATTTTCTAGCTCATTTTATGGCATGATCCCAAAAATGAAGTACATCTTAAGATCAAATGCACCACACCACATGACACAATAGGGATAATGACAACCACCCATGAAACCTTCCTAGGCCCAACTGTAATATTTATTTACCATCCAACTTGTTGATAAAGTCACACAGACCTAAACAAAGGGAAATGCAAATATAAACTTGATTTAGAACTTTTGTGGCCTATAAAGTTTTTAAAGATGGGCGTTCAATCACCATTGTTTCTTATGGAGCACTCTACTTGAGCGTTAATATGCTACACTATTCAGCTTATGCTGTCAAATGAGCTGGAAAGATGCATGGACGGCTCAAATAAAGCACATACATCAGAGTGGGCCCCACAATGCGATTAGTGACATTGAGGGTCTCCACTTGAGTGACTTTTACTACACCAAAATCATGAATTTGCGACGGACCAAATCCGTCGCAAAACCAAATTAACAATGGATTAGATTCATTGCATGGCCTGTTGATGTTAGCTGTTTCACAAATTAAAAATTCGTTGTTGAACTATGGCTAAACCCATCTGAATCCGTCATTATAAAATTTTGCCACAGACCTCAAATCCGTTGTAGATAATCAACTTGTTCAGAAATTAGCAACGGATTTCGTCCGTCGCTAATTTATCTACAAATAAATGTGTACGGTGTTTTTTTTTTTTTTTTTAAATAAAAAAATTTCTTACATAGTCATTCAAAAGAAATTCACAAGACGGACTATCATCCGTCGCAAAAGCAACTGAAATCCGTTGCTAGATGACTTGTTGGGTTTTTTGGGTGGTAATTTGTAACGAATTAAAATCTTCGCCCATTCTTAATTTGCAACTGATCAAAACTGTTGGTAAATGTTTTACGTTGGGTTTTTTGGGTTGTAATTTGTGACGGAGTAAAATTCGTCCAAAATCTTAATTTTCAATGGACCAAATATGTCGTAATGTTCATTTAGCGACAGATTTTAGTCTGTCGCTAAAACCAGTCAACTGCAGTAAGCGCGCCGACTTTTTCATTAGCGACGGATTATGTCCGTCATTAAGCCCAGCATTTTTTGCATCAAATTTGCAATTTTGGTGGTGTTCCCTTGGTTAGATGTCCAAATATAAAAAAGTTTGAGAGACTATTTTAGTAATAAATAGTAAGATAATATTAAGTAGACCTTCATAGGAAGTAGATTGGGTGGTGACCCAACACAACCCAACCAAGTGGTGTTGGGCATGTATTCTACCACATCATTCATCTATTTTTCCAGCTCATTTTAAGACCGACATCCAAAAGAAAGTAAATTCGAAGATCAAGTGGAACAAACGATTGGAAATAGTGGGGATATAATGGCACCCACCCTTGAAACCTTTATAGGGCCAATGTAATTTTTATTTGCCATCCAACCATGGTCACATGGACTTCGATGCGGGGAAAACACAGAGATCACGCCAGGGCCCACAATGCTTGACGACACCTAGCTAGTTGGTGTTAGGGTCACCACCCAATTCACTTCCCAAGGCACGTGCTACCTAGGGCTGTAACTTGTCAGGTTTGGGGTAGGTTTACCCAAAACCATACCTACCCATTTACTAAATGGGTTTGGGTCCAAATCTTATACTTAGATCCTTTTACTAAATAGACAAGTATAGGTTGGGTTTGAGTCAACCCAATAAATGGGTCTGGGTCTAGTAGAGGGAGATCCACTCGTACTCATTTCTAATTGAGTCAGGCCTAACGGGTATCTTTTTCCCATGTTATTTGTTAAGGTATGTAAGTATTTTCATCCGGTTTAAAACCGAGTTTGGATGGATCCTAATTTTGATGGATTTCTTTCAACATAAACCATACTGCCATTGACTAAATGGGTTTGGGTCAGGTCAGGCAGAGATAGGTCTAATATAAAGCAAACCAAATTCAAACCCGTTTAGCAACTAGGTCTATTCCTAAACCCAGACCCATACCATTTAATAAACATGTTGGGTCCGATCTGAGTACCCATCGGGTTCGCTGACCCATTTACAACTCTAGTGCTGCCAAACTTAAATAGGTACATAAGCCAATTTTAATTATAGGCGGTAAAATTATATTCATATGATGAAGATGGGAAGCAGATTCGGTGGCATTCAATGCCACCTATGGGGCCCACGTAATGTATGTGATTTATATTCATGCCATCTATCCATTCATTTTATAACAAGTCTCCAAAACTAAATTAGAGCCGAACCTCCAGTGGATCATGCCAAAGGAAACAGTGAGCATATATAATGACTCCACCCTTGAAGCATTTGGGTGATGGCCCATTACCACCTAGCTCAATGTGGTCCACCATAATGTATATGTTTTACACCTAGTTCGCGAGACCAAAAATGACGCAAATATAACGCACAACTAGACCACACAATGGGAAACATTAGGGTTAATGACACCCAATGTTAAAACCTTCCACAGGCCCATCGTAATGTTAGTTAATCATTCATCCTATTTTTATAGTCATGTAGACCTGGATGAAGGGAAAACATAAATATAAGCTTGAGCCTTTAAAGTCAATCACCAATATTTCCTGCCGAATGGACCATTTGAGCTTTTAATCTGCTACATATTTTGGCTCATGATAAAATGATCTGGAAAAATGGATGGATGGCAAGGATAAAACACAATATACATCATTGAGGGCCCCACAATGCCTAAATCTATTAGTTGGCAGGTGTTGGGGTCACCACCTAATACACTTCCCTAGGTTGTGGGCCCTACCTCAGAGGTTTGTAAGCCAGTTTTAATGATATTCAACAAGATTGGACTGAGATGCTGGAGATAGGAAGGAGATGAGGTTTTGACCCAATACTACCAGCTAGGCGTGTTAAGCGTTATGCGCCCACTACAGTGTATGTGTTTCATACCCATGTTGAGTCCATTTTGCCTGCTCATTTTAGAACTTGACCTCCAAAATGAAACAAACCTGAAATACAATTGGACCACACCACAGGAAATAGTGAGAGATAGTGACACCCACTCCTGATACCTTTCAAGGCCCCACAGTAATTTTTATTAGTCATCAAACTAGTTGATAAGGTCACACAACACCTGGATGAAGGTAAAACACAGATATAAGCTTGATCCAAAACATCGGTGAGCCCCAAACTGTTTTTAATGGGGGGGGCATTCAATCACCACTATTTCATATGGTGTGGTCCACTAAAATTTTTCTATCGACTTCATTTTCCAGCTCATGTCCTAAAAATAAAATGAGCTGGAAATGGTTATACAGTAGGATAAAATACACACACCATGGCGGACCCCACAACGCCTAACACCACCTACCTGGATGGTGTGTAATATTCTAGATTTTTTTATTTTTTATTTTTTTCGTTTTCTTTCAAGGGTTGTATTATGGGATGCATTTTTTGAAGTTGTTGTTTCAATTTTAGTGTGTAACTTTTATTTCTTCGATCATCTAATAGTTTGAGTTTATTTAGTATTTTTTGTACTTTTTCGTTTAGTTTTCATGTTGCTATTAAAACGGATTTTTTTTTCTTTAAGTTCTCATAAGTTCCATAAAATAATAAATGTTAATAGTTGAATCATCTTATTATCCAGTAATATATTTGACCTATAGTTCGATTTGTGACTGGACCACTCAATCATAGAAAACCAACCACGAATCAATATTCGTTCATATATACATCTATTCAAGATTTCGTTCCTTTTATCATCACCTATGTATATACTTAACATACCATTGAATTTTATAAAAAAAAATAAAAATAAAAAAAATAAAAAATGTACGTACATTAATCTAGTAATCGCATAATGATCCCAATCATCCATTTATTTTTTCACATACTTAACCCAAATCCATCGATCATGAACCAAGGGTCAAGATCTCATTGATAGCTCCAAACACCAAACCGTTGAACACTGACATCTCTTATACAAACATTGAATTCTATCCGTCTATTTTTTATTGAATGTACACGCTAGTAGTAATAAGTCAAGGGTGTACACAACCGTAAACTTAACGATTCTCAAAAGCATAATTGCATGCGTTTAATCATGGGGGAAAATTAACCTAAGGTCACTTCATTTATTTAAGCCATACATATTTAATGTCTACACCTAGATCAACTTACTTTTGTCACCACGTATCTCCCAATATGATAATTTATCGACCGAACATAATCTCTATTTTTATTTTTTATTTTTTAAACGCACGCACACACACCCCACACACTCACATTAGTGGAATTTCACCACCTATGGATACTCGAACCTTTGACCGGGTGTTGAAACTCCTAGTAGTCTACCACCGAACATAATCTCTACCACCATTATAGCGTTGTCTCAAGAAAATGAGAAAAACAAAACTAAGGCAGGGATAATTGGTTAGGATAGCAAAAGACACTGTTGAGCCAGCCACGAAGCCCGATATTACGCTGGTGTAAGTGCGCAGTCTTAGAGCTTGGCACTATGCTAGTGTGAGTGCCAAAAATGGAGAGTTCAGCACTACGCTGGTGTGAGTGCAAAAAATGAAGCTCGGCTACTGCCTCTAGGCCGGAGCTACTCCCGAAGTAGTCCCAGAGGCATCAACAACTACTCCCAAAGTAGTCCCAGAGACACCAACATTGTCTTCGGCAGCAGTGGTAGTAGCGATGTCAGCCGGATCAATGTCCAGATCCTCATAACCCGAGGCACTCTCATCAAATCCCGAGAGATCAAGATCGGGGAAAGCATTCTTCATTTGTTTGATACAAGCTATGTATCCGCTTTGGAACAAGCGATCCTTCTCATCCTCAAACTCCTGGGACTCGAGAAAGGCCTATACAGCCCGGTCCCTAGTTTCCTCGACCTCCCTGGCCTCATCCTGAGCTCGCTGGATAAGCCCTGCAGCCTCGGCTTTGGCTCGAGCCAGTGTGCCTTGGCAAGAGGCATGAATTTCAAGAATTCGCCGACTCTCTTCCTCAGCCGCAGACAGCAATGTCGACACTTGAGCAACCTCAGTTTTTACGTCTTCAGCAGCTTTCCTGGCTAGAACCGCCTCACCGGTCAGGACACCTACCCGAATCTCAGCAATTTCGCATCGTCCTTCTGCCTCGGCCACACGACTCTGAAGCCTTTGGGCCGCGGTTAATTCCGAGCAAGTGTTGAGGGTCAAATATTGCATATCAGATCCTAGTTACTACCTGGATTTATGAACATGATACTGTTTGACAGCCTATTTTAATCACGTTTGTGATGCAGAGTGTATTTACGAGCATGGACTAAAAAAGGGTGCTTAAAGTATAGATTTAACACCTTGATGACACCAAAGGCAAAGAACGGACCCCAGGAGACCAAGATCGATAGATTTGCATGCCAGAGTTTCAAGAAAACCGAGAAACTGAAGCTCAAGTAGCCCGAAAGACGGCCAAAATACAAGATCAAAGGGTTCCCACCATCCGTTCAACTCGAAACTCTATATGTTGCCCGAGGACCATAAATTAACCGTACACATCAAATTTCAGCCGTTGGATCCCCCTGGAAGTGGCCTAACAAATAGATCACCCTCAGAATCATGATTCTGGGCCCACCTGATCTCTAGATATGCTTTAATTTTGGTCTCAACAGTTAAAATGAGGTGAAAAAATGAATGGACGGAGCGGATTTCTCAAGAACATCATTATGGACCTCACATGTACGTCGCATGTACATAGAGTACATGCGCACATGCCGTGCGGAGCTCAGTCAGCAAGCCATTGACCGAGCTTTCCTTCTTAAAAATGGATTCTCTGTTTCAGTTGCAATAGTGCTCGCACGCTGTCCGTGTGGGGCAATGTTATGAGCCACCATGATGGTCCAGATGATTAATCTGGACCGTTCATCAGAATCCCAAGGTCCCTCTTTCCAAAGCCTAGGTGACAAAGTAAGATGCAACAACAAGGATGGATTCCTTTCTGTCCAAACACAGGGCAAACAGTACCACAACAGATCTCGGCGGGCCACACTCAAACTGAAGAAAAACAGTCATTTCCGACCGGTTTCTCGAACTAAATCTGGTGGACGGGGTAGATTTATCAAACGACAGAGTATGTGGACTCCACTCACACCACCGACCCATCTCTTCTTCAAAAGAGGAGCAGCAGCCGGAGGGGACGTGGAGCAGAGAGACAGGGAGACAGTAGAATTTGTTTTTTTTCTTTCTTTTTCTTTTTATTTTATTTTGTTTAAGGGATCCAGCCTATTCATGTTGGGCTGAACCTCTTAGCTAGGGCTAAGAGGTGAAGCTTGTAGCGTGATGGGGGACTTGTTACTTGTGCAATTTATTTAGACTGAATGATGTTGATTTTAATTTGATTTTAAGGGAATGCTTTTAGTTTTTTTTAATGGTCTATTGTGACTAAAATTACAATGGGTCTGCAATGGCTTTGAGCATGTTCCTTTCTTTTATGTTTATGATGTCAGGAAGCCCTGTTGTTTACCATCATCTCCTGGGCATGGTTAGATGACGGTACCCTTCCTAACCTTCATGGCATGTTGATTAGTTGGTAATTAGTTTAATTCTGTTGTTTGCTTTCTCCTGGGCATGGTTTGGTGATGGAATCCATTCTAATTCATATTCCTCTCATCTCTTGAAAACTATATCAACGGCAATTCAGTTAATTTCCGTGATTTTTGATACAGGCATAAGATCTCTCTGATCTCTATAAGTGGATCCTCTTAAACCCCTAGTTTCCTTTCCTCGGAATTTATTAAGTTTTAGATTAATCTCTCACCATTATTTTTCAAATTACATTCGGTTTAGATTTTATCTTAGCCTAATTCTAGTTCTACTTAATTGTAGACAATGTATAGGTTTCAGTCCCTATGGATTCGACCTCGATCTTACCGAGTTTATTATGACATCACAACCCTGCACTTGGGGAGTGAACAGCAAGCCTTGACCAAGCAGGGGGCAAGCTGCAAAAGATAAATGTAAAGTCATGATGAGCTACCGAGGTAAGAAGCAATAAAATTGAAGTTTAGGAAGGGATAAAAGATATTTACCTCAAAAAGTACCTTCGCTGTATGACCAACGGTTTGTGTCATAGGGACATTGCAGAGACTGGTAAAGTTTTTCTCACTCCCGTGAGCTATGGCCCAGGGAACCATTCCCGACACAACCGTTTGGAAGGGCGACGGCTCTGGCTGAGTCATCTCCCCTCTTGAAGACTGCTTTTTTCTCTCTCTGCCTGGGACCTCTTCTGAAACAGGTCCTAGTTCAGGAACTGCCCGAGACTCAGCAGCTACCGCATCCCCCGCTTCCGCACGCTCTTCCAGATCGGAAAGCACGACCATAATAAGAGCAAAGGAACCCACAGGTTCCTTCTCCTTCAGCGCCGTCTTCTGCTTCTTGGAAGGCCGAGGCTCCGATAAAAGGACCGATCGCGGGGGAGCTTTCATTTTGGAAGCCGGCTTAAGGGGAGGCCGAGTTCCTGCCATATTCGAAGGAACCGGCTTAAGAAAGGGTTGAGCTTCAGCTAGATCTGGAAGAAGAGCAAAATAAGTTAGATAAAGTTCAAGGAGGATATAAAGACGCAGTAAGGGTTACCTGTGACAGCTGAGTCTAAGCCTGCGAGATGAAGGCGCTCCGGCTGTAGAAGTACCTTTCAGGACCGATTTTCTGGACTTAATGCTCTCGACTCCTTATCCCGAGCTAAAGTGCTGGATCCGAGCTTCTGCCTCTTCTTCGGAATGTCTGCTAAACACAAGTCCGTCAGACTCAAAGCATTATAATGTGAAAAGATAGAAAAGGATAGCCGGGTCACCTGCTTTGCCAAACGCCCGAGGCATACGAGCCTCGTAAAGCCCAGACTCGGCCGTCTCTCACCGACCACATGCCCAGAATCAACGCTCTCTCCAATGTTTGTTGGAAGTAGGAAGATCGATTATTAAAGAGTCACCTTTGCCCCGCCAAGCACTCAAGATGTGAAAGCCGAGATAGTTCGAATTTACCCGCACTTAATTCAAGTGGAGGAATTCATCAACTGTCAGTGGAGGCTATTCTAGCTCAGCCCACAGCACCGCGTATCTAATTAAGTTCCTCCACCCTTTCAGACTATTTGTCCAGGAGCAATCCGAATACAAGATAAAAAGTCTCGGACAATGGCCTGAAGGGGCAAGCGTAAGCCACATTGTATCAAGACTTGAAAAATTGCGACTGCCCCAGCGGGAGGACGGTCGAGTAAATCACTCGAACGAGGAAGATAAATTATGACCGAGTCTGGGACATGATACCCGATTCAAATTCTGTCCAAATCCGCCTCAGTCAAAATTAAAGGAACCAGACCTAGTTCGTCCTCTGACTCCTCTCCTTCGGTAGCCGACTGAGAAGCCTGTGCCGACTCACCAACAGGAGCTGACCCAGAGGTTCCCTTAACAACCCCTGTCTCTTCTTCCTCTTACTCCTCCAATAAATCCATCGAAGGGTTGGGTCTCCCTGGGCGGGTTATAAGAGACGACCCATCACGAGAAAGACCAACCGAAGCGGGACGCTCCATCGGAACTCCAGTGGCCCTCTCCGATAAGAAAGCGGCGCTGGCATCAACTGCAATCTCCGCCAGTAAAGAAGGTGATTCCACAATGTTTCAAAAATGCTACGCTTCACCTTCATCACCAGAAGTTCCCTCCCGCAGGCTCTGAGAGCCGTGCATTGCCATTATTGTCGATTAAAAGGGAGGGAAGAACTCACCAAAGAAAGTAAGGAGGATAACTAGGAAGAAAACGGCAGAGGTAAAGAAGAAAATGGCGGAGTGTAATGCTGACAGCGGAAAAGGAGAAGGAGAAGAAGAGAAGAAAAATGAAGAGGGAATGGAAAGCGGGAGAGGCAGCAGCGAAAATGGGAAACGCGTGCCTCTCCCTTCCTTTTATAGCTTAGCCACGTGGTAGAGGCAATTAATGGGGAGATGAATCGACACCTGCATCGACTCCCCCACCCGACACGTGGCGCACGTCGACTGACGACGGTAACGCTCTCGCCACGCGTCCGACGTTCATAAGTGAAAAAAATGACTCAATGGTTGTCCGATCGTGCGACCTCGAGTAACGAGCCATCTCCCATTGGGAACGACCCAAAAGGCATTAAATGCCTAATTATTATCTCAGACTTAGTTATGAACCGACCTAAAAACTCGTTACTCCTTAGTGCCGTAAAAGACACACGGAGTAAGGGGGCTTACTGTTGGGGAAAAAATATGCTAAGTTCGTAGACTCAGATATGGAACGGACCAATTCTACTGACACTGCCCAAAATTCCCGAGGCAACAGTCTAATCCGAGACAATGTCATGCAAACACCAAAAGGTGGACGAATTAAGTTAGTTCAGTTGATGAGCTAGCAACGTCAGCATGAGCCGACCGAGGCCTACAAGCTATAAGCCACACAATCGGCAATGAAAACCAATTCACCATTAAGCCGGTTGTATTGTCGGTTATGGGATAGGAAAGGACAACGGTCACAAACCAAGACTGTTCCACCCGATAGAAGGCAGAAAGCTCGTCGCCGTAAAGCCAACCGAGACTCATTCATTATTTGAGTCGGAATCGGTCGACCGAATAAGGGAAAGACGGTGTAAATGAAAACACTGTCCCGGATATCTCGCAAAAGGATCCACAATCCCGATGGTCTCGAGATCGGATGGAGACCAAAAGCGGGCCAGAATCAAATCTCCATGATATCGGGAAGAGAATTCCTGCACGACAGGACTCTCCCACACCTATAAATAAAGAACCTCCATTTCAATAAAAGGTACGCAACTCAAAACTCTAGAAACGCCTTCTCCTTAACCCCAAAAGCTGACTTAAGCATCGAAGGCTTCCCGGGCTAGAGCCAGGGTCCCCTTTTTGTTTCTCTCTTGTGCAGGTAACTAGCACGAGGGGAAGGTGCACCATAAATTTCCATCAACAAGTTGTACACATACCATAATCTGATTCTTAAAGCACATTTAGTAGACGGTTAAAAATGACAAATATCTCATTATCCCTTTTCAGAAAAATGACAGAACAAATGAGCCACAGATTTATTATTATTATTATTATTATTATTTTAACATACATCACCGTGGGCCATGTTGCCCGATACCTCAGGCATCAGGGTCACCATCCAGTCCAACTTCCTATTTTTAATGATGGTGTTGGATTGGTGGCGACCCAACAGCACCCAACGTGATACATGTGTTTTATATCGTGGTAGGCTGTAGAGTGATCGTGTCATTTATCCAGGCCATTCATCCATTTTACTAGCTCATTTTAATGCCTGATCCCAAAAGTGAACCAGATCCGAAGCTTGACTAGATCAGACAACGCCATAGGAAACAATAGGAACAATGACACCCACCATTGAAATTTTTCTACAGCCCACTGTAAATTATCTTTTTCCATCCAACCAGCTGAAAAGGTCACATAAACCATCCTAAGGCTCACCATAATGTTTTTTCTTTCCTCTCAAACGATAAACATTCAATAATATGGGGGCAAAGATTTAATCTCCATAATGTTCATTTGCCATCCAACTTGTGGATAAGGCCATGTAGACTTGCACACAGTGAAAATGAAAGTATAAGCTTACTCAAAAACTTTTGTAGCCCTCAACAAAATTTTAAAGGTAGTTATTCAATTGCCATTATTTCCAATAGGGTGCTCGACTAGACCTTATCAGCTATTATATTTTGGATTCATGCTATAAAATGAGCTAGAAAAATAGATGGACAACGAGAGGATAAAATACTGTTGCGCAGCATGCCAACAACGCAGTAAGCCGAGATCCGATCTCAGGCCTCACCCACAAACGATAAATAAGAAGAAATATAAACTAGAAACAGAATCAAAGCGTTCAACAAACCATAAGACAAGATATACGTGGAAAAACCCCAAACTAGGGTAAAAAACCACGGATGCAAACTTCCACTAAGAAGAACAAAGATTACAAGGCAATATACTAACCTTTCCCTTGAAAGAACATAGAAAACCCTTTGTCCACACCTTAGAATTATTTCTTCAATATTCCAATACCCCTAGAAAAGCGCTAGGAATACCTATATATAGTTTAGGCAACTTCCCTTCCACATCGGATTCGAAAACGAATTTACGTAACTACAACCGGTCGAGCAGACTGTACGACCAGTCGAGCGACCCCTACAACCGGTCGTGAATGAGACACGACCGGTCGAGCACCTTGGGATCAAAACACGATGCTCGCTGGACTTTGAGTCGAACCGGTCCACGACCGGTCGAGCCGGACCCTACGACCAGTCGAGCAAGGCTCACGACTGGTCGAAGGCGGTCCCAGATGTGGCTCCACATCTTAACAATCTCCCACTTGGAGACACATTGCCTTAAACCTTCGTTTTCTTCATCCTGAGTGCACCACCTCCCCGTCTTCAAGCCTGAAGACCAATCAAAGCTGAACAGAGCTTCAGTTTCTCTCGTGTGACCGCCTTGGTCAACATATCCCCAGGATTCTCACTTGTATGAATCTTCTCTAGAATGAAACGTATAAAGTGATATTTGATGGCAATATGCTTGGTCTTTGAATGAAAGGCTGAATTCTTAGCTAAGTGTATTGCACTCTGACTGTCACTGTACAGCTTGCAATCTGCTTACTTCTTACCCAACTCTTCCATGAAACCTTGCATCCATACCTTATACGCTTCTGTAGCCGCAACATATTCTGCCTCTGTCGTACTGATAGATACTATCTTCTGTAACTAAGAGATCCAACTGACTGCAGCACTACCTAGAGTAAAGACATAACCTGTAGTGCTTCTTCTGGTATTGATGTCTCCTGCCAAATCTAAATCCATGTAGCCTTGTAGCTTGATTTCCGATCCACCATAGCATAGCCCTACATCCTTAGTACCTACCAAGTATCTAAGGATCCACTTCAAAGCTTCCCAATGTTTCTTCCCAGGGTTGTTCATGAACCTGCTAACAACTCCCACTGCTTGAGCAATATCTGGCCTCGTGCTCACCATAGCATACATGAGACTCCCAATAGCTGACACGTATGGGACTTTACCCATGTAGTCCCGTTCCTCCTGCATCTTTGCACCTTTCTCCTTAGATAGCTTAAAGTGGTTGGCTAATAGAGTGCTAACCGGCTTAGCACCTCCCATATTGAATCGATCAAGTACCTTGGCTATGTACTCTGCCTGTGACAAAACTAGTTTCTTGTTTTTCTTGTCACGCTTTATCCCCATGCCTAAGATTTATTTTGCAGCTCCTAAATCCTTCATGGCAAATTCTCTAGACAGTTGTCTTTTGATATCTGAGATGTCTTTCATGCTTAAACCGGCCACAAGCATATCATCAACGTACAGAAGAAGGATGATGTATGACGTATCAAACTTCTTCAAATAACAACAGTGGTCAGCATGACATCTCCTGCAACCGTTTTCCGATGTGAAACTATCGAACTTCTTGTACCACTGCCTCGAGGCCTACTTTAGGCCATATAGACTCTTCTTCATTCTGCACACCTTGTTCTCCTTTCCTGGTACCACATATCATATCGGCTGATGCATATATATCTCTTCTTCAAGGTCCTCATGAAGAAAGGCTATCTTAACATCTAGCTGCTCTATATGTAAGTCTTCTGTAGCCACTATACTCAAGACTATGCGAATCATAGACATTTTCACCACAGGTGAAAATATTTCAGTAAAATCGATATCTGCCTTTTGTTGAAACCCTTTCACAACCAATCTAGCCTTATACCATTTCGAACCATCGTGCTCCTCATTTAGTCTGTAAACCCATTTGTTATAAAGAGCTTTCTTACCCTTAGGTAGAGTGACTAGCTCCCATGTACGATTAGACTCAAGAGAGTCCATCTCCTCATCCATGGCCTGTTCCTACTTAACCCATGCATGTATCTATCAGTAATGCCTCTTCAAAACACTCTGGTTCACCATTATCTGTCAACAGTAGATAATGTAAGGAGGGTGAGTATCGGACCATGGGTCTCCTCTCCCGAGTAGCCCTCCTCACAACCAGTGTATACGGCTCTGCCTCATAATGCTTCTGTGCATAATCATCCTGTGGCGCTGTAACACCCGTGTCCGGTAACTCTTCCATCTCTACGAATTCTTTCTCATCGGCCTTATTTTTTTGTGCTCTGTCCTTATGCATCACTTTTTCATTGAAGACTACGTCCTTACTTCTGATGATTTTCTTATTTTCTGCATCCCAAAACCTGTAGCCAAAATCATGCTGCCCGTAGCCTATAAACGTGCACCTCCTAGATTTCGTATCCAGCTTGTTTCTGTACTCTGCATCAATGTGAACATATGAAGTGCAATCGAACACTTTGAGATATATAAGGTTCACTTCTTTCCTAGTCCACGCTTCTTCTGGTAGCCCATCATTCAATGGTACTGAGGGACTTCTATTGATGAGATATGTGGCAGTATTCACAGCATTTGCCCAACAGGTTTTGGGCAACCCTGTATGTAACCTCATGCTCCTAGCGCGCTCAAGGATGGTCCTGTTAATGTGCTCAGCCACACCATTTGCTGCAGTGTCTCTAGAATCATTTTTTTATGTTTGATTACACTTGCTGCACAATATCTTCAAACCTCTTATCACAATATTCTCCCCCATTATCAGATCTGAGACACTTTACTGTTTTACCTGTCTCGTTTTCTACCATAACTTTCCACTTCTTAAATACATCAAATACATCAGATTTATGTTTTAAGAAATAGACCCATAGTTTTCTACTGGCATCATCAATAAATGAGACAAAGTAATGTGAACCACCAAGAGATAATACCTGTGCCGGTCCCCACACATCAGTGTGTACAAGCTCCAACAGATGCGTCTTTGGAGCGCGTCCCATCTTCTTGAAGCTTACCCTCTTCTGCTTATCATACACATAGTCCTCACAGAATTCCAAGTCAATAGACTTTAGCCCTTGTAGCTTTCCTTTAGACAATAACACTTTCATCCCTTTCTCACTCATATGTCCCAATCTCTGATGTCATAACTGTCCATTCACTCCAGTTGATGCGACTGCAAGTGAACTATACGATTCTGAAGTCACGTACAAAGTACCTTCCTGTTTGCCTCGAGATATCACTAAGGCACCTTTTGTGATCTTCTAGTAATCACTGGTGAATGTCATCACATAACCGGTATCGGCTAATTGCCCCACAGAGATCAAGTTACGTTTTTAAACACGGTACATGTCTAACATCCTTCAATTTCAAAGATGTTCCATTTTTCTGGTTTACATGAACGTCTCCCTTTCCAACTATACTGCATGGCTCATCATCACCTAGGTAGACTCTCCTAAAGTCACCTGACACATAATCATGCAGAACTTCCTTACATGAAGTGGCATGAAACGAAGCACCCGAATCTATAACCCAAGACTCATTCCTTGCATCAAGAGACAAGATCAACGCCTCTGTGTCACTCTCCTCAGATAGAGTCACTGAATCCTTCCTGCCTTGAGAGCTTTCTTCTTGTTTCTTAAGCGCCCTGCAATCACGTTTCATATGCCCCTTCTTGCCACAATGCTAATACCCGTCTTTGTCTTTCGGCCCCTTGGACTTCTTTCTCGACTTAGAACGCCCATGTTTATTACCTCCTTTGTTCAGCGATCTTCCTCTTCCTTCAACGTTTAGAGCATTCCCTGAGTCCTCTGAAACTCCTGATGCCTTCCTTCTAGATTCTTCGCTGAGAATTAGACTGGCCACATTATCAAATTTCAGCTTTGTCGACCATGAAGAATTGCTCACAGCAATCATCAAACCATCCCAACTATCTGGCAGACTGGATAAGAACAATAGCACCCTGACCTCATCCTCAAAAATAATGTCAACGGATTCCAACTGGCTCGTGACTGTATTGAACTCGTTTAGATGTTCAGCCACGCTCCCACCATCTGACATCTTCATGTTGAATAGCTGTTTCATAAGATGAACCTTATTGGATGCTGAGGGCTTTTCATACATGGTGGCTAGGGCTTCCATTAATTTTTTTTATAGTTTTCACCTTGGATATATTGAACGCGATGCTCTTAGACAAAGAGAGTCGGATCGTTCCTAAAGCCTTCCTATCTAGTAAAAATCATTCATCATCTGTCATCTTTTTTGGTTTCTTCTCTTTTCCTCCTAGAGGAATATAGAAGTCATTCTGATACAGATAATCCTCCATCTGCATCTTTCAGAAGGCAAAATTTGAACCATCAAACTTCTCAATTCTAGTTTTCCTTTTTTTCGTCATCGCTCCCAATAGAACTAAACTAATAGCTCTGATACCAGTAGTTGCGCAGCACGCCAACAACGCAGTGAGCCGAGATCCGATCTCAGGCCTCACCCACAAACGATAAACAGGAAGAAATATAAACTAGAAATAGAATCAAAGTATTCAACAAACCACAAGACAAGATATACGTGGGAAAACTCCAAACTAGGGTAAAAAAAATCACGGATGCAAACTTCCACTATGAAGAGCAAATATTACAAGGTAATATACTAACCTCTCTCTTGGAAGAACATAAAAAACCCTTTGCCCACACCTTAAAATTATTTCCCCAATATTCCAATACCCCTAGAAAAGCCCTAGGAACACTTATATATAATTTAGGCAACTTTCCTTCCGGATCCTTGCGAAAAGCGACACCAAAATCCGCAGTCCGCATCGGATTCGGAAACGATTCTGCGTAAGTACGACTAGTCGAGCAGACTGCACGACCGGTCGAGCGACCCCTACGACCAGTCGTGAATGGGCCACGACCGGTCGAGCACCTCGGGATCGAAAACGATGCTCGCTGGACTTTGAGTCGAACTGGTCCACGACCGGTCAAGCCGGACCCTACGACTAGTTGAGCATGGCTCACAGCTGGTCGAAGGCGGTCCCAGATGTGGCTCCACATCTTAACAAATACATAGATCATGGCATACACAACAACACTTGACACCACCTAACAAGGTAGCAAATTGGTGTCACCACCTGATCCACTTCCTTTGTTGGTGGCCAAAATTTAAAGACGTTTAGTAAGCCACTTTAAATGATAGTTGATAAGATTGAGTTAAGATGACAATGATAGAAAGCGGATCAATGGGTGGTCCAACACATTCTACTCATCCTGAGTCTATTTTGTGAAGTCATTTAAGGACAACGCTATAAGTCATGTAAATCAAGAGCTCAGGTGAACATTGCCAAAGGAAACAGTAGTGAGACACCCGTGAAACCTTCCTAGGTTGAGACAATGTCATTTTTACGTCCATCCTATTGATAAGTTCACACATAAGTAGATATACGATGAGAAAACACAAATACCACTTGATCCAAAACTCATGTGGCTCCAAAGAAGTTTTTAATGGCAGATGTTTAACTGCCACTATTTTCTATGATGTTTTCCACTGGGGCTTTTGATCAACTTCATTTTTTGGCATGAGCTCAAAAATGAGCTTACAAAATGGATGTACAGCATAGATAAAACACATACACCATAATGGCCCTACAGTGCATGACACTACCTAGTTGGGTGGTGTTGGGATCACCACCAAATCCGCTTCCTTAAGTGGTTGGCATTTAAGTGGGGTGAATTGGGTGGTGACCCACGGTGTATGGGTTTATATCTCATCCATTTTGCCATATCATTTTAGGGCATGAGCTAAAAATGAAGAGGATCCAAAGGTAAAGTGGACCAGTAATTGGGATAATGACAACCATGGTTGAAAACTTCCAAGGGCACTCTATAATGTATCCAAACCCCTGACATCACACCATAATTTTTATTTGTCATCCAACCATTTGATAATGTTGCATCCATGCCGTTGATATGTTTTTCCAGCTCATTATAATGCAGGTACCTAAAAAGAAGCAGATCCAATTTTCAGGAGAACCCCACAGTAGGAAGACATGATGATTGAATGCATGCCATTAAAAAATTTGTATGGCCCACTATAATGTTTATTTTTCACCCAACCTGTTCACTAAGTCACATGGAAATGGATGAAGGGAAAAGCAAATATCAGATTGATTAATAACTTTTGCCATCCACCATAAGTTTTTAATGGTAAATCATCATTGTTTCATGTGGGGTAATTCGATTTAGATCTACTTCAATTTGAGGCTGACGCCCTAAAATGAGCTAGGACAATAGATGGATGGCGTGGATATGTACATCAAAGCAGCATGGTCAGTGCAGCGCTGTGTTAGTTGAGGCCGAGGAGCCCTAAATCCGGGCCCGCATGCAGTGACTTCAAGAAATGAACCGCACTACGGGGAAGCAGATGGGCTGGTGTACCACACACCACTCACTTAGGTGGTGTGGTTACGTGTCGTGCGGTAGATGAGCACTGACGTGCCTCGAACTCCAAGATGTATGAACGGTTCCAAGGATATCAAAGTTATATGGGCCTATTATCATGCATTTATTTTATGTACACCATTCATCCATTTGGTGAGATCATTTTAGAGCATTATTCAAAACATGTGTCATATCCAAAGCTTAAATAAACCACACAACAAATTACAATGGGGAGAATGATTATCACCGTTAAAACATTCATAGGGAGCACCATAAGATTTATTTTCTATCCAATCAGTTCCTAAGGCTACTTATAGTTAGATGAATAGGAAAAACAAATATGATATTGATCCAAAACTTTTGTGGCCACCAAAAGGCTTTCAATGGTAGACGTTCAATCCCCACTAATTTTTGTAGTGTGGTCCACTTGATCCTTGAATCTGTGGTATTTTTCAGCTTAAGCCTTATAAGGAATTCACAAAATGTACGGACAGTTTTGATATAACATATACCTGATGGCCGGATCCACAAAACTTGGTGACATCAACAAAGCAGCCAGTTCGGTGGCGTGTGGTACACCAGGCAATCCGCTACCGTGCTGAGGTAGGTCCCGCAGGGAAATCGGATTGCGTACTGAGTTACTAAGTTCACTCTCATGGACTCACCTTGAATGTATGTAGTCTATCCACACTGTCCATTCATTTTTCCATCTAATTTAAATGGTTGATCTTAAAATTGAAGTATATCCAAAGATCAAGTGGATCATACCACAGGAAACAATGGGGATAATGATTTCCACCATTGGAACCTTGCTAGGCCCCACATTGGAACCTTGCTAGGCCCCACAGTGATGTTTATTTTTCATATAACCTGTTCATAAGATCACACAGACATGGATGAAGGGTAATCTTGATCGGAAACTTCTACGGCCCTAAGAATTGTTTCCTGTGGTGTGGTCCATTTAAACATTGTATATGTTTCACTTTTGGTCTCAAGTGTTAAAATTATCTGTTAAAACGGATGGACAGAGTGAATAAAATACATAAATCATGGTGGACCTCACAGAGTTTACTCAGTACGCTAAGCGTAGTGAGTAACTCACTATGCAATCCGCTTCCTCTTTGGGCGCACAGGCATATGTTGACACGTGCTCTACACCAGCGGGTGCAAAAGAAATCTAAACGTCATAGTGGGCCCTATGAAGGTTTCAATATTAGACGTTATTATCACCTCTGCTTCCTTCCTGTGATGTGGTCCATTTGAGTCCTGGATCACCCTCACTTTTTAGCTTATATCCTAAAACAACATGGAAAAGTGGATGAATGGCGTGATAAAGCCCATATATCACGATTGCCCCCACAGAGCCCCTTCCTTTCCGGTCCACTCCAAGGTAAGGATGCAACCCGCATCCGTTCTTACTCTATTATTAAATTTAACAATATTACTTAGATAGCTCAGTTGAGAAAAACAGCAGGATCTAAAAGTCTTGTGTTCCGACTCCATGCCTTCTTGATTAAAAACTGTCTTATTATGAAAACTGAATCCAGGTATTTTTTAATATTTTCTATAATAAACTTATTCTAAAAAGAATATTTATTATCTTTTTCTCTTTATAAAGTATTTCTAAAATTTTAATTTTAAGAAACTTAAAAATTGAATCATCCAATTATTTAAAGAAATATCTGAACTAAAAATTGAATCATCCAATTATTTAAAGAAATATCTGAACTAAAAATTGAATCATCCAATTATTTAAAGAAATATCTGATTTCTTTATCTTTTTCTCTATAATATTTATTTATTTATTATTATTATTATTATTATTTTAAGTTTGGAATCTTTTTTCCATGTTAAATTATTTTAGAAATTAGATATATTATCATTTTATGTATTGAAATTATTTATAATGCATGAGCCCAAAAGTGAACCAGATATGAAGCTTGACTAGACTAGAACACACCATATGAAACAATAGGACCAATAACATCCACCATTGAAATTTTTCCAAAGCCCACTGTAAATTATCTTTTTTCCATCTAACCAGTTTAAAAGGTCACATAAACTATCCTAACGCCCATCATAATATATATATTTTTTTTCCTCTCAAAAGATAAACATTCAATAATATATATATATATATATATATATATATATATATATATATATATATATATATATATATATATATATATAGGGGCAGAGATTTAATCACCATAACGTTTATTTGCCATTCAACTTGTGGATAAGGTCAGGTAGACTTGTACACAGTGAAAATGAAACTATAAGCTTAATAAAAAACTTTTGTAGCCCTCAACAAAATTTTAAAGGTAGGCATTCAATCACCATTATTTCCTATAGGGTGCTCGACTAGACCTATTAATCTGCTACTATATTTTTGACTCATCCCATAAAATGAGCTAGAAAAACAGATGAACAGTGAGGATAAAATACATAGATCATGGTAGACACAACAATGCCTGACACCACTTAACAAGGTGGCAAATTGGTGTCACCACCTGATCCACTTCCTAGGTTAGTGGCCAAAAATAAAAGAGGTTTAGTAAGCCACTTTAAATGATAGATGATAAGATTGGGTTAAGATGACAATGATAGAAAGCAGATTGTGTGGTGACCCAACACAACCTAGTTATCAGTCTGTTTTGCCAAGTCATTTAAGGACACAACGCCAGCAGTCAAGTAAATCTGAAAGCTCACGTGAGCCACGCAGAAGGAAACAGTAGGGAGACACCACCCGTGAAACCTTCCTAGGCCCACACTACACCAAAATCGCCATTCAGGTACGGCTACTATTTTGGTTTAACTACGGTTTTAAGCCGTTTCTAATTTTAATGCCACAATTTTAACGCCCGGAACCCTCAAACCGTCCGTATGTCTCTCTCATTCTCACTCCTCTCTCTCTCTCTCTCTCTCTCTCTCTCTCTCTCTCTCTCTCTCTCTCTCTCTCTCTCTCTCTCTCTCTCTCGATGTCCCTCTCCCTCAGTCTCTCTCTCTCTCTCCCTCTTGATCTCTCTCTCGATCTCGATCAGTCTCCCTCTCTCTCTCTCCCTCTCCCTCTCCAACTCGGAGCTCGACGAAGAGAGCCTCAACGAGCACAACAAGGTAATTCGTGGTCTGCGTCTTCTAGGGGTTTTTTTTCCACCTGTTTCTCTCTTGGAAAAACCCTCTGCAGCGAAAATGGTGAAAGGGCACAAGGGCGAGCGTGTCAGGCTGTACGTGCGAGGAACCAGTACCCATCGACATCTCTGGTTCAGATCGAGGGTGTGAATATGATGGAGGAGGTGGCCTGGTATTGCGGCATGAGGATGTCATACATCTACAAGGCCAAGGTCAAGAAGGATGAATACCCTCTCAATCCTCTCGATCCCTCTGCCCATCTGTCTCCCACTCCCTCACTGCCGATCGCCCGATCTCTCTTTTTCTCTCACTCTCACTATTTCCTTCTCCCTCTCCCTCTCCCTCTCCCTCCCATCACCAAAAACAGCGAGCCATTGATCTGATCAAGCTTCTGACGACCGGATTTCGCAGGTGTGGATCAGCTGGAGTTCGGATCTGGTCCGTACGCTTAGGGATTGCATTCAGTCCATCTATAAGGTTTGAATCCACATTTCCCTAATTTTTCTTACTCAGTTTTTGTTTTCCCCCAAATTTCTGTAGATTTTGGCCAATGAAATCTCTAGTACTATTTTGATTTGTAATGGCCTCATTCACTGAACCATCAACCAAACTTATCACATCTGAAAACCTTCTTTTTGTTGTAAAGTGTACCTGGAACAGGGCATCTGTTGTATAGTGGATGTAGTGTGCATTACCATGTGACCAAACTTGTCATTTCGAGCCCGTTTGTACAGATTGGGCTATTGAATTTCTTTGCAAAATGTGAAGTGATTGGGTGTGCATGTGGGGTGTTCGATGAAATTCCTGAGAGGAATTTGAATAGGCCTTGTAGGTGTAGGAGACTGTTTTTGTGGTAGATTGGACATGAGATAGACCGTTAGATTTCATTCTAGTAGTCCACATCAAAATCTACTTGCATGAGTGGACTTGATAGAGCTTGTTTTAGGAATGGTGTAAGATGCAGAGGTTATCTGCTACGATACATCCTGATGTTTGGGTTTTATAAGTAGGAACTGCAGCAGTTGGATCTTGTGTTACATTTCAATGATCCATACCATTTATATGATGGGCCTCAAAGTAGATGGGGGTTAAGTAAAATAACTCTCAGATTTGGATATTTTCTTTGTTACTTCTTTTTCTGTCTTTTTCACATCAAATTCCATTCTGAATTTGTAGGCTGCTTAGATGTCCTGCTCACATTTGGGGCTTATTCAACAGCCTAGAGGCATGGTGATCTCAAGGAAAACATTTCTATTATTTGGTAGATCTATATCAGAAAACCATAGCTGGAAAAATGTGAGTTTAGGGTCTTTTACTCATTTTTTTAACATCTTTGGTCTAATTATCAGAGTAAATGGTACATGTAGGCAATATTATGATTTGTTCTCCATCAGTGTGTAGCAGGGCGAAAATAATATGAACTAAGAATGCTGATGTTCCTTTCATTTTCCTGTAATTTTCTATTGAAGTGCTTTTCTTAATGTATCCTATTCTTACATGTAATCTTGGCATCTAACACTCAGCTACTCTGTGACATATGCAAGGACAAGTTCAATGTCTTAAACAAATAGATGGTTTTTCAACACTACAAATAATATGAACTAAGAATGTTGATTGTTTTTTAAGTTATGTACAGTGTCTATTTGTTACATTTTTTTTTTTAATGAATTAACATATTGGAACTTGGCTGAATTTTTCTATCCCATCTAACTGTTTCCAATATTGGGGCCCACATGCTGATTGAACCTGCTTTTTTTTTTTTTTTTTTTTTTTTGGGGGGGGGGGGGGGGGGGGAATGTGTTTAAGGTGGACCAACCTCGATGATGGGTTGGGTCCCGAGTGATGGGCCATGCTAGCAGATGTGTGGCATCCACATCAAGCTTTTTTGATAGGTGTGGCATCTATATCTAGAGAGAAACTGCAGGTTAGGTTCAATTTCACCTTTGCTAATAATGACTTGATGACTTCCTATTCTATTCTCTCTTTTTAAGATTCTTTAAGAGCCGAGGAGCAGCTTGATCCATTTTAATGTATGATGTTGTGTAAGAGTACATTCTCTTCTGGACCTTGTGAAGAAAAACGTGTTTAAATATTTTCCTGTCTTCATCTCTCCTTAACATTTCTCATCTCATCGTGTTGATGGCGAAGTTGATATCATTCCATGACATGTATTTGATATTCTTGTCTTTGCAGATTATGGAACTTGGGCTCTTTTGGTATTGTTGGAATTTTCAAGTGACCTTCAAAATGCAACAACAGTTGGTAAGATTCTTTCTTAGATCAGAATTCATTATGGTTGCTAGTCTTTCTTTCATTTTCTAGTTCCAGACATAAGCCAATTGGTAAGCTAGATCTTTATTCTCTTTTTTCCCAGTTATGCGCCATGAGAGGTGACCTTCCATCAAATGAACCTACTGCTTTCTGGTGAGCTAGATCTCTGTCTGATCTTGTAGTTTCCCCTCCATTCAAAGGTTTTAGGCATTTGGTTCATCATAAAGAACTTTAAACTTTCTATTATTTTCATTAGTCATTTTTTGTTTTCTTTCTATAAACTAGATGTCAATAAGTGCATTTTATTTCTGTTAAGAAAAATGTTATTAAATCAAATTCAGTAACAATAGTGATAGTGACAATAATGACTGTAGTGATTGCCTTCCATATGGACAGTGCAGCTAGGAAAGCATCACATTTTGCCAATCTATCAATGGCCAACTTATGCTTCTACTGTTTGAGGAATTCTATGATCCTCAGCCCATGGATATGTATGGGATCCTCAATATTTGAGTTCATAATGTGGGGCCCATTGTTTTGTGATTTAGATGGTTGATCCAGCGAGCCCAATCCCAGATGCTTCATGACCCAAAAATTTCCTTGTCGGAGCAATCCCAGATGTGTCCTGATTGTTTCTCCTCCTTTTTCTTGTTTTGTGCATTTTTCTGTTTAAATTTTTACCTCAAATATTTGGTCTACACATGCTCTTGCACAGATCTTCAGTCATAATTCCTTAGCTATGTGCATCTTGTCTTCTTTTTGCAGGGGAAAATCCAACCATTGAATGGGCTATGCATTTAAGAGTTGCTTTCTATATTGCAGAAGCATTAGATTATTGTAGTACTGAAGGCCGACCATTATATCATGACTTGAATGCTCATAGGGTTCTCTTTGATGAGGTAATGTAATTAAGATTTTTCTATACTGTGTTTATTTTCTAGATGTTATGTGCCATGTCTATAATGTTTCTTCTACCTCCAAGATATTAGGAAACTTAAGATGATAACTTGTTCTATATTGGGTACCAGCCTAGCATATTTGGGGCATGGTTTTAAATATCAGCTGATACAACACTGTTTGTTTTGACTCGTATTGCTTAGCTCCAAAATGATATGAGTCACCACACTGATACAAGAGAGTCGGGGCCAGTCGTACTGGTTCTGGTCCCCTGGTGAATCACTCTGAAACTGGTACTTAAATCCATGATCTGGTGGAACTTTCCCAAGGGCATCATGCCACTTCTACATCACTGTTCAGAACTCCATATCAACAAACACATGCCCGATCCTTGTAGGCAAATTGTCATGCATTGACTTGAGAGAACCATTGTAAGGAAGTATTAGATGGTATAGCATGGTTATATATGTATATGAATTCAATTTTCTTTTTATGGAATTATTAAAGAAGAAATGGAAAGAATTAAGTACCTATTGGCATTACCATCTTCTTTCCTTATTTCTACTTGCTATTTTGTTCTCGTGTTCCTTGTTTTTTTTTTTTTTTTTTTTTTTTTTTTCGGTTCAAGACCAAGGGTGGTTCTCACCAAGGAGTATTGCCCGAATTTAACAAAGGAAGATTGCCAGCGTAAGAGTGTTCATTACACTTGCATGTGATAAGGTCAAGACCTAGTATGGATTTGTTGGTAATGTGGATAACTGTCGACTGACCAAAGACAATCCCACTTTAGGCCAAGCCGGGTACCCGGTTCATATATTTTTGCATACGAGCATCACGCGGAGTGGAGAAGTATGTGTTGTCGATGGGTCTTTACCAAGGGTTGTGGTTGAAAGGCAAGACGCCAAGGAATGGTTGATTTTCTGGGGGGGGGGGGGGGTGTTAATATAGTAGGTGGAGAGAATTATGAATGAGATGTATGCAGGTTTTGGAGAAAATAGGAGAGCAAACTTGGAAGATCTAGGCAGGTGAGTTTCTGTGGGAACTATAGCTCCTTCAATTGGTTTTTTATATTGTTCTGGCATAATCAAGCATGAATGTTACATTCTTATAAATTAAGAAATTTCTTATAAGCTATCTTTGGTGGTCCATAACTATCTTGATATACAGGTTGAACACAACTCACATGACAGATACCGCCATGGCAGATTCTGCTACAGTGGAGTTGATAGTGAATGTGCTACACAGGTGTTTTTCATCATTTGATAATAGGTACTGTTTGAAATGGTTAACCAATAATTCTAGTTTTATATATGAAAATTCTTCTTTAGCCAGTCTATTATCAACAAGCTTTCACGTGATGCCTTCTTTTCTTCTTCTTCTACTTCTTTTTTTTTTTTCTTTTTTTATTCAGGTTCATGATTTTGAATATAGTATGAAATGGTTAACCAATTTTTTGTCATTCAGACATCATCTGAGGCCGACAAAACTGTATGGACGGTTTTTTGGAGCACACTTCTGCACTTTTGTGGAGCCACTCCAAATCAGTGGGTCCCCTAGTAGAGGTTGCCTAAGTGCAAGAACTCTAACTAGGCACCTGTACAACCATTTGTGACAGTTATCACCGCAAATTAGGCTTGAAAGATGCAACCATTCATGTTCTTTTTTCCCCTATTTTTGAACAGACTCAGAGATGAGACCTGGTCGGTGTTATGATAAACAGAGGAGTGAATCTAGACCCATTAAGCAAGTACCTATTATCAAGCTTGTGGATGAAGATGATGGAATCAATGGCCCAAAGTAATGATCCCTTTGTCTTCTCCTGTTTCTCTTCCTTTTTTGTTGTTTGCTTTTTTAAAAAAAATAAAAAATAAAAATAATAAATTACTTGCTTTTTGGCTTTCAAAAAATTTCACTTTTTGTTGGTATCATGTGATGAATACAGAATAATGTTCATATGATGGGAGGCCACAGCTTTATATCATGAATGCTAATGGCAGAATTTAGTACTAATTTTTTGGCAATTGATCCACCGGCTTGTGAGGTAGAAATGCGAGTCAGTCTAACCATCTAAATTTTGGGGTGCCCTTTTAATGGAGCATAGCCTCAAACAATATACTTGGTTGGATGATCTTAACCATTTGACTTTACCTTTCGACTTGTAGATCTGATCATCTTAATTTTGACTATCAATTTTATGAGTTCCCGCATTTAGTAAACTTTGGCAAATGCTTATGCTCAGAGTAGTCACATCAAGAACTTCTTTGAACTAGAAGAAAATATGTTCAAACAAGGTTGACATCCCTTCATTCAAAAAGAATAAAAAAAGAAAAAAGAAAAAAGAAAAGAATAGGATGAGGAATGACGTTCATAAATGAATGGCATGGAATAATGTAGTAGTCTCTGGGTCTCTTCAATTGTACATAATGACTGTCACAAGGAGATGAAATAAGCTCCATATTGATATTTTTCATGATTCCATTTCATCCCATAGGTTTCCAGTTGATGCACATATGTAAAGGGCAACGCATACATTCTTCCATTGATTTGTTTCAGGTACTCCAATGGAAAAACTTTCTTCTAAGGCATGTAATTCATCAAGTGAATGCATGCGATTGATGGCAGATGGTGGAACATTTGAACTTGGCATTGTTGAACTTTGTGTCAAACTTATCGATCATTGAATAGTTCTAATATGATATAATAGTCACTGAAATTCCTCTAGCATGTGCGTGGAAATAATGTGTGGCTATTTGAGATCTAATAAATGAACTCGGTAAATTAAAGATGGTAGTTTAGAATCCTCATGATTCATTTGTTGTATATTTCAGGTTATGTGAAGGTGGGGAGCTCTTAGATAGAATACTTTTCAGGTGATTCTTTGCTGATTATGTTTATTAAATTTTGTCATCATGGTTTCATTGCATTCAAACATGAACTCAAAAGAATCAATCTTGAAGCCTTTGGAATGGACTATTGTATAGTTTAATGAGGTTTATGGGGCTAGATTTTTTTCATGCTTTGTGCAAGGGTGCATTTGGTTGCACCAAATGTCATGAAACATTTTTATCATTGGGGCTAGATTTTCCTCGAAGCAGGATAGAATCCCATTGGGGGAGTGTGTTTTTACTGCTTCAGGATCTGCCACTATAAAATATGTCAAGTGAACTACTGTTGAAGAATTGGTTGGTTCTTTCCTTCACTTGGTCCTTTCCAATTCCTCTATTGTCTATTAATTGTTCTGCCTTTGATATAGGAGCTCCATTCAGAGGGGATCTCTCTCTTTGGTAACGTTGCATGTATGGTCATCATGCTTTTCATGTATTTATAGTAATAGGGATGGAAGATCTTCTCTCCGCTTCCTCCTTGAATTAGATTGTGTATGGAGGCTTGAAGAATGTGGTTCCGTGGGTTTCAAAGGTGTATCCAGGAAAAGGTGTTGAAATTTTTTATTCATGTAAACCTCATTTTTTGTTCAGGAAAAAAAGGATTTTCATTCAAAGAACAGGATTTCCATTTCTTCCATACACCACTGACAACAGGTTGTGGTAAAAGTTACTTGGCAAGATAAACAACCAAATTTCATGATATTTCATGTTTAATCAGTCTAATTTGGTGCAAAAATATCATGAATTTCATGATATTCAGTGCAACCAAAGACAACCTAAAGGAATTCCCAATGCAAAGGGAAGGCCTAAGGACCTGGTCAACAAGTCAGGCAAATCGTTAGCCTCTCTCTTTACATGGAAATGCGGAAAGGACAATCTATATGTAATTAATTCATTAACAAATAGTGACTAAGTTGGTTTCTAAATGTGTAGGAAAATTTTCATTGGAACTTTGGGTATTACAGTGGATTTAAAACTTGAGATCTGGAACTCTGGTACATCATTTTGAAGGGTCCTTGTGACAATCTTCTTTTTGTTTTTACAGTCATTCTACATTTAGATCAAGCTGACAATCTTCACTTGTTTGGTGCAGGCTATCTAGCCACACAAATGACGCATTATCGACCAACTGAAGAAAATTTTCAGGAAATTTTGACCTTTCTCAAGGAACACGATGTGGATCTCACTGATGTCAAGGTTATAATCTTAACTTAGCCATCTACATTCCTACAGTTGTGCTGCGTATAAGGGTAGCTTTGTCATAGTCATGTGCAAGTGATACGGTTCCAAACTAAGCTACTACAAGAAATAGGATTTTTACCGACGAAACTTTTACCGAAGATTTTTTTTTTTTTTTTGTAGGTAAAAAGGACTTTTACCAACGAAAATTATTTTCATTGGTAAAAGTTTACTTTTACCGATGAAATTTTAATTTCGTAGGTAAAAGTCTACTTTTACCGATGAAAATAGTAATTTCGTAGGTAAAAGTAAACTTTTACCAACGTAAATTTTTGTTGGTGATGGTTATTTTTATTTTTTGAAAGAACAATCTGAAAAAATTACTTCTACCAACGAAATTTCGTAGGTGTTTATCCCGACGGACATGAACCGTCGGAAAAAATCTGTTACAATGTAATTACCGACTAAATTTATCTTCGTCGGTTAAAGTATTTTTCCTGACGGATATGACACGTCGGCACAAATCTGGTACAATGTTAGTACCGATGAAATACAGTTTCGTTGGTAAATGTGTTTTTACCGACGGACATCAACCGTCGGCAAAAATCCAATACTGTTTTGACCAACAAAAACCACTGTTGTCGGTAACAATTTTCTCCGACGGACTTCAAGCATCAGAAAGAATTTGGTAGGATGTTAATACCGACGAACACCATTGTCGGTAAAATTGTTTTTCCCGACGGACATCAACCGTCGGTATAAATCCCATACAATGCTACTACGGACAAAAACTAGTTTCGCCATCAAGTGTCGGTAATATTGCTATTACCAATGAACTAAAACCGTCAGGAATTGGTTCCCGCCAATGACCTAAGATTCCCGCAACAACCAAAAGCATGACAGTTTTACCGACGAACTAAAACCGTCGGAAAAAGGTTCCCGCCCAAGCATCATTCTACCGACGTACTAAAACCATCGGAAAAATGTTCCCGCCATAGACCAAAAGTTCCTGCCATGACCAAGAACACCTTTTCACTGACGAAATGGGTTTTCATCGGGAAAAGTATTTTAACCGACGATTATTTTCGTTGCTAAAATTAAATATTAAATTGTTTGACGGCTGATAACCATCGCTAATGGTTTTTACCGACGAACTAAAGCCGTCGGTAATAATCTTCTCTTTTTCTAGTCTTTATATCACGAGTAGAATTTTTTTATTTTTTATAATTGAAAAGTAACATTTAAATGATTTGTAATATTACATGAAAAAGAATATTGAAAAGTTTAAAAATTTTAACAATGTTTAAGAAAATTCGAGAAATCAAAATGATGCTTTTGAAGAAAAAAATCGGCATTTTGAAATTATTGAGAAAAAATTTAAAATGTGAGAATTTTTTTGAAATTTTGAAAATAAAAATTCAGAATGTGTATTAATTTTTTTTTAATAATTTATAATAAAAATGTTATTTTGTTAAAATGTTTTCAAAAATATACATTTTTAAAAAGAATGTTATTTTTAAATGGAAATTGAAATTTATGTTTGAAAAAAAATTACTAAATTATTAGGCACATCTGTTAATTGTACCTATAACCTTTTTTTCGACAATCTAATTAGTACAGATTGAAGAGTAAATAACTTCAGATGTTTAAATCAAATTTCATTAAAATAGTTGATCAATCTTGTATGCCCAATATCATTTTCATATGTAACCTGATCGGGACGAGTAACTAGTGAAATTGAGTATTGATTAGAAAAATAGAGTGAATGGACCAGACATGTAAAATGGGGCAAATATTTTGGTCAAAATTATGACCCAACTTTATTGACCTCGTGAGAACCTGAGTGTTGATGTTAGTAAGTTTTGTGGGCCCCATCATAATGTGTGTCAAACATCAACATCATGAATTTAATGTCCCCTTCAGGTTATGAGATACGTAAAAAATCATCTGTATACGAAACTCAGGTGGGCGATGCCATCTAAAACCATGTGAAGACATCCTAAAAAATATAAAAGAAGCTGGTGGGGCCCATGTGAGTTTTGGATGCGGCTGAAACATGGTCTGACCCCTCATCCAAGTGGGACACACATAATGAGTGGGTTGGATATCTAAATCACATTTAGGCAGGCCCAATATATGATTATGAATGTTTTAAGGAAACCTCTCTCTCCACTACATTTAGGGGCTTGTTTGATTTTCCAATTCAGAGGTAAATGTAGTATAACTGCATAATGATAATTTCCTTGTGTTTTTACAACACCCTTCCTTGTATTTGATTTGACCGCTCACTTTTTGTACACAAAAATCGAAAAGGCTACAAAATGGTTGTGAGCCCCACCGTGATGCATGTCGCTTATCCACACCATTCATCCATTATGCCAAATGAGTTTATGGCATGAGCCAAAAATGAGGCATATCCAAAGATCTAGTGGACCACGCCACAGGGAAAAAAGTGAATCAAATACTTATCGTTAAAAACTTCTTAAGGCCATTGTTTCTTTTGGTGTGGGCCACTTGAGTGTTGGATGTACATAATTTTTTAGCTCATGTCTCAAAATGTTGTGGTAAAACGGATGGACGGAACAGATATGTCATATATGTCATAGTGAGGTCTAAAAAAATTCAAGTAGCACTTTTGAACGGTTTCCAAGGCAGGAATTTCCAAAATTTTCCAAACTGGTGAAAGGGTCATAATCACCCATTCACCCGGTATTTACACTTGCAATGAGAAATCAAACAGGCCCTTGGGTGAGTTACTCATTACCCTTACTAGAGTAAACTCTGTGCAGTCCACCTTTTTTATTTATTTTATCCACTCCATTAATCTATGTTAACAGATAATTTGAGGTATAAAGAAGAAATAGAAAGCATATCAAAAGCCCAAGTGGACCACACCACAAGAAATAGTGTGATTGAACATCTACCATTGAAAAATTCTTAGAGGCCATAGAAGTTTTAGATCAAGCTGATGTGTTTGTGTTTTCTCTTCATTTATATCTTTTTGATATTATGAATATGTTGGATGTCAAATAAAATTACTGTGGACCCATGGAAGGTATCAATAGTTGAAATCATTATTCCACACTGTTTCAAGTGGCATGGTCCACTTGACTTTCAGATTTATTGAAAATTCGGAATCAACCCACGCCGTGCATCCATTTTTCCAAATCATTTTAGAGAATTTTCCAAAAAACAAATCATATCCAAAGATTAAGTGGACCACACGACAAATAAGGGGAACATATTGAGTACTCTCCCTGACAGCATCAAATGACTGGTGGTTGGTGCTTTACGGGCCCCACCATGATGTATGTGTTTAATCCATGTTATCCATCTATTTTTAAAGATCATCTTATGGCATGAGGCAAAAAATGAGGCATATCCCAATATGAAATGGACCACATTACAGGAAACAGTGTTGAATGAGCGTCAACCATTTAAAACATTTTAAGGGTTATAAAAGTTTTGGATCGAGATGATTTTTGTTTTTCCCCTTCATCTAGGCCGGTATGATCTAATAAACAAACTAGATGTCAAATAAACAGTATAGTTGGCCTTACGACGATTTTAATGATGGTAACCAATCACTATTGTTTTCATGTGGTGTGGTCCACCTGAGATTTATATACCTCTAATTCTACCATGATGTATGTTTTATATCCATACTTCCAATCCACTTGGAGAGATTATTTTAGGGCAATATCGAAAGAACGATTTAAATCCAAAGCTCCAGTGGACCCTAGCACAAAAAACAGTGGGACAGTGACGCCCACCGTTAAAAACTTTTAAAGGCCACAAAAGTTTTATATGAAGATGATATTTGTGTTTTCCCTTGTTTCATGTATTTTTTAACTTTTGAACAAGCTGGATTTGAAATAAACATGATAGATGGGCCTTAAGATAGGTTCAACGGTGGGAATCACTCTCCCCTCTGTTTTCTTTGGTGGGTCCACTACATATTTATATCTGCCTCATTCTCCAGCTCATGACTTAAAATGATATCTCAAAATAGATGGATGGTGTGGATATAACAAATACATCATAGTGGGGCCCATAGAAAATAGATGGACTGAGGGGCATTCTTGTCCGTCCATGCATAAAAATAATATAATCTGAGAGATATCCCAGCCAGCGAGAAACCCACTCGCAGCTTCTCTCTCTCGCACCATCTCTCTCGTTGTCTCTTTCTTCCTCTCTCTGATCTCTCCACCCACCTCGAGCTCTCTCTCGCATCCTCTCCCTCCTCTCTCTCTGTATCTCTCTTCCTCTCTCTCTGAACTCTCTCGGGGGGACCGTTGCCGAACGCCCTACCCACGCCGTGAGGGGTAGGGATTTGGGGACTGTGAGGTATCTCTCTCTCTCTCTCTCTCTCTCTCTCTCTCTCTCTCAATCTTTCTCAATCTTAATACCGATTTAGGGATTTAGGGATTTGGGGATTTAGGGATTTAAGGATTTGGGGATTTGGGGATTTAGGGGTTTGGGGATTTGGGGATTTAGGGATTTAGGGGTTTGGGGATTCGGGGATTCCCGTTCCAAAAATTTGCCCATTTTATGATTCTCATATTTAAGATGGGTTGGAAGATTTTCGGAACTACATTCTCTTCCAAACGTTATATTGTTGAAAAGGATAAAAAAGCCTCTACTCTCCTAATAACTCTTTCCCAGTATCCAAACAAAAGAACTGGATTTCTAAATACTTTTTCAGTACCAAAACATGTAGACAGAATCCCTTTCGTTAGGAAATTCCAGACACATATTCATGACTCCTAAGATTCAAGAAATCCATACAACCTCTTATATATTAATCACCGTAGGCATTTCTGATCAAAATGCATAATTCTCTACATGGAAAGTTGGTTGTTTGTTGAAAACTTGGAATGTTTATGTTCATGTGTATGTTTTTGGAGGAATATTAATATGCAGGTCACTACCTATTAATTTTATATTCGGTTCCCTCCTCACAGCGATCGGATCTATTGATATTGTGGGCCACTACATGGACAGACCATATGTCACAAAGCAAGGGGATTGAACTCTGGTTCATTGTATCAGTTGCCTGTAAAAAGAACAGTTAGAGCAACAGTCCAGATTCCCCAAGGAAAAAAAAAAAGAAAAAGAAAGGGTTGTCCTATCACTGTTTCAACCATAACTTATCCACATGGTGGGCCACCAAGATCAATACCCCCAATCAGCATAAACGTTTGCCACAGGTGTTGCAAGGAGAGCTGCATTGAACTTTTATTCAGCAATCTGCTTATTAGTATTCCTGTATTTTTAGCACTAGATGTGTTCTGCAAGAGATAGTATACAATGCTTGGTGCGACAGTGAGTATAGTATGCTCAAGTTTTCAGTTTGTACAAGTGGGTCCCAACGGTTCCATGATCCAAACCACTGATATGATTGTACCCGCTTTGGATGATGCAACACAAATATCCCATATGAGTTGATCCTGTCTGGTTTGTCTTCCAGCAAATAGACATTTAAGAAAGAAAAAGAAGCAACATCATATTCAAACAAAGAAAGCTAGATGTTTGGTAGCTAGAATCATTCAATCTGAGGAATTGTTTGTCTAAACCAAGGCCCATCTTACCATCGAATGGGATCTCGCTCATGGGCCCCACTTGTACAAGTTGAAAACCCAAACAGGCCATAGAACGCCTCAGGCCAAGCATTATATATACGTCGGTTTATAAACAAAAAGTCGAAAATGAGCAAACCTAACTACACCTTGTTAATACAGCAAATCCATCTTTGAGTGCCTTTAGATATACAACATCCTTAAAAACATAATGCAGCAGAACTCGAAGTCGACAACAACACTATACATTCTTTTTTACTTGCGCATTAATATGTGATTTTGGATTTCTACTCTTACACTATTAGTAGAAAATCCAAAAACAGTTAAATGATATTCATGTGGATTTAAAAGAACTCTTTTGTTTTTTCCTAATACAACACAAAACATCCCCATTTTGTGATTTTTTGGAAATCTACTAAGAGTAGAAATTCCAAAATCACAAATTAGTATAGCCACAAGTGCAGCTTTTCACTCAATTTTAAATGATGAAAATTTGTCCTACTATTATAATGAGGACGGAGCCCTCAAAATGCAGTTATGTTTCTTTTGACTCCAACTGAGTGCTATGGCTGCTTGTGATTGTAGTAATTCAATCCTACTTTCCCAGTTTGTCTTGATTTAGGTTTTTGGTCATGTTGATTCAAGTTTTTATTTTTATTTATATCTATATTTTGTTGTTGAAGCATGTATGTTTCTAGATCTGTTCATCTATTTGTACATTTAGTTTTCTTAGCTTGATTCTATTGCCACTTTTTTTTTTGTCATGTCTTCTATATGGAACTAATTAGCACAATATGATCCAACAGTCTATCCCAACACACCCTCACTGCCTAAGCAATACAAGCACATCACCACAATATGATCCAACAGTATCCAAACACACCCTCATTGCCCAAGCAATACAAGCACATCAATTCTTTTCATTCCAAACCAACAGTCACCGATGTCCTCGACTTCCCAGACACATTCATTGAAAAAGAAAAAACCTTAGGCGAAAAAAGAATGTGAAAATGCACACAGATTGCTAAGGTGCCATGATTTATCATTGTTAATGTATCCATGGTTCTCATAATGGCCGAGGAAATAGCTGAGAAGCTTTGTGAGTCGGTAGCAGCCAGTCTTGAAGGTAAAAAGTTGGGTTCTTTCACAAGGACTTCTTCAACAATTCAGGTTTGGGAACTTGTTTCTTATAAGAATTTTTCTTTCCATTTTGCAAATATTGGCTGCATGAGTTTCCTTCTTATTACCATTTTGGAGAGCTTCATTAACATGTAAGGACTGTAGAAGGCAATGGAGGAGGCTTTACTTCGTATTTTAACTCCAAGACGATCTATTGACATCTTGAGGGATGTCCATGCTACTAAGGAGCAAGGAAAACCATATATTGTTGTCTTTGTTGGTGTCAATTGAGTTGGAAAGTCCACCAATCTTGCCAAGGTTATGATAGTTTTTTTTCCATCTGTGTTTACATATTTGAAGGCATGTGTGATGATAATATTGTTCTGATCAAGTGGAACTGCACTCACACTCTGGAAACTCATTTTAGTTATCAAATACCACTCTGCAGGTTGCATACTGGCTTTCGCAGGATAATATCAGTGTTATGATGGCTGCTTGTGATACATTTTGGTCAGGTGCAGTAGAGCAACTCCGAACTCATGCCCGAAAACTCCAGTTTGATGTGTCAGTCGTAGCTCTTTCCTTGTGAGGTTGTAGGACTGTTTCTGGAGAGGCCCTCCACCCGAGTTTGAGCATCTCAAAGCCATGAGTCGATTCAATGCATTCGGTTTCTAAGTTTTCTTTGCAAGATCCTAACTGTAGGAAAAAGAGATCTCCATTCTGGTTATAATTGACCAACATGGATAGCAGCTTTTCCATTCCTTGCTATTTTCTTATATTTTACTTTAGTGAAGTTTTTTACCAAAAAAGTAATTGCATTCTGTTCTTGATCTTTAAAAAGAAAGAAAGAAAAAAAGAAAGAAATAATAATAAAATAAAATAAAAATGTTGTTTGCCACATCCACCTGTTTCAAATGAAAGGAATATAAGCGATCTCGAAGAACTGCAATATGCCTTCCAGGAATGAGCAGGCCCCAAGGTCATTTTTGTTCAATGATATAGAATTCAAAATGGATTTTACAGTTTGCTTGCAGCTGCTGGTGTGCGATAGTGTTTTTTTTTTAAAATTTATTTTTTATACTCATTTCTGTAAAATAGGAGAGAGCCGGTTACATGATCGTTCTTAAATCATATCAAGCCTCTAAATGAATAGAAAAAGTGTTGTTTCTCTAAGTTGATCAACTGTTATTGAAAATACTTTTCAGATTCCTATATTTGAGAAAGGGTATGAAAAAGATCCAACAATCGTAGCAAAGGAAGCTATCCAAGAGGCTACTCACAATAAGTCAGATGTTGTTCTTGTAGATATAGCTGAGCGGATGTAGGTAACTATTATCTAATTTGTCTTTGGGGTAAATTTGTTTTCCTTCTCTTTTGCTCTTTTGGTAGTTGAGTATCTTCCATGAGTCTTGCATTTCTTCACTGGTGTGCATTTGTATACTCAGTTGCGTAATTGAATGTTACATTTCAGGACAATGAACCACTGATGAGAGCACTTTCCAAGCTCATTTATATGAACAACCCAGATCTGGTTCTTTTTGTTGGAGAGGCGCTGGTGGGAAATGATGTTGTGGATCAACTATCAAAGTTTGGTCGGTTTAGTATTTGCTGCAAGTTTCTTGTACTCATGTGTGCATCTGTCCATTTGATTAAGGCCACAGTATTACAAACGATCTTGGGATATCTTTGTGGATTGTGCGTGAAAGGAGCCTCTAGAAGGAGCATTTTGTTTTAATGTGGACCTTGACGGGTATTACACTATTATCATCTTACACTCTTGTGTACATCTTTGTATATGCAGACATGTGACATTCATGTGTGGTCGGGCTGGTGTGTGCGCCCTTAGTACCGTGGTGTGGTTGCAAAGAACGCTTGGGATCATGCATTGCTCAACCACTACCTATCCCAGTTCAAAGCGGTAATGCTTTGAAAAGTTGTTGGCTAGAAAGTTAGTAATGGTTGCCTTCTCGAGCCGAAAAAGATATTTATGCGGTAGTAAACCATTGTTTCTTTGTTTGGAATTCTAAATGCTTATTGGTTACCCTTGTAACTTTGTTTACTATCCATTTTTTGTTCCTCGTCAGATGTACTACCTCATTTGGCCATCACTTCTCTTGGGGGTTTCTAGATTGTGTATGAATTGCCACTTCATAGGGTATGGTCGTGAAGGAAATCATCAAGGATGGAATACGATTAGCCAACAAGGGTAGTTGCCCATTGATGGACGTAGCATTTATTTCGGTCCAATAAAGTCAATTCATCAGAATCCTTTGGGTTGTTTTTCTGAATCTTAATCTGTCTCATCAATGCCTCTTCTATTTATATTAGTTTTTTTTTTAAGTTAATTTTTCTGTCCTTCTAGTTTCGTTCTTGGTATTTATTTAATTTCTTTTCTATAGAATTTTTTTATGTTGGTTTTCTTTTCTTCTCTTTTCCATCTTTGGGTCTATATTTCTCAGTTTGTCTTATATGGAGGCTTTCTCAAACGTATGTTGAGTTGCTGGAAATCCAAAACTCAATGATGGTGGAAGATCACGATGTCTCATGTGAACCTCCAATCCAAAATGAGTAAGTTGCATGACAGTCCACAGAGTGAGTGAGGTTATGAGAAGCTATCACCAGACTATCATACTATCATATCCATCTAATTTATGGGCTGCATATAGGTGGTTATACCAATGAACCTATAAAAATAGAGATCTGAAAATACCCAAGAATTCTTTTATTAGAGACTGTACTGTTATTACTCCTTGGTTGTTGTGATTAATGACCTTTTTATATATAATATTGTTGTCAATGATGATGAGGAAATGGCGAGGGCCTCACAAGCATTGTTGTGTGAAAGTAACACAGTTTTGAAATAGCGATCGCTCAGTGGTCATCAAGGATTGGATAAAGCTCCACAGGTAAAATCTGGATCTTCTTTGATTGTTTCATTTGTTTCTTTTAACTATTTAACTATGCATTGTTGAATTCTTCCAATGGGGTTAGAGGCCTTGTAGTCAATCCTTGGTGTAGCATGTGGGTGTGTTTGACTTAGATGTAAATATTATCATGTAATTCAAAATGAGCAGAAATAGGCATCAAACCTGTTTTTCCATACGGTCGCCCAGACGCTTGAAAATGGTGTTTTGTTGTTATAGGTTGGCCTCAAGTACAATGAGTCAGTAGTAATAGTGGTAACTAGATGCCCCAATGCTTGTGTCAGGCCTTATATGGCTGAGCTTGGACTAGTTGGCGATGGACCCAACAGATACCGGGTATTTCACATGCTGATTTTGTCAGAAACTATGGATCGATGTTTGGGTTATAAATCAGTGTTCTGTAGCAAACATCAGAATGCATCATGTGACAATTACAACTGTGGGCCCACTGGCATGAACATGCTGCAACAGGACATTGTCGCATCCAAATGCATTATAGCCCTTCCATTTTTTCCATCAAATGCTGTCCCTTTTTCGCCAATGGTAGGCCCTCAATGCAAATGGAAGATTTGAACCCAATCAATAAGATAGACATGAAGGATAATGATTTCTTCCAGTGAAATGTGGTTAGAGTTATAGCTAACAAATGTTACTCAGAAATGTCTATTGCAATGTTAATATACACTGGTCTTAGTTTGCATTTGCTAGCCTTCCCAAAGCCACACTAATACCACTATCATACAAAAGTAATATCACTTTTTTTTCAGTCTCTGGACAATTCTAAACCTTACATTCCTGCCCTGTTTCCCAATGGTCAAAAACTTGAAATGGGTCTCTATCTCTTGCATGAAAGATCAAGATCAATGGTCCTGATCATCGAATTTGTGTACAGTAGCGGAGGTAAACTGGCCACCAGGATTAGATGGCTCTCTGCTTCTTCTCTTCCTTGTTATGTTTCCACCAGGTTCGTAAAACTATATAAATTCGGAAAATCTACGAAGCTTCTATTAGAATTCTAGAAATTCTATGAATTCGGCTACATCAACATAGAGGTTGAACTCAACTACCCAATGAAGACGAAATTCTGTGAATTCTGTCTTCATTGGGTAGGCCAGTTTCAAGAAAAGATGGAGGGAATGGAACCTGAAGTCATTAATTTTTCAGCATGGCAATTACAATTACAATTACAATCATTACAGGAAGCGGTGTTAATTTTTCAGCATGGCAGGGAATGCAATTTTGGAGAACGTCGACTAATACCCTGCAACTACATCTGTAGCGAATGTATCTAAAATTGATCGTTATTGTCGGCCCACATTCTTTCATGGATCAGATCTTCTGCACATTTGACACATTGGTCGGAAAGAAATGGCTGTAATGAAAGTTCACATGGAGACATTTTTTTAAAAAAAAAACTCTGCTGTTTCCCTTTTTTGTTGATCTTTACCACTGATTAGAGGACAAGACTGCCTTTCTTATCTGCTTGGTGTTTTATATATATATATATATATATATATATATATTGTTTATTCTTTAAGATTTGCAACTTTGCCCCAATTTTTGTGATGCATGGTCAAATTTAGCTACTGCATATACGAGGAAAGGAAGACTTGATGAGGCAGCCTAGTGTTGTTGCCAGGCTCTTGCATTGAACCCTCACTTGGTGAAATCCTTGTTTTGTTTTATCATTTAGTTTCCTTCTTTTATTATAGATGCGTTGAAATTACTATTTGCATATCTTCCCCTTATTGGCAGGTTGATGCACATAGCAACCTTGGTAATCTGATGAAGGCACATGGCTTAGTACAAGGAGTAAGTCATAGTGGATTCAATACATTATTTTCATTGGATGTTCTTTAAGACTCGAAGTAGAATTCGAGAACCATGATCCATGACTGGACTACACTGGGTTGAGTAGTTGTTCTAGTAATGGTGTCTTAATTGTTCTAATAAGCTGTTTTGAAACTATTTCATGATTTTCTTTGATTAAATGAAGGATTGTAATTGTAATTGATTCATTATTGAATGAATGAATGATTGTAATTGTAATTGATTCATTATTGAATGAATGAATGATTGTAATTGTAATTGTAATTGATTCATTATTGAATGAATGAATGATTGTAATTGAATGAATGATGGTAATTGAGTGAATGAATGATTATGCAGGTGGTAATTGAATGAATGAATGATTATAAATTTTTCTTTTAAATGTAAGCAATAACTACGGATATTGACCGTAGCTGAAGGTTTATGATTCGTAGGTAAACATTAGTAAACGTTTCATCAACAGTTTTTACCTACGTCCAATTTCGTAGGTAAAAAGTCTTACTAGTGGCATCAACATTTGTACCTACAAACAATTTCGTAGGTAAAAGTCTTAACATAGTTTGTGCCTACGAAAAATTTCATAGGTAAAGGTCTTAACACCATTTTCACCTACACAAACTTTCGTAGGTATAAGTATTAACACAGTTATTAGCTACGAAAATGTTCATAGGTAAAAGTCTTAATGCAGTTTGTACCTACAAAACATGTCGTAGGTAAAAGTTTAAACAAAGTTTGTAGCTACAAAAACATTCGTAGGTAAAAGTCTTAACACAGTTTGTACCTACGAAAACATTGGTAGTTAAAAGTTTTAACAATTTTTTTAGCTACAAAAACGTTCGTAGGTAAAAGTCTTAATACAATTTCTACCTACGAAACATGTCATAGGTAAAAGTTTTAACAAAGTTTGTAGCTACGAAAATGTTTGTAGGTAAAAGTGTAAACATAGTTTTTACCTACGAAAAAGTTCGTAGGTAAAAGTATTTTGGTAAAAGTCTTACCATTGCCGACGATGACATTTTTCGTCGGTAAAAGTCTTTAGCCACGGCTTTTTACCAACGAATTTACCGATGAAATTTTTCGTAGGTAAAACTCTTTGCCTACGAAATAATATCATTTACCTACGAAAAATTTCGTAGGTAAAAGTGAAATTTCTTGTTGTGTAAAGAAGGCTTATCTGGTGCATATGCTTTCTAGGGTCTGTGACCGAAACTTCCTGACAACATGCACCCCAAGCTGTTAGACTTGATGCAGAGATGTTGGGAGGGAACTCCTACTGATCAGCCATCCTTCTCACAGATAACAGTGGAACTTGAAGAACTACAAGAGGTTCAGGTAAAATCCTTTTCCTAGATTTCGCTTTATGCTCCACATTCATTCAACTCTCCCTACATTTCTGCTTCCACTATTTTGGTTGGTAACTTCAGAGCAGCCAGACATACAACTTATCTTCATATTGGCTTGTGCATTGTTTTATGCAACGGTTTCGGAACTATTACAAGTTGGTATTGCCGATGGAGTACCTGACGTGAGGCTTTTTGTTTTTTCTTTTCCTTTCCTTTTTTTTTTCCTATCAAATTTCCAAGTGCATCTAATGGCAAAGTTATAGAGGTGTACTAGTAAGATTAGGCAAATTGATAGGTCTGTGTTCCACCGTCTTTTAGTGAAATGGTGAAATGGGTATTAGATGGTCAGTAATTAGTCTCAGCTGTTGTTTTTTCTTTCCATAAACATCTACACCATACATGATGTAACAACCCACTTTTTTAGTGGAAACTAACCCCACCGTCGGCTTATGCGTGGCCCACCTGAGTTTTGGGTCAGCCTCATTTTTGGCCTTACATCTTCTCTTGGCCAGGCCGAGATGATGGACGGAGTAGATTATATTATTGCTAGTGGGACCTACCAGATCTAAAGAAATAAAAATAAAATAAGTTATACCTTTCGCACGCCGACTAAACCACGTTCTCCGTTCTCCTTCCTTTTCGTATGCAGGTAATGGAGCGCCGAAACCTCCCACTAATTGAAACCGTCCCATAATCTACACCACCATTTTCATTACGCATCCATTTATAAAAAAAAAGAGAGAGTGAAAGATTCGAAGAAATCAATCAAAAAAAAATATAGAGGGAGAGTGAGAACCCGGTAGATCAAGAGAGAGAGATTTGTGCGGGGCCGAATCATCAACTTTGAGATAGGTGATCTTATCTCGAATTTTAATATTTTCAGTTAATTATTATTTTTATTATTTCAGCATTTTAATAGGAATATTATTGTAGTGATTATTATGTGGGTAATTCTCCTCCACTATGAATTTTCTGATTTTATATATTTCTGAAATTATCTATAATGACTTTAATAAATATTTCCAAATTCATTTATACATGATATCTGTTTTTCTGAATTTTAGTAGTTACTGAATCTACTTAACTTGTAGATTAGATCATAATATCTTTTATTTTCGGAATTAAGTGTTGAGTTAGAGTAATTAATCTAAATTAGTTTATTAGAATAAATACTAATTAAATTTATCCTAAATTAAAAATATACATTATATATATAATAAATAGATAAAATAATTTTACTAAATTTGTATTCTGATTTAGAAGTTTAAAATCCTTTTTGGTCAAATTAAATTGTTATAAGTCTAAATTTTAAGTATTTAAGGTTTTATATGATTTAATTTAGATAATTATTAAATTATTTAAATCAAAATCTTAACTCGATGTTAAATTAAACTTTCAATTTATACTAATTTAAACTTTGATATAAGTTTTAAAAAAAATAAATAAATAAATAAATAATTTATCTAAAGCTATAATTTAATTTATAAAAGTATTTGTGTTATCATGTGCCACAATTACAATTTCTGAGTGCATGCGTGTCAATCGTCATACTCCGCCAGAGTACCAAATAACTCCTCATGAGATGTCAGAGGATGCACCATGAGAACCTACTTTAATGGAGAAGGTTTCAAGTCCATCAGGTTGGACCACAAGTTACGGTCCACCCACCAATAAATTTATGATATACTAAGTTCATACAAAATCCAACCCATCCAATACATCTAAACATCATGAAGATCACTTATATGAAAAATTATTCCTATATACTAGTTAGGATATCCTCAAAATTAGAAAATAACTTATAACTGTTGATAAATAGTATTATCCATTTAATGAGTGAATGTAAGTGTATTTTTTTTTTAGTGATCCTAATTGTTTAATAAACCTAGTGAATGGGTTAGATTTTTCACATATATTAAAGGTTAGAAGTTATTTACTTGATGGACCGTAATGTTTCCAACCGGTTGTACTGGAGATCTTTTTATTTTAATGGAACTCTGTTAGTACGAGATATGCCAGTATGACTACAATCTTACTCGTCTCTACATGCGGAACATAGCACATGTGTGTAAGTCTGAGAAATCTACTATGTAATCCACATCTTCAATTTGCCCAGATAAAGTAATATATATATATATATATAATAAAAAGAGCACGGTCTGTCTATTTTCTTGGGCACTATGAATGAATGAAAGCTAACAATGTTCCTTATTCAACTTACAAGTATGGTCCACCTATTTAGTTTAACTACCAAATTTTCAGTAAGAGGAACATTGAAAACATGACCTCTCTAATGAACGGAATAGATATCACACACGTGGCTCGTGTAGCACGTGACACACGAGAAGGATTCAAATCCTACTTGCGCAAGTAGCTTTCCCATTTTTTTCATGAAGAAATGAATAGTGGGGCATTAGAGTTGCTGTATGAATTCTAGAAATGAACCAACAGCTTTGGATTGTGCAAATGGTCATAACCCTTTAGATTCTGTAGTGTAAAGATTCACATATACCTGCATTTTTAAATTATTAATTTGAGTGACACCAAATACTCAGTTTGTTGTATGGATTTATTTCCACACTCTGCCTCCTTATTAAATAACACTATCATGATAGTCTACTGCCATTCTTAATATGGTGGTGACTCCTCAACCGTCCATCATGAAATGCTTGTACGGTAAATTTGATCGTCCAAATTGATGAACCAACTTTTAATGGTGGACCACCAAAAAATTGAGCTAAGAATGTGAAATAACTATGAATTTTAGTAGGCCTCATTTTCTCATTGTGAGATTTATTTCTCAAGGGTGGAGCTCATGTAGAACCTGATATTTTAACAAATTTATGCACCTTGTTCAGAACTTGCATTATAGTTTAGAAATTGGATTGATTAAATTATTAATCATTATTTTGTCGATATTGAAATTGTTCATGTTATTCATGTTTATCTGTTGATTATTTAATTGAAAAAAAAATGTGTATAAATTAGCAAGTAGGGCAATTGTGTCCCTTGGGTGAGAGACCCTAAAGCCAGTAAGTAGGGCAATTGTGTCCCTTGGGTGAAAAACCCTAGAACCCACTGGATCCATTGGAGTCTCCTTTGTGTACGGCGTATGAGTACAATTGTGTGCGTGGACATACGTCAGATGTACAACTGGAGCAGTAGTCTGACCAGCTAACGTGTAAATGGGTCCCTCACCAGGAGGTATCAGTGCGTGGGCGTTAATGCAACGTGACCATCCACTTGGGTATGGTGTTGTAAGAAATAATTTAAATGTTACAAGTATTCATGGAAATATTACATGAATTGCATTTTCTTTTGTTACATTCTGTTATCTATATTTATTTTTCCTTCATTATTATAAAAGTAATATTACCTGAACATATTGAATTTTGGGTAAGAAATGACCCTACTGGGCTGTTATGCTCATCCTACTAAAATAAAATATACAGGTGAAGAGCTGGAATACTACGAAAGGTAAAGGGCCTCTACTATTAATGTTATTTTCTAGAAAATTTGTTTAGTTTTATTTCAATTCAGTTTTCTTTGTTAATTAGGTTTAGTTTATATTTAAATTTCGATGTAGAAATGAACAACTATCAAAGAGTTGAGTTTAATAAATATTCAGTTGTATTTTTCTTTTAGATTATGTTGAATATTAGTTGAATCAGCTAGAATGTAATAAATGTCATCATATCATAATTCACACCTTGGGATTCGGGTCCTGAATACCTTATTTAGGTACCCGAATTTCGGGGCGTGACACATGATGTGGACCTTTATGCGAAAACCTTATTTCTAATATGATGAGCTTGTTCACGTCAAAATAAAATAAATAAACAATAGCTGATTGTAGGGTGTCCATTTATGACCTTTGTCAAGTTGATCATTCATATTCAATGGTTTGTTTTCACAACATGTGTGATATCCTGTCCTTTCCTAACTTTCAATGTAAGCATCTCCATCATGTTTGTGTTTATTTAGCCGCCACCACCTGTTAACAATACCAATCTGTACAATGTATTCAGACCAAGGGAGAAAGCCCACCAGCTCAACACAAGAAGGGTAGGTATTGGAGGTTTGTTACATGTTGAAAATAGAAACTACTTGAATCTAATATGAGCATTGTTTCTTTGACGAACTTTGGCTGTTCTTTGTTTGTAGATGCAAAGGTGGGAGAACACTTCACTGATGGTCTCATGGAGCATGAGAAGCCAATGGCACTGGAGCTTGTGTTTTCTCTAGGAGTGGAGCACATGAGGATTTTTTTATTTATTTTTAATGCATTCGTGCAATTGTAAACTTATTGTTGTAAATATATATAATTTTTTATTATAAACTTGTACCATATTTGTTCAATATTAATTTTTAATTATATATAATATTCTTTGGTTTTTAAATATAAAAACAAATATACAGCCTTTATTGGCCATTCGTAAATAATGAAAAATACCGTTCCTAAAATTTAAAATTAGAAATTTGACCGTTGGCAACATTAAGAAGGGAATAAAACCGTTTCTAAAATTTCGTAAATCTAAAGAATACTGTTTGCAACCTTAGGAGCGGTTTAAAACCATTCCTAAAATTTCGTATCTAAAATTTGATACGGTACCCAAAATAGTTCTGAACCATTCCATTTTTTCTGCGACGCCTCTTTTAGGAACGGTTTTAAATTCCTAAGGGATTTAGGAATGGTGTAAAACCGTTCCTAGATGACAATTTTGCTTTAGTGCCAGATAATGTCATTTTTACACCCATCCTATTGGTAATTTCATACATAAGTAGATATATGATGACAAAAGACAAATACCACTTGATCCAAAACTCTTGTGGCTCCAAAGTAGTTTTTAGTGGCAGATGTTTAACTGCCACTGTTTTCTATGTTGTCCACTTGGACTTTTGATAAACTTCATTTTTTGGCATGAGCTCAAAAATGAGCTTACAAAATGGATGTACATCATAGATAATAATACATACATCACAATTGCCCTATAGTGCATGACACTACCTAGTTGGGTGGTGTTGGGGTCACCACCCAATCCACTTCCTTAAGTGGTTGGCATTTAAGTGGGGTGAATTGGGTGGTGACCCATGGTGTATGGGTTTTATATCCAAACCGTCCAATCCATTTTGCCATCTCATTTTAGGGCATGAGCTAAAAATGAAGTAGATCCAACAGTAGAGTGGACCACACCATAGGAAATAATTGGGATAACGACGGTTACGGTTGAAAACTTCCAAGGGCACACTATAATGTTTATTAACCATCCAAACTTTTGACATCACACAGTAATTTTTATTTGTCATCCAACCATTTGATAATGTCACGTAAACTTGAATGAAGGGAAACCACAAATATCAATTTGATCTAAAACTTTGGTGGCTCTTGCGAAGCTTTTATAATGGCGAGCATTTATTCACCATTGTTTCTTGTGGTGTGCTCCACCAAACATTTTAATCAGATTTATTTTTGGGCTCATACCCTAAATTGAGCTAGAAAAATGGATGGATGGTGTGGATAAAACATATACATCACAGTGGGCCCTACAGTGCCTGACACCACCTAAATTGGTGGGGTTAGGGTCACCACCCAATCCACTTGCCATGTAATCCAGTTTTAATCCTAATTTTCAAGATTTGATTCATATGATGTTGATAGGAAGCGATTGGATGGTGACCTCAACACTAATCTACGTTGTATTGGGTGTTGTGGGGCCACCGTGATGTATGTGTTTTATATCCACACCATCCATCCATTTTTCCAAGTCATTTTATTGTACGATCCCAAAAAATGAAGCAAATCTAAAGCCCGAGTGGACCACACCATGAGAAATAACAAGGAATATGACACCAATCCAAGAAACTATCCTAGGGCCCACCCTGTTAATAAGGTCGAAAAAAAAGGTGATACAAACCTGGACAAGATGAAAATGAAAATATAGGCTTAATCCAAATTTTTGTGGCTCCAAGAAGTTTTTAAATGGGGGCATTCAATCGTAATTGTTTCCGATGGGGTGCTCCACTAGGCCCGTTGATCCGCTACAATTTGGGCTCATGCCATAAAATAAGCTAGCAAAATGGATGGACAAACGAGGATGGTGGTGTCACAACACCTGACACCACCTAGCTAGGTATTATTGGTGTCACCACCTGATCCACTTCCATATGTTGATGGTGCAAACTTAAAGAAGTTTAGTAAGCCAGTTTTAATTATAGTCAATGAAATCGGATTAAGATGACAATGATAAGAAACAAATTTGAGGTGACCCAACACAACCAATTGCCAGATGGTGTTAGCATTGCGAGGCTTACCATGAAATATACATTTTAACCCACATCGCACATCCGTTTCGCCAGCTCATTTCAGGACAACCCCATAAAATCAGGCAAATCCGAAGCTCATGTGAACCACACGTTAAAGAAAACAGTGGGGATATTAACACCCACCCTACCCTGGAAACCATCTATGGCCCACCATACTATCATTTTTCCATCCATCCTGTTGATTAGTTCACACATACCTGAATGATGGGAAAACACAAATACCACCTGTTTCACTTGTCTACGTGATGTTGGGTGTCGTGGGCCCAAAAGATAAATATCTCACCAATTCCATTGAATGGTTTGCAATACTGGTAGGTATGTGTTTTATATCTATGTCATTCATTTGTTTTACTATCTCATTTTAAGGCAAGCCCAAAAAAAAAAGTAGATTTGAAGATCAAGTGCACTAGATTGTAAAAAATGATGGGAACAATGGCATTCACCCGTGAAACCTTCCGAAGGCTCATTGTAATGTTAAACTGCCATTCAAGCTATTGGTAGGTCACACATACCTGGATGAGAAAACACACCTATGAGCTTAAACCAAAACTTTGGTGGCCCTCAAGAAGTTTTTAAGGGAGGACATTCAATCACCATTGTTTCATGTGGTCCATTTGAGCTCTTGATCAACTTTTTTTTTGGGTTCATTTCTTAAAATGATCTGGCAAAAAAGATGGGCAGCATGGATAAATTGTATATCACTGTGGACCCCACAATGCTGACACCACTAGCTTGATAGTGTTAGGGTCACCTCCCAATCCGCTACCATAAGTTAGTGGAGCCAAACTTAAATAGGTATGTAAGTCATATTTAATTAGTCTCTAATGGCCCGTTTGGCAGGGCAAATTGGAAGGGATTGGATGGTATTGGAAGGGATTGGAAGTTAAATCCCGAGATTGGCTGGGTGTGCCAAACAGACCGGGTAATCTGATCCTAGGATATAGCAATCCCATGGATTTGAAGACAATCCACTGACAACACCATCATTACCCCTAAATCCCATCCAATCTTGCCTAATCCGTTCAAATTTTCCTGAAACGTGTTTGGTTCGAGGGATTGAAAGGGATGAGAAGGTTTAATCCCGGGATTGGCTGGGCGTGCCAAACAGACTCGATATAGCAACCCAAGGATGTGGCAATTCCATGGATCTTCAGACAATCCACTGACAACACCATCATTACCTTGAAATCTATGCCATCCATCCTAATACCATTCAATACCTTCCAATCCACTGACCAAACGGGCCCTAAGATTGGATTCGTTTGATGGAAATAACAAGCGGATTGGGTGGGGTGACCCAACACCACCCATCTACATGATTTTGGGTGTTGTGGGGCCACCGTGATGTATGTGTTTTATATTCACGCCATCCATCCATTTTCTAGCTCATTACATGGCATGATCCCAAAAATGAAGTACATCCGAAGATCAAATGCACCACACCACATGACACAATAGGGATAATGACAACCCCCTGTGAAACCTTCCTAGAGCAAACTGTAATATTTATTTGCCATCCAAGTTGTTGATAAAATCACACAGACCTGGACAAAGGGAAATGCAAATATAAGCTTGATCTAGAACTTTTGTGGCCTGCAAAAAGTTTTTAAAGATGGGTGTTCAATCACCATTGTTTCTTATGGAGCGCTCTACTTGAGCGTTGATCTGCTACACTATTTAGCTTATGCTGTCAAATGAGCTAGAAAGATGCATGGGCAGCTCAAATAAAGCACATATATCAGAGTGGGCCCCACAACATGATTAGTGGCATTGAGGGTCTCCACTTGAGCGGACCAAAATCACAAATTTGCGATGGACCAGATCTGTCGCAAAACTAAATTAACAATGGATTAGATTTGTCGCATGGCCCATTGATGTTAGCTGGTTCGTAAATTAAAAATTCGTTGTTGAACTATGGCCAAACCCATCTGAATTCGTCATTATAAATTTTTGCGACAAACCTCAAATCCACTGTAGATAAATCTTGTTCAAAAATTAGCGACGAATTTCGTTCGTTGCTAATTTATCTACAAAAAAATAAGTGTTAGGTGTTTAAAAATAATAATAATAATCTTACACTCGAGTCATTCAAAAGAAATTCACAAGACGGACTATCATCCGTCGCAAAAGCAACAGAAATCCATTGCTAGATGATTTGTTGGGTTTTTTGGGCGGTAATTTGTGACATTAAAATCGTCACACATTCTTAATTTGCGACTGATCAAATCCGTTGGTAAATGTTTTGCGTTGGGTTTTTTGGGCGGTAATTTGTGACGGATTAAAATTCGTCGCAAAATCTTAATTTGCAATGGACCGAATACGTCGTAATGTTCATTTAGCGATGGATTTTGGTCCGTCGCTAAAACCAGTCAACGGCAATTAGTGCGCGCTTTTTCATTAGCAACGGAATATGTCCGTCATTAAGCCAAGCATTTTTTGCAACGGATCAAATTTGCAATTAATTTTGGTGGTGTTCCCTAGGTTAGATGTCCAAATATAAAAAAGTTTGAGAGACTATTTTAATGATAGATAATATTAAGCAGACCTTCATAGGAAGTAGATTGGGTGGTGACCCAACACAACCCAACCATGCTGTTGGGCGTGTATTCTACCACGTCATTCATCTATTTTTCCAGCTCATTTTAAGACGACCTCCAAAAGTAAGCAAATTCGAAGCTCAAGTGGAACAAACGAGTGGAAATAGTGGGGATATAATGGCGCCCACCCTTGAAACCTTCATAGGGCCAATGTGATTTTTATTTGCCATCCAACCATGGTCACATGGACTTTCGATGTAGGGAAAACACAGAGATCACGCTAGGGCCCACAACGCTTGACAATACCTAGCTGGTTGGTGTTAGGGTCACCACCCAATTCACTTCCCTAGGTTCATGCTACCTTGGGCTGTAACTTGTTGGGTTTGGGGCGGGTTTACCCAAAACCATACCTACCCATTTACTAAATGGGTTTGGGTCCAAATCTTATACTTAGATCCTTTTACTAAATGGACAGATATGGGTTGGGTCTGTGTCAACCCAATAAATGGGTCTGAGTCTAGTTGAGGGAGATCCACTCATACTCATTTCTAATTGAGTAGGACCTAATGGGTATCCTTTTTCCCATGTTATTTGTCAAGGTATATAAGTATTTTTACCAGGTTTAAAACCGAGTTTGGACGGGTCCTAATTTTGATGGATTTCTTTCAACATAAATCATACCCCATTTACTAAATGGGTTTGGGTCGGGTCAGGCAGAGCTAGGTCTAATATAAAGCAAACCAAATTCAGACCCATTTAGCAATAAGGTCTATTGTTAAAACTAGACCAATACCATTTAATAAACATGCTGGGTCCGATCTGAGTACCCATCAAGTCCGCTGACCCATTTACAACTCTAGTGCCGCCAAACTTAAATAGGTACATAAGCCAATTTTGATTATAGGCATTAAAATTATATTCATATGATGAAGATGGGAAGCAGATTTTAGTGGCATTCAATGCCACCTATGGGGCCCATCGTAATGTATGTGATTTATATTCATGCCATCTATCCATTCATTTTATAGCAAGTCTCCAAAACTAAATATTAGAGCCGAAGCTCAAGTGGATCACGCCAAAGGAAATAGTGAGCATCTATAATGACTCCACCCTTGAAGCGTTTGGGTGATGGCCCAATACCACCTAGTTCTGTGTGGCCCACCATAATGTATGTGTTTTACACCTAGTTCACGGGACCAAAAATGACGCAAAATACAATGTACGACTGGACCACACAATAGGAAACATTAGGGTTAATGACACCCAATGTTGAAACCTTCCTCAGGCCCACCGTAATGTTTGTTAATCATTCATCCTATTATTAAAGTCATGTAGACCTGGAGGAAGGGAAAACATAAATATAAGCTTGATCCTTTAAAGTCAATCACCAATATTACCTGCCAAATGGACCATTTGAGCTTTTAATCAGCTACATATTCTGGCTCATGATAAAATGAGCTGGAAAAATGGATGGATGGCAAGGATAAAACACAATATACATCATCGAGGGCCCCACAATGCCTAAAGCCATTAGCTGGCTGGTGTCGGGGTCACCAACTTATACATTTCCCTAGGTTGGTGGGCCCTACCTCAGAGGTTCATAAGCCAGTTTTAATGATATTCAACAAGATTGGACTAAGATGCTGTAGATAGGAAGGGGATTAGGTTTTGACCCAATACTACCAGCCAGGCTTGTTAAGCATTATGAGCCCACTACAATGTATGTGTTTTATACCCATGTTGAGTCTATTTTGCCTGCTCATTTTAGGACTACCGCAAAAATGAAGCAAACCTGAAACACAATTGGACCACACCACGGGAAATAGTGAGAGATAGTGACACCCATTCCTGAAACCTTTCAAGGCCCTACAGTAATTTTTATTAGTCATCAAACTATAGTGGTCACACAACACTTGGATGAAGGTAAAGCACAAATATAAGCTTGATCCAAAACTTCGATGAGCCCCAAAATGTTTTTAATGGGGAGGCATTCGATCACCCCTATTTCATATGGTGTGGTCTACTAGAATTTTTTTATCAACTTAATTTTCAAGCTCATGTCCTAAAATGAGCTGGAAATGGTTATACGGTGTGGATAAAATACATACACCATGGTGGACCCCACAACGCCTAACGCCACCTACTTGGATGGTGTGTAATATTCTAGATTTTTTTATTTTTCTTTTTCTTTCAAGGGGATTGTATCACGGGATGCATTTTTTTTAGGTTGTCGTTTCAATTTTGGTGTGTAACTCTTTTTTCTTCAATCATTTAATAGTTTGAGTTTATTTAGTAATTTTTGTAATTTTTGGTTTAATTTTCTTGTTGCTATTAAAAAGATTTTTTTTCTTTTAATTCTCAAAAGTTCCATAAAATAATAAATGTTAATCGTTGAATCATCTTAGGGCCTGTTTGGCCGGACAGATCCCATGGGACTAGGAGGGATGGGATGGATTTTAAGGTAATGGTGGTGGTGTCAGTGGATTGGTTTAAGATCCATGGGATTGCTATATCCTGGGACAAGTTCACCGAGTCTGTTTGGCATGCCCGGCATATCCCGGGATTTTACCTTCCAATCCGTCCAACCAAACACGCCCCAGGCACGATTGAACGGGATTAGGAGGGATGGGATCAATTTTAAGGTAATGATGGTAACGTCAGTGGATTGGTTTAAGATCCATGGGTTTGCTATATCCCAGGACAAGTTTATCCGGTCTGTTTGGCTCGTTTGGCATATCCTGGGATTTTACCATCCCATCCCTCCTCATCCCATGGGATCCATCTTGCTAAACACGCCCTCATTATCCATTCATATATTTGCCCTATAGTCCGATTTGTGACTGGACCACTCAATCATAGGAAACCAACCACCAATCAATATTCATTCATATATACATCTATTGGAGATTTCGTTCCTTTTATCATCACCTATGTATACGCTTAACCTACCATTGAATTTTAATTATAATAATTTCTCATATGATCTTTATCATGTGTCCAATAATAATAATAATAATAATAATAATAATAATAATAATAATAATAATAACAACAATAATAATAACCATATATACATTAATCTAGTAATCTCATAATGATCCCAATCATCCATTTATTTTTCCACATACTTAACCCAAAACCATCAATCATGAACCAAAGGTCAAGATCTCATCGATAGCTTATCCAGACACCAAACCGTTGAACACTAACATCTCTTATATAAACATTGAATTCTATCAGTCCATTTTTTATTGAATGTACACGCTAGTAGTAATAAGTCAAGGGTGTACACAACCATACCTTTAACTATTCTCAAAAACATAATTGCAGGTGTTTAATCATGGGGAAAAATTAACCTAAGGTCACTTCATTTATTTAAGTCATACATATTTAATGTCTACACCTAGATCACATTATCTAACCTTCCATCATAGTTTTTCATCATACCACTAGATGACCCACCCAATCATCAAACAAAAATCACCAATTTGATCCCAAGTTATGTAACAAAATATCCATCTTACATTTGTCACCATGTATCTCCCAATATGGTAATTTATCCACAACGTTATCTCTATATCCATCAAAATATCCTATGGAACGCTTATTTTTTATTTACGAAATTTCTCAACCATCTATCTTATAAAATCATGATAGCCATCAAACGGCTCGTTTGAATATAATTTTAACAATACAAGACATACATCATGGCCTAAAATGATTTGGCAAAATGGATGAATGGTGATGGATGGTGTGGATATAACACATACATCATAGCGTGCCCACGGAACTTCAACACGTCAACAGACATCCGTACTGTGTTCTACACTGCGCAATCCGATATCCAAGGGATGCCGATTAGGTGGCGCAGGGTTAACAGGGTGAGGATCATTTTATGGCATGGTCGCAAAATGAGGTATATATCCACTCCGTCCATTCGTTTTGGAAGCTCATTTTATGGCATGGTCGCAAAATGAGGTAAATCCAAATCTCAGGTGGGACCATACATTCAGAATTCAATTCCCAACATACACCATGGGACCAGAATACGTCTCGATTTCTGCACATACATCTGAGGACATACACCTTGTATTGGGGCTTAAAGTTGGGCGGGTTGGGCCGGGTTGGTGCTCAACCCTAGCCCAACCCAAGGTTCTTATACCTCAACCCTAACCCAACCTCGGGTTAGGAATTCTCAACCCAAGCAAAATCCATGCAGGCTCAGTCAGGTTGGCCGGGTGAATATGTGCTAATATTTTCGTTATTACATTAGTCTATTATTTTTTCAATACACGTCTTATTTTTTGTACTTATAATTTTATTATATGTATGTAGTTTTTTTATTGTAGAGTTCATTTTTTTCTAAACAAACAAGCTAAAATATAAGACTACTACTTATAATTTTATTATATGTATGTAGTTATTTTATTGTAGAGTTCATTTTTTCTAAACAAACAAGCTAAAATATAAGACTACTACTCCTTTAAAAGTCACGTTGTGTAGCATGCAATGTATTTGGGAAAGAGAAATCTGACGTATATTGTTAGCTTAAGTCATCGAAAATGACGTAGAACAATGAAACCCGACGGCAATGAAATTTCCCATGCCTTCTACACAGAAGATCCACACTCAATTATAATTTATAAGGAACTTATATATCAATCGGTTTGGGTTGGGTCGGACAACCCGAGGCCTCAACCCAAGCCCAACCCAAGTTTTATCAGGTTGGTGTTTGTATAGCCCAAGCCCGAGACCAAACCCGATACATCATGCCCAAGCCCAACCCAATGTCGGTCCGTTACGGGTCCGTTGGGTTGAACCCGCCCGACTTTCAGCCCTACCTTGTATATTCAATTTAGTAGTTCCGTCTATAGTCTGCCGACTCCTCAGTGGCCGTAGTGCCAGCCATCAGAACCATTCAAGAGGTGGGCCCATCCACCGACTGATTATGATCGAAGTATGGGTTGTAAAAACGACCAGAATCTAGCGACGACCAAAATCATAAAATAGACCAATGGCCAATGGTTGGGTCATCAGTAAGAGCCCTACAAACATAACCTGGACCCTGATAGACATGGGCCTCGCTGAATCATCCCAAGTTATCTACGCACGGCTGTCGTCATTTTATTCTGGGCCATCCACTTTCAGGACAAAAGTTGGGAAGGCTACGATGATATGTAAGGGATCATCTGCAATGCACCATCACCAGTCTACAGTGGCGGCCATTGATCACTGAGAGGTGGGCCACACCAATGAGAATGCCAGTGCCAAATGAAAATCCCTGTGGCGCTTGCATTATGGTACACCCCACACATGTATGTAATCCGAACCTATCATTAGGTGGGTAATATCTTGGATGGGCCACACCCCACAAATTATATGATATGAGAAAATCCTAACCTTTCCATCAGTGGGCTTTAGTTGAAAGAAAATAAAAGGTAACAAATTCAAATCAAAGTTACTCTCGACCATCCATTTCTTTCCTGAAATAAAAAATTAAAAAATTAAATAAATAAATAAAGCATTAGAATTGTTTCATGGGCGTAAAGTTATGATATGGTGTGGCCTACCTGATGAGTGGTTCCGATGTGCACGAGAGGGTGACAATCATTCTTATAAGCAACAGAGATCTCATGATAAAAAGAGACATGAGAAGCCAACATGTGCCAGACATCCCAGCCATGCAATAAGTGGACCCCATTGTGCAGATGACGTGGCCCAAAAATCAGATTAGAAATAGAAACAGAAACAGATGGGGCTTAAAAAAAATAGCTGACAGTCCATTCATCAATCCTTACATGACCCACCTGATGATTTTACTTCCCGGGCTTTCAGGCCAAAGGTAATATATAGAGATGGACGCAATCTACAACATGGACCACGCAGGCATTGCCCACCAGTAGAGCTGCATCCGTTCATCTAATCAGTAGAATGCTGACCAGAAAAGCACTAGTTGGAGAATAAAATAAATCCACAGCAGAAGATGAAGAAGAAGCTGATCTATTAACAGAAACGTATCCGCCAAACAATCATAACACTCTTCTGTACATAGAAAGAGAAGAAAAAACAGTTCTTTTTTCAGTAATTTACTTACCTTCGGAGGGGCTTGTAGAGTACAACACTGACGTACTTGGACTGAAACCGGTGGGTGAGGCCGAGGGCGACCAGAGACTGAGATGCCTACCCTTTCTCTATGAACAGGTGGTTGAGGACTACATGCTGTGGCTTTGGAGGGAGAGATGAGGATTAAGATGGCTCCGTGGCGGGGCTTGGCATCCCAAGGACAGTTAGATGCAGCTGGGGTGGGACAGCAAGTAGCTCTTTCGCAAAGTCCTCATCCACTAGGAATGGATGGCCGTAGCTCGAGTCTGGGATGGTGGGGGCTCAAACTCAGCTACACTTTCCAGATTTTCCAGCACATAATCCTGTAGCACAGAAATGATGAGCAGATAGAAATTGGGTTTTTAGGAAATGGCAGTTTCTATTGCTAGGTGTGTCTTCTCTTGATTGAGATTCCACAAAACAAACCAAATTATATCATTATAATACTGTTACTCCCTTTCGTAATATGAGTACAAATAGTTATTGTCTTTATAATACTAGATATCTTAGGTATTATCATCTCTTCGTTAATTAATCCGTAAAAGGACACGAGTAGATTCACAGATAAAATACGATCCACAACCAAAATGGTATCAAAGCCAAGTTTACAATTAAGTGCATTATTCTACAAGAAATATGGTTTTTACCGACGAAATTAATTTTCGTAGGTAAAGATGACTTTTACCGTCGAAAATTATTTTCGTAGAAATTAAATTTCGTAGGTAAAAGTCATCTTTACCTACGAAAATTTTCGTAGGTAAAGGATGCTTTGAATTCAAAAATCAAAAAATTTACTTTTGCCGACGCAACTAATTTCGTAGGTAAAAGTCATCTTTACCTACGAAAAGTTTCGTAGGTAAAAGGTGTTTTGAATTTTTGAAAATACCTAAAATTGAAAAGTTTTCTTTTACCTACCAACGGTTTCATAGGTATAAGCCATGCCCGACAGACTTAGTTTACTTTTGCCTACGAAAATATTATCGTAGGTAAAGCTTGTTTTGAAATTTCAAAAAACAAAAAATTTGAAAAGTTCACTTTTACCTACGAAATTGAATTTCGTAGGTGAAAGCCATCTTTACCTACGACAATATTCATAGGCAAAGATTGATTAAATGTATACTTTTAACTACGAAATTGAATTTCGTAGGTAAAAGCCATATGTTCCGCTCAAAACGTTTTCTTGTAGTAAGCCATATTTGCCTACGAAAGTGTTCGTAGCTAAAGGTGTTTGGAATTTTCTTTGAAAAGTTTAGTTTAGGTAAAAACCCTTCTTTACCTACGAGAATATTCATAGGTAAAGGGTGTTTTCAATTTTTTAAAAGACAAAAAACTGAAATGTTTACTTTTACCTACGGAATTGAATTTCGTAGGTAAAAGCCATCTTTACCTACGAAACTATTCGTGGGTAAAGGGTGTTTTGATTTTGGAAACATTGGCGTTGGGAGAAATGTGGTGGTAAAACTTTTACCGACGAAAATTTTCGTCGGTAAAAGTGTTTTTCCTAAATCTTTTTTCCAACGGCTAAAAAACATCAGTAATAATGTAAAAATGTTTTAATTGTCTATAAAAAATTTTCCTAAATGTTTTAATAATGTAAAACATTCATATTTTTAAAAAATTGTCTATAAAAATGTGTGTGTGTATATATATATATATATATATATATATATATATATATATATATATATATATATATATATATATATTTTTATATCATATGAATGAAAATTTATATATATATATATATAAAATTAAAAGGTAATATTTAAATAATTTGTAATATCACATGAGAAAAAATATTGGAAAGTTTAGAAATTTTAAATATGTTTGAGAATAAAATAATGCTTTTGAAGAAAAAAAATGGCATTTTGAAATTTTTGAGAAAAAAATTAAAATATGAGAAATTTTTTGAGATTTTGAAAATAAAAATTCAAAATTTGTATTTTAAAAATTTTTGAAATATTTTATAATAAAAATGATATTTATTTAAAAGAGTAAAAAAAATATACCTTTTTAAAAAAAAATGTTAAATTTATTTGTGAAAAATAAAATTACTAAATTATTAGGCACATCCACTAATCAGTTTAAATTAAAGAGTAAATAACTTCAGATGTTTAAATCAAATTTCACTGAAATTGTTGATCAATCTTGTATGCCTAATATCTTTCTCATAAGTAGCCTGATTGAGGTGAGTAACTAGTCAAACTGAGAGCATTGATCAATAAAATAGAATGAATGCACTAGACATGTAAAATGAGCCAAATATTCTGGTTAAAATTGTGACCCAACTTACTGACCTCGTGAGAACCTAAGAATTGATGTTAGTAAGTTTTGTGGGCCCCATCATGATGTCTGTCGAACATCAACACCGTGGATTTGATGTGTCCCCTTTAGGTTATGAGATATCTCAAAAATCATCGGTAAACGAAACTCAGGTGGGCCATACCATTTAAAACTATGTGAAGACATCCTAAAAAATATAAAAGCACTTAGTGGGGCCCACATGAGTTTTGGATGCGGTTGAAACTTGGTCTAACCCCTCATCCAAGTGGGACACACATAATGAGTGGGTTAGATATGTGAATCACATTTAGGCAAGCCCAATATATGATTACGAATGTTTCAAGAAAACACCTCTCTACTATATTTAGGTGAGTTACTCATTACCCTTACCAGAGTAAACTCTGTGGGGTCCACCGTTATTTATTTATTTTATCCACTCCGTTCATCCATGTTAACAGATAATTTAAGGTCTAAAAACAAAAAGGAAGCATATCCAAAGCTCAAGTGGACCAAACCATTGGAAATAGTGTGATTGAACCTCTACCATTGAAAAATTTTTGGAGGCCATAAAAGTTTTGGATCAATCTGATGTTTGTGTTTTATCTTCATTCATATATTTTTGATATTATAAATAGGTTGGATGGCAAATAAACATTACTGTGGGCCCAAGGAAGGTATCAATCTGGAAATCATTATTCCACACTGTTTCATGTGGCATGGTCCACTTGAGTTTTGGATTTATTGAAAATTTGGAATCAATCCACATCGTTCATCAATTTTTCGAGATCATTTTAGAGAATTATCCAAAAAAATGAATCATATTCAAAGATTAAATGGACCACACTACAACTAAGGGGAACGGATTGGCTACTCCCCTTGGCACCCGCCAATGGCTGGTGGTCGGTGCTCTGTGGGCCCCACCATGATGTATGTGTTTCATCCATGCCGCCCATCAATTTTTAAAGATCATCTTACGACATGAGACCAAAAATGAGGTATATCCCAATATGAAATGGACCGTATTACAGGAAACAGTGTTGAATGAGCGTCAACCGCTAAAAACATTTTCGGGGCCATAAAAGTTTTGGATCCTGATGATTTTTGTTTCTCCCTTTCATCTATGCTTATATGACCTAATAAACAGATTGGATGTCAAATAAACAGTACATTGGGCCTTAGGAGGATTTTAATGGTGGATATCCAATCACTATTGTTTTCCTGTGGTGTGGTCCACCTGAGACTTATATACCTCTATTTTTTGGGATCAAGCCCTAAAATTATCAGTAAAAAATGGATAAATGGAATGGATGCAATACATACCTCATGGTGGGGCCACATAGCACCGACCATCAGCCATGGGCTGGTGGCAGGGGGCGTAGGAAATCCGTTTCCTACAATAATGCGTAAGTTTCCTGTGTTAGTTTTGCACCATTTGAAAGATGGCGGTGATTCATCCTCGTCACATGTGGCACCGAAGTGCAGTTATCCATGCCATCAAAATTGCTTCTCCCATTGTTGATGGAGCGTACAAAACTTACAAAACAATCCTAACTATCCAATTAATGTCTATGAAATGGATGGTTACAACAAAAATTGTGACCAATCTAAATTCGAAATGAAAATTCAGATCGCTAATTTTATTTTATCGTTGCATATTTTCTCTTATGATACACTCACAGGTGGGTCAGTGATTTGGACAGCCTGGATTACAGTGCAACTTTGTCATATATACGGTTCAAGAGTCACCACCATTTAGGTCCAAAACTAACACAAAAACTAACCTGATTACAGACTTTCAAGGTAGGCCCTCAACGTCCAATGTGCCAACGTGGCACACGTGCAGGACATCTAAGCTGTCTATCAACTGTTTAGGTGGGCCATGTTATTATATCAAATGGACGGCCTAAAAAAGACCGTCCATGTTTTGTTGGACCAATACTTCCAACCAGTAATGTTTTTTGATCATGTGGTCCACTCCAGATTTATTTCAATCTAGTTTTTGGGTATCTCATATAAAATGATGTCGTGAAATGGATGGACGGCGTGGATGAAACAAATCTATCATGGTGGGGCCCATAGAGCGATGCCATGTCCAAAGGTCAACTTACCGTTTTGAATCCAAGGTTTTGCAGTGTGAGTCTTGTATTTTATGTAACATAGTGGTGACTCGTCCATAACAATAGTGGCTAAGATACAGAGCTATCCAGACCATCCAAATAATCAGTCTACTTGTAAATAGTATATATATATATATAATTTTATTATGTAACAAAATCTTAACCATCCAGAAAATGGTCCTATGTATGTACGACCTTTAATACAGATTGTGTTATAAATTACGGTAAACTCATAATATACGGATTTGAAAATTTTATTTTTAAAATAAGAGGAAAACCATCCCACGCCCGCTCTCTTTTCCTCTTTTTCCCCTTTCGTTCATCTTCCTTCGAGAATCCTTCCAGATTTCTGTAATGCGTTAGATTCTCATAAGCAGAAGAATCAGCAGGAGCCGATTCATTGGCATATGAGGTCCGTTTTGTTTTGTTATGAATCTCTCTCTCTCTCTCTCTCTCTCTCTCTCTGCGTGTGATATGTTAGGAGGAAATGTTCAATGCTGGTGTTTTTCTTCTGGGCCAGCAATCTGTAAGATGGGGCCACCTTTTCTTTGCTCCAAAGATCTGGTGGGCCCCGGGCTTTGATGGTGTCACTTTATGCAAAAACACTTGCAGACAGCTTCAGTTGTTGGGGATAATCATGAATGGTTTGAAAATGCAAAAGAGGCCGGATTGGATCATCCTATCAGTGTGATTTTTGATGGACGGTTCAGGTTGATCGGTTGATCTGATGGAAAGTGGGCGAGGGCAAAAGAGCCCAATGGATGGAAGGAGTGACGGAGTACTTTGGTGGGCCCATTCTTTCCTACCGCCCATTCTTTCCTCCTCAATGGTCGACAGAGATCTTTGAGAACTAATCACCTGCACCATGGACGTGGTTTGGCTATCGACGCTGCCAGGGAGTTGGCTACTGGTGGTTGCTCTGTTGGCCCCACCATCATGTATGTCTTTTATCCACACCGTCCATCCAATTTTCCAGATTATTTCTAGGGCTTGATGCAAAAAATGTGGCAGATGTAAATCTCAGGTGGACCACACTGCAGGAGAACAGGCCCCACCATCATGTAAAATCATTTTATGTCATTTTCTTTCATTGATCTTGGTTTATAAAAATGTTTTAAGAGATTTTTGAGTGATTTCTTGAAAATGGTTATCATGGTTTTTTGTGATTTAATCATTATATTTAAGTTGATTAAGAGTATCTTAGATCCATGACATTAATATGCCTTTTTTAAAAACATTTTTATTTTTCAAATTGTTTTTTTAATAGATTGTACTATAGTTTTCATTTTTTTTTCCTTGTCTTCAATCCTTGTATGCTGTCAAATTCATGTTTCCAATCAATAGTACCAGCTAGAAATCCATGAGAAGAGCATATCAATATTGATGAGTCTATAAGCGGCTAGGAGAGAAAAACATATTGATATTAATGGGTGTATGCGATTGCTAAGTACCCTTGCCTTTGAACTTTGAATTTTGTCAAACTAGTGGCAGTGAAGGGAAATTTGTCTACTCTCTTTTTGTCCTGGAGAGTATGCGGTGCCAAACACAAATGACTCTGTTAGTTATGGAGCACTCAATGTCCGCAAATGTGGTCCATGTGTGCAAATCTAGACCATTCATTTGTTGGGCCCAACCATGGATAGGGATACCCTTAAAATCACACTCATCTTGTGATGATAGCCACTGATTGAATAAATTGTAGCTAGGATCATTGGGTATTGAGATTTGTGGCATATAACCCATCCATTGTAGGGACCAAAAGATGAACAGTCTAGATCCTGTACATGTTGCCCACTGCCAAGTGCACAGATTCAGCGCTTAGTAACTAAGATATCTGCTTTTTATCTTGGGTGGTTCCCCATTTCTGTATATTGGAAGTATGGGCATGTTCTTTTTTTTTTTTTTTTTTGTTTTTTAAAATTTTTATAATAGAGTTCAGTCGATTTTCTTCTTTAGTAGAAAAATATAGCTTCCTTTGGGGCAGGGTGGGGGGTAAGTTGGAAAAGGATTAGGTGCATTTGAGAAATCTTGTGAAGGAAAGGGAATTTGGCAGGTGGATGTTTGCTTCTTGTTATTATTTTGAAGGATTTTGTCTAGTAATAACCCTTTTTTTTTTTTCTTTTTCTTTCTTCTTGATGGTAGCAGGTTTCTAAAAGGTCCTTTCTTTTCCTTTCTTGCCTTTCATGCCATGGTATTTTATTTGGAATTTTTGTAGGTAGTTTTAGTAATGAATAATGACATTCTTGTATTAGAAAGTAGCACCTTTTGTTGCTGTTTTACTTTATTTTCGTGTGAGTTTTTGAAAATTTTCGGATGCTTGTCTGCGTTGAGGGGTATGTGTCCCTTTATTTCGATACTTTTCATAATAGTAATACATTCCTCTTTGGAGGCTTCTTGATTCTATATTTATTTAATTTCATGTTTATTTACTGCTAAATTTGTAAGAGCTTCGTTGTCTCTGTTCAGATTTGAAACTCCTAGTGTTATTTCAGAAAATTGTTGGGATTCTCTTTTTCTTTGTTTCGATGGGTTTTTTGTTTTCCTCTTGTTTTTCCATTTAAAATCTAGGAAAAGATGGAGAATTTCCATTATATATATATATATATATATATATATATATATATATATATATATATATATATATATATATATATAGTTTGGGGAACTTTTCGTTATATATATATATATATTTGAAACTCCTTTTGGAGCCTTTTGGCTAAAAGTGGAAACATTGACTTACTGCTTCTAGCACATAACAAAATTGATATGGTGTGGTGTGCTTGCATTTCTTGACCAGGGAGTTTTGTATGGTTCAGTTGGTTTCTTTTGTGGGATTATAGGCCGAGGTATTGCGAATCTGGTGATGACAGCCAAACGATAATACTTCTTTATTTAAACATCCTATATTAGTTTCCGGATAGTTGTGACAAGGGTATCTTATACAGTGAATTCTGCACTGCTCATTTCTATGTGAATTAGTTGCCATGTATGATTCAACTGGCATCTTTATGCTATCTAGATTCCATTGTTTGCCGACTTTCTACATTAAGTAGTATTATTTGAAAGCTAGTTGGAAAGTGTTGCAGCCAGCTAATAGGAAAGATCCACTCAAATGTAGGCACCTCCAAGCTAAGCTTAACACAAGAATTACAACTAAAGTTGAAAAGAAAATCTGGATTTTTTAAAATTAATTTATTGATGGGACTGTTTACTGCTCGAGTTTCCCCATGTGGACTGTTTCATATTGCTTACCCAAGTGCCACCAGAGTTGTTGAAGGCAGAATTATGTTCCATCTAAAGCCATAACCACAACTAAATCAAATCAGCAGAAATGTGTTTCTGCTTTGATAAGAAGTGAAAGTATTGCATTTGGTATGTGTTTCTACTTCTTTGATTGGTTACAAGTGACGTAGTGGTCCTCTCTATATTTGAGTTTCTGATTTGATTAATTTGATACGATACCTATGATAGGTTTTAAATATACTTCGAGTAACTATTATGAAAAGGAACTGTCTGAGGCATTTGGGTTTTGTCTTGAAATGAAAGGATTGCATTTGGTATGTATTTCTGCTTCTTTGATTGGTTACAAGTATTATACTTTCCAGTGGGTTAGTGTCGGAGGTATTGATTTTAACAGTTTCTGTATGTTACACATAATTTGTCATCCACTAGTTTCTGTAAATGAAAATAAGAGGATTGATCTTAACAGTATGGTCGTCATGCACATAGACAGAAAATGCTTGCAATGAATGTTTATAAGTACTTGGTAATTTTGGAGTCCTTGGTTAGGGTTTGGGTTGAAAGTATGAGTGCTGGAGCCGACGCTTTAGGAGTCCGAACTCATTCTTTTGAAAAATAGAAAAATGGGAATATTAGTAAATAATATGGATTTTCTTGTTAAGAAGAAAATGGTAGATGGATTGAAAAAACATAATGGAGAAATTTCACTTCTAGGACTTTATTTTTTTTGTTGAATGTCATATCATCTCTTTCATTGGATTGGTTTTGGTCTAATCTTTCAATCATTCTCTAACTGTTAAAAGGAAATAAATTTCCATCTAGAGTTGGTTATGAGTGTAGTTTTCTATGTAACTGTTAAAAGGAAATCAATGTCCCCCTCTCTTCTGGTGACTCAAAAAGAAGAAGCCATCTCATAATTGAGGTTTTGTTATAACCTGTGTTGTTTTCTAAGTGCACATGTTTTCATTAGTATATTTATATTTTTACCAATCTGTATTTTCTTTTAAGCTTTGATTTCTCGGTATCTTATGCAGGTTGCTTCAAATCATTATGGTTATTCTGTTATTGTATTTGGTGAACTCATGGAATTCCATGGAACTGATTGAATGGAAGGAGCTTCTGTTGTTCATACAAGTCATGTTTCTGATTTTTTTGGATGAATTGGGTGTGTGAAATTGCATGGAACTGATCAAATGAACATGGAATTTCTATTGAGTATTTTTCTCATTTGCTTTTTCCTGGTTCTTGAATATGGGTTCTAATTTCTGAAAGATGATTATTATACTGTGATTGTTTTCTTTTAACAGGAAGAAACACCGACTCCTCAGAAGGCCATAGACAGTACGGTCATTGGATTCTCCGCAAGTTGCAAGAGTTCCTGTCATACCTTTTAGTAAATTTGTTTTTTTTTTTTTCTTTGGATTCTCCATAGACATTAGGTTTTCTTCTTGTTGTTGGTTTTTTTGGATTCTCCATATGAAATTATGAGAAATCATGCCTAAAACATTTAAAAGCATTTGTAGGAGCCCACCTAAGTTTTGAAATAGTCTAAAATCTGTTGTGATCCCTTATCCAAGTGACCCCTTATCTAAGTCGCAATGAATGGTTGAAAATGTAAAGATTCTTCTTTTGCGGGTCACAGATATCTGATGAGGAAGTCTGCAAGCTGGATGAAAAGTTCAAGGAAGGGAGTCATGTTCGAGTTCATGTTGGCTTTAGGCATCTATAAGGATTGACAATGGATGTTTTAAAGGTAACCTAGTTTATTTTCCCCTAGAATAGCAAAAAGTGAGTTTGGTCCGGTCCCATCCACTATTGGTCCATTGGATCAGCAGTTTGGATTATCTACATGGACCCTACTTCTCCAAAATCAATGGTCATAGTATTACTCTAGAAAAAAGTTATATTTTTGTTTTGTTTTTTGTCTATTTTCTGACTTAGACCTTGAATCTTTTCATTTTTGTTTTTGTGTGTGTATGATTAGTGTTTCTAATTGTCTTACAAATTCCCTGCTTTATCTTCAAATAGGTAGATAATTCCCTGCTAATTTTAACTGCTAACTAGTGCTGATGCCTTTTACTGCTACACAGCTCACCAAAGATCTACAAAAGAAACCAGTCCCTTGAAACAACCGTCAGTAAAGGTCCTGACCGCCAGTAAAGAAGAACATTCAACTGACCGTTCAAAGGTAGCTATAGTAAAGAGGATTGCATCTATCAGTTGGCATTGATGTTTTGTTTGTAGCTGAACCTTTCTGATTGTCTTTCATTCGCGTGGATCTGATACTTTATGCAGTAGGAAAGTCCATAATAATGATATAAATGATTGAGTGATTGAACTGATATTTGGAATAAAATGTCTCCATTCCATGCTAAGGCTTCCTTATCAAAAGCCAGCTGTAAAATACAGAATATTGTTACCGTGTCAGTATCTTATGCACAATTTTTTATTTTTTTATTTTAATCATTCTTTGCACTGCAGTTTGAATGGGATAGCTATCCAAATAAGAACTTTTTTGAATTTTTGCTCATTGTACTATTCCATTATCCATTTATTTCTAATCTCCTCCTCTATGAACTTGTGCACATTTGATGTAACCGGACCATCCAGTGTATAGACTGCTCATTGTGAAAATTAATTTCTGCAGTTCATTTTCCATTGGATCAGCTCTTCTTTTTTCCTGAAAGATCCAATGGATCAACTCCTTTTTTTTTTCCTGAAACTGTTGATGCAGGTGAACTGTTGGTTGTGGATGCTTTTACTCAGTTTTCCATTATTCATTCAGTTGTGAAAAACTTGAACTATCAGGAAAGAAAAATTCAGATCATACAAGCCTTCTGAAGATGACCTTTGATGTGCATTTGTTCTGCCATCACCATACATATTGTGTTAAGCTGTCAATTGTGCCCTTCCTTTTTGATCTTTCTATTCTATGTTATTCAATTCCTTGGGCACTTATATGGCTCTCATGACAGTTATATTCTTTTGGGAAGCTTATGAGACTAATTCTTTTACGGTAACCTCTCACTCTCCTTATTGCCATAACCAGCATCTTACATTAGCACGTGTTTGATGCTTCATTACAGTTTCTTTTTTCATAATAAAAGTCTCCGTTATAGCATTTGGTTGCATCAGTGATTGACTTGATCCTTGCAATCATGGTAGTAAGTGTTTGTTGTGATCAGCTAACATCTGATCATGTATATCCTCCACAGGAGTGTTGATTTTGCAAGAATCTGTAAGGGCAGGTCTAGCAACCAGCAGAATGGAAGAACTTTCTGCATAAGTTTTATTATGGTAAATTTCCATGACGGTTTCTTGTTGGATGCGTATATTAACGTTCTTTTTGATGAGTAGAATGTCTATGAACAGATTCACTTTGCTGTATTTTTTTGATAAGAAGGAAGACCCCTTCTACATCGAGAGACTTAGTAAAGCTGAACCAAACAAGCTGCACGCTTACCCACCGATGCCCCACCACCTCCGCTTTTGGATGAATGTAGTTTGTGTTTGGATAGATTTAGTTTATGTTTGGATGGATTTACGTTGTTTGGGTTTAGATGGATGTGAATGTGAATATGATGAAATATATTATATAATAGGTGTATATCATGATGAAATATATTGTAACAGGTGTATATCAGGAATTATGAAAAACGAAAAGACTTTTACCTACGAAAATATTCGTAGGTAAATGTTTTTGTAAATATGTTTGGCTACGAAAATAGTCGTAGGTAAACGTTTTTGTAAATATTTTTACCTACGAAACAAATTCGTAGGTAAACGTTTTTTAATATAAAAAAAAGTTTCGTAATACGAAAAACTTCGTAGGGAAACGTTTTGTCAATACTTGTAGTTACGAAATTATTCGTAGGTATAAGTTTTTAAGTATTTTTACCTACGAAAATATTCGAGGGAAACGTTTTGTCAATATTTGTAGCTACGAAATTATTCATAGGTATAAGTTTTTAAGTATTTTTACTTACGAAAATATTCGCGGGTAAAAGTTTTGTAAATATTTTTAGCTACGAAAATGTTCGTAGGTATAAGTTTTTTACCTACGAAAGTTTTGTCAATATTTTTACCTACGAAAATTAGCGTTGGTAAAATGTTTTACCTACGAAAGATTTCGTCGGTAAAAGTCTTACCTTTACCAACGAAATTTTGTTTTCGTGGGTAAAAAATTTTCCCCCGGACTTTTACCTATGAATTTATCGACGAAAATTTTTGTCGGTAAAAGTGTTTGCCTACGAAAAAAAGTCTTTTACCTACGAAAATTTTCGTCGGTAAAAGTGGCTTTTCTTATAGACCCATAATGACTTTAGGCAAGATAATGCCACATTGCCACAAGGGACCCATAATGACTTTAGGCAAGATAGCAGTACCTCACATATATCAGAAGCAAGTTCTTCTTCTATATTAGATGATAATATAATAAATATTTCTCAAATAAATTATAAAAATATAAATAAAAATTTAGCAAGTTGAAAAATATCTGAAGTACCAAACAAATAAATATACAAAATATGAACATTCGAATTTCTATCTAATTATTATATAAATACCAGAGAACAAACTATTGGCTTAGATAATGAATATGAAATAATGAAATTATTTTCTTAACAAGCAATTATAGAACATATAAAAAAGAATATAACTATCGCCATATATGATTAGTACAAATAGCAATTAAACCATTAACCAGAGAATAATTAAATGCTAGAACTTTAATATGTTTAAGAGATTGTAAACATTTAAACTTTCATGATTCTTTATTAGGAATTATAGAATCCAACTTATGTAATGGACCAATTTATTTCAATTGTTATCCAAACATTTCAGTAAGTCTAAGAGATCCAAATATTCTACATGCACTAACACTTAATGTCAAAACTAGCAGATATCAGTTAATGAATGGAAGTTTACCCTTAACCACAGTATATAGAATTCATTATAAAGTTATGAACACTAGTATAATATCATGAGCTCTTAAAAGTAGCCAGAAAGGCCAAACTATATTATTACAAACAGACATAAATAAAGCTAACACAGTAATCCCAAAAGTCATAACATGTAATAAAATTCAATTACCACAAAATTGGAATCTAACACAAATACAAGCTCCTCAACCCCCTCAACAAGTAGAAAGTAGAGATTTAGAACAAATATACAATATTCATATTGATCAGTAGAAATAAGATTTAACTCTAATAAATATGTTACTTTAAACATACAAGATATAGACAATTCAAAAAGATCATTATCTAAAATAGGAACACCACAAACTCAACCTGAAATTATAATAAGAAATAAGCAATTAGACATCCTAATAGAATAATTAAGAAATGACCTAAACGAAAGACCTAGAATACAAAGAACTAGAACACGATCTAACATTACCCGGCCATATTATACAACAAATCAAGAAGACCAAAAAAAACATATCTCCAACATAATCACAAATGGAACCAGAAATATTTGTATTAAAAAAGAATTCATATTAAATGAACAATTCATAGCTGGTGAATTTAAGCAAGATTATAATTTAAAAAAAATAGAAAAGAATTTTATAGAATATTTCCTCAACAATATAAACAAGATTACATGGAAGAATTATATTTTAAATATTATATACAATATAAAGAAAATATCACATTCTTTCAATGGTATAAAGATTGGCGAAATAAATCATTCCCTACACAATCAAAACCTAAACAAGTAAATGTAACCACAAAAATAACTCAAGAATGGAAGACAACAGAAAACAAAATAACTACATCTACACATCCACCTCCAGACTCAATTCAATTACAAGTAAAAAAAAACACAGAAATTCAAGCTACACCTTTTAGAAATATACAAAACCGTGAATTAATTACTCTCACTAATTTCACTATTATGAAAGGAGTTAAAACAGTAATAGATCAAAACAATTATTCAAACCAATATTTATAAACAATACGAAATCAAACGGATTAAATAGAAATTATTACAAATAAAATTGATAACTTAACTGAAAAATTATACAAAACAAAAATAGAGTCAAATCCTATACATTTCTCATTAGATATTAATAACAAAGCACTCCTATTTAAACCACATGAATTTCTAAAAACAATGCAATTCACTCTCAAAGATTCAACTGAGAAAAAAAAAAAAAAAAAGCAATTATATCTATTTTAGAATCCCCAAGTAACCTATTAAATAAAGATAAACACATATCCGGCCCATTTAGTACGAACACAATCTGAATTAGAATTTAACAAGATTAAATATACAAACCCTTTTACCAACAACTAGAAATTATTATTCTAGACCAACTCCAATAGATCTACAATTTGAAGAAAGAAACCAAAGAATTTAAAGCGCTTATTCTAGCGGGATTTATAAGTGGAACATAGATGGCATGTCGAAATATAACATTATAAATTTCGTACATGAAATGACTATGGTAGCTACTGTTTATAAACGTAATAGATAAGTAGATGATTTTACGACAGCCCAATTATTAGTTTCAGGCTTTACTGGACAACTTAAAGGCTGGTAGGATAACTATATGTTATTATCATATAGAGAAAGATTATTATCCACAATCAAATTAAAATCCAACAGACAACCTATCTTAGATCAAGGACAGCCTATACAAGATGCAGTTAATACCTTCTTATATACAATCATTAAACATTTTGTAGGAGACCCAAACAATATCAAATAAAGAACTAGTGAAATATTAAATAATCTTAAATGTCCAAAACTAGATGATTTTAGATGGTATAAAGATACTTTTATTAGTAAAGGAATACTAAGACAAGACTGTAATATGCCTTATTAGAAAGAATGATTTATTGCAGGATTATCAAAACTATTTGTAGAAATAATTAGACAAAAATTAAGACAAATCTATAATGGTAATATGCCATATAATAGGTCGTATGGAGAATTAATAGTTGTTATTACAAATGAAGGATTAGCATTATGTACAGATCTTAGACCTAAAACTAAAATGAAAAAGGATGGAAAACTAAGTAAACATGAATTTGATAATTTTTGTGAACAATTCGGATACCAAAAAATAATAACTCCTTCAAATAGAAGTAAAGGATTAAAACAAAATCACTTTAAAAAGAAAAACTTTTAAAGAAATTTTAATAAATTATATCACTGGAAACAAAAATACCAAAGTACTAGAAGAAAATTTTATAAAAATAAGAAAGTCTATCACTCAAACTTTAAAAAGAAAAAACAATTCCAACCTTACTTCCAAAAGAAACCAACATGTTATAAGTCTGGAAAAGTAGGACATTTTGCAAAAAATTGTAGACCAAGAAATAAATTTAACGAACTGGAAATAGATGAAAAGTTAAAACAAAGACTATATAACATTTTAAAAGAAAATTCATCTTATAACTTATCGGACTAACCAAAAATTTAAAAAAAAAAAAACACAACTACAGAGAATCTTAGGCAGCTTAAATTATATAAGAGATTTTTACCAAAACTTACATAAAATATGCAAGCCATTATACAATAGATTGAAAAAGAATCAACCTGCATGGACTTAAGAACATACATACATAGTAAAATTAGTTAAATTTGAAATAAACAATTACCATTATTATATACAACGGATCCATTAGTTTATAAAATTGTAGAAATAGATGTACCAGATTTTGGATAGGAGGAATTCTCATACAAATGAAAAATGAAGTGTGAGCTGACAGTGGGTGTACTAACAAGCCAACAAAAAAAAAAAACAAAAGGTTTGTGCACAGAAAAAATGAGGCAGATCCAACGCAAAAGTGAACCACACCAAGGATGACAGTTGCATTTAATGCGAGCATTTAATCCATGTTATGGTCCCTACCATGGATGGCCTACATTTGGAAATATGGTACCGAATTCTGTGATTTCTGTAACCCTCAGTGGGCCATCAACATTAGGTTTTTTTACATGGACAGCTCCAACTCATAAGTGTGCCTGCCACGTGTACATTTCCCCCATACTGAAAACTACAAACTAATGATTCACGTGGGGTCACTTTCGTTCGTCCAAACCGTTCATTCGATGGACCAGTTTGGGATAAACCATATCCGTCCATCTGATTGGTCGCTTGATACAACCAACCGTTGGGATCATTCAATTGGTACCGTCGGTTCGATCGTCAGAATGTTGGTCCACATGCTCCACACGTATGCATGCATGTAAGCATACGTACCTTTGTCCGATCTATCGGACCCTTTTTTAAAAGGCGAACGGTTCTCCTCGAGAACCGAAACCGGACTCGGCTGCTCTCCGTTAAACTCCGAACATCGCTTCTCTACTGTCGTCAAATCTCCACCGTCCAATTTCCTCAAAGCGCATCCCCACGCCTCCAGACCCGCTCGATCCCGGATCCGGGCCCCCGCCACCGATTCTCCACCCGATCTCAGCCGATTCAGCGCCACTGGCTCCGGCGGAGATCATCGGCGGTCCTGCGACCCCTGTACGGCCTCGATGATCTTCTTCAGCGACTTCAAATCCTGGTCGCACTTCTCCAGAGGTCCCAGCAGCGGATTCCGGCCGCGAAGCCGCCGGAACCTCCTCCAACCCCATCAGGCGCGCCACCAGCGCTCCGCGACACGTCACAGGAGAGCCCCGGAGATGTCCGCCGGTGAAAGGTTTTTCCGGCGGGCTGTAGGGCTTCGTCTCCTTCCTGTCGCTGGGAGTTACCACCGGGAGAAATGACGCTTTTGTCCTTCTTTCCTGCTGAATATAGAAAAAAGGAATAAAAGGAAATTCCACGTCAGCAATAATAGGGCAGTATATTTTCAGTGCATCGCGTTCCTCTCTACGTACTTAAGCCACGTGGGTGTAATTTTCATGAGATCTACTCCGTCCATCAGGTAGGCTGCCTTGTAGAAACCATTGTGGCCAAAAATCCTGATCATCCTAACTCAAGTCGACCACACCATTGGTTGGGATGAGATGGCCACAGTTACTTTTGTGCAAGCCCACCGTAGTATTTATATGTCATCCAATCCATTCATCCGACGTGCCTCATCAGGGTGAAATAATTACGTATAAATCACAGTATTCCAAAACCCAGATGGGCGATACTATTTGAATTTAACAGTTTTAGGTAATATTTTTTTTTGGGGTGGCTCACCTGAGTCTGATTCTTGAAGTAAAGGGCAAAAAAGGTGTGCTTGTCCCACCTGTAGAGAGAGTAACCCGTGGTACGGGGCATGAGGTTAACACGCGATTCCCATGAAGATGGATCTTTGGCGTTGTAGTTATTTCATACTCTGGCAGCAATGATGCTTGATATTGGCTTTAGAAATTGTTCACGTGGCATGTATTAAACAAATCAAATTCTGATAACCTAAACCTCTGGGAAATTGGATTGTATACGGAGTTACTCGGTACGCTCTTATCATACTGAGTAAACTCAGTTAGGCCTACCGTGAACGTCTGTAGTCTATCCAAACCGTCCATCCATTTTTCCAAATAATTTAAGGGGTTGAACCCAAAATTGAAGCATATCCAAGGATCAAGCGGATCATACCACAGGAAACAGTGTGTCGAGGACACTTGTTTCCCGGTTGGATACTTTTCAGTTTTAACCGTCCAATAAATGTCCACCAAATAAATTAAAATTTTGGTTTATAATATACTTAAATGGACCTCATTTTAGGACATAATCCAAAAATGGGGGAGATCAAAGTTTGGAATTACTTATGAACGGGTGGGATGGCATCCAAACAACATGGTGGGCCCAAGAAGGTTTCAACGGTGGGTGTCTCCATCTCCACTGTTTTCTTTTCTGTGGTATGGCCCACTTAGTTTTGGATCTCTCTCATGTCTTTAAATGAGCTGATGAAATGGATGAACAGAGTGGATATAACACAAAGATCATGGTGGCCCCACAGAGATTTGGGTTACAGGGGGACGCGGATTGCGTCCTACCCCCGCCCGGACGGTAATCCGTCCGAGCAGGGCTCCGTGGAGCCCAACGTGATGTAAGTGTTTTATCCACGCCGTTAATCGTTCTTCTCAGATCATTTTAAAATGTGAGCCAAAAAATTAAGTAGGTTCACAGCTCCAATAGACCACACTAAAGGAAGCTGCGGTGATAATGACACTCACCGTCGAAACCTTTCTAAGGGCCATGGTGATTTATTTATTTTTTTTACCTACAAACTATTCGCAAGGGCATGTAGACATGGATGATGCGAAAAACAAATATCAGCTTCATACGAAACTTCTCTAGCTCCCAAGAAGTTTTTAATGGTGGACGTTCAATCTCCAATTTGTGGTCCACTTAAGCCTTTTTCCTGCCTCATGTTTTGGCTCACACCTTAAAATGATCTTAGAAGAACGATTAACGGCGTGGATAAAACACTTACATCATGGTGGGCCTCACAGATCCCTTCCCGGACGGTAATCCGTCCGGGCGGGGGTAGGACGCAATCCGCGTCCGGTTACAGGGAGCCTTGTAATCCCACTTGACAGGCAAGTGGGCCACAAAATGTAGGAAGTAAACTGACATAGAAAAAAAAATTTCCCAACCGTCCATTTATTTTACATGCTGTGAAATGGCCTGGAACTCAGGTAAGGGGTTTTAAACAATCCAGCCCAAATGTTGAAAGATCTGATCCCACACACGTATCCATTGTGGCATGCGCCTGATTTTGCACGTACAAGGCACCCATACACGTGTGGAACTAGCAAAGCTCTTACTCTACCTGTGAGGGTATCTCCAATTTGTTCAGGTTTTCAGTTCGTGAAAGTGGACCATAGTTAAGCCATCTAAACCGTTGGTATGATGGCCCACTGTTCATAGTCTATGAAAAAAAGTTTAAATAATTAAAGATCTGAACGAGCAACCCACCGTTGATAGGTCATGATTCTTGATATATATATATATATATATATATATATATATATATATATATATATATATATATATATATATATATATATATATATATATATATAGGGAGATGGTCACCTGCGCACCTTTTCACGTGAGCACCAATGAGCACCTTTGCACACGTGTCATGTGCACAAAATCTGAACGGTCCAAGTGATGCCGCACCGCTTGAAATCCTATAGGCCCAATTTTCAGCCTGATGCAAAACTCTGGTGGGCCATGGCAAAAGGAAACAGTTTCCTCCCTTGATTTGCATTTCTCTTTGCTATGGCCCACCAGAGTTTTGCATCAGGCTGAAAATTAGGCCTATGGGATTTCAAGCGGTGCGGCATCACTTGGACCGTTCAGATTTTGTGCACATGACACGTGTGCAAAGGTGCTCATTGGTGCTCACGTGAAAAGGTGCGCAGGTGACCATCTCCCTATATATATATATATATATATATATATATATATATATATATATATATATATATATATATATATATATATATATGGGAAAAGGTACATACGCTCGACCTTATTATACCTTCTATAAGGTCGAGTGCTTCTTTTTTTTTTTCAAAAACAATCATGCCTATTCATTGAAAAGGAGACCTTTACAGGAGTCGGGAGGACCCAGACAAAAAGGGGCGGGCCACTCCTATCATATCAAACCAAGCCCTAAGAAAAGCAAAGCCAGAGCAAGAGAAAAGAAAAGTAACATCCTAGATCGGCGGATCTAAGGCCTTCGCAAATAACCGAGGCCAATGCAATCCGGCACAAGGGCACCGCAGATGTGCCTTGGGAAATCCGAAGGCCACCAGAAAGTATTGTCTGGGCATCCCACCAGACAGTACCCCACCTTCTGTAAGGGTGAGTGCTGGCAGTACATTATTGGTCAGATGGTAAAAGTTTTAAATAACGGGAAGATTTTATAGGCAACCAAAGAAACACGGCATGGATTAGATACTAAAATAGCTAGAAATGTTATTGGAATGACGTCACCAAGTTCTATGGGCCCACCATCATGTATGTTTTATATCCACACCTTCCATCCATCTGGAGAGATCATTTTAGGGTAATATGCACTAGTTTTCCCTATATAACCATTATCGTGCGCCCTAGGAGTTTGTAACGTTAGAAATTCAATAACAACTGTTTTCCCATGGTGTGGTCCATTTGAGATTCAGATGTAACTTCTTTTTTTTTTTTTTTGTATAAATCCCTTCAAATTATATTTCAAAATGGATGGATGACATGGATAGAAAATATACATCATGGTGGGGTCCACATAGCACCAGCTTTGGCCAACACATTATTAGTCGGTTGGTAAAAATTTTAAACATCGGGAGATTTTATAAGAAAACTGGAGAAACAAAACCGGTGCTATGTGGACCCCACCATGATGTATATTTTCTACCCATGCCATCCATCCATTTTGAAATATAATTTAAGGTATTTATACAAAAAAAAAAAAAAAAAAAAAAAAAAAAAAAAAGTTATATCTGAATCTCAAATGGACCACACCATGGTAAAACAGTTGTTATTGAATTTCTACCGTTACAAACTCCTAGGGTGCACGGTAATGGTTATGTAGGGAAAAATAAGTTGTTATTGAATTTTTACCATCCAACCTATTTATAAGGTCATGTAGACGTGGATGAAGTGAAAACACAAATATCAGCTTGATCCCAAACTTCTCCGGCTGGTAAAAAGTTTTAATGGTGGACATTTAATCCCCACCTTGTGGTCCACGTAAGCCTTGGACCTGCCTCATTTTTTAGTTCATATGTTAAAATGATCTGAGAAAATCGTTGAACGGCGAGGATATAAAACACTTACATCACGTTAGGCCCCCCTCCCAGAGCCCTGCCCGGACGGATTACCGTCCGGAAGGTGGTAGGACGCAATCGGCGTTCTAATGGAAGCGGATTGGGATTGACTAGTGTACCTCACACCAGCCATATAGCTGTTGTAGGTACGTGTCGTGTGAGACGAGCACTAACGCTCCTCCAACTCCGACTTGTACGAACGGTTTAAAGGAGATCAAAGTTACATGGGCCCACACTGATGTATTTATTATATCTACATGGTTCATCTATTTTTAGAGATCATTTTAGAGCATTATTCAAAAAATGAATCATATCCAAAGATCATTTGGACCACACCACAAATAGCAGTGGAGAATGATTTTCACCGTTGAAAATTTTGTAGGGCCTAACATAACGTTTATTTTCTATCCAATCTGTTCATAAGGTCAAAAGGACCTGAATGAAGAGGGGAAAATTTTTTTCATACTGATCCAAAACTTCTGTGACCTAAAAAGGGTTTCAATGGTAGACGTTCAATCTCACACTGCTTTTTTTGTATTGTGGTCCAATTGATAGTTAGATTTGTCTTATTTTTTGTCCAAAGCCTTAAAACGATTTCACCAAATGGATGGACGATTTGGATATATATAACACATACCTCATACCTCATGATTATAAAAAAAAACTTGCTAACGTTGATACAGCGGCTATACAGCTGGGTGAGGTACACCAGCCAATCTGCTTTCCCCTTTAATCTGGGAGTAGATGTAGGCACAGTTGAGTAGCGAGTCGGCTACTAAAGCTACGTTATCAAGTTTTGTCAGCCCCACTATGATGTATGTGTTGTATCCACACCGTCCATCCATTTTGAAATATCATTTTAGGGCATGTAACATCCCATATTTTAAATATGGAGTGTTAGTTTTAAAATTTTAAATAAATAGACAATATTCATTGGTATGGCCCACCTAAGCTTTGGAGATTGTCTTATCTTTGGACAGATGTTCTAGTTGAACGTTTAGAATCTAATAGTCGGAGTGGATTCCACAAGGCATCAATGTGGACCCCACTTTTGAATGGTGTGTGTGCACAAATTGTGTGCACACGCGGTGCACTGTATCTCTAGCCCAACAGAAAGATTCCGAAAGAAGGAAATCTCCTTCTACCTTTCTTACGTTTCCGCCTAGCTTTGGTTTAAACGGAAGAGTTCCGTTTCGGTTCGTTGTGACCCACTATCTTGGATCTTAGAGATGATCCAAACCGTCCATCTTGCAGGTGGGTCAATTTCGAGCAAACCCCAATTTGGTTCATATGAAGACGAGCTCACATGTATTCACAGACTCAGACGCAAACCAACTGTGTATGATTGACTTCTGAAAATGGGAATTCTGTTATCCACGTAAGCTTGTGATCCACGTGCGTGGGAACCTTTCGATCTCAACCCTTCACTTACAAACAATCCTAGCCGTGTATCCCTCCTCGATGCTAAGTTTTTTTTACAACTTAAAATGCGGAAGGAATCTTTTCTGTTCGAGCGCCAACTCGATCTTAGCCGTCCGTGGGTTTTTAGAAGCCAATCTAGATCAATCCTGGCCCTTCAAGTCGGTATATAATATCCCAAATAATCCCAGAATCCCTAGCTATGGGGAGAGAATTTGCAGCTACAGCTAGTTCTTCCCAGTTTTCCAAAAACCATTTCTTCCTTCAAACCCATCGATTAAAAGCTCATGAAGCTTCACTTTTAGATTTCCACAAGTTTCCTACAACAGATCTAGACCCTTTAGTGCAAGAGTTTCAAAGGAATGAAGCCCCATCTCAAATCCGCCATTGGAGCTTCACCTTCTTCCTCATCGGAAAACACGGATTGCCAATCGTGACTGGCCACCAATTCCAGATCTGGTTCACTTGCCAGGTAGGTCACTTGATTGTTTTCTAAGCAATGAAATTTCACTGAGGTCCGATCATTATTAAGGAAAGTGGGAGAGTGAGTGTGATGAGTTCACTCGGTTTGACTTAATCGAGCAGCGGACGAGTTCTCTCACCTTGTGTTGTTGAGTTTCGTGGTAAATACAATTTGAGTTGGATTGAATCTAATCGATGGCATGAGAAGAGTAATGGATATTTCTTTTAGAAGATTAGCAAGTCAAGGAGTTATCGAGTTATCATCGTGGCACTACCGAGTTAACTCGACAGATAAGTATTGGGCTGAGTTGAGACCAAGTTTGGGTTAAGCTTAGTTCAAATCTAGGTTTTGGATAAGTGTGTCAGTTTGTAGAAAAGGTAAGAAAGGAAGGTAGAGATTGAGTTGTGTTCGGGGCCGAGTTGTTTACGAGTTGAGCCGAGTTGGCTCGGTTGTTCCATGGAATTTAGTCTTGATCAGGTCTGGTCATTTTGGTTCAGCAACTAGAGTGTGCTATAGGTTTGACTCAGCCCAGTTATCAAGAGAGAGAGAGAGAGAGAGAGAGAGAGAGAGAGAGAGAGAGAGAGAGAGAGAGAGATCAGTGTAGGGTGTTGTCCAGTCCTCCTGGTGGCACTACCGAGTCGACTCAGTTGGAGTTAGGTTGGGTTGAATGGTTTGCGGCCCTTGTTATTAGAAGTGAGTCTATGTATATTAATCTAGCTAGGTTGTGTTGAATGCAAGCTGAGTTGAGTTATATGGTTTTAATTTTAAAATCTATTTTAATGGAAATTAATTAAATTCATTTATATTTGTTAGGTGGGAGATTTTGTTTCCCAATTACTTCATCAAGGTTCACCTTGTTGGGATTGAGATGGAACTGAGTTATGTCGATTCGATTTCAAATTCTGTGGGTTTGGACTTAATCTCAAGTTAGTACATGTACTTGAACCATATTTGAAGAGAACCCACACCCTAAGGTGAGGATTCACCCTTCAAGCTTACTTTCATTATAATAGTTAATTTAACTCTCTTTTAAATTAATTGCCTAATCATGTTAATGACTAATTTTCATGTATGATCGAGTTATGAATTGTTGATATTCATTTTTAAATGACTCACCTTTATATGTGCACATTCCTTAATTTGTTTAGCATGTGTATGTAAGTACATCTGTTGAGTTGTAGAAATTACTGATCTAAATCCTATAGAGCTATAATTTATTTGAATGTGAAATTATTTTCTCTAGTTTAGTTTGGATGTGTACTTACATGTTTATTTGTTTGATAATGTATATTGAATTAATTATAATTTGGTTTAACACTTGGTTGTGTTAAGTTGTAATTGAAATTTAATATTATATATTAGTGAATATGTATATTGTAGTATTCTCGAGCTAGTGGCCGGTCGTAAATAAATTAAATGTTATGTGGTCGTAGACTTACCATCTCATGGATGATTTGTGTTCATGTAGTTTGTGGATTGTAACATTTGGTAGTGTCCTTGAAGGACTTGGTGCTAATGTGGCATATTGGAAGAACTCTTGTTGTTGGAAGTATATCTGGACTTGTAATGGTAATGTCTACGTGTCGAATCATGAGGGGCCATTAGTTGTAGAGATCCTTATAAATGGAATGTCTTGGATTCTTTATTTTACAAATATTATTTATAATCATCTGAGTGTCTTAGAATCTTACTTGTTTAAGTCTCATGAGCCGGGGATGGTGGAATGGGACACTATGCCCGAGCTGTCGGCCTATGCTAGGTTGCGTGCGCCCCCCATAGTGACCTTTGAGCTTCTTTAATATTCTGTTTGTAAATTAGACTAATAACGGTTGGGTTAATCATGCATACATGGCACGTGGGCGTTATCGGGTACCTAGTTGACTGTTTGAAAGACCAGTGTACTGTTCGAACGACCCTACTTGCATTTTGAATGGGTTGACTGTTTGAAAAACCCGTTATCATGTATGAATGGGCCAACTGTTTGAATGGTCCATTCATTTGTTTAGCTGGATGTGCATCCCCAGGCTGCTTACATTCATACATTTATTCATTAATCAAGATTAAGTTGGCGATTGAATATTGGGTGTGAAGTGGATTGTATTCTTATGTACAGGTGGTATTATCCTATATGTCACTTAGGAAACATAAATCGTATATTTTTGTATTTTACTTATGAATATTACTTTGGATATTGTATTCTCCTGAGTTATTTGAATTTCATTTTTACTATTGTGATGCTTGGTAATCTTGGAGGGTATACTTCACTGGGATAGCCATTGACGCTATCAAACCATATTCAGTTGGTACAGGTTATGTAAATGACGTACAGGTTAACTTTAATGTGGAGAACGAAGAACTGGATAATCTCGCGACTTTTTATTCTAAAAGTTTCTATTTTTTTTTTTTAGTCATTTCATTCGAATTTTGAGTCATTAGTTTGTATAAGCCCTATGGGCAACCATTTGTATAAGTCGAGATATATTTTAGAAATTTCCTCCATATGTGGTTTGTTTGCTTCTGTTGCAATTGCTCACTTATACTTATAAAAGAAAAGAAAAGAAAAAAAAAAATTTACTGTGAAATGTGGGCTATCATTGTAAGTTAACTCTTGGGATTTCGGAAAACGAGTACAAAACTCGGTTTACGAAATCCGGGGCGTTACAGGGCATGAGTCAAAGAATGAGGCAAATAAAAATCTGTAGTGAACCCACCATAGAAAACAGTGGGGAGAGTGATTCCCACCATTAATACTATTCCAAGGCCCACCATAATGTTATTTGAAATCCAACCTGTTCAAAAGTTAAAAAAGACATGAAATAATAGAAAACA